>OU830592.1:107511030-108896256 GCA_917563855.2 Limnephilus lunatus | reverse complement strand
TCTGCGCATGCGCGCTGTTGTGTATCGCGCTGCCAATATTGCTCAACTCGTTGACGGATTACGCTCGTCCTGTTTTTGCTATTTAAAAATAAAAAAGTTTTCAACATGGATATTGAAGTTTCAAATATGTACTTAAATTTGAAATTATTTTTAACAAAACAGTCTTATTTTATTTCATGAAATACTTATTTTATTTTGATAAAAAAGTACGCAAGGTAGGAAGAAAGGTGACGCATGGTGGGATGACGAGATTAAAGCACTGGTCTCAGAGAAGAAGAAAGCATGGTTATGTCTGATAGCGGCTGGCAGTGCTTCTAGCGAAGAGAGAGATAGAGCGAAAGAAGTATATAAGGGATGCAAGAAAAGAGTAAGTGTTGGAGTGAAAGTACGAAAGAAACGTTTGGAAGAGGAAGAGGGAATAAAAATGACAAAAAACTTCCAAGAAAACATTAAACTGTTTTGGAAGGAGGTCAAAAAGTCCCGGAGCGGTCCAGAGAATGGGAGCCTAAAAGTGATAAAATCGAAAGATGGAAGAATGTTGACGAATGAGGAAGAAATAAATGAGAGATGGATGAAATATTTTGAGGAAGTCTTCGAAAGCAACCCGAGTGATAGTGAGGCCAGCGGCGAATCGGGTATGAACGATGACGGAGTGAATGTTATCAAAATCAGCATGGATGAAATTAAAAATTCGATAAAATGCATGAAGAATGGTAAGGCTGTAGGTTTCGACAATATTGCGGCCGAATACTTTAAAGGAGATAGCCATATTATTCTCACATGGTTGTGCAAACTTTTTAACCAGTGTTTAGAGGAGGGTTACACGCCATTAGATTGGAGAAGGGCTGTAATCATGCCATTATACAAAGGTAAAGGGTCACGTATGGAATGTGGGAATCATAGAGCTATTAGCCTGCTAAGTTCAGTCGGCAAGTTGTACGGAAGAATATTGATTGAAAGGGTAAGAATGGAAACAAAGGATAAAATATGGGATGTGCAAGGTGCCTTTATGAGTGGAAGGGGATGCATGGACCAGATTTTCTCCTTGCGTATGCTCACTGAGAAGTTTCTGGCAAAAAACCAAAAACTTTTTTGTGCCTTTGTAGATCTACAAAAAGCATACGACCGAGTCGACAGGAAAAAGCTATGGAAGGTGTTGTCCAAGTATGGAGTGAATACAAATCTCATACAGGCAATTGCGTCTCTGTACGAGGGAAGCGTTGCATGTGTTAGGGTGAACGGTGGTTTTACGGGGTGGTTTGACATCACAAAAGGTGTTAAGCAAGGCTGCGTAATGTCACCATGGTTATTCAATTTATACATGGATAATTGTATGCAAGAATTGAAAGAGATGGGATTGGGCGCGAATTTGAGTGATCTGAAAATATGTTGCCTGTTGTATGCTGATGATGCGGTGCTGATTTCTAACACTATGGAAGATCTACAGTCTCTCGTGTCTAGGATGAACGAAGTGTGTATGCAAAATGAGTTAATGATGAATGTAAGTAAGTCTAAAGTCATGGTATTTGAAAGGGAGAGTTCGAAAACAGTGTGCAATATAGTTGTGAATGATGAATACTTGGAGCAGGTGGATGAATTTGTGTACCTGGGTAGTATGTTTACGGGAGATGGGAAGGCTGATAGAGATATTGAAAGAAGAATAAATGCAGGTAACTCCATTAATGGAGGACTGAATGCCGTTGGCGCTAATAAAACACTGTCAAAAGACGCGAAGCTAGCAGTCCACAATGGAGTCCTGGTACCTACCTTGATGTATGGCAGTGAGGCATGGAGTTGGCAGAGGAAGGATGAAAGTAAACTGAATGCTGTCGAAATGAGATCCCTGAGGCGAATGTGTGGCAAAACCATGTATGATCGTGTGAGAAATGTGGATATCCGCAAAGAATGCAAGGCTGATGTAAGCATAATGAGTAAGATTAAGAAAGGGATCCTCAGATGGTTTGGACATGTAGAGCGAATGAAAAATAATGTGAGAAGAATATATGACGCAAATGTGAATGGAAGAAGAAGTAGGGGACGCCCGAGGAAGACATGGCACGATCAAGTGAATCAGATACTTGAGTCGGGCCATGTCAAAAGTCGGAATAATAGAAGAGTATGTATGAGACGATGTATGAATGTGAGTGAAGCAAAGACTGTGTGCCAAGACCGAGTTGTTTGGCGGTCCGTCCTCTCTGCCTACCCCTGCGGGGAAACGGCGTGATGGTTAGTTAGTTAGTTAGTTAGTTAGTTAAAAAAATAAATTGAAATTTTCAAGTAAACTATAGTTTAGAAAAATAGTTCCACCGAGTTCCATTCCACAGAATATTAAAACTTTTCCACCTTTCTTAAATACAGGAGTAAAAATAATAGATATAAATAAAATAGGAATACGCCTTAATAATTTAGAAGCATTAGATCTGCTGCATTCTTCACCTACAAAACACCAACTACAATTTGGGAGGCGGGTCGCAACAACTCTGCCATACGTCACCCCGAGTGGTTCGCTACGTTTGGTGACTTAACAGGCAGGGGCGTGCATTCCATATAGGCACATAAGCACTGCCTACCCTGCCGTATTTGTAAAACATAAGCATGTTAATAATATTATAATTTATTAAATTATGACTAAAAATAAATACACACTTTCAAAAATAAGCGCGAAAAAACTGAGCAACTGAAACTACGCGAGCGCCACATCAAACGGCATACTACAAACGCGGCATAAACTGTAACTAGAAACTAAACGCGCGCCCTCCCACTGCCTCACTAAAATGCGGCCTAAACAGGAATTATTTCTGACTAGAGCTAACTTCATACAATATTATATAATTCAATGTTTACGAAATGCACAAAGCATATAGTAGAACTGTTTGAATTTGCTGAACTGAACTTTTGAATTTGCCTCTATGAGGTTTTTTTGTTTTTTTGTTTTTTTGTTTTGTTTTTTTTTTTTTTTTTTACATTAACTCCACACAGGAGGCCCTGAGGAAAATAATTTCCCTCAGGGCCTATGTCATCTTTGATGATGCTGTGTGGAGGGTCTTTTTGAGGAAAGGAAGGAGTTAACATGGGTCTTGAAGAGACTCATGTTGTAGGAGGGAGGAAACACAGAGGCCGGTAAATCGTTCCACAGCCGAGCTGTTGAACTCAAGAACGAATCGTAAAAACGACCCGTTCTCATGTGAATAATATCAACTGTGTACAAATGTTGGGCGCGTGTTTGGCGTGTTTCCCGACTATGCACCGGTGCCGAGGGGATCAATGACGCTAGTTCCTCGGAGCATCTACCATTGTAATACCGGTAGAACAAGGACAGCATTCCCACCTGACGTCTATGCTCTAAAGATTGCAATCCGTCTGTTAAGATGGGAGAATCTATCAAACGGACCGCCCGTTTCTGCACAGAGTCAAGGGTTTTTTTAGGTATTTGGGAGCTCCAGACCAGAGGTGGCTGCCAAATTCAACCGTGGGACGCACTTGCGATTTGTACAGGGTTAGCAGTTGAGTACTATTAAAGTATCTGCGGGCCCTGTACAGTACGCCCAGTTTTTGAGAGGCTAACTTAACTCTGGTTTCGATGGAGCCCCCATACCTGAGCTGGTCACTTAGAGTTACACCAAGCATATCAATGGAGGTCCTGTTCGGGAGAATGCTTCCGTTGAAGGAGACTAGATTATCATTTCGATCCCTTTTAGACGTTATCAAACATGATTGGGTCTTTGAAACATTAAATTCGACGAGGTTATTCTTACCCCAAGAGAAAACACTCTCGAGGTAACCGTCCATTCTCTGCTTCAAAGCCCTCCGATCATTGGGGTTTGTGTGCTCTTTGGAGGCTTGTCAAACAAAAAGCTATCATGGACTGTACTGTCATCCGCGTAACAATGAATCGGTGCACATGACAAGAGGTCGTTGATGTGCAACAGAAACAAAGTCGGAGACAGAACCGATCCCTGTGGGACGCCAGCATTTATCGAATGCGAGGAAGAGGTGAAACCGTCAGCAACCGCCTGAATCGACCTCCCCCTCAAAAAGTCGGCAATCCACGCACACAAGGATGCGGGAAGTCCGTAAGAACGCAGTTTGTTGACAAGCGCTCGATGCCAAACCCGGTCAAAGGCCTTGGAAATGTCCAGTGAAACCGTTTGGGTCTCACCAAAACATTCCAGGCACCGTCCCCAAACATGCGTCACATACGCGAGAAGATCACCGCACGAGCGGTTCCGCCGGAATCCGTATTGACGGTCGTTAATAATTTTGTTCTTCTCGAGGTATGTGAGTATTAAGCAGTGCTTTCTAGAACAAATTTAGAAAATAGCAATCAGTGACGACAAAAAAATCCGTTGTTATGTATTTCTATTATATAGTTGTCTTTAATAAGTGCTAATTGTCGGCTCAAAAAGGTTTGTCGTACTTTAATTCTGAAATTATCTGATAAAATAAGGAAATTTTAACCTGTGAAACTTGTTCTATTTTCCTACTGCCTACCCTGATCAAAAACTCTGTGCACGCCCCTGTTAACAGGGCTGCCAGGGTTCATCGGGTGAGGAGTGAGTTCTTGGCGGAGGATGCGAGGCTTGTTTGGGAAGAACTTCTGATCTCTCCCTCTGGTCTCTCTTGACCCATCGTCTTGTATCGCAGCGGGAGAGATAATTCATCGTCTTGTATTGCAGCGGGAGAGATATTTTAATAGAGAGTGTAATGTCCGTGGCTGCCCAGTGGAGATGGCTGCCATAAGCGAGACTTACTATGATTCGTATCGGTAACACAATAAAGAAGCGTATATATATATACTGTATAGGTATTTATTGGAGAGCTGCTTAATGCAAAAGAGACATACTTCTAGCTTCTAGCACGCATCGCCTTTTATAGAGTCTCGCAAGCATACTATCTCGCTTGCACTCATACGTATTCATACAGACATTACACTCCCACACTTAAACTATAATTACATGGAATATTATATCGTCTAACACTATACAAAACAAATAGCTACGTATTTCATATAATATACGTTTTTTCCTTCTTCATGTAATTATAAACATTTTTTTTTAAATTATTTATTTTCACTTTGGATAACTTGGGCGTGGTTGAGGTCTGGAACGCAGTCTCCCTTCCCATGGTGGTTGTGATCTGCAAAGAACAGGGGGATTAGCAATGGTTCTGTCCATGGTGCCTTTTCCAAACCTGACCTGTTGAATGTATCCTTACCATAAAAGTCCTACTCCCTAATCTTTTAATAATTGTTCCCTAAATCCAGTTATTCTTTTTATTTCTAAAATCTTTAGTCAAAACTTTTGATCCCAAATCAAAGAATTTTTTAAATTTCCTACCCCTTGTATTGCAGCGGAAGAGATATTTTAATAGAGAGAGAATTTAAATGTCCGTCAATCCAGTTCACACTCACCTCTAGATTCTTACTCACTTCTCACAGCTTAACTTTAACCTTCCCAGAACTTCCTCTCCTTCCTTTCCTTATAAAGATCCTCCGCGCAGCATCCCAAAATGTGACAGAAGAAACATACGAAGATTAAAAAATATTTATTATAATTTGTAGTAGCACATTATCATATTAATATTATAAATGCGAAAGTTTGAATGGATGTTGGATGGTCCTTACTCTTACAAGCAATAAATATCGAATGGAATTTATAAATTCTTTCACTAATCGAAAGCTACATTATTTGCGAGTAATATAGGCTATATATATTGGTAAGCTCTGGCGTTATGAATAAGCTGTGGCGTTATGAAATTATTTATTATACGTTTATTGGCAAAGCGTGTTGCTAAGTACATGTTTGACGTAGGCTGTTACATTGTTATTTGATTAGGTTACTATGGAGATTTCTTTGATAACAAATATTCAAGTATGAATATTCTATTATGAAAATTTTGTGTACAAATATAAAGTAGGTACTAATCTACATTTTGACCTAAGCCAACAGCTATACTAATATTATGAATGCGAAACGGCGCGTATTTGATTGTTGATTGATTGGGTGAAGGGTAGGGGGGTAGTGCGGGGGGAGTGTGGGGGAGGGCGTACATGCGAGCGAAGCCAGGGGTAAAAGCTAGTATTATTATATTTAGGTTTTCATTTCTAATGTATTATGTACAACTTATCTATATTATTCATTAGATTTTAATTTTATCTTACTATATTACCATATCTTTTCTTATGAAGATATTGTCTTCTTTATTACCATGTAAAACGTAATTTTAGATTAGAAATCCACATTGGTAAATAATAATTATTAGATATTAATTCTTTTCTAATAGTTAAGATAAGTTATCCTCTCCTAAGAACTATTATCTGCTTTATTAGGAGAGTGGATGAAATATTATAGATAATTTTTTTTTCATTTCGTCTTTGGGGATGCTGTGTGGGGTGTCTTATCAGGGAAAGAAATTAGAGGAAGTGCTGGGAATGAAAAAGGGTGAGGGGTGGGTAGGAATCTGGTGGTCAATGTGTACAGGAGTGACAAACGTATGAATCCATCCCTACCACTGCAGTACAAGGCGATGGGTCGGAAGAGTCCGGCTAGAGAGATCAAAAAATTCTCCCTCGGCCTGTCTCTCCCGATTCAGCCCGCCACGTATTAGGTGGGCAAACGGATCCACTGAAAAGTGTTACCTCATGAACCAGGGCACCACTCCTGAATCACCAAATGTAGCAAACCACTTGGGATGACCTTTGGCAGGGGTTTTGATTACCCGTACCCTCCTTCCAAATTCAAAATATTTAGTATTTTGATATTATCGTCAATTACTTTTTGTAGGTTATTTTAAAGATTTTTTAATTGTTTTCCATTTGATAAAGTGCATCCATATTACCAATATAAAGTGCATCCATATTACACAGAAGAACAATAAACCTTTTATTGTTGTTTTTTTTTTTTTTTTTCAGAAATATTCTCATCATAGAATCCCGTCTGTCTTCAGGTTCGAGCATCGAAGAACACTGGAGAAAGACACTGGCTCCCACAATAAGAGCTCAGTAAAAGATTTTATCATATATCTTTGAATCCTTCTTATTATCTAATTATATTACTTCTTTTATTTTATTTTTATCTTTCTAAATTCAATCTTACTATATTATTGTCACTTGTTTTTCTTTGCTTTCGATTTTTATTCTATTTTATTTTTAATCTGCTTTATAATTTTTTAGCCTTGACTCTGTTTCATCTCAACTCTTATTTATTTATAAATACCTATGATTTTATTATATGCTGTACTTATACTCTGTATGGGATGTGTGGGATTGCACTCCCCTCCCCACATCCTGGAATAAAGACCTTTATTATTATTATTTATTATTTTAAAATATTTTTCTGCTTTATTATTTTGCTGGTTTTCGAATTACTTATTTTTAGTTTAAGTGAAATGTGGATAAGGTAACGATCGATTATTATTTGCTCTTACCAAACTTTTACATACAAATCCTTAAAAATAAAACAGCGATGGCAGCCAAATTCAAGTATTGGCGCAATGTCTGTCTTCAGGTTAGCACATGTGTGCTATCTGTAGTACCCGTGGGTCCTGTACAGTGTACATATATTACATCCTTCTGACAGGCTAACTTGACTCTGGCTTCAATGAACATAAACTAAAACTTACAAATGAATTCATTGAATGCTTGTGAGTTCTTTATTTATTTAATTTAATATTGTCATTGACCACCAGACCGAGAACCATGGGAAAAATAATTTAATACAACAATGACCCGACACCATTATAAATTCTCAGCCAATAAGTATTAGAATGA
Organism: Limnephilus lunatus; assembly: GCA_917563855.2. Taxonomy (NCBI): domain Eukaryota; kingdom Metazoa; phylum Arthropoda; class Insecta; order Trichoptera; family Limnephilidae; genus Limnephilus; species Limnephilus lunatus. The sequence goes on along the minus strand of OU830592.1, from coordinate 108,888,488 downwards.
ACTCCCTAAAGAAGCTGAAAAGAATTTGAAAATGTTAAGAATAAACTTATACACTAGAGATATGTTTTGAATTTTTCACGGCCAAAAGTAATATCATGATTGATTTTTGGGGTATTTTGCCGTGTTGTGCTACACTCTTATTTAGCCAATGTTTCACATAGTATGGCAGTGTCCATCATCAAAGCAGATGTGCGATTGAGTATTGTGGTGAATTGTGTTGAAAAGTCTTAATCATTTGTCCTGTTTTGATAAGATATCAAATTTCAGCATTATGTGTAAACTTAATGTAATGATATTTAAAAAATCGTAAAAACCACATAACAAGTATTTTCTTCTGGGCCATCAAACAAAAGCTCGATATTATATTCAATTAGCATACTTATTTACCAATTTGACAGAAAAATCATTTTCCAAAATAATTGAAAAGTCTCAAAATCGTATAAATGCATTTATTATTTTTTCAAATTTCCAATCAGCCTTACCTTTTGTAAACAAGCGTCCCTTTATTCTTATTCATAATGCTTACATCAGCCTTGCATTATTACCGCATTTCCAGATAGGCTAATGAAATTGATTACAGGTTCTGTTCCATTGAAGAAAATAGTTATCAGGAGTAGGAGTAAATTGACAAGGACACTTATATCTCTTCAGTGGAGTGAATATAAACAACTTTCCAAAGGAAACTTCCACAACACTAAATGTTTTATCAAATAGAAGTAGAAGATAGGATTGCAAGGCTTTTCACAAATAATAACACTTTCTCAAAACCACACAAGTGGACATTTGACCCGTCTCCTCTAGCACGGACATTAATCATCGACACGATAATGGCTTTTATCGACAATATCTGTAATAGAGAATACACCAGCAAAAGGTTTCATTCTGAGTAAAAACAAAAGGTACACAATTTTTTCAAATTTATTAACATCAATCATAGGACAAAGAAAATTACATATTTTATTCAGATGATGAACAATCTTACAATCAATTTCTTATAAAAATATTATACTAACTAAAACATGTGAGCACCTCGGCATGGTAGATTCACCTAGAGAGGTGTTCACGAAACATTGTATAAAATATTCCAAAATAATTTACACACAGTACCTAGTCATCATTTCAACTTTTCTCAATGCGGTATTGTTGTGTGGAAAGAAAAAGTTTTAGAATTGACTGTAGACTTTCACAAGTACACCCGTCCAAAGTTAATAGTGATATATTGATAAAATGATAGAGTTATAGAATTAGTAAGAAGTGTGAGCGACAGAGGCAGGTGCGCGCTCCTACTGACAAGTACTGAGAAGGAAACAAGCAACAAGAACTGAAGGACAAAATGCCTTTCTGACTATAATCTATTTTACAAGGGAGAGGAATAAGTTGTTCTTGGCCCTGGGTTGGCTGATTAGCCGGTAACTAGTACCTTCAGTATATATTCTAAAATCCGTGAAAATTCATTTGATAAAACCAATTACTCATTTGATGAACTTAAGTTAAGACAAACTATAAAAATACAATAATTTCACCTTTTCATAAATCTGGAGATCCACAACAAGTAACTACTAACTGTCGCCCAATCTGTCTTATCTCAAACATGGGAAAGATTTTTGAAAAAATGTGAAAAACCAGTTCGTCAATTTTCTAGAAAGTAATAAAATTCTTCACAGAAACCAGTTCAGTTTTATAAAGTCGCATTTAAAGCCACCGAAGACATAAATATTCTTAAAAAATTCTTCGACGTACATTAACTATCACTAAATAGTGTTAAAAACATTTGTTGTTCCATTTGCAATACACAAAAACGATACCCCTAAAAACTTTGACATAATCATCCATGATAATTCCAAAACACACATAATAAAAATGATTGTATCCCAAACTGCACAGTATTAAAAACAACAAACACAATCAAATATTTAGGATTAATTTTCGATATAAATTTGAAATGGAAGGAACAAATATGTCAAGTTGTAAAAAAAATTTGAAAATTGATTTATATGTTTTTAAGAATAAGACATTATTTATTTATAAAAAACTTATATTATTTAATATATCACGCTTTGGTTCATTCAACTTTACAATATGCTATCATTTATATGTTTTTAAGAATAAGACATTATTTATTTATAAAAAACTTATATTATTTAATATATCACGCTTTGGTTCATTCAACTTTACAATATGCTATCATTACCTGAGGATCCGCATACAAAACTAATCTTTCCCGAATTGAAGTTGTACAGAAGCTAATAATTAAATTAATTTAAAGAATTCCAAGTACCGTCATTTAAAGATCTGTACAATAAAAATGCATTGATTCAAATTATAAAGGAAAAGACAAGTATCAATTTATTATAACTAAAAACCGTTCTAGACATAAATATATTTTTCCATGCCCAAAATTAAACACTTCCTTTGCACAAAATTATTATACTTACCAAAGAAGACTTTTTTCAATAAACTACCGGAAGAAATTAGAAATATTAACGATAAAATCCGATTAATAAACACTGTAAAAAAAAAAAAAAGTTTCCGACTAATTTAAAAATGAGAATAAAATATAACTCAGTTTCAAAGTCATTTGTTTTTAAGAACTAATAACAATATGTCTAGATAGGTAAATTATTTAAATACATAGTAAAATTGTTTGATAGTAGTTACTTATAATTACATAACACCAAACTTATAACTTATTGAATTTTACCTTCACATTGTAATTTACTTAAAATATAGCATTAAACTACTCTTCCAGACACAAGCTAATGCTTCCATGGAAGAGTTTTTTTATTGGGTAGATCAGTTTTCCGCGTTTACTACGAATTTCCGGACACCGTATTTACACTTTGTACGTAAATATATGTAAAGGAATAGGTACCTACCTAGAAATGCATAGGATTCCTTTATGTTCGAATTTTAAATAGGTGTTGTCATGGAGACAGAAAATGATAGATGATGATTGTTTTGTTGTCTAGCTGGGTAGCACAGATTGAAGTAATAAGAGGATTGAAAAATAAGTTTAATTACAAAGTGATATAATATTTTGAAGACGGACAAATAACTTTAATTGTAGTTTCTTTGTCAGCAAAGCAACTCATGATATTTGTATGTCACATTAATTACAACAAATTGTCTTATAAAACTACAATTTTAGTGAAGAGAAACAATAACCTTAGAAATGGAAAAATTAAGATTCACATTTACAGTGTCAGCAGCATCGGATGGAAAAAGCAATGTGATCTGCGTAACCTCAATCGAGACACCCGATGGACATATATTTGATATTCCCGATGATTTAACACATGCAAGCAAACATACCGCCATAACGACTACGGATGTTTATAACAAAATTAAGAATTCTCTAAAGAAAAGATATCAAACACGGAAAATATGGTTTCCCTTAACCCAAGATTTGAGGAAAATTTACTTAGATGATGGTGAGAATATACAATTTGGTGACCAATACCTGGAAGAAATTATATATGACACGAAACTTTCTGACAATAATATTAGTACTGAAAATAAAAATCTAGGAAAAATAACAGAAAGATTTTTACTCGAGAAGTTTTCAGGAAAAACATCAAATGTACACCAATGGATCAATGATTTTGAAAATGAATGTAAACGTTTCGAGATATTAAAGGAGGCAGAAAAAATTGAGACTTTAAAGTATTTACTTGAAAAACAGTGCCTAGATTGGTACACTAGTATGTTAATAAAATATACAGTAAACGCAGAATGGGCAATATGGAAAACAAATTTTTGTGAAACATACGGAAACAAAGGTTGGTCACAAGTTAAATTTGCATTTGCCTTTAAATTTCAAGGAGGTTCATTACGAGAATATGCCACAAAGAAAGAAAGATTGTTATTTATTTATTTTTTTATTTATTTTTTATTTATTTATTTAAGGAACATAAACAGTCATAGTAATAAAATATACATAAGAGGATGGCAAAAAAACAGACCAATTATTAATGTTCACAGATAGGTATTTAGAAACATAAAAGTAACTGAATGAGATAGTGTGTAGAGTGGATTTGATATGTGCGAAGATTGACTGACGAAGGACCTTGAATTTTGTGTTACTGTTTACTGCTTGGAATGAGGAAAAAACATATGCTGCATATAAAGGAAAGGACTCACCGAAACAGGATTAAGAACTTGTATGCTGGCAATTTTGTCTTCTTTCTCCCCGTCCAATTGGCACTGAAAACAGCAATAAGCGTGCGTTTCGTGTACACGGCGAACACGGCGGAATTACGTCAATGTTGCAGGTAGCGGGAGCACGGTGGCTATAGTAGGTATGTTGCGGCGCGGGCTGTTGGTTGCAGACTGAAGCACGTGCTGATAATATTTTTAGGAGCGGATTTTGGAACACGGTAGGACAGGATTTGCAACAATATTAATACCAATCCCAAGCAGTAACAGTATGTATGTGTGCTATGTAGGTGTGTGTATGTGTAGGTATATGTATTGGCGTAACCATGCCCCCCGCCTGGAAGGGGATGAAAGAATCCACTTCCATAAACCAAAAGAGTGCCAATACGTCTCAATGCGCAACAAAATTATAATGACACGCGGTAGAATGTAATAAATTATGTAAAAGTTAAGAAAATATTATGTAAGTTATATAAATGCTTCACCAAATGGTCAAATGACTGATATAGCAAGGAAATAAAAAATAAATAAAAAACATTGAAACGAAAAATATGGTTTGAAAGGATTCAATAAATAATACTGAACCTGCGGTAGATAAAACTAGAAGTAGGGTTTGGTACCTATTTAACAATGAAACTAATCTAATTGATTTTTAAAAATTAAAGTATTATGAACTAACTTCTAAGATGTCGTTAAATCTATTGTGACGGTAAGGGACAGAGTTTAACGACTGCCCTGCGGTATGTTCCGGAGTTAGTTTTAACTTCCGCAACCCGGATCACCCCATCTGCCCCGGGGTAGACATTGACTATTACCCCAATAGGCCATTGAAGGGGCGCGATGTTGTCACTCTTAATCATTACTACCGTGCCTGTCTTTACCGAATTAGCATTTGTATTCCATTTCTGACGAACTTGCAAAGTATTTAAATACTCAATTCGCCATCGGTTCCAGAACGTCTGAACAAGACGATCCACGAGATGTTTGCGTTGTACCAAGTTGACTGGCTCGTCTGACAAATCAGCAGCGGGTAAAGATTTTAAGGGAGTGAGCGTTAAAATGGCAAATAAAGGCAATGGAGCCGAAACATCGTTAACGCTAAGTACAGATAGCGGGCGTGAATTTAGAATTGCTTCAATCTGAGAAAGCACTGTTTGCATCTCTTCATAAGTCAGTAGAGAGGTGCCTACTATTTTATTTAAATAACCTTTCAGGCATTTAATGTTACTTTCCCAGATCCCACCAAAGTGAGGAGCTTGCGGTGGATTCATCTTCCATTCGATTCGATTCTCCAACAGATTGTCTGAGAATTCCTTTTTGTAATTGGGTGACTCTATAAGTGCAAATAAAGACCTTAAATGGGATTTGGCTCCCACAAAGTTCGTCCCATTATCGGAGTACATTATACTCACAGGACCTCGACGAGAAAGGAAACGCTTGAAAGCGTTGAGGAAGACTTCGGTGGAAAGATCCGAAGCGAGTTCAATATGAACTGCTCGGGTCACCAAGCAAATAAATAAGCAAATGTATGCCTTTTGACTTCGCACCCCTCGACGTCTATAAGGGATTATTTGAAGCGGGCCAGCGTAGTCAACCCCCGTGTGAAGAAAAGCCTTAGCTTCGCGGACGCGGCATGCGGGTAAATCTCCCATTAATGGGAATTGTGGTTTAGGATTGACTTTGAAGCACGTATTGCACTGATGCACACGTTTCCGAACCAAATTGCGCGAAGAAAGTATCCAAAATCTTTGTCTTAGCAGCGACATCAGTAACGTAGGACCCGTATGTAGGTTCTTAATATGATAGTAGTCTATTATTAAATTGACTACATTATCACGAGCGGGTAATAGAATGGGATGACGACTGTCAAATTCTGTTTCAGCATTACTCAATCTGCCTCCTACCCTTAGAATTCCGTCATGAAGAAACGGATTTAATTTTGCAATCGCTCGCCGAACCTTCTTCCCATCTTTGACTGCCTTTATATCTTCGGAGAAATGTTCTTGCTGTATAGAATTTATAACAGCGATTTCTGCAACTAAGATATGGCTTAATTCGAATGCTCGTGGTAATTTCTTAATGAAACGAAAAACATAAATTACTATTCGAATTAATTTCGGCCATGAACTAACACGAGAAGCTAGTGCACACAATAACGGTGGAGCAATTGTTTTGGGGCGGTTATTGTCTTGAACGGACATCAAAATTTTTGTTTTTAATTCGGGTGGATCAGATATCGATTTCGTATCAAAACGTTGTAAAGGCCAATCACTTTTAGGTAATTGGGCAAATACGGGACCGTTAAACCATAACGGATGGTCTATTAGCTGAGCGGGAGTAAGACCCCGCGATAAGCAGTCGGCGGGATTGTCTTGACCTCTTATATAATGGAAGCATTCAGCCCCAAGATGGTTTTGTATTTGTGAGACGCGGTTGGCAACGAAGGTCTGCCATTTTGCAGGCGGTGAATTTATCCAAGCTAGAGCAACCGTGCTGTCGCAAAAAGCTAAAGTCGTATGAGCTTTCGAATTTGATGTGTAGGTATTACTGACCGTATGCATTAATCGTGCAAGTACTAGCGCTCCACATAGTTCTAATCGCGCAAGTGAAATCGTCTTAGCCGGAGCGACCTTGGATTTAGCGCATAATAAATTAATTGTGGTTTTATCAGTATTCGGACAGTAAACATGTAAGTAAATAACACCTCCATATGCGCGTTCGCTTGCGTCTGAAAACCCGATAAGCGTTAATACACATTGGGGTTCGATTCCTAAAAAACGAGGAATTTTAATAGATTGCAGTAATGGCAATTCCCCTTTAAACTGTCGCCAAAGTGTGACAACTGTTTCAGGAGGAGTATCGTCCCAATCCAGGTTATACTCCCATAGAGATTTAATTATCAGCTTAGCCAATAATACAACTGGTGCGGCGAAACCCATCAAATCCCAAAGACGAGCAATCGTCGAGAGAATGTTTCGTTTAGTACACGTTCTTTCGTCGGTGTGTACGACAAATACAAAATGATCAGAAGCGGGTATCCAATGAAGCCCTAGTATTTTTAGGTTTTCATCGGGATTAAATTCCACATGTTCCTTAACACGACGAGCTGTAGGAATCGTGGATAAAAACTTTGGAGAATTAGAAGAGAATTTTACAAGGTCGAATCCTCCGGCAGCGAATAACTGAATTAATTCCGTCGACAACTCGGTAGCTTCCTCGACTGATGAGCAACTGGTGACGAAATCATCCATGTAGAATGAGCCATTTTCCACCAAGTTTGCCGCGAGTGGGAAACGAGGTTTTTCATGCGTTGCGAGTTGACGCAGTGAACGCATGGCCAAAAATGGGATACAAGACATGCCGAAAGTGACGCGATTAAATTCAAACAATTGTAAAGGGTCACTATTGTTAAATCTATACAGCATGCGCTGATAACGACGGCATTCTTCTTGCACTACGATTTGTAGGTACATTTGTTTTATGTCAGCGGTTATAGCTATTGCGAACAATCGGAAATTGAGGATAATGCGAAACAAATCACCTTGTAAATTCTTTCCGGTATGTAGGATGTCATTAAGCGAATAACCCGAATCGGATTTCATACTCGCGTCAAGCACCATGCGAATTTTAGTAGTAAGTTTATCTTCACGAACTACAATATGATGCGGTATAACGTAATGAGGTAAGTCAGAATTGTCGACCGGCGAAATGTACCCTTTCTGTAGGTATTCGCGTAATATTTTGTCATATTCTAACTTTATTGCGGGTTGAGATATCAAGCGGCGTTCGAGAGATCGAAACCTGCGTTCGGCGGCGGGTAACGATTCACCGAGAACAGAGGGACTGTTTCGAAACGGCAACGCGACGATATAACGACCTGCCGTGTCACGAGAGGTAGTGAGTTTAAAAATGTCCTCACACTCTTGTTCATCAGGCGTTAAAAATTTCTCATCTGGAATGTCTTCCAATTCGAAGAAGCGCGATAGGCAAAAATCATTATTTTGCGTGAACGTACAAAATGATTGCGTGGCGATTATACTTGGGTTTTCAATCATCGTTGGGGCAGTACCCAAGATGAGATATCCCAAAGTGGTTTCAATAGCAAATGGCTGGCCGAGAGAACCTGATATTTTGTTTGCCTTTAGAATGCGAGCAAATATGTCACATCCCAAGATAATATCAATCTCACCGGGCGTACAGAATGTTGTGTCTGCTAAGGGCAAATTGTCAAGATACGACAAAGAGGAACGGTTAATGTTAACAGTAGGCAACTCACTGGTTATAGTTTCTACTACATATGGTTTAATCGTATACGACTGAGTGATGTCATAGCGGGAATGTAATTTTAAGCAAGTTACGCCATTTGTCACATTTCTTACGTCACCTATTCCCGTGACGTAAGTACTTGGAGATGACCGCACCGTAAGATTCAAGCGTGAACAGCATTTGCGCGTAATTATGTCCCTTTGGGAGCCGCTATCTATTAGAGCCCGTATCGTCTGTACCTGGCCCTTAGCGTCTCTGGTAGTGCAAACAGCCGTTCCTAAGAGTGCAGTAGTATTTGCACTAGGGCATGAATTTGTTACACATAGCGAAACCGGATTCAAAGAATTTAAGTTATCATTATCGGCATCTGCTTGTAACGCGGGAGATGGTATTGGGTCTGTTTGTGACTTACGCCCATCAGTTTGTTTGAAATGCAATAAACTATGATGGTTGAGCGCGCATGTTTTGCATGTACTTTTTGATTTACAAGCTTTCGTGATGTGCCTAGTACTGAGGCAGTTCACACAAACACGAATATTCGATGACTTAATAAAGTTAAATCGATCGCGTGGTTCTAGACTTGTGAATTTAGAACATTGGTATAAAGGGTGCGATCCCTTTTGACAACAAAAACAAATTTCGATGGAGTGATTATCGATTTTTTCGACATTAATAAATGCCTTTGCGGAATTAGTTTTTTGCGGTTTAGCGGTATAATTAATGTTTGAGCCAACGCGGCTCGAGGTCGGTTGCGTAATTTGCGCGCGGTTGAGAATTCGTTGCTGTTGTCTTACAAAGTCGATTAGTTCCGCGCTGGAAGGTAAATTTTCATTATTTTTAATAGAAGATTCGAAAGCCTTTACAGTCTCTATGTCAAGCCGTTTAAGACCCAGTTGTAGCAATATGAATTCTGCGAGGTCTTTTATTTTTAATTGCTTCAGCGCGGCGATGTTAGCGGAGTATGCATCTGCGAAATTCTCTAAAGAAGCGGGCGTGGCCGAGTTAACTGGAGGCAATTTCAGCAATCGGTCAAAGTATGATTCAGCAAGAACGCGTTGATCATTATACTTAGTACACAATGCGTCCCAAATAACTTGATAATTTGTACCAGTAGGCGTAATAGTTTTGCAAATATTTAATGCTTTTCCGGTTAATTTAGACATCAGATACTGCATCTTTTCAGCATTATCCAGAGAATCATTCAAATGTATAACCGAATTATATGTTTCATAGAAAAGAGGCCAATTATCTAATTTTCCGTCGAAGCACGCTATTTCCAAAGGCGGTAACTTAATTTGACGGCGAGGTTTCGCAACTGGATTGGACAGCATATTTGCTTCGGTATATTTAATAACCCCGAAGAGTTCTTCAAATGCATTTAATTGAGAGTATTCAGCAATTGCTTCCGGATTCAATTCCAGTTCGCAATCCACCTTTTCATCTAAAATTGTTATAAATTCAGAACGAATTTTTTCAACAGTAGTTGCGCCTGACAAAAAAGATTGGCGATTGCTAATGCTTTCCGAAGCTTTCCTTATCTTGTCATACACCGACTGTAAGCTTGCAAAGCTAGCTGATAGTTTAGCATTTAAACGTTTGAGACGTCTTTCGTCCCGAGACGACCCGGATGACGCGCTTGTAGCCATTTTATTTATTCCGGTTATATTTTACAAAATATGAGACGATAAACAACTAAAAACTGCGGTTAAAATAATGTGTCTGTATTATTTATGCGGAATTAATTAATTAATATTTAATAAATATTTAATTAATTCACAGTGATAACCGCACGGGGTTAAATTGACTGGTGAGCTGTGAAAGGTTAACAGATGCGCCGTGCACTATTTTATTTTGCGTTTATTATCATTAACAAATTATAAATATTACGATCGTATTATTCTATTTGTAATGTAATCCAATAATATAAACAATACGAATATTAAGAAATAATCGTATTATTTATAAGGTAGGTAATGCGATTTGATTAGCAAGATACAATTACATGAGTTATCAGAAATAAATATCAAAGCAGTGTCTTGTATCTATTTATTCTAACAGCGGGTAAATATGTTATTTCCAACCATAATACGATAGGTATAAAGAAACAAATTACTCATGTAGGTATATCAAACTGCGGGTATGCGGGTAATTATTTATATGCGGTATTGTAAAAACGTATTCACACTCTGCTGGATTATTATCTACTAATATTATGGTTCAAAAATGTCCGGCTCGTTTGGATCAAGATGAATGAGATAGTGTGTAGAGTGGATTTGATATGTGCGAAGATTGACTGACGAAGGACCTTGAATTTTGTGTTACTGTTTACTGCTTGGAATGAGGAAAAAACATATGCTGCATATAAAGGAAAGGACTCACCGAAACAGGATTAAGAACTTGTATGCTGGCAATTTTGTCTTCTTTCTCCCCGTCCAATTGGCACTGAAAACAGCAATAAGCGTGCGTTTCGTGTACACGGCGAACACGGCGGAATTACGTCAATGTTGCAGGTAGCGGGAGCACGGTGGCTATAGTAGGTATGTTGTGGCGCGGGCTGTTGGTTGCAGACTGAAGCACGTGCTGATAATATTTTTAGGAGCGGATTTTGGAACACGGTAGGACAGGATTTGCAACAATATTAATACCAATCCCAAGCAGTAACAGTATGTATGTGTGCTATGTAGGTGTGTGTATGTGTAGGTATATGTATTGGCGTAACCAGTAACTGAATGTAAACTAGAAAATTTAAGAAAAACAGAAAAAATAAAAACAGAACTAAGCAGCAATTTAAAAAAAATAATAATACAGATGTTAAGTCAACAAGTGATAAACATGTTATAAACAATAATAAAATAATTAAAACATTACTTAAATAGACTGCGAAATAGGTATTTGGGTTGGGACGGGTAAGGGGAGGAGAGGGATAAGGGAAAGTTGCCACGCAAGTAATATAATAATATTAGGTACAATGAATTTAGTCATGAATATGTGTTATTCGCACCTACATAGAATGTAATAAAGAAATTCTGTAACGACAGTAACTAGCAGTGAATATGTCAGCAAGTGTGTCTATATGTGCAAGTTTATTATTATAGTATTTACATGCCCTTTGTATAAATTCATTTTGGTTGGAATTAGTGTTGCATCTATCAATGTAGAAAAGGGTATTTTGTCTGCTGTATCGAGTCGGCGTGTGGAAATTTATTTTATTTAGCAGCTCCGGGCAGTCAACTTTTGAGTTAATAATTTTGTACAGGAGCATCTGATCAGCGACAAGCCTCCTATTGAGCAGTTTCGAGATTCGAAAATGTTTCTCGATTTCGTCGTAAGAATTGTATATGTTGAATGATTTAAAATTGAGAAATTTGAGAAATCGCTCCTGAACTCTTTCTAACCTGTTAACATAAACAATATAGCGCGGGTTCCAAACCTGTGAACAGTATTCCAGGTGAGGACGAACATGTGAATTGTACAGAATCAGATAAGTCTTAGTATTTTTGAAAAATTTGCATGTTCTCAGTACAAAGCCTAGACTCTTTGTTGCTTTGGTGACAATATTATCAATGTGTTTATCAAAAGTAAGTTTAGAGTCCAAAATAACCCCGAGGTCACGTATATAATCTTTATTTGTTAACAGAGATCCAGAAATGGTGTATTCATGCAGTATTTTTTTATGGTTACGTGTGAATGTGACTTTGCAACATTTGGAAATATTGATAAAAAGCTTATTTCTGAGACAGTAATCCGTCAGTCGGTCAAGATCTTCTTGTAAACGCACAGAACAGTCATGGGAGCTTATAGGAAGGTATATTTTCATATCGTCGGCAAATAGTAAAATTTGAGCATTGTGAAAACATGTAGTAATATCATTTATATAGATAGAGAAAAGCAAAGGACCCAAAATGGACCCCTGAGGCTATTAGAGATAAATAAAAATATTGACACACAGACATTGATTCATCTTATTGTTATGGGTCTACCAGATTATATAATGTACAAAATGAATAAGGAATCTATAACATCGACTGCAAATCTATTAAATGAAATTGGTAAACATGAACAAACAGTCAATAAAAATAATTATGATAAATTCAAGAGAAATACATTTGTTAATAAAGTAAGGGTTGATAAAATTAAGCCCTGCAAAACTTGTGAAAAATTAAATAAAGGTAGCCATTTCCACTCTGAAGAGAAATGCTGGTTTAAACAAACTGATGATTATGAGAACAAGAGAAACTATAATAAAAATGTAAACAACACTGTATTAGATGTTGAACTGAATGATAATGAGTCAAAAAACGAATAATTACACCATTAATTAAAGTAAAACTATCATTAGAAGGAAAATTAGACATATTTGGTATATATGATTCTGGCTCTAATGTTTCCTTAATAAATTCTAAATTATTAAGAATAAAGGAAGAAGGAAAAAATATAAATAACAATACAAACTTACTAACGATTAATGGTGTAAAAAAGACAAAAGGCTTAACAACAATAAAAATTAAGATATTTAATATAGAGAAGAAAATTGATGTTTATATTGTAGATGGAAAAGAATTCAAATACAATTTTCTAATTGGACTTGATACTATAAAAGAGTTTAATTTGATTCAGAATGAAAAATTGGAAATTGTTCAAAAATCTGAAGAAAGCTTTAAAAAAGAGGAAATACATTGTAAAAACAATCCTAATGAAAATGAAGATATAAAGAACTTGAACTTTATAAACTTTAAGGAACATACAAAAGAAAAAGAATTTAAAATGGATCTGAGTCATTTAAATATACAACAAAAATCTGAAATAAATAAACTTATTGATAAATATAAATCAAGCTTTGCAAAGGATAAATATGATATTGGAACAGTAAAGGATTATGAAGCACGCATTGATCTACTTGTGGACAAATACTGCAGTAAAAGACCCTACAGATGTTCAATAGAAGATAAGTTAGAGATAGAAGAACAAATGGTGGTACCTCAGGCTCAACCATTTCCTTTGATTGAGGACTTAGTAACAAAAACCAGAAACTGTAAATACTTTTCAACATTAGATATAAATTCTGCGTTCTGGTCTATTCCCCTGCGAATTGAAGATAGAAAGAAAACTGCTTTTGTAACCCAGGAAGGCCACTACCAATGGACATGTTTACCCTTCAGTTTAAAAACTTCTCCAGCCATATTTCAAAGAATACTAAGCAACATATTGAGAAAGTACAAGTTAACAGATTTTGCTGTAAATTTTATTGACGACATTTTAATATTTTCAAAAAGCTATACCGAGCACATAAATCATTTATCACAGATTTTAAAGGCGATAGAAAAAGAAGGTTTCCGACTTAAGCTCACAAAATGTCGATTTGCAACAAATTGGGTAAAATACCTCGGACATATAATACAAGATAATACAGTAAAACCGGTGAGAGATAACTTAATTTCAATAAGAGATTTCCCAACACCAAAGAATCAGAAAAATATTAGACCACTTCTAGGAAAAATCAATTTCTACCACGAATACATACCTAACAGTTCAATAATTTTAGAACCATTACATAATTTACTAAGGAAGCACCAAAAATTCATATGGTCAATAGACTGCCAAGAAGCTTTTGAAAAGATTAAACAACTATTGTGTTCACAACCAATCTTAGAAATTTTTGATAAAGACTTATCAATAAACATATATACGGATGCATCATTGGAAGGTATTGGAGCAGTGCTGAAACAAACTCAACAAGACGGAAAAGAAAAACCTGTAGCATATTTTTCAAAAAAATTAAATGAAGTCCAAAAGAAAAAAAAGGCTATATATTTAGAATGCTTAGCTATTAAAGAGGCCATAAGATATTGGCAGTACTGGCTAATAGGCAAACCTTTCACAGTATATTCTAGACATGGGCAGATTCATTCCTAGAACTGAATCGATTCAGTCTGATTCCCCCGGCCTTTTGAATTGATTCCTTTTATTCATTCCTTTAATTCAAAAAAAAAAAAAAAAAAAAATAAATAAAAAAAAAAAAATAAAAAAAAAAATCACTAAGAGGAAATTGATGATACGATCTCATTATATCGCAGATTACATCCTTTAGATGAATGTGTTTATTTTTCGTTTCATCGCGTTTCAAATCACAACGGTGTTAAAGAAGTTTTCACTACGTATAGGGTGAATTTTGTCGTTCTGAAAAATTGTAGGTACCAAAAATATTATTATTTTGCAAAAAAAAATTTTTTTGATCAGAAAAATATATTTATAAAGGCTAGCAATTAAATCTTAAAATTAAACAATTTTTATGGTTCACCCTACAGTTTCACCAATTTTGTTTTATTTATTAAACTTAAAATTGTTTCACTTTACGTGATCTAAACTTCCCACTACCTTCAGCCTCACAAAATATCCCAATTGGGGATGCCATAGTCTCATTAGCTCCAGACGGGAGAAGTTGGAACTTGTGCGGTATTCACATAAAAAAATATATATATACTATTATCACGCTTTCGTATATCCGATCCGGTCACCTGGAATAAGCTCCACTCAAATATATAACTGAGTTTTATAACTGGATTGTTCTCACGTAAGTGCGAACATCTGTAAAACCCAGTATAAATAAATATATTTTTAAATGCACCTACCTCAATGGTGAAGTAAAAACCATGCGTCAAATATAAAACTAATTAAAAGTCTGAGCGACACGCGTCATACAATTTATTCCAAAAATAAAGGAACAAATCACTCGATTATCATTTATCACGGTACGACAGCGACTGATGTTTGTTTTGTTTACGGCTATCGGCTAGATAGACAATATCATAAAAAAAACAATAATACATAAACATCGTTTTGTTGCTAAACGCATTGCATAATTTACGCACGTGTGAGGGAGAAAAATATAGGATTAACTTTCGGCTTTTTATTAGCAGAAGTTCAGAGTCCGAAGTGAGAAGTTTCGCCCTAATATGAGGCTTGGCGCGCGAGGACTAACGACGAACCGATTCTCTGCGGGCATATCAAGGAATAAATTAGGAACTTCTGATTAATATGTGCTGTTTGTCTTGCTGTGACTTGAATAAATTGCATTTTTTTTATTTTTGTTTTTTTTTTTTATTATAATCTTTATTTATCAAGTTACATAGGTGATTGTACTGTGCCTGTCTCACTAGGAATTCCTGTGTTGAGAGCAGGCGCATTTTAACATAAGTAGTTTAATATAAAAAGAAGAATAATGATAACAACAACAATGTTATATACATTTAAAGGTACAAGGACAATCAGCATTGTACTAAAGGGAAAGCATGCACTAGGAGGTTATAAAAATATTGTTTATATATGATCTGTCTTTGCTAGTGATCCAAGACTTGGTATCTGATTTGTATTTTACATAATTAGTGTGCTGTCTAATGGTCAGTGGAAGTGTATTATAAAGTTTAGTTGCAAAGTATCTGAAGTTTCTTTGACCAAATGTTGTTTTGGCGAAAGGGATAAGTAAGAGATTTTGCCCTTTGGTTCTCGTATCACGAACAGTTTGGATATTGTCAAAAACAGTTCTATGTTTGAATAGGTAAGTTAGTATATTTTTTGCATAAAGTTGCCTAATGTCCAAAACACCGATTCTCCTAAAGATTTCATCCGAACTGCTTGTGATCGGTAGTTTTAGAATAATTTTTATAATTAGTTTCTGGGCTTTGGAGATCGGATCAATGGCGGCAGCATTTGCTCCTCCCCAGGCTATGATACCGTACTCGATTAGAGATTGACATAGTGCATAGTAAATTGTTTTGAGTTGCTTCAGGTTAAGAAAGTTACGAGTTTGTCTAAAGAAGTAAATAGATTTTCTAAGTTTGTTTGCTGTAGTGATAATATGTTCTTTCCACTTTAAATTACTGTCAAAAATAATACCCAAGTATTTGATTTTTGTAACACGTTCTAGATAGGGGCAATCACATGTATTAGCATTTGACAGGGGGCAAGCACATATATGAATATTATTTTCAGGGTTACTTAGGGACGGATTAATACTAAACTCAATGTATTTGGTTTTTGACACATTCATTGTTAGTGTATTATTATCTAACCATCTTTTAACAATAATTGTGCCCCTGTTTGCTTTTATGTAAACATCATACCAGTTACTTGATTTGAAGAGGAGAATCGTGTCATCAGCGAAACTAACGATTTTGGCATCTATTGGTAGATTACACAGTTCATTTATGTAAATTAGGAATAAAGTGGGACCCATAACGCTTCCTTGAGGCACGCCAAAACTAATTTGCAATTTATTGCTGAGGCAGTTATTGATTTTAACACTTTGTCTACGGTTTGAAAGGTAATTACGAATAATACTAAGTTCATTCTCATTTATTCCAATGTTTGATAGTTTTTGTATTAGTTTGGAATGTGAGATAGTATCAAATGCTTTGCATAGGTCTAGAAATATTGCCGCGGACCATAGCCTCGATACAACATATGGGAATTGAATTGTCGGCCGAATCAACTCGATACGTGGGACATGGGAATTGGGACAACGACGTCACAAATGAACAAGAAACAAATGTTTTGATTCCTTGAATAAAAATGAAACATTGATTGAAGTTGAGAATTGAACGCTACGGTCCGCGTAGACCTGTAGGACTATGATGAATAGTGGGACCGGCACGCTACACTCGAATCTCAGAATTATTTGACTCCTTGCCTCTTGGCTCTTGGCTGATTCGGTTGGCGGTTATGTCGCTTGGATTAGTGACTCTATGGCCGACGGGGTTTTGTTGTGTGGATTTACTGCGC
This sequence comes from Limnephilus lunatus, assembly GCA_917563855.2. NCBI lineage: Eukaryota > Metazoa > Arthropoda > Insecta > Trichoptera > Limnephilidae > Limnephilus > Limnephilus lunatus. The sequence continues at coordinate 108,871,289 of OU830592.1, read as the reverse complement.
GGGGTGCGGGATACTTACTACACGTGATAGACAATTTCGCGGCGCGCCGCCTGTAGTAGGTGTAGATACTTGTACCTATCCGCGCAACAAATATGCAGAATAATATTTAAATAAATTCCTACGAAACACTACAATATTTAAAGAGTACATTATTATTTTCTTACCTCAATATAACATGAAATAATTTAACTGTAAAATAAATTAATACAAATAAAAATAAATATGGTGCAGTTAAAAAATCGTAGGATGCAAGGCCAAGAGTAAGGAATAAAGATTTAATTCCTTTTGAAAATGAGAATCAGATCAAGTGTGTTACAAGATTGAATTTATTCATTTAATTCAATCATTCAATTTTGCCCACGTCTAGTATATTCCGACCACAAACCATTGGAAAATTTAAATATTAAATCTAGAACGGACGAAGAGTTAGGAGATTTATCCTATTACCTATCACAATATGACTTCGAAATAAAATATAAACCAGGAAAAAATAATTTAGAGGCAGATTGCTTGAGCAGAAACCCAGTATTAGATGCTAATAAAGATGTACATGAACAATTAAAAATAATAAACTTAGTAACATTGAATGATATATTAACAGATCAAGAGAAAAATGAGGATATAAAAAAATACAATAACAAGTTAATATATGAAAACAATATATATTATAAGAGGGTAAGAAAGCAAGAAAAAATACTACTGTCAGAGGAACTCAGTATAAAATTTATAAAACTGATACATGAAAATATGTGTCATATAGGTATAAAACAAATGCAAAAGAAAATAGGAATCATTTATACAGCAAAGAATTTAACTAGAAATATCACCGATTTATGCAAACAATGTGAAATATGTATAAAAAATAAGACAAGAGGACAGGCTAAATATGGTGTAATGTCACACTTAGGCCCTGCCACAAAACCACTTGAAATTGTCTCAATAGATACAATTGGGGGATTTGGTGGCTCTCGATCAACCAAAAAATACTTGCACCTTTTAGTCGACCATTTTACTCGATATGCTTATATAGTAACCTCAAAGACACAGAGTGCAAAGGACTTTATAAAACTTATTAATATTGTACCAAATTGTAATGAAATTGGCATGGTTCTCACCGACCAATATCCTGGAATTAACTCAAAAGAGTTTAAAACTTTTTTAAATGAAAGATCAATCACACTATTTTTCACTGCAGTAAATTCGCCGTTTTCTAATGGACTGAACGAAAGGCTAAACCAAACACTCGTAAATAAAATAAGGTGTAAGATAAATGAAAATCTAAATACTAAAGCATGGACAACTATTGCTCATAATTGTGTTGATAGATATAATAACACGAAACACTCAATAACAGGCTTTGCACCGAGATACCTATTGGATGGTACTGATGTTTCATTTATACCAAATGAACTTAAATTAAAAAAAGAAGCAGATGACTGGATTAGAGATAGAAAATTTGCATTAGAAAGAACAATTAAGTCACATGAATATAATAAAATGTTAATTGATAAAAAAAGAACAATTCATAATTTTAAAATAGGCGATATGGTATATGTTGAAAATGGTCACAAACTAAATAGAAGAAAATTAGATGAGTTAAGGATTGGTCCATTTAAAATCGAAGATAAACTATCCCAATCAATATACAAGATTAATACAGGACATAGAAAGATGGAGTCAAATTTTTTCCATATTACAAAACTTATTCCTGCCCCCATACTAGAAGAAAATGAAGATTAGAAAGAAGAAAAAGGAATTAAAAGAGACGAAAATCTCCAGAGAAATTTTCTAACCCTAGGGGGGAGATGTAAAGGAATAGGTACCTACCTAGAAATGCATAGGATTCCTTTATGTTCGAATTTTAAATAGGTGTTGTCATGGAGACAGAAAATGATAGATGATGATTGTTTTGTTGTCTAGCTGGGTAGCACAGATTGAAGTAATAAGAGGATTGAAAAATAAGTTTAATTACAAAGTGATATAATATTTTGAAGACGGACAAATAACTTTAATTGTAGTTTCTTTGTCAGCAAAGCAACTCATGATATTTGTATGTCACATTATTAATAAAAAATTACAACAAATTGTCTTATTATATATATATATATATATAATATGATTTAATTCTTTTCTATTGATTTATAAATAAAACACTTGTGTTGCAAAGTTTAACAAAGAAACGACATTTATGTTTATTTATAATAAAATAATAGAAAATAAAACAAGTGACAATTGATAAATGCATTCCAACTGACACTACAGGATTCAAATTTAAATGGAATATATTGCCATTACATCTCCCCTCCCCCTGGAAAGAAAATTACTGCAAAATTTTCACTCATCTTTGATGTCCTCTTCATGGTTCATAAATAAAGGTGCTGGAGTTAACTTCGAGATGTGGAAAAAATTTGATTCAAATTTTTTTCGACCAGTGTTTATCTTGTAAATTGAGTTTGATAATTTTTCTATGATTTTGTATGGTCCGATTCTCAATTCGTCTAGCTTCTTCCTGTTAAGTTTGTTTCCATTCTCCACAAAAACAGTATCACCAACTTTGAAGTCAAAGTGTCTCCTGGTTTTATCGTAAATTATCTTGTTGTAATTATGTGACTTCATAGTATTTTCTAGAGCTTTTTTCTCTCTTGAATCAAATCGATGCCGGTCTTCTTAAGTTTTAACTCATTTGGCAAAATCGTAACATCTGTGCCGTCAAGTAGGTACTGTGGCGCATATCCAGTAACAGTGTGCTCCGTTTCATTATAGTTTTTTACACAATTATGCGCTATAGTTGTCCAAGCTACTTTTGAGTCATTTTCGTTGATTTTGCATCTAATTTTATTGACCAGCGTTTGGTTCAATCTTTCATTTAATCCATTTGAGAAAGGTGAGTTCACTGCAGTAAAAATTATTGGAATATTTTTTTCATCCAAAAATTTTTTGAATTCTCTAGAATTGATACCCGGGTATTGGTCTGAGAGTATCATGCCAATGTCATTAGTTTCTGTGGAGTTTAAGAGTTTGATGAAATCATTGGTATTTTGAGTTCTTGACGTCAAAATATATGCAAACCTCGTAAAATGATCTGATAACAGGTGCAAGTATCTCTTTGTTGATCGTGAACCCCCAAAACCGCCTATTGTATCAATGGAACATATTTCAAAAGGTTTTGTTGCGGGACCCAAGTGGGACATCAATCCATATTTATTTTCACCTCTTGATTTGTTCTTTAAACATACTGCACAACTTTCGCAGGTTCTCTTTATATTATTTGTCATGTTTTCTGCTGTGTACCATGAGCTTATCATTTTTTGCATTTGTGTAATTCCTATGTGACCTAGTTCTGTATGAACATTTCTGATAAAGTCTATGCTGAATTTTTCTGATAGAATTATTTTTTCTCTTTTTTTTACTTTCTTGTAATAAACATTATTTTTCGATATCAATTTATCTCTTCTGCACTGTATCTTCTCATTTTTTACCTGATCTTTTAAGATATCTTCTAATTTTATTAAGTTGACAATTTTTAATTGCTCATCTGTATTTTCATTTGATTCCAGCACTGGGTTTCTGCTTAGACAGTCAGCTTCCAAATTTTGTTTTCCTGGAGCATATTTTATGTTAAAGTCATATTGAGAAAGATAATATGTTAAATCACCTAGCTCTTCATCGGTTCTAGATTTGAGATTCATGTTTTCCAGTGGTTTGTGATCTGAATAAACTGTAAATGGTTTACCTATCAACCAGTATTGCCAGTATCTCACTGCTTCTTTTATAGCTAAGCATTCTAAGTAAATTGCTTTTTTCTTTTTCTGGGCGCCATTTAGTTTTTTCGAAAAGTAAGCTACAGGTTTTTCTTTTCCATCAGACTGTGTTTGTTTTAAAATAGCTCCAAGGCCTTCTATAGAAGCATCTGTATATATATTAATTGGTAAATCTTGATCAAAAATTTCCAGGATTGGTTGTGAGCATAGTAGGTTTTTCATCGTTTCAAAAGCATTTTGGCATTTATCAGTCCAAATAAACTTTTGGTTTTTCCTTAGTAAGTTATGCAAAGGATCTAGTATTATTGCACTCTTCGGAATGTACTCATGATAAAAGTTGATTTTTCCTAGAAATTGTCTCACATTCTTCTGTGTTTTTGGAATAGGAAAATTCTTTATTGAAATCAAATTATCCTTTACTGGCTTGACTGAATTATTCTGAATTATATGACCCAGATATTTTACCATGTCTGATGCAAATGTGCATTTTGTAAATTTTAATCTAAAACCTTCAGTTTTGATTGCATTCAGCAACTTTGTTAAATGATCGATGTGTTCAGCAAAAGTTTTTGAAAATATAAGTATGTCATCTATGTAATTGACAGCAAAATCGGTTAGTTTATATTTTCTCAATATATTGCTTAATATCCTCTGAAAAATTGCCGGAGAGGTCTTTAATCCAAAAGGTAGGCAGGTCCACTGATAATGCCCCTCCTGTGTTACAAATCCTGTTTTTTTTTTGTCTTCAATCCGCAACGGAATAGACCAAAAAGCTGAGTTTATATCCAGCGTTGAAAAAAATTTGCAATTTCTGGTCTTTGTCATTAGGTCTTCAACCAATGGAAATGGTTGAGCTTGAGGTATTACTATTTTATTTAAGTCTCTGAAGTCTATGCATAATCTGGATCTTTTGTTTTCTTCTTTTTTAAATGCTAGAGTGACAGGTGCAGCAAATGGGCTGTACGACTCTTCTATCAGTTTATTGTCTATTAATTTTGCTATTTGCTCTTCTATTTCCTTTTTATCTTCTACGCTGCATCTGTAAGGCCTCTTACTACAATATTTATCCACCAATAAGTCTATCTTCGCTTCATATCCATTAACAGTACCAACATCGTATTTACTTTTCGCAAACACTGATGTGTATTTGCCTATTAGTTCATTTATTTCTGTTTTTTGATCATTATTTAAATGATTTATTGTTATTTTAAAATCTTCTTCTTTAACATGTTCATTAAAATTAATTTGGTGTTTTTCTATAATGTTCTTATTTTCAGAATGTTTAAATTCAGTATTTGTTTTCATATTTGTAGAATTTTCTTCTTTTTTATTTGTATTATTCAGGCAGATTTTCTGTGATATTTGTAAGTCTTCACTTTGGATTAGTTTGAAGTCTTTTATCATGTCTAATCCAATCAAAAAATCATACTTAAAATTGTGTTCATCAATAATGTACACATCAACATTTTTCTCCAATTCAAAAATTTTAATCTTCAACGTTGTCAAACCACTCGTTTTTTTAACACCATTAATCGTTACTAAATTTGCTTCATTCAAATTGTTTCCTTTTCTTTTTAGTTTCAAAAACTTAGAATTAATTAGAGAAACATTTGAACCCGAATCATAAATTCCGTATATTTTTAATTCATCATTTAGTAATAGTTTGACTTTGATTAATGGTGTTACTATTAGTTTTTTTGATCATTTTCATTTATCTCAGTCTCTATCACTGAATTGTTTACATGTTTAATGGCATTTCTCTTAAATTTTTCATCCTCTTTTGTTTTGAACCAGCATGTGGCTTCAGGGTGGTAACGAGTGCCCTTATTCAATTTTTCACAAATTTTACATGGCTTTTTATCCTCATTTTTATTATATTCTGCATTCCCAAATGTTCTCCTATTCATGAATCTTTTTTTGTTGACCATATGTTCATACTTGTTTATTTCATTAAATAAATCCACAGTATCTTGTAATCCTTCTCTATCGATCTTGTTAAGTATGAATTCTGGTAGTCCGGAAGCAACAAGATCTATCAAAGTACCGGTGTCGATTGATCTTCTCATATCCAATAGAAGTTTTTCTTTTCTCATAGCATAATCCAACAGAGAACCATCTTTGTATCTAAATAATAGTGCGTAGGTGACAGGGTTCCATCCTTTGTTTGCGAATGATTCACAGAATTTGTTTTTCCATGTTGACCACTCTGAGTTCATTGTTAGTTTAATAATCATGGAACTATACCAATCTACACAACTTTTATCCATGAACAATCTTAGTATTTCTATTTTTTTTTCATCCATGGTCACATCAAATCGTAAACATTCTTTTTCAAACACTTCTATCCACTGGCTTGCATTTGTATTTTTACTACAGAATTTTTCTATAACAAAATTCTCAGCAATGTTTTTGAGGCTCTGTTGCTTATCTTCCATTAATTTTACCATCAATCTTCCCAGTGTATCTTCTTTTTGATGTACTTGTAAACTTTCTTCTTCCAATTCTTCGAGGTATTGGTCTCCGAACTGTAGGTTTCCATCTTCGTCTACATATGTTTTTTTTAGTTCTTCTGTCATTGTTACCCAGACTCTTCTAACTTGGTATCTTTTTTTTAAACTATTTTTTACTTTGCCAAAAGCACCACTTTTCATAATCTCCTTGTGATGGCTGGCGGATTGTAACATTTCTGGTATTGTAAACACTTTTTCATCACTTGTGACTATTTTTGTAATGCTAATAATATTTGACTTGCCATCGCCTCCAGGTAGTAGCGTAAATTCAAATTGAAGTTTCTCCATTTGTGGTTACGAAAAATGTCGTTTTATAATATGATTTAATTCTTTTCTATTGATTTATAAATAAAACACTTGTGTTGCAAAGTTTAACAAAGAAACGACATTTATGTTTATTTATAATAAAATAATAGAAAATAAAACAAGTGACAATTGATAAATGCATTCCAACTGACACTACAGGATTCAAATTTAAATGGAATATATTGCCATTACATATATATATATTTTTTTTTATTCATATTTATTTGTTAAAATTTTTTCTCTCCATTTCGTTATTTTTTCAAAGAATATCAATGTGCAATTAAGTGTGTAACAATTAAATAATTCATTTAAAAAATATATGTAAAAAAATTATCTGAATCAAGGTCCTAGACAACAACACCGCTTTCAGGCCACACTATACCCTCTATCCAGGGAATGAAGGAAGATATGCGGGTGTTGATGGATGTGCAGGTTGAAGACACCCTGGTTAGTAACCCCACCAGTAGGTGGGTACAGGCTATCCTTTGGCTGTTGTGTAGAGTCAACGGGTAACCGTAAGTCCACCTCTGAGAACAAATAAAATAATAAGTTGAACACACTCCAAATGGCAGATTATAAATTACGAGGAGTTTTATTTTTTAATCGGTTTTTGAACACACTTCCGGCGGGAGGGGTAGTTCTATCTTTTATGCCCGGTCCTACTTGAATGACGAGAAAAGCATTGCCGTCCGATCACTTTATATGAATTTTGTAGACAACTCTTTTTGTAACGGTCCCAAGTAGGTATATGTATAAAAAAAGAAATACAAGTGTTCCCCATCTTCTAGTCTTTTGTGTGAAAGTATATTAAACCCGTCATATAAGAACTTACACTTATAGCATAGGAAATGAACAAATTATTGTTTTTTTATAATGATTTGTGCCAAAGTGAACATAAATTTATTTATAAAGTAATAAAATACGTACATTTATTTCAACATGTAACACCACTAAATGGCCCAACACCGACTTGACTTTACGGAGTTTAATGTAGGTGACCCACACAGCTATAAAAACGCGAGCAGATATCTGTTGAACTGCGAGTGCTTACGACCGCGACGCTATCAAATATTTCTACATATGGTAGGAGAGGGGGTCAGATGAATTAGAGAGCTACCACGAAATGCCATTTCTTTTTACTGAATCTGTCAATTTGGCAGCTGACATCCGCCCATTAAGGCAGCACCGAAATTAAAATGCCCCCTCTCCTGTTGCAGAGAGGGGGTTGCGTAACTTTTGCATAATCTGTATTGTCTATTGTTATTTAAACCTCTTAGGTGTGACAGGTCAGATGGGATTGTATGGAGAGCGTTATTTGGCGTGCAATGATCTTTTATCTTTAATAGCTGTGTGTGACTTGCTTTAACTTCAGTTTCAGGAGTCGTATTACAAAGTAGCCTTTAATTTCAGACAATTCTTTATTATTTGGGATGTGGTGAGTACTATGTTAAAAAAATTATAATATCAGATACGATTTAACATTTTCATTATTGATTTTTGGGGTGTTTTGCCATGTTCCGCCATCTCCTTCTTTATCCAATGTTTCGGATAGTGTTACAGTGTACATTATCAGGACATATGTGTTATGATGGACACCGTAACGCTGTCCAAAACGTTGGCTAAATAAGGAGGTAGTGTTACACGGCATAACACCCCAAAAATAATTAACGATAAAATTCAAAATATAGTAATTTTTCATTTTCAAAAACATGTAGCGGTTTAAAACTATATCCATTTAGTGGAAGTTCATCCTTGTTTTCGCCCATAATACGGGTAGGTAGTCAGTGCTTACATTCATAGATAATGATTCTAATTGCGGTTCGGCGCGGTCAACCTAACCTAACCTAATACTAGTAGTTAAGTCAACAGTTAGTAGACCTCGCGTCCAAAAAAGTGTGTTTCTATTTTTCCCTTACCCAAAATTTCCTCAGAAATCAAAGTAAGATTTGAAAGTAGGTACTTAAATATCTACCTACTTAATTATGAGAAAATTTTTCGATTCGAATGAAGTGATACATCCACCAGGGTGATACTGAGAGTATCTTCAACTCTAGAATGTGGAAATGAAATAAAATCATTTCACTTAAATTATATGTGCTAAAACAAAGACAATTAATTTCAAACTTATTTGAGCACACACTAAAAATGATTTCCACGCTACTTTAATTAAAAAAAACAATGAGGCCACTGAAATTACGTCACACGAATTTCATGAGTTTTTGATCCCCCCCCCCCCCTCACGTCACTGTCACACATCGTCACATTTGTGAGACACCCTCCCCCCTAGTGTGACGTTACATATTTTGCCGTTTTACATCTAAAAAAGGTTTGCATTTTGATAATTTAAATTTTTACATGTGACGTCACAGAACTGATGACAACCCACACCCTTGTCACACTTCTCTACTCCCCTCCCTGAGTTTTGACGTAATTTATGTTATGTAATTTTTACGGCCCTAACAGCCGGTGCGGTATTTTTTAAAATTATTTATTTCATCCAAAAATATTATGAGTATATAATATCAGTTACTACATAGTCGTGTATGAGTTACATTTTGAATATATTTTCCCTTTTTACTTTTATATTTTCTTCCCTTTATTTTACGCAGTAATAATATTAACATGTTAGAATGACAATAACATTCAGTTACAAAGTTAACAACATATGTAAATCATTTTTTAGTAAGTTGATGTTTTTAAGAATAATGTTACAATAATTGATGTCATTGAGCAATATTTAATAGAAGAAACAATAAATATGTATATAAAAACGGTTATATAGAAGTAGTATAATATTCTATACCTACTAGCTGAACCCGGCCACGCTTCGCTGTGGCTTTGTCTGATTTTACTTATTAGAAGAGTTAACAAAAATTGTCTAGCAACTGTGCATTTACCAAGAAGACACATTGCTTAATTTAATATCTGCTGTGACTATGCTGTAGAATATAAGGAAAAAAAGAAAGAAAAACATTCATAAAAGTTTTAATTTTTATAATTTATATTCACACCTTGAAGGCTTTTACAATATCACGTTATTATAGATCTAGGTATTCAGGAGTATAATTATAAGCATGTCGTATACATATAACACAATAAACTGAAAAAGTTGTACGAAAAATAAGTTAATTAGTTTTGCATAATAAAGGTAAAACCGTAGTTATAGAGGAATGTGTATTTACTATGTTGTATGTAAGCCATATTAAAATGTAAGCTTGTGGCAATCCCCTTTTTTGCCACTCCACAGAGTACATTCAGCATTGTGTTTCTCCGAAAATGTTTAGTGAAATGATTAAATCGTGGCGATCAATTGGAGACTGTCCTGGAAGAAGTAACTCTTTTATTTCATCCCATGTTGGATTACACGTAAATGTAATGAAAAGATCAGGACAACCATATTTCCCCATATATGTAAGAGCGCCCTGCACATATTCGTGCATATTTCGGAGACTACCACTGGTTACGCCAACACACATACCTACACATACACACACCTACATAGCACGCATACATACTGTTACTGCTTGGGATTGGTATTAATATTGTTGCAAATCCTGTCCTACCTTGTTCCAAAATCCGCTCCTAAAAATATTGTCACCACGTGCTCCAGTCTGCAATTAACAGCCCGCGCCGCAACATATACCTACTATAGCCACTGTGCTCCCGCTGAATCGACATTGATATAATTCCGCCGTGTTCGCCGTGTAAACGAAACGCACGCCTATTGCTGTTTCAGTGCCTATTGGACGGGGAGAAAGCAGACAAAATTGCCAGCATACAAGTTCTTTATCCTGTTCGGTGAGTCCTTTCCTTTATATGCAGCATATGTTTTTTCCTCATTCCAAGCAGTAAACAGTAGCACAAAAATCAAGGTCCTTCGTCAGTCAATCTTCGCACATATCAAATCCACTCTACACACACAATCTCATTCATCTTGATCCAAACGAGCCGGACATTTTTGAACCATAATATTAGTAGATAATAATCCAGCAGAGTGTGAATACGTTTTACAATACCGCATATAAATAATTACCCGCATTCCCGCAGTTTGATATACCTACATGAGTAATTTTGTTTCTTTATACCTATCGTATTATGGTTGGAAATAACATATTTACCCGCTGTTAGAATAAATAGATACAAGACACTGCTTTGATATTTATTTCTGATAACTCATGTAATTGTATCTTGCTAATCAAATCGCATTACCTACCTTATAAATAATACGATTATTTCTTAATATTCGTATTTTTGTATTATTGGATTACATTACAAATAGAATAATACGATCGTAATATTTATAATTTGTTAATGATTTACCCACGTAGTGCACGGCGCATTCGTTAACCTCTCACAGCTCACCAGTCAATTTAACCCCGTGCGGTGATCACTGTGAATTAATTGAATATTCATTAAATATTAATTAATTAATTCCGCATAAATAATACAGACACATTATTTTAACCGCATTTTTAGTTGTTTATCGTCTCATATTTTGTAAAATATAACCGGAATAAATAAAATGGCTACAAGCGCGTCATCCGGGACGTCTCGGGACGAAAGACGTCTCAAACGTTTAAATGCTAAACTATCAGCTAGCTTTGCAAGCAGAGCTTCGGAAAGCATTAGCAATCGCCAATCTTTTTTGTCAGGCGCAACTACTGTTGAAAAAATTCGTTCTGAATTTATAACAATTTTAGATGAAAAGGTGGATTGCGAACTGGAATTGAATCCGGAAGCAATTGCTGAATACTCTCAATTAAATGCATTTAAAGAACTCTTCGGGGTTATTAAATATACCGAAGCAAATATGCTGTCCAATCCAGTTGCGAAACCTCGCCGTCAAATTAAGTTACCGCCTTTGGAAATAGCGTGCTTTGACAGAAAATTAGATAATTGGCCTCTTTTCTATGAAACATATAATTCGGTTATACATTTGAACGATTCTCTGGATAATGCTGAAAAGATGCAGTATCTGATGTCTAAATTAACCGGAAAAGCATTAAATATTTGTAAAACTATTACGCCTACTGGTACAAATTATCAAGTTATTTGGGACGCATTGTGTACTAAGTATAATGATCAACGCGTTCTTGCTGAATCATACTTTGACCGATTGCTGAAATTGCCTCCAGTTAACTCGGCCACGCCCGCTTCTTTAGAGAATTTCGCAGATGCATACTCCGCTAACATCGCCGCGCTGAAGCAATTAAAAATAAAAGACCTCGCAGAATTCATATTGCTACAACTGGGTCTTAAACGACTTGACATAGAGACTGTAAAGGCTTTCGAATCTTCTATTAAAAATAATGAAAATTTACCTTCCAGCGCGGAACTAATCGACTTTGTAAGACAACAGCAACGAATTCTCAACCGCGCGCAAATCACTCAACCGACCTCGAGCCGTCTTGGCTCAAATATTAATTATACCGCTAAACCGCAAAAACCTAATTCCGCAAAGGCATTTATTAATGTCGAAAAAATCGATAGTCACTCGATCGAAATTTGTTTTTGTTGTCAAAAGGGATCGCACCCTTTATACCAATGTTCTAAATTCACAAGTCTAGAACCACGCGATCGATTTAACTTTATTAAGTCATCGAATATTCGAGTTTGTGTGAACTGCCTCAGTACTAGGCACATCACGAAAGCTTGTAAATCAAAGAGTACATGCAAAACATGCGCGCTCAACCATCATAGTTTATTGCATTTCAAACAAACTGATGGGCGGAAGTCACAAACAGACCCAATACCATCTCCCGCGTTACAAGCAGATGCCGATAATGATAACTTGAATTCTTTGAATCCGGTTTCGCTATGTGTAACAAATTCATGCCTTAGTGCAAATACTACTGCACTCTTAGGAACGGCTGTTTGCACTACCAGAGACGCTAAGGGCCAGGTACAGACGATACGGGCTCTAATAGATAGCGGCTCCCAAAGGGACATAATTACGCGCAAATGCTGTTCACGCTTGAATCTTACGGTGCGGTCATCTCCAAGTACTTACGTCACGGGAATAGGTGACGTAAGAAATGTGACAAATGGTGTTTGGTTTTGAAGTGATAATGTGCACAGTACCTACCGGGATGTCATTTTATCCTTCCTACCTTCCCCAACCATGTCACATTGCTGAAGAAAGCTGGGAACCGTGACAACAATAACAATCAACAGTTGGTTACTACAAGTCGACTTGTGACATTGGAAGGAAGTGTTTTTTGTAAGTTATGTGTTCGCCTTCTAATTTGGTAAGTGCCTTGGTTTTCCTTACTTCCTTGTAGTCCACAATTTACCAGCACACATATAAGCATTCAGCTGCAATCATTTCTTGATTGTTTTCGTAATTTTACAGTCCATATCGCCAGTTGCATTTGAGGCTGTCATTTTCGAAGGTAGCTTCGGATGCAACATTTTTGTTCCAATCGTGCCGGATTTCGTGAACCTTTGAAGTTGGATGCTTGTATGTGTATTTCCAATAACCTTGATCCCGTGTTCCTAATATTCCTGGCATTTCGGCCTTCGAATTGGGCATATTGTCACCTCAAAGGGGATAAAATTCGTGGTAAATTGCGCATTTTTCGTTTGTTGAATTCTATTTTCAAATATGTATTAGCAAGGGATTATTATTATTCAATCTTTGTATAAAATGGCTGCTTCTGCTATTGTTCGTAATAAATTGGCCATTCTAGGTCTTCGGGAAATTCATGAATCATCGATCAAAGCAGTTATTTCTGGTAATTTAATAGATAGAAATAGTTTACTGGTTAGAATCAAAGATATCGAAAAGCAAAGGAATGACTTTGTTGAATCTTATGTGATCTTAGAAACGTCAAAGAGTAAAGAGTTAGACCTAACCGATTTGGAAAATAAATATAAAACCTTTATGAACATGTATTTTGAAATTCATACGAATTATCTAGCAGTTTTTCCACCAAAGGAAGATTCAATAAAAACATCAAATAGTCTCGGTTTTTCACTTCCAAAAATTAGCTTGCCAACCTTTTCGGGTGGAATTACTGAATGGATAAATTTTATAAATACGTTTGATGCAATTATTCATAATAATGAGTCTCTAAGTGACATACATAAACTGCATTATTTGTTAGGAGCGCTATCGGGTGACGCGTTGAATATTATAAAGCATCTTCCGGTTTCCGCAATCAATTATCCAATTGCTTACAATTTGTTGAGAGATCGTTTTCATAACAAACGGATAATTGCAGACAGACATGTAGAGAACATTATCTCATGCCCCATAATAAAAAAGGATTCGCTCAGATCTGTCGTTAATGTTTTGAAGGAAAATATTCAGGCGTTAGAAGCCTTACATTTTCCAACAGATCAGTGGTCATTTTTATTACTACATATTGTTCTGAAGAAAATTCCTGATGACCTCAGAACTAACTTCGAGATAATGGGTCACAAGGACGAAATTCCTTCTTTTTCGCAATTATTGTCGTTTTTAGAATCACAATCTAAAATTTATGAATCAGTTCATGGGTACAGTGTGAAAAATGAAGCGCCAAAAGCAAAACCAAATCGCTTATTAAATTCTTTTGTCAGTACACAAAAATCAGTGTGCTTAATATGTAAAGGTGGACATTTTCTCTCAAAGTGTGACCAGTTTTTAAAGCTACAACCACGTGCTAGATTCGATGTTGTGAAGAAATATAAATTGTGTCAGAATTGTCTTTCCGGTCAGCATTTGGTCAAGAACTGTTCGTCGCGTTTTAATTGTTTTCGGTGTCATAAAAATCATCATTCGTTGTTGCATTTTTCTCGTGACGTAAACAGCCAAGTACAGGCGTCAAATAGCAACAATTTCGATAACACTTCTAGACAAGAGATACTTGATTCCCCACCTGAAACCATCGAACCAATCGTATCGGCCATCGCGGCAACCACACCTCATTTGGAGAGGTTTAATAATCCCAACGTTTTATCGAGCTCTAGCCAATCATCAGTTTTGTTAGCTACGGCTATCGTAGAAGCTCGTGATAAAAAGGGTAATTTCCACAAGGTTCGTGTATTATTGGACTGTGCAAGTCAGGCAAATTTTATTTCAAATGATTGTGCAATTCGTTTGGGCCTCGACTGTTCTAATAAACAAATTCCTATTCGAGGAATTGGACAGTTGTCGGCCATCGCGCAGAAGGGACTGGTCAAGTGTCGGATCCGTCCTCTATGTTCGAATGAGCTTTTTGATGCGGATTTCGTCGTGTTATCAAGCATTTGTGCACAGTTGCCTAGTTCTCCCATTCGTCGGGGAGACTGGGATCATTTGAGAAATTTAACTTTGGCAGATCCAAATTTCGATAAGCCCTCTGCAATAGATATTTTATTGGGTGCTGGATTGTTTTCGTCAGTACTTCGTTCGGGGCAGGTGGTAGGAAAAGTGAATGAACCGATAGCTTTGAACACGGCTTTTGGTTGGATTTTAATGGGAAATGTCGATCACAGCACATCTCCTATTAATTCGTTTTTGACAGTATTAGATTCATCAATTGAAACTAATGTGAAGATAACTTGTGAAATTGAGGACATTCCCAATCATCCTTCACCGTTGTCTACGGAAGAGTTGCTTTGTGATGAAATATTTTCAACTCAGCATTATAGAAATTATGCGGGACGGTATGTTGTTCCACTTCCATTCGGGGAAGTTAAATCGGCTCTTGGTGATTCATATCATTCGGCAGTATCTCGTCTGCATCACCTCGAGCGCCGTTTCTCTCGGCATCCAGATATAAAATCTGATTACATTCACTTCATGAGAGAATATGAATCTTTGGGCCACATGATAGATGTGACAAGTTCATCAGTTTCGACTGGAAAATATTTCATTCCTCATCATTGTGTGATTAAGGATACTGGATCCATTAAAAAGCTTAGAGTTGTTTTTGACGCAAGTTCAAAAACATCTTCTAACCAGTCGTTAAATGATATACTTTTAGGAGGACCTAAACTTCAGCAAGATATTGTGAAGTTAATTTCAAATTTCAGAACGCACAAAATTGTCTTTACAACAGATATTTGCAAAATGTATAGACAAATATTGGTTCGACCAGAGGATAGATCCTATCAACATATTTTATGGCGTGAATCACCAGAACAAATGATTAAAGAATTTGAACTGCAAACTGTTACAAACGGAACGGCTTGCGCATCGTTTCTCGCGATACGTAGTTTACAGCAACTCGCATCGGAAGTAGATGCCAAATTTTCAACAGCATCAAAAGTTTTATTAGAAAATACGTACGTTGATGATATTTTAACTGGAGCATCCACACTTGAATCGGCACGTAAATTGCAGCGAGACTTGGTGGAACTACTTAATCTTGGCGGTTTTGAATTGAGCAAGTGGTCGAGTAATTGTCGTGAACTGCTTTCTGATATTCCAATCTCATACCAGGAAGCACCTATAGAAATTGATTTAGATCATGCCAATAACATTAAGATTTTAGGTATTGTTTGGGATTCGCAAACTGATTCGTTCTCGTATCGAATAAAAACATCTTCTAACCATTCGTTGAATGATGTATTTTTGATTGAGCCTAAACTACAACAAGATATTGTGAAGTTAATATTGTATTTCAGACCTCACAAAATTTCCAGTAAGTTAACTGCTGAAGAACTTCGTTCAGTTCTAAAATCGTGGTTTATGAAAGTGCAATTCGTGCAATTTCATCCAGTTACAGGCAAAACTTGTCAAAATTTGTCTCTCGTTTGGCAGATTATACCTTTTTTGAATTCGGTTAGTTTATTCAGAGGTGGTGGGCGACTGCAGCATGTCCATATCGCCTCTAGTGTCCAACATTTTGAACTTTTGCCCAAGAAAAGTCATTTTACAAATTTGATTATTGACTCGTACCATAAAAATTATTTACATGTGGGGCCTAGGACGTTATTTTCAATTTCACAATCAAAACATTTAATTGTTTACGCTCGAAACGTCGTTCGGTCGCATCTTGGTAAATGCATAACATGTTTTAGAGCTCGTCCTGTTGGTGTACCGCCTATGATGGGAGATTTTTCCCAAATTAGATTTCGTGAAGGTCGTCCTTCCCTCAATCTTGGGGTAAATTTTGGTAGTCTATTTTCAATAAAGGAAAGTAGGCGTAGAGGAGCCAGAGTTTTTAAGGTTTATCTGTGCTTATTTATTTGTTTAAGTACCAAGGCAGTACGCTTAGAAGTATTATCTGATTTATCCTCGGAAGCTTTCTTAGCAGCTTTCAATCGCTTTTTAGCCAGAAGGGGTTTACGTTCTTGTATCATTAGTGATAACCACACAAACTTCGTTCTTTACTTATCAGCTCGTGATTACCTCACATTTGCTACAAACACGCTGCAAATCAAATGGTATATTCATCCTCCTTTTGCACCTCACTTTGGAGGCATATATGAGGCAGGAATAAAATCTTTAAAATATCACCTAAAACGAGTAATAGGTGAACAAGTACTCACGTTTGAGGAATTAGCAACATTGTTTAGTCGAATAGAAACCATCTTGAATTCTCGTCCATTATCTCAATTGTCTTCTGATCCATCTGAACTTGAAGCATTGACGCCTGGTCATTTTTTGATAGGGGCTCCTCTTACATCGGTTCCGGAACCTGATTGGTCTGAAGTACCGATGAATAGGTTATCACGTTGGCAATTGTTGCAAAAAATAACTCAGGCATTTTGGAATCGATGGAGAAAAGAATATTTGCACACCCTTCAACAACGTGGAAAGTGGATAACTTCATCACCTAATCTTAATGTTGGAGATTTGGTGCTATTAAATGATGGAAGAATTCCAACTATGCATTGGCCACTGGGACGTATCGAGGAATGTCATCCGGGTCCTGATCAAATCGTACGGGTTGTGACAGTTAAAACTGCACAAGGAACTTTTCGTCGTCCAGTTGTCAAACTGTATCCATTACCACTCTGAAACATTTTACTCGTAATTTTATTTTTTATTTTATATTTATCGTTTTCATTCTCGTTTGTTTTCTCCTTTCTTTTTGTTCGATTTACCGCAGTGTCGGTTGCTATGAAAGATAGTTCTTAGATAACTTATCTTAGGAACATATTCGTTATGTACTAATTTTAGCTTTATTTTAGACTTACGTTCCTATTTTTTAATTTCGTTAAAGTTTTCGTTGCACAAAGATTGAATAATTGTTTGTCGTTTGTTAATTATAGGTTGTTATTAGATTCATTTGTTTGTTGTCAGTATTCGGAAATGTGTGATTTATCATCGGTCGTAGATAAGAGATTTCAATCTCTTCTCGGGGGCGGGAATGTTTGGTTTTGAAGTGATAATGTGCACAGTACCTACCGGGATGTCATTTTATCCTTCCTACCTTCCCCAACCATGTCACATTGCTGAAGAAAGCTGGGAACCGTGACAACAATAACAATCAACAGTTGGTTACTACAAGTCGACTTGTGACATTGGAAGGAAGTGTTTTTTGTAAGTTATGTGTTCGCCTTCTAATTTGGTAAGTGCCTTGGTTTTCCTTACTTCCTTGTAGTCCACAATTTACCAGCACACATATAAGCATTCAGCTGCAATCATTTCTTGATTGTTTTCGTAATTTTACAGTCCATATCGCCAGTTGCATTTGAGGCTGTCATTTTCGAAGGTAGCTTCGGATGCAACAAATGGCGTAACTTGCTTAAAATTACATTCCCGCTATGACATCACTCAGTCGTATACGATTAAACCATATGTAGTAGAAACTATAACCAGTGAGTTGCCTACTGTTAACATTAACCGTTCGTCTTTGTCGTATCTTGACAATTTGCCCTTAGCAGACACAACATTCTGTACGCCCGGTGAGATTGATATTATCTTGGGATGTGACATATTTGCTCGCATTCTAAAGGCAAACAAAATATCAGGTTCTCTCGGCCAGCCATTTGCTATTGAAACCACTTTGGGATATCTCATCTTGGGTACTGCCCCAACGATGATTGAAAACCCAAGTATAAACGCCACGCAATCTTTTTGTACGTTCACGCAAAATAATGATTTTTGCCTGTCGCGCTTCTTCGAATTGGAAGACATTCCAGATGAGAAGTTTTTAACGCCTGTTGAACAAGAGTGTGAGGACATTTTTAAACTCACTACCTCTCGTGACACGGCAGGTCGTTATATCGTCGCGTTGCCGTTTCGAAACAGTCCCTCGGTTCTCGGTGAATCGTTACCTGCCGCCGAACGCAGGTTTCGATCTCTCGAACGCCGCTTGATATCTCAATCCGCAATAAAGTTAGAATATGACAAAATATTACGCGAATACCTACAGAAAGGGTACATTTCGCCGGTCGACAATTCTGACTTACCTCATTACGTTATACCGCATCATATTGTAGTTCGTGAAGATAAACTTACTACTAAAATTCGCATGGTGCTAGACGCGAGTATGAAATCCGATTCGGGTTATTCGCTTAATGACATCCTACATACCGGAAAGAATTTACAAGGTGATTTGTTTCGCATTATCCTCAATTTCCGATTGTTCGTAATAGCTATAACCGCTGACATAAAACAAATGTACCTACAAATCGTAGTGCATGAAGAATGCCGTCGTTATCAGGGCATGCTGTATAGATTTAACAATAGTGACCCTTTACAATTGTTCGAATTTAATCGCCTCACTTTCGGCATGTCTTGTAGCCCATTTTTGGCCATGCGTTCACTGCGCCAACTCGCAACGCATGAAAAACCTCGTTTCCCACTCGCGGCAAACTTGGTGGAAAATGGCTCATTCTACATGGATGATTTTGTCACCAGTTGCTCATCAGTCGAGGAAGCTACCGAGTTGTCGACGGAATTAATTCAGTTATTCGCTGCCGGAGGATTCGACCTTGTAAAATTCTCTTCCAATTCTCCAAAGTTTTTATCCACGATTCCTACAGCTCGTCGTGTTAAGGAACATGTGGAATTTAATCCCGATGAAAACCTAAAAATACTAGGGCTTCATTGGATACCCGCTTCTGATCATTTTGTATTTGTCGTACACACCGACGAAAGAACGTGTACTAAACGAAACATTCTCTCGACGATTGCTCGTCTTTGGGATTTGATGGGTTTCGCCGCACCAGTTGTATTATTGGCTAAGCTGATAATTAAATCTCTATGGGAGTATAACCTGGATTGGGACGATACTCCTCCTGAAACAGTTGTCACACTTTGGCGACAGTTTAAAAAGGAATTGCCATTACTGCAATCTATTAAAATTCCTCGTTTTTTAGGAATCGAACCCCAATGTGTATTAACGTTTATCGGGTTTTCAGACGCAAGCGAACGCGCATATGGAGGTGTTATTTACTTACATGTTTACTGTCCGAATACTGATAAAACCACAATTAATTTATTATGCGCTCAATCCAAGGTCGCTCCGGCTAAGACGATTTCACTTGCGCGATTAGAACTATGTGGAGCGCTAGTACTTGCACGATTAATGCATACGGTCAGTAATACCTACACATCAAATTCGAAAGCTCATACGACTTTAGCTTTTTGCGACAGCACGGTTGCTCTAGCTTGGATAAATTCACCCCCTGCAAAATGGCAGACCTTCGTTGCCAACCGTGTCTCACAAATACAAAACCATCTTGGGGCTGAATGCTTCCATTATATAAGAGGTCAAGACAATCCCGCCGACTGCTTATCGCGGGGTCTTACTCCCGCTCAGCTAATAGACCATCCGTTATGGTTTAACGGTCCCGTAGTTGCCCAATTACCTAAAAGTGATTGGCCTTTACAACGTTTTGATACGAAATCGATATCTGATCCACCCGAATTAAAAACAAAAATTTTGATGTCCAAAACAATCGCTCCACCGTTATTGTGTGCACTAGCTTCTCGTGTTAGTTCATGGCCGAAATTAATTCGAATAGTAATTTATGTTTTCGTTTCATTAAGAAATTACCACGAGCATTCGAATTAAGCCATATCTTAGTTGCAGAAATCGCTGTTATAAATTCTATACAGCAAGAACATTTCTCCGAAGATATAAAGGCAGTCAAAGATGGGAAGAAGGTTCGGCGAGCGATTGCAAAATTAAATCCGTTTCTTCATGACGGAATTTTAAGGGTAGGAGGCAGATTGAGTAACGCTGAAACAGAATTTGACAGTCGTCATCCCATTCTATTGCCCGCTCGGGATAATGTAGTCAATTTAATAATAGACTACTATCATATAAAGAACATACCGCAGGGCAGTTGTTAAACTCTGTCCCTTACCGTCACAATAGATTTAACGACATCTTAGAAGTTAGTTCATAATACTTTTATTTTTTAAAAATCAATGAGATTAGTTTCATTGTTAAATAGGTACCAAACCCTACTTCTAGTTTTATCTACCGCAGGTTTAGTATTATTTATTGAATCCTTTCAAATCATATTTTTCGTTTCAATGTTTTTTTTATTTTTTTATTTCCTTGCTATATCAGTCATTTTGACCATTTGGTAAAAGCATTTATATAACTTACATAATATTTTCTTAACTTGTACATAATTTATTACATTCTACCGCGTGTCATTATAATTTTTGTTTGCGCATTGAAACGTATTGGCACTCTTTTGGTTTATGGAAGTGGATTCTTTCATCCCCTTCCAGGCGGGGGGCATGGTTACGCCAATACATATACCTACACATACACACACCTACATAGCACACATACATACTACTACTGCTTGGGATTGGTATTAATATTGTTGCAAATCCTGTCCTACCTTGTTCCAAAATCCGCTCCTAAAAATATTATCACCACGTGCTCCAGTCTGCAATTAACAGCCCGCGCCGCAACATATACCTACTATAGCCACTGTGCTCCCGCTGAATCGACATTGACATAATTCCGCCGTGTTCGCCGTGTAAACGAAACGCACGCCTATTGCTGTTTCAGTGCCTATTGGACGGGGAGAAAGCAGACAAAATTGCCAGCATACAAGTTCTTTATCCTGTTCGGTGAGTCCTTTTCTTTATATGCAGTATATGTTTTTTCCTCATTCCAAGCAGTAAACAGTAACACAAAAATCAAGGTCCTTCGTCAGTCAATCTTCGCACATATCAAATCCACTCTACACACACAATCTCATTCAACCACTATATGTTGCCGGCAAAATGGTCAACTTCCCTATAGTAATAATAATAATTGGACAATTTGTAGAGCGCCGTTTTTGTGAAAAATCACCTCAAGGGCGCTTAAAATTACTTACATCACCATCATTTCAAATGTATAATATATTCTTCTGATCTAAGTTTCTTTTGATTGAGCCTAATGAATAGTAGTCGTTTGGATTCTATTTTCCATAACACAATCCACATGGCATGAGGCATCCCACGAACGGCAATCAACTTTGAAAAAACTTACACATCAATCAACTGGTCACAGTTACACTTTTTTGACAGTTTGAAAATTTGTTAATTTGATTTCTTAATCTGATTTTTTGTAGGTTTTGTAAAGTTACGAACTGACATTCAGTACAATTATGAGTCATTTTAAAACCCATAGAGAAAACAAATGAGTCAAAATAGTAATATAATTTTTAAGATATAATTCTATTTTTAAATTCGATTAAATTCTTTTTATTCCTAACTAGCTGTCCCAACGAACTTCGTACCGCCTCAGAATCAATAACTGTTGAATTAAATTCAGTTTTTTTTATTAAAAGTTAAAATTACACAATGAAGCAAACATCAATGCGCAACTGTCCGTGTTTTGTTTTTGTCAGTATCAGAGATGGCATTGTGTACGAATTTATATTTTTTGTGAGTTTCTTATTTTTCCACTTACTTACGGGAATTTGGGAGGCGGGTATGGGTGCCGCCGCCCCGGGAACCATTTATTGGATAACCGACACCTCTGTCATACGTCACCCATAGGTCACCCCAAGTAGTTTGCTACATTTGGTGATTTAGCAGGGGTGCCCGGGTTCATGGGATGACTTTTGTCCGGGTCCTACCCGCTGCGCGGCGGGCCGGATCGAGAGAGGCTGGTTGAGGAAGGTCTCATGACCTTTCCAGCTGGACTCTCGTGACTCATCGCCTTGCACCGCAGTTGGAGGGATGGATTCATACGTCTGTCATTCCCGGACACACTGACCTCAGATTCCTACCCACTCCTCATACCCTTTTCTTTCCCAGAACTTCCTATCCTTCCCTTCCTTAAAAAGACCCATCCACTCAGCATCCCTTAAGATGACATAGGTCCTGAGGAAAATAATTTTCTTCGGGGCCTCATGTGTGAGCTTATGTAGAAAAAATTGCTTTTCATTTTCTTTATACGTGTAAGGGATTTTTTATTTTAATTATTGTATATTTTCTTTGGATTTTTGCAGACAAACGTTCACCGCTTGTCTCATTTTCGGCTATTGATACTGAGTGTGTAAGAAAGAGGGGCAGCATTACACGATTAAGAACAAATGCAAAACAATTCACGCACAGTTCAATATTATAGGCACTTATCGGAAAATGCCCGCAGCTCTTTCAAATATGAGAATTCGTTCCATACAAAATGTAGGGGGAAAATAGTTTTCTTAATAACTATATTTTTCTATAATTTTTGCGATGTCTTAATAGTTATTATGTTATCCGGGGCGGAGACAAATCCAATAAATCAAAGATCATCAAAATCGGCCCAGGCGTTCTCGAGTTATAAATAGTGTAACTAACCCGACTTTGTTTTATATATTAAGATTGTAGAAATCATAAATTTTTGTAACTTTTGATAAAGTTAATAAAATGGCAACACTGTCTAGAACTGTCATTCCGTTGTTTACTATTACAAATTACGAGTCAATTTAAAACGCATAAAATTTTCCTTTTCCTTCCGAACTTCCAAATAAAAAGTATATGGAAACACTCTTCTGCTAAAATGCAATATTCTGTCAAAAAATTGAGTCAACCAATCGATTACTTTCCGAGATTAGCGAACGCAAACATACGAATCCTAAATTTTTATATATATATATATATAAGTTTCAAATTGTGCATAGCCTGCCTCACTAGGCGAACCTGTATTGAGGCAGAATTTTTAGTAAATTGTTTCTCGCATTTTGTCTATGGTTTACTTAAAAATGTATAGGATATAAATATAAATGTATAGCAGTAAGGCTCTTGACTCGCAATCCCAAGGTTGCGGGATCGAAACCCGGCGTGGGCAAATAAATTTTAATTGATTAATTTGTGTTTTTTCACGATTAATAATTTAAAAATAATATATAGTATATTAGCGGTACGTTCCAGAGCGGAAGATACTCCCAGTATCGCCCAAACCACTATTCAGAATTGAAACGTCGCTTGAAATGGCTTTAGCCGCGTTTGGTGACCAGATCTGAAAAACCAGTTCCACCATTTCCCTACCTTCATCTTTCCCATCTTCGTCCCTTCCTTACTAACTTCAGCCTCACAACATATCCCAATTGGGGATGCCGTATTCTCACTGGCTCCAGACGGGAGCAGCTTGGACTCTTGTCAGATATTCATATAAATAAAAATCCCATTTGAATTTCATTATTATACAGGGCATGTATAATAATATTTTAAGGAAATAAAGGTCAGACTTTTGGATCATCAAACACGCCCACAGGGCATATCTTGGGTTTTTCTTTATTCTATGGCGCTTTGTATGGAGCTTTGCGTGACTACTTTTAGTTATTAGTAAATTTCGTGTAATATCAATGTTTATGGCAAATTAATCGATATATATTATAAAAGAAAGTCCAAAAAAACGTGCGGACCTCAAAACTCTGAAACGAGTCCCAGCATGATCAAGGGAGTTATATGGTGTGGTAGATCTCTATCCCCCTCCAGGATGAGGGTACCCGTTTTTACCTAAAGGGCATGCTTTTTAAGATATAAGGGCTGGAAGTTTGGCCCTCTAGAAATTACAAGAACAGTCTTCAGGAAAGTTCTAGAACGTTCGATAAACCTCTAGAAAGTTCTGGAAGGATTAGTGGAGTATGTCGGTGAGACTAAAAGTCTCGAGAATGTTCTGCATGGTTCGCTAATGTTCTTTATGGAACATTCCAGAACACTCTCGAATGTTTTCCTGAGCGAAGCCGGGTACCCCAGTTAGTAAATAATAAAAAAAAAACTAAAAATCAGTATTATAATAAGTTTGGTTAACAAGGAGTTACATACCGTACATCCAGTTGTGTTGACTGGGTGGCTGCATATCTCATGGTCATGTTTAACGCCGGCAGGGTGAACATACCTCTCAGTAGGAAATGCTCTGGAGCACTCCTCCTGAGACAGTCTCTGCATTGTCGTCTGAAATGTTGAAAAACAAACCAACTGATTGTTTTATCCAGTGAGAACAAATGTGCCATTACTTTTTGCAACAAATAATATACAAAGAGTAAATTAATGTAAACACCCTTTTTATAAATATAGCTCCATAAAGGAGGTTTTTAGGAAAAAAATTTCCTCAAGTTTTTTGGAGAAGCTGTGTGGAGGGCCTTTTACGGAAAGGAAGGAGAGGAAGTTCTGGGAAGGAAAAAGGTATGAGGGGTGGGTAGAAATCTGGTGTCAATTTTTCCAGGAGTGATGGACGTAATCCATCCCTCCCCCTGCGGTGCAAGGCGATGGGTCGAGAGAGACCGGCTGGAGTGTTCAAAAGTTCTCCCTCAACTAGCCTTTCGCGATCCGGCCCGCCACGTGGGCAGTTAGCACGAGGTAGAAGCGAAACCTTCAGAAAATTTAAGTAGACAAGAATGGGGAGGCTACGAAGCATCGCACAAAGAGGAGACCGATTATTCTATCTCATTCTCTCAGGCAATCTTATAGATGTGTGTGTTTGTCTTTTTAGTGTAAGTTTTTCGTTTCATCGAGTTTAAAATCACAACGGTACTAAATAAGTTTCCACTGCAAAAACTTTACCCCGTAAACTCGGGCATCCATGCTAAGTCACCAAACGTAGCGAAACACTTGGGGTGACCTACGGCAGGGGCAGCGGTACCCATACCTGTCAGACAAATGAATAATTAATTTGTTTTAGCTTTATTAGTGTATTTAGCATCGTTGGACCCATTGAATGAATAGATTAAACATTACATAGTGGAGTGATGCGGCCTTTCTGCCACTTTCTTCTAATCAACCCAGAATTGTTGTACTTAGTGGGAATAACAAAGCAAACACAACCAAAGAACGTTTCTACCGCGCTATCCCTATACTATTACAATATAAAGTCTCCCAACTGCTCCTAACCGTCTGGAGCCAGTGGGACTATGGCATCCCCAGTGTAGGTATGTTGTGAAGCTGAAGGAAGTGACGGGGAGGGTTGAAGATGAGGAAGAGGAAGGTGGGAATTTACCTGTCTAATTAGATCTGGTCACCAACCACGACTAAAACCATTCTTTCTTCACTCTTTCACCAGGGCGATACTGAAGGTATCCTCCACTCTGGAATGTGCCACAAATACACATTACCTGCAGAGATTTAATAATTTATTGTGAAATTATTCGTTAGGATTTGAACCCGCTACCTCTGAATTCGTGGTCAAGGATCTTAACCACTGGACCGCGGGGGCCGGCGAAATATGGACTTTAATTAATATTTCATTTAAATTTCAATAAAGTTTTGTTTTCTTCTATATTTGCACCTCTTTAGAGTGGTAGAAAAACCATAAACATGTGGAGATCGGGAAAGCATGTAATAATGTTAACATTTTTATATGGGTACCGCCGCCTCGGGAACCATTTATACAATAACAATCACCCCTGCAATAGGTCACCCCAAGTGGTTTGCTATGTTTAGTGACTTAGCAGGGGTGCCCGGATTCATGGGGTGAGGTTTGTCTAGGTCTTGGCGGCCATGTATCTGCCCACGTATTGAGTGGCGGGCCGGATCGGGAGAGATTGGTTGGGGGAGACCTGACTAAGACCTCTCCAGCCGGACTCTCCCGATCTATCACTTTGCAGTGGGAGGAATGGATTCATACGGTCGTCACCCCTGGACACATTGACCCCCATATTCCTACCCCCCTCATTTTTTTTCCTTCCCAGAACTTCCTCTCCTACCTTTCCCTAAAAAAGACCCTCCACACAGCTTCTCCAAAGATGACATAAGCCCTGAGAGAATTGTTTTCTTCAGGGCCTCCTGTGTGGAACAATAGTAAAAAAAAGTTTGTCATGTTTTAAAAAGGAACGCACAAATTGTTTTGACATGTAGAGCGGATGGGCAGAGAAGGGAGTGCCAGGAGAATATAAGACACGCAAGTTAATGGTAGAAGAAGTGTGGAATGCCCGAAGAAGACATGGCACGACCAAGTGAATCAAGTTGAGTTTGGTCATCTCAAAGCTTCAGAACAACAGAAGAGTACCTATGTATGAGACGATGTACAAATGTGAATGAAGCAAGAAGTGTCTGTCTAAACAGAGTTGTGAGGCGGTCCATCCTACCTGCTTATCCCTGTGGAGAAATGGCGTGATGGTTTGACATATATATATTTTTTTAAATGTACTTTAGTACCGGTGACAGCTGTCAATCTTGTCATTATCACATCATTGGTCATTGTTCATCATGAAGGCAGAGAAAAGTGTTCTAACCTTGAGGCCAGAACCGCTAGTTTGTATGAAGCCACTCTCGGGAAGAGGGGTGCCCGTGTGGAGACAGGCTGGTAGAATTCTGGCTGTGAAGGTCACCCTGAAATCAGACAAATGGTGCATTATAGTTATTTTCTTTGAAAAACAATAAATTATTTAAAAAAAAAATTGTGACGTGGTATTATTAAGCAATAACATCCCTTAACCCTTTAGGTGCGGTATGCCGATATTCCGGCATGACGCATGACACACGTCAATATTCCACACGTGTCCCTGTCACGAGTTCATTAAACATTGGAAATAAAATAATAAATATGGTTACTTTACTTTTCCTAGATTTATTTATTGTCTGTAAATAAATAAAATTTAGATAATAATAAAAAAGAGGTACTAATTGTGTTAGTGACTCTATCTGTAACTCCAGTTCAATGAACTCTAGAAATATGAGCTATAAATTTAATTGACATAATTTTCGAATCACGAAATGTGTTTTGGAGAATTTAAACAATTGGTAAACCACCTACCTGCATTTTATTTTTAAAAGAAAATTATTTAATTTTTTTTTAAATTTGAACAGTTTATTGAGAATTTAGATAATTTTCAATTTGGGTGATGGGAAAGGGTACCGCCTCCCCGGGAACCTTTTTTGTATAACCAAGACCTCTGCCATAGGTCACTCTTATGGTTCGCTACGTTTGGTGATTTAGCAGAGGTGCCCGGGTTCATGATGACCAGGATACACTGAACCTCAGATTCCTACCCACCCCTTAAACCTTTTTGCTTCCCGGAACTCTCCTCCCCTTCCTTTCCCTAAAAAACCCTCCACACAGCATCCCCAAAGATAGAGCTCATTTAAATAAATAATAATTGGTCTATGCTAGGTAAAAAAGCGTGTCCGCAATCATAGAATCTACAGTTTCATTCCGATATTGATGAAATTTTGCACACTTGACCTTCAAAACAAACGTGAGGTCACTGTCTACATTAGAATTAGAAATACTCTGTGTAAAGCTCGGGCAAGGCCGGGGACTGCTCCCAACCGTCTGGAGACAGGGAAACTATGGTACCCGCAATTTATTGGGGTAGGCCCTATGTTGTGAGGCTGAAGGCAGTGGGGAGAGGAAGGAGATGGGGAGGAGGAAGGTGGAGAAGTACTTGGCTATTCGGATCTTGTCATCAAACACGGGCAAAGCCATGTAAAGCTACGATTCATTTCTGAATGGTGTTCTTACACCAGGGTGATACTGAGAGTATCTTCTGCAATGGAACGCGCCGTAAATATACTAGATATTATTTTACATTATTAAAATTGTGAAATAACACCAATTATTCAAATTAAATTTACGTACACACGTAGTATGTGTTTTTTTTACATTAGCTCCACACAGGAGGCCCTGAGGAAAATAATTCCCTTCAGGCCCCATATCATCTATTGGGATGTTGTGTAGGCGGTCTTTTTAGGAAAGGTATGAGAAGAAGTTCTGGGAAGGAAAAAGGTATGAGGGGTGGGTAGGAATCTGGGGGTCGGTGTGTCCAAAGGGACGACCCCAAACAATTCTCTCCTGATCCGGCCTGCTACGCAGCTGGTGGACAGACGCATCCGAGACAAGACACGGACAAACCCCCGCTAAGTCAACAAATGTATCAAACTACGAATGACCTATGGCAGAGGTGTTGGTCATCCAATAAATGGTTCCCGGGGCGGTGGTACTCATACCCGCCTCCCAAATTATTCCGATTGCTAGTCGAGAGTCTTACCCCTCGACCATGAGGACAGTCAGATTTGTAATATAGATCCGAGATAGATCAGTTGCTATAGTAAACGCATATGGTCTGGAATTACAATTACGGTCGCACCTATGGGAGAAGTCATTTTCTGTTTTTTTTTTGTTGATGTGTGATTTTTTCATTATGTTAATATTTTATATAATTATGAAATACTTACCGCCTGTCAAGCTGAAGGAGGGCGATATTGTTGTACGCGTGTGAGTAATCATAGTCATATAGCGGGTGGGGGAGTCGTTTAGAGACTCCATAGATCTCATCTGGATTGTACTTGGGTGCATAGCTCCCCCCCAATCCGACGAACTTAACATTACCGGAGCTGAAACAAAAGTAGTGCAGGTTAAATTAACATTACAAAGTGGATAAATTTCCTCATATTTGGTTCTAATTATCTAATATAATCACTACATCATCTGAGATTCTTGAGTATAACAAGCTTGTTATAGGTTTATATTCTAAAGGAAAATATCTAAATCAATTTAATTCAATTTTTTATTATTTTAAAACATTACAAAATTGTTTATCCGAAAGTGTTTTACAATTAATTGCATTCATATAAGTAGGTATACATATAATACTAGCTGACCAAGCCACGCATTGCTGTGGCTAATGAAACACAACGCCATCTACTGGATGGTTACCCAACCTAGATAACCAAGTGTTGTGTCGATAAATTAACTCACACCGCCATCTGTTAGAAAATTACAAAGCATTGTTCAATAACACAAATTTAATGAACATTAATTTAATTCGCATTGAGGTCGTTAATCGTGATAAAAACTATCCTATCTTTAAAGTTGGACCAAATTACACACGGTAAGCAAAATTTCATCTAAATCGGATGAGTAGTTTTTATCATCTCGAGATAAAATAATATCATAAAGATAAAGCAGAATTTACTGTAGATAAATAGTACAGTTGTTAATAAATTTCATAAACATGCGAGTATAAAATAATATTTATAAAAATTAGATACCATAATAGCGGCAACAAAGATTGCTGTTTAAAACCTGCTTCTATAAAGCTAAATATCGTTGCATAATTTCGTAGACTGCGTAACCCCAAAATTTTCGAAAATATGTTTTTAATGCCATCTAGTGTTAAAATTAGTCCCGCATCGACTAGTAAAACTCGCAAATTTAAAAAAAAAAACATCTTTTTAGATAAACACAAATTAGGAAACTGCGTAACACCATGGTGCCATTTTTACTTGCGAATACTTCGAAACTTCTTAACTCCACATACTTTATTTTATTTACCATTTCAGGTCTTATTATTTAACTTCAAAATTATTCCTAGTATTAGTATTGTACTATTATGTCTTGTGTACTAAGTACTATTATATTTATCCTGTTATTCTTACATACTGAGACTAAATATAAAAGTCAATTACGATGTTATTGAGTAATTTATAAAATAAA
Source organism: Limnephilus lunatus (assembly GCA_917563855.2). Taxonomy (NCBI): domain Eukaryota; kingdom Metazoa; phylum Arthropoda; class Insecta; order Trichoptera; family Limnephilidae; genus Limnephilus; species Limnephilus lunatus. The sequence goes on along the minus strand of OU830592.1, from coordinate 108,840,965 downwards.
TATTGCAGTTCTGTATTGTTGTTTTATTTTTTAATGTAAAATTCCTATCTCCCAAGTCTTCAGCTAGTTGTTCATAAAACTGTTCGCAGAAAAGTACGTAAGTATCTTTGTAAAATACGTATGTCCATTCTCGGTTTTTATGTAAACTTCCTAACTCCGATTTGAAATAGAAAGCGTTAACTTACAAAAGTTAAATGATTGAAAATAAATTTCGAAGTATAATCATATGTTTGGAACATAAATAAAAACAATGACCCGTCTTTCATTTTTTTTCACTATGAGGTTTTTTGTGCCTCCTGTAAAATTTGAAATTTGGTGGTTACGCATTCTACGAATTAATGCGACGATATGTCGATATTCAATTTGATTCTGTTCAACCACTGATAGTCCAGTCAGTAGAGCTAGAGATACAAAAGGCCTTTTCCTTGCAAAAGATGGTCTAGAAGTTATTTTGATTTTATAGATGTGTTAAAGGTTGGAACCCTGAAAATAATTTCATATTTTTGACCTCGGGGGACCTCTGTTAAGGTCGGCGTTTAAAATGGAATGTGACACAAATTATTATTTTCAAAATAATTCCTTAACGGTTGATCTTGACAAAGTTGTTGAAGATACAATTTACATGAAAATGATCGACATTTTAACAGAATAATAAATGTTTATGAAATTATTAGCTCTGGTGACTTTCTATGAATTATTTTTTCGTGAAAACTAAACAAAAAAAATTCTTTCGCATATCATCGCTGGTCACTCAGCCGAGTAACCCCTAACCCCTTACCTCGACCCCAACTGCCCAATACATACTGGTTATTGTATATAAGATATAAGTAGAAAAAACACTTTAAAAAGTCACCAGAGAACAAAATCTCATTTAGGTACATTTTTAATCCAAATATTGTCAGGATTATTGTCACTGGTTTAAGTAAGTCAAGTACGTCCCTTAACACCCTGTATAATGAGTAACAGAGGGAAAAAGATGAAATAAAAAATAAATACTGATAATTTCCCCAATTTATTATATTTATTTAGTTATTTGTGAGTATTAATGTCATTACTTACAGTTTTACATTTCATTGGTACCTCTAGGTATATAATAAATCTTTTATCAAAATCATTTTGTAGTTTGGAAGTTTTCAGACATTATTTTTATCTTTAGTTCAAAGTCGAGCAAATCCAAATCACTAATAATTAACTGATTGCATTTCGTCTGTCTGTTAAATTATTTGTATGTTCCGTTTCCGATTCAAGATGGTGGCCGTTTTATTAGGACAGTAAAGATTATTTTCCAAATATTTCTTCGTGTTTATTTCGACTTTGTTATTTGCATGTTTTCAATAAACTAAACAATTTTATTATCATTGAGATAGTGACGTTTATTTGGACAAATTTTAAAATAAGTGGTTTATAATAAACATTGGTAGGTATTTAAGTATCTACTTACAAATTCTCTACTGTTCACAGAACTACAGAGTACAGGATGTTCTAGCTAGAGTGATAGATAGGTATCTACTGTCGGTATTGCCCTGGTGAAACAACACTATTCAGAATTAGCTTGCAGAATTGCTTGAAATGGATTTGGCCATTTTTGGTGATCTAATCTGAATGGCGAAGTACTTCCCGACCTTCCTCTACCCTATCTCCTTGCCTCCCCAGTCGCATAACCCCTTCAGCCTCTCAACATAACTTTTAAAATCGTCGTGACATTGACACTGTTCTTCGGATTAGCTTCACATTATATTGGATGTTTTATGTGATTACAACACAAGAGTACCAACTGCCCGCATCCAATGGGACATGGAATTCCAATTTGGGGAATGTTGAATGACTAAAAGAGTGGGGAGTGGAAGTCTGACAACCTCCGTAGTCCAGAGGGTAAGAGTCTTGACTCACAATCCGGAGGTCGCGGGTTCGAACCCGGCGTGCGCAAATAAATTTTATTTGATTAAGTTGTGCTATTTCACAATTAATTCATTAAAAATAATATACACGTAATATATTTGCGACACGTTCCAGAGTGGAAGATACTATCAGTATCGCCCTGGTGTAAGACCACCATTCAGAATTGAAACGTTGCTTGAAAATGGCTTTAGCCGCGTTTGGTGACCAGATCTGAATAGCCAGGTACTTCCCAACCTTCCTCTTCATTACCTCCTTCCCCTCCCCACTACCTTCAGCCTCACAACATACCCCAATTGGGGATGCCATAGTCTCACTGTCTCCAGACGGGAGCAGTTGAGATTCTTATGCGATATTCACTGTAAACAAAAAAAATGTGATAAAGTGGATTGTTGAAAAGTAGACAACTGGCTATTCAAATCTAGTCACGAAACACAGCAAACAAATAAACATGGTGGTCATTATCCAAGATGATGGTAAAAATAGATACCACTCTTGAAGTTGGTTTATTTCTGGCAATTTATTTTTATATTAGTTCCACACAGGAGGCCCTGAAGAAAATAATTCCCTCCAGGGCCTATGTCATCTTTTGGGGATGCTGTGTGGCGGTTCTTTTTAATGAAATGAAGAAGATATAGTTCTGGGAATTAAAAAAGTTTAAGGGGTGGGTAGGAATCTGGGGGTCGGTGTGACCCGGAGTGACGGCTGAATGTATGCCACCCCGGAACCATTTATTTGATAACCAACACCTCCAGCAAAGGTCACCAAAACAAAGGTTTGGTGACTTAGCAAAGGTGCCCGGGTTCACAGGGGTGAGGTTATTAAAAATCAATTCTCAAGTCGAAAAAAATACCCCATATTTTCTTGATCTCATGACTATACTAGTAGGTATGTAATTCTGTAACAATAGACCTCGCATCCAAAATGGCGAGTTTTTAATTTATTCGAACTTAAAAATAAAACTATAATTTCATCTGATATTTTGGTTTTTATAAGTAGGTACTTAAATACATACTGAATTATGAACCGTACACTTTATGTAATATTCTTAAATTTCAACATTTGGTTCAAGGAAACGTAACTATCTCAACGATAATTCTTTTTTCAACTTTCTTTAGGCAGGTAGGCACCATAATGTTGAAAAAATGCTAATATAAAAGTACAAAAAAATTACCATGATTTCACACTTGAAAATTTTATCTTTAAATAACCATCAATACAGCCACCATCTTGAATCGGATACGGTACGTAGAAACAAATGTACATACATATATTATGCAATACAAAACTGTGGAGGACTTCACTATGCTCAGTCAATAATTATGTAAAATAGATAAACCGGTTGCCCGTTTATACCACGAGTTTCCAGACACCGTGTATAGCACCAGTTTAGAAATCTTTGAAGCTTAATTGTTCAAATATCAAAGCAATACGTTTGTCTATGTTCATCGTTGCGGTCATTATTTCAAGGACGAGATGAATTTTATAATAAAGAAACAATAAACTCACCCATACACGTGAATGGCGTATGCAGAACACAACACCCACTGGTCACTCACTAGACTTACAGGCTCCCACCACCAGTTAATGTCTCCTCTCTGACCTGATCCAATCCGTCCCTGGGAACACAACACGACATACAACATATTATTCTCTAAGCAAGTGTTCTTTTAATTATTGCTCCAAAAATTTTAGTTGATTTTGTTATTTAATCTTCTTTTTTCTTTTTCATTATATGCAACGACGGCCAGCATGGTCGAGGGGTAAGGCTCTTGACTCGCAATTCGAAGGTCGCGGGATCGAATCCCGGCGTGGGCGTCATTATTTGTTTTTGGGGTGTTATGCCGTGTTACGCTATCTCCTTCTTAGGATGTATCGCAACACGGCATAACACCCCAAAAACAAATAACGAAAATACTCTTGGCCATGGAAATCTAAAAACGTAACGAAATTTTATTTGTTTTTTTTTTACAATTATTTAATTTAAAATAATATAAAATATAAAGTTTATTTGCGGCGCATTCCAACGTGGAAGATACTCTCAGTATCGCCCTGGTGTAAGACCACTATTCAGAATTGAAACGTTGCTTGAGATGGTTTTAGCCGTGTTTGTTGACCAGATCTGATTAGCCAGGTACTTCCCCACCTTCCTCTGCCCCATCTACTTCCTCTCCTCACAACCTTCAGCCTCACAACATACCCCGATTGGGGATGCTATAGTCTCACTGGCTCCAGACGGGAGCAGCTGAGATTCTTGTGAGTTATTCACATTAAAAAAATAAAAACATGTAACCGCACAAGATTCCAAACCGCACCCAACCATCTGGAAACAGTGAATCTATGGTAGTGGGGGAAAGAGATGAGGAAGAGGAAGGTGGGTTATTCAGATGAAGTCACCAAACGCGGTTAAATCCATTTTAAGCAAAGTTTCTATTTTGAGCGGTTGTCTTGTACAAGGGTGATACTGAGAGTATATTCCACTTTTGAATAAGTCGAAAATTTATATTATTTTAAAAGGATAAATTGTGAAATATCACAACATAATCAAATAAAGTTCATACTGGGATTAGAACCTGCACCTCCGTATTACTACTAGTCGAAAGCTTTACCCCTCGATCACGGAGGCCGTTGTCTTTATGCTAACTGCCCGGAGTCAGTAGGACTGTATCACTTGAAGAGAAATATCGTAAAACATTTCAGTATCACCCCGGTGAAAGGCCATCGTTCAGAATGTAAACTTTGCTTGAAATGGCTTTAGCCGTGTTTGGTGATCAGAACTGAATAGCCAATGTCTTTTGGCCTGGTATCACAGGGCCTGATCTTGGGGGAGTGCAAACCGGGGCGCCTGCCTCGGGCGGCAGTTTTAGGGACGCCTAAATCCTAATTTATTTGTTTGATTGAAAAAAAACACTTGATTCACAAAGCGCCTGGCATCCAACGCACAGTGTTCTATCGATTATTCATTTGAGATTAAGTTGATTTATGTACATATCCCAAGTCGATTTTGAACGCGTGCATAATGTAAGTCACAGGTTCTCAACATGGCGATAGAACCCCTTTGTGGGCGTTTGGGACTTTCAGGGTGGCGGACCCAGACAAAATAAGGGGGCATAAGATGGCACAGTGAGGGCTTGGCAGGTCAAAAAAGTTCAAAAAAGACAAAAAATATGCTAATCACGTACTAATAAAGCAAAGTTAACATTAATATTGGTATATTTTTGTTATTGTATTGAAATCATTTTTATCACGTGTGCGAAAATTCACATATTTCGGTAGTTCGGGGAGTGGATGAAAATTGAACTAAAAGATTCCATTACATTCAGATCTACATTAAATTGGATAATTTGGAAATTTTTATTTGATATGTACCTACCTAATATTACGTTTTATTATTATTAAGAAATGACATTATATCATGAATACAAGAAGGAAGGAGATAGCAAACCGGTACTTGAAATACAAAAGAACAGCTTTTTTTAACTCGCTAAACAAAAAGGTGTAACAAAAAATGTAATATATTTTAAATGGAATTATTGATTCCGTGACAGTTGAGCTGCGCTGCCAAATATGACTAGGGTTAATGTACGAGTATGTGCATACTATGGGGATGCCTCAATCAGTCCTCCGTCCTCAAGCACTTATCATGGCAGCCAGTTACAGGCCAACTGGTGACATTGGCTGCTACAAGTTACAACTGACTGTAAGAATTGGCTGCTCCTTTATAGCCCGGCCTAATGCGCAGCCACCACAACTCTAAGGACGTGGTGTTTCAAAGAGAGAGTACGAAAGAATACCTCACAAGAATACCAGCTTCTCCCGTCTGGAGCCAGTGAGACTATGTCATCCCCAATAGGGATATGTTGTGAGGCTGAAGGTAGCGGGAAGAGGAAGGAGATGGGGGCGAGAAAGAGGAAGTTGGGTAAGAACCTGGCTATTCAGATCTGACCACCAAATACGGCTTCAGCCATTTCAAACAACACTTCAATTCTGAATGCTGGTCTTACACCGGGGCGATACTGAGAGTATCTTTCACTCTGGAATGTGGCGCAAATGTACGATAAATTATTTTAAACAAATATTTTTTTTAATTTTTTTTTTTTTGTTTTGTTTTTTTTTTTATAAGAAAAACTTTCTTTTTATACTTTTTTTTTAAGGTTATTCCCATCAGTGAAATATACCATATTAGAATATGTTAACAATAATAATCTAAACGAAAATATGAAAGAGAACAAGACACAGAAAAACAGGAAAAAGACAATGGTCGCAACTGGGACTTGAACCCAGACCTCTCCGTCTAACCGGGACGAGTGCGTTAACCAATAATTAATTAATTGGTTAGCGCACTCGTCCCGGTTAGACGGAGAGATCTGAGTTCAAGTCCCAGTTGCGACCATTGTCTTTTTCTGTTGTTCTGCGTCTTGTTCTCTTTCATATTTTCATTTAAATTATTATTGTTAACTTATTCTAATATGAAATATTTTTTTACATTAGCTCCAGACTAGGCATACACTCCTACAGGAGGCCTCGAGGAAAATAATTCCTTAACCCTTCTTTCCCGATCCGGCCTGCCATGCAGCTGGTAGGCAGACGATCCGCCGCCAAAACCCGAACAAACCTCACCCCATGAACCCGGGCGCCCCTGTTAAGTCACCAAACGTAGCGAACCACTTTGGGTAACCAATGGCAGAGGTGTTGGTTATCCAATAAATGGTTGCCGGGGGTGCTACCCATACTCGCCTCCCAAATTGTGAAATAACACAAATTAATCAAATAAGTTTTATTTACGCACGCCGGAATTCGATCCCGTGGCTTTTGGATTGCGAGTCAAGAGCCTTACCCCTCGACCACGGAGCAGATTGTTTATTGGGAAGTATGTTTAGTGAGAGATTTAAAGGCTTGGAACCATAGACATATAAGTATTTTGTACGTCCGTGCTTGGAACTGAACGCGATTGGCACTTATATTGTTCAAAGAAGCGAAGTTAGCAGTCCGCAATTGAGTGCTGATACCAACCCTGATTTATGATAGTGAGGCGTGAAACTGGCAAATAAAGAGTAACATTGGATAAGATAGAAATGAGATTTCTGAGGGGTATGTGTGCTCAAATCACATATGACTGTGTTAAAAATGAAGAGATCTGGAAATAATACTTCGATATAAGAGTTAAAAGAAGAAAAAGATTACTGAAGATGGATTGAAAGGGAGATATGTAAATACGAATGATAGAGGGAGAGCGCTAATATTAAAATAACGGTTATATGTAAATAGGCGTAAGTGACCGTTATGAAAATATTAAATCAAACACGACTTATGGGATTTAAAAAACAAAAAAAATCTATAGACATTTCTAAGTTTTCTTTTAATTATGAATTTTTCTGAAGGTTTATTTTGGGCACCTTAATTTAAATTAGTTTTTTTTTCTAAACTACTATTAAGTTAAGTTAAATGAAATACTGAATGTTTTTCATACTAGTTAGAGCATGTTAAATACCAGAACGAGATCTGTTTATTATTATTTTGGGATTAAACGTTGTGATTTTTAAGTTTAAGTTTAAAAACTGTTTAAGGGAAGTGTGTTACATCTCTTAAGATTAAGAAAAAGACGCTTAGAGGTTTAGGCATGTAGAGCGGATGAACGAAGAAAGTAGTGTAAGGAGAATATATGACGCAGAAGTTAATGGAACTTACTTAATTCGGGTCAGGTCAAGAGTCAGAATAACACAAAAAGAATGTAAATATATGAGATGAAATATGAATGTTAGTGAAGCAAGGAGTGTGTGCCGAGACAGAGTTTTGTAGTGGCCTATCCTCTCTGCGTACCCCTGTCGATAAACGGCATGATGGTCAGTTAATTGGGAGGTGGATATGGATAGCGCCGCCCCAGGAACCAATTATTCGATTATCAACACCTCGCTTCGTTTGCTACATTTGGTGACTTAGCAGGAGTGCCCGGGTTATCGGGTGAGGTGTTTTCAGGCCTTGGCAGCGAAATTTTACTGATCACAAGCTGCGTGGCGGGCTGGATCGAAGGAGCCTAGTTTGGGGAGATCCTTTGACCTCTACAGCTGATCTTTCTCGACCCATCTTCTTGCACCGCAGCGAGAGTGATGGATTCATATATTCGTCACTCCTGGACACATTGACCTCCAGATTCCTACCCACCCCTTATACCCTTTTCCTTTCTAGAACTTCGTCTCCTTCCTTTTCCTAAAAAGACCCTCCACACAGCATCCCCAAATATGGCATATGCCCTAAGTGGAGCTAATGTAAAAAAAAAACACGTCCCAAAATATGAAATGGGCCCAGAAGGAAATTATTTTATGGGCCTCCTGCGTGGGGTTAATGAAAAAATAATAATAGTTATTTCAGTAAATTAATATTTTAGGTTTAAATAAAGCTACCTAATGTCTGTAACTTACTAAGTACGGGGCCTCTGCTGCAGTTGTCATAGGAGTCTTGTGATATACTATATTGGAGTCTGGTGTGAGTAGAGGACAAATATTCCCCCGAGTCCAACCGGAGCCTGTTTCTTGGCACGGGTGAATCTTCTCTGCCAGCTCTATGCAGTCTGTAGAGGAAACAAAACAAACGTACCAGTTATTCATGGGACTAAGATATTTTTAGTATTTGTAGCAGATGTGGATAGCCAGGTGGTTCCTCTTCGCTTCGTTATCTCTGTCAGCCTCACAACTGTCTCAACACAAGCGTATCCTAGTGAGACGAGTATCTAAAAACCTAATGTATACATTACTTTATATATTATGTAGACAAATAAAAAATAAAAATAATAATAAACTTTATACAACATGGAAGTTAAGTGGATATATTTTAATACGATTTTCGTGTTTATGATTTGTAAAACTTCAGTATCGTTGATTTGATATATTAAAAATATACATAATATATATATCTTATTATTTTTAATTTATTTACCTTTATTTTTACCCTTATAATAAAGAACAAATGGAAAACACAAATTTATTTTAATGGTGTGTGGTTTAGTCTGAGGTCTCACGAAGTAAATCCTTTGTAAAGACTTCATCTGAAAATCTATTAGTTTACAGGAGAGAACTTTGAAAATAAAATCTCAGAGTTTTGTCGTAAATCATCCTATCAGGTTGTTAGGGTCAAAGCCGGCTAAAATAGTCGGCATATTTATTAAAGGGATTTGATTATGGTGAGTGGTCGAAATGGCTTTGCCGGTTAGTACCGGACGCGCCAGGATCTGATCCCGAGGAAACCTCAGCCTCAGACCCGCCAAATCGACCAGCACAGCGGTAGAGCAGAGTTCCCCCTCCCAGAGCGGGGAATTATGTTCTAAGATGTCAGGCATAGGCAGGAATTACCAGGTTTTGTAAATAAAATAAGGTTAATTATAAATGGACTAACCATATAGGTTTATTTAAAATATTGCATGTAATAGTACAGATAGGATAGAACTTACCCCCACAGACCATAACCGAAAACTAAGCTAAAGTAAACTGACTATTAACGCGATCGTTTAGACGATGAGGGATCTTCCCGGTGACTAAGGTTGGTGCAGCGGCCCACGTCCCACGGTGATGCGCGCTGACTATATTGGTGGCAGGAACCCTCTGGCATCTGCAGCATGAGCAAATAAGGCTACTCCACGTCCCACGGTGAAGTAAGCTGGCTATATTGGTGGCAGGAACCCTCTGGCATCTGCAGCATGAGCAAATAAGGCTACTCCACGTCCCACGGTGAAGTAAGCTGGCGCTGGTTGCAAATGATGAGTCACGCACGTGTATGGTGAATTGATACACCAGGAGATTTCCTGACGGAGATCGGGTAGAACATTATATTGGCCGGAAATCATACTAGCCCACGGTGTTTCTGGGACTAAAGGCAGGGGCGTTTACTGTCCAGATTGAACTTTCCTATTCCTAATCGAAATACAATTCGGCCATGTGTGAACACAACACTTTTTCCGGGAGCGCGACTAGCGGGGTCGAAACCATAACGGGAACTCAAATAAACTTGTAACGGCACTATAATAACCGCCCGGACTTTACTGGAACTTCTTGAATCTATGATTTGGCACCGATCCACTTCTTATTCCCCGATTATCTCCAATGCCCCGACTCGACCTCCGGCGGGCGGAAGCCCGCCGGGAAGTGCCACCATCCCATTTCCGCTCCTCCCTGGTGTTGCCAGGATGAAAAACAATAGACAATGCTAAGGTGCCGCCTCATAGACTCCAGTACTAACTTAAAACGACAATTAACCTATGTTATATACATAACAAGGTCCCTAGTTTGTAATTTGGGAAAACACGTTACTTGTTAAATTTCAAACAATATGCCGTAAACCGAGGTAATTTTGCATCTTATGAGGGAAATTTGCATAAAAATAAACAAATTTAATCCATCTGTGGTCGTTGCTATTAATTAAAATGGGTAAATAGAGAACTCCAGCCCAATTTTTATTTTTTATTAATGAATAATGACCTTCTAACTTAAATAACTGCATATTTTATTTTATTTTTAGAGTTAGTTTTAATAGTTAAAATAATTGTCAAAGTTTTAATTTTTCAAGATCCCCCGAAAACCACCGTATCTATGGTGGATCGTGTAACGAATTGATGCGAACCGCGTGACGCGTGACGCCACTCAGTCGCCGCCATGTTGTAAATCGAATCGGGTATGTTTATTTGGTGTCCACTTTGTTACTCGGCAAAAAGGTAAGTTTATGAACTCTTACTTAAAGTTTTAAATATTGAAAAGTGGCATTTATGTCACACAATTGTTTTCCGTTTGTAAGATTTGCAAATCACAAGGTAATTTTGTAAATATCAGGTAACATCATGTTATTTTACAACTGTGTTTCCGGACAACTTCGTCACTCCGCTGTGGTTACGCAGTGTGTAAGTGCTGTGATTTAGCGAAATGATTATAGTAAAAATAATCAAATTATTATCTTCAACCTCTGTTGTAACTGAGAGATTGGTAAGCATTTTTTTTTTGTCAAAGAGAATGATATATTAAAACAATTTTGTTACTGTTGAACAACCGTGTTACCATTATGTCCCTATTTCTACGTAGAGGTTTTTCGATAATGAAATAACTTCATTTATCGTTGTTAGTTTTTGGGGTATTATGCCGTGTTGCGCTACTTCCTACTATAGCCGACGTTTCGGACAGCGTTGCAGTGTCCATCATCAGGGCAGATTTAAATATATGTAGATAATCTTTTGTATTTCTACTTAAGTTTTATTATTTCTTTTTATTATTTCTTTTTATTGTATTATGTATCTTTATTTATTATCTTTTGTATTTTTAGTTACTTTTATTGTTATTTAAATTTTATGTGATGATAGATACTGCTACCCGGCTCAGAAAAGATATTTAGTCCAGTCAGCCTGTGTCGTAGAACACCATTTAGACCAACTAAATAGTATAAAGCTAATTTTTTCCCCATCGACTACTACCATTTAGACAAGTGTTTAGAAAAAAGTCCCCGCCCCTACCCCCCTTGCTTCCCCCCCTGTGCCCCCCCAAACATGAAAAGTGTAAGGGTTTCGTAAATCGCGTCTATCTCAATTATTAAACAACATATCGGATTGGAATTTTTTTATTCTCTTTGCTGTAACATTTTCTACAAAAAAAGTTCAGTTAACTTTCGTCGTAACTTTTACCGTTTGTTTGTAATTCGTATGATAAGGTAAAAATTTGTATATTTTTTGGCACATAATTTTATATTTTGTCACAGAACTTTTCAGGCCGACATTTTATGAAAAAATATTTCTTACAAAAGTTGTAGCCCCTGTTATTACCTTTAAAATGATATATTTTGATGTGTACTTTATGGCTAGGAAACGCCAAATATCAACCGTGAAAGTCGGGATGTGACATCAGAGTGTACTGGCCTTGAGGGGGTTTCGGGTTGTTGCATGCAGAGTGACTGATGTCAAGGCCATAAATAGGTCAGTTACAGAAACCCGCCAGACAGATGCTTACGCAAGGTCTTATAGAGCTCACATGATGACCCAGGCAGCTTTGATGTTACTGCTATTCGAGGAATGTTCATCTCTTAAAGAAATGATTACAAACGACTTTAATGATATTCATATCCAAACAATTAACAAACAAACAACTGTTGAAGACGCCATGAGAGAGTGTAAAACAAATGAAATAATGACAAGACTAGAAGAAGTGTATGAAGATTTGGTTAAAACTAGTAGAACTTCAAAATTGTGGCTACAAGAGTTTAAATTGGTGAATTTGGCTCTAGACTTTATTCTGGCAGAGAGAATCGGCGATTGGAATTTGCACATTAATACAGTCAAGCAAATGATACCGTATTTTCATGCTGCTGGACATTTGCTCTACGCCAAATCCGCACACATATACTTACAACGAATGTTGAGTCTACAATCGAAGATGTCAAATGAAGACTTCGAAAGGTTCGTCAATAAAGGTTTTTTTACAGTTCGGCGTACAGATGGATTTTTTACCGGTATCTGGACGGACATGACCATAGAGCAGACATTAATGCGATCATCAAAATCCATAGGTGGCCTTACTCATGGACGAGGATTAAGCGAGAGGACGCTAACCAAGTTCATTGCTTGCGCTCCTGCATCCCTACAAATTTGTGAGGCTTTCGAGAAGTTCTCTGGCTGCTTGACTCAGTTTAACGAACAGCACACTGAACTTAGATGCAGTAGAAGAAAAAGGGACTTGCAAGATATTAATAAATTTCTCGAGTGGCTGCGTATCCATAATCCTTTCCGACAGAGCAACGATTTAATTTCTTTATCCTCTGGTCTAGTAGTGACAAGTTCGGGTGTTAACTGCGATGAAGCGTATGATGTAGGAATGAAATGCTTGAAAGACATCGAATGAAATAATTTTGCAGATGTTAAATTGAAAAGAAAAAATAAAGTTAAAACTATAGGCTCCGTAGTAAGTGGTATAAATGTGAGATCTGAAGAAGTGCCAATTAATCCTGATCAGCTGTTTAATAGGGTTATATGTATGTCTCAAGGAACAAATAATCTCAAACAATACTTCAACTATGAACTTAGCCCATACCCTTTGTCTTTATTTGAAAACAATAAAATGATAAGAAAGGGAACTAAATCAAGTCTTATGAAAATATTTGAAAAGTGGACAGTTACCAACAAAGTTTTTAAAAATTTTCCCCCAAAAATATATGTAGTAGATGGAGGGTATCTTTTGCACAGTGTTATTTGGCCTGACAAAGTAACATATAGCAGCATCAAAGAGAAGTATGTTGATACTGTAATGAAACGGTATGGGAAAGATTGTCATGTTGTGTTCGATGGGTATCCTGACTATCCCACCACAAAAGGGGTCGAACATATGCGGAGAAGTAAAAAAACATCTCTAGAAATGAAATTCAACGTTAATATGGAATGCTCTGTGAAGCAAAATGAATTTTTGGCAAATCCAAAAAACAAAAGCCAGCTTATTGAACAGCTCTCTCAGAAGCTTAATGAAGCAAACATTCCAACCATTGTGGCGGAGGAAGATGCAGATACTAAAGTGGTCGGAAGAGCAATAGATGTCTCCCAGATTCAAAGTGGTAGGCCTGTAGTTGTTGTCGGACAGGATACTGATCTTTTCTTTCTATTGTTAGGGCTACCACAGTTTCAAAATGTGCAACTATTCTTTCACAAACCCTCTGGCACACCATCAACGTATGACATCAGCAAGATTCGTGAAGAGATTGGTGATATGAAGGATGTGGTATTATTTTTGCATGCTATCACAGGATGTGATACCACATCTTATTTATTCGGCAAAGGCAAAATTAACGCGTACAAATTGCTAACTTCATCAAATGATCTCCGCACAAAAGTTTTACAGTTTTATGAAAAACAGGCAGACAAAAATATTCTCAAAGAGGTAGAAGAGGCTTTTGTCTTGAAACTATATGGATGCACAAGGTCTGCAAGTCTGAATGACAGTAGATATTCAATGTACCTTAAAGCTGTTGCAAAAATGTCATTAAAATCCAAATTTAACATGGCGTCCCTCCCTCCAACATCTGATGCTGCTGAACAACACACCTATCGAACATACTATCAGATTCAAAAATGGATTGGAGATAAGGAAATCAGCGCTACGGACTGGGGATGGATTTTAACAGACAACATGCTGTACCCAGTACCCAGTGCACTCAAAAAAACCACCGGCACCTGAAGAAGTTATAAACTTAGTTTCCTGCAACTGCAAAAAGGCTTGCAAAAATAATTGTAGCTGCTTTAAAGCATCACTTGATTGCACAGAAATGTGCGGGAGCTGTGGTGGATCATGCAGCAATGTAACTTTGGTTGAAGTCGAGGAAAATGAAGAACCTCTCATGGAAGTTTAGGATATGATCAAATTAAGATACCGCAATTATTTTGTTCTAAAATAACATCTTTAAAAAATATTACATGCATTTTCAAACCAAAAACTATTTAAAATACCTATTTTCGCTGTATACAAGGATTATTTGAAACAAATTTAAAAAGTGGGGAATTTAGGTTTCACCGAGACTCGATTAGTTTTATTTATGGAAAATGCAATAGTGTACCTTGAAGATAAAAAACACTATCACTATACAACAATATCTGCATTGCAACGCTGCGCCGGCCGGCCCCACCTCGACCGAACCCGCCATGATAATCTCGCTGGATCTCCAACAAAGTAAGTACTATTTTATATCATTTTAAAGGTAATAATAGGGGCTACAACTTTTGTAGGAAACATTTTTTCATAAAATGTCGGCCTGAAAAGTTCTGTGACAAAATGTAAAATTATGTGCCAAAAAATATACAAATTTTTACCTTATCATACGAATTACAAACAAACGGTAAAAGTTACGACGAAAGTTAACTGAACTTTTTTTGTAGAAAACGTTACAGAAAAGAGAATAAAAAAATTGCAATCCGATATGTTGTTTAGTAATTGAGATAGACGCGATTTACGAAGCCCTTACACTTTTCATGTTTGGGGGGGCACAGGGGGGGAGGCAAGAGGGGTAGGGGCGGGGACTTTTTGCTAAACACTTGTCTAGATGATAGTAGTCGATGGGGAAAAAAATAGCTTTATACTATTTAGTTACATATAAAAACACAGGCTGACTGGACTAATTGTCTAGTGAGTCGGGTAGCGCACATGATTTGTAAAAAAAAAAAAAATTATCTCACAAGTATACCCAAGTTGATTGGACGACAAAACTACGATAAATGGTCGTATGCTGTGGAAAATCTACTTATATTGGATGGTATGGAGAAGTGTATCATGGCCTAAGAAACTGTGAACATTGCCGTTGCAGATGATGCAAAAACAAAAGCGAAGATTGTCCTCACTATAGATCCTTCGCTGTTATGTACACATTAAACAAGCTACGTCTACTGCAGACTTATGGAAAAGGCTAAAGCAAATGTTCGATGATAATGATTTTTAAGGCGCATTTCCTTATTAAGGAGTTTGATATCGATTCGCCTTGAAACTTGTGACTTGATGCAGAGTTACGTCACGCAAATTATTGAAACTGGCCAGAAATCATCCGGAACTGGATTTAATGTGAACAATGAATGGATTGGGTGCCTTTTGCTAGCTGGTCTACCAGAAAAATTCTACCCCATGATATTAGCTATCGAGCATAGTGGAATAATTATTTCTGCAGATGCAATAAAAACAAAATTGCTTGATATGACAGGAAATGATGCCGAGTCAGTTGGGGCATTGTCCGCCAGAGTGCACCAGCGCCGCAATATTGCAGGAAATACATCGAAAGTCAAAAATGTAATGAAACCTGTTAAATCCATCAGGTGTTATCGATGTAAACAAGAAGGGCATTTTAAAAATCAGTGTCCTGTTGGATAATCAGAGCGTATGAAGAAATCTAATACATTTTCTGTTGTGTTTTTGAGCGGGAACTTCAAAAAAATAGATTGGTTTATAGATTCGGGCGCTTGCTTTCATATGTCACCGAATGTAAACATTACATGTTCCGCATCGAAGGAGTACAGTCGTGAAACTTTTGTGACAAGTTAAACAATAAGTATAGTTTACTATTACATACATTAATAACCCGCCCATCTGGGCGATCCATTCCAACCAATATGGAAACAGAAGTAATATTTAGAAACGTCAAAGAGTTAATAAATAAAATAACTTCAGTGAAGGACTCAAAAATAAAATTATCACTAGAACAAAATATTATAACACTGGAAGAAAAAAATCAACATGAACTAATTAGTCTACAAAAGAAGATTATAGATTTTCAAGAAACTAATATTAAAAATAATCATCACTACACACAGAAACTTGAAGAATTTCCATAATAACAAAAAATTTCTATGCAAATGTCACGCAAATGTCAGGTGACAATAAAAACTTTGTAAAAACATCATACAACACAGAACAGAAATATGCCATATTAGTTACCTCAAAAAACACCTTGCAGGCCGAGGATATAAAAATAAAAATTCAAAAAAATATTAATTTATCAAAAATAAATGTCGGAGTTAACGGAGTAAAAAAGATCGGAGAACAGAAATTACTGGTTTCATGCCAAAAAAAAGAAGAAGCAGAAAAATTAACTGAAGAAATAAATAAGGTAATTGGAAAAGAAATATCAGCCGAAGAAATAAAAAAAAGAAACCGTTCTTAATGTTGAAAAGGCTACAATGCCAATTGTCTGAAGAGGAAATTATAGATGGGATTGTTCAACAAAATGAAGGATTAACCATATACGATAAAAATAACATTAAACTCATCAAGGAATTAAAAAAACAAGTACAATGAAGGAAAAGAAAATGACACCACCAACTTCATTATTGAAACAACCGGTAAATTAAGAAAAATATTAATTGATAAAAAATATATATATATATCAAATTCCAAAGAGTGTACGTAGAGGACTGCAATCCGATCACCCAATGTTACCATTGCCTCAAATTCGGTCACACATCACAAAGATGTCTCGCCAGGACGTAAGCCCCCCATTTGCCCACATTGCACTAAGGAGCACACACTTTCTAAATGTGAAAATAAAGAACAAATGCCAATATGCAACTATTGCTGTATCGAAAATAAAAGGTTTGATACAAATTATTCCACTGAACATAGAGTCGATAGCTTAAAATGTCTATACCGTCAAAAAATGATTCAAATTGCTAGAGAGCGCATTGACTATGAATAAATTTTGGAATTTTTTATTTACTCAAATTCTAAAAAAAAAATAAAAATGAATGATTTTTTATGTAACGCACTAGATAAAAAAAATGTGTATAGAAAAAAAATTATGTCACTCCTTAAGAGATTTCAATTTAATTTATCCTGAAAAAGGATTTACCCTATATCATATAAATATTAGAAGCATAGAAAAAAACCTTGAAGAATTAATAATATCATTAAAAGATTTAAATTTTTCCCGGGCCTGATTGTGTTGTCTGAAACACATTCTGCAGGCGAATTGAACTACTCTATTCCTGGGTACTCATATCATACAACAGTAACAAAAATTAACAAAAACTCTGGTATTGGAATATTCATTTCGAAATAAATTATCAATTATTATTAATATTAATTATCTCTCTAATATTATCAATATTAGAGAGATAATTAATATTAGTAATGTTAACATTTTAAATATAGAAATTAAAGATGTATATAAATATTTTAATGTTGTTGCTATTTATCGTACCCATAAATCGATAATACCACAATTTATAGATGGATTAAAAAAAAAATTACTAAATTTTAGAAATAAAAATAATATTCTTGTGGGAGATGTGAATTTAAATATTGCAAACGATTCCTCTAGTAAGAATAAAGATGATTACCTTAATATGTTGGCCGAACTAAACTACATCTTGTCATGATAATAATTATTAAATTCGAATAATTATTCTCGTGACCTATTTAACTTTCACCTGGCCGCTCGTGTTATTTGTTGAACCGCCTTTGGTTTTATTTTTGCGGGTGGCAACGTTAGTTTCTAGTTTCCGGACTTTTTGAATATCCGCCGTTACGGCAGCCGACGGATATTCGACTCGTCAATTAGGTGTCAGTTTTTACAAGTTTTTAACATGGGATAATCCCTTATATTGATATTTTATTATTTAAAACCACGAGCCGGATCATTAAAGATGATTTTTGATAAACGCGACCCGGAGTAATTAAGCGGGCATTACGGCTGTCGGTGGGAGAATTACTTGTGCCACGCGATGTTTGCATTTTCATAAATCCGCGTAATCGTTTGTCGAAGAGTGACATGAAACGCGACGGAACACCTTTGTGCCCTTGCCTGCCGTCTGCCTCGAGTAGTTGTGGCGAATTCCTGGCGGAAAGCCTTTGACGTGGATCTTGCCTTGTGCTTGACAAAATACCCAGAGTCCCTTGATGACTTCAGCCGGAATCCTGGTCATCCGGTGGAACCTGCTGCCCGGCTGTCCGGATAGCCAGAGTCAGCGGGATATGCGCTGGCTATTTGCAGTTGGCGCAGTTGCGTCCCATGGATGCGCTCCCCGATTACTTTCCCACGTCTTCGCGGCGACAGTTCAAATAAGCGTTCTTGAGTGTTAGAATTATTTTAGGAAACATGACTTGGTCCAACAGGTATGCGATTTGCTTTTTGTTTTATTGTTGATTTGGTCGCCCTTACCGGTGTTGTTTTGGGGTAATTGAAACACCCTGGCTATATGTTTTTTTGAAATACACAATTAATATTGTTATTTAGTAAAGAACTCTTTTATTTCAAACAAAAAAGATAAACCTAATCATGCTGGGGAGAATCCCGTATTTCCATCCACAATCCTGAGGAGACTCGCTTGCTCTACCTATTTATGTATAATACTAGTAAATGGTTCCCCGGAACTATTTACGTTACAATCTCGTGCATAAATCATTATACAAGAAACGTCCGAGGTCAACGGCCTTCGTGTCTAGATCAATATAACCTCAGCTGTCATACATACGACTATCACTGATCATTATTCATGTATATTTAATTATAAATGCAGTAATCCATCTTCTCCATTACCTAACCAAATTAATGACTCAAAAAAAAATACTTCATATGGATACGTTACTACATAAATTTGAATCAGAAAACTGAAATGAATTACTACAATATTTGCTGCAATTTGTGATGTCAATATTTGCTGCAATTTGTTCGAAGAAAAAATATTTACATACATAAACGATTCGACAAAAAATATTAATATTTCCAAATCCAAATAATCTATGTACACGCCTATAAAACCGTGGATTACCCATGGTCTTATAATATCTGTACGACATAAACAAGCCCTTTATAAGTTAACTACCCAACAACCAAATAATAAAAATATACTATAGGTACTGTTTTAAGGCATATAAAAACAAACTTTCATATATTATAAAACACAGAAAAGAAAGTTATTATAAATAAAAGATTGATCAGGCAGAAAATGATAGTAAAAGAGTGTGGACGGTTATAAATGAAATAATTGATAAGAAAAAATGCAGGAATAATGAAATCAATGCTATTACTCACGATAACTCGAAAATATGTTGTAAAGAAAACCCGTCAAAAGCTGCAAATATATTTAGCACATTCTTTGCAAAGATAGGAAAAATCTTGCAAATCACATAAATACCAACCCAATTTCAGATTGCAATATTGATACAGAAAATAAAATAACAACATTTCAAGTCACAAAAGAGGATGAAATAGTATCTATCATAAACGATATGAAAGGAGGTTCTGCACCGGGATTTGATGGAATTACGGTTAATATTTTTAAAAATATTAAAAATCAAGTTTCTAAACCATTAATGCATAAAGTAAATTTAAGTTTCCAAAGTGGAGTATACGCATCTATTTACGAACAAACTATCATTACTCCAATATTTAAATCTGGTAATCCAGAAGAAGTAAGCAACTACCGACCAATATCAGTAATCTCAAATAGGGCAAAATTTTTTGAAAAGATAGTAAAAAAAAGAATGAACCAGTTTATAAAATGAAATAAAATAATTAATGAAAATCAGTTTGGATTTATGGAAGGTAGAAGCACACAAAATTTAATACCAAGCACATCCAAAATTCCTATCTGTATCATGGTATAAATTATTTCAACAAACTCCCATTAAAAGTAAAAATTATTGAAAATAAAAGTAAATTCCAAACTAAATTAAAAAAAAATTACCTGAAACAACTGTAAGAGTTACATTACTATTTCACTTCATTTAAATCTGTTAATCGACACATCTCAAGTTTCTCTTACTATATCTATGGTTAATAGTTGCAATATTATTATTCTCCTACTCAAATGATAACATTGATAACATAATTGAGTATGAATTCACTCACCAAACACAAGAGCCTTGTCTCTTTATGGTGAGGAAAGGTCTTTATTACATTAATATTACAAATCTGTTTAATATGTAACAAATGTATAATTATTGTAAAACATACAAATATTAAATAAATAAAAAAATTCTTAAATCCTGTTTTTAGTTCTTTCTCTGTCATCGTAGCACACACCTCTCAACATCTTATACCGGAATGTAAACATCACAAATCAATCACTATTAATACGAATATGGAGTTAGAAATTCCCATGGTAAATAACATTAGAACAATTAATCTCTTTAAAAAAGCGAATTATGAAACAATATCCTCAATAGTGTTGATTGGGGTGCAGAATTTTTAAATTTATCAACCAATAGAGCAATTAACCGTTTTTATGATATTTTATATGAAATTATCCAAACTAACGTTCCATCCAAAAAAGTTCAGATCAATAACTCATATCCTTACTGGTATAGCCCGGCTTTAATGAAATTGACTAAGGAAAAAAACAAAATATTTAAAAAGTGGAAAAATGGTCTAATCCTTTGGATTATCAAGAATTCTGTGTTCTGCGAACGAGACAAAAAAAAGTTTCTAAGGGTTGTCATACACAATTTATATTAAATGCTGAACTCAAAATATCTCATGACCCAAATAATTTCTGGTCCTATGTTAAAAGTAAAAGAAATAGTTCAGGGCTACCCAACACGATGAAACTGTTGAATGTAACTGCTAACAATCCTTTAACTATATGTAACATGTTTTCAAAACACTTCGCCTCTACCTATAATAATAATGTAACTCCCAAGGCATTAACTAATAATCCCAGAGCAGACAATAGAATAAACATTTCTTCTATTTCCGTTTGCAAGGAACAAATAGAAAATAGTATATTAAAATATAAGTGGATAAACAGGTCTTTAAAACACGCGCGATTTTTCGAGCACGACGGTGTAGCCGAGTGCTCGAAATAAAGCAAGTGTTTTAAAGACCAGTTATCCACGAATACTTTACGCTATTTTTTTAATTGGTACACTTTGAAAACATAAATATTGATATTATTATTAAAAATTTGGAAATAAGAACTATTAATGAATTCGTGATGTGACATCACAATATCTTGTTGTCATGGAAATGAAAAACACAAACATTTATTTGCAATCTGTCACATAAGATTAACAGTTGACATCACAGTTTTTACTCGTTATTGTGTGTTGTAAAATGAGTTCTAACATTGATAATTTAAAATACCAAAGCAGAATCGCGGTTAATACCTGAAAAATCCAAAGACGTTTATAAAAAAGAATATGAAAGGTTCATAACATGGATGGAGGAGCAAAACGTAGTAGATGTAGATGAACGAGTTGTGCTTGCTTACCTTCAGAAAATGTCGGAACAGTACAAAGCATCGACTATGTGGGCCATACATTCGAAATTGCAATGTATGTTGAGGATAAATAAAGGGGTTGATTTAAAATCATTTGTGAAAGTACATGCATTCATGAAGGCAATTAGCAAGGATGACGTTGCTAAGAAGGCGTATGTATTCAAAGAAGATGATTTGCGGAAGTTTTTCACGGAAGCATCGGACATTACGTACTTATTTTTGAAGGTGGTAGCCATTTGCGGAATCTTTGGCTCTTGCAGAAGATGTGAATTGTGCGATTTACGCTTATATGATATCAAAGAAGAAGGAAGTGTATTGCTTATTACCATCCGACCATCTAAAACAGTGAAGGCTCGACGTTTTACTGTTGCCGACAGTGGTGCAATTAATTATGTGCGTTTGATGAAGCAATATTTATCATTGCGACCCCAAAATGTAAGTACAGACAGGGTTTTCTTACGGTATGATAAGGGTAAGTGCACTAATCAAGTGGTTGGTATTAACACATTTGGATCATGCCCCTTACAAATCGCACGCTATCTTAAATTAAACGATCCTGAGAAATATACAGGACATGCGTTTCGACGTACATCCGCTACCATTATGGCAAATAGTGGCATGACAATTGATCAAATCCAACGACAAGTAGGATGGAAATCGGCAGCTGTGGCGACTGGTAACGTGGAAGAGAGCATTAGAAATAAGAAGAATGTTTCAAACATTATTGGAACTGCCATTAATGGAAGTGCAGCCTCATTGACTTCCGAGAATACTATTAATTTGAACAGCATTTCCTCCGATTTAAAAAACGGAGGTATTAATATTTCAAATAGTACGAACTGCTCTTTTCACATCCATTTAAATAATTAGAATGTAAACGATGTAAAAAAGAATGTAAACTTTGAATAAAATTTTTGAAACATTTGTAATGTTTTATTTGACGTTTAAAATATTCCTGTCAGATTTATAGTTAAAAGTTGACATTTAGACTTCACATTTTGTTGATTTGTTGATGTTGCCATGGTAACTTTAAAAAACGCGCGTTCCATAAAGTGCGATTTAAACACGCTAGAGCGTACTTTAAATGAGTAAAAAAGGGCACCAATAAAAAAAAAATTAATAATATCTCTTGGTCATTGGGCGAAGGATATTTTTTGTATTTGAAATTTAAAAAGAATGTAATACTTATATGTCTATATGCGTACACTATATTTTACCATTTTCTTTTTTTGTGAGTACTATCATTCTACTTTTATTTTACTTTTACTTGTTTTTTTAATTTTTTATTTTTTATTAATGTATATAATTATTTCTTGACCGTACATCTGGTGAATTCAGTTTTCATCATTACTAATATACTTAGGTGCATATATTAATTCTTTCTACTTTTTTTGTTTTTTTCTTATCTTATATTTTATCTAATGTGTATCTTTTATATCTAGATTATGCTTAGACAGTTTATCTAGTTCCTATCTCTATAATATTATGTAAAAAAAGAAGAAAAAAAAAGTTAATAATTATTGACTTTTTTATTTACTATTTGGGCATGATGTTAACATTTGTTATTGGATTATAACCTAATTATTATAATTGTTTTCTTTAATGCATGTAATGTTATTAATCTGTAAATGTTCCTAAAAAATTAAAAAAAATAAAAAATACAGTTAAATATGACCAAATCGGATAGAATCACATCAGCTTAGTGGTAGAGATCCGCCCCAGTGAGGGGAAGGTCCTGGGTTCGATTCTTTGATGCGTCCTTATCTTTTTCTGATTCTTCTGTTTCAGATTTTCTATTGAGTGTCGCTAAGTCTTCATTAATTAAATGTTAAAATTCAAGGTTTTACTCTTTGAATTAAATAAAAATAAATAGTAATTTTACTTTTATTCTTCCCGAAACTAATTAGACACTGGGTGTTTTTCGATAATAAAAAAATTTGTATTAAAACATTTATTCATTTGAATAACATTTTTCAAATGCTGAATGTTGTGTCATAGAATAATTTTATAGTTTACAGTTACGACAATTTTTTTAAAATGCAAACTGAAAGCGTGCTATTCTTTCTTCCTGAAACTGTTTAAATCGTATATAAAATATGAGTTACATTTAAACATATATATTTTACAAAATATTATAATAAAGGTCGTTTTTGGTTATGTATACCATATCAAAAAAGAGGAGCTCTTGTGCCTGATAAGGGAGCCACGATTCTTACTTAGGTTGTAAATTATAATACCTACTTATGTTTTGTTTGCAAGTGTAATCCAAGGTTGAGATCGTGATTGCAGAACATCTTTTTAATGCGGATAAAGGTTGCACGAGTGCTCAATGCGGCATTTGATTTCAACCGAAGGATCCCATCTATCATTTACAATGCAGCCCAAGTATACAATAACAATCTCAACACAGGAATTCCTAGTGAGACAGGCACAGCACAATCACCTTTGTAACTTGATAAATAAAGATTACAATAAAAATAAATAAAAAAAATTCTCTGCATCGTCTCTAGTTTTGTTCCAGCAATATTAAGATTTTCATCCAGTGCGTTATTTTTGCTTATGAGTTTGTATTTTGTTTTATTTATATTCAGTTCTAGCCCAAAATTCTCACAAGTCTTCACTTCTTGATTGAGCAAAAGTTGTAGATCCTCAATGGTACTTGTTAGAAGTACCGTATCATCTGCATAACGCAGGTTGTTCAGAATCTTCCCATTTATAACAACTCCTTGAGTAGCTTCTTGCAGAGCTTTATTGAATATTTCTTCTGAATATAAGTTGAACAGCTTAGGTGAAAGAATACAACCCTGTCGCACGCCTCTCTTTATTTCTACTTCGTCTGTTAGACATTGCTCTACTCTTACTGCTCCTTTCTAGTCCCAATAAAGATAACCTATTATCCTTATATCTTTATCGTCTATCCAAGAGGTTTTCAGAATTTGAATCATTTTGTCATGTCAAACTCTATCAAACGCTTTAAGGAAGTCAATGAAGCACGCATGCACATTTGTATTCACATCTCTACTTCTTTGAATTAGTACTTGAATACTTCTGAGTACCCAACCCATTTTGAAAGCCAATGTGCGCACTGGAATTATTACAATTCAACTTACAGTCAGCTGCCTTGGAGCCCGTCTTCCGCTGTATCACAGTTGAAGGCGGCAGAGGAGGGCAGCCCGACTCCACGCAGCAGACTTTGGTACCAGAGGCCGGGCAGAACTAAGAAAAGGGGCACTCTTCTTTATAAGACTTCAATTTAAAATATTTGGTTTTAACCTCTTTACGCTTCAGTGAACAGGATTCTTTCCGTTTTACAACAGAAATGAATTGGGGGTACAGTTGAGATCAACTACCTTCGAAAGTTGTCATTTTGTTGAAAGTGAGTGAATTGATTGTATTGTATATATTACAAGAATTTGTATGACTACAATGTTCATAGAGTGCGCGAAGGCATAATATAGATGAACTAATCCTGTATAAATTAGTTAACAATAATATTCAATGGCTAGAGTTGCTAAATAAGTTTCATTTAATGTTCCTGCGCGTTCAACACGCCCTTCTGTCCTGTTCAGGGTTCCATGATAGTTGATCTGCCGACGATTGCCCCTCGGCGTACTTATATACTATTTGCAGTCGGTTTAGGGAAAATACGGTATACCTAATTACACAAAATATAACCAAGTGTCCCCGAATGGATGTGGAGAGAAGATGTACAGCCGAATAACAAAAGTATAAAACATATTTACATTAAAATGCATCAAGGAGAAATCTACTTGTCTATATACTAATATACGAAATCTACTTGTGTTCACCAGTGCATAAGTACAAAAAATCGACACTGAATATAAATTCCTTTGATAGTCACACCAACATTTTGAGACCGCCGCCCCGGAAACGATTTGTTGGATAACAAACAACCCACGTGGTTCGCTAAAATTTGTGCCCGGGTTCATGGGGTGAGGTTTATTAAGATCTGGGCGGCCACCTGCTGCGTGGCAGGCCGGATCGAGAGAGACTGGTTGAGGAGGTCTTTTGACATTTGGGAGGCGGGTATTGGTCACACACCTCTGCCACAGGTCACACCAAGTGGTTGTCTACGTTTGGTGACCTAGCAGGGGTGCCCGGATTCATGGAGGTGAGGTTTGTCCAGGACTTGGCGACGGATGCGTCTGCCCATCTGCTGCGTGGTGGGTTGGATCGAGAGACAGGTTGAGGGATGCCTTTAAAGCTGGACCCTCTCGACCCATCGCCTTGTACCGCAGTTGGAGGGGTGGATTCATCCGTCACTTCTGGACACATTGACCCACAGATTCTTACCCACCCCTTATACCTTTTTCCTTCCCAGAACTTTATCTTCTTCATTTCCTTAAACAGACCCTTCGTACAACATCCTCTAAGATGACACAGACCCTGAGGGAAATTTTCCTCAGGGCCTGGAGCTTATGTAAAAAAAAAAACAGAATCTCTCGACCTATCGCATCGCCTTGTACTACAGTTGAAGGAATGGAGACCTGGACACACTGACCCCCAGATTCCTACTCACTCCTCATACCTATTTCCTTCCCAGATCTTCCTCTTCTTCATTTCCTTAAAAAAACGAGAACTAAGATGACATAGGCCCCGAGGGAAATTATTTTCTTCAGTCCTGTGTGAAGCTAATGTAAAAAAATAATAATATTTTTGAAGTCGATTTTAGGTTTGAAATTGGTAAATAATTATAATTTTATAGTAAAAACCTTCCTCCGTGGTAAAAACCTTCCCGGATAGGCCAATTGTCGGCGGATCAACTGTCGGCTCACCCCTGTTCAGGGTGGAACAATGCAAGATCAACTGTTTAAGTAGAATTCTTGCCTGAACAGAATATGCAATAGTCACAATAGCGTATTATCCAAGGTGGACATTTTCAATTGCCAACTTACCAAATATAAGGGATCTATAAAAGAGTATTTCTCTGATGTTTCGTGGAAAATGTTATGTTTTGATTATTTATATTTATAAATCTGTTATGATTTAATTTGTATGTATAATATGTTTTCTTAGGATTTCCAATGCATTGATAATTTTTTGTTGTATTTAATTTTTCGTTTTATATAATTTTTTGTTTCATATAATCTTTGGCTTCATATTCCTTTTTTAAAAATTTAATTATTTCTTATTTCATAAAAAAATAATAAATGATTTACCTATAATAACTAAAGCGGCGGAGGGGGTGGGGGAGGAGTTGGTGGAGGCGGGTTAAGTAGTTAAATGAATATAAACCATCCTCGCGTTCGGTGCCTAGTTTTAAAATTCTTGTTGCGGACTCATGATACTGTGCGAAATTCGAGAAAAACCACTTTCGTGTTCTAATTGTAAATTTTTAAATATTTGACAATTCGTCGCCTTAGTTCTTAATTGTCCAAACGATTATTATAAAATTTTACAGGAGAAGAAGGTTTTCTTTCAATATTTCAATGAAAAATTATGATAGTGTTTCAGATAAAGCTATTTACTTAAAGTCTCATTAGTATAAATCATTCTTAGTTAAGTGTTTAACTAGCATTTTGTATACTTTATTTTTAATTTAAAAGTGAAGATTGAACAAAAACTAAAATTGTCGTTTGGACAATTAAGAACTCGTGCGACTAATCCCCTACTACCAGCACAGTAAGCGAAACACGTTGCTTGCGTCGTGATGGAGGACTGAAAGGAACCAAAGAATTAAAGTTACGACGCCTGGTGGGTTCCAGCCACCGACCGGTGCAGTAGTTTTCGTACAAGATGCACTACAAAACAAATGTCCAAACACAAAAAGTCCTGCCACTTCCAAAATACATTTGAACTATTTAGCTGCGGTCAATTTATAATAATATGAAAAAGTTTTGGCAGTTTCAACTTATTCTTGTAGCTCCTGAACGCAAACAAACCATAACATCGGATGGAAATCGATGCCAAACATGAAGGCTGCCTGTATTCCTCAGGACAGTATTTCACCATCATCTTAATTAATTTTCCATTGGATAACGTATATTCAAATAAAAAAATAAATGCTCGCACTAGGTACAAAACTCGGCTAACTTATCCGACATGTAGCCACTGTTTAAAGGTTCGAGTACCAAATAGTTATCTCAGACTTTATAAATAAATAATTAAATCAATCGAAAATATACTGGTTTATTATCCTTTGGAAAAGCTATCAAGAGAATGGTTAATTATACTTTATACTATGGATAAGCTATCCAGGAGTTGGTGAATTACCCCTACGTCTATAACTAATAACATAATAAGGTTAAGTATAATATAATTAGTTTTGGTATGTGCGCGAGTAGATATTGGTAGGCCCGGAGCTGGTAAGGGATCCATCGCCTGACTTATTCTAAGGCTAAGTGCACACATCAGGTTTTTCCATCCGATTGTCTGACCATACAACCGGAAGGTCTTCGCGCCATACATTTCTTAAGAAAATCGGATAAACACCGCACACATCCGATTCGAAAAACGGATAGGTCATGAAAATAGGCCTCGCTTTTCCACGCCGGCCGTACAATCCGGTCTGACAACGGGCGTGGCCCCGGTATTATAACCAATTCGGTTTTCAAATCGATTTTTGTCTGATCAGACAATCGGATGGGAAAACCTGATGTGTGTGGCCAGCTTTAGGTGAGGTAACTGTTTGAAGTAGCGGTCATTCACACACTGCTGAAGTGGTAACCTATCTGTAATATTATATTATACCTGCGGTAGAATTCCACGAGCAGCCTCTCCTATTGCTGCCGGGCAGGCGGAGAACTCCCGACACACCCCGGCAAACCCCTTTAGTATGCAGCCTTCTGCAAGAAGTAAAACAACTGTCATTTTTTTTATTCACATTAATTACAATAAATTTTATACAATAATTAATTACATAATAGGAGGTAGAGGTATAGTCAAAATAACATCTTTAAAACATAATCAGGTTGAAATGCTAAGAAATTTTTTCCATGGGAAAGCTGATAGTTCAGAAATGCACAAAATAATTTGCAAGGCAGATAGAAATATTTCGCCATTAAATTTATACGACGAGAATGCCAGCATTCTTATAAATACCAACCAGGAATTATTAGATTCCTGGTCAAATAAAATTCTTCACGCAAAACACTTCAATTATCTCAACCAAACATATGTTGACAAATTTTCGTCAAACAAATGGTTGAGTATTGGAGAGTTGAGCGCAGAAATAGAAGGCTTTATGCTTGCCATACAAGATAAAGTCATTAATACTAAAAATTATAGGAAGCATATCATCAAAGATGCAAATCAAATTGATGATTTATGTAGAAAATGTTTGGCTTTTCCGGAAACTATAGAACATATTATATCGGGATGTTCTGTATTAGAACCGTCCGAGTATACATTTAGGCACAATCAAGTTTTAAAAATAATTCACCAAAGTTTGGTAATTAAACATAACTTGATTGACTGCCGTAATAGCCCAGTCAATGAACGCATTGAACTGGAACAAATTCGGGGAGAGCTGATTTTTTGCAAGTGAATAGTACTTTCTACAGAGAGTATTTTCCAAAAAGTCCCCACCCCTCCCCCGCTTGCTTCCTCCGCTGCACCCCCCCAAACTTTGAAATTGTAGAGTTCTACAAAATCCATTATATCTCCTAAACTATAATACATATCTGAAAAATAATTACACCGTTATACTTTTAAGAAAGCTGTCTAGAAAAGAGATGACAAGTTTTTTTTTGTTATCTACTACGGTTTGGCAAATAATAATGAAATTGTCGCCAAAAAAAATTTTTTTTTCGTAAAATTTTGATTTAAGGGTGAATATTTTTTTTGTCTGAGGAATCACGCAAAAATGTTTCAAACAAACTATTTGCCAAATTTAATAGGATTTAAAACGACATATAATATTGTTTACCTTTATCCTTAATACTGGTCAAATTTCGACTCAATCGCAGGGCGGCACGGAGTGCAGGCTATGAGGCTTGGCAGTTGAGCCGGGCCCGCAGTGGTGCAGGTGACCGATTTGTGTTTAGCTAGCACTATTTATAGTTTTAAATTAAAACACTGAGTACTTTTTCATTGGTTTATGATATTAAAACACTTTTAATATTAAAAAGTATTTGCAATAAAAGAATGTAAAGAATTATATTACAAAAATTATAGGGTAGGTTTTAGGGGACCATTATTATTATTCACTGGGCATCACAGTCGTCTTCAAATATTTCATCAGTATTTTTAGATGTGTTACTGCAGGAGAGTCCATTGCATTGACCACACATATCAGAACACTCTAGTCCTGCCCCCCGACAGCTGCACCACTTTCCGCACGAGGTTTTACAGTTACAAGAAATCAGCATTAGAAGTTCATTTGGAGCCGCGGGACATGTCATTGGAATAGGTATTAACTTATATTCTCTTCTTTGCCATCCCCACTTATAAGACGATAGTTCATTTCCTAGCCATGTTTGAATTTGGAGGTACGTCCTAAGGAGATGCTGGCGGGCTGCGTTCTTTGTTGGTGGAAGTCTTGCCAAATCAAACTTAGATTTAAGAGACATCTTGGCATTTAAATGCTTATACTTAAAATATCTAGCCTCATCAAGATTCTTGTATTTTGCCAATCCGTACAAACTTAAAAGAAAGCGTTCACCATTTTGGAAGAGCAGGTCCTTTTCCATGTGGGGCTGAATGAAATTCTTAGCCGCATCTTTCAAATCTGTCGGTGTAGTTATTAGACTTACAGCCTTCATTTTTCCGATACCATACAAAGCAGAGGTTGTGTCACATCCTGTGACAGCACGAGCAAATAATATGAGTTTCCTTTGATTACCATACATATGTACAAAAAACTGAACAGAATACACAGTACTGGTGTTAGTAGAAGTGGCTATTGGTTTCCAAAAAAACAGCTTGTTTTCCGTTGGAGGGACCAATGCTACTAGCAATACTAATAAATCTGTGTCTGTTCCAACAACCACCACAGTGCTACCAAGCTCTATATACTTAATCGCCTGACCCACTATCTCCGTATCATCATCATCGTTTTCTGTTATTGTCTGTATGTTTGCAGCATGACACTTAATTTTAACAGCTTCTATTAACCTCTTTTTATTTTGAGAATTGGCGAGAAATTCTACCTGAGGTGTTGTACAGACAGTATAATCAGAAAATATAATTTCACTTGATGTTCTTTTTGCAGCTCTTCTTGACTGCTCCTGCTGTTTTGTTGTAGCGTTCTCGGGATAACCATAAAAAACTATTATTACATTTGCACCATACTTTTTAGATACATAATTAACATATCTTTCGGTAATATCATGGAAAGTAGAGACTTAAGGCCACACTACTGCATGTAATTGGTGATGGTGGATATCAAGAATAAACGCAACTTCATCCTTTGTGGAATTGATATCAACGATACCATCGTCAAATGCTTTTACAATGAAGGTTTTCTTACCTTTCTTTAAAGAAACATCAAATAAAGAAGGTGGATGTTAGTATAGTTAATAGTTCAAACTCAAAGTAGGATTTGAGCTTTGCAGGACTGTCACATATGCATAATATTCTATTAAATATATCTGCTGAGGGTTGATTACAGCTTCTTTGTTTCTAATTCTGACAGACTTATTACTGGCTTGAGTAACAACCATATCCGATCTAAGTAGCTTTAGTTCAGAAAAAATTTGCCCTGTCATTTTCTTCATAGCTTTGAAACCTATCTCGTAGACATCGTCACGTGTTACGGTTGAGTCTGATACTAATCCCGAAGAAATGCAAATTAATTCACCAGACTTTTGAGCAAAAGGGTTGTGTTGGTTTAACCAGTTTACAAATTTTGATAAGTCTTGGTTGTATCGTAGCTGGCGGCTCTCCCTAAGCTCAACATTCTGCTCACTTGTCTTGTAGCTTAAACCCAAGAAATTATGAAATGCTAATTGTGTGAACGTGTCATCTTTGATTGTAGGAGGCCCAGCTCTTATTAGAGATCTTTGGTATCTGTCACCTTCGTGATAAGATGAACAAATTCCCAATGACGACAACACTTCTATTAAATGTTTATATCCATACATTTTTGTAGATATAAACACAAACTTGTTTGTATTGATGATAAAAAAATACCTAGGCCTTGCAGATGCTATTATGACGTGGTTAATTACTATACGTCTTCTCATAATATCAGGTCCATTATCGTACAATCTCTTCTTTGTTTCAGTTGACGTGAACAGATTCAGAGTTTCAGGAACTAAATCATCACCCCCACGACTAATTTCTGGAATATCAGGATAACTTTCACAATCATATGGCATTTTTTGAATATCTTCTCTGATTATTTCTGCGGCAGCACGTACAATTCTTAAACGTTTCAGATTTACATTATTTTCTTTATTTCTGTACCAGTCATCTAGAATCTTATAAGTAGAGTGAGACATTCATATGACAGTCTTTCTGCCAAAAATATACGTGTATATCCGTTCTTGAAAATAGTCAATAAGTTGTTTTTTTCAGAAATTTATCTGAGTACGGAAGATCAGTGCCACAAAGGTCTATTACTATTTCCCTTAATTTCTCTAATGTAAACTGACATTCGTCAGAATTTTCTAAGAAATTACAGAGCTTAAGATTTTTTTTTGCTGAATCTTCATCTTTAGGTCTTCCTACATACTGATTTGATTTACTTTTACAGAACTTCTTGTAGCAACTGCCGTGATAGCGAGCTTCTGCAGCGACCAAATCAAACACACTTAACAGTTTAGATTTAACTTTTGCACCCCATTTATCATCTCTTGTATTGCAAGCATTAATCAATGTTTCTCTTATTTCTAGTGTTAACACCAAATGTATTTTTTCACGATATTTTTCAGGTAGATAGACATTTAAAACTGTTTTTTTGTCACAAATAATACAATTCTCCAAGAAATTAAACGTGTTTTCTAAATGCCTTAGGAATGGTTGAGATGTACTGGTCGATGGTCTTCACTTAACATTTGTAAAAGCTGTACTTTTTTCTACAATCTATATGCACGGTTACGCTATCCAAACGGGTTAATTTAACATGATTATTGTCATTTCTTTCAATACTAGCGTTAATTAGCATCTGTAACCCTTTCGTTACTTTAAAAACATTTCCAGTAAGTTATTTTTTGCATAAAATACACCATAGGTTGACTTCAGACATTTTCAGATTGAAAATTTCTTTTTAAATAATTGTTTCTCAATATTTTTACCTGATGAAGGTGGTAAAACGCACAAAAAACTTGATTAACTGAACTCTTGGCACAACAACGTCAAAACATAATGCACAAAACTGACACACACCTCAACCTTAAGACATCGGAGATCAAACTGGTAAAAAAATATGCAGCGATGCGACGCAACAATGCGCGATGCGTCGCCTGGCTTCACGCACGCCATTGCGTTCATCCACTTTTTTCAATAGAAATTAAAAATATAAGTAAATACTGTTATACATGGTTTTAAAGCTTATTAAATTTGGCAAATGATTTGTTTGAAGTATTTTTTAATATTCTCTCAGACAAAAAAAATATTCAACTTCAAAAAAAAAATTTGCAAAAAACAAAAAAAAGTTAACAACAATCTCATTATTATTGGACAAACCAATACAGATAATAAAAAAAGTGCAATGAATTATTTTTAGGAAATTTTATAAGAACTTCAGTGATGAATTTTTTTTTCTGATATATGTTTTAGTTTATGAGATATAATCACTTTAGTAGAACCCCACATTTTAATGTTTGGGAGGGCACAGGGGGGGGAACAAGCGGGGTGGGAGTGGGGACTTTTTTTAAAAATACTCCCTAGAGTATTTACTACTAACCTGCAAAAATTCAGCTATCCCCTAATTTGTTCCAGTTAGGGCCTGTTTTTTGTCTAGATTGACTGGGCTATAATGTACCATATTATGAATATGAACCAAATTCATTTTTAGAAAATGAATTTTATAAAATTTATTATGATAAAACTATTCTGACAGACAGAACAATTAGTCATAATAGACCCGATATAGTTTTACATGACAAAATTAAGAAAATAACTTATATCATTGATGTCGCTATTCCAAATTCTTGTAATATTCAGAAAACTGTTTCTGAAAAAATAAGAAAATATACAGATTTAGGAAATGAAATTAAAAGAATTTGGCATTCTCAGACTATAAAAATATTACCATTTGTTATTTCGGCTACTGGCATTATACCTAGCTCTCTCATTCAAATTTAGGCGTATTAGATTTGTCAAAAAATTTGTACATAAAAATGAAAAAGTCGGTCATTTTAAATACATGTAGGATTACGAAAGATTTTTTAAATATTTATATTGAGGGATCAGTAGGATTTATCGGACCAGTTAGGATTTCATCAGAGCCGAACCCTCTGATATGAAAATATCTGGAGTCGGTGAAATATTTTCCCATTATGTTTCTGGTGGATTGACATATTGTTCTTGTATTGTTTTGTATTTATTATACTTATATAGTGCACTTACATTGCGTTAATTTTCTAGATATTGATTTGTGGAAAAGTGTGTGGAAGGGTTTAGTCTTTCATTTGGGAAAGATTCAACCCGGACATAAAATCTGGAGCACCGTAAAATGCATGTATTTGATTTACCCCTATAAATAAGCAGGGCTTGTGTACATGGGGGGTGTTAATATAAAGGTAAAAAAAAAATTTATTCACTTCAAAATTTCGGTATAAAATCAAAATCAAAATCAAAAAATATTTATTGTACATATAAAAAATACAAAAGGTATTGCTTATGGGTAGACCCCATTTCTTCCAGCTAACCACATACATGTTATATTATAATGTTCATACAAAGAATAATATTATAATTTTTATACAAATAAGAAAATACAGATAACAAGAATACAAAAATAGGTGTGTTTCCTCAGGTTTCCCCGTGGAGCAACACTTCACTCAACTATGAGTCACAAGCTGACTCATAGTGGAGTTAAACCTTTTTCATGTTCCGAATGCAGCTATACAAGTTCTCAGAATGGAGATTTAAAAATCCACAGTATGATTCACAGTGGAGAAAAACCTTTTTTCATGTTCCGACTGCAACTATTCGTGTTCTCAAAAGGGATATTTAAGAAATCACTTGCTGACTCATGGTCGAGAAAAATCCTTTTGATGTTCCAACTGCAACTATTCATGTACTGATTTGCTTGACAAAGACATATCAAAAATTCACCTGTTTACCCACAGTTGAGTTAAACCTTTTTCTTGTCCCGAATGCAGTTATTGAAGTTCTCGAAAGGGAGATTTATAAATTCACAGCGCGATTCACATTGGAGAAAACCCTTTTTTATGATCTTAATGTAACTATGCATGTACTACGAAGAGAAATCTAAAAAATCACATGTTTTCGTTTTCCCTCCGTGGACAAAAACCTTTTTCGTGTCCCGGCTGCAACTATTCATGTTTTAGAAAAGAACAATTAAAACGTCACATATTTACCCACAGAGAAAAAAAAACGTTTTTAATGTCCAGATTGCCACTATTCATGCTTTCGCAAGGGACATCTAAAAAATCACATGTTTACCCACAGTGGAGAAAACATTTTTCGTATCCCGACTGCAACTATTCACGTTCTCAAAAGAAACTTCTAAGAACGCACTCGCGGATTCACAGTGGAGAGAAACCATTTTCATGTCCTGACTGCAACTATTCATGTTTTTAAAAGGGAAGTCACATCACTTGTTTATCCACAGTGGGAAAAAAACCTTTTTCATGTCCCGACTGCAACTATTCCTGTACTACAAAGGGACATCTAAAAAGTCATATATTTATCCACAGTTTAGAAAAACCTTTTTCAGTAAATTTTTACATCAGGTAAATTTTTGTTTTTAAGCAATTTGGTCAATTTGAACACTAAAGAAGTTCAAAATAGTGCTATGTAGTATGTTAGTAACGATGTATTCTAGTGATTAAGAAAAGTACTTTGTTGATAAATGTATACATCTATCTACGTTCTTAGTTAATAATAATAAATAATAATATTTGGATGACTTATAGCACCGTTTTTGTGAAAAATCAACTCAAGGGCGCTGTACAAATTTATAATACGTTTATGCAATCTTACTTCTAACTATAAACGAGACAAAAGTTAACAACGATAGCTCGACATGGAGAACTACCCCGAACTATTGATTGTTATTAAGTTTATTTTATAGAACTCCATTTTAATTTTTATTTATTTTATAAATTCAATAATATCATTATTCAATGTATAAAAACAGTTTATTATAAACAATAACCACAGTTTGATAATGCCTTTAGAGGTCGAAACAGCTGTAACACATAATAATAATTACTAAGCAGAACTCGTTTATAATAAACTGTTTTTATACATTGAATAATAATATTATCGAATTTATAAAATAAATAAAATAAAAAAATAAAAATAATAAAAACTACCCCGAACAATCAAAACTGTTTGAGAGGTTCTAATAAATAGAGAATTTAAAACAATTAACATAAAAATTTACATAGAAATGAGTGCATCGACGTGTGTATCAAAAACAAAGAATGTGTGTATCGACGGCATTTAGCAATAATTGCAGTGGTAAGCAGAGTTTTTCCTGTCTAAAGAGAGGGAAATATTAGCATCGCTCTTCCATGACAGATAAGAGATTAAATTCGTTAGCAATATTTTACAACTTCGCAAACAAAAATGTAGACGCCGAATTTTTTTTTTTAAACAATTGTGATTGAATGTGATTAGTAGACAACAATTTTTTAACAAATAATTTATAACTTTAATTTTTTATTTATCAAATGTAAGGTTATATTATCCCTACTAATATTATAACTGCGGAAGTGTGTATGTCTTCATGCAAAAAACTACTGAACTGATTGTGATGAAACTTGGTTTGTAAAAAAAAGATTGCTAGTGACTCAGATTTACAGATTTTATACCAAAATTCCCAATTAAGCCAAGTGGTGCAGTATTAGTTATTATATATAAGTACTAGTTAAAATAAAAATAAATGGCTGCTAGAGGGGCACCGACGAGGTGTTTTCCTAGGGCGCTCTCAAAATTTTATATTTAATCCGCCTCTGATTCCACCCCATCCTATCTTACCCCATCCCATCCAATTAGGAACCATCCATCCCCAAAAATATTTTTCCTTTCCCACTACGCCCCCTCTGTTGTGGCTAATGTAATCCCATCGTGGTATTCGTGGTATCCCATTATGCCCCCTCCGTTGAGCAAAATGTAACACTGGTGTGGTGGGCAAAAAATGGTTGAGAATCTATGATCTAGACATTCCACGCTATGTTAGTGCACTATATTAGTATAATAAATACAAGAACAATACGTTAATCCACCAAAAACCAAATGGGAAAAAATTCACCGACATTAGATATTTCCATATCAGCGGGTTCGGCTCGGTAGAACTCCTAACAGGACTGATAAATCCTACTGATCCCTCAATATAAATATTTTTTAAAAAATTCGTAATCCTACATGTATTTAAAATGACTGACTTTGCATTTTTTATATATAAATTCTGTTACAAATCTATTACGCCTAAATTTTGAATGAGAGAGCTAGGTATAATGCCAGTAGCCGAAATAACAAATGGTAATATTTTTATAGTCTGAGAATGCCAAATTCTTTTAATCTCATTTCCTAAATCTGTTTATTTTCTTATTTTTTCAGAAACAGTTTTCTGAATATTACAAGAAATTGGAATAGCGACATCAATGATATAAGTTTTTTTTTTTTTTTAATTTTGTCATGTAAAACTATATCGGGTCTATTATGACTAATTGTTCTTTCTGTTAGAATAGTTTTATCGTAATAAATTTTGTAAAATTCATTTTCTAAAAATGAATTTGGTTCATATTCATAATATGGTACATTACGGCAGTCAATCGAGTTATGTTTAAAATTACCAAACTTTGTTGAATTATTTTTAAAACTTGATTTTGCCTAAATGTATACTCGGACAGCGCTAAAACAGAACATCCCGATATAATATATATTCTAACTAATCGTTCTAAGCTATCTAAATCTGTATTATTATGCCAAATGAGTAAGTTAATAGAGGTATTACCCAAGTATTTATTGCCTTTACTAAATTTTTAACAGATAGATTGCATTTTAAAAAATTCTGATCCTAGTTTTAAATTTGATCATAATATCATTTTTAATACTAGTATGATCTAATCTCTTTGACTGCGGATAATTTATTTCATACTTTCAATTTTGAAGTTTCTAAATATACCCTCGTCTGCATCTGCAATTTTACCTTTCTCTACATGGATCGTTCTACATTTATCTAAACCAAAAGTCATTTTCATATCATCTGAAAAATTTTTTAACTACTTTAATCATTTTCTCTAAATTTGTTTCAGAATTCGAAAATAGTTTTAAATCATCCATAAATAATAAATGCGAAATCATATTTCTCTCTCTTGTATTACCTTTAATTTTTATTCCAAACTTGCTTGTAATTAACATTTTAGATAGAGAATTTAATGCTAAGTAAAACCAAAGAAGACTCAATTTACATTTTTTATTTATTTATAATTAAATTAATCAAATTTTCTTAAGAAAAGGAATTTGTATTATTGTAGAAAGCAATCCCTTTGTGGTTTGACATATTTAATAAAATAAAATATTTTTTTGTTAAAAACCATGACATTTATTAATTTATGAACAGACCGGTTTCGCTTAACTCAAACATCATCAGTATTAATTTGTACCCTGATGATGCTTGAGTAAAGCGAAACCGGTCGGTTCATAAATTAATAAATGTCGTGGTTTTAAACAAAAAAGTATTTAATTTTATTAAAGGAATTTGTATTTAAAATTTTAAGTACCTACTTTTATTCTAATATTCGCAGGTAGGTATGTATTTTAAGGACAATTTACGTTTCCAATATTAAAATTTGAATATTTAAAATTTTGATTTCAATCCAATATTGTATTTGTTAGCCTTTCTTGAGTAATTTGAGTTTTTTTGTTGTTGTCACACATCACTACAGGAAAAAAAAACTGCAATAAGCCATTTTGAGTTTTGTGACTTGAATTTTAACGTAGGTACTAATTCTGATATCAATCCATTTTCTGCGTAATGATGATTTCTAATAAACAAAAATGTTGATTTCTATTAAATACACTGGAAAGATTATTTTATCTAAATCTTAGAACTTTTTTTTGCAAAAAATTTAAAAAATAACAAATTAAATTATACATTTTGCGCGAACCTGGAATTTTGCGCGCAAAACTTGACAGGCAAAAGCTTATTGATATTGTTTTCTTATTATTCGAAGAGTTAAATTAACTGAATTTAAAAATACTGTTCTTTATACATATAAATAGAACGGCGTCATTTGCGCCTCGCAATTTTTATGTGGGTGTTCAAAATATTACTTTGCTATTATATGTAGACTTAGAGGTCTTGTATTTTATCGGTAGAGAAAAATTGTTATCTGAAAACCCTAATTAAATTGATGGTGTTCATCAAAATCAATCTTCAGTATCATCATCATCAGCCGGAGGCTATACATGCATACACGGCTCTGTTATGTTAGGAGTTAGGGAGCGGCGGTCATGTCCTTTTTATTTGGAATTCTACCGCATTTGCCTCGGGAATAAGGAAACCATGAAAAACCTTTCTAAGGGAAGATTCGGCCGGCAGTCAACGTGAAACTGAAGTGACATTAGAATATGATGTCCTGCATTGTGTGGTGTGGGGTGTATGTCTCTTTTTATGTGAATAAATACTTTATGTGATTATAGAGAATAAACACATATGTATAAATACATACAATAAATAATTATATAAAGAGATATATAAACATAAGTTATAGGGTAAGG
This sequence comes from Limnephilus lunatus, assembly GCA_917563855.2. Classification (NCBI taxonomy): domain Eukaryota; kingdom Metazoa; phylum Arthropoda; class Insecta; order Trichoptera; family Limnephilidae; genus Limnephilus; species Limnephilus lunatus. The sequence goes on along the minus strand of OU830592.1, from coordinate 108,801,535 downwards.
TGTCTGGAAGTTAGGAATACCTACTGCTCGCTTATTAAGTCTAGTTGTGGTTCGTGCCAGATGTGATTTAGGTCAATTAGAATAAGTTTTATATCAGTCTGTGTACGTATCTGAAAGTACAGTCAATATGTGCATTGTATTGACCGATTTCTTTGATGCGTTGATTTTTACTACGTCACAATGATTTGTAAAATTTGTCTGTCAGTCTGTGGGTGTATTCAAATAAGGTCGGTATGTATTCTCTGGCATGTAGTCTTTTCAAATTTATTCTGATTCGAGTATTGTATGTGATTATAATGCAGAGATTTTGTAGAGTCTGTAGTTTCATGTGAACAGAGTATGAGAAGCTGCTCCACACGGGAATGGCATAGGTCAGTTTTGGTCGAATTAGTGAATAGTACGAGTAGATCAGGAGTTTGGTTCTGGGAAGTAGCGGACTTCTTCTGTTGAAGATTGGCTGTTCCACTAAGCAAGCACCACTAACTGGCGTGACCGGCAAGTAGCAATTATTAGGAGGAACGTTCTTGCGGCCCTTTTCATACAAATCTTAATTTCGGATTTGAGATCAAATTACCCAACCAAACTTTTTTTGTAATCAAAAATAATTTTTCAGATAGTATATATTTATATATATATATATATATATTTATGTCATACCACATTCTGTGGCTCATCATAGAAGAAGCCACTTAAGTAGCTCGTTCTTTCGCATGTAATATATACTTACGTAGATGAAGTACCAACATGCTGTCTTTTAAATTTTGTTTAAAATATGGTCAGCTATAATATGTAATCAAAAGTTATGTTTATATATTAAAAAAAATTATCATTTAATAACGTGCATTCGTTCATCTATTTTAAGAACGCACTTACCGCTTCACGCTATGTTGCCAAGTTTAATGTTACACACACCAATATAAGTATGCGTATGCAAGCACACATATTATGTTGGTAGGTTGACTGGACTGGTCGAAGGTCGGATGTTGCTTCGGAAATGATTATTCATATATTTATTATTTCTAGCGGCCGTTTTTGATTATTGGCGCGATTTTTTTAAATTGAAGTATGATTTGCTAATTAATATTGTTATTTATTTGATGTTTACGATTGTTTTTTTTTGTGTTAAGGTTTATTTTACTCTTATCATAAATAAAATTAGGTATTTAAATACATATTATTAGTGTAGTTTTTTTTATTTGCTACATAATTATTTTATCTTAGTTTTATTAGTGTTTTCGAAAAATTATGAATAAACTTATTAGAAATAAATGCTTCGGAAATGACTATTCGGACATTTATTCACATAGTTATTATTTCTAGCGGCCGTTTTTGATTTTTGGCGCGGTTTTTTAAAATTGAAGTATGATTTGCTAATTAATATTGTTATTTATTTGGTGTTTACGGTTGTTTTTTTTTTGTGTTAAGGGTTATTTTACTATTATCATAAATAAAATTAGGTATTTAAATACATATTAGTGTAATTTCTTTTATTTGCTACATAATTATTTTATCTTAGTTTTATTAGTGTTTTCGAAAAATTATGAATAAACTTATTAGAAATAAATTTATAATTTGTTCATTGATTCGTGCGTTTCTTCAAGTTGTAGGTTGGTTTGCAAATTATAATTTTTAATATGATTATTAATTTTATGTTTACATACAGTTTTATTCAAATGTGTGTAAACTGGAATTTTAAATTAACAGGAAACGGAGTCCAATAGATATTCGGACGGGGACTGTCAAAATCTTTACGAATATAATTATCATGATCGCTCGCAATTTCAACAGTCTGCATGACAATACTAATATTTTTGCATTCCAATTACGAATATCTAAGAGTGATTCATGATATTTTACCAGTAGTTACTAATATTTTGTTAGTTCTTTTACGAAAATATTGAGTCCTGATATTATTTCAGCAATTACTAACCATTTATTCGTTTTTATACGAATACTCTAACGTTCATACTGATATTCTGCAAGTAATTTACTGATAATTAGTTCGTTCTTAAACGAATACTTTATTAGGTTTTTTTGATATTTTGTTAGGTTATACTGATAATTAGTTCGTTCTTAAACGAATATTTTATTAGGTTTTTCTGGTATTTTGTTAGTTCTTGTACTAATCCTTATGCATACTGTCATGTTAATTGCTCTTTGCGTACTGATATAAGTATATGACTTTTTACTTGTATTTTTAATGATTCCACTGACATTTCATCATTCCAGTCCAAACTGCACTAGGACTGGAATGATGGAATGTCAGCGAAATCATTAAAAATGCAAGTAAGAAGTCTTATAATTTTGTCAGAAAGCAATGGTAAAATTAACATGGCAGTACACATAAATAATCATTAAAATGAAACAAATTAAAAATACTTAACATCTTATAAAATATCCTCCAATGAGCCAGTGGGATCATGGAGGCCCATTTGGAGCAAAATCATTAAAAATATGAGCAAGCAGTCCTATAATCTCTTCTATCAGCAAGAAGTGATAATTCAAATGAGAGTTCACAAAATATAATGAAACAAATGTAACAAATTCAAAATACTTACAATATCTTATACTGGGCCAGCGGGATTACGGCATCCCATTTTGAGTATGCTGTGAGCCTGAAGGGGTTGGAGAGGTGAGGAGATAGGAAAGGGGAAGGTTTGTTACATAATAATTCATAAACAAGTTTAGTTTTTAAACATTATATATTTAATCAATAATTATAAATGACGTATCATGTAAATTACATATTTTAACAAATGTCGAATCTCAAATAACTAAATATTAAGTGGGTAAAATAATTTCATATTATAATACCATACATAAGTACACAACTTAAAGCAGTTTGTGAACTGGTCAAAGTTCAATCTTCCAATAATAATAATACATGTATAAATATAGTTGGATGTTTTATAGAGCACTGCCAGCTGTCACCTTAGGGCAGTTCAGAGGTAGTTCACAGCTCGGTGTCTACGAAACATAACCTCAGAACCCTTCAGTGAGCACTCAATCACTGATTAAATCGGTCAAAAAGTTTTCTTTCTTTACCAAGTCTTTCTTTACTGCTAGATCACAGTTTAGAGACATTCCAAATAAACTCGACTTCTAACCCATCGGCCAAGTATACTTTTTCCAATTTATCATAGGATTCATTGGTTTTATTAGGAATATATGTAAACTTCGATCTGATAACAAAGAAGGGTTTTGTTTAGGAACAAAAACTTTTTCACGGATGTAATCCCTAATTGAGCGCAATGATCCTGCTTATATTACTGCAAGTGTTTTAACTCCAAGCGTCTTACCGCTGAACAGTCCTTGAGGTGACCGTGTTCTATAAATAATCAAACTTATTTTTATCTTTATCTTGTTGTACATCTTCCTCCACAAAACCTGTCTGTAACTCTGTATCACAGACCTAGTTGTAACAATACTACATAATAAAGGTGATCTGTAAATTGGATAATTTGATTGGTAATTTTGATAAAAATCACCTCAAAGGCTAACTAACTAACCATAATGCCGTTCCGCAGGGGTAGGCAGAGAAGACGGACCGCCAAACAACTCTATCTTGGCACACACTCCTTCCCTCGTTCACATTTATGCATCGTCTCATACTTGCTATTCTATTATTCTGACTCTTGACATGGCCCGCTCAAGTATCTGATTCACTTGGTCATGCCATACCTTCCTTGGGCATTCTCGACTTCTACCTTTCACATTTTTCGTCATATATTCTCCTTACACTCCTTTCCTCGTTCATTGGCTCTACATGCCCTAACAATCTAAGCGTCCCTTTCTTAATCTTACTCATTACTTATTCAGCCATGCATTCTTTGCGGATCACCACGTTTTTCACACGACTGCACATAGTTTTACCACAGTGTGAGGCGTACGTGTGACACCTACGCCTCAGGGATCTCATTTCTACAGCATTCATTCTACGTTCATCCTTCCTCTGCCAGTTCAATGCCACACTGCCATACATCAGGGTAGGTACCGTCACTCCATTATGGACTGCTAGCTTCTACATATATTCTTCTTATAGCGACATACATATATTCTTATTACACATATTTCCTCGTTCATTCGCTCTACATGCCTAAACCATCTGAGCGTCCCTTTCTTAATCTTACTCATTACGCTTACATCAGCCTTAACCATCTCCACGTTTATGACACGATCATACATATGCCCCAGGGATCTTATTTCTACAGCATTCAGTCTCACCTCAAAGGTGCTTCACAATAATAAAATACAACAAATTAAAAATAATAAGTACTTCTCTGGATGCTAGTTGATCTCTAATGTTTGCCTGATTAACAACCTGTTGGCTCTTTAAACTGAGCCAAACTCAAAAATCCACCTGCGTTCCTTCCTGAAGCAAGGCTCGCCTCTCCCCTAAGTACTCCAGAACCTTAAAAAAAACATTAATTAGATACATAAAGTCCTTTTCTTTGAAAAGCGTCTAAACAAATTACTACACTTATATATATATATCATATAATATACTTACATAACTTCAGCCCATAGAAGTATTTAATTGAATTGACTAGTAATATGGTAGTAATTTCACGTTCTGCGCCAACTGATTTTGAAAACTTGTGTTTATAAAATGCAAGATTGTCTTCTCTGTATAATGTCCAAGAACAGCATTGTCACTCTGTAAACAAAATGCATTTGGAAATATTAATACTTGATAGAAGCAAGGCTCCCCTCACCTGTCTTATTAAGTAATTACTTCCAGAGCTTAAAAACATTCACTTGGTACATAAAGTATTGCATTGAAAAGCGTCTGAACAAATATAATACACTTACATAATTATTGCCTTCTGTATTGGAAGTATACAATTAGATTTGACTGATCCTGCAACAATTTCACGCGCCAACGGGTATTATTATTGACATCTTGCCTTTGTAAAATGCAGGATTTTGACCTATAATGTCTAGCATCCTCACCAATATTCATATGTCTATGATCCTCACCCTGTAAACAAAAGACATTTGGAAATATTACTTGATGTTTCTCAATGATAAACGCAAATAAATAAAACTGTCAACTGAAGCGGTAAAATTATTAATTTGTGAAAACGCCGCCGCACTTTTAAGTACAGATTATGGGAATCACACTTCATATCAACAATTACTAAAATAAACAACTATTTACGTACACAAAATAGGTTATTAGGTTCTTAGTTTAGGTAAATTAAGTAATTCATGCGTATTTAGTTTGAAACGAAACTTCGCAAATGTCAAATCCATACAAAAAATACATGCGGCGAAGGAGATGTTTTATATGAGCAATTTTTAAATTTGAATGAAAATCGTATTTTTTAATGCAAATGTTTTCGTCTATCATGACTGAAACCGATGATTCTTGTGGTAATTAAGTTTAAAATCGCAAGTCTTTGTCGCATTTTATAACACTTTGCTAAACATGAATTATTTGAAAATAATGTCAAAACTTACCAGCTTCCATAATTCACAATCCCAATTTTTCTAACAAATGGATAGTTTGTCGAATTTCGATCCATTTTAAGAGATAATTGCTTTATAATGAAAATAAACGAATGGTTATTGGTTTGTTGAAAACTACTAACATGATTGACAACAAAAATACCGCGCACCATTTTAATTTGAATGACGTGAAGTTTGCGTGAGTTTGCGTTGCATAAATATCACGATGTCAAACTGAATAACGGTGAATTATTACGACGAAGTACAAAATATCTGCTAAAATTGTAATGCTAAATTATCAAGCATTATACCGTTAAACCGTGTTTTTATCGGGATGGTCATGATACATTATTAAAGCAGATTGATAATATATCCTTAAAGTCATATTTTATGAAAATTAGACCTGTTAATTTATCGTTAGAGCAAAAATCGATTTCTCTCCGTGTAGGTAGGTACCTACCTTCCAGCAATTTTATACACGTATTTTAATTGAATTATTTTTTAGATGTACAACCAATGTCTCTAAAATAGGCCGCCCACCGCAAATGGTTTGTCCAGGTGTCGCATCTGGGAGAGGGTGGTTGAGGGAGACCTTTTGACCTCTTCAGCCTGGCTCTCTCGACTCATCACCTTGCACCGCAGTAGAAGAGATAGACCCATATGTCCGTCACCGACACACAAATCCCAAGATTAGTGTGTCGGTGTGTGTATTAGAGCACAGGCGTCTGGTGCGAAAGCTGTCCTTGTTCTACTGGTATTTCAATGGAAGATGCTCCGAGGAACTAGCGTCATTGATCCCTTTGGCACCGGTGCATAGTCGGGTAACGCGTCAAACGTGTGCCCAACATTTGTAGACGGTTGACATTTGTCACATGAGAACGGGTCATTTCTACAACTCATTTTTGCCTGCCTCTGTGTGTCCTCCCTCCTACAATACGGGTCTCAACGTACCTTTCAACATTTCAAGGGTTCAGATGATAAAATAAAAACGCTCATTTTGAAAAAAAAAACTCTTTATTTTGAATTTTTAAAAACAAAAAATATTACTATACCTACATAGTAAAAAAAAGTGTGTAATCATTTGAAAAATAGCAAAATACAATAAATTTTTTTACGTCAATGTTATAACTTAATAACTTTGTATTCACTTAATCATTATAAAAAAAGCATAATATGATAAAAATTAAAACCAATTAACTTTGTATTATAATCGTTCACGAAACATGTAGCATTGTACATTACAGAAGAATCCTTCGTTTTTTTTTTTATTTAACAAGGGATATCAAATTATACCTTGCAGTCCGGCTTATTTGACGATCTCCGCAGTCCAGTGGGTAAGACTCTTGACTCACAATCCGGAGGTCGTGGTATGTTATGAGGCTGAAGGTAATGGATAGGGGTAGGAGGTGAGGAAGATGAAGGTTGGGAAGTACCTGGCTATTCGGATCTGGTCACTAAACTCGGCTAAAGCCATTTTCAAGCAACGTTTCAATTCTGAATGGTGGTCTTACAACAGGGCGATACTGATAGTTCTTCCACTCTGGAACGTGCCGCAAATATACTATATATTATTTTAAATGAATTAATTTTGAAATAACACAAATTAATTAAATAAAATTTAAGACCTGCGGATTGTGAGTCAAGGATCTTATTTTTGTTCACAAATTTTTTTTATAAAATACACCAAAACAACAATAAAACACCTTTTTATTACTACAATACAACTAGAGACAATGCTTTTGAAAAATAGTCACGCGTAAAAATAATTACCTAGGTTCAGAGCATTTTTAAAAATGAAAAACTTGTTAGATTTCTTTAATATGATAATATAATCCATTATAAAAATTACGTTCTACTAAAAAACCCTTTAAAAAATTAATAAAACTGTATGTAAACATGAGAAAACATATTACATGAGTACCTAATATATTTCTGAAATTTTTAGAAAACCCTATATAGATATCATTACATTACAACTGACTATGCTTTCGGAACGCAAAAGACAAATAATTACATAGCAAATATTTTATTTATTAAAAAAAACTACATAAATGTGTATTTAAATCCGTAATAATATAAACCTTACAATAAAAACAAAAACAATTTAAAACACAAACGATATTAAAAAAGCAATTCGTAAATCAATCTTCAATTTTAAAAACGCGCGCGAATAACCGCTTGCATTTCACAAAATATTATAATATAATGTATGTTCTTAGTTACAGCCTACAGCAAGCGCTTGACATTCTGGCTACCTATACAGATAGAATACAACGTACAACATACCGGCTAACATATAACATATCGCAAAAAGATTCAATCTGACATAGCAATGACATGCGATAATAGGTTCTGAGGAATTAAACTATTGAGTTCATTATTGCAAAGCATTGATAAACGACTTGGAGTTCGAATGATATTGTATGACGAGAAAGTCCGGCAACGTCGCACGCGATGATAGTTGTAGATGCGATTAAAAATATATGTAATTTGATGTCCTAAGTATGGATGAATATTTACTGATAAAAAAGCATATCGGAGCATAAACGGTCCATGTAAAAATGTCACTTATTGACTCAAAAATTTTTTTTACACCGTTCGACTCGTCTCGTCGAGTTTGATATGATGGACTTAAAAAAAAAAAAACGATGAGCCACTAAGTGCCCAAATGAGCCAGTAAGTCGCAATGATGAAGATGTTCCGGTAATTCATGGACGCATTGAGCCGCTAAATGCCGTAACATAAACCTATATATATATATATATATATATATATATTTTTTTTTTAAATTTTTCTTTTTTCATTGCATTAATTATGTACGAGGGGGGTTTTTAAATTCGCGGAATGGGAAGGTTAGAGATTAATGGAGGTGTCGCTGAATTATTTGCTAATTGAACAACTCATTATTAGTATCAACACCGAGTTTTATCATTATCAGGTCATTAGTCTTTGAGTTATCGTCGACCAAGCATGTCAATCGGGAAGAAATTGTGAAATATGAAGAAAATTGAGTTCCGTGCTGTTATAAAGTTCATTATCAAGCAAGGAAAATCAGTTCTGACCATACTGAAAGAGGTGTCATTTGTTTACGGGGACTCTTGTCCAAGTAAAACTATCGTTTACATGTGGCATAACCTCTATAAACAAGGCAGGGAATCACTTGAAGATGACCCACGGCCAGGAAGCCCGATCGAGGTGACCACTCCGGAAACTGTTCAAAAAGTCGAAAAATTAATATCAGAAGATGCCCGACTAAATAAAAAACAGCTCGCAAAAATGGTTGGAGTATCAGATACAACCATTTTCAAAATTCTTCACGACCATCTTGGCATGTCTAAAGTCAGCACAAGATGGATGCCGGGAATACTAACGCCGCGGCCGCCTCAAAAACAACAGCGCGTGGAGTGTTCTCGTGCATTCTTGGATCTCTGTAGGGAAGACAAAGATGGAGTGTTGGCTCAAATTGTTACTGGCGATGAAATTTAGGTTTATCATTCCGAACCCGAGTCTAAACAAAACTCAATACAGTTGCACAGAAAGGCACACCACAACCCAAGAAATTTAAGGTGTCACAATCGGCTGGGAAAATCATGACGACAGTCTTTTGCGATTCAGAAGGAATCCTGTTGATCGATTTCAAAGATAAAGGTGTCTCTATAACCTGAAATTACTACACCTTAATTTTAGAGTAATGAAAGAAAGCTATCAAGGAGAAAAAACGGAAAAATTGACCAAAGGTGAATCTGCACGACAACGCGCCTGTTCACAAGAGGCGTGTTGCGATGGCTGCCCTGCAGAAGGTGAGGTTCAATTTTTTTCCAAACTCACTCTGCAGTCTTGACTTGGCTTTCAATAATTATTACCAATTTCCAAACTTGAAAAAAGAACTTCGCGGGAAAATGTTTTTAAGTGATAAAGATCCAAAAAAAAGTATTAGAGTAGCAAGTGAATATTTTAAAAAGAAAAAATAATTTTGAATTTCTATTTCCACTCCTTACCCCCCATTCCGCGAACTTAAAAACCCACCCTCGTACATTATTTGTGGATTTTTCGACAACCAACATTAATAATGCGGCGTAGCGCAGCGGATAAGACGCTTGATTCGCACACCGAAGGTCGCGGGATCGAATCCCGGCGTGGCAAATAAATTTTATTTGATTAATTTGTGTTATTTCACAATTTATTCATTTAAAAATAATATATAGGATATTTGCGGCACGTTCCAGAGTGGAAGATACTCTCCGTATCGCCCTGGTGTAAGACCACCATTCAGAATTGAAACGTTGCTTGAAATGGCATTAGCCGTGTTTGGTGACCAGATCTGAATAGCCAGGTACTTCCCCACCTTCCTCTTCCCTATATCCTTCCCCTCCCCACTACCCTCAGCCTCACAACATACCCCAATTGGGGATGCCATAGTCTCACTGGCTTCAGACGGGAGCAGTTGGGACTCTTGTGAGGTATACATGTAAAAAAAAAAAAAATAAAAAAATAAACAAAATACAAGATTCACTCAAAATGAAGGATTGGTGGTTCCGAAATGTACCAATAAATGCGGTGAAAGAACCCTAAACTATTCTGTACTCAAAATATTTAATATACCTACTATCAATGATAATTAAAAATAAACATGTTTTTACTGCTACAGTCAAATATAATCTATAAACGGCTATTAGGCACTGATGATTTATATTGATACCCTACCGAAGCCCTTGTATTCTTTATTGGAATTCACTTTCGTGGAAAATCATTATAATTTTATAATACCATTTATTTGCTTGTTGATTATATTCATTTGTTCATACTAATTTCATTTGTACTTATTTTATTAAATAAGGCTTATTGTGCTATTCTACATATATATACTATTCTGTAATTTTAAACAATTTATCTAATTGTTATTTGAGCATCAACATAACACTTTTTTTTTTTAGATTAACTCCACACAGGAGGCCCTGAGGAAAATAATTTCCTTCAGGGCCTATGTCATCTGATATGTTGTGTGGAGGGTCTTTTTGAGGAGAGGAAGAAATGAACATTGGTCGTGAAGAGACCCATTTTGTAGGAAGGAGGAAACACAGAGGCCGGCAAGAACGAAACGAAGAAGCGACCCGTTCTCATGTGAATAATGTCAACCGTGTGCGTATGTTGGGCACGTGTTTGGTGTGTTTCCCGAGTATGCACCCGTGCCAAAGGGTTCAATAACGCTAGTTCCTCCGAGCATTTTCCATTGAAATACCGGTAGAACAAGGATAGCATTCCCACCCGACGCCTGTGCTCTAAAGATTGCACAGAGCACCCGTACCGAGGTGCCCGACCACCCGTTTCTGCACAGAGTCGACGGTTTTTTCAGGTATTTTGGGGCTCCAGACCAGAGGTGGCTGCCAAATTCGAACATGGGGTGCACTTTTGATTTTTACAGGGTTAGCAGTTGTGTACTATAAAGGTATCTGCGGGCCCAGTACAGCCCAGTATGCCAGGTTTTGAGAGGCTTACTTAACTCTGGCTTCGATGGAGCCCCCATATCTGAGCTGGTCACCTAGAGTTACACCAAGCATATCAATGGAGGGCATGTTCAGAAGATTGCTTTCGTTAAAGGAGACTAGATTTTCATTTCGTTCCCTTTTAGACGTAATCATACATGATTGGGTCTTTGAAACATTAAATTCAACGAGATTATTATACCCCAAGAGAAAACACTCACACTTGCATGGAAGAATGGGATCATCTGCTGTACACGCGCCAATTAACCGTCCCAAACACCCCGACGCTCAGAATCAATGAACTTCTTCATCAGGGTAAACCTGTGGAAGTATCTACCGAACCCACAAAGCAGCGGTAGGCCCATTATCCTTGAGAGATTCCAGATGATTCTGAAATTTAGTCAAAGCTGACACCAAGGAATCTCTTTAACATTGTCTGGAGTAAGTTCCTCCATGCTGGTCAGCGTAGTCAAGATCTATCTCTTCTCTTTCATTTCATTTTTAACAATAAAAATTTAATTTTTAACAATAAATCTTTCATTTTTAACAATAAAAACTGTATATATTTTGTTTAATTTTACATTTTCCCCCCTCCGTATCTCCTTAAGTATTGATCCTAACAAAAAATATTACAGAACCTTTTTTGTAGAGAATTTTATGTAGATACTTTAGTTCATAGATATTTTTTCACTAGAGGCAGTAGTTTTTCGAGTAATTAATGAAAAACTGGAAAAAGGGACCTTTAGAGACCCCCCCCCTACCTTAGCTCCACTCCCACCCCTCGATATTTTTAGAACGTAGTTAAGGATACCTTCCCGTACAACTGTGCCAAAATTGGCTTCTACACGAATTATGTCCTCTATTTTTCCTTCGTGGCCTAGACTAAAAGCCCTCCGAGCCGTTGGAGTTTGTGAGTTTGTGGGGGAATATCAAACAAAAAGCTATCATGGACTGTACTGTCATCGGCGTAACAATGAATTGGTGCACATGACAAAAAGGTCGTTGACGTGCAACAAAAACAAAGTTGGAGACAGAACCGATCTCTGCGGGACGCCAGCATTTATCGAGTGTAAAGAAGAGGTGAAACCATCGACTACCGCCTGAATCGACTTCTCCCTCAAAAAGTTGGCAATCCACATACACAAGGATGCGGAAGTCCGTAAGAAAGCAGTTTGTTGACAAGTCCTCGGTGCCAAACCCGGCCAAAGGCCTTGTAAATGTCCAGTGCAACCGTTTGAGTCTCACCGAAACGTTCCAGGCCTCGCCCCCAAACATATGCACATAAATGAGAAGATCGCAAGAACAAAGTTAATAATTTAGTTCTTATCGAGGTATGTGACCAGTTTGGACAAAACAGATGTGATCGCTATGGGGCGGTAGTTGGCGCTAGTTGGTTGGAGCGGTGTAATGCCGTGTTGCACTACCTCCTTCTTTAGTCGACGTTTCGGACAGCGTTGTTTCCGACAGATGTGTCGCTATGGGGCGGTAGTTGGCGCTAGTTGGTTAGAGCGGTGTAATGCCGTGTTGCACTACCTCCTTCTTTAGTCGACGTTTCGGACAGCGTTGTTTCCGACAGATGTGTCGCTATGGGGCGGTAGTTGGCGCTAGTTGGTTGGAGCGGTGTAATGCCGTGTTGCACTACCTCCTTCTTTAGTCGACGTTTCGGACAGCGTTGTTTCCGACAGATGTGTCGCTATGGGGCGGTAGTTGGCGCTAGTTGGTTGGAGCGGTGTAATGCCGTGTTGCACTACCTCCTTCTTTAGTCGACGTTTCGGACAGCGTTGTTTCCGACAGATGTGTCGCTATGGGGCGGTAGTTGGCGCTAGTTGGTTGGAGCGGTGTAATGCCGTGTTGCACTACCTCCTTCTTTAGTCGATGTTTCGGACAGCGTTGTTTGCGACAGATATGTGTCGCTATGGGGCGGTAGTTGGCGCTAGTTGGTTGGAGCGGTGTAATGCCGTGTTGCACTACCTCCTTCTTTAGTCGACGTTTCGGACAGCGTTGTTTCCGACAGATGTGTCGCTATGGGGCGGTAGTTGGCGCTAGTTGGTTGGAGCGGTGTAATGCCGTGTTGCACTACCTCCTTCTTTAGTCGACGTTTCGGACAGCGTTGTTTCCGACAGATGTGTCGCTATGGGGCGGTAGTTGGCGCTAGTTGGTTGGAGCGGTGTAATGCCGTGTTGCACTACCTCCTTCTTTAGTCGACGTTTCGGACAGCGTTGTTTCCGACAGATGTGTCGCTATGGGGCGGTAGTTGGCGCTAGTTGGTTGGAGCGGTGTAATGCCGTGTTGCACTACCTCCTTCTTTAGTCGACGTTTCGGACAGCGTTGTTTCCGACAGATGTGTCGCTATGGGGCGGTAGTTGGCGCTAGTTGGTTGGAGCGGTGTAATGCCGTGTTGCACTACCTCCTTCTTTAGTCGACGTTTCGGACAGCGTTGTTTCCGACAGATGTGTCGCTATGGGGCGGTAGTTGGCGCTAGTTGGTTGGACCGGTGTAATGCCGTGTTGCACTACCTCCTTCTTTAGTCGACGTTTCGGACAGCGTTGTTTCCGACAGATGTGTCGCTATGGGGCGGTAGTTGGCGCTAGTTGGTTGGAGCGGTGTAATGCCGTGTTGCACTACCTCCTTCTTTAGTCGACGTTTCGGACAGCGTTGTTTCCGACAGATGTGTCGCTATGGGGCGGTAGTTGGCGCTAGTTGGTTGGAGCGGTGTAATGCCGTGTTGCACTACCTCCTTCTTTAGTCGACGTTTCGGACAGCGTTGTTTCCGACAGATGTGTCGCTATGGGGCGGTAGTTGGCGCTAGTTGGTTGGAGCGGTGTAATGCCATGTTGCACTACCTCCTTCTTTAGTCGACGTTTCGGACAGCGTTGTTTCCGACAGATGTGTCGCTATGGGGCGGTAGTTGGCGCTAGTTGGTTGGAGCGGTGTAATGCCGTGTTGCACTACCTCCTTCTTTAGTCGACGTTTCGGACAGCGTTGTTTCCGACAGATGTGTCGCTATGGGGCGGTAGTTGGCGCTAGTTGGTTGGAGCGGTGTAATGCCGTGTTGCACTACCTCCTTCTTTAGTCGACGTTTCGGACAGCGTTGTTTCCGACAGATGTGTCGCTATGGGGCGGTAGTTGGCGCTAGTTGGTTGGAGCGGTGTAATGCCGTGTTGCACTACCTCCTTCTTTAGTCGACGTTTCGGACAGCGTTGTTTCCGACAGATGTGTCGGATCTGCCCTGAAGATGAACACTGCAACCCTGTCCGAAACGACGGCTAAAGAAGGAGGTAGCGCAACACAGCATTACACCTCAAAAACAAAAAAACTAATATAATTTTTTTTTAAATATGATGAAAAATAAAATAAAACATCTTTAAATTGCGTTTTTTGGGGTAGAAATTTTGATATAATATAAAGTACGAACTTTTGTTTTGTTATAATTAAGTAATTTGTATTTAAAATTACACCCATAAAAATGATTTATTTTATTACAATTTTTAATTTATTTTATATTTCATCAAATTTTTATAAAATCTTTAATGAACTACATCTTATAATTTTAAGCAAAAATAAAAAAAATTGCTCTTATTATCCGTATTAGATATTTGAAATATACCTTTTGATTATATTCTGAAAACAAATTCACCTCTAATATCGATGTATTTAACACAAGTTTACCATTATTTAAGAAATACCCGAACGATATTTTTATGTAGAATATTTAAGGAGCATATATTTAAGATGAAAAATCCCAATCTGAATTTCTCAACTCACGCAAAAGTATAAAGCAATTGAAGGACAGCAACATCTTCATTGGAGAAGTTCTATCATCATATTCCAAAGCCCTTCTTTGGAAAACTAAACAAAAAGCTAAAGAAGCTAAATTTCAATTTGTATGGTTTCGGAACAATAAAATTTGTGTGAAAAAGAACCCAGAACTATCTTCAAGAGTTCTAATCATCAAACACGAAGATGATTTGAATAAATTGTCGTAATCATCTCCCAAAGTCTGACACTTTTATTGAAAAAAAAAATTGATGATATAGAAAACATAATTAATATGTCTAACAATATTGAACCTAACATAATTTTTTAAGATTCATTATCTTGCAAACATTTTTTGAAAGATTCAAAATTTTCTTTACTATGCATGAATATTAGAAGTATAAGCAAGAATTTTGATGAAACTGTTTCTATGCTGGATTGCATTAATCATCGTCCGGATGTACTAGTCTTTACAGAGGCTTGGTTGAGCAGTGTAATTAATATGCCTAGCATTCCAGAGTTTGTAGTCTACAAAACAATGATAAATAATTTGCAAAATGATGGAGTAGTTATCTACTTAAGGCAAAACATTCAGGTTACTGTGGAGGAAATTGCTCTCCCCAGTGCAAACTGCTTGAAAATGCAATTATCCAATACCATATGTTTAATAGCTGTTTATCGATCTCCATCCCAGACCAAAATAGACAATATAACAAATATTATAATCAATAATTATCAGCCTGAAACACTCATCTACATTGAAAAAATCTTCCGAGAAAAGATACTGGCCGCCAGTATCTTTTCTCGGAAGATTTTTTCAATGTAGATGAGTGTTTCAGGCTGATAATTATTGATTATAATATTTGTTATATACCCTTTGTGCTATGCATAAAAATCTTGTTTAAACGTTAGTTTATCAATTAAAAAAAACAAAATAGACAACTTTCTTGACTCATTGAATGAATTCCTTGCATCTGAATCCTTGCAAAATAAGGAGATTATCTTATGTGGAGACTAAAATATTGATACTCTTGATTTGAAGAACATAAAAACACAGAAATACCTATCACTTCTGGCGTTTCATGGTATGAAGCCCATAATAAACTCACCAACAAGAGTAACTCCTAACAAATCAAGCTGCATTGATCATATTATGGCAAAATCAAAATTTAAACCACAGGGAGCGGCTTTTACTACTGACGGAACCGACCATTATGCAATTTTAATGAACTTTATGAGCTTAAATCTACATAATATTTCAAATAATAATGCAAAATCTAAATTTGTTGTTGACAACAACCTCTTGAAGACCAAATTAAAGGAGGAATCCTGGGATATAGTTCTGTCAACAAATGACGTCAATCTGGCAACTGATAATTTCATTAAATGTTTGAAAACTCATGTGCAAAGTTGTACGTCAGTACAAAAAGAGAGACATAACATGAAACAGCTAAAACCATGGATAAATTCTGGATTAATCAAATGCCTCAGAAAACGTGATAAATTGCATAGCAGGTGCAGAAGAGAAATTTTTAACTTGGAACTGCTTGAATATTATAAGCGATATCGAAACTGGTGTTCTAGGATAATACGATCAACAAAACAAGCATATTTCAGAAGAAAATTAGATGACGTCAATGGCAACATTAAACAACAGTGGAACATTATAAAGGAGGCTATAAACCTTAAAAAAGAGCAAACTACCATAAAAAAATGAGAATTAACAATATTGTTACTTCAATGGAAGAGAGTCCAAATAAAATTACTAATCATATGAATGACTTCTTCAGAGACATTGGTCCAAGTTTCGCTAATAATTTGTGCAGTGATAATAAAACAAGTGAGACGCGTCTTGTGAATGATTTTAAATCTGAACTTCATTTTAACGGGGACAATTTTGTTTTTAAGCCAACTAACATTCATGAAGTGACAAATGTGATAAATGATTTAAAAATGTCTTTCTCATGCGGTATTGATTCTTTAAGTGTTATGATAAACTCCATGTATCCGAATTAGCTAGTCCCATATCTCATATCATTAATATTAGCTTTAAGAGTGGAATGTTCCATTCTCACTGTAAGAACGCTAAAGTGATTCCTCTTTTTAAAGGTGGAGATCAACTAGATGTCAATAATTATAGACCTATATCCTTACTCAACACGCTTTCAAAAGTAATAGAGAGATTGGCTAAGTCGAGATTGGTATCATTCTTAGAAATAAATAAATTACTCTCTAACAATCAGCTTGGTTTCAGAGAAAATAAAGGAACGAGTGATGCAGTATTGATGGTATTGTCGAAAGTTACTAGTGCCCTGGATTATGGAAACAAAGCCTTAGCTGTATTCTTAGATCTATCAAAGGCATTTGACACGGTTTCCCATGGATTACTCCTCAAAAAATTATTTTCTCTTGGAATTCAATGTACAGCATTAAGTTGGTTCAAATCATATCTTAGCAATAGAACACAACAAGTAGAGATAAATAATAATTTAAGCATAAGCAAACAAATCTCTTTTGGGGTTCCACAAGGTAGTGTACTTGGACCAATATTGTTTTTAATCTACATGAATGATTTGTGTAATTTAGATATTCCAGATCACATTGTCAGTTTCGCAGACGACACTGCTTTAATATTTGAGGGTAAAATCTAGAATGATGCTTTTGAAAAATGTGATTCAGGATTAAGAATAGTAAAGAGTTGGCTAAATAATAACATCTTAACTTTGAATACATCAAAAACAAAATATGTAACTTTTAGCATATCATCAAAAATTCAGCCATCCTACATTCATAATCTAACTATACACAATTGTCTGCAAAATTGTAATTGCCACCCTTTAGAAAGAGTAGACTGTATTAGGTACCTAGGTGTAATTATTGATAAATATTTGAGATGGAACGACCATATTGATATGTTAACAAAAAATATCAGGAGACTTACCTATATTTTTAAAGAACTTCGTCATTCGTCGTTGCGCCTGCAAAATCCGACAAACGTTTTTTTTGCGAATATCGGTTTTTTACGCAATGTGATAGAACGAGACGAGGCGGAGAGGCCTATAAAACACGTTTTCTAATATTAAAGCTAGTTTAGAAAACTGTAAAATCAGCTACGTATTTTCGCTTTAAAAATGGCTTACAAAATACTCTATGAAGATTTTTTCACATATCGCATTTTGGACTAAAGTAAAACGCTCAATATTGCGCCAGTTCTGACACATGGCGGATTTTGTACTGACTCTTTCACTCTTGGTTCAGAACGCGCATATTATAAGTCACGTGACTGGACAGTGGACAGTTTGATAGTCTTGTTTGGTCTTGTTATGATAGTCAGTCTTGGTGCTTGTGCTAGCGGATTATTAACTTCGTCAAAAAATAATATTTAAGCTTTTAAAACAGTGTGTTCAAAAAGTGAACACTACCGACATTTATCGGAATATTTTGAAACTTATTATTACAGGAATTATTTACCCGTACCAAGCGGTCGGTGAAACAGATTTCTTTGTACTGTAGTTTGCATTTTTTATGTCTGTGTATCATGTCAAAATGTTTTGTTTGTGTTAGTTCTTTATAGGTTATAAATACTGTGAACCTGTTAAAAAAAGTCTCTTCTCACTTGAAAAACATACAGTAATGGTCTAGTTGAGACCTATTTAAGTGCTTGCGGGTTGGAATAAGTTTCTTTTTATTGTAAATGTGATTCTACCAAAATAAATTAAGTTTGTTAAAAGTGCAAATTCCAAGGAGTCTTTATTTGAGAATCTTCTAAGATGACAAAACTCAACATGGTCCTTACGAGCGGATGAACCAACAACAAAAGATTGGCCAAAAATAAACAAGATGATAATGAACCAGCGGAAAATAATGATAGAAAATATACCAGAATCCAGAAGAAACAAATGAAGACTTCAACATCAAATGATAAGTAGCCCTGCTCATTCCTTTATTTTAATATCCCATCATTCAGACAAGCTGTTTTTTGCCGATATTTAAGTGAAATAATTAAATATAATTTAAAAAATTAACTACCCACAGTATGACTTGCAAGATTAAACATGTTATATTGTGTTAGGTTATAAAACATTGTTAGAATTCTGTCATTGTTATAGCCTTATATTTGGTTTTTTATTGCTGTTTTTTTTTTTATACGGTTGCACCGGAATTGTTTTTTCACGGAATCTTTTCAGAAGTTTTTGTAGATTTATTGTCAAACACGTAAATTTAAAATGGATAACTTAAAATCGTTGGTGGCTAAAGTTCGGTTTACTGGCCAAATTCCTAAAAATACAAACTAGTTATTTTTATACTAACTATGGGCCGGGGAATACGAATCTGAAAGAATTAGGCGGCGGCAAGCAATATTAACTGAATTATACGACTTTAAAAATTTTTTTGACACACATAGGAAAATTGCCATTTTGGAAGCATTCTGATTCCTAGAAAATCAAACTAGTTATTTTTATACTAACTTTGGGCCGGGGAATCCGAATCTGAAAGAATTAGGCGGCGGCAAGCAATATTAACAGAATTACACGACTTTTAAATTTTCAATAAACACAAGCCATCTTCAAAGCATTTTAACACATGAAAACCATAGAAAAAGAATAAAGATGTTACATCGCATAAAATTAAGTGTTGCCATTAAGCAGTAATATCAATAACGTAAAATGACATGTTTATAATTTAAGTACTTACTTTTTATAAATTTTACTCACTTTTGTATCACAAACCATGCTACCTAAACCTAGCGTAGCCGCTAAACTACTTGAAAACTGGGATGTTTTTTTAAATTGACGCGAGCAGGCGGTATAAAGGGGCACAAACCATGTTACACAAACCTAGCGTAGCCGCTAAACTACTTGAAAACTGGGATGTTTTTTTAAATTGACGCGAGCAGGCGGTATAAAGGGGCACAAACCATGTTACACAAACCTAGCGTAGCAGCTAAACTACTTGAAAACTGGGATGTTTTTTTAAATTGACGCGAGCAGGCGGTATAAAGGGGCACAAACCATGTTATACAAACCTAGCGTAGCCGCTAAACTACTTGAAAACTGGGATGTTTTTTTAAATTGACGCGAGCAGGCGGTATAAAGGGGCACAAACCATGTTGGGTTAGGTTAGGTTAGATTAGGTTAGGTTAGGTTAGGTTAGGTTAGGTTAGGTTTTATATAATAACATTGATATTGGTGACCGGTCTAGGTAACAACTTTTTAAGACTACGAATTTTCATACTTTTGGTTTAAGAATACGGCCGTTGAGATAGTCATAATTCATCAGGTTAATGTGTTATGTGATGAATTATCATGTGAAGAATTATCGCGTCGGAAAGTTTTACGTTATTGATATAATTAGTTTTTGATTTTGTTTTAGGGATGGCCACACTCAAATTGTTGTTTTTCTATGGTTTTCATGTGTTAAAATGCTTTGAAGATTGCTTGTGTTTATTGAAAATTTAAAAGTCGTGTAATTCTGTTAATATTGCTTGCCGCCGCCTAATTCTTTCAGATTCGGATTCCCCGGCCCAAAGTTAGTATAAAAATAACTAGTTTGATTTTCTAGGAATCAGAATGCTTCCAAAATGGCAATTTTCCTATGTGTGTCAAAAAAATTTTTAAAGTCGTATAATTCAGTTAATATTGCTTGCCGCCGCCTAATTCTTTCAGATTCGTATTCCCCGGCCCATAGTTAGTATAAAAATAACTAGTTTGTATTTTTAGGAATTTGGCCAGTAAACCGAATTTTTTCCAACGAAATAAAAATTCGGTATGATAAAATTGAAAGAATTTTAGACGATTTCGAGTTAATTCAAGAACAAATAGAAAGCCTTCCGGATTTCAACGAAAGCGACAATAATATGCAAAGGGAAATGTTTGAAAATCAATATTATTCTATTTTGGCGACGGCAAAGGGAGCGATCCAGTCAGTTGAAAGCCAAAAATTGGAAATAAAGTTACCCAACCTTCAATTAAGGGAATTTAACGGCGATCAGAAAAATTGGGTTAATTTTCTGGAAACGTTTCGTACATTAGTACATAATAATGCAGGATTGAGCAATGTACAGAAGTTTTATTATTTGCAATCATGTTTGAAAGGGAATGCAGCAAAGATTATAGCTAATTTTGAGGTATCAGACCTGAATTATATATCGGCTTGGGAGTTATTGCAACAAAGATTTGCTAACTTAAGAACTACCGTACATAAACATATCCAAGCTCTGTTTCAACTTAAAGAAATGAAATATGAAGATCCGGTGGCCATGCGTTACCTGATTGATGAAACTAATGTAAATTTAAAGGCTTTACAAAATATCGGCGTGAAAATCGACCAGTGGGATGCTTTAATTATATACATTGTTTCAAATAAATTAGATTCAGTTTCGCGAAAGCATTGGGAACAGACCCCACTGCAAGATGAATTACCTACATTAAGGGAATTTCTTAAATGTCTAACATCGCGTGCGCAACTTTTGGAATTAATGCTAAATACGGAAACAAAAAAATTTCCTACCCACCCGAAAGCAAGTGGTAGCAATAATAATCCTAAAAAGGAATCGGTATTTTTAGCTGCTACCTAAAATAATTGTGTTCATTGTAATGAAAAAGGGCATAAAGTTTATTATTGTAAAAATTTTTTAAAATTAAATTCAAGTGAGAGAGCCGAGGCAATAAAGAAGTACCGTGCCTGCTTCAAATGTTTGAAGGTAGGACATACGGCTCATTATTGTAAGATAAATTTAAAATGCAAACATTGTAGCAGCGATAGCCACAATACTTTGTTGCATAAGGAGATGCATCCGAGAGATGACTCCATGAATAATAGGGAAGTTCACCCCGGAGGTGACTGCCAAATGGATGCTGAACGAGTTTCGGTGACAAACCATTCTGCCTTAGCGAAGGCAGAAAAGACTGTATTATTGTCGACTGCTGTCATAGGGGTGGTAGATCGAAATAATAAAATTCATGAGGCACGGGTTCTTATTGACTCCGGTGCTCAATCAAACTTTATGTGCGAAAGGTTCGCCATGAAATAAAATTTAAAATGTGAAAAAATAAACAAGCCTGTGTCAGGCATACACAATAATGTAACACATATAACCAAACGTGTTGCTATCCAGATGAAATCTTTGAAGACAAATTTTAATAAAAACATAACGTGTCTGATATTGCAGGAAATCACAACGAATTTGCCCCAAGTCACAGTGGCCAAAAAGGAAGTTAAGTTGCCGCCTGGTTTAGAATTGGCGGACCCAAAATTCAATATAGCAGCGCCTATTGATATCCTGTTAGGTGCTGAGAGCTTTTGGGAAATATTAACCAATGATCGGCTAAGATTGGATTCCGGACCTACTCTTCAGAGGACAGAACTAGGATGGATCATCTCCGGCCCGATCAACATGCACCAAAAAAGGCCAGTATCCGAAATTTGTAGTTTATCAATAAACACATTGTCTAACCAAATTGAAAGGTTTTGGAAAATGGAGGAGGTGAATCCTGCAAGATTTCATAATCATGAGGAGAAGGCGTGTGAAGCGGATTTCGTCGCCACACACTCTAGAGAGAGCGATGGTAGATACGTTGTGAGTTTACCGCGCCGCCCGTGTGTGAGCCAACTTGGTGACTCATTAAGCACAGCGGAGAAAAGATTCAAAGGTTTAGAGAAAAAATTTTCAATGAATCCTGAATTAAAATTGCAGTATGTAGAATTTATGCAAGAATATGAACAATTGGGTCATATGGAAGTATGTGATAAATGGAAAAAGGATGAGCAATCCTATTTTTTACCTCATCACGCGGTCATTAAAGAAGCCAGCACCACTACAAAGGTGCGAGTGGTTTTTGACGGTTCGGCTAAGACGTCGACCGGAATATCTCTGAACGATGCCCTAATGGTAGGAGCTGTCATTCAAAAGGATTTATATACCATATTGTTGCATTTCAGAACGCATCGATACGTCATGACAGCGGACATCGAGAAAATGTACCGTCAAATCTACGTACGTGCAGCAGATCGCAGCCTGCAGAAAATAGTATGGCGTGAATCACCAGAAGAGGAACTCCGGCATTATAAATTGAAGACCGTTACTTATGGTCTAGGACCTTCCTCTTTCCTAGCAACGAGATGTCTGCGACAAATTGGTATGGATAATTATGTTAATTTCCCAGTAGCCAGTCAAGTCATAGAAAATGATTTTTATATGGACGATCTATTGACTGGAGGGGATGACTTGGACGAGTGTATCAAGTTAAAAAAGCAAATTTGTGATATCTTGCTGGCCGCAGGAATGAACCTGCGGAAGTGGAGATCGAATGTTTTGGAATTGTCATCTGGGTGTGGCCAAGGTGAAATTGCCAAACAGGGCAATTGTGAAAAAGTGATCACTAACAATTCCAAGAATGAAAAAATACTAAAACTAAATTGGAATAATGAATTAGATCACCTGTTATATACAATTATAAAGCCGCCAGGCAAATGTTTGAATCCCACGGAAATCGAGAGCAAAAATGTACTACTGGTAACTAATGCTCAAGAATGGGAGATTTTCGAAAAATTTTCATCGCTAACCAAATTAAAAAGAGTTATCGCTCAGGCGTTGAGATTTATAAATAATTGTCGAAAGCCTAAGAGTAAAACTTATGGCAATTTAACTGCCTCCGAACTGGAAGCAGCCTTAAAATGTTTACTGAAAGCCTCGCAAGTACATTCCTTTAAAGAAGAATTGAAGGACTTAAAAAAGCACGGGATAGTAAGTAAAAACAGTCGATTGAAAGCCCTCAATCCCTGTTTAATAGAAGGTCTAATTTGTGCAAACGGAAGATTAAAATTAGCTACTTATTTATCGCATCATCAAAGACACCCTATAATATTATCGCCGGCACATAAATTAACTGAATTAATCATACGTCATTATCATTATGTACATTTACATGCAGGTCCACAAGCGCTGTTATCGGAAATACGCTTGAAATATTGGCCGATATTTGGGAGAAACGCTGTAAAACGTATCCTACATAAGTGTGTTGTATGTTTTAGGTACCGACCTCAGGTTTGCCAGCAGATCATGGGAAACCTTCCAGTTGAGAGAATCACTCCTAGTCGACCATTCTCGGTGACAGGAATCGATTATGCCGGACCTATCGACATGAAAAGTGGAAAGCTAAGGAAATCTCCGCTTATCAAGTCGTATCTTTGCATATTTGTTTGTTTTTCTACCAAAGCGGTTCATTTGGAACTCGTTACAGATTTATCAAGCGATGCTTTTTTAAATTGTTTAAAAAGATTTATTGCCCGTAGGGGTCAACCGGAAAAAATATTTTCTGACAATGCAACTACCTTTAGAGGAGCTTCCAATAAGCTCAAAGAACTGTATGCCAGTCTAAGGCTTAACAATGACACAATTCATAGGTTTTTAGCTGATAAAGGGATATCTTGGAATTTTATACCGCCTAGAGCACCAAATCATGGAGGGTTGTGGGAAGCAGCTGTCAAGTCCACCAAGTTTCATTTATATAGAATTACTAAAAATAATCCATTACAGTTTGAATTATTATATACTTTGCTTTGTCAGATAGAGGCTTGTCTGAACTCCCGTCCCTTAACTTCCTTGTCGGATGACGTCGACGACCTCCTCCCCCTCACACCTAACCATTTCCTCATGGGCAGGGATGCTTCTATCATTCCCGAGGTGGACGTTCGCGAGCTCCCGGAGAACAGACTAAGCCAATATCAAAAATTAAACGCTCTAATTCAATCTTTCTGGTTCAGATGGAAACGTGATTACCTTGCTGAGCTGCAAAAGAGGACCAAATGGCAGGCCAGCAACCAAAGAGCCATAAAGAAGGACGATCTGGTCATCTTGATGGAGGACAATCTGCCTCCTGCATTATGGAAGATGGCACGAGTATTAACTGCTCATCCTGGACCGGATGGAGTAGTGAGGGTGGTTACCCTCAAAACTTCCCAAGGCACTTTTGTGAGACCAATCACAAAAATATGTTTGATGCCAATAGAATCAAACTTGGATCCAGATTTCCCGACAGCAAGCACTGACCTTCCTAAGGTCACAGCCTAGCTAACTAGGGCTGAACCGATGTAACAAAGGCAACAGTCATAACAATGGAGCATCGGTATCGTTGACACTCCAATAATCCAGCCTGAAGCCATTGGGGCTTCGAGTCAACAAACTCCAATTGAGGCAGTAAATGATACTATCTGCCTACCAGGGCATGGCCGCCCGTTAATTTGATGATCTACCCCAAATTGATGACCACTAATTTATGATGAACACCGCTGGACCAGATAGCAGAGGGACTGATCTAGCCAGTGAAGTGTATATGCGTTTCGTGTCAGTGAAAAAATTAGTGAATTAGTCTATGATGAACTTACAGCTAGTCAACAGCGAACTAATAAATTTATGTTTATTTATTACAATTTGTGAATGGTGTTGGTTAAAATATTATGATTATTGTTATTATTTGTTTAAAACTCTCCGTAGAGGCAATAAGACATTATTAATTTATTTAGTTTGCAAATGTTAGTAATGTTATGAGTTTTTTATTATTTTTCATGAGTTTTTTTTTTGCATAAGGTTTATGTTTTTTTGAAATTTTAAGTTTTATTTGTGCTATTGGTTAGACTCCCGGACCCGTCAAACTTAAGTAGTTGAGTTGTATATTCAACATCTATTTTGTTTTATTATTTGAAATTTTTTTTTGTTTTTGTTTTGAATGTTTATAGGTTGATTTGATGTCGAAAACACTACTAGTTTTTCTCATTCTGTCGGGGGCAGTATGTTCAAAAAGTGAACACTACCGACATCTATCGGAATATTTTGAAACTTATTATTACAGGAATTATTTACCCGTACCAAGCGGTCGGTGAAACAGATTTCTTTGTACTGTAGTTTGCATTTTTTATGTCTGTGTATCATGTCAAAATGTTTTGTTTGTGTTAGTTCTTTATAGGTTATAAATACTGTGAACCTGTTAAAAAAAGTCTCTTCTCACTTGAAAAAACATACAGTAATGGTCTAGTTGAGACCTATTTAAGTGCTTGCGGGTTGGAATAAGTTTCTTTTTATTGTAAAATGTGATTCTACTAAAATAAATTAAGTTTGTTAAAAGTGCAAATTCCAAGGAGTCTTTATTTGAGAATCTTCTAAGATGACAAAACTCAACACAGTGTGAAATTACATTACAGTGCACAATAATTTTCGTTTAAAGAAGACTGTTAATTTTTCAAACCGGTAAGTAATACATCTGTTATAATCTAATGCCACTTTCTTAATGTTTTTTTAGCAAACTTAATCGACGATTGGTAAACATGGTTCTGTACAATAATCGTCAAGCTGAAGTCAACATCAATAACAATCAAGGAAGTATTAGTAACTCTAGAGCTCAGCGATTGGTGAACACGGTTCTGCATAATAATCATATTGAACTCAAGAAAACCAAGCAAGTATTAGTAATATCCAGCCTGTTGAAAAGCAAAAACCAATAATGATGGATATGGACGTCACAAATGATAGCATCATTAGTAACATCCAACCTGTAAAAACACAACGACAAATAATTGATATGGACTTCATAAATGATATACCAATTCCACTTGGCATAGATAGTTCTGATTTTACTGATTTCTACATTACAGAAATTATGGATCAGAACATTATTGAACAGAATTATGGTATCACATAATTTGGATATTTCTGAAACAATTTTGGAAAAAAAACGTGGGGAATGTATCCACAGTTGTAATCTTGACCATGATTTATGATGCTGACAGCACACTCAACCCTGTGTGCCCTTGTTTGAACGAGTTGCACTTTCAAATTCTAACGAGAAATGTGATGAGGATCAACTGGGCACAAATAATCATAGGTTTATTTTGAATCACGAAACGGGACAATTCGAAGGCTCTGATGCTAACTCTAATTCTTAAGACGATCTGTTGATTGATGGACCGAACATAAAGGACAAACGAAAGTTGAATAAAAATTTACGAGTTCTGGGAAAAAAATACAGCGGTATTAAAACAGTAAGTGGACGTACAATTTACGTTAAAAGAGCTCAAAGAAAAATAATAGAAACACCATGCACACTAGGGAGAAGGTGATTTCACAAATGTGACGATGTGTGAAAGGGACGGGAGGCGGGTCAATAAATCATGGAATTCGTGTGGCGTAATTTATGAAAGCCGAAAATGTTGCTTGTATTGTGATGGAGGACTCAGCCAGCCATAAATATACCAATGTAGCCAGCCGAGGAATCGAAAATGCGACGCCCGGGTGGGACCCGAGCGCTATACCCACTCAACCACTGACCGGTGGTTATTAACTATTCCAAACCAAAGATTATTGCTCAATTGTGTTTGGTTTGTAATAGTTATAATACTAGCTACTATCTACTTATTTTTCTTCTTTCAATAAATAATATGTAACGTCTAATAAACTTGTTTTTCCATCTTACTCAAAATATTTTTAATTCACCTTCACTCGATAATTACTTATTTAAAAGTAAACTTTCAGCTGGAAAAGATAAAGATTCGTTAGAAATAGGCTATTGGTTTGATAATAATCTTTGCGTATACGTTAATATATTTAAATTTTACGCAATTAAAGAATTACTATCATTTATAACTGAATGCAAAATCCGTTTTGTATAAAATATACGTAGAAAAAAATCCGCTATATGCTACCTCTAACACAAAGACCCAAACAAAATCAGCTATCTGTCATTTATTCACAAAAACAAATATTACTATTAAAGCACTAAATATTTAATTGTAAAATATCATTTATGCAAAATCCGACGTAAAGATCTAATTTTCTGTTTATTTGGATTGTAAAAAATGCGAGCCATTGTAAAATAAATCAGTTTTTTGCTTCTCCTGAAAAGTAACGTTTTTTTACATGGCGGATTTTGCAAGCGCAGCGATGATATATTGGATAAAGAGAAATTAAAATCTGTCTATTATGCCTTAGTCCAATCTCAACTTTCTTACAATATAGTATGCTGGGGATCCTGTCTAAAGTCCAATGTAGAACCACTAAATATTGCTCACAAATTAATTCTTAAAGTCATGTACAAAAAAAAATTTCGTTATCCAACTAAACTACTTTACAAGGAATCTAATGTTATGTGTATAAAACAGCTGTACATCATTAAAATAATTTTGTAGATTTTTTATCAATACTAAATCTAAAGAAAGAACCCAACAAACCCATAATACTAGAATTGGCTCAACAATGAACTTTGTGGCAATACATACTAAAACATCTTTTGGCCAAATAAACTATTTATATCAGGCTCCACTTATGTTTAATATTCTGCCAGATTACATTAAATCTTCCAATTCAAAATTTATGTTGACAGAGGATTGGCATACTATATTTTCATCCTTTTCCTTTTTTAAATAATAAGATTTTTATTGTAGAAAGCAATCACTTTGTGGTTTGACATATTTAATAAAATAAAATACTGTTTTGTTTAAAACCACGAGTTTTATTAATTAAAAAAATTTAAAAAAATTAATAAAACTCGTGGTTTTAAACAAAACAGTATTTTATTTTATTAAATAAGATTTTTTTTTAAATAATAAGATATTTGAGTTCCATTTGCACAAATCGAAGTGTCACCCTAGTTCTTTTGAACTTACTTTGCTTTTGGCACTTACATTGTATAAATATTGTTACAAATCATTCTGGTCTAGTGACCAGATGGATAATTAGTATGTAATATTAGTGTTTTGAAAGTAGTGTATTTATATTGTGTTTTGTATGTAAAATGCATCCTCAAATTATAATTATTAACCTCAATACAGGCATTAGTCCTAGTGAGGTTAATTTATGTAAAAAAAAAAACAACAACAAAATGTATGGTGAGAATATATAAATAAATTTAAGTATTTCTGTACTTATCTACAATGTAAAATTAGTCACAATTAATCAGTCACCTGTGAATTATGTA
Source organism: Limnephilus lunatus (assembly GCA_917563855.2). Lineage (NCBI taxonomy): Eukaryota > Metazoa > Arthropoda > Insecta > Trichoptera > Limnephilidae > Limnephilus > Limnephilus lunatus. The sequence continues at coordinate 108,772,878 of OU830592.1, read as the reverse complement.
ATTACTAACGTACGAATACCTACTAGTTTATTTTCTATGCTATTTACAACTTAAAAACTTTCTCTTTTTATTGTAATGCATTATCTTTCCTTAAATGTATCTGTATACTCATATGACGTGTACGAGTTATCTTTTTATAGTCTTTTTATGTTTTTTTTTTTTTTTACAGTGAATACCGCACAAGAATCTCAACTGCTCCCGTCTGGAGCCAGTGAGACTATGGCATCCCCAATTGGGGTATGTTGTGAGGCTGAAGGTAGTGGGGAGGGGAAGGAGGTGGGGAAGAGGAAGGTTGGGAAGTACCTGGCTATTCAGATCTGGTCACCAAACACGACTAAAGCCATTTTCAAGCAACGTTTAAATTCTGAATGGTGGTCTTACACCAGGGCGATACTGTTAGTATATTCCACTCTGGAACTTGCCGCAAATATACTATATATTATTTTTAAATAAATTAATTGTGAAATAACACAAATTAATCAAATAAAATTTATTTGCGCACGCCGGGTTCGAACCCGCGACCTCCGGATTGTGAGTCAAGAGTCTTAGCCACTAGACTACGGAGGTCGTAATATAATAATACATATCTTCCTTTCTTAAGGAAATTAGTGCAGATAATAATACATTCCATTCTTTCTTAATGAAATTAGTGCAGAAAATAGTACAAGGAATCCTTTCTTAAGGAAACAAGTGCAGATAATAATACATTCCATTCTTTCTTAATGAAATTAGTGCAGAAAATAGTACAAGGAATCCTTTCTTAAGGAAACAAGTGCAGATAAAAATACATTCCATTCTTTCTTAATGAAATTAGTGCAGAAAATAGTACAAGGAATCCTTTCTTAAGGAAACAAGTGCAGATAATAATACATTCCATTCTTTCTTAATGAAATTAGTGCAGAAAATAGTACAAGGAATCCTTTCTTAAGGAAACAAGTGCAGATAATAATACATTCCATTCTTTCTTAATGAAATTAGTGCAGAAAATAGTACAAGGAATCCTTTCTTAAGGATACTAGTGCAGATAATAATACATTCCATTCTTTCTTAATGAAATTAGTGCAGAAAATAGTACAAGGAATCCTTTCTTAAGGAAACTTGTGCAGATAATAATAATACATGTCTTCCTTTCTTAAGGAAATTAGTGCAGATAATACGTGTTATCCTTCCTTAACGAAATGCGAAAATTTTTAGATACTAACCGCTTACTCGTTAATAAGGCATATTTTTTATTCAAACAGTTAGATTTAGCTTTATTACTTTAATGCTGCCAATCATAGAAAAAATATTATTGCCATATGTGAATGCATTATTGCCATATGTGAATGCATTATTGACAAATTTGTACCTGTATTTATAACAGCAGAACATGGAAAGAAATGTATTAGAATAATTACACATACCCGCTAGACAAACCCTGCTTTGCCAAACAAAACATTGCCACAAACCACACCTGGGATGATTTTTAAAAATTATGATGACACCTCTAGAGTCCAAGCTGCTGAAATGCGACACTTGAGAGGAGTGGCAAGGGTTACGAAATGGGATTATACAAGAAACTCGACGATCCGAGATGATCTAAACATTGACCCTCTGCTACTCTTCATAAAAAATCGCAACTGAGGTGGCTTGGGCAATGGGCATGTACTAAGAATGTTTGATGACCGAATTCCGATGAAGATACTGAGTGCGATTCCAGAGGGTAGACGTCAGTAGGCCGCCTCAGACACAGTTGGGCGAGGCAACTCCAGAAACTGTGTGAGGAGAGGATGGGTCTACCATGGACGGAGGCCGAACAATCAGCACAAGATAGGGACGTATAGAGGAGCCTTGTCGATGCAATAGGTCCCCGACCCGAATATGACAAGGGGAAGAAGATGATGATGACATGCAGATTTCGTCGTTTGAATCTCAACCCAATAATTCGAAGTAGGAATGCACTTTTTAATTTGACTAGAATTTATTTTATAAGGTTGGACTAATGTCATTTTGATTGTCTATTAGTTAAAAAAGGAATATTCCGTATTATCTGTGAATCAAACTTTGACAACACGAATGTTCCGTGTTATCCGTGAGGTGGACTCTATGCACAATTAGCGTCATTTTATTATTATTGTAATAATATTATTACGTTTAGTTCAGAAGTAAGTGACAGAAAATAATGTTATTGGTTTTAATCACAGAAAGACTGAAGACCACAAGTTCAAACAGAAAAATAAAAGGTTGCAGTTAGATTTACCTTGAGGTTGAAGTTCTTCCATTGTTCGGGACAACCATACGCGGTGCTTGAAAACGCTGGTATATAATGCAATGACCTTAACTCGGCAGCGATTAGCAAGATCATGAGAAGTTGGCGCGTTACTAAGCACTCCACGCAGGTACCAGCGTGGGAGGTTTATGGATGTGTTATGTAGTGGGAACACTAGCCCGGCCCCGCTGTCTCCCGGGCACACAGCTGATCCTGGAAAGAATTATGAAGGTGAACAAACTGTGCCAGCGCGGGGAACTTGTGACCACGTTCTAGGAATGTGGCAAGGTGGGAATGCTGTCCTTGTTCTACCGGTATTACAATGGAAAATGCTCCGAGGAACTAGCGTCGTTGATCCCCTCGGCACCGGTGCATAGTCGGGAAACACGCCAAACACGCGCCCAACATTTGTACACGGTTGACATTAGTCACATGAGAACGGGTCGTTTTTACGACTCGTTCTTGAGTTCAACAGCTCGGATGTGGAACGATTTACCGGCCTCTGTGTTTCCTCCCTCCTACAACATGGGTCTCTTCAAGACCCATGTTCACTCCTTCCTTTCCTCAAAAAGACCCTCCATACAGCATCCTCAAAAATGACATAGGCCCTGAGGGAAATTATTTTCCGCAGGGCCTCCTGTGTGGAGTAAATGTAAAAAAAAGGGATTCTTCAGATCAGAATGGAATGTCAAGGTGACAAAGGTTGGACAGTGATTCTTGAGATCAGAAGGGAATGTCAAGGTGAACAAAAGTTGACAGCAATTCTTCAGATCAAAAGGGAATATCAGGGTGAACAAAGTTTGGACCGTGATTCTTCAGATCAGAAGGGAATGTAATGGTGAACAAAGGTTGGATAAAGATTCTTCAGATCAGATGGGAGGGTAATGGTGAACAATGGTTGGATAGGAATTCTTCAGATCAGAAGGAGTGTCAAGGTGAACAAAGGTTGGATAGAGATTCTTCAGATCAGATGGGAGTGTCATGGTGAACAAAGGTTGGATAAAGATTCTTCAGATCAGATGGGAGTGTCATGGTGAACAATGGTTGGATAGGAATTCTTCAGATCAGAAGGAGTGTCAAGGTGAACAAAGGTTGGATAGAGATTCTTCAGATCAGATGGGAGTGTCATGGTGAACAAAGGTTGGATAAAGATTCATCAGATCAGATGGGAGTGTCATGGTGAACAATGGTTGGATAGGAATTCTTCAGATCAGAAGGAGTGTCAAGTTGAACAAAGGTTGGATAGAGATTCTTCAGATCAGATGGGAGTGTCATGGTGAACAAAGGTTGGATAAAGATTCTTCAGATCATATGGGAGTGTCATGGTGAACAATGGTTGGATAGGAATTCTTCAGATCAGAAGGAGTGTCAAGGTGAACAAAGGTTGGATAGAGATTCTTCAGATCAGATGGGAGTGTCATGGTGAACAAAGGTTGGATAAAGATTCTTCAGATCAGATGGGAGTGTCATGGTGAACAATGTTTGGATAGGAATTCTTCAGATCAGAAGGAGTGTCAAGGTGAACAAAGGTTGGATAGAGATTCTTCAGATCAGATAGGAGTGTCATGGTGAACAAAGGTTGGATAGAGATTCTTCAGATCAGATGGGAGTGTCATGGTGAACAATGGTTGGATAGGAATTCTTCAGATCAGAAGGAGTGTCAAGGTGAACAAAGGTTGGATAGAGATTCTTCAGATCAGATGGGAGTGTCATGGTGAACAAAGGTTGGATAAAGATTCTTCAGATCAGATGGGAGTGTCATGGTGAACAATGGTTGGATAGGAATTCTTCAGATCAGAAGGAGTGTCAAGGTGAACAAAGGTTGGATAGAGATTCTTCAGATCAGATGGGAGTGTCATGGTGAACAATGGTTGGATAGGAATTCTTCAGATCAGAAGGAGTGTCAAGGTGAACAAAGGTTGGATAGAGATTCTTCAGATCAGATGGGAGTGTCATGGTGAACAAAGGTTGGATAAAGATTCTTCAGATCAGATGGGAGTGTCATGGTGAACAATGGTTGGATAGGAATTCTTCAGATCAGAAGGAGTGTCAAGGTGAACAAAGGTTGGATAGAGATTCTTCAGATCAGATGGGAGTGTCATGGTGAACAAAGGTTGGATAAAGATTCTTCAGATCAGATGGGAGTGTCATGGTGAACAATGGTTGGATAGGAATTCTTCAGATCAGAAGGAGTGTCAAGGTGAACAAAGGTTGGATAGAGATTCTTCAGATCAGATGGGAGTGTCATGGTGAACAAAGGTTGGATAAAGATTCTTCAGATCAGATGGGAGTATCATGGTGAACAATGGTTGGATAGGAATTCTTCAGATCAGAAGGAGTGTCAAGGTGAACAAAGGTTAGATAGAGATTCTTCAGATCAGATGGGAGTGTCATGGTGAACAAAGGTTGGATAAAGATTCTTCAGATCAGATGGGAGTGTCATGGTGAACAATGGTTGGATAGGAATTCTTCAGATCAGAAGAAGTGTCAAGGTGAACAAAGGTTGGATAGAGATTCTTCAGATTAGATGGGAGTGTCATGGTGAACAAAGGTTGGATAAAGATTCTTCAGATCAGATGGGAGTGTCATGGTGAACAATGGTTGGATAGGAATTCTTCAGATCAGAAGGAGTATCAAGGTGAACAAAGGTTGGATAGAGATTCTTCAGATCAGATGGGAGTGTTATGGTGAACAAAGGTTGGATAAAGATTCTTCAGATCAGATGGGAGTGTCATGGTGAACAATGGTTGGATAGGAATTCTTCAGATCAGAAGGAGTGTCAAGGTGAACAAAGGTTGGATAGAGATTCTTCAGATCAGATGGGAGTGTCATGGTGAACAATGGTTGGATAGGAATTCTTCAGATCAGAAGGAGTGTCAAGGTGAACAAAGGTTGGATAGAGATTCTTCAGATCAGATGGGAGTGTCATGGTGAACAAAGGTTGGATAAAGATTCTTCAGATCAGATGGGAGTGTCATGGTGAACAATGGTTGGATAGGGATTCTTCAGATCAGAAGGAGTGTCAAGGTGAACAAAGGTTGGATAGAGATTCTTCAGATCAGATGGGAGTGTCATGGTGAACAAAGGTTGGATAAAGATTCTTCAGATCAGATGGGAGTGTCATGGTGAACAATGGTTGGATAGGAATTCTTCAGATCAGAAGGAGTGTCAAGGTGAACAAAGGTTGGATAGAGATTCTTCAGATCAGATGGGAGTGTCATGGTGAACAAAGGTTGGATAAAGATTCATCAGATCAGATGGGAGTGTCATGGTGAACAATGTTTGGATAGGAATTCTTCAGATCAGAAGGAGTGTCAAGGTGAACAAAGGTTGGATAGAGATTCTTCAGATCAGATAGGAGTGTCATGGTGAACAAAGGTTGGATAGAGATTCTTCAGATCAGATGGGAGTGTCATGGTGAACAATGGTTGGATAGGAATTCTTCAGATCAGAAGGAGTGTCAAGGTGAACAAAGGTTGGATAGAGATTCTTCAGATCAGATGGGAGTGTCATGGTGAACAAAGGTTGGATAAAGATTCTTCAGATCAGATGGGAGTGTCATGGTGAACAATGGTTGGATAGGAATTCTTCAGATCAGAAGGAGTGTCAAGGTGAACAAAGGTTGGATAGAGATTCTTCAGATCAGATGGGAGTGTCATGGTGAACAATGGTTGGATAGGAATTCTTCAGATCAGAAGGAGTGTCAAGGTGAACAAAGGTTGGATAGAGATTCTTCAGATCAGATGGGAGTGTCATGGTGAACAAAGGTTGGATAAAGATTCTTCAGATCAGATGGGAGTGTCATGGTGAACAATGGTTGGATAGGAATTCTTCAGATCAGAAGGAGTGTCAAGGTGAACAAAGGTTGGATAGAGATTCTTCAGATCAGATGGGAGTGTCATGGTGAACAAAGGTTGGATAAAGATTCTTCAGATCAGATGGGAGTGTCATGGTGAACAATGGTTGGATAGGAATTCTTCAGATCAGAAGGAGTGTCAAGGTGAACAAAGGTTGGATAGAGATTCTTCAGATCAGATGGGAGTGTCATGGTGAACAAAGGTTGGATAAAGATTCTTCAGATCAGATGGGAGTATCATGGTGAACAATGGTTGGATAGGAATTCTTCAGATCAGAAGGAGTGTCAAGGTGAACAAAGGTTGGATAGAGATTCTTCAGATCAGATGGGAGTGTCATGGTGAACAAAGGTTGGATAAAGATTCTTCAGATCAGATGGGAGTGTCATGGTGAACAATGGTTGGATAGGAATTCTTCAGATCAGAAGAAGTGTCAAGGTGAACAAAGGTTGGATAGAGATTCTTCAGATTAGATGGGAGTGTCATGGTGAACAAAGGTTGGATAAAGATTCTTCAGATCAGATGGGAGTGTCATGGTGAACAATGGTTGGATAGGAATTCTTCAGATCAGAAGGAGTGTCAAGGTGAACAAAGGTTGGATAGAGATTCTTCAGATCAGATGGGAGTGTTATGGTGAACAAAGGTTGGATAAAGATTCTTCAGATCAGATGGGAGTGTCATGGTGAACAATGGTTGGATAGGAATTCTTCAGATCAGAAGGAGTGTCAAGGTGAACAAAGGTTGGATAGAGATTCTTCAGATCAGATGGGAGTGTCATGGTGAACAATGGTTGGATAGGAATTCTTCAGATCAGAAGGAGTGTCAAGGTGAACAAAGGTTGGATAGAGATTCTTCAGATCAGATGGGAGTGTCATGGTGAACAAAGGTTGGATAAAGATTCTTCAGATCAGATAGGAGTGTCATGGTGAACAATGGTTGGATAGGAATTCTTCAGATCAGAAGGAGTGTCAAGGTGAACAAAGGTTGGATAGAGATTCTTCAGATCAGATGGGAGTGTCATGGTGAACAATGGTTGGATAGGAATTCTTCAGATTAGAAGGTGTGTCAAGGTGAACAATGGTTGGATAGAGATTCTTTAGATCAGATGGGAGTGTCATGGTGAACAATGGTTGGATAGGGATTCTTCAGATTAGAAGGAGTGTCAAGGTGAACAAAGGTTGGATAGAGATTCTTCAGATCAGATGGGAGTGTCACGGTGAACAAAGGTTGGATAAAGATTCTTCAGATCAGATGGGAGTGTCATGGTGAACAATGGTTGGATAGGGATTCTTCAGATTAGAAGGAGTGTCAAGGTGAACAATGGTTGGATAGAGATTCTTTAGATCAGATGGGAGTGTCATGGTGAACAATGGTTGGATAGGGATTCTTCAGATTAGAAGGAGTGTCAAGGTGAACAAAGGTTGGATAGAGATTCTTCAGATCAGATGGGAGTGTCAAGGTGAACAATGGTTGGATAGGGATTCTTCAGATCAGATGGGAGTGTCAAGGTGAACAAAGGTTGGACAATGATTCATCAGATCAGAAGGGATTGTCAAGGTGAGCGAAGTGTCGGTTAGACATGGATTATTGATATTGCTGATGAGCAAATGACTTACCGTTGTTAAGTCCCGCACATAACTTGTCTGACGTGATAAATGAAGCCATATGGATGGAAGGTATGAGAAGCTGCTCCATGCATTGCTTATCCCCCACTACGCGAACCCTCAGGAACTTGAGGACGTCGGACACTTTATCCGAGTCCGTTAACCCCCAGCCCGCCACCTGCAGGGAAAATCACAATTAATCTCTTTAGATCATAGATAATATATAGGTACATAATTGCGAAGACCATTTTTTATTTAAATTTGCCTAATAGATGTAATCTGGCACATATTCGAGTGGTTGGTTGTCAATTATTTAGAATTTCAAGTACCTTCATTTAAAGATTTATATATTAAAAACCATTAATTCAAATTATAAAAGAAAAAGAAAAATGTCATTTTTAAAATGAAAACAGAACTCTACTTAAACATGTTTTCCTATGCCTAAAACTAAATACGTCTTTAGCATAACATCATTACCCTTACAGGGAAGAACTTTTTTCAATTGTCTACCGAAGAAATCAAAAGCATTCATGATAAAACCCGAATACTGCTCTCTGTCAAGAGACATTTAAAAAATATTCATAAAAAAAAAAACTACTGCCACATTAATCTTACAAATATCCTTAGTTTTCCAGAACATTTTTTTTTTAATACATACTAATCTAACATCTAAATACATACATAATGACGGCCGGCGTAGCGCAGCGGTAAGACGCATGACTCGCATACCGAATCCCGGCGTGGCATATAAATTTTATTTGATGTGTTATTTCACAATTTATTCTTTTAAATTAATATATAGTAAATTTGCGACACGTTCCAGAGTGGAAGATACATTCCGTATCGCCCTGGTGTAAGACCACCATTCAGAATTGAAACGTTGCTTGAAATGGCATTAGCCGTGTTTGATGACCAGATCTGAATAGCCAGGTAACTCCCCACCTTCCTCTTCCCTATCTCCTTCCCCTTCCCACTACCCTCAGCCTCACAACATACCCCAATTGGGGATGCCATAGTCTCACTAGCTTCAGACGGGAGCAGTTGGAACTTTTGTTCGGTATTCATATTTAAAAAAATACTACTATCAACATAAATACTACAGCACACATACATACTTATATTTATGTAAAATGAATTATTTAAGTACGAACTAATAACATCATTTATGTACACTCTCCATCCATACACAAGCAAATGCTAGAGTAAATTCGGGTAATATGGCCTAGTCGGCCAATATGGCCAGTATTATTTTTTCCGAAACCAACCAATATTAGTGGTTTACGTATTCGCCATATTGTCAGACCCCTTCCCTGGACCCCCTCACTCGATCCCTGCGTTGCGACGAATACGCGTTTGTCCGGTGCGTGCGACGATCTAAAATTATCTGATTTGATGTTATTTTTTGGTTTAGTTTCACTCATTCCTGTTCCTCAAATAATCATTGTTTTTAAATTGCTTGTACACAGTTTTGTAGGTAAACTTTTAATCAATAGTGTGGAGACTTTTATTAAGCACATGTTTATTAGTTTTTAAATTATAATTTTATTTGTCATAAACGTCCTTGCGGCCATTATGGCCACAAGGTAGGTGGCCAATATGGTCTACCGGGCCATATTGGACTCACATAAAGTAAATCTTTCTAATAAGTTAAAAAATATTTCCTAAAGGCAAAGGCTCCACGAAATCCAATTTCACGGCAAACTTTGTGCAAGGTGTCAATTGAAAAGGCAATCGAAGATGTACGAAATAATAAAATGGGTCATAGAAATAAATATAAGTCATACTAGAAATCTGGAATTGATAGACCTCGCGAGACAAAATATTGTCCACTTATTATCCATTCTTTCACATTCCAGCCACAAAATACAAACACTAGATAATTCATACATGGAACCACTGAAAAAGTATGTTTCTGATAAGATGAGATCATGGGTCAGAAACAATTCATGCCCACTAACCCAATATGGTTACCGGTCAGTGGTTGAGTGGGCATAGCGCTTGGGTCCCACCCGGGCGTCGCATGTTCGATTCCTCGGCTGGCCATCAGCCGAGGAATCGAACAGCCATCAGTCAAGTCCTCCATCACAACACAAGCAACATTTTCGGCTTTCTGTGGTGGTAGTAGGAGATTTTCAAACATTGTTGGGTTTTTTCGTAACCCGGGAATGTTTGTCTTTCTTTTAAAAGTAAAAAAAAAAACAAAAAAATTAAATGATAAAAGTTTTTGAACACGCATATCTACGTACTTAAAGCGATGAGATAGCTGTCAGTGGTTTTCGTGCAACAGGGTTATATCCTATTAACAGAAATGTTTTTAAAAATCACGATTTTATTTATATGGACAATGAGCCAGAATGTAGTAGAATCAAATCAAGAAAATATTACACCAGAACCAATCACTTCAGGTTCTACTCCTACAATAGAAAATGAATTTGTTGACATGACATCCACCATAAATTAACCTGATATGAGTGATGCGTTGGCTACAAGTGTAGCCTCTGCTTCAAGAGACGAGAACAGAACACTACCTGTCCATTTTTAACAAGTTGTAGTTCCCATTGCGAGGTCGCCACAGCTTTCGACTTCAAGAGATATAACGCCATCCAAATTGTCTCCAATACCAGAAATAACATTTAGAAAACTACTAACCGAAGCAAAAAGGCTGCTACGCCGACATTGCTTACTTCATCACCGTACAAAATGAATTGCAAGACTATTTAAAAAAGAAACAAGATAAAATTGAAAAGACTATTGATGAAGGTAAAAAACGAAAGGGCAATGGTAAAAAGCCAAAGTCAAAATCTAAAGAGGTACACATGTCGAGCTCGGAGGAAGAAAATGAACCATTGTATGATGACAGTTCTGACGAAAGTCCAGATAGGAGCATTGCTTCTGATGCTAAGTGTTTGTATTGTGACGATCTCAATTCTATGAATAAAATAGGTGAAATATGGGTTCAATGCCTATGTTGTAAATTATGGGCGCACGAAGAATGCTAAGGAGTGGAAACGGAAGTTTTTTTCTGCAAATTTTGTTCTGCAAAGTAGCACAAAGTTTATATATTTTGATTTTTTATTTTATTTGATATGGTGGGCAATATGGCACACTTCATTTGTGGCCAATATGGCCACAAATGAAGTGTGCCATATTACTACATTTATGATTTTAAGATTTCTCAAGATTAAGAAAAAAGGTTATTTTAGTTATGTTTCGAAGTCATTAACCTTAAATTTATAAATGTTTTATACTATTAAGTTAAATGGACTGATTTAACCAATAAAAGCTGTTTGATCTCAAAAAATTCGTGTTTTATTTCCAAAAAGGCTTATGGTGTGCCATATTACCCGAACTTACTCTATCAATGAAAGAGTAGTAAAAAACCTAAGATGTAAAATTATCATTACCTACCATGTAAAATATTTATAAAAAAACCTTATCTACATATATATTTTGAATTCTTTTCAATCCCACCTGAAATCTGTATGGAATTGTAAGCTGTTCGCTACCTGGTGTGAATGCACCATACTTGGAGGAGAGTTGCAGGTCTTTCTGAAGGCCCTTTACAACACTATAATAGGAATAATAGGATCACTAAGTGTGCGATCGATTGAATTATGGAAGTTGACACATTTTTCAAGATCAATTGGATCCTGTTTGCTACAAGTGACAAGAAAAGCCCCCTTGGTAAAGCCATTCAGATAAGGATGTAGGGTGTTCTACTGTTATGTTTTTATTTTACATACCTATAACTTTTGATTGTTGATAAAAAAACCTTGCTTTTGAATCATGAATTTTAACGTCTTTCTTCTCAAATTGCCTATTCATAACCTGAGGTAAGCAGTTCTCATTGTTTCTGCTGAAATAGGCAGGATGGCGCTTCAACAATTAAAAATAAGTTTAACAGGTCATTATGCGCTACTTTCCCTTTTATCCTATTACAAAAGTTTTTCACTTCTCGTCCTTTCACTTCCAAACCTTTTTGGATTTACTAAAAAATTATCTATATCTAAATATTTACAAAAATTAATCGCCGAAATGTATGCAAATTGGATAATTCTTTTTTGTTTTGTTTGATATTGTCTGGTGAGCTCTTGCATTATAAAATTTGTATAAAAAATTGCAATAGGTGGCACGCGAGCTGTTTGAAAACTAAATGTACCTGGAATTAATTTAAGGAAAGCCCGAGGGAGGGATGGGAGTTGTGTGAGGAGAGAAAAGATTGAGCAGGCGGAGTGGAAACGCGAGTGGGGAAGAGGACACAGGAGAGGAATGGGGTGGGGGGCGGAAGGAGAACGGGACGAATGGGAAAGGTCACGCAGGGAGAAACAATTTCATTATTAAATGGCATAGCAACGCATGCCAGATACCAGCTAGTAGATTATATTTACAAGAGGTGTTAAGGGACTTGACTTTGGTACTATAACTTAAAGATTCTTGAAATGTTTCAAGTGAAAAAATGTTAATTGATGTTAAGAGAGCACGATGGATATTCAATATTTTATGTTGTTTGCGTATCTTTAAAGTCACCCGTGCACACAATAGAGGCAAAAAAAAATTAACAATTAATTTTTTTAGATACAAGCATTTTCTATGCCACCAGTTAAAATTAAATATTTATAAAAAATATTATCTTACTTTTAAAACAGTTTATAAAATGTCAGTTTTCAATAAATCGTTAATCGACCTTCTTTTTTTTCATCTGCAATCATATACAATAAGAAAAATATATATAAAAAAATAATTGTAATACAACACATCTCAACCTGTACCACCCCATTTTTATATTTTAAAAATATATTTTAATAATGGCGTATTTTATTTTTGTACACTACGTAAATCAACGAACTTTAAAATCATTTTTTGGTACTGAAAAAAAAAATTTGCATAATAAAAATATTACCCAATAAAGCAGTACTTTAACTATAAAATTAATAAACTAAATTATAAAAAAACGGTGATGTATTCGGTAATATTTAATTTTTATATGCACCTAAAACACATAAAAACGATTGATTGCATCGTCGAATTACTTTCATTACGCGAAAATCTTACGCCCCGAGCGGTCGTCTGCGACGCTATGTTCTGTAAGGTAGTATTGAAAATATTTTAGTGTGTTTGTGCTAAGAGAGAATACATATACACTAGATCAATGAAATCAAACAATAGAATTTGTTCGCGTAATTTGAAGGAAACATGTCAAAAAGTAATTTAACGTGCGCGGAAAGGACACGGACCATCATATGCTTATATATTTTATTATTTTTAATTGATAAACTAACATTTAAGACAAGATTTTTATGCATAGCACAAAGGGTAACAATTATTATAAGCAATAATTATTAGCCTGAAACACTCATCTACATTGAAAAAATCTTCCGAGAAAAGATCGTGGCCGCCAACGGGACTCGAACCCGTGTCCCTCTGATTGCCGGACAGGAGCTTTACCACTTATATTTTTTCATACGTTCACTACTCTTAGCGTGTTTTTATAAAGACTCTAATTTAGAAGTAATCATGTCAAAAGGAATTAATAACGAAAGTGGCGAATACGTGACATCCTCTAGCGCCTTGTACCTTCTCACATCTTGGCTTATAGCTTCGCACATCTTGGCTTGTAGCTTCGCACAGGGTTCCAAATGTGGCCGATTTGAAGGTAATATGTGAAAGGAGACAATAACATCAACGTCCGCGCCAGGAACAAAATGGTCCTTTCCACTTGCTCCCTTCTAAAATCATTTTGAGTATTTGTTAATAGTGCTCGGCACAGTCATCACTCGGTTTTACGAAATGATTTTTAATTGTATTTGTGTTTATTTATATGTGTTTGCTTATCGCGCTTATTAAAAATATTATTAATATTATCTTTAAAATCTTCATATTCATAAAGGATACCTAAATATCAAATAGTGAACAAGCCAAATTTTGCTGGTAGTTCTTAGTCGAAGTATGATACAGTTAAAAGTGACCGAATTGGAAATGAGTTCCATAACTCAATCGGTAGAGCACTTGCCATGAAAACTAAGGGACCTGGGTTCGAGTAGCAGTGGAACTAATATCTTTTTGTGATTTTTCTGTCTCCAGATTTTGATTGAGTTTCGCTAATATTGTCTTCATTTAATTAAATATTTTTAAACACTTTAACCGGGGTTTTTTTTGTTTCTAAATATATTTTTAAAACTTTTTTTTAAGAACTCCACTTCATATTTTTTTTAAATATCTATTTTTTTCTGTTTACAATATAAATTTTATACGGGAATGTATAACTTTATGCGGTTACATGAAATTATTTTAATAATAAATGTATATCAGTTTGTTTCCCTAATAAACTAGTATAAAAAATAGTTAAACAAATAACCACATAAAAATAAGCCTATATTAAAAAAAACCCTGAATAATCATCAAAACGACTGCCTGGTCTGAGACTACACACCTTGCGGGGCAGAAATCTTGATATTTTTAGACATGCCCTCCGTAAAGAAAAGATACTCTCCCAAAACTACTCCGTAAAGACACTCTCCCAAAAGAGCTGCACAACTATTAAAGAAGACATTAATTACCTTCCCCAAACTGCCTGGGCTGGTCTGCGTGTTGTCCAGCTCCTCGTCCACCAGATCAAGGCAGACTGTCCGCACCGCGCGAGAGAAATTAAACTCAGTCTTGAGCTGTACAAGGGCGATATCGTCTTGATAATTTCGTTCATGTCCTCCGTATCGCTCTTCCAAACGAACTGCACGCACCTGCAATTTTTTTTGGTATATCGTTTTATTGATAATAAAATATTTATTTGTTAGTGGGCATATACTTAACTTCGTTCATCGTTATCCAAATTTCTTCGTACCCATACAGAATGTTCCTACCCATAAAATCTCAATATGTGTTATATTCTACACACACATTTAACCAATATTACATTCGTAAGGGCATTCTTGCCACGTGCATTCCTTATCAGAAATGAGAAGCTCTTGTACCTTATAAGCAACGATTGTTACTTGGTTGGTGGATAATCTTTATTTTTTATTGAAGAAGGTAACACTAATAATCTAAACGATAAATTGAAAATCTCGTCTAACCGGACGGGTGCCTCTACTAATTCGGCTATTGTCATCTTCCATCAAACCGTCATATTTGTCAATCTCATATTTTAAATTTTATAATAAACAATATTATCTTCGGCTAATTTTTCCATATTCATTCAACCGTTATCTTTTTATTTTTCTGTGCCTTGTTCTCTTTCATATTTTTGTTTAGATTATTAGTATTATATTTTTCTTTGATGATATACATATAACATTGATGGGAATGACCTTCAAAAGTTATAAAAAGGATGTGTTCTTATAAAAAATTAAAATTTAGCTTTTATTTATAAGTGTTTTTTGTAAATGATTTTTTTTACTTAAGTTGTCTTATCAATGGTAATAATTTCCTTTCTCACAAAGAGGAAATCCATAATTGGTTTTATTTTCTCTATGCTACACACGTCCAAAGTGGTAACACATTAACTTCTGAGTTCTCGAAAATGATCTTATAAATAAATAATACTAAGTATATATATTTTTTTTTGGTAAAGTACGAATTGTCATTTAAAAAAAAGTCTGGCTTTCGCCCTTCAAGGGTGTTCTAGGGCATCATTTCAAATTAATTTTATGTAAATGAGCATATTTAAAAATAATTTGGAATATTGGAGTCGAGTTGAGAATTAGAAGAGATGAGATGTTGAATGAACTATGTTTAAACGAAAACCGTTGTCTAAATAATCTTGATGAATAAATTATATCAAATGGAGAAAGAACGGTAAGCAAAACGGAAAGAATTAATCTGAATGGACAAACTAATTGCTCAGGTTTCTAAATATTAACCAACAGTCCGATTCCAATCGGTTGGTTAACCAAGAGTCCGATGTTAAAGTTGTTCCCGTTCTCCCTATGTAACCCCTACCCTCCCTTTACCCCTCCTCTTACCGCTCAACAACCATGCTCTGATGTTCTCTCCCTCTCTTACATGCTCTCACTTTCTATTATGTTTACCTCATAATCTTATTTCTGGACTGTAATTTAGTTTATATGTTTATTGTCCTAAATAAGGTTTACGTTCAACTGAAACTGGTCGAAGTACATAAATAAAAATAAAGTGGTTTAAAGCAAAGAAATTGTTTCATTCTTTATAATGTCAAGCCAAGAAGTGTTTCCTTTCTTTGATAATTTATGTATGATGTTTTTGGCTAGTAATGTCTTTCACACGCTCACATGGAAATCAAATCTCAATAAATACGTACAAGAAACATGTTGTTATTTGTAAAAGTGTGTTGTTTTTGTAACAAACCATCGATGTCTGTTTTCCTGGCGTTAGTGCAGTCCAGTTAGAAAAAAGGCTCCCTCCAACCACTCGAAAGTCATCCACATTAACCTGATGGTTGATAGCTTTTGCAGAAAAGCAATGAGCAGCTAGAAACCAAAAATAATAAAATACATTTCAATTCAAAAGATTAAAGCGGTGTGCCACCACACATTTTTCAGCCTGCCAAGACAACAGAATATATATGTACATATATAAATAACAATAATAAAAGCGAAAGCTCTGAATTTTTGATGAAACTTCGTAAATCTGTCTCTGATGACTATTCAAGACAAGCTACTATCAGCAGGATGGGGTTATTGTTCCTAAGTTGAAATCTCTTCCCAATATATCTGCAGTTCTCATCGAAGAGACATTCAATAGGGAAATCCCTTTTAGAAACTCTCGAACCGCGTTCTTTACCGCTGCCTGCAAACATTTTGTAACTTATACAATCATCGATAAAGAAGGCGTCATATAATGTATATATTCGAAAATAAAATATAATGCCTCAACTCTAAACTCACCAGTGATCACTAGCGTGCTTCTCACCAGACTGCCACCGCATATCTGCTCGAACTCTTCACCCTTCTTTTTAAATATGGCCACCTGCCATGGAAACCCGTTTGCTCCAACTGTTTCACCCCCCCTCACCAGTGGGGTGACGTATGTCGCCTCCAATCCGCATTCTGCAAATATAAAGTCGTCATGACAATCTATTGCAAGTCCAGCTTCTCCGCGCAGAACCCCTGAGGGGCGCGTACACCGATATTCGTCCATTTACAGACAATCTTGTATTGTACATACGTACATCTTTCACAGTCAAACTCATGGTTTATTAAATTATGTTCTTATAGTCTTGCTTTTGTACACTTTTATACAACGTACCTATAATGATTTTTTTATATTATATATATATATACATATTTTTTTTATTTAACATTAAATAAAATACATAAAATAATTCATAAGTATACAAAATATAATGGTTATGTAAGGTTTTTTTTCATAAGTTTTTATTCCAGTAAAAAAGAAAATAACATTTTCACTTACTTAACTAGAATATTGAATTATGTATTTTTTACATTATATTACATAGTTTTTACATTTCATAAACTTAAATTACATTAGATTGCAGTACTAACATTTACATAACATTATATTATTCACTTTCACTACTTTGTTTTTTGTGAATAAACATGAATAATTTTTTTTTTAATTTGCACACACTTTTTTCGTTTTAGATATCATCTGGAAGGCAATTATATAAATTGCCCCCCTCGTAACTAATTGACTGCTTACCGTAGTTATTATGAATAGTGTTTAAACGTATGTTATCGTGTTGTCGTGTAAAATGTTTATGTACTTGGGACGTTTTAATGAATTCTGTATTTGTATATATGAGTTTATTATTTATTTTGTTCATTATATTATCAATATATTATATTGTACTCGTATAGTTTTCTTAAAGTTAGCAGTTTTGTTTCCAAATATAATTTTTTTGTGGATATTTTAGATTCGCAGTGAAATAGTTTTCTGATTAGCTTATTTTGAATTACCTGTAATTCATTGATGTATGTTTCATACGCATTTCCCCAGATTTCAATCAGGTAATTTAGGTGTGAATGTACGAGACTATAATATAAACTTTTTTTTAATTTAATTCGTAATAGATACAATAACCGGCTAAAAACGCTAATTAAGAGTGTGATTTTATCTTTTACAACTTGTATGTATTGTTTAAAAGTTAAACGCAAGATATTTTTCCTGTATCAGGATTTGCAAATCGTTATTTTCAATTTTTAAAGGTACATGAGGAGAAATTATTTTACGGTTTGAGCTTAAAATCATGTATACTCTTTTTTTAATATTCATTGTTAGGATATTTGATTGGAGCCAACTGCAAATTCTTTCAAGGTCACTTTGTGCATTTTCTAGTAGTATATTTAGATCTTTACCCCAGTGGAATATTGCAGTATCATCTGCATATAAGAAAATTTCACCGTTTTATTCTAATTGCGAAATATCATTGATATAAATTTGGAACAGTAGTGGCCCTAGTATAGATCCTTGCGGAACTCCATAGTTTATTGGAAGGTGCTTACTATTTTGGTTGTCAATGCTTACGAATTGCTTTCTATTACTAAGATATGATTTGAATAGATTAAGAGCAGGACCAACTACACCAAGTTTCTCGAGTTTCTTAAGAAGTATATCATGGCTTACTGTATCAAAGGCTTTTTGAAGGTCAACTAGTATAGATAAAATATAATTTCCACCAAAAATACCACTCTTAAGTTTACTGATTAAGTCGTTTATTGCCGCAAGTGTGTTCGATGTTTTCCTAGAGCCATATTGTTTTTTATAAAATAATGATTTTTTGTAACAGAAAATTGTTTAATCTTTCGTAGAATACACGTTCAAATTTTTTTTATAAGATTGGTAAGATTGAGATGGGTCTGTAGTTTGAGGTATTTATTTTTGACCCACTGTCTGGAAAAGTTCCCTCTTTAAAACATTGGTTAATCAATTTTGATAATATAGGAACCAATTCCGTTGAGAGACTTAGCACTGTCTTGTATTTGAGTTTATCGTAACCGGCACTCGCATTTGATTTCAATGATTTTAATATTTTGCTTATTTCTAATTTTGTTGGTTGAAGATATAAAGATTCTATACTATCATGTTCTAATGTTATTTCATTGGCCGGTTTGTGTACAACCTTGTTACGTATATTATTAGCTAAGGAGGAGCCAATGTTGCAAAATAAATTGTTAAGTGATTATTTCATCATTAATTAATAATTTAGTACAAAAATTATTCGAAGTATTAGACTGGTTTTTAAGAATATTATTCATTAACTTTCAAGTTTTTTTTACTGTTATTTTCGCATTTTTTAAAAACATTACTGTTGTGTCTTTGTTTTAAGTTTCGTTTTATCTGTAGTGATGTTATTTCTTACTTTTAGGAATTCTGCTTTCAATAATGTGTTATTGGCTTGTCTTTTTAATTTCAGATGCAATTTATGTCTTTTGTTGCTCTTAACATATGTGTGAATTACATTAAGGAGTATTATATTGTGATCTGATATAGAATTATCACAATTCGTTAGTGAGTATGATAGTTTTGTATTGGTAAATATATGAACTATTATTGTGTACGTATTTTCTGTGATGCGTGTGGCGTGTTTTTTTATTTATTTTGTTCAAAATAGTGTAATTGTTCAATCTTATTGTATTTGTGTATTTACAAGTTTGTGAATTGGTTGGGTCGAGCAGATTTATGTTGAAGTCTCCAAATACAATACCTCTTTTCTATGATTCTAGATGAGAGGATAGTGTCTCCAGGAAGTCTTTAAAAACAGTATTTGGTTTTAATACACTAAGCTTATTTTTAGATTAAGCTTGTTTACATGAAGCCATAGGAAATTATTGTCGGATTCGCACGTCTTATTAATCACATCGTATTCTAAGGAATCTTTTATGAATATGGAGACTCCGCCTCCAGCTCCCTGCGGCCGGCAGGATGTTTCGTGTTTGTGTCCTTCTAAGTTGATGTACTTCAGGTCCGCTTCTTTGAGCCAGGTCTCACATAAGAGGATGATGTTGAAGTTTGAGATTGTAGATTTCAGTAGGCATTTAATATCATCGAGTTACCTTTCAAGCTTCTCACATTTAGGTACATAAAAAAAGTGAGGTTTGTCCTTTTGATGTAGTTGGATGTTTGTGGTATGATATTTTTTTTATTCTGGTGTATTTTTTCAGTTTTTCTGAAGAAATATTTTTATGAACAGAAAAGGTCTCGATGGAAGGTTGTTTACTTATTGTATTATTCACAAAAAAATTCTTTGATTTTCCGGATATAGTGGATTCTTGTCTTTTATCTGATTGAGATTAGGACCATTTTCCCAGTATTTTCGTTTTATCGTATAGATTATATTTAATCTTACTAAGCCCATAGATTTTGAAATGTTATAATTATTCATTCAGTCCTAAGATATTGGCCCAATGAATTCACATTTATTTTTAAATAGAGCAGTATTTGATTGTATTTCAATGTTATGTTTATAAACATTCAAGTGATTATTTTTTGGTACAGAGTGTACAATAAGATTTGTATTTTGGAGTTTATGTAGAAGAAAGTACAGATGGCTTATTATGTTATTTGGTGATTTTTCATTACTGCTGGTAAAAATAATAACTACAGCTTTTTTAGTACACTTTTTACAAGATTGTACTATGGTTGAAGTGTATTTGTCTATTGTGGCACCCGGATATATGTAGCTGTGGCATTCTACATTGTTGTTGCTTCTTTCAATGGTTCTTCGCATTTGCCTCGCTCATTCCTCCACGTCTCCAAATATGAGCACTTTAGGTTTTTTTTCCGGTAATGGTGTATTATTCAGAATATTTTCATTGTTTAATGGAAGTGATTTATTTCCAGGATCCGCTGTTTGTTGGAGTAAGTTCATATTTTCAGGTGATGGCTGCTTTGGTTGGTTTAGTACTTCAGTGTATGATTTTGATTCCATTTTGGTTTAAAAATCTTCAATGTGTTGATCAATATTGGATAACGATTAATAAACCTTTTCTAGTCCATCGCCCTTCTTAAATTCTTGGACCATGGCCTCAAGATGTTTTAACATTTCGCCCATTGCCTCAGTAAGGGAGGTCTTTTGTTCTTTTGATAAAATATTTGAGGTGAGTGTTTTGTTAAAATGTTTTACCAGATCTTTTGCGATCTTCAGCCTTTCTTCTGGTAATATTGAAGCCATTTAATTTTTTTTTATTTATTTGTTTACAATGAAAAGTATTTATTTTGTTGTTTATGAAAACTATTTCCAGATAATAAGAGATTTTTTGAACATATGGAATTTTCTTTTACAGATTATGTATTCACTATCACCATCTATTGTCTAGTAGCGTAACTCGTTATTTATTTTTAGCAGGAATTTATCGCCATCTATGGACAGGTAGCGATAATTATACCTTATAATTTTTTTTAATCAATATAGGTATTCACTGCCATCTATGAAGAAGTAGCACCAGTAAACTAAATGTAGGTAGTAACTTCAATTTTGTTAAAATCTTCGTTGTTTGTATTTTTTAAAATGAGTTTCTTCTTTAAAATAGTTCGGTACATACAGAAATTTTTTGCTCCAGAGTACAGCAGGGTTATGATGCCACTATTACAAACGTTTTTATGGATTAAAATTAACTTTTTTCTCTTTAATACACTATTTAACATGGAGAAAAAATAAACTTGACGTCTGCTTTGGACAGTTGTTGTTGTTAAGATATTGTATTTCTTAGTCCTCCTCACTAGAGGTTTATATGCCAAGGCGGACTAAAATTGTTCAATTATGGTTTATTTGTCTTCTATGTCGTTTGTAGTATCTTCATTAGGGTGTTTTCATTGACCTCTTTCAGCCATATTTTTATTCTTGATTTGTACTCATTAAATGTTTTTATTACTTTTATGTCTTGGGATAGAATGTTATGGAGTTTAGTTGCAAAATAAGTGTAGGTAGTTTCTTTGTCCGAATGTGGTTTTATAACTTGGAATTTTTTTTTGTCATTTTTATTCGATCTAGCGTGTTGGATATGCTGTCTAGTAGAGGATTCAGTATTTTTGAATAGCTTCAATAATATATTTTTGGCATATATTTGTTGTACATTTAGTACTTCAAAGCTATTGAATATTTCAATCGAAGGTGTTCTAATAGGTACTATAAGTATGGTCTTTATGATTCCTTTTTGAATTGTTTTCAGGTTTTGTATGTATTTATGTGTAGTAGATCCCCATCCTATAATTCATTATTCAATTCGAGAATGACATAATGCGTAGTAAGCCTTTTTCAAATCCTTTTTATTTACCACATTTCTTAGATTTTTAAAGAAATATATAAGGCTTGTGAGTTTTCAGTAATACTTTTAATGTGTAGGTCCCATCTAAGATTTTTATCAATTATTACTCAGAGGTATTTTATGTTTTGTGTTTTTTTTTATGACTGGGCAGTGACATTGAACATTATTTTTATAGCATTCGTTTAATTTTATCTCTAGTGATTTTGCTGGTTGGCTCCTTGAATTCATTGAAAAAGTTAGATATTTAGTTTTACTTATGTTAAAGGTAAATGAGTTGATTTTAAGCCAATTTTGAAGTGCACTGAGCCCTTGTTCAGCCACAATAAATGTGTCCGTCCAATTTTCTTCTTGAAATAGTAATACAGTATCATCAGAACAATAATATAGTATCAATAGAAATAGTATCATCAACAAATATTAATACAGTATCAGCAAAACTGATTATGTTTTCTTTAATCTTAAGGTTTGTTATATCACTTATGTATATAATGAAAAGAATCAGTCCCAGAACACTTCCTTGAGGAACGCCATAGTTTAAAGGTAGTAGTTTGCTATTTTGTTTGCCAATCTGTACTTGTTGTTCACGCCCTTTTATATAAGACTTCAATAAGTTCATTGTTATTTCAGCCAATCCTATTTTTTTAGTTTTGATAGTAATATTTTTGGTCTATTGTGTCAAAAGCTTTCTGGAGACCTATGAATAAAGCTAAACATTTTTCCCATCATCAGTGTTTTTGTTAGATTTTCTATGGCATCATTGATACTTAAATTTTCCCTAAAGCTGTATTATGATTATGATAATAATTTGTTATTTGTAGAAATTGAACAATTTGCTTCTCTTCATGACAGTTTCCAAGATTTTTGAAAAGGAGTTTAAAAGACTCATGGGACGGTAATTACATATATATCCTTTTTGTTTCCACTTTTATGGATGGGTATAACTGTGGCTTTTTTAAGGCATGAACGAAAGACACTTGTAGATATAATAATAATAATAATATTTGGACGATTTATATAGCGCCGTTTTTGTGAAAAATCACCTCAAGGGCGCTGTACAAACTTACCATACATGCCTAAAATCTAGAAAGACTACAAGCTAAACAATTAAAAACAACTTATGGCTAAAAATTGCATACACCGGTTCATTGATCACCGATAGGAAAATATATGTACAATATTTTGATCAATGAACGCGATGCTGCCTAAAAATGATTTAATACAGGACCATACTTACCTGGGAGGTCGCTTGAAATTAACACTGTTTATTGTCTATTTAAAGAAATTTAGATAGAGTTCGCACGCAGAGGACATAATTAACACATATTGTTTAATCCTGAAAATATTTTAATATTAATATGTAATATATTCTTTAATTAGTGTATTTTTGAAAGTAAAAGCAACATTTAATGGTGGGCGGTGCAGTAGTACAAGGATTTGATCTTCCGAGAGACAGATTGATGTGTAAGGATTCGAGTAATTTTAATTCAGTATGAGAAGTGTGATTAAGACATATCATAGGCAATACAAGTATGATACTCTCAGATAGGTATATTTAAATTAAGTTAAGGGTATGAGAGCCCGAAAAGGTAGGTTTTTAGTTTGGATCTAAACTCTGTTGGGCTTTTTATGCATTTTAATTCTAGAGGGAGTCTATTCCAAGCTTTAGGCCCAGATACTCCGAAAGCACGATCTCCGAACTTAGTATTTGGCTTTCGTTTGGGTTCTTTTAGTCTGCCTATAGCAGATGAAGTTGCCGATCTAAGGGTTAATTGCCTCGGACCGGTATTTTCCGGGACGCATAATTCAGAGATGTAAGGTGGGGCCATTTCGTTGATCGATTTAAACACCATCCAGCACAATTTGTACTGGATTCTTTCAGGGCACTTGAGCCAGTGAAGGTTACGAAGGTGTTCTGAAATGTGTGAATATTTAGAGACCCCGGTTATGAGCCTTGCCGCTGCATTAAACACGGATTGAAGTTTGTCAGTTTGGTATTTTGGTATTTTGGACAGATTGATCAATTATGTATGTCAATGGGAAGGTCAGTTCATTTTGTAGTTCTTTTATTGTTTTATTTGAGATTATATCATCTCCTGATGATTTATTAGCATTGAGGGTTGAAATTACTTTTCTGATTTCAGTACTGGATATTTTACGGTGCTCCAGATTTCATGTCCGGGTTGAATCTTTCCCAAATGAAAGACTAAACCCTTCCACACACTTTTCCACAAATGAATATCTAGTAAATTCACGCAATGTAAGTGCACTATATAAGATAATAAATACAAAACAATACAAGAACAATGCGTCAATTCACCAGAAACATAATGGGAAAATATTTCATCGACTCCAGATATTTTCATATCAGAGCCGATGAAATCCTAACTGGTCCGATAAATCCTACTGATCCCTCAATATAAATATTTAAAAAATCTTTCGTAATCCTACATGTATTTAAAATAACCGACTTTTGCATTTTTATGAATAAATTTTTTGACAAATCTAATACGCCTAAATTTTGAATGAGAGAGCTAGGTATAATGCCAGTAGCCGAAATAACAAATGGTAATATTTTTATAGTCTGAGAATGCCAAATTCTTTTAATCTCATTTCCTAAATCTGTATATTTTCTTATTTTTTCAGAAACAGTTTTCTGAATATTACAAGAATTTGGAATAGCGACATCAATGATATAAGTTATTTTCTTAATTTTGTCATGTAAAACTATATCGGGTCTATTATGACTAATTGTTCTGTCTGTTAGAATAGTTTTATCATAATAAATTTTATAAAATTCATTTTCTAAAAATGAATTTGGTTCATATTCATAATATGGTACATTACGGCAGTCAATCAAGTTATGTTTAATTACCATACTTTGGTGAAATATTTTAAAAACTTGATTGTGCCTAAATGTATACTCGGATGGCGCTAATACAGAACATCCCGATATAATATGTTCTATAGTTTCCGGAAAAGCCAAACATTTTCTACATAAATCATCAATTTGATTTGCATCTTTGATAATATACTTCCTATAATTTTTAGTATTAAAGACTCTATCTTGAATAGCAAGCATAAAGCCTTCTATTTCTGCGCTCAACTCTCCAATACTCAACCATTTGTTTGACGAAAATTTGTCAACATATGTTTGGTTAAGATAATTGAAGTGTTTTGCGTGAAGAATTTTATTTGACCAGGAATCTAATAATTCCTGGTTGGTATTTATAAGAATGCTGGCATTCTCGTCGTATAAATTTAATGGCGAAATATTTCTATCTGCCTTGCAAATTATTTTATTTATTTCTGAACTATCAGCTTACCTATGGAAAAAATTTCTTATCATTTCTACCTGATTATGTTTTAAAGATGTTATTTTGACTATACCTCTACCTCCTAAATTTCTCGGTAAATTAATTCGTTCTATAGCTGAATTTGGGTGATGGGAATGAAATTTTGTTAATGTAGTTCTAATTAATCGTTCTAAGCTATCTAAATCTGTATTCGACCATTTAATTATGCCAAATGAGTAAGTTAATAGAGGTATTGCCCAAGTATTTATCGCCTTTACTAAATTTTTAGCAGATAGATTGCATTTCAAAATTTTTCTGATAACTTAGGTTTATTTATCTGGTTCATATTATCATTTTAATCTGGCAAAATGCTTGTTGTTATTTTTTGTTTGATTTTCAGTGTTTTGATTTGATTGTGACTCAATATTAGTAAAACATTCATTTACATATTGGAGAACCTTGTCCGGATGTTTTGTGAAAGACATTTGAGAACTTTAAATTATTAATTCGTCCATTCCATAATTTGCGTGAGTTATTTTTACATTCATCTATTTTCTTCTTATAATAATTTTCTTTCACATTACGTTTAACATTTTTGCAGATATTTCTATATCTTTTATAGTATCGCAGCATAAAAATATCACATGGATTTAATTTATCTTTTTTTGGGAATTTCGTCTCTTTTTGTAATGCAATTTATAACGTTTTGAGTTATCCATGGTTTGAGATATTGGTTTTATGTGAAATCTTTATTTCTGTTGATTTGGTACTTGACATGATGGTAAGTGTTATACATTCAATGAATTTACTCCAGGTTTTATTTGTATCAAGATTCTTCAGTAGCTTTATCGAGTCTGTGTTATGTAACTATTGTTTTACTTCAATCCATTTAGTTTCTGTCTTCTGCAAGATAATTGAGTAGGGTTGTGATCTTTGCGTTTTCTTTTTATTATGGATAAAATTGCTGTATAGTGGTCGGTTATAGTAGAGGTGAATATGGTAGAGTTTATTGATTTTGTAGTCTTACTGAATATGTGGTCGATGCAAGATTTGCTGTCATTAGTTACTCGTCTAGGTTTATTTATCTTACTTTTAAGTCCAGGAAGGCTAGGGTTTGTAGATATTCAGTTCTATTGGGATGACCATTTTCTAATATGTCAATATTTATATCTCCGATAAGGAATACATTTTTTGTGTTTTTTCGTAGATTGAGCTCATTAGAAAGCATTTCAAGAAACGGTTTAATATTAGTTATAGCTGGTGATCGATAAAGAGCTAATATAGTGGTCTCATCGCCCACTTTGATTTTTAAACAGTTAGCATTTGAGAATTTTACTTCTTCGACTTAAGTTTTAATGTCATCTTTAATGTACACTATCAAACCATCAATTTTTTGTTTAATTCAATTTGGTTGCATAGGAGATGTATTCATTTATATGTACCTAAAGGTGAATATTTATCCTTTATCCAGCATTCAGTGAGGATAATTATATCTAGATTAATTTTTAGATGCTTAATTAGGATTTGAAGCTCATCAAAGTTTTTTTGATACTTCTAATATTTTGATGCATTATGTTAAATTATTTCTTATGAATGATAAGTTTGGTAGGTTTATTGTTATTGTGTTATCCATTTTTGCAATCTAAATTAATTATGTTTTTATATTAATTATTTAATTATTTTCACTTTATCATAAAGGTGCTTAATGTAGATAATTTTGTCTTCATGTTTTTTAAGTATTATAACTTTACCATGTTTGTACCACACATATTGGTATTTTTTTTCTATGGCAAATTGTTTTGTTTTCCATTGTATTTATTTATGATACGGGCTTAGTTCTTCCCCAATGAAGATTGGAGAGTTCGTCAGATCCTTGATTTCTTCATACATTATTTCTTTCTTTTTATTAAGGAGGGAATCTCTTTGTTTTCTTCGCGAATATGACAAGAAGTTTGGGTGGAGCTCCATTGCGTCTGTCTGGATGACTTTAGTAATATCCGTATGTTTTATAGTTATCCTAGCTGTTGCAGGAACTTTACTTATAATTTCAATTGATTGTTCTCTTATTTTTTGGGGAATCCCTGCTTTTTCCAAATTATTACACTTTGAAATGGTTTCAATTTCTTAAAATCTGATTTAAAGTTTTTTTACGCATTGAACTCTATCAATACTCTATAAATACTGTATATATATTTTTTAAATTCTATTCTAACCATCACTATTTAAATACCTATGTGATAACCACCACTGTTTAATATCCACATAATATAATACCCACGCTCAGGCTTCGCCTTTGTGGGATCTTTTTTTGTTGCTCTCTTATATTTTATGTTATTATGTATGTACCTATCACCATGTATCAAAAAAATTTAGCTAATAAAAAATAAAAATAAATAAATTAAAATTTATGGTATTATTTTATTCTTTCAGATCTTTTTTAATATGTTCGAGATCATTTTGTATAACTTGATTTAAATTATTTGTAACATCCATTTTTTTAGTAATTCATTTATTGAGTACTTATAAATTCAATGCTTGTTGTTGTTTCTGTGGTCTGAGATTCAATTTTGATAAAAATGTCCCGCTTCAAAGTTATTATTTTTTTATCTATATAGTCGATAATTTTGTCCATGCTTATTTTTTTATCAGAAATTTTGTTTTTGGTTGGAGTACTAGACATCACTAAAAACTTGTTCAAAAATGACCCTCACAAAAATTAACTCTGTCAAAAATATTTTGTTTATTGTTGTGACTTTATTGCATAGACAAATCTTGATGTTTACAAGTAGTGGATTTGCACTTTTTCGCAAATTTGAAAAATAAATTGTCTGTTACTTTTGTCTGGTTATTTTGCACTTCTACTCAATTATTTTCCACTACCAAGTACACTGTATGACTTGTTTATGTGTTTCAAATAGATTACTATTATAAATCTCCTTAAATATAGTTTTAAATTAAGAGCTGTCAGAATCAGCGGTTTGTTTTAGTTATCCATAGAAAACATTTTTATATGTATGCGTGTAAAAGTCATAAAGACGTGAATAAATAAAAAAAATGATATTTGTCCATATGAAGCAGATGCCTTGTAGTGTGACATAATAATTTAAAGTAAAACAACAACTTTGTAAATACCACTTTTATTTTTTATACTTTGTGCCAACCGGGTTTTACTATAACCGTAGCTTTTTCAAGGCAGTGTAAAGCTATACTAAAGATAAGTTACATGTGTTATAAACAATAGGTTGAAAACAAAATTGGCTGGACTTGTCCAGTGAAGGAAGAAGTAGGCGTAAGGGTAGATGGAGAATTGGAAAGGAAAGGGGAATGTTCTTTGTCAGTGGGGAACAACCTAAGTATTGGACTTTTATTTAAGTTTATTTGATTGTTAATTACTTTCCAATTTATGTTTTTGGTAAATATTACGTAATAGTAATACAAACATCCGTGTTTAAGAACACCTAAGATGTTTATATAGTTTAGGCTTCTCCGAACTTGCGAACCATCTTATTGAAACAGACCATAAATTTAACAAAAATACAGTCGTCACCTTAACGCATAAAAACGAAATATGTATCAGATTGGATAACTAATAAGCACTAGAAAGAACTAAGGAAAGCCAAAAACATTAAAAGTTAAGCAATTAACAATCAACGAAAATTTAAACAAAAGTCCAATACTTATATTGGAACCCATTGACAAGGAACATTCCCTTTCCAATTCTCCATAATACACTTAAGCATACTTTTTCCTTTACTGGGAAGTCCAGCCCATTTCATTTAAACCCTATTATTTATGACACATGTAACTTAACTTTAGTAGAGTATTATACTGCCCTGAAGAAGCTACGGTTGTAGCGAAACCCGGTCGGCATTAAGTAAAAAAAATAAAAGTGGTGTTTATAAAGATATTGTTTTATTTTAAAATTTATTGATGTTATATTACGTTAAATATTATTGTTGAATAAGACTTTGTTAGTAACTGACCAAGTTAGTTGGTTAACCGAGAAGTTGTCATAACCGAGAGCAAAATCCCCATTTAAATAAAAATTAATAAAATACTTAGTTATAAACACTTTTATTATTTGAAAAAGCAATATCTTTCGTACGCAATGCTTACTTCATCAGGATTCACTTAAGTTCTTCCTTTTGTTACGATGGTCAAATGTGCAAAATGTATGTTACGCAGTGACCTTCTTTTTGTTTTGAAAGTCCAGTATTAAAAAATTATATCAAACAATGACATTAACTCTTGGTTTGAAAGTCAAGTGTGCAAAATCTATTATAAGCAGTGACCTTCCTCATGTTTTGAAGTTCGTCAAAAATCAAATCCAGTCTGCACATAAATAGTTTAAATCTACAACTTTACTATTAGAATTATAGATTTAATCTTCATCTAAGAAGTTGGATTAAATATGAAATGATTGCAGTATTGACGAAAAACGAATCTAAAATTCGATTTTGTTGTAAAATTTTCAAATCTAATTGAATCTCGTGTTGACTAATTTAGTGCACAGTTGTTAAACATAAATTTTCCGCCAAGCGCCAGGTCTGGAAATCTGTTTCAAAAGCAAACATCTATTCTGGTAAACAAGTAATATTGTATCTTAGAGTAAATTTATAGATCAGTGCGCCTATTTCTAGTTCAGAAAATGAAACTATTTTAAAAACATTAGAGCTACTTCTAGATCAAAATATTATCTACATTTGTTACTCAAAATAAAGTTAGGAATCGCCGCGCGCCAGTTGAAGTAAGTTAAATATTTTATTAAAATTTATATAAGAAAAACTTTCAATTTATAACTTTTGACAGTTATTCCCATCATTGAAGAAGAGTACTTAAGAAAACTAATAACGAAAATATGGAAAAGAAAAAGACACAGATAAAAAGATAACCGTCGTAAGTTAACCCAGTATCTCTCATCTTACCAGGACGAACGACTTACCAATTCGGTTACTGAGATATCTTATTTAAACGTCTTTTTTAAATTATTATTTATTAAGTGACCATAATCTATTTATTTTTCTGTGTCTTGTTCTTTTCCATATATTCGTTGATATTATAAGTATTATCTTCTTCTTCATGAATATAAGTTAAACACGTCAGACGTTAAGACACCTTTGTATGGAGTTCTAATGAGTAAGTATATAAATATATAAAAGTAAACATAAACATTTTTTAGAAAATAAGAGATGAATTAATGACATAAATTAAACAACGCCATCTCTGATACACGATAAAATCAAAACACAGACAGTTGCGCATCGATAATTGCTTCATTGTGTAATTTGTAACTTATTATTTTTTTTTAATTTAACTCAGCTAATAAGTTAACACAACAGGTATCGATTCTGAGGCGGTACACAGTTCTCCGGGTCAGCTAGTAGTAAATATAACATAAATACTCCCCAAATAAAAATAATTCATCATATAAAGCAAATCAATTAAATACCTACAAAATGAGTTAATCCTCCCATTGACCTAACTTGTAAATCTGTCAATATCAAATGGTATTTTTCTCGTTTGTGTTAAAATTGCTAAAATCATACCAAAATACATAAATGGTGTCAAAAAATATATATCTAATCATCCCCAATTATATATATTTCTTTCGAAAATATTGGAAAAAATAATTAAAAAAACACAAGTATTTTGTGAAGTTTGAAAGAAAATAAGGACAAAAAACTCTGAATTGAATCACAAATACCATTTTAAATGTCCCCAAAATGACGTTGAAACATAAATTATTAATCAGTTTGATGTTTAAAGAATACAAAAAATCGATGCCAAAAATTATCTGGTTCATCGCCTTAAAAATACACAAAAGCAAACACTTCACACAATCAGAGAAATATAATAATAATAGTATCAGAACCAAGCAAATAGACATACTAAAAATAGTATCCCTTGAAAAACGAACTTCTGAGATTTTAAATAATATAACAATCTCCCTCGTAGTATTAAATAAATTAAAAGAAAAAAATAACCACATTTAAGACATCAAATCTTGGCTTAAGGAACTATCGGAAAAAATAACTTATTACTGTTTTTTTTTTTAAATCATCTTTATAGAAGTACTTAATGAACCTTAGTCAAACAATGAAGTTGTAACATAGAATTCGCAAAAAATTATCCAAAACTTAGTCCTCCTCAGCACAGGATCTCCTAGTGAGGCAGACTACAAAAATAATCTTCATCTCTTTTATATTTTATAATATGTATGTTAAATATACAGAAAAAATATAAAATAGTAATTTAATAAAAAAAAATAAAAAAACGGTGTCGTTTGAACTTGGGTACTTTTAAAATACCTAAACATATACATGAGAATAATCGCAATTTTTTAAATACATACCGTATTCAAATTTTTCACTACCACAGCTAGCCGTAAAACACACTATAATACAATATTTTAGCCAATTCATATTTATAATGTTTCTTAGGTTCTCACTAAACTCAACTTCTCGGTTCTAAGGATCCCACTTAACTAAACTGGCAAATTTTTGCGATCGCAATCTAGAAAAAGCTGCTCTAATTTAAGAACAAGCTTTTTGTTTTTCACGTACATAGAGCGATGTTCAATCATTGGTTTCTGAAGAAGTTAGACTATTTAAATATAAGCTATGAAATGTAAGTACAGTACATTTTTACGCAACATCACATTCATTGATCAAATCATTTTACAAATAGTTTCGTATCGGTGATCGATGAACCGGTGGATGCAATTTTTAGCCATAGTTGTTATATTGGTTTATATAGTTTATATTTAATAAATACTCAGCACCACCTACGCACTTCGTTTCCATAGGACCACATACATCTGCATGTATTATCTGTGGTATTTCTGTAATTATTTGTCCAATATGATGAAATGGTAACCTCATGTTTTTAATATGCGCTAACCGCATGTGCCAAAGCTGTGCATTTTCTACAGCAGGTGCTGCCAGTATACAATCTACTACTTTAATATTTAGCTAGTAAAACAACCTTGTTTCCATTCTTGATTAGTTCGCTCACTGACAACAGGTTTGTTGTTAAGCTTGGTACGCAAAGCACATCTGTTAGTTGATATTAGTAAATTCTTCGGGACACAAAATTGGCATTTTAATATTATTCCCGACAGTTATCTCTGATAAATACGGCGTTAAATTTGGGTATTTAATCCATTCTTTGTTGGCCGTCATGTGTGCACTTGCGTCACTATCTACGGACCATTCGTTTGTACTGTATTCTCCGTTCAAAAATACCACACTAAAAGCATTCGATTGTTTTGTATCACTGGACACTTGTTTCGATAATGACCCGTCTGTTTACATTTATAACATATGATGATCTTGATACCTGTCACTTTTGAGTTTATCGATGACGTCGCGTCATTTTTAAATGTCTGCTTTTTGCTATTATTTGAAGCAAATGCTTGGCCGCTGGAATCCACGTCATTCTTTGAAACCTTCATTTCAATCAATTTAGATTTTAATACATCGGTGTTATATGCATCTTCGAGTGCTCTATGGCCATAATCATCGGCGTGAATTTTTCTGGCAATCTGCTAATAGTAATGATTTGACCCATTCTTCGGTGATTGCAAATCCTGTGCCTTTTAATCTCTGAGTTGTTTCGACCACTCGCGTGTCATATGAAGTCATGGAATCACAATTTTCTTGTCGAAACGAGATTAAATGTCTTAGTAGGGATATTTTACGAGAAAAACCTGAGTCATCGAACATAGTCGTCAGTTTAATCCATAAGTCTAAAGTTGTTTTTGTTTCCTTAATATTCACGTCAATCGTTAAAACTAACTTCCCTTTGCTTTTGTCTCGAAATTAGCATCTGCAACTGACTTCATATAATTCACCAGGTTGTCAAGCACCAACATACTTTCAACAGCAAAAATCCACTCATCATAATTTTGGCGTCCTTTCAGCTTCTGAATGCTTTGAATATAGTTCTCGGCCATATTTCCACTAAAAGTCAACAATTTTCGACTGTTTTATACTAAATTTGCACAGTAAAAAACCGAAAAGTATACATATTTGCCCCGGGAAGCTCTATTGGATAACCAACACCTCTGCCATAGGTCACCCCAAGTGGTTCGCTACGTTTTGTGATTTAGCAGGGGTGCCCGGGTTCGTGGGGTGAGGTTTGTCTAGGTCTTGGAGGCGGATGACCTGGACACACTGAACCCCAGATTCCTACCCACCCCCTTTACCCTTTTCCTTCCCAAAACTCTCCTCTCCCTCCTTTCCTAAAAAAAAACCCTCCACACGACATCCCCAAAGATGACATAGGCCCTGATGGGAATTATTTTCCTCAGGGCCTCCTGTGTAGAGCTCATGTAAAAAAAAATTAGGTATATTCTAACAGAGGGGATCTCCGGAGGGGGATTCGCGAGAGGGGGGAGGTGAATTCGGGAGCAGGGAAGGGAACCTGGGAGGGGGGAGGGGAACTTGTTAGGGGGGTTCGCGGGACGGGGGAAGGGGGGGGGAGGGCAGTGGGGAGAGGGAAGGTGGAGGAATCGGAGAGGGAACGCGAGAAGGTAAGGGGACGCAGGAGAGGAAGGGTAACGGGACGATTGTGAAAGGACACGCAGGTATAAACGATTTCTTTATTAAATTGTATAGTAACGTATGCCGGGAACCACCTAGTAATTAAATACCTTTGCAGTACATAGATTTAAAATTCACCGAACCGTAACATTCGACCCCTGACATGAAGTCACCAGTGTATAAGAGAATTTCTCCAGGAAATTTATTTTAGAGATGTGGCCAGTCTCAAGGCTAGGATCGTGGAAGGAGGGAGGGAGTTAGGGAGGGAGTTAGGGAGGGAGGTAGGGAGGGGGGGGGGGTACTGACACGTTCACATGTATCTACATCAATCGTGTATTCTAAATAAGTTTTTGTAAACAGAATTCCAACGTTTTTTATATTTATATTTTTCTCGCTAACAATTCGTGGCGGAATTCCATTATAAAATATATTAAAACAATGTTATTTAATTTTAAAATTAGTTGAAAATATCCATCTCCCCTACAATAAGCGGATAATGTTGCTTGCGTCGTGATGGAAGATCTAGCAAGCCAAAGAATCAAACACGCGACGCCCGGGTGGAACCTTAACACGATGCCAACTCAGCCACCGACCGGTCAAAGGATAGAGTTCATAGGCTGAAAACTTTTTTTTACAGAGATGATAGACCGCCAAACAACTCTGTCACACTGTCAGACTGCTTCCCCGCAGAGGCAGGCAGAGAGGATAGACAGCCAAGCCACTCTGTCACACTGTCAGACTGCTTCTCCGCAGAGGCAGGCAGAGAGGATAGACAGCCAAGCCACTCTGTCACACTGTCAGGCCGCTTCTCCGCAGAGGCAGGCAGAGAGGATAGACAGCCAAACCACTCTGCCATACTGTCAGGCCACTTCTCCACAAAGGTAGGCAGAGAGGATAGACAGCCAAACCACTCTCTCACACTGTGAGGCCGCTTTGCCGTAGAGGTAGGCAGAGAGGATAGATCACCAAATAACTTGGCCACATTGCTTGCCTCAATCACATTCATATAGCCTCCGTGGTCGAGGGGTAAGGCTCTCCACTCGCTATCAGAAGGTCGCGGATTCAAACCCCGACGTGAAAAATTAATTTTATTTGATTAATTTAGAAAAGGCTAAATCCTAAAGACGTATGTATTTGTCTCTTTTTAGTGTTGTTTTTTCGTTTCATCGAATTTCAAATCACAATTGTGCTAAAGAACGAAAATTTGTGTGCACTTCACATGCAGTAGAAGTGAAACCCTAAGAAAAGTAAAGTGGATAAGAGCGAGGAGGCTACAAATATCTGTATACGAGTACTACGAGGACATCTTGACGTACAAAGAGGAGTCCGACAGGCTACGAAGCCCCAAGAGGAGACCATCTCATTTTCTCACAGGCTAAATCAGAAAGATGTATGTGTTAGTCTCTTTTCTTTTCATTGAGTTTAAAATCACAACGGGACTAAAGAAGTTTCACTTCAAAAATCAACAAAATTAGCCGACAAAAGGATTTTCAACAGTTTAGCAGATTCAACATTGTTCTTCGAGAGCGGCGATATGTTTGTGGAATGCTCTTGAGTTGACCCTGACGGGAGGTGAGGGGACAGACCAACACAACATAAACAGCTGATCACATTACATACATTCCCGTTTTATAAACTAATTAAATCTTTTATTAAAGCGAATACGTTTGTCCACTTTTTGCTTGGCGCGCGTTCCACTAGCGCGTTTTAGGTGTGTGGTTTGGTTCCGCAACTTTTCATCCCGCGACAAAATATCCTACGGAAAAAACATCCCCAATTTCAATTTGGTTAACCTAACAAAAAATGGGGCAAAAATAATACAGACATCATAATAATAATAATAATACAGACATCCTGTAAAGACTACATATTATTTTTGAAGAAGAGGATAATAATAATTATCTAAAGGAAAATATGAAAAAGAACAAGACACAGAAAAACAGAAAAAGATAATGGTCGCCACGGCGACTAGAACCCAGAGCCTCTCGTCTATCCGGGACGTGCGTTTACCGATTCCGCCATTGCGTCCTACTGTCAAACCGTCATAATAGTTAATCTCATATTTCAAATTTTTATTGTTAGAATTAACAATATTATCTTCAACTAAATTACTATTCATATTATAGGCAATTACCTTTGTTATTGGAAACAATCATTCTAAGAATTTATTTGTAACCTAGATATCGTCTCGGATAAATATTGTATATCCGACTTTATTTATATGGAACGATTGAAATGAATATTCAATTTTATAAGAAAAACTATCTTTTTATAACTTCTGAAGGATATTTCCATCAATGAAATATATCATTAAATTAAAAGATAATAATAATAATCTTAACGAAAATGTTAAAGAGAACAAAACACATAAATAATAGAAAAAGATGATAGTCGCAACTGGGACTCGAACCCGGATAGATTATTATAATTATCTTCTTCTTCAATGAAATATTACATTGATGGGAATAACCTTCAGAAGTTATAAAAAGATAGTTTTTCTTATAAAATACAATAAACTATTGTTCAAAAGTAGTCAAATTAAAAATAAGTTAAGGTTAGGAACGGTTTTAGTAGATATTTTGTTGGGGGATTTTTTGACCATAGGATATTTTGTCGGAGGATATTGTATCGAGAATATTTTGTCGCGGGGTAAAAACGCGCGATACCGTCTGGTTGAAAAGGCTCCAGAAATATGGAAATTTTGAAAAAAAGAAAACATTATTTTCAACTACAACAAAATCAATAACATTATATTTCTTCAATCTTAGCTCACTGAAAACACACGGACCGCCACTGCCGTAAAGCTGTCCGGGTTAGGAGCGTACATCTATAGGTCTTCTAATTCTAAATAAGTTAATAAAATGAATTGCATTGTCTTGTTGATCTTGCCGAAATATGATTTTTCATTAAGTTGGTAAGTTCTGGCGAGTCAAGGTCATTATTATTCAGAATTTTAAATAACAAGATTTGGTCAGAAATTAAAAGTCGTGTATAAAGGGAGTTGAAGTTGTAAAAGTTAATAGATTCGGTGTAATTTGAAAAGTGTAAGTTTTCTTGATAATTAATGAGATAGTCTCCCCTTCTTGTCTACTTTAGTTTTCTGAAGGTTTCAATTCTACCGCGTGTGAACGGCACACGTGTTTTTTGTTATATTTATATTTTCCATGCTGACAATTCGTGGTGGAATTGCATTATAACAATATGTTAAAACAATTTTATTTAAAAATTTCTACTACTACCGCAATAAGTGGAAATTGTGTTGTGATGGACGACTTAGCCAGCTAAGGAATCGAACATACGACGCCTGGGTGGGACCCATACGCAAGGACAACTCAGCCACTGACCGGTCAAAGGATAGCCTTACATTAACTCCACACATGAGGCCCTGAGGAATAATTTCCCTAAGGACCTGTGTCATCTTTTAAGATGCTGTGTGGAGAGTCTTATGAAAAGAGTGAAAATGGGTCTTAAAGAAACCCATGTTGTAGGAGGGAGGAAACACATCATTCTATAGCCGAGCTGTTGAACTCAAGAATGAGTCGTAGAAACAAGTGTCAACCGTAGATTAAGCATTTACTCTTGACGTATAGGAACTGTTGGAAGTTCTTAGATACCTAATTAACCTCAACACATCTAGGGGAATTAGACCTACAATAGAAACCGGCTCTTTACTGGGAGTGGTACTCTAAAAGTGGAGAGTAACAATTACAGGCCTGTTACAAGTTACAATACTCAACTCACTTTCGTATGTCTAGTAATGTTACATTGTCAACAAGCTTTGTAATTTGGGTACCGCCACCACGGAAACCATACATCACCCCAAGTGGTGAGAATTATGTTACCTTGTTATACTTAATGATCTTTAATTAGCTCTTTTATTCGTACTGCCTTTGTAAAAGGTTATCCTTAAAAGCATTTGTGGGGGTCGGGCTGTACCAAAAAATGTTTTTAAAAGTGTCGATTAAAATTACCAGTTGTAGTTTAAAAGTGTTGTAAATAAATGGCTCTATAATCTACAAAGTGTTTGGAATACAAAAATGTCCATCATACAATCCCGATCATGACATACAATTAATAACAGACTCTGAGGGAATTATGTTTTCTTCAAGGCCTCCTATGTAGAGCTAATGTAAACCAAAAAAAGGTTACGTTTCCGAGTGGTTAAAATGTGATACAATTACGTCTCTGAACATCCTCAAGCAATGCAGCTATGTGGGTGTGCTCATACAGAGTTGGGTGGTGGTCTATCCTCTAAACCTGCTTTTGTAGAAAATACTGCTTATCGACCCTTAATTATGATGGAGTTAATCCGTTCTTCACATTCAACAATGAAGCAATGAGGGGTATGGTGAGAAAGAATTGGGTGGCAGTCGATCCTCTCCACCTTTACTTGTAGGAAAAACTGCTAAATCAATCCTTAATTGAACGTAGTTATGCAGAAAGCAGCCAGGCCACAATTTTGGCAAAAATGAGATATTGTTGTAATCCGACGGAGAAACGTCAATTCTATGTTCTATTAAAACCTGCCAGGCTGCTTTCATACAAAAATTCATAGTAATAGCCATCTTAAATATTTGCTGATCACGAAAACACCGTTTAACAATCTGCAGAAAGCGCCCACGGCACTCATATTCAGCAGAAAACAGCCAGAGACAACTGGTCGATTTTGTCAGTACAACTAACATTTTAACGATGACGTTTACCTGATCTGCAGAAAACGGTCACGGCGCTTGTCCGTTTTCTACACTATGGCTTTTGTACCGAAACTTTCAAGTGGCAATCTACAAAAAGCGCTCTCGCGTTATAATAATATCTTGATTTTTGAGAAAAATCAATAATTTTAATTATGTATTATCATTTTAAATAATATTAAATAAATTCAATGAAGTCCTGAAAGACTGCTCGACAGCATTTGTAAGCGGGTTCTAATAACAATCTAATAATATTAATTTAAAATTTAGGTACTGATCCTATTATGGAACATCATTTTTATGCATAGAAATAAAATAATTATAGTAAATGAAATAAAATAAATAAATAAGAATGAATATAAAATCAAAAAAGTACCAAAGACTACGTAGAAAATTAGAGAGAGACAAAAATCAAGTTTTTTTTCAGTTTACACCTCCCTTTGTAAATTACGCAACAATTTTTCTTATAACTTATGTTAATAAACGAAATGATAAACATCAAGATTTTTTAACGATATTTGATAATAAAAATAACTCTTATTATAAAATAATTTTTTGAAATATTTAATTCAATTATGTAAATTAAATGCACATATATTATAAGCATGACTATAAGCATTGATTTCTAGTAGATAATTATAAAAACCCATAATGAATATAAAATTAATAATAATATCTATGTATGTTATGTTTCACAAAGCATTACGCATTAAAGTTTAAAAATTTATATTTCCTTGGAGATATTAAAAACTCCTCGAAATATAAAATTACTAACTGGATATAATAGTAATACCTATATAACTATTGATTTTAAGTTAAATAATAAAGCATAATTTCATATATTTAGTGTATTTGGTAGGCCTGGCTGTTTTCTGCGGAATGCGTATTTCGCAAAGTAAGGTCGGACGGTTGATTGCTGAGCTTACATTCTCAATAATGTATTCTACAGAAAGCAGCCAGACCATATAAAACACCAATATCTCTAAAAACCTACCCTTAAATCCACTTTAAAGTTATAAGAATTACATATCTATATATTATTTATAATTTTTTGAAGTAAAAAACATCCTAGGTTTTATGTAGATTTGATTATTAAATCTTCAGACAAAAGTGTTCGTATCTCCGTTTGAGTTTTTTATGGCTGGCTGCTTTCTGCATAACAACGTTCAATTATGATGTTGATAAATTTCCCTCCATAGACAATAGAGGTAAGCAATAAAGAAAGGAGATTGTGCTCAGACATGCGGTGGTCTATCCTCTACGCCTACCCCTCTAAAAAGTACTATAAAATCGACGTTTAATGTGATTTAATATCTGTCTCATTACCCCCTCAAGCAATGAATGATTTTCGGGAGCCTCGAATATAAGCTATCAGCACTCTAATAAGACATACAAAGTGATCATCAGGATGAAGAAGAGGACAGGATTTAAGTTTTTGGAGGGAACTGAGAGAGTCAGAGAGAACAAGGGAATGTTAACAATTATTTTTGATTATATATTTGAAAGATCAATTATTGCAATGCACTCAGCAGAAAATATTGAAAATTGGTTTGAAATTGAATAAAATATTCTATCATTAGAATGATTGTGATAAACGTTAATACCTATACCACAGTTAGGAAAATCTGGATATTTGGAGCCATCAGTAAATAAAAGAGAAGAGTTGGGCCATTTAGAAGAAATAATGTCATTGAACATATTATTGACAATACGGGCTGGGAGATTGAAATTACTTTTAAGGATGCAGATCTCTTCTAAAATTGTTGGAGATAGATAGATAGGGCGACCTGACTATATTTTAATTTGCATGGTGATCCGACAATTGGTCCGGCGACAGTTGGTCCGGCGACAGTTCGTCCGGCCGACAGTTCGTCCGGCCGACAGTTCGTCCGGCCGACAGTTCGTCCGGCCGACAATTGGTCCGGCGACAGTTGGTCCGGCGACAGTTCGTCCGGCCGATAGTTCGTCCGGCCGACAGTTCGTCCGGCCGACAGTTCGTCCGGCCGACAATTGGTCCGGCGACAATTGGTCGGGCCGAAAGTTTAGAAGATGTTTTCTTCAAGTAAGTATGCAAAGAGGATAAACGGCCGTACAACCAAAGTCGATATACTTATATTTGAAGGCATCTTGAGTAAAAATCCGCTGTAAAAATATTTTTACTAATAATTTCGACTCTCACAAAATACGACATACTTATACTTGCAGTCGGCTTAGCAAAAAAAGCTAAAGATTCCTACTTGCATATAATATAACTTTTATATCTGAATGTAACACAAGAGTCCCAACTGCTCCCAACCATCTCGAGCCAGTGAGACTATGGCATCCCAAATTTTCGTATGGTGTGATGTTGAAGGTAGTGGAAAGGGGAAGGAGATGCGGAAAATGTACCTGGCTATTCAGATCGAGTCATCAAACACGACTAAAGTAATTTCAAGTAACGTTACAATTCTGAATGACACACTTATACGTGCAATATCTACGTGTTTACCGCCGCGCGCCGCCCGGGAACCATTTATTGGATAACCAACACCCCTGCCATATATTATCCCAAGTGGTTCGCTAAGTTTGGTGACCGTGTTTACGGAGTCAGGTATATCTAGGTCTTTGCCCACCTAATGCATGGCGGGCAGGATCAGAAATGACCGGTTAAGGGATACCTTTTGATCTCTCGAGCCTGACTATCTCGACACATCGCCTTGCACTAGAGTGTGGAAAATGTACCTGGCTATTCAGATCTAGTCACCAAACACGGTGGTTAAAATTGATGCTTATTGAGTAGGTACTTGTTCTATGGGCAATTACTTCTAGGCAAGTACCTACCTAATTTTTTTATTTTCTTTTTTGTTCCATTGTTCAAATAGTTCTACAGAGAAAAAAAAGAAGGTAGCTTCTATGTCTTACGTAAAAAAATGTGTTCCAACAAGCAGATCACAATACAAATCTTATAAAAAATCAGGATTATGTAAATAAAAGAACAATAAATTATGACCAGATAAACAAACACAAAACAAGCGTTTGATTTACAAAAGTGAGTACCACAGAAAACCTTCACCTGAAATCAAACAAGAGCATAAAAAACGCCATATGGTCCTTCGAGCCGGATGAAAACCAGCTCATCCAGCCAGAAGTCCAGTCTAAATCATTCTTATTCATCATTACATATTCCTAAGGTATTAAGGCATTATAATATAACTTATAAAATCACGCGAAGAATTCGCCACCAAGAGCCATTCTTTTTGCGTGATATTATAATCAAACAAGATAAATATTGTCAATATAATATAATTTAACCAGTAGGTAGATTCCAAATAATTTACTCTACGATTACCATTGATTATTATAAATAATATAATTTATTTTATTGTAATCAATTTATTATTCGCTCCCGCAAAGGTGGTACAAACAAAAGGTTATCTTAATATATAAAACAAAGTCGGGTTAGTTACACTATTTATAACTCGAGAACGACCGGGCCGATTTTGAAGATCTTTGATTTTTTGGATTTGTCTCCGCCCCGGAAAGGATAATAACTATTAAAATATCGCAAAAATTAAAGAAAAATAAAGTTATTAAGAAAATTCTTTTCCCCATACATTTTGTTTGGAACGAATTCTCATATTTGAAAGAGCTGTGGACATTTTGTAATATTGAGTAGT
This sequence comes from Limnephilus lunatus, assembly GCA_917563855.2. Lineage (NCBI taxonomy): Eukaryota > Metazoa > Arthropoda > Insecta > Trichoptera > Limnephilidae > Limnephilus > Limnephilus lunatus. The sequence goes on along the minus strand of OU830592.1, from coordinate 108,730,791 downwards.
GAGTGAGTTCTAAAAATTTAAAAACGTCAAATATCAATGCGCTGATTGTTTTGTTTTTATTCTTAAACATATAATGCTGCCTCTCTTTCTTACAAAATAAATGTCAATAGTTGAAAATGAGACAAACAGTGGACGTATGTCTCCATCCATCCAAAGGAAAGATACAATAATTATAATAAAAATCCCTCAGACTTATAAAGAAAATGAAAAGCATTTTTTTTACATCAGCTCCACAACACACGAGTCCCCGAAGAAAATTATTTTCCTCAGGACCTATCTCATCTTAGGAGATGCTGTGTGAAGGGTCTTTTTAAGGAAGGGAAGGATAGGAAGTTCTGGGAAGGAAAAATGTATGAGAAGTGGGTAAGAGTCTGGGGGCAGTATGTCCGGGAGTGGCGGATGTATGAATCCATCCCTCCAACTGCGGTGCAAGGCGATGGGTCGAGAGAGTCCAGCTGGAAAGGTCAAAAGGCTTCCCTTAACCAGTCTCTCTCGATACCGTCCGCCACGCAGCAGTTGGGCAGACGCATCCGCCGCCAAGACCCGGACAAACGTCACCCCAAGAACCCAGGCACCCCTGCTAAGTCACCAAACGTAGCGAACCACTTTTGGTGACTTATGGGTGGCGTATGACAGTGTTGGTTAGCCAATAAATGGTTCCCGGGGTGGTGGCACCGATACCCGCCTCCCAAATTCCCGTAAGTAAGTGGAAAAATAAGAAAAATCACAAAAAATATAATTCCTTAACAAGGACAAATAAGGACAGTTGCGCATTGATGAATGCTTCATTGTGTAATTTTTAACTTAATAAAAAATCTGAATTTAATTTAACAGTAATTGATTCTGAGGCGTTACGAAGTTCGTCGGGTCAGCTAGTTTTAAATAATTTAATGTGTATGTTTGTGTAAAAAATTCTGCATTATGCCACAAACATTAAAATCACTGGTGAAGAAGCGCGATGAATTGAAAGCGCAATTAACACGGTTTAAGAATTACCTACTAAGTGATTCAGTTGATGTAATAGAAACGGAAACAAGATTGGAGGAGGTAAACTCACTGTTAAATCGCTTTAAGAATATACAATCTCAGATCGAAGAGTTTGATAGTAACTCAGATGAAGCAGATAGCCCACTTGAGTGGTTTGAATTGCAATATTATCAAGTAGTGACGTTAGCAAAAAAAGCCATAAAAAGCATTGAAAAAATTGATGATACTAACAATATTAAGATCCAATTACCTACGTTTTCGCTCCCAGAATTTAGTGGTGATTATTCGAAATGGTTATCTTTTAAGGATGCTTTCGTCACGATAGTGGGTAATAATAAATCTTTAAACAATTTTCAGAAACATTACTATTTGCGTGACTGTTTAAAAGGAAAGGCATCAGAAATATTAAACGCACTTGAAATTACCCAAGACAATTTCGAAATAGCTTGGCAGGTTTTATCAAATAGATTTGAAAATAAGCGTGTAATAGCTAATCAACATTTAAATTCATTGTTTAAGCTCAAGGAATTAAAACGAGAAAGTCACGTCGCTTTGAGAAATTTATTAGATCAAACACAATTACATTTGAATTCATTTAAAAACATAGGTCTACCCACGGAGTATTGGGATGTAATAATAATTTATATTTTGGCCAACAAATTAGATTCCAATACCCGGATCTATTGGGAACAATGTCCAACTAAAGAAAAAATATTGACATTGCAAGAATTTTTAAAATGTTGAACAGATCGAGCGATAGTCTTGGAAGCATCGGAAGCAACATGTTCCACAGCCAAACCTATATTCGCGCATCATAAACCGTCAAGTTACAAAAAGGAATCTTCAGTTTCATTATTGTCGCAAAGGTTGAAATGCATTGTTTGTAAAGAAAATCATAAGATTTATTTCTGTAAACAGTTTTTGAAACTAAACCACCATGATCGGTTTGAGAAAATCAAGCAATTATAAGCTTGCATCAAGTGTTTAAATGTAAGTCATTCAACTAAAGAATGCAGAAGTAAGAATAATTATTGTAGAACTTGCAATAAAGCAGGACACAACACATTACTCCATATATTCCCTAAAGAGGATCAAAACACTGAGAATAGCATGGATCAAGTACCAGTCTCAAACCATTCCACCTTTGGAGAAGCAGAAAAAACCATTTTGTTATCAACGGCAATGGTGAACCTAAAGAACAGTAATGGAATTATTCATTCAGCGAGAGTACCTATTGTTAGATAATGGTTCTCAGGTGAATTTCATAACTGAACGATTTGCTAAAAAATTGAACATAAAGTACAAGTCATTAAATATGCCGGTCTCTGGGGTTACATAATAATATCACAAATTTAAAGAAGAGCCTCTCGTTTGAATTGTCATCAATAAACTCTAATTACAAAAACTTGTTACTTGCTTGGTATTACAAGAAACCACCAGTAAGTTACCGCAGACCTCTTTTCCAAAAAGGGATGCAAACATACCACCAGGATTGAAATTGGCCGATCTTGAATTTTCCACTTCCGGTCATGTGGATATATTACTCGGCTCCGAACTATTTTGGGAAATGCTGACCACTGATCAATTGAGATTAGGAACAACTGGACCTACGCTGCAACGCACTGAACTTGGATGGATATTATCCGGGCCAATTAGAATGTGCACTACAAAAAAAGAGCAAGAATCATCCTCGTGTCACTTATCTTTAAATATGATTCACAATCAAATTGAAAGATTTTGGAAACAGGAGGAATTGGTGTCCATCAAGCACCAAAATTATGAAGAAAAGGCTTGTGAAGAGAGCTTCAAGTCAACCCAAAAAAGGGATAAAAATGGGCGTTTCGAAGTAAGCTTACCATTCCGACCTTGAATAGATCAAATAGGTACTTCCTTGTCTATGGCAGAAAAAACATTTTTAAACTTGGAAAAGAAATTATCTTCTTATATGGATTTGAAACTTCAATACATTAAATTCATGGAAGAATATGAAAACTTAGGTCATATGACAAAATTTGAACCAGTTTCAAATGAAGTAAAATCTTACTGCTACTTGGAACGCAAGGACGCTGTATAGAAGTGGAGCCCTAGGAGAGATCACTAGGGAGATGACGAAATATGGTGTTTCTTGCACCGCCATTATTGACATAATGGCGGTGCAAGAAACAAGATGGATTGGATCTGAGCCATTTGACACAAGAACACATACGATACTGCATAGTGGAAATGAAAGACATCATAAATTCGGAATGGCCTTCATTGTTGACCGGAAAATGGAAACATGCATATTAGACTTTAAACCCATTAACGAAAGAATGTGCAGCTTACGTATAAAAACGAAATTTTTCAATGTAACATTGATCAATGTACATGCTGAAACGGAAGATAAAGATGACATAATGAAAGATACATACTATCAGGAACTCGAACAGGTCTACGACACATTACCATCTAACGACATTAAGATGATAATTGGGGACTTTAACGCCAAGATAAGACAGGATCCTTTGCTCCAACACATTGCGGGAATGAACAGTCTACACAAGGACGCTAATAATAATGGAACCCGAGTGATTGATTTCGCAGAATCAAGAAACCTAATCATGGCCTCAACTCAATTTCCAAGAAAAGACATACACAAACGGACCTGGACATCACCAGATGGTAGACACCATAACCAAATTGATCACGTCCTGATAGAAAGAAGGGGGGCAACGAGCATAACAAATGTAAGGACGTGTAGGGGTGCCAACTGTGATTCAGACCACTACATGGTGGTAGCCACCTATAGGAGCCGAATTGCAAACAACAGGACACGGAAACCACCAACTTTTCCAAAAATCAATACGGAGGCTCTAAAAACACCAGAAGGTAAAGAGCACTACCACAACGCCCTTGTTAATAGCTTACCAGGTCAGATCACTGAGCAGAACAGGAATCACTCGAAAAAGACTGGAATGATATAAAAGAAGCAATTGTAAGAGCAGTGGAATCAAGTGTCGGAAACATGCCCAAACAGTTTGATGAAGAGTGTGAAAGAAAGATAGCTGAAAAGAATACACTCAGAAAGAAGTACTTGGAAAGGTCAACAAGAAACAAAAGACAGGCGTACGAACAAGCGAGAAAAGAAACGAATAAGCTGATAAGCGGAAAGAAAAGAAAATTCTTGAATGCTATATTGCTAAAAATGGAACAGGACTTTGTTGATAATGATACTAGAGAGGCATAAATGGGAGTAAACTTCTTTAAGAAGGGTTTCAAACCGAATACAACACTATGCAAATACGTTAATGGTTCAATTATATCTGATAAGGAACGAATTAAAACAGTACGGAAAAACTACTTCTATAAACTTCTTAACCCTAATAGCGACCTGAGAAGCCACCCAACTAACATCCCCACTGAATCAAGTAATGAAGAATCAGCGAACCCACCAACAATGTCAGAAATAAATTTATTTATTTATTTATTTATTTATTTACGCCCTTAATGCTGCACTAAAGAGACTTAAAAACAACAAATCACCTGGGAAAGACAACTTGCCGGCAGAGTTGTTCAAATATGGAAATGAGCACCTGAAAAATCTGCTACTTAGTTTAATAACAAAAATATGGAAATTGGAAAAAATCCCAGAGGAATGGCAAATAAGCATAATATGCCCAATTCACAAAAAAGGTGACAAATTAAAATGCGAAAATCATAGAGGCATTTCACTTCTATGCACAGCATATAAAATCTACACCATGATACTGAAACAAAGAATTGATAAGTATGCAGAAAACCTACTGGGAGAGTTTCAAGCAGGCTTCCGCACAGGTAGATCCATAAAAGACCAATTTTTCACCGTCAGACAGATCTTGGCAAAGTGCTGGGAGTTTGATATAGATGTACACCAACTATTCATAGATTTCAAGCAAGCATATTATGATAGCATAGTTCGGGAGTGTCTATATGACATAATACTTCAATTCCAGATCCCACCTAAATTGGTTAGGCTCTTAAAGCCACAATGTCAGACTCAAGATGTCAGGTCAAAATAGACGGAGAACTGTCGGAAGAATTCACGGTATCGCAGGGACTAAAACAGGGGGACGGTCTGGCTCCCATTATCTTCAATATTGTGCTCGAATATGTAATAAGAAAAACGCGAATAGACACTGGCTCCAATATTTGTTTCAATAGCAGTCAAGTTGTCGGATATGCAGATGACATCAACATTATCGGAAGATCAATCTCAGCCATTAAGGAGGTTTTCGACCCTTTAGAAACAGCGGCACGAGAAGTAGGACTGCGGGTTAATGTTGATAAAACGAAAATGATGGTACAGAGCAGGAACACTTCACACAGAAGAAGAAGTAGTGTACAATTTAAAGACAACTACTCATACGATTTTTTTTTTTTTTTTCTTTATTCATTATATAATTTGTGTACAGTTTTACAGGTGATTCGACTACCACGCTAGGCACATGCCCGTATTATGGTAGTCGAATTATGAATATATAATTATATAAATGTAAGAATTGTTATTGGTTAATACATAGTTTAGTTAGGTACAATATTTTTGTATAACAACGAATTCTTTAAGTGATTTCGCAATTAAGTAGATAGCATAAGCAATAAACCATTCTTATTGTTGGCTGCTTTTTACATGATAGATAGATAAATAAATGAATAACTATTCTTGTGGAGATGTTGAAAATAATTCATCCAAATATAAATATTAATATGATCGTGATCAAAAGTTTTTTTTTTTTAATTTGAATGTAAAATAAAATTAAAAATAATAATAATAAAGCAAATTAACTTAATTTGTTGACTTCAGGCATTCTTTAAAATAGTTCCTCCCCTTTGTAAATAACCAATCCTCTACATTTATGATATAAAGCTTGTCAGTTTTTGATTTCCTTGTATCAATACTCAGTAAGTTGAACATTTTGGGGGCAATATAGGAGAACTGTCGCTGTGCAAAAGTTGTTTTAGTTGTAGGAATTATGCATTTTAGGTGTGATGAGTACCGAGTGTGAATTTTTTTTTGTTTTTTTTTTCCATCAAATGATTTTTCCATAAGAATATGAGAATTGTCTTTACATATAGTTGTCGAATGTCTAAAACTGTGAATTTTTTAAAAAGTGGCTCTGATGGGTGTGATGGCTTACATTTAAATATTATTCTTAGCAGAAGTTTTTTAAATTAAGACCATGGGATGAAGAATTGACATTGCACACCCTCCCCATTCCACAATACCATATGTAGCAATTGATTGATAAAGTGCAAAGTAAACACATCTCAGTGTTTGTAGGTTAAGAATAGATCTGAGAGAGTAGAAAATGTAGCATAATTTGCGAAGACTTTTTGTTGCAGAATTGATGTGTGCCTCCCAACGCAGTTGATCGTCAATAATAACCCCTGAGTACTTAATTTCGTTTGATGTTTTTAGGTCATCGCATGAGCAATTCTTGTGAAGTGATGTAGGCGTGTTAGGGTTCTGTGAACATGAATGTATGGTAAGTTTATGATAGTTTTGAGGGAGATTTGGTTTCCGTATAGAAAAAAGTAGGTATTTTGTTTTATCAATATTAAGAGTGAGGAGGTTGGAATCTAACCAGTGTTTTACTACATTTATGCCATAGTTTGCTTTTTCAAAGGTTGAATTCAGATTTTCACCTTCAAATACGATAACCGTGTCATCAGCGAAGGATATTATAGTGCCACCAGTATTCAAATTGCATAAAGAGTTAATGTATATTAGAAAGAGAAGTGGGCCTAATACACTGCCTTGGGGCACTCCATTCGTGATTTGTAAAGTTAAACTTCTGTATTCTTTAGCGGAATTGATAAAAGTTGACTGGGATCTGTTTGTTAGACAGCTCTTAAACCATTCAAGCGGAATCTCTTTTATTCCTATCTGCAGGAGTTTTTTCAGAATTATGCGGTGAGATACAGTATCAAAGGCTTTTGCTAGATCCAAGAAAACAGCGAGGGTTTTGCGACCTTTATCGAGGTTATCGGATATTAATTTAGTAAAAGCTGCAATTGCATCTGAGGCACTATGACCTTTGCGGAAGCCGTATTGATTTTTTGACAGGATGTTATTGTCTTCAAGAAATTTGTAGAGTCTTCTTTTTACCGTTTTTTCAATTATTTTTGAGATCGGACTCAGCAAAGATATTGGCCTATAGTTATTCACGGATGATCTGTCCCCTGATTTAAAGACAGGAATAATTGTTGAATGTTTCAGGGTGTTTGGGAAAAGGCCAGTTTGAAAACTTAGATTCGTGATATGTTCAAGGGGTTTAGTGATGATTGGTTTAAGGTGTTTAATAAGTTTAGTGGATATATTGTCAATTCCCGTGGAGTGTGTATTTTTGAGTGAAGTGATGATTTCATCTATTTCTTGTTCTGTTGTTGGAGTGAGAATGAAAGGGTTATAACTCATATTATAACCCTTTCTATAATAACCTTTTTATTATAACCCTCTCTTGATAATATTTATAAATAAATATTTATAAATAAATATTATCAAGAGAGACATTGTTTGCAAGGCTATCTTCAGATGTTTTAGTTTTATTTAAAATATTATTTGCTAGGTCTGATCCGATAGTGGAGAAGAATTGGTTGAAATGGTTTGTGATTGTTTCAGAGTTTTCAGTTGCATTTAATATTTTATCTGCAATGGTGATCTTGTTAATAGGTGTGGTCACTTTTTCTGTGTAGCATATTTCTTTGACGATATTCCAGATTTGTTTATTGTCATTAGCAGCTTCCTCTATCTGTTTCCTATAATAGTCTTCTCTGGCCGTACAGGCTATTTTTTTACAAGCATTTCTGTAACGTTTATAAAATAAGAGAGATTAATAATGCAGCGTAAAATGCCATTTGTTATCCAAGGTTTTAGTTTAATTTCGCGTCTACTTCTATTGTTTTTTGTGTTGAATGTAGCATTTTTTAGATGTTTATGAAGGATGTCGATGAGAAATTCACAGGCTAAGTTTGGATCACTAAGTTTATAAGATTTTGACCAGTTTTCCTCGGAAACCAGTTTGAAGAGAGTATCATATGAAATTTTCTTTAGTTGTAAAGTAGATACTGGTGATTTTTGTATTCTATGGGAAATGGAGGTGATAGTGGTCGATCAATTTACCTACCTGGGCTCCAGTCTGACAGAGAACAATGAGGACCCAGCAGAAATCAGAAGAAAAATCACAGCAGCCAACAAAACATACTTTTCTTTGCTGCCAGTGTTTAAGTCACGTAGTGTCCACAGAAAAAACCAAAATAACCATATATAAGACCATTGTTAGAACGGTATTGGCATATGGATGTGAGGCGCTGACACTGACGGTAAAGATGGCTGAAATGCTGGATACTTTTGAAAGAAAAGTGCTGAGAAGAATATGCGGACCCGTGAAAGTTGGCGAACAGTGGCGCATCCGGCACAATGCAGAATTGTATGACATATATAAGGCCCCTAGCATCTCAGCACATATGAGACTCCTCAGGCTGAGATGGGCTGGGCATGTACAGAGAATGCCGGATACACGCGTCCCAAAAAGAATTTTGACTGGACACCCAGGTGGAAAGAGAAAAGTGGAAAGACCCAGACTGAGGTGGGAAGACGAGGTAAGAGGGGATGCAGCACAGCTTCTCCAGGTACCAAACTGGAAGTCAGCCGCTGAGGACAGGAGGAGTTGGAGGCGACTGTCGCAGGAGGCCAAGGCTCGATATGGGCTGTAGCGCCATCGAAGAAGAAGAGAAAATCTTACTATTTACCTCATCATGCAATCAAAAAGGAAACCAGCAGCACTACCAAACTAAGAGTGGTGTTCGACGGCTCCGCAAAAACCTCCAGCGGGATATCAATAAACGACGCATTAATGGTTGGTCCAATAATACAAAATGATTTATACACCCATTTGTTGAATTTTAGAAAATATCAAGTGGCATTGACGGCTGACATAGAGAAAATGTACAGGCAGGTCAACATTAGAGAGGAGGACCGCGTCTTCCAAAAAATACTTTGGCGAGCATCTCCAGAAGAGGAAATGGGCCATTTCAAGTTAAATACGATAACTTATGGTATGGGACCGTCATCTTTCTTAGCCACGCGTTGCTTGAAGCAGATGAGTATGGAAAATGCTCACTTATATCCTGAAGCTAGTCTCATTTTAGTGAAAGATTTTTACATAGATGATCTAATTACAGGTGCAGACAATGTGGAATCCTGTAATTTGTTAAAAGAACAGTTAATCTCTATAATGAATTCGGCCGGTATGAACTTTTGACCGCCATTTTTTTCTTATGCATATCTTCTAATAATTTATTTCAATTTATTATTTTATTGTATCTAAACTAACTACACCAATCAATGGATTAAGATATGTGTATTAGCTAGTTTCAGCTTTCTTTTTATTTTTAAGAAATACTTTAATCTTTCTAATTAAAAATATATATATATATATATATCCCCACAACAAATCAATTTTAACTATTATAGGGTTCTAAAAAGAACTTTCATTTAATTTCAGCCCTTTTTGTGTGGTTAAAATTGATGCTTATTTCGTAGGTACTTGTTCTATGGGCAATTACTTCTAGGCAAGTACCTACCTAATTTTATTATTTTCTTTTTTGTTCCATTATTTAAATAGTTCTATAGAAGAAAAAAGAAGGTAGCTTATATGTCTTACGTAAAAAAATGTGTTCCAACAAGCAGATCACAATATAAATCTTATAAAAAATCAGGATTATGTAAATAAAAGAATAATAAATTACGACCAGATAAACAAACACAAAACAAGCGTTTGATTTACAAAAGTGAGTACCACAGAAAACCTCCACCTGAAATCAAACAAGAGCCTAAAAAACGTCACACGGCTAAAGCCATTTCAAGTTTTTATTTATTTTTTATAAGAATAACGCACAAGAGTCCCAATTGCTCCCGTCTGAAGCCAGTGAGACTATGGCATCCCCAATTGGGGTATGTTGTGAGGCTGAAGGTAGTGGGGAGGGGAAGGAGATAGGGGAGAGGAATGTGAGGAAGTACCTGGCTATTCAGATCTGGTCACCAAACACGGCTTATACAATTTCAAGCAACTTTTTAATTCTGAATGGTGGTCTTACACCAGGGCGATACTGAGAGTATCTTCCACTCTGGAACGTGCCACAAATATACCATATATTATTTTAAATGATAAATGTATTTTTTATAGAAGTCAAATCTCAACATTATGGTCACCCTACAGCCTACATGCTTTCATTGTAATGTACTATCGCCTTCAGCTAATTGGGTACTAATCATACTCATAATCTGCATGAAACATACAACAATACTTGTTCTTCAATAACTGTATTATTTTGTGTTATTTTATTAAATTGTAGAGTTGTTAACCTCAATACAGGCTTATCCTAGTGAGGTTATAAACTGAATTGTTAACATTAGACCTACATAGGTACCATGTAAAGAAACAAATAAATAAATTGTGAAATAACACAAATTAATCCAATCAAATTTATTTGCCACTCCGGGATTCGAACCCGCGACCTTCGGTGTGCGAGTCAAGAGCCTTACCGCTGGACAACGTCGGCCGTCAATAAGACTAAACCCACATACATACACTGTACACCAGCGTAAAAATTTGAAAAAATCATATGATTTAACTTTTTTTATCCGACTATAACACAAGAGTCCCAACTGTTCCTAACCGTCTGGTGCCAGTGAGACTATATTTTGAGTAGAGATAAATTCAAAGGTGTTCTAATCTGTATTTTTAAGTTGGCAACACTGGCCGTGTGTGGCGCTACTGTTGCTGTTTTCTGTCACATAAAGAAGTGTATTTTGTTTTTGTTCTAATAAACAGTAATCCATAAAATATAAAGAAATCTTACTTATTTTCAACGAAATATAACCAGATTCCAATACTATGGCAATCCCAATTTGGATATGTTGTGAGGCTGAAGATAGTGGGGATGGGAAGGAGATGTGGAAAATGTACCTGGCCTTCAGATCTAGTCACCAAACACGGCTAAAGCCATTTCAAGTAACGTTTCAATTCTGAATGAATGCTGACGAATAGCAAAATACGACCTAAGTATATGTTTCATTTTAGTGTTTATTATTATTTTTCTCAGTTTCATTTCTCATGTTTTTCATGCTTATTCGTTTTTTATTTTATTTATGTGTTGTTATTTACTTTTTAAACCTTAACCCATTATTCGTCTAATTCCTTTTGTTATTTCAAAATATGGAATATATTGCATTGTACTACCCCTGCATACATTCTGGAATAAACTATTATTATTATTATATATGCAATATCTACTAAACATTTAGGAGGCGGCTATGTTTACCCCCGCCCTGGGAATCATTTATTGGATAACCAATACCCCTGCCATAGGCCACCCCAAGTGGTTCATTAATAAATTCAATTTTAAATGTTTTTGTTGCTTGTAGGTATATGAATTGTACCCTACGAGTTCTCTAAAGTCGTCCATGTGGAATAAGCATTAGATGTACCTATTCCTATTTATTTTATTGAGTTTAGGCTTTATTTTTATATTTTGTAATCTTTTTTATTTGAATTATACTGTTGTTTTAAATGAAATTCCTAAATAAATTTTTGGTTATGCTATCTCTGCCTCGAGATGAGTCCTTGACCGTTGATAAACATTTTTTATTAATTTAGGTGAATGGAGAGTCTATATAGCCAATGATTAGATGTAGGAGTGTTGTAGATGGGACTTATATTTTCATTTTTTTTAAAGAAAGACAAATATAAGCGGGTTGCGAATAACCCAAAATGTTTGAAAATGTCCTACTACCACCACAGGAAGCCGAAATTTTTGCTAGTGTTGTGATGGAGGACCAGCCGAGGAATCGAACACGCGACACCCGGGTGGGACTCAAACGCGATGTTTACTCTACCACTGATCTAATTAGGTTAGGTTCTAAGTTTTAAGTTGTTCTAAGTCTCCTATTGAACTTAACTCAGTAAACATCTAAGTAAGGTTTAGAAGAAGGAGCAATTTTTTTAAAGAATTCATCTATCCATTTAGAATAAGACGCTCGAGGGGATTTTGAACTGAAAGAGGATCGAAATCTTCAAATCATAGTCCAAACTTCTGAAATTGAAGTTTTTGGAGATACTGAACTGCAGAAGTTGTACCACCCAGATCTTTTTTTTGACCTCTATACCCTCTTGGCATTGGGTTCGAAATTTTCATATTTAAGAGATTTATCCATAGTCTTTCATTGTAGGTAGCGATAGGAAAGAGATTTAGCTTTCCGAATTCTCACTACTTTGGAACATTGTTCAGCCCACCAGTGAGCAGGGAGTTGGAGAGTGTTTTTTAATAGATTTAGTTTTACGGGGAGGATTTGATTTATTTATTGCAGTCATGAGCATTGTTTACAAGTTATCATGGTCATGTTGAATAGATAATATATCGTTAGAGGGTAAATTTTTTATAAACTTATCCATGTGCGAGTTAAATTCGTTCCATTTCATGTGTTTTTTTAATCTTCAATCGGGATCGAGAAAAGTGATAGGGAAAAATTATATTTTTAAATTATTTTCTTTAACTCACAAATTATTGCCAGATCTTGAATAATAGATTTTTTTATGGCCCAGACATTATTATTTAATTTTAAAATGAACAAAGTCACATAAATCTGTACTAGATATTTTCTAAATTACCTACCTTTTGATTTAAAAAAAAATTCATTCAGTTAATTCAAGTATTTTGGCCTCATATCCAGACTTATCTTTTGTTACAAAATGGTCACACAGCCTTTCCTCGTCAGTAGCATTTAAAGAAACACTGTGAATCTTTTTATACATAATATCACTTGGAAAATAACAGAACCGGATGGGTTTTTTTTCTCTTGATATGCAGGGTGTCCCAAAAGAAAGTTTATATTTGTTTTGCTTTCTGTGTGAACGCAACTTTTCCGAGGGGCGCGGGTATGTCATTAAGTAGCCTGGCTCTTAGGAATTTAGTCGCTATGGAGCATTTCTAGGGAGCGACCGCGCGTTGTGCGTGCGTGAGTTTTACAAAAATGGTGATTCGGCGACTGTAGCGCGTAGATATTCGGGGTTTTCGTTAATTCAATGATGAGCCAAGCATTCCTCTCATTTGAAAATGGGTCAGAAAGTTTGAAGAGATCGGTACAACGCTAGCAAAACCAAAATCCGGCCGACCTAGGTCATCGAGAACGGTAGAAATCGTAGAGAGTGTTTATCAGTTTCGTGACGAAGCGCGCAAGTGCTTTAAATGTGCATAGATCATCGTTACACAGCATTTTGCACAAAGACCCAATGCTGCACCCCCACAAACTTACTGGCTATAACCAAAGAATATGGTTCCAGCAAGACGGAGCAACATCACATACGTTCAATACGTCTCTGCCACGAGTTCGTGATTTTTTCCCTGGAAAATTGATCTCCAGAAGAGGTGACATAAATTGGCCTCCTCGTAGTCCTGACTTGATCCCCATGGACTTTTTCCTGTGGAGTTATCTCAAATCTAAAGTGTATGCCAACAATCCGACTTCCCTATGCAATTAAAAGAAAATATCCTTCACGAAATGACAGCCATCGCGAAGCCTACCTTCCGAGTTGTCATAAGAAATTTGACCCTTCGATTAAATTAATGCCGCGAACGCGAGGGTTTACATTTGGACGATATTATTTTTAAGAAATAAATTCCTAAATTGTGTTTTTTAGTATTTAATAATTTTTTTTCGATAGAACCCTTACTTTTTTTTAAAATCGATCCTCTAAATATAAACTTTCTTTTGGGACACCCTGTACTTTGGGTTTTTTTTCTATCAAGGGAATTTCATATATTATGTAAGTGCTTTTTAGCTAGGCAAAATGTGCAGAGATTTTCTTTAATGCCTGGCTTCCCGCATTTCTACCGATTTCTTATATATTTTCCATAATTTAAGTTTTAAGACTCTTAAAATATATATATATATATATATATATATATATATGTTATTCTTGTAAATAAGATCTTAACATTCCTTACGCCAAGGCGTCAATTAAATTAAATTACCTTGATTGAAAAAAATCGCAAAGTATGTTCCAAAAATTATAGTAAACACGTTTTTTCCAGTTATTTTACAAGTTATAGGTATTTAAAATTCACAGTGATTCTTTAAATGCTATTTAAGACATTTTCTATCACATTTTTGCCCTATTTTAAACGAGTTGTTTTATTAAGCGTTTTCAAAATGTTCGCTTAATTATTATCGTTTTTAATATAAGCGCGCTCCCTATACCATTCGTACTTACATATCTCTCCATCTTATTATGTTTGAGCAGATACACCGCGCCTTAACGAGGAGTGAAGGAGAGCGAGGAGAGGAGTGCCTAATATTGAAATAACTATTATAATTTATCGAAAATATCGAAGTGGGAAGGTAACTCGGGTAGGGGTTCGCGGGAGGGGGGAGGGGAATCCAGGGGGGGGAGGAACTTGGGAGGGGGCTTCGCGGGGCGCGGGAAGAGGGAAGGTGGAGGAGCCGAAGTGGGAACGCGAGAGGGGGAGGGAACGCGGGAGAGGAAGGGGAGGCGGAAGTAGAACGGGACAAATGGGAAAGGATACCAAGGAGAAACAATTTTTTTATTTAATGGCATAGCAACGCATGCCAGAAACCAGCTAGTTTAATATATTTTTTTCAAGTTTAATTTCTGCTTAAAATCTCTAATTTATTTCACAACACAGAAAAAAAGGTTACAAACTCGGATCCAAATCTGCTACCGGCACAATTAAATTTAATATGTTTAGTATTTCCATATGTACCTCCAACAACTGGACATTCAAATATAACTTCTCCACACAGTTTACAGAATGGAAAGGATTTTTTCATTTACTTTTGATACCAAGCGGCGGCGATTTCAAATTTTGCGAGAACTATCAAACATGAAAATTATCATAAATTTGTTAGTTTAGAAAATTGTTCCAATAGTCAAAAATAGTCCAACATTCAAATAATAACATAATAATATTGTTAAATTATTTATATAATGTGGTTTTCACGGAGAAATCATCTCCAGGGAGAATACCTTGGTTTGGTACCCAATGGAATTAAGGTTCAAATTGAGTTTAAAATGTATATAATGGTCATATGCAACTCTTTAGTCAACTGGTCACTGGTGCCCGATATGAAACCAGTTACCGAACTTTGATTTCATAATAGAGAGGTAGAGATAATTAGTGAAATTATGACCCAGTTTCTTAAAATTCTGGTTTTCTGTTGGACTTTATAAGTTCTAAGAGGTCATTGAAAATATTCAAACGTTTTGAGGAAAAAATAACAGGTCAGAAAAAACATGCATCTCCAGTGGCAGAAAAGTCACAGGGGCCAAGTAACCGGTATAAGAATAGCAAAGTCACTGTGACAAAGTAACCGGTACAAGAATAGAAAAGTCACTGGGATAAGGTAATTGGTACAGGCATAGCAAAGTCACTGGGACAAAGTAACCGGTACAAGAAGAGAAAAGTCACTGGGATAAGGTAATTGGTACAGGAATAGCAAAGTCACTGGGACAAGCTAACCAGTATAAGAATGGCAAAGTCACTTAAAAAGGGTGACCAGTGCAAAGTCACTGTGACAAAGTAACCGGTACAAGAAGAGAAAAGTCACTGGGATAAGGTAATTGGTACAGGAATAGCAAAGTCACTGGGACAAGCTAACCAGTATAAGAATGGCAAAGTCACTTAAAAAGGGTGACCAGTGCAAAGTCATTGTGACAAAGTAACCGGTACAAGAATACCAAAGTCACTGGGACAAAGTAACTGGTAAGGGAATTGATAAGTAACTGATGAAGGAATCAGTAAGTCACTGGGACAAAATAAATGGTACAGAAATAGCAAAGTCTCTGGTAGAGGACTATGGACCATGTCCACATTTGTATTTTTTTAATGTTCTTTAAATATGAAATTAAGCTATGAAAATTATAATTTATTTTCATTTAATTAGAGCATTAGAAAATAAGACGATAATGTTTTTAAATTATAATAATTCAACAAATTTTTCAAATAAAAGTATATTATATATAACTTACCATCTTCAAATCCTCCCCTAGCGCACAACACTACACAGCACAGTAAAAATATTATGTCACTTATCATTTTGACGTACAATGATCACTGGAATTCTCTGAATATTTAATTCAGCGGTCTGTCCGCGCTTTTAAAGGAGCGATTATCAAATATCTACATCAGTGGTTCGGGCACAGTGGTTCCAGAGACACCTGTACAAATAAATACAAATACAAATACCACAAGTCTCAACTGCCTGATAACTGAACTATCATAATAATAATCCATTAATATATTCCAACATCCAAGTTAGATAAAAATGGACAAACGCGTGAAATTATTGAAATTTTGTACTTTTTAAAATTATTGTTTGATCATAAGTATTGCTGTATAATTTTTCAATAATGTCTAACCCAAATAAGTGATTACAAAAATTTGATATACGAGTATATTAATTTGTAAGACATTAAGTATTTTCTTCGCAAAACGCTTGTGCGGATTTTTTGTTGATGATTTAACTTTAACTAAAATGAAAATTCTGATAAGCAGCTTTCCTAGATAATTTTTAAATTTTACTGTATAATAATTATATGATTTGAAATGTGTTATACGATACGATATTTTGCATGAAAATTTAACAAATCTGCCAATGTCTAACGTTATAACCTTATTATGATAAAAATAAATAAAAAATTACAAAATTTAAAACATAACTTCACTAGATAAAATAACAATCTTTCCAAATCAATTTATATTTGTGTTGAAAATAGTCGATAGGTCTAGAATTTGATTTAAAAACGATATATTTCCGGTTGTGTCTGGTTTTGGGATCAATTCTTTAAAAATAAAAAGATTTAAGATTTAATTAATAACAGATAACTTTGTATAAACCACTTTTTAATAAACAATATCGACATGTTTCAATAACAATGTTATCTTCTTCAGGATATGTTAATTATAGAGAAAAATAAATGACAAACAAGTATGGACAAATTAGAATAAACTATAACATAGACGAAATATTTAAAAGTAGAGGTGATTAATTGCTTAAAAATCATAAACATAGTTATACAAAATTAAATATAAAAATTATTGAAAGAAAAATAAAATTGCATTTAGATATTAAAAAACTTTTAAGAACAAATAATTAGTCTAAATCAAAAAAAAATTACTGTAAGTATTAATAAGAAAATAAATTTAAAAGATGTCTATTTTTGGTTATTTATAATATTTAAATTACTATTAATGCTTTTTCTAATTTCTAAGATTTCTAAATTATCCAATTGTATGCCCGTAGTATTAGTGTGTAAAATTTTAAGTCCTGTATTAATATCAAAAGAATGACTTGTTTCCAAAATATGGTTGGCAAATTCAGAATAATAATTATTATATAAACATCTTATATGTTCCTTAACTCTAATGTTAAAATTTCTAGAAGTTTTACCAATATAAAAAAAGTTACAATCATTACAAATTAATTTATAAACCCCAGATTTGTTCAAAAAATCACATTTATCCTTATTATTTAATATATAATTTTTTAATTTGTTATTTGTATCAAAAGCTGGCTGTACATTATTTGGCATGTTTTTAATTATTAAATTTGAAATGCTATTATTTAAAAACAAAAATTTTCTCCAATTATTATCATTTTCAACAACGTGTGGATAAACAAAAGATCTAAGAAACTTTTTCTTATATTTTTTGTTTAACATATTGTCTATTAATTTTGAATTATAACCGTTATTAATTGCAATTTGTTTAATAGTATTTAATTATTTTTTTTAATTACTCAAAGATAATGGAACATTAATTAATCTACTTAGCAAGGTATGAAAAGCTGCTAATTTTTGTGAATATGGATGATTAGATGTTTCATGTATAATAATATCTGTATATGAATCTTTACGAAAAATGTTAAATTCAAATTTATTATTAATGATAGAAATATTTAAATCCAAAAAATTTAAGCTGCAATTATTTCCAATTTCTAGGGTAAATTAAATTTTTTTTGTTGAGTTTATTAATGAAATTTAAAAATATATTTAACTGTCTATTAGTGCCAGTCCATATACAAAAAATATCATCTACAAATCTTTTCTAAAAATAAACATATTTTAATAAAAAGTTTATCTTCAAAATTGTTTAAAAAAAATATCTGCTACTAGGGAACTAGTGCTTGAACCCATTGCCAAGCCGTATTTTTGTTTGTAAATAATATTGTCAAATTGAAAATAATTTTGTTTTAGAATAACATTAAAAATTTTGTAAAAATCCAGTGAAAATTTTTGGAAATGTTTGAAGAATCGAGTAATTTTTTAATCATAAATTTAGTTTTAAAAAGAGGAACACTAGGAAATAAGTTAACAACATCGAATGATATTAACATAATTAGATCAATTAATAGATTGTAGAAAAATGGATTACTTTCTGCTAGAATTCTTTGTCACTGATATTTAGAATTCTAGCAGAAAGTCATCCATTAGAAATAAATAATGAATATAACTAAATACTGTAAACGTGTTTAAGTTATGTGATTAATGATTTAAAATTAAGTATATATTTGTGAATCTGAAGAAAAGGACAACCGCAGTACATTTATGTCATTTTCAGAATTTTTTCAAAACAATAAACAGAGTAAAATTAAAAATACTGCAGGGATAAACGGTTATCAACCCTTTTCTCAATCTTTATAATACCATTCATAAGATAAATACATTTAGTCTAACAATGTTCGAGTGCCCTTATATCGATTTAAAGTACGGATTATGTGCAAACTGGGAATAAACGTCTTTTTCGAATCGTTTTCAGAAATGCCTCACCGGCAAGGAACATAGCAGATGACGTTGGGGCAATGAAGGCAGTACAATTTATTTTGGCGGCCATCATTTATGTCGTTAAGGGCGTTTAACCAGCCAGCGGCCGTACCAGTAATTTCAGTTACAAAAAACGTAAAGAGAGAAATTTGTAAAACTTTTTGAAGTTTGTATTTAATGTTTTTGTATTTTAAAAAAATGCACGGTTTATTTGTTATTTGTAATTAATTTTAAAAGCGTATTTCATCACCTTTCAATTATTTTGTTTGTTTTCGGATACGTTCAGAAATATTCCATTTAATTGGATATTATTGAAAAGCGGAAATATTCTTACCAATTGACACAATATGGTTGAGGCCTGAGGGTTAAGTATGCTTTTTTAAATGAGCACTAGTGTCGATGGTAGGTGATTATTACTTCATATTAATTCATTACACCTAATTTTAAAACAACTTAAATGCAAAACCGTTATATTTATCAAGCCGTAAAAACTATAATAAACTCCCTTCTCAATTGCGCCGTATGATCCACCAATCGGAACACATAAATAAAATTGAACAAATTAAAAAAAAACTTATATTAAATAAATTTTTTTACTATCCAAAAAATATTATAACATACTCGCACAACCAAGTAAGTTGGTATTGTTAGAGTGGCTCCCCTATCAGGCACAAGAGATCCTCTTTTTTGATAAGGTATACATGAACAATGATGACCTTAATATTTAAGGTCATCATTGTTCTCAATCACTCAACCACTGATGTTCGCATGTTCGATTCCTCGGCTGGCTAAGTCCTCCATCACAACACAAGCAACATTTTCGGCTTTCTGTGGTGGTAGTAGGAGATTTTCAAACATTGTTGGGTTATTCGTAACCCGGGAATGTTTGTCTTTCTTTTAAAGAAAATTTATCTTATCTTATCTTATCTATAATGAAATAATCAGTTTTCATTTGAAATCCTACAAGGTCTCGAGTAAAGCCAAGATTTATCTCACAATATATTGGGTAGCAAAAATAAAGTCATTTTTGCCTACCAAAAAATTTATGTTTTTTTCAAATATCAAAACCTGCGGGCCTTGTAGGGCAATGAAATAATCAGTTTTCATTATTGATCCTACAAGGCCTCCAGTCAAACTGAGACTTTGTTCTCAAAATACTTCGCTTTAAAATTAGAGCTAATTTTGTTATGTCAACAAGTCTTTGAAAATTTCGGTCATGACATTTTTACATTTTTCCCTTTACAAAATTCTAGGGACCCTGTGAGATGGTGAAATAAACAGATTTCATTAACTTATCTCACAGGGAACCTAGGAAAAATAATTATAACTTCATTAATCATAAAATATTTTCTTAAAATAAAAAACCTTAAAATCACGGTAACTTCACCAAACAAAAAATCTTGTTATAAATCTTGGTTATATTTATATGTTTTTATAATTTAATATGTGTTTTCATTATTAATAAAGGCTACAAAATTCATAAAAGTTGCCAAATTTAGACGAGCACTTTTACGGATTAAGCCGACAAAATAGAGAATGAGCAGTTTCCTGCCCTTTATATAGGAATGGTGTCGGGACAAAGTTTCCCCCACCACTTTCCGGCGGCCACCAAATCGGACCGCCAATTCAGTATAAATACAGCGTGTTTTTCAGTAATAAATCAGTTCCTACGTTTACTTTAATCTACGTGTTTTACTCCTTCCTCTGGAAGAAACCTCTCTCCGACCTGCCTCCTGCTGAAGCTCTGCCTGAACAACAAGTCTGGTGCCTACCTCTTCAAGACAAGCCGGCCCAACTACTGGACACCGCAAGGCGCCAGGCTCAGGCAGAGACCGAGGACATCCAGGGCTACCACTCACCCAGCTCTGGGTGCAGGGAGGCAGATCCAGGGTTACCACCCTCAAGTACATTCAGGGCTGTCACCTTCAAGGAAGGCCAGCTAGTACTTAATTTCAAACGATATTACAATAGTCGACATCCACGTGCCCTTTTCTACAGTCTTGTAGCACACGTCTGTTACACTCATTTTCATTATAAAATATAGGAATTTATTCATTTATTTGTACACGCCCAGTTCGAGCTTTTACATATGATACTATTAGAAATACATTTGATATAATCAAAGAATTAATGCGATATAACAATTAAAATAAGTACCAAGTATAATTTTTTTGGTAAATTTTCGATACGAGAGTCCACGCTTATAACTAATAATTTTTATTTATTTTAAATTTCAGCGACATTTCGTCGATAGATG
This sequence comes from Limnephilus lunatus, assembly GCA_917563855.2. NCBI lineage: Eukaryota > Metazoa > Arthropoda > Insecta > Trichoptera > Limnephilidae > Limnephilus > Limnephilus lunatus. Next base: position 108,709,689 of record OU830592.1, on the reverse strand, counting down.
TTCTTACGATCGTACAGGGCGGTTCCAACGAGAAAGATTAATTATTCTCCGTACCAGCTTTTAAAAATTATAACTCAATAACGATTTTATTTCATTCCAAATTTTCTTTAATTTATACCTATATCCAAAAATGCTGAAAGGCGTGATGATAAAACTATTAAAATTATCTACTTTTTGTGATTATTTTTTGATATTAATTAGGTATTTATCATTAAATTTAAGTTCTGATACATACATTTCCCAGATAATGTAGGTATTGATTTATTTTACTGCATGATTATATGATTTAAAACGTGTGTTTTATAATACAAAATCTTGTTTAAAAATTTAACTAATCTGTCAACGACCTATGATATTACCTTATTACACTAAAATTAAACGTATTTTCCGTAAATTTAATACATACGTTTACTAGATAAAAGAACAATCTTTCGAAACCAATTTATAATTTTTTGTGGTAAAGAGTCAATACGTCTAAAATCTGATTTTAAAATGACATATTTCTGGTTTTCTCTGGTTATATCCTCGCATTGTCACAGTGGAATATGAAACGGAATATTGTGAATGCTGTGTTATGGAACAAGGAGTAGAATAGAAGCTGTGGAAATATGGATCTCACTATTATTAAGATCGCACTTCGAATATTCATATGTGTTGCTCTTACTTACCTCGTGTTAGTCCTAAGTTATGTAATGCGCAGCGTTTCACAGTGCAATACAATTTCTAATTCTCATCTTGTGCTTAACACTACAGTCATCGTCTCTGCTGCCAACTCTCCACTGTTAATCGAAGATGCACATTGAAGTCAATATTTCCTTCCATGCTGTCTTCCTAAAACCCCAGATAATCAAATTGTTTAATCAAGTTACCTATGAAGTAGTCAATGATGCTCTAAGAAATAGTGGTTGGTTCCAAAGAAAATAACTAGACCACATTTAAAAAAAAGTATGATTTAACACAGAAACAATGTTCGACCCCTGATATTGAGAGACAGGGTCCAAGTTGATAAACACGAGAGGAATTGTTACTGCGGAAAGTATTTTTAGCAATGCATCCGCTGCTAAGAGATAAAAATAATTTTCAAACGCAATCTTTGTAATTTATAAAAAAACAACTTTGGACGGTGTGCTCGGATAGCAGTCGGCTGGCAGCTGGGGAATTATACCTTGATGCTATACCTCATTATTTTTAGCCAACGTTTCGGACAGCGTTACAGTGTCCATCATTGAGTACATTGATCATTACAGGATAGTGGACACTGTAACTGACTTTCCGAAACGTTGGCTAAAGAAGGAGGTCGCGGAACACGGCATAATACCCCAAAATTAAATCACTACAAGGTACACCTAGCAGATAGTTGAGACATTTTTTTTATATTAGCTCCACACAGGAGGCCCTGAGAAAAATATTTTCCATCAGGGCCAATGACAACGTGTGGATCTTTTTAAGGATAGGAAGGAGAGGATGTGCTAGGAAGGAAAAAGGCATGAGGGGAAGGTATGAATCTGGGGCTTGTGTATTCAGGAGTGACGGGCGTATGAATCCATCCCTCCCATTGCGGTGCATGGCGATGGGTCGAGAGAGTCCGGCTAGAGAAATCAACCGGTCTCATCCGATCTGGCCCACCACGCAGTAGGTTTGCAAACGCCTCCGCCGCCAAGACCTATACAAACGTTACCCCATCATTATCATACAGGATGATGGATATTGTAAGGCTGTCCGAAACGTTGCTTAAAGAAGGAGGTAGCGCAACACGGCAAAATACCCCAAAAATAAATCACAATAAGGTGCACTAAGAAAGTTAATAAATAAGATAGTGCATAAGAGTGCCCATGAATTTGTCCCTAGTATTAATTATGTATGTGTATGATTATGTGCTTTATGCGAATACGTTTGTATATGTATGTATAAATGTATGTGTATGTTTGAGTATGTAAAAATATATGTGTTCATATATGTACGCATGTACATATGTATGTGTGTATACATACCTATGTCTATAAATGTATATGTGTCTAAGTGTATGCATCTGTAAATATATGTACATGTACCCGCCTCAGAACAGTCATAGTTTAGTGAGGCGGGTTACTTTCTCGTTTGTAAACAATAATTTAAAACAATAAACGCCCGGGTTGCCGGCATTGAAATTAAAATTAAAATTAATTTAAAAAGCTTAAATTTAAAAAAAGTCACGTCTAGTTCGCGTCACGTAAACACGTCTATTAAGATAAATACCTGAGTATTATTATCTTTTGAAAAGCCCACAAGAGTCCCAACTGCAAGTATACGCTACCCCGTAACCTTTTATTGGATAACCAACACCTCTGCCATAGTTCATAGGGATGAGCTTTGTCCGGGGATAAGGCTTTCAGCGATAAGGCTCTTGACGCACATTCCGAAGGTCGCGGGATCGAATCCCGGCGTGGAATTTTTATTTTATTTGATTAACTTGTGTTATTCACAATTTACTCATTTAAATAATAATTAAGGTATACTTGCAGCACGATCCAGCGTGGAATATACTCTCAGTATAGCCCTGATGTAAGACCACCATTCAGAATTAAAACGTTGCTTGAAATGGCTTTAGCCATGTTTAGTGACCATATCGAAATAGTCAGCCCCTCCCCACTACCTTCAGCCTCACAACATACCCCAATTGAGGATGCCATAGTCTCACTGGCTCCAGACGGAAGCAGTTGGGACTCTTGTGCTGTATTCATATAAAAAAGGCCGGATCGAAAGAGACTGGTTGAGGGAGGGATGGATTGATACGTCCGTCACTTCTAGACACATTGACTCTCAGATTCCTACCCACCCATCATACCCTTTTCCTTCTCACTTCCTCTCCTTCCTATAATGTTTTGTTTTTCACCACAAAATTGCTTATTCATCCACACGAGATAAGAAACAACGATAAAGTCATATTATTGCATTTAAAAAATATATTAAAATTTATTTCAATGACAACAGTTCGAAATAATAAAACTGATAATACAATATTAGAACAGCGCAATTAAATGACCCGAATTTTCTGTAGGTAGTTTAATCCCTCAGGCTAATTTGCTCGCTTCTCGGAACAACTCATATACGTCTCATAGAAATCGTTTTTTTCCCTTACTATCATTGTGAGAAAAATGTTAGAAAGAGGAAACACTACAATTTATAATTGCAAATTAATTACAATAATAAAACCTTAATGAGACTTAATGAGGTTTCGGATCGCAATTTGAAAAAAATGAAACCGTTTTTTAAAATTAATTACTACCTGGTACCCGGCATGGGTTGCAATACCATTCAAAGAAATAAATTCTTTATCCCTGCGTGTTCAATCCCATTCCGACCGTGTGCGACCCCGTTCCCCTCCCGCGTCTCCTTCCTCTCCCGCGTTCCCCTTCCACCTTCCCCGCCTTAGCCCTCCCTAAATTTCACAACGCCAGTGCTTACCATTATATATAGAAACACTCTTCTGCTAAAATAGAATGTTCGGTAAAACATTTAAGTGAATCCGTCAATTGCTTTCCGAGATTTGCAGACACAACCATATGGAACATCAATGTTTATATATTAGACCAGGAGACGACATAGGTAAACCCTACGTCATCGAGTACACGGATGAAACTACTTTTTAGTGATAATGAACACTTAGAAAACCTTAAAAAAGTTGGTCTGACGGTGCGCCTCTTGGCGGGAGCCGCGCTGCCATGGAAATAGTCATCGATTTTTTTCGAAAAAATTACGTCATCGAGTACACGAACGGGAATGGTTTCATATGATAAAGGTCGATAAGAAAATGAGAAAAAAGCAGGGCTGCCAACCGGCAGCCTGGCAAGTTCGCAGGCAGCCGGCGTCAAAGTGGGGTAAAAGTAAATTTAGTAAATTTTACGTCATCGAGTACACGAATGAAACTAATGAATAACTATAGTCAAGATCATTCCGTTTAAGAATTTCTTGGTCTGCCGATCAGCAGCCTGGCAAATTTTTGTGTACGATTATTTAAAGTTTTTTTTTTTTTTTTTTCGTTTATCTTTATTATTATTTTTATTTCGTTATATTTTTAAAAACTTTGATCGCCATATTTTAAAAATATAAGCGATAATGATAAAAAAAATAATTTTAGAGTTTCGAGTGTACCCATCCGTCAGGTATGCCGTTCGACGCCAAACCACTTACGAAACCTGCCGCGGTGCCCCTCACCGCTGTCGCGTGTCAATATTATTGTACAAATTTATAATATTCGTATTCCTTATAAGATTGCCTAATAGTTTATAGTAAATAGAAGTTCGAAAAACTAACGCACCGTCGCGTCGCTGTAAGAGTTGCGTTCGTCCGTAAAACGACAGAAATTTCCGAAATCCCGTCCGTTTCATATCGGTTTGGCTGCACCGATTACATCGAATACAAGATCGAAACTAACCAAAAACTGCAGTCTAGATTATCTTATTCATTACTTCTTTCGTCTGCCGACCAGTAGTCTCACAGTTTTTTGTGTACGATTTTTTTAATTTTTTTTTTTTTTTTTTTTAATTTAAAAAAATTATTTTTATTATCTTTATTATTATTTTTATTTCAATATGGTTTGAAAAACTTAAAATGCCAGATTTTAAATAAAATAGGTGATAATGATAAAAAAATAAATTTTGATTGTTCCGAGAATAACAGATGCAGCAGGGCAAGCGAAACCGATATGAAACGGACTGGGTTTTGAAATTTCCGTCGTTTTTCGGACGAACACAGTTCTTACGGCGACGGTGTTGTGGATGTTCGAACTTCCAACCACTATATTTTATTAGGTAATTTTAAAAAGACTATTATTATTATAATTTTGTATAATAATATGGGCATGCGATGGCGGCGAAGGGCTCCGCGACCAGTTTCCAGTAAGTTGTTTCGCATCGAAAGGCTCTCCCGTCCGATGAGTACACTCGGAAGACTCAAAATTTATTTTTTTATCATTATTACTTACTTTGTTTAAAATCTGGCATTCTAAGTTTTTAAAATTATATTGAAATAAAAATAATAATAAAGATATTGAAAATATCTTTTTTTATAAAAAAAATAATTAGAATTTAAAAAAATTGTACACAAAAAACCGCCAGGCTGCTGGTCAGCAGACCAAAGAAGTCATAAATGAAATGATCTAGACTACAGCTTTTGCTTAGTTTTGATCTTGTATTCAACCTAATCGATGCAGCAGAGCAAGCGAAACCGATATGAAACGGACGAGGCTCGGAAATTTCCGTCGTTTTCCGGACGAACGCAGCTCTTACGGCGACGGTGTGGTAGTTGTTCGACCTCCAACAACTATGTTATATTAGGTTATTTTAAAAAGACTATTATTATTATAATTTTGTAAAATAGTATGGGCATGCAATGGCGGCGAAGGGCTCCGCGGCCAGTTTCCAGTAAATTGTTTCGCGTCGAAAGGCTCTCCCGCCCGATGAGTACACTCGGAACACTCAAAATAATTTTTTTTATCATTACCACTTATTTTATTTAAAATCTGGGTTTCTAAGTTTTTAAAACCGTATTGAAATAAAAAAAAGTAATAAAGATATTGAAAATAATTTAAAAAATTAAAATTAAAACTCAACAAAAAATTGTATACAAAAAACTGCCAGGTTGCTGGTTGGCAGACCAAAGACTTCATAAATGGGATGATCTAGACTATAGTTTTTCGTTAGTTTTGATCTTGTACTGGAGTAATCGATGTAGCAAGGCAAGCGAAACCGATATGAAACGGACGGGGCTCGGAAATTTCCGTCGTTTTCCGGACGAACGCAACTCTTACGGCAACGGTTTGGTAGTTGTTCGAACTTTCAAACACTATGTTATATTAGGTTATTTTTAAAAGACTATTATTATCATAATTTTGTATGAGAATATCGGCATGAGATGGGGGTGATTATACAAAATTATAATTATAATAGTCTTTTTAAAATTACCTAATAAAACAAAGTGGTTGGAAGTTCGAACATCCACCTCACCGTCGCCGTAAGAACTGTGTTCGTCCGAAAAACGACGGAAATTTCAAAACCCAGTCCGTTTCATATCGGTTTCGCTTGCCCTGCTGCATCAATTATTCTCGGAACAATCAAATTTTTTTTTTATCATTACCACCTATTTTATTTAAAATCTGGCATTCTAAGTTTTTAAAACCATATTGAAATAAAAATAATAATAAAGATATTGAAAATAATTTTTTAAAAATTGAAAAAAAAATTACGACTTTAAAAAATCGTACACAAAAACTTGCCAGGCATCTGGTCGGCAAGACCAAAGAAATCATGAATAAAATAATCTAGACTACAGTTTTTGGTTAGTTTCAATCTTGTATTCGATGTAATCGGTGCGGCAGGGCAAGCGAAACCGATATGAAACGGACGGGATTTCGGAAATTTCTGTCGTTTTACGGACGAACGCAGCTCTTACAGCGACGGTGCGTTGGTTTTTCGAACTTCCATTTACTATGAACTATTAGGCAATCTTATAAGGACTATTAATATTATAAATTTGTACAACAATATTTACACGCGACAGCGGTGAGGGGCACCGCGGCAGGTTTCGTAAGTGGTTTGGCGTCGAACGGCTCACCTGACGAATGAGTACACTCGAAACTCTGAAATTTTTTTTTTTTTTATCATTATAGCTCATATTTTTAAAATATGGCAATCAAAGTTTTTAAAAATATAATGAAATAAAAATAATAATAAAGATAAACGAAAAAAAAAAAAAAACTTTAAATAATCGTACACAAAAATTTGCCAGTCTGCTGGTCGGCAGACCAAGAAATTCTTAAACGGAATGATCTGGACTAAAGTTATTCATTAGTTTCATTTGTGTATTCGATGACGTAAAATTTACTATTTTTTACCCCACTTTGACGCCGGCTGCCTGCGAACTTGGCAGGCTGCCGGTTGGCAGCCCTGCTTTTTTCTCATTTTCTAATCGACCTTTATCATATGAAACCATTCCCGTTCGTGTACTCGATGACGTAATTTTTTCGAAAAAAATCGGTGACTATTTCCATGGCAGCGCGGCTCCTGCCAAGAGGTGCACCGGCAGACCAGCTTTTTTAAGGTTTTCCAAGTGTCCATTATCACTTAAAAGTAGTTTCATCCGTGTACTCGATGACGTAGGGTTTACCTATGTCGTCTCCTAGTCTATATATAGATTTTTACATGGAACGATAAAGATGACAATAACGTTTATAATACATTTATCTAATCAAATTTGTTTGTCTTTATTTTTTTTTCTTTTCATTTATAAAATTAGAAAACGTATTTTATCACCTACTAGCTTAACCGGCGAACTTCGTACTGCCATAACTTCGTACCGCCTCAGAATTAATAACTGTTGTGTTAACTTATTAGCTGAATTAAATTCAGTTTTTGATGTTAAAAATTGTCCAATGAAGTCCTTATACATAGATGCGCAACAGTCCGTGTTTTGTTTTTGTCAGAATCAGAGATGGTGTTATGTACGGATTTAAATTTTTGTGATTTTATTACTTTTCCACTTACTTAAGGGAATAACGCTTCATTTTCTTTATACGTATGAGGGAGATTTATTATAATTTGTGTATTTTTCCTTTGGAGGGGTGCAGACATACGTTCACCGTTGGTCTAATTTTTGACTGTTGATATTTAGTGTATAAGAACGAGGGGCAGCATTATATGTTTCAGAACAAAAGCAAAACAATCAGCGCATTGAAATTTGACATTTTTGAATTTTTGGAATTCACTTTCTACTCAATATTATACTTATCACAATATTGCTGCCCTCTTTCAAAATATGAGAATTCGTTCCATATAAAATGTATAAGGTAAAGAATTTTCTTCAAAAATTTTTTTTCGTTAATTATTCTGATGTTTTAATAGCTATTCTGCGATTCGGGGCGGAGACAAATCCAACAAATCAAAGATCATAAAAAGCCATCATAATGTAGGTACTTGGAATTCATCAAATAGGCGTTCTGTTGGGTAGTCCAAGGATTTTTTTAAATATAATTTTAATAATTGTTCTTTGTACAATTTCTATTGGAAGAAGGTTACATTTAAACGTGGATCCCCAACTAATAATAGCGTATTGTAAAGTGAATTGTACTAAGGCATAGTAGATTAAATATAGATTTAGGACAAAAAATTTCTAATTCTTAAAAATATGTATATTAATTTTCTAATTTGGTTTACTACTTGACATATTTGTTCCTTCCATTACAGATTTTTTATCAATAATAAGATACTCCTAGATATTTAATTTTATTTGTTGTTTTTAATATTTTACAGTTTGATTTGCAATAGTTTTGGCTGTGAATTTTAGTATATTCATGTACGACAATGTTAAAATTTTTGGGAGTAATTCTACATTTTCCCAATTCTTTCCACTTTTTATTAATACTGTATCGTCGGCGTATGATGTAATTTGACCATGTAAAGGTTGAAAAAAAATATCGTTTACATATATAGTAAATAGGATTGGTCCAAGCACTGTACCTTGGGGATTCCAAAGCTTGAAATCTCTTGATCGCTATTAACATGATTGATTTTTACCACTTGAGGGCGGTTTTTTAAGTAGTTGGTGATCCATTTAATCGCGTTGCCTTTTATGCCAATATTATTTAATTTTTTAATAGCATCTCATGAGATATGCTATCGAATGCCTTTCTGAGGCCAATTAATATACCCGCACATTTTTTACACCTTTATCTAATGTTTCGAAAAAATATAAAATTACGTTAGCAAAAGCATCTTGTGTTTGAGTGATTTTATAAAACCAAACTGGTTTATGTGTATTATTTTATTACTATCGAGGAAATTTACCAACTGTTTTTTTATTTTTTTTTCAAAGATCTTTCCTAAATTAGAAATTAGACAGATTGGGCGATAATTTGTTACTTGGTGTGGATCTCCAGATTTGTAAAGAGGTGAGATTATTGTGTTTTTGTAGTTCATTGGAAATATTCCTTTTGTTAAACTTAAGTGAGTTATGGGTTTTATTAAGTAAGGTTTCATAGATTTTAACATGTGTGCCAAAATAGAATTAAAACCGGGAGACGAACCTACTTTCATATTTTCTATTATTTTTAAGATTTCACATTCTGTTGTTGTTTCGAATGTTGAAAGTATATTATGTTTCAGTAAATTTTTATTTTTATGGTTTTTCCGGGTTAGAAGGCTTATGAATATTTTTCACAAGATTTTATCCAATATTTTCAAAGAAGGAATTAAAAATGTTTGCAGATTGCTTAGGCTGCATATTGGCATCTAAAATTTTTTTATCGTGTTCAATGTACTTAATGTTTTGTGTTTTTTTGTATTTTCTATGGCCAAATTTACTGTTTTCCACATTTGTTTATGGTTATTTTCTGAAGATAATATGTTATTTTTAAAAAACTCTTCCTTACTTTTTTAATAAAAGATGTTAAATTATTTTTTTATTTTTTATAGAAAATATATGCTTTTTCATCATGGGGATTTTTTAAAGTTGTTTTGTAAGGTTTTTCTTTATTTCTAATAGATGTTTTATTTTATTTTATTTTTATTTTAAATATATAAACGGCTATACTGCCTTTTATAAATAAACATATAATAGAGTACAAAAGTAAGAAAAATAATATCATTTCATTATAGGAGTTTTAAACTTTAAAATAACATACAATCATTTTGTGTATCACAACAAAAAAGAACAATGAGAAATATCATTATTTCATTTCAACATGTCCATATTGCGTACATAATGTTACACTTTGGAAAAATAATTTTTGAGTGCATGTTTATATTACGCTAATTTTAATAAATAAATGTCGCCGATGTTAGCATGTTCATTTCCCAAAATGTGTGATCGACTGATTGGTGAGTAATAATGTGATAATGTATGTGTGTTATTATAGTAGAACGGTAGAGTGAGTCTATTATTAGCGCGACCAGGGCAATGAAATCGTATTAGTTCTATTAAATCAGGGGTATCCAAGACCGAGTGAATTATTTTATATAATATTAATAGATCACAGATTTTTCTGCGATCTGATAAATTTACGAGATTAGTCCAGTTTAATAACAAATTATAGTCCACGGATTCTCTTGGAATACCTAATTTAAAATTAATATACCTAAGGAATCTATGCTGGACTTTTTCAATCGCTTGAATATGGATATTGTAATGTGGAGCCCAAATCGTAGAATTATATTCCAAAATTTCACACTAGCGTTATGTATAAAATGCGAATAGTATCAATGTTACAAAATTGTTTGGTTATTCTAATAATAAATCTTAAAATCTTCATTGCTCTATTAATAATATTAGTTATATGGCTAATAAATGTAAGTTTTGAGTTAAAAATAATACCTAGATCATTTCTTGTTTCTACTGAGTTTAATATAATTTGGTCAAGATTATATTATAATTCTTTTGGTAATCCAAGGCTTTAAACATCTTAATTTTGATTTTATGTGTGTTTTTATTTCAGTTGTCGATTTTTTAATGTGTTGTGACAGGATATTTTCAAAGTTAGTCGAACATATTTCGGTATCAAACATATAAAATTGAGTTTACATTGTCATCGCTAAAAACGGTAGGATGTTATATAATGCGAAGTCGTTACATCCGAATTCTACTGTAGTTACCTCCTACCCAGTTATCTAATCTTTCCAATTTTTTTTTAAATAGATAAAAATTTCGGTGCACCTTTTTTGTTAGTTCTCAATTTGGTAAAATTTAGTAGTTATATAATATAATGAAACAGCAGAGAGGTTTTCGATAGACTGACTTTTATTGTACACAGTTACAATGGTTGTATCCTAGATGACGTTAGTGGTAACATATTATTTTGTTATGTTCTAACACCCTATCGTAACAAAATAATCCTAATTTCATCTCAACAAAAACAACAAGATTTAAACTTCCGATATGCCCATCGAACTTAAAAATGTATAATGTTTATTTATACACAGACTTTTCGTCAATAAATCAGCTGGCATATTGGAGGTTGATACATATTCAAGATTCACTTTATTATCAAATACACATTCTCTAACAAAATGATGTCGCACATCAATATGTTTAGTACGTTTATGAAACAATGGATTAGCAGCCAATTTAATAGAACTTTGACTATCACTATACAAACATACAGGTGTATTTTGATTGATTTCTATCAAATCTGACAATAAACTCTTTAAGTAAATAGCCTCTTTGCAGGCTTCGGATAAAGCCATATACTCCGCTTCTGTACTTGACAAAGCAATCGTTCTTTGTTTTCTGGATTCAAAAGAAATTACACATCCTGACATTATAAAGCAGAAACCAGTATAGGACCTTCTATCTAAGGTACATGACGCCCAATCCGCGTCCACAAAACCATGTAAAGGGAAATCATTTTTCTTATAAACTAAACCATTGCTTTTAGTTTTCTGTAGATATTTTAACAATCTTTTTAAATGTTTCCAATGAGTTTCATTATAACAGTTGTTATACTGACTTAAATAACTTACACAATAAGCAATATCTGGTCTTGTCAATACAGATAGGTACATAAGACTTCCTATCAATTGTTGGTATGGATATTTTAAAATATCAACATTATTATTTAAATCTTTCTCCAACTTTAAATTAACTTCCATAGGGGTTTCTGAAGTATGACAATCTGACATATTGAACTTAAAATATTGTTTACAAAATGCTCTTGGTCAATAGTAATATAATCTTTTTGAGCATTTTGAGCAAGACACTGTTTAATCTGACCTAAATCTTTTATCTTAAATTTATTGACAAGTTCAGTCTTTAACTGTTCATAATAGTTTTCTGAGTTATAAAATACGAAGAAATCATCAATCAACAAATATTTTAACATCATTATTACTTTTTATAAACAGACAAGGTTCATATTTGGATTTTTGTAACCTAAATTCAATAAACATTCTTCTACTATGTTAGAATATCTTAAATATAAACGCACTTCACAGCTAGTTTTATATTTCTTTAAGCACACATTAATTTATTTTTTTAGCACTGTGCCGTCATTTGTCCTGTCCACTAGCTTCCAAGTGAATTGTTTTCCCTTGGCCGAATTCCAGCGTTTCCTGACTCTTGCTGGTACTCAGAGGGAAAGGCAGCCTCGCCCGTTTGCCCTCACAGCATCCTGTACAGCTGGATTTTTCATTTTCACCATTTTTTTCTTGAAATTTCACACCTTTATCTGCTCCATTCTTCATCTTGCCTAGGTCATTAACATTCATATGACCTGGTCGCCTGTGCTGCGCTCTACTCGAAGTCTTCACTGTCGCCGCTAAAAGATGCTGAGACTTCACGATGTTCAATTTGTAAACTGCATTTTCTAACCTTGCTTCACCAATACAAACATTTCTTGAGTTGTAAATAGAACATCCTAGTTCATTAAATATCACTTTGTTGCGAGTACTGGCACCACTATCAATATACCAGTCTTTCTGACTGAATTCATTTGTCATGAAGACTGCACAAAATGCATTCGTATCATTCCCTTTAGGACATTGACTTTTATAATGCCCAATCTGTTTGCATTTATAGCAACGAACCATTTTTGATGATCTGACATTTGGGTTGTCAGATGTTTGACAATATTTTACATCGTTATTGTCGCGATGCTTCGTAAATTTTCTGCCGCTGCCGCTGTTGCGTCTCTGAGAATTTCCAACGACGAATGCACCCTTCGATGTATCCTCAGAATCCGAGCTCATATCCAACAGTTTTGTTTTTATAGCATCTGCACTCATTTTCATACCGGAGTGTTCAATGGCTATTCATTGGGCCGTACATCTCCAGGAGTCCAGCAAGAAGCAATGAAGCGATCCATTCATCGTTTATTTCGAAACCCGTACCTCTCAACTTCTGGGCTGTTTCCACTAATTGAGTGACGTAATCAGTCATACAATTACAAGTCTCCAAGCGAATCGATATTAAATTCCTCAGTAGACTGATTCTGCGGGTGAAACCGGAGTCGTCGAACAAGGATTTCAATTTGTTCCATACACTTTGCACCGTAGTTTCGCCTTTAATATGGACATTGTGATGAACGGAACCTTTAATCTAAGAAAGCCGGTAAGATTTCATTTTATTTTAAATAATACATAGAGAATAGCGCTGTTCAACGACATCTATGCGGTTAAAATTAAAAAAGCTTACGGAAGTTTATGAATTGGGAACAGAAACTGTAATTAGGCAGTAAAAAAGTTTCGTTGAAATAAACACAGATGTTGTTACTTTAAAATTCAATTCATGGGAATTCCAGAAGTAGGCTCAATAATAAACAAATGATTAAATCAACCAATCAGAGAAGAAAAGGCGTGACCATGTTAGGAACAAAGAGATGGACTTTGAACCAGGACAAATAGAAGAATAATTGATGTATTTTTCATTCTCACGTGTTCGGCGGGGCAACGCTCGATACTGTAAACAACTTCCCATGATTTTGATATTGGTGTGTCGACCCGAGATGTAACCTACACATTGAATGGATTTATGGGGTCGGAAACTGTAGTTTGTGAGGAACTAGAATCATATTATGTTGGAAAATTAGAGCGAGGAAATAACAAGAAATAAATAATGAATGGAAAATTAATGAAAAGACGCGAAAAACTAAGGAGAAGCTATTTTAGGGATATTCAATTGTAGATCGATTACGTCAAAAAGGGAGGCCAGATTCGGGGAAAACGAACGTTTGATATTTAAAAGAGAAAAGAACAATGAAAATTAGGATTATCATTTTCAGATGAAGCAATAAAGTCAAGAAAAATGATTTGGAAAGAAAATCAAATGGAAAAAGTTGGTGCATTGACGGAAGTGTTGATCGAACAATATTAAAATCAGACTTATAAATGCGATTTCAGACGAGTTTAAATGAATATCGTTATGTACTTGAGTTGGGGTGGCCATTCTAGTTATATTACGTTAGATTAATTCAAAGGAAGGGATCCTTTTTACGTCATTTGTTATGAGGAAGACAAAGGAACGATAGGACAAATTGGTAAGCGAGATTGATATTAAAAAGGTTGTCGAGCCCGCACATAATTCTTGTATAATAACAATGAGAAATGAACACGATTTTTGGTGATTATAACAGTATTTATGGCTTAAAGGGTGATTAGTTTTAACGTGGGCCTTATGCAATATTTGGATAAAGAAAAAGACATTAAATCTAACGAGTTAATATTAATTCCTTATTTACGATCGAGTACGTAGAAATCGAAGCATCAACATGTGTCTGCGAGGATACTTTATGGGATTTTAAGGAGAAACGAGACGCAATTTTACAAGTTTTTAAACAAAGCAATTAACTTGACACATATCTCAGGGTCAAATTGGAATTTTCTCCTATAGGAAACGTGGAAAATAATATATTAAGTCATTATGGACAGGAAATGAAATTTTCTAAGAGGAGATAAACATTGGAAATGATATGATGGTGGTAAGTAATAAAATAAAGACAATTAAAGATGATTCCGTGAGGAAAACTCAGGAAAATTCCGAAATATCGGTGAAAATAATAAATTTGGCTTGGAATGTAACTAATCATATAGTTATGAAGAACGACATAAGAATAAAGGAGAAAATTCATTAAAAGAACGTCGTAAATATAAGAAAATTGAAGAAAAGAAGCAAAATTCAAATCAACGACCAAAATAGAGACAACACAATTTAAATTTTAATTGATTTGTGTAGATAATATGGAAATGTGGAAAGATTTAGTATGGTGGAAATTGGAAAATGCATAATAAAGATTTCGACATGAGTTTGTTCGTGTTCTGTCGGCGATAAACAAAATAGAGAAGTCCAGTCCATTTTTTTTTATTTTTTTTATGAAAAATGACCTTCTAACTTAAATTACTGCATATATATATATTTTTTTAGAGTTAGTTTTAATAGTTAAAATAATTTTCAAAGTTTTAATTTTTGGAGATCCCTCGAAAACACCCATATCTATGGTGAATTTTGTGACGTCATCTACTAAAATAACGATTCATATATTTTAGATTTTTATGTTGGTTTTCTTAAATCTCACATAGATTTGCGCAGGCGCGCGGCCATCTTGTTTATTATAACGCGTTGATTGGCTAATGGCTTATTTATTGCAAATGGCGAAATCAAATTCTTTGCAAAACAATGAATGACGTTGATGAATTTTACTTGCAGTTTTTTGGTTTTTGATGATAATTTTCGTTTAAATGATTAATTCACTGTGATATTAGTGTAATTCAGCATAAGTACCAATGCTGCCTGTACTTTTTTTCAGTTTTAGTCCTTAAATAATGTTTTGTTGGTGATTCAGTTTCGTTCGGTTTTTAGGTTACTGACATGACATAATCAAAGGTTACTTCTCTATAATTTTTATGACTTTTCCGCGTGAATTTAATAAAACTTCCATAAAAGTAATATTATTTGATAATGTAAAAGCCTTATGCATGTGTAAATAAATACGAATTCGAGAAATCAACGCATTAATTGCGTAAAACCGAATCCAAGATGTCGGATTTTTTCAGTTATTTTTTCGGAATTATTATAATATTTTTTTATCCTTTTTAATTGTATGAACGAGATAAAAAGTGAAGTGACAGTTTTATTCCAAATTCATAAAGTAAGAGGACTGTATTTTTTAAATTTTGAATTTCCCTAATTTTTTCGACCATTTAATAGAATATGTTTACAGTCGGCTGTTTTTATTAAATTTTTTCATTTTGAAACTTAAAATACTGCATTTTTCAAACACAATCGTATATGTCAGATACAAAAATCTAAAAGGCAATTCTATTAACTTTCTATAAAGGTATATGCTTTTACGACATCTTCAAAAATAAGAAACATATAGAACATTCGCTTGTGTCATACCTAAATTCCCATATAAATGACGTACAACATAAATAAACCAGTCATTACCGTGATTACTATCGTGACGTCACCACAGAGCATTACACAGCATACCAACCTGACGCTGTGTTTTAACGAGAATATTAAAAATGCACTTTTTAATATTTTTTTAAAAACTGTACGTTTAATATTATTAAATAAAAGTTGTATATTCAGAATCAGCGTTTATTGGTCTATATGAACATATTTTTTTAAAGCCATAATATTTTTCACTGGAGTTCCTTATTACGAGTTATAAACAGTTTATTGAAGACGTACCTATTATATATTGAAAAAAAAGGGACACGAAAATCATGATATTTAAACTAAATTCGTAAGGCCAGAGGACAAAGGAACGACAGTACAATTTTGACAAAATATTGCAGATTCGATCCTGGAACAATGTACGGGAGAGACAGGAGACTAGGGCTGGACTTCAAAAATCAGGGAGGCTGGACTAACGACGGTGATACAAAAATGACAGAAGTGAACTATGAAATCTCGAGTTATTAGAGTTTTAATTTGTAAATCAATGAACGTGTAGTTGAGATGTTCTAGTCCTGGAGGTAGGTATAAAACTTGAGACTTGGATGGAAAAAGGGTCAGTCGTCGAATCTCGGAAGTAGTGTTTGCGTGACGTGACATGATACACGGTGATTAATTGGAAAAAGTTCTAAGAGTGAATTCTGGGACTTAGCGTTTGAAAGTGTTACAAATAAATGCGTTTTAAATAGAAAAGTTCTAAGTGTCTGGGATTTTAGAGACTAGTAAAAACAAATACAGTTTAAAAATAGTACGATTAATAATAATTAGATTAGAATCAGTGAAGTGATTAATTATAGGTTTATTGTGCGTTTGTGTAATTGCTTTATAGTGTTTAAAAAAAGTTAATAACAGTGGATAATAGTAAATTTTCGAACTAAAAATAATTGATAAAAATCAGATCAGTAATATTTCAGTTAAATAAAGTGAAATTTGAACGGAATGTTTCCATCTCCAAAATAATAATAATAATTACTCTGAGTTTTTAAATAAGTAATACCAATTGATTTATTGTTAAATACGCGAGTGATAATAAAATAATAACTATTATTTCGGTAAAGTTAAATAAACAGTACAATATTATTTTATTGCAAAATAGATAGTTCGGTAGTGAAACAAAATTGATAGTTAATAATATCTATCATTTTCGAAGAAAAATTGTGAAGTATCTATCTTTTAAATTTAATTAACCAAAGCATTATAATTCAAAGAGAGAAGTGCAGAGACAATAGATAAATAATATATAAAAAATGAATGGGATAAATAATTATAAATATCAAAAGTTTATTGCAGATTTAAATAACAGTGAAGTGGAAAAGTGATTAATAATACCATATTATTCGGGCTAAAAATATGTCTACCTAAATAAAGTGACGGAATAATTCGGATTAATCAAAAGTGATTTAAATAAACTATTTAAATATACGGATTAGATTCAACGACGAAAGGGGAAAATAAAGAGTTTTGTTCTATAATTAGCGAGTTTAATCGTTATCGAAATTACAGTAAATAATTAATACCTTAGTTGCGCGTTGTCAAAGGAAAAAAGGCGACTAAGTATTTCATAAAATTGAATATACGGTTATAAAATAAAACCAAAATAAAAAGGGAGGTGTTTAAAATCAACAAGGATAATCATAAATTAAATAATATCCTAGCGATTATTTAATTAAAATCGATTTTCCCAAGAAAAAAAATTAATAACAAAACCAAAAAAAATTGTCTCGCTAAATAAAATACCGAATTAAATCTTTTATACCGGATATAAGTCCCGGATGAAATCCTCATTTAAGGAAGATAAACTCGAAGTTATAAATTAAATGGATAAATACAAATAATATATATATATATATAATCATACAGTCCTAAATCCTGACTTTGCTCTCGCAACTAGACTTCAGGGGTGCTATATGTAATTATTTGCTGATCAGGAAAGAAAGCCCACAACTTTCCCGAGAAGAATTTAAATCCTGTATCGGTATTGCCAAGATGGGGACATGCGGAGGGAGGAAGAATACGTATGTGGGTAATACGCTGGTGCGGCATTTAAAACATTAGGTTAATTGCATATCGTAAGTCTTGTCGACCTGAAAGTAAACGTAAGACCTTGTGAATCGGATGTTACGATTACTACTCAGAGATGGGGGAACCCCGGCTCAGGCTGGCTACGTGGGAGATGGGTCCGCCTAAAACAGCCGCGTGCCATATTCGATTCGGTAGAGACATGATAAGGGAAGATATGACATACCCCTTTTAGACTCAGTCGAGTTAAATTCATTCTGGAGGTAGAAGGAATTCGGAGCATTACAGGAATCGTCATGAAGACTAGATATTCTCCCATCTGGCGTGAAGGGACCTTCTTGAAGCAAGGAACGCCCATGCAAGAGAGTAAATTCCGGTCTCGAAGATAATCCTAGCAAGCGTAGTGAGAGAATCCTGGTTTGAATTGTCGTCCACCAGTCTTGCTTGGTCAGAGGAGGAGCCGAATTTTTCAAAATAGTATTTTTTTTTATTAACCCCACATCCATCCATTCCCTCCTCTTTTTCTCCCAATTTAGTGTATACTAACCATAAAAACTAATAATTTATGTTAGATGAAGGATGCAGACAAAGAACTTCAATAGAAAAACAGGGTTACTGGAATGATTTCATATTACATAGGTAAAGTAAAGTTCTTTCTTGAAATGTTACAATTATAGACTGTTATCTTCCTTGCATTGTATTTATCAATATAGCCGTAATATGGGGAAAATAGTAATAAACAAAACGAGAAAAAAGGGTGAAATCGAATACTGACGAGGTTAGGACGGGGTTAGTTTGTCAAACGCGATCAAGGATAGGCAAATAAAAATAATTAAAGAGATTGGAAAATTCTCACACTTTCTCTAAAAGAACCTAGGAGTTACCACACGCAATACATTATCTTCTCTACATGTGAATGGTTGCTTATTTTTAAAAAAAATTGACTGAAGCTCAAAAAAAGAAGAAAGCAATATACCTAGAATGTCTGGCAATAAAAGAAGCTGTGAAATATTGGCAGCACTGGCTTATGGGAAAAGAATTTACGGTCTACTCAGATCATAAACCATTAGAAAATATGAACATAAAGGCTAGAACTGACAAAGAACTAGGGGATTTATTATTTATCTCAATATCAATTTAAGATTAAATATAACTCAGGAAAATCAAACCAAGAAGCAGACTGTTTAAGCAGAAACCCAGTTCTAGAACCTTATGAAAATACTGATGATTTTCTAAAAGTAGTAAATTTGATAAACCTAGAAGATATAAAAAAGAACCAACACACCAATCTAGACTTACAAAATGGAAAACTTATATTGGAGAATGACACATACTACAAAAATAATAAAAAAAGTAAAAAAATTGTAGTATCAGAACAACTTGGCAAAAGTCTAATAACAAATGTCCACGATACCTACTGCCACATTGGGAGAACCCAGATGACAAATAAAATAACACCACTCTACACAGCAAAGAATATTATTGAAAATATTAAACAAATTTGTAATGAATGTGAAATTTGTATAAAAAACAAATCAAGGAGGAAGCCAAAATATGATTTAATGTCACATTTAGGTCCAGCAACACGCCCATTTGAAATTATATCTATTGATGCCATTGGAGGCTTTGGAGGGTCACGCTCAACAAAGAAATATTTACATCTTCTGGTTGATCATTTCACAAGATATGCCTATATTTTCACATCAAGAAATCAAAGCTCGAGTGATTTTATAAAATTAATAAAATATGTAAAATAAGGATACAACATTGATATGGTATTAACGGACCAATACCCTGGTATAAATTCCAAAGAATTTAAAGAATTTCTGAAGAAGGAGAACATAACATGAGGTTTTCACTGCTGTGGACGCACCATTTTCAAACGGGCTGAATGAAAGGCTAAATTAAACTTTAGTCAATAAGATAAAATGTAAAATAAATGAAAATGATAAGAAAACAGCATGGACTACGATTGCACAGAAATGTGTAGAAAAATATAATGAAACAGAACACACAGTCACCAATTTAGCTCCAAAATACCTCTTGGAAGGCGAAAATGTGAATATTCTACCACTTGAATTAAAATTAAGACACACAAGTAAAGACCTGAAAAGAGATAGGGAACTAGCTCTTAAAAACACAATAAAATCACACAACTACAATAAAAAAATATTCGACCTGCACAGGGAAGAATATAAATTTGAAGTGGGAGACAGAGTCTACGTGGAAAACGGAAATCGATTAAATAGGAAGAAATTGGAGGAATTGCGGATTGGACCATACAAAATTCTAAAGAAGATCTCAAATTCAATATATGAAGTTGATGCCGGACACAGGAAAGCAGAATCAAACCTCTACCACATTAAAAAACTGTGTCCAGTGTTTGCTAGTATATAAACAATTGCGTGCATTCTCTTTTGCGATTGTTTCTACCTAGGGGGGGAGATGTAAAGAAAACCGCTTATGAGTGCTTTCCTTTAATTTGTATTACCGATAAGTTAATTGGTGGCTCACTAGATGTCACTGCTGACAGATGTGATGTTAGCTACAGTAACCTTAGTAACGATCAAACAAGTTATAAAGACAAACATTAAACAGAAGTATTTCATTAAAATACTATCTTATATTATACTTAAAGAAACCTGAAATAAGGACTTTGAATGTTGTTTCTTTTGTTCATTACAGGTAAATGAATATCTTTGCTAATAAAATAATGTGATTGTGAGTTGTAAATACGTAGTATTAATAAATCTTTTGTTCATTACAGAGAAACACAATTGCGTCTTTATTTTTATGCAAGACTAAACATATCATTATATACATATAATTTTAATAAAATTAATTTGTATTAATCGAAAGAATAATGAGAATCAGTTTAAAGAGAGTTAACATGATCGCTGTTTCTGCCGCCCGCACCCCCCGTGAAAGCGCCGCCCTCGTGCGTTACACGTACACCATGTCCAGGACCAGAATATTAATACCAATTAAGAGGAAACCAGGTCACCGAGAAATTTGAACTATAGGTATTTTACCAAACTGTTGCTGTCATACTGCTGTTCGTACTCCCCTGAATACTGAGTGAAAGTGACAACTGCACCTAAGGCTGATTATATCTTAATGAAATCATTAAAATCGAAGTTTGGTTTTCTCCTTTTTCTTCCTCCAAAACTGGACCAGATTTTAATATTTTTTTACTAACTGTATTAGAAGAAAATACTCTTTTTCTGGAAGTTTTGCTATTTAAAAAATATGTCGTTTAGTTTGTACACTGATCGTCTGTTGATGGCGTTCAAATCAGGTAATTTTAACGATTTTTTGTAAGATACCTTTCTCCTATGAGAAGTAACTTATCAAAAAAGCAGTGGTCGATATCTATATTGTAATGTCTGCTCTATTCATATTCAGACATTAATGAAGTGTTGAGCTCTTTCGATAATTTAATTTCGATAATAATTAGGCACTCTGTTATAAGTTGCTTTGTTATTTATAGTATATACTTAAAATATTATATTATATTGGAATTATGTTCACACCTGACTCTGTAAGAATGGGGTATTTCCACAAACGAGGGATTCTGTTGAAAATGTACGGAATATTTAAAGACCATTTTTCTGATTTTAATCATCCTACTATAAATGTTTGTTTTTCATGTTTTCATTCAATATTATTGATTTTAAAAACGCTCGAAAACTGACAAAATCAAAACGGCCCGTTTTTGCAAATGGGTTTGTGACGTCGCAGGCTACGCCCGGCTAAACCAGCACAAATAAGCACTGTCAGGGAACGTCCGCACTCACGACGTCATACGATAGCCACGCCCCAAAATATCGTTTTGGCGGTGATTCAAAAATGGTAAACTTCAACTCGCTCTAGAAAATTTATTCGTCAACATAAAAATAAAATAAAAATGCTATAATCATCGTAATTTTTTGCTTAATTTTTTTAAGCAATAAAAAAAATACGTGGAAATACCCCATTATGTTATCTGAAGCTGGCTCCGGTAGCTGGTAGCAGCCCACTCTACTCATACTCTACTTCAGCGGATTTCGGGATGTGACAGAAGCTCTAAAACTGTCAACATCAATTAACAGCAACTGAAACTACCTCACTATCCAATCTTATACATTATACTACCCCTTAACACCACTCGCGGGGGAGTAGAGTCCCTCACCAAGCAGGTTATCGCAAATATTTCTTTTATTTAAAGCCTTATGCGCTTAGTATCGCCCGAGAGGTTGATCGAGTGTAGTTACGTAAGTAAAACTTCTTGATTACATTTTTATGCATTGGTGACTCGGAAAATAATAGCCTGGATAATGTAAATCTAAGTGACAGTAGACCTTATGTATTTTATGGCAAAAACAGGTTCAAACGGGGAAAAACATCGCTATCGTGGTCATATATATCACAGAAAAGCGCTTATTTCTATTTTTATGAAGCATTAATTCACGGGGACTACCTAGGTCCCCCACCTAAGTAGGTACCTAGGTGGACCTCCACCACAAGTGAATTTGTGTAGGCTGAAAATAGCGAGTGTTGCTAAAGGTTAAACATATATATTTGCAGTGATATCAAAATCCAAAGAGAAAATTGGGGAATACGTTTGTTTAGACAAAACGCCCCGGTTTCCTCTTAAAGCTATCAACAAACCCGCTTTTGCGCCCGAAAGCTAGTGTATTTAATTATACTTGGAATTTGCGCATCGTGTGCACTGTTATTTTGTTACTGTTATTTTCTCGACAGTGAAAATAGATTTGGCCGATGCTGCAGCGTATCTTGACGGGTTTTTAAATTAACATATATTAAAAATACATTGGAGAAATAAAATCGTTTTATTTATACTCTGTTCAAGCAGAAAATAATGGAAGGTCACTTGAATACCGTTTATTGGTTATTTAGAAAAAATTAGGTACAATATAGTGATAGATGTAGGTACCTATATTTTATAGTTATAACATTTTTTTACATTGGCTCCACCCAGGAGGCTCTTAGAAAAATAATTTCCATCAGGGTCAATTAATATCAACACGAGGGTCTTTTTAAGGAAAGAAAGGAGAGGAAGTTCTGAGAGGGAAAATTGTAAGAGGGCTAGGCATGAATTTGGGCTTGTGTTTTGGATTGACTGATAAATCAATACATTCCTCCCACTGCGATGCAATGGGTCGAGAGAGTCCGCCTGAAGAAATCAAAATGTATCCCTCAAGCGCTCAATAGGTTGGCAAACGTATACACCGCCAATACCTAGACACCCCATGAACCGGGGCAGTCCTGCTAAGTCACTAAACGTAGCGAACCACTCGGGCTGACCTGGTGTTGGTTGTCCAATAAATGGTTCCCGGGGCTTGCATCCCCAAAATGTAATTGATTACATTGATCACTACAGGATGATGGACACTGTAAAGCTGTCCGAAACGTTAGTTAAAGAAGGAGGTATCACAACACGGCATAATACCTCAAAAATAAATGACGATAAGGTAGACTTATAGAGATAAAACATATAGTCATAAGATGTATGAGTTGGTACATGAGTGAGATAAGAATATATGAAGTCCACAAAGCGCAGTGGCGCACCAAGGGCAACAGTTAAAATATGCCAAATATGCTAAATTCAATAAAACGTGATAAACATAAAACAAAAGCTTTTTCAGATGTTCTTAACCACTCAGGTATTTTGCCATTGTGTAAGTTTTTTGACTTAAACGATGTGTCGGATTTATAAAAAAAAGTGTTATTTCCGCTTTGCAATTAAATCTCTGTAAATGAAATGTTTCTGAACATAGCCGTATAATAAAAACTGTTTTTGAAAGTTTGTGAAATAAACTTTTAAATCGTATTATTTTATTACCAATTTGTAAATATTAAAATTTAGAATGCAAACATAAAAAAATTGTAAGAATGATTCACTTGATGTTTTTTTTAATGTAAAAACGGTACAAAAATCACGGATTATTATTAAAAAAAACACATATTCTTTCATATAAATGTATAATGAACAATTTTATCAAGTCACTTTTCTACCATCTAACGGGGCGTAGGTGATTTGGCGGGTGAGAACTGTTTCTACTATCTAACGGCGCGTAGGTGATTTGGCGGGTGAGAACTGTTTCTACCATCTAACGGCGCGTAGGTGATTTGGCGGGTGAGAACTGTTTCTACCATCTAACGGCGCGTAGGTGATTTGGCGGGTGAGAATAGTTTCTACCATCTAACGGCGCGTAGGTGATTTGGCGGGTGAGAACTGTTTCTACCATCTAACGGCGCGTAAGTGATTTGGCGGGTGAGAACTGTTTCTACCATCTAACGGCGCGTAAGTGATTTGGCGGGTGAGAACTGTTTCTACCATCTAACGGCGCGTAAGTGATTTGGCGGGTGAGAACTGTTTCTACCATCTAACGGCGCGTAGGTGATTTGGCGGGTGAGAACTACTGTTTCTACCATCTAACGGCGCGTAGGTGATTTGGCGGGTGAGAACTACTGTTTCTACCATCTAACGGCGCGTAGGTGATTTGGCGGGTGAGAACTGTTTCTACCATCTAACGGCGCGTAGGTGATTTGGCGGGTGAGAACTGTTTCTACCATCTAACGGCGCGTAGGTGATTTGGCGGGTGAGAACTGTTTCTACCATCTAACGGCGCGTAGGTGATTTGGCGGGTGAGAACTGTTTCTGCAAAATAAATCTTTTTTATCTATTTCTATAAACAACTTTGAATAGATTTAGAGTTTGATTTGATATATATATATATTTTTACATTAACTACACACAGCAGTATTTTCTTATGTCACCTCACAGGATGCTGTGTGGAGGGTCTTTTTGAGGAAAGGAAGGAGTGAACACGGGTCTTGAAGATACCAATGTTGTAGGAGGAAGGAAATACAGAGGCCGGTAAATCGTTCCACAGCCGAGCTGTTGAACTCAAGAACGAGTCGTAAAAACGACCCGTTCTCATGTGACTAATGTCAACCGTGTACACATGTTGGGCGCGTGTTTGGCGTGTTTCCCGATTATGCACCGGTGCCGAGGGGATCAATGACGCTAGTTCTTCGGAGCATCTTCAATTGTAATACCGGTAGACCAAGGACAGCATTCCCACCTGACGCCTGCGCTCTAAAGATTGCAATCCGTCTGTTAAGATGGGAGAATCTATCAAACGGACCGCCCGTTTCTGCACAGAGTCAAGGGTCAGAGAAACCATTTTCAAGCCGTTAAAATCTAAATCTAAATTTATTCCTTCATTTGATAAAAAAATAACATAATGATATTTTGCTTAACCCGAATGGTAATAATAAATCTCAGACTCCTAATGTGAATGCCTTAAAAAGTTGTCCCTCTAACGATATTTTCCCTAAAGTCCAAATTAAATAAAATTCCTCTTTCATCCAAACGTTAATTACTTTCTTAATTTCGATTCTTTCAAATAATTCTGTACCTACCAACGCTGCTGAGTATATTAAATCTTTACTCTCCTGTCTCACCAGTGAATCCGAAACTGAGCAAAATTCTTCAATGGAATAGTAGAAGTCTATTCTCTAACAAAATTGAACTTAACTAAAAATTGAACTAAATTAACATTTCAGTTGCTGCCATTTCTGAAACATGGTTAAAAACTTCGTATCATTTTAAGATCCCTGGTTATTATTGTCTTAGACATGATAGACCTGATGGTAAGGTAAGGATGGCTCTGCTCTTATCATTCATAACTCTATTCATTTTAAAGAAATCTTTTTTCACTCCCTCCCCAATAGTTTTCAGATAGTAGCAGCTGATATATCTGATATTAAAATATTATCTATTTGTAATAATATTTTTCTTGTGATTTGGATGACAACACAATTGATTTTCTCTGTAAGGAAAGATGAGGTTTATTTTGTTAATCTCACAAGATTAAATAAATAAAAGTATCGAAAGAACCGAAATTTAATTTTATTAATTGCAATGTCGATTCCTTGATCACAATCACGATAGTAATTACTTTTAATTATTGAAATTAATCCTGTCAATTTGCTTTATAATGGCCATAGATTATTTTTACTATATTTTCATTATCCATAGATTATAAAATATCTAGTCGACTGTTAAGTAGGTACTGAGGCACAAACCAGTGACAGTCTACGGTACATACACAATGACGAGTCAAGATCGGCATTGTGTTAAATTAAAGAAAATTATATTTTTCTTTACAAATATATATATCCCTCCCTCTATTATTTTTGTTGAAAACGAATGGGCTTCGTTTATATCTCAGATTCGTCCCCCGTATATGTTACTCGGTGACTTTAATGCTCATTCTCCCTCATGGGGAAGTGAATTAACAAACCGTTCTGGCCGTAATCTGTTAGATTTTATGGATACCTATCATCTATGTATATTAAATGACGGATCCCCAACTCGTTTTACTGCTCCTCAACATAGAAAAAGTGCGGTTGATTTGTCTCTTTGCTCATTTTCGTTGATACCCATATGTTCTTGGGACATTCTTACAGATCTCCTTTAAAGTTAAAATTATCCTATAATAATCTCCTTCCACTATCTCTCTCTATCTGGTTTCAATCCTGGGATTGGTTTGCAACAATTTCCTCTAATTTTCTCTTCCATTCTTCCCTGTCTTGTGCGGCTCTTTTGAATTCTGCATATGATGAGCAGCGCACGTCCACCAGCAGGTCGTCCAGGTACTCTCGGTACTTCCACTATCTAACACCCTCTTATTCCTTTTCGACAAACAACAATTTTAAATTTAAAACTAAAGATGCATATTGGAGAACTTTTTCTCTGGAATTGGACACCATTATTCTTTCAACTAAGTCTTCTCTTATGAACGTCAGCTTTCAATGTGAATTATTTTCTAATATGGTAATAAAAGCAGCAGAAAAAATTCTTCAAAAACGTAATGTTAACATTAAAATAAAACATTCCACTCCATGGTGGGATAAAGAATATACTGATGTCGTTAAGTCCAGAAAAAAAGCAATTTCTATTTTCCGGAAATGTATGTCTTTTGAAAATTATCTTTCTGTGAAACGCGCTCAGGCAGAAGCTACACGTATTTTGAAAAATAAAAAGTGGTCTGGATAGTGAAAATTCTGTGAAAGCCTGTCTCCGGAATCTCCTCAGTCTTCTGTTTGGTCCAATTTAAAAAAAATCGGTTCTTATACTCCACAGCGTTCCCAAAATATTCCAGAAAAAAATTATTATAGGTTTTGCTGATAAGATAGCGCCACCATCAGTTGCTAGATTAGAAGAAATGCCTTCGTTTATTTCTTATCCGTCACATTCCAACTGGATGGACTCTCCTTTTTCAGTTAGGGAATTGAAACGTGTAATTAATTCCCTTTCAGACTCTTCTTTAGGCCCCGATTATATATATTATATAGTTTCATCAAAGCATTCTCGGACATATCGATTGAATATTTCTTATCCCTAATTAATTACATGTTCGAAACAGGATGTATTCCGGAAGTTTGGAAAGTTCAAAAAATCCTTTCGATTTTAAAACCCATCTGATATCTCTTCCTATCGTCCTATTGCTCTTTCGTCATGTTTAACGAAAGTAACAGAACATTTGATAAATAACAGATTGGAATGGTTTGTTGAAAAAACAGAATTATCTCTCCAGAACAGTATGTCATCAAACAGTATGTATCAAACATTTAATAAAATTAAATGTTTGATAATTTTGGTGCGTAACACATAATAATTACTTAATAGTATAATACCTTATATTAAATTACTTAACTAATTATTATAATTTTTATGATCACAATGTAGAAAAGTTATTATTTTATTTTTAACAATGGTTAAAAGATATTCGTTAACAATATTATTTGTTTTCAATATTATTTATTTTTAACAGATCTAGCTATTTGCCCAAAATATTATTTGTTTTCATGTTCTACGAAGGTAGAATGATCTAACATTTGTTTTGATTTTTGAATACGATGTCTCATTTTTAATATTTTCAGGTATTGCATTAAATATTTCCGGAATTTTATGCTTTTTTGTTCTATCACCGTAAACATTTTGAGATATATTAATAATAAACATTTGTGCTTCTCTATGCCTAGCAGGGTAGTTGTGGTTTACAGGTATTTGAATTCTGTATTCCAGAATTCATTCAGCGTTAATTGGTAATTTACCTTACTATGTATAGAGAGCACATTACATAAGAAGAATTATTTTATAATCGCCTTAACATAACTGAACTTTTATTTTTGCTTTTTGGCAATATTGGTATATTTTGATATTTTATCCAGTGGGTTTGACAGTTTACAAACTTTGCCAAGTCTGTAAACTGGATGCGTGTATTGTGGAGGTTTTCAATAACAACTCTTTATTTAACGCGATTCAAATATATTTTACAATAAAACTTTGTGTTACAATAATTGGCACAGATTTAATAATTTTCTTGCTTAGAGTAAAAGCAGGTAGGAAGAACGAACGCTCGAACCGGAATTAATGTGCAAATGCACCCAGCCAGAGAGTGGTGGCCGGTGATACCATTGTATAAAATCGGAAAAATATAGTATTTTTATGGTTGTCAATTGCTCGCTACAGCCTGATATCAATTTTAGGAAACGGATTTGTAATTGTTCACGTTTTGTACATTAATCTGTAACTATTTACTCCGTATCATATGTACCTCGTTCAGATCATTATGTTCTTACCTTTCAATTATTATCTGTCACGCAACTTTCCTCGTTGGCAGTTCTCAAGAATTAACACATCCCAAGAATTAATCGCACCTTTATGATTACTCGTACACCGGAACCCAGGGGGTTAAAATGAGTAACAATTATTTATCAGCAATAATTATTAACCTGAAACACTCATCTAAATTGACAAAATCTTCCGAGAAAAGATACATGCCGCCGACGGGACTTGAACCCGCGTCCGTCTGATATCCGGTCAACTGCTCTACCAACTGAGCTACGACTAGTGTTTCATTTAACATTTACTGCTTTTTGCATTTTTCCACCTGCAAACAACCAACTTTATTTATATGAGAAAGGTATTGCAAGGGCTAGATCTCCCACTAGGTGGCGTCGAGACAAATTATGTCAACATTTTTTGGTGAAGTACTTTAACTCGTCAAAAATTGATTATTATTTATACAAAAGGACACGGGTTGAAGTCCCGTCGGCGGCATGTATCTTTTCTCGGAAGATTTTTTCAATTTAGATGAGTGTTTCAGGCTAATAATTATTGCTTATCATTTTTGTTACCCTTTGTGCTATGCATAAAAATCTTGTCTTAAAAACATTAGTTTGTAAATTAAATAATAATTAAAATTAGTGCTTATTTTCAGATTTTTTTTTCCTATCACTTCGTGAATGCACAGACATATTTGTCAATGACAAGCTTATTATCTACGAGAAAAATATGTTTTATTACGAATTTCTCAGTAGCCTAATCTGTAATGGATAAAAGTTTCCAGTTTGGTGACCGCGGACTAGAGATAAGGAAATGTTTTTTTTTTTAAATATCAACAATTTCTTCAAAGTCGTTGCGCCATTTTAGTTAAATGTCACCTCAACGTTATTTATTAATGAGGTTAAATAATTAAGAGAGAGCAGAAATTTCCATATAAACTATTTTAATTTCTCCACTTTGATTATTTCATGTGAATATTACAAGGAATAAAAAAATGGGGCGAATCTTTTTAGGGAAAAGGTGGAGAGGAAGTTCTGGGAAAAGAATGTGAGGGGTGGGTAGGAATCTGGATGACAATATGTACAGGAGTGACGGACATATGAATCCATCCAACAGCCATCTCTAAAACTGGGCGTACTGTACAGGGCCCGCAGACACTTTAATAGCACACAACTGCTAACCCTGTACAAATCACAAGTGCGCCCCATGATTAAATTTGGCAGCCACCTCTGGTCTGGAGCTCCAAAATACCTGAAAAAATACCCTCGACTCTGTGCAAAAACGGGCGGTCCGTTTGATAGATTCTCCCATCTTAACAGTCGAATTGCAATCTTTAGAACAAAGGCGTCAGGTGGGAATGCTATCCTTGTTCTACCGGTATTTCAATGGATGATGCTACGAGGAACTAGCATCATTGATCCCTTCGGCACCGGTGCATAGTCGGGAAACATGCCAAACGCGTTCCCATCATATATGTAGGTACACGGTTGACATTATTTGTCACATGAGAACGGGTCGCTTCTTTAACTAGTTCTTGTGTTTAACAACTCGGCTGTGGAACGATTTGTCGGCCACTGTGTTTACTACTTTTTTCAACATGGATATCTTCAAGACCAATGTTCATTCCTTCCTCTCCTCAAAAAGACCCTCCACACAGCATCTCAGATGACATAGGCCTTGGGGAAATTATTTTCCTCAGTGCCTCCCAGTGCGGTGCAAGGCGATGTTCCGAGAGAGTACGGCTGGAGAGGTCTAGGTTAAGTCTACCTCTCCCTATTCAGCCCGCCACACAGAAGGTGGGTAAACGCATTTGCCGCCAAGACCTAGAGAAATCTCACTTTGATGACTTAGCAGCAGTGCCCGGGTTTATGGCGTGAGGTTCATCTAGATCTTGCGTTTGACCACCTATTGCGTGGTTGGCCGGATCAGGATAGATTGGTTGAGGGAGACTAAACTTTTCTCAAGACGGACTCTCTTGACCCATCGCTCTTTCTCCACAGTGGGAGGGATTGATTCATACATCCCTCAAACGGGATGGTTTGAAAATTCATTAAAAGTTATGAAAAACACCCCACATAACCAAACGTAACGCATGTCACCATTTTTAATATTATACTTATTCTTCTCGTCACTTTAATGTCTTTTCAAAGAGGTGCTAAAGTTGTATGTTTTTGAGTCACCGTTGTTTAGATAGTAGAAGATTGGAAAGTTCCTGGTTATTCAGATCTAAGACCTTTTCTTTCTATATGTAATGGTTTAGGCAGTGGCGTAGCGTGGGGGGGCGGTAGGGGGGCGGCCCGCCCCAGGCGGCACTTTTGAGGGGGGCGGCAAATTTTCCCAATTATGTTTAAAAATTATTTAAGAAAATAATTATTATCATTAGAGAGAAACATAATGTAAACATCGTTGTTCCTCAGTGGCGTAGCGTGCGGGAAGTAAAGTAAGTTATTTTTTTTAAATGTATAATAATTATTTGAAAATTTTCTACGATACTTTCATTTACGAATACAACTCTTTCTTTTATTATTTATTATAAATATCAATAAATATTTATTTTTAATTCGTAGAAAAACCGTACGCATATTATGAGAGAAATACTAATTAAATCTGGGAACTCGCAAACAAATTCATTCTTAATTAAAACCAGAATTGTGTTCAGAATGTAACGATTGAATTTTAGTTGTGTATTCATCCGTTGATACATTTCGAAGGAGACCATAATTTTATTCGATGTGCATTGGAGTGCACATACCCCCCCTCTACTAGACCTAGAATCTAGACCTCCCTCACTCGAAGTGCAGTTATAAAATTCTCTTTGCAGACTATGTATATGCTGCCAGAATCAAAGAGAAACTATTTTCATATTTATTTATTTATTAAATACATGAAAAATCGAAAGTACATATAGTTTTTTTATGATATTTCACCCTCCATGCTAGGGATGACCCTGTGTTATGGCGGGTGAAGTATACAGTTTTATTCTGAGTATAGTTTTAATTCGCCACATACAGATTTAATTTAATCCTTTTTCGTTATTTGTTTTTGGGGTGTTATGCCGTGTTGCGCTACCTTCTTCTTTAGCCGACGTTTCGGAAAGCGTTGCAGTGTCCATCATCAGGGCAGATCTGACAGATATAGATATCCGAGGCACATCTGTCGGATGATGGACACTGCAACGCTGTCCGAAACGTCGGCTAAAGAAGGAAGTAGCGGAACACGGCATAACACTCCAAAAACAAATAATGAAAATGCTTTTGGCCGTGAAAGTCTAAAAACGTATCTTAATTTAACCCGTCTAATCACAGAGACGCAAATTATCCCACACATTTAATTTTAAAATAAAATTGTATGAATGCGATTAAAACTGAAGAAACAGTTTTCATAAAAAAATTAAGAAAAAGAATCTGTATTTAACATTTATTTTAAGTTCTTTAATTCTAATATTCGGAGGTGTGTATTTTTGAGCCAATTTACATTTCAAATATCAAAATTTTAATATTTAAATACAAGAATGTTCTTATAAGTACGTCGGAAAAATTATTTATCTTGATTTTAGAACGATTTTAGAACGGATTTTGCAAAAGGGTAAATAAAAATAACAAATAAAAACGAACATTTAAAATGCATGGGAAGAACCGGGAATTTCGTGCGCATACCTGACAGGCAAAAGTTTATAGATATTTTTTCTTATTATTCGAAGGGTTAAACCAGTTTTCAGAATGCAAAATTCCAATTGTGGATTCATCTGCTTACACAATTCGAAGGAAAATATTATCTTATTCGAAGTGCAGTTAAACAATTATTATTGTTAACTTTGTACGTGCTGCCAAAATCAAAGAAAAACCATTTTCGTGTTCTGAGTGTACTTTGAATGCGCCGCATACATCTTAATGTAAACCAATTTTGTGTTGAGAACGTAAATTTCCAATTGTAGATTCATCTGCTGACACATTTCGAAGGAAAATATTCTCTTATTCGAAGTGCAGTTATGAAATTCTAGTTGAAGAATATGTAAGTGTTGCCAGAATCAAAGAGAAACCATTTTCATGTTCTGAGTGTAGTTTTAATTCGCCGCATATATGTAGATATAATTTAAACCAGTTTTGTATTCAGAATATAAAATTTCTGTTTTGTTTTCGTCTGCTGACACATTTCGAGGGAAAACATTCTCTTATTCGAAGTGCAGTTATGAAATTCTAGTCGAAGTACGTATTTAAATGTTGCCAGAATCAAAGAGAAACCTCTTTCATGTTCTGAGTGTAGTTTTAAATCGCCGCATACAGATATAATTTAAACCAGTTTTGTGTTCAGAATGTAAAATTTCTTTTGTGGTTTCATCTGCTGACACATTTCGAAGGAAACGATTTTCTTATTCGATGTGCAGTTATAGAATTCTAGTTGTAGACTATTTATTTAATGCCAGAATAAAAAAATAAAAACGTTTTCATATTCTGAGTGTAGTTTTTATTCGCCTCAAACAAACTGGTTTTTTGTTCACAATACAATGATAAATTAAATAACGAGTGTCAGATTCATCGTGTACCGAGTGAAGCTTAACATTTGAGTTGCAAAATTCTGAGAAATTGATTGTTCCGTGGGTAACTATTATTTGGGGACTCGAACGCAGAATCAATCGTAAGATAAAACCTGCCTATTTATAAACATGATTTTCGTCGGAAGAATACTCGTCAAATGTGATTATTAAAAAAATCGGCTCGTATAAAAATAGATCGTAATTAAAAAAAAAAACGATTTCCACATACACCTCTCCCCCCCTCCAAACCGGCGCTTGAAGTACCCAAACAAGGGGGCGGCGAAATTTTCCCCCGCCCCGGGCGGCCGACACCCAAGCTACGCCACTGGGTTTAGGCTTGTTGTTATTTAGTGAAACGTGATTATTCACAAAGAGATGTTCGGTGAATTTTGAAGAAGTGATCAATCATAGTTTGAAAATGGTCTTCTAAACCGAAACAACTTTAACTAAAATACTTGAAGAACATCAAAATAACATTATCAAATTTAATTTTAATTAATTTAAAAAAAAATAAATCTATTCATTAAAGGCTTCGTGAACAACGGATTAAATTCGTATTTTGAACCTTATTTCATATATTTTTCGTTTAATGTTGGGAAGGGAATGGGTACCGCCGCCCCGGGAACCATTTATTGGATAATCATCACCTCTGCTATAGGTCATACCAAGTATTTCGCTATGTTTGATGACTTAGCGGGGGTGCGGGGGTTTGTCCAGGTCTTGGCGGCAGTTGCGTCTGCCCACTTGCTGAAGAAACCGGTTAAGGGAGGTCTGGCTGGAGAACCTTTCGAGCCAGAGTTCCCTCACCCATTGCCTTGCACTGCAGTTGGAGGGATAGATTTATACTTCCGTCACTCCTGGACACACTGACTCCCAGATTCCTACCCACACCTCATACCTATTTCCTTCCCAGAACTTCTTCTTTTTCCTTGCATTAAAAAAATCCTTTACACAGCATCCCCTAAGATGACATAGGCCCCGAGGTAAATTATTTTCCTATGTGGAACTAATGTGTATAAAAGAAACAAATAAAACTATCGAACTATAATCTGCCCATGGAAAGTGATTTGCTATTCCTTAAATCGTTCTGGTGTTATTTATGTTGGGTGGGTAGAAATCTGGCGGTCAGTATATCCAGGAGTGACGTGTGAATTCATCCCTCTCACTGCGGTGCAAGGCTTTGGGTCGAGTGAGTCCGGCTGGAGAGGTCAAAGGGTCTCCCTCAATCGGCCCACAGCTGGTGAGCAGACGCATCATCCGCCAAGCCTCACTCCCTGAACCAGGGTATTCCTGTTAAGTCCATTTGCAGATACCCAATGATTGGTTCCCGAGGCGGCGGAACCCATATCAGCATCCCAAATAGAATCAGTCACAATATAAAAGCAAACCATCCACATGTTAAATGCATTATCAGCCTCAGTGTGAAAGGTCACTTATTTAAAGAACTAATCAGTTGTTGATGTACTCAGTACTGGTATTATTTGTGACAAGAATTCTTTTGGTTGTTTGGCGTTGTTGAGTTGTTTAATGCAGTGGTCCCCAACCTATGGGCCGCGGCCCGGTATTGGACAAACATGAAGATGATGAAATCGACAAACATGAAGAAGATGAACTTAACGAACCCGAAGATGAGGAAATCGACAAACATGAAGATGATGAACTTAACAAACCTGAAGATGATGAAATCGACAAACATGAATTTGATGAACTTAACAAACCTGAAGATGAAAAAATCGACAAATATGAAGATGAGGAAATCATGAAGTAACACCAATACTACTACATCTGAAGAGAGTATAACCAGAGAAAACCAGAAATGTCATTTTTAAATAAGATTTTAGACGTGTTGAATCTTTTCCACAAAAAATTATAAATTGATTTCGAAAGATTGTTCTTTTATCTAGTAAGCGTATGTTTTAAATTTTGAGAAAAAATGTTAATTTTTAGTATAATTAGTTTATACCATAGATCCTTGGCAGATTTGTAAATTTTCAAAAAAGAATTAGTATTATACAACACCCATTTCAAATTATATAATCATGCAGTAAAATAAATCAACACATTATCTGGGAAACATACGTTACATAATTTTAGTTTTAATTTAAATAAAATCATTAAAAAATATATACGTTATACGTACATGTGTTTCTTGACGAAAATTGATCCGTTTGTGTATTTATTTGCACACTTACGGACTAATAAATTTTAGATTTTTTTACATTCTTATTTTGTTTAGACATTATTAATAAATGTTAAATACATATGATCAAAAAATAATTACAAAAAGTAAATAATTTTAATAGTTTTATCATCACGCCTTTCAGCATTTTTGGATGTAGGTGTAAATTAAAGCAAATTTGGAATGAAATAATATCGATATTGAGTTATAATTTTAAAAAGCTGGTAAGGAGAGTAATTAAACTTTCTCATTGGAACCGCTCTGTACGATTGGCTGGTTAACCATCCTTAACCTCATCGGGACAGGAAATCTCTACTGAGGAGGACTGTGAATTACATTACTTGTTTCTGGTATATTGTGAACTAGCGAGCCGGAATACGAATTATGAGAAAGGAATGAAGCAACTGCAAACGGCGCAAAACGCCATTGCCGTTGAATTTATAACACAATTATGTAATTATTTCTTCTTTTATTGTTTTCATATCAAACTTTACATCGATTATAATAGGGTACGAAGTCGTGTTATTTTATTACATTAAACATATTATTATAATATTTATTATTTAAATAATAATTAATTGATTCAATTCTCAACTATCTATCAAATAATCCATAAATCATTTATAATAACAAATATTAACAAAATAGATATAAAAGAAAAGTTCGGGTCCTGACAAAATACCACCAATTCTATTGAAACACTGTATACATGCCTTGTCGTATCCCCTCTA
Source organism: Limnephilus lunatus (assembly GCA_917563855.2). Classification (NCBI taxonomy): domain Eukaryota; kingdom Metazoa; phylum Arthropoda; class Insecta; order Trichoptera; family Limnephilidae; genus Limnephilus; species Limnephilus lunatus. Next base: position 108,673,660 of record OU830592.1, on the reverse strand, counting down.
TTTAATTTTTAATATGTCATTGTCATCGGGATATTTTCCATTTTCATGGAAAAATAGTTACGTCACACCCATATTTAAAAAAGGTGAAAAATGCGATATACGCAACTATAGACCTGTTTGTATACAGTCAACTATTCCAAAACTATTTGAAAAAATTATTTTGGTTAAAATTAGCTTTAAATTAAATGGGATTATAAGAGGGTTTCAACACGGTTTCATGAAGAATAGATCAAATCTACTGATATATGAAAACTTTATAGCGAATGTCTTTGCAGATAAATGTCAAGTAGACTCGATATATACTGACTTCAGCAAGGCGTTCGATAAAGTTTGTCATAAAATATTGATAAATAAATTAAGGAGTATGGGTATAACCGGGAACTTTCTTAAATGGGTAGAGAGTTTTTTAACAAATAGGCAACTTTTTGTAAAGTTAAAAGACGTAATATCGGATGCCTTTTCTGCCACTAGTGGTGTGCCACAGGGCTCCCATTTAGGACCAGTACTGTTTATTTTATTTATTAATGACATTGTAGACGTTTTTTCCGATGTTGATATCCTGTTATTTGCTGATGATTTAAGATTATATAAAAAAATTAAATATACTTCTGATTGCATAATTTTACAAAAAAATTTAAACAACTTGTTTAACCCGGCGGTACTCGCTAGGTATTTACGAACATGAACACTCGCTACCGGGAAATAAATACCACAGAGTTTAATTGCCGTTATTTTCAAAAAGACGTTTGATTCATGTATTCTTTGTATTACGAAACATAATCAAACAACAAGACTTAAGAAAAATATATTTCGGATTATGCAACCCCATCTTAACGTATGGTTGTATTGGTTGGGGAGCGTCAGGTAGAACAATTTTAGATCCATTAGTGAAGGCCCAGAAATCCATAATTAGAGTCATTATGCGTAAACCCTATAGGTTTTCTAGCGATCAGCTCTACAAAAAATTGTATGTACTTGATGTTCGTCAAAACTATATAAAAACGGTTATTATCCACGTACACAAAAATGTAGAAAATCTTAAGCAAATTGACCATAAATATATAACAAGAAGTCACACCAGAAAGGATCTCGTGGTCCCAGGGAGCAATTCGGCAAAGTTTCAAAAGACATATACATATCTGGGACCGAAATTGTATAATAAAATCCCCCCAGAATTGAATATTAAAACATGTAAAATGGCATGCATCGGTACAATAATAACTAAATGGTTGATAGTCTTAGGTAGGATTGAGTCTGAAAAATTATTAAATAATGTCATTTAAAACTTAAAATTACACATGGCTAACTATTAATGGCACAATCAGTAAAAACTTAGTATAGTATATTTAAACTTAGTATATGTATATTTAATCTAAAAAAAAAAAAACAATATTTTGTTTTTTTCTTTCTTTTTACAGAAAACATTTTTGGCATTTTTCACCAGCATTTGGTTCCTTAGAACAGGCAATCTGCCTAGCTAGGAACTAATAACGTACAAGACATAATATAATAACACTTGTACACTTTTTAATATCTACAGTTATTTGAAATATTATTATTATTATGTAATTTTGCTGCATAAATGTAACTAATATAATAAAAAAAAAAAATAAAAATAAAAAAAATAAAAGTTCCAATGTTTGACAATGTGTTTGTGTTATTGGTACTGATGTTCATAAATAAAACTACAAATGCAAGTTTTAATGTTTAATTTTTTGTATTGAGAGTTTATCCTAAAAAATAATCAAAAAATATTTTTTTTCTCAGTAATCTTACGAAAATCAACAATAATTTTATTTTTTTCTTACAAATTTGGCAAAATTCAGATCGGTATCGAAAATAAAATAGGTAAACTCCTAAAATACTAAAAAATAATGATACCTTTATACTGAGTGAACATTATTGGTCCTAAACATATCGAAAAATAATGGAACAAGGATCGTCGCTACCGGGTATTTTTTACCCATAGTTACTTTACACGTCCATTGTTAACAAGCGCCGTACGCATAAATATACCAATCCCTAGATCGATATCTTCGGGCCTTTTCTATGGGAAAAATTTCAACAACAACTTCACCACGGAAAAACAAATCCGATATACGTAGATGGGTGTTCAAGGCCATTTGTCATAGACAATGGCACAAGGTCTACCATAGACAATATACTCGAACTGCTTTATTAGCCCAATAAATTATTAAAAAAAAATTGTAAAGCAGAAAAATGCAAAAATTCTTCCCAGGACAACAAGGTTCCATGTGACAATGCTGGTTCTGAGGAAATGAGATTCACATAGTTTTTTATAGCTCATTTTCTCAGGAAGGAGCTTTGTCAGATGGAAACCTGTTATCCCGAGGAGATGAAAAATGAAAAAGTCACAGGTGCGTCTTTTAAATATTTTTTTTTATTTTCAAAAGAACAAAGGATAAACAACACATAAAAACGCAGAGTCGGTTCGACCGGTAGATTGAGCATGAGTCAGAAACTAACGTATTCACGCCTGTATTACAGTTTATCCTCGAGGTACATTGTACTTGTCATATAATTAACAGTAATAATATGACAAGAACAATGTACGTCGAGGGCTTGTCATATTATTACTGTTAATATAATTAACAGTATTAATATGACCAGTATTATATAATTGTTCATATATCCAATGGAATATCCATGAATACATTATTTGGCTTAATATGATAACTCTGTAATCTTTTATATAAAACGTACAATAAATATAAATACACAAAAATAATAGCACAAACACAGCAGACAAAAAAAATTAAAAACACAAAAACATGTAAGCACAAAAAGCTTTATACAAAAATATGTAAACATTGGAGGTTGCCCACCACTTTCACACAGCGTTCTAAGGAAACAAATGGTTTCCTCCTTCACCGTACACCTCAGGACTTTAATTTTTGTTTATAAAGAAGCTACTTTTTATTAAAATTACCCTAGACCTCCGATGTCCAGACATACATTGTTAGCAGGCAGTATGCGAGTGCGTACATGTTGATAATATCACGTCTCATCTCCGCCACTTGATGTAGCTGAAATAAAAGTTTATTAATATAAAGGAAGAAGAGTTAAGGCAGCGCCGCCGAGGATGAGCGGAGCCATCAGTCCAGTTGCTACAATCGGTAAGATTTTGGTCCTCCCTTGTAAACAGCAAGTGCCAGTGTCTTCTCTGCTGTATTCTCCGTCCTTTTTTGTGACGTGGGCTAAGTTTGGCTTGTGCTAAAATGAATCTAGAGAGAATGGGGTTTGAACTTGAAAGAGAACCTTCCAAGCTGTTTCTTACTGTATATCGAGTTGCTATCATCAAACGTTTCTTCAATGAGCAATTCTTACACTGGACATATTGCAGCCGACGCCTGGTCTTCAAAATTTCCATATTCACCTTCTGCTTCCTGGGAGTCAGGGCTGCGTTCTGTCCAACATAAGTTAAAATACTCTTCCTATTACCTAGAAAGACAATATTTGAGAAAAAATATTACATTTTTAATAACAAAATATACCAAACCATACAAACAAAAAGCTATAAAAATGCTTACGTTTAAAATGTTCATTTTGGTGACTACTGCCGGTGCCGGGTCTCACAGGAATGCTTATATCTGAAAAAAAGAATATGTTTCTTAGTTTTTGAAGGAATGGAAGAAAAAATCTACATTTTAGATGAACAAAATGTAGAATTACTATTCCCTTTCAACCAAAATAAAATATATTAAATGAAAAAATACACTTTGTAATACACCACTTTTTATTATAAATATTTAATTTCGTTTAGCTCAAACTTCATCAGGGCTTATTATATAATATATATTATAATAAAATAAAATAATGAGTAATGTTAATGTTCAGTTTATTATACTGAACAACTTATGTATTCTCGTGAAAACAAAGTATACATGTAAAAAGCCTTCAAGGCGCATTTACTCATACCGTTCATTAATAATGCCTTTCTCGATGCACTTTTTTTTCATGTAGGCACACGAAAAGGCAAGTTTACTAAATGTACATACCTTCGTTAACTTCTGGGATCCCTTTGGCAGGAACAATCTCACTGCTGGTGCCTGCGTATCTGAAATAAATATATTTAATATATTAATTAAAATTTGGAAACAAAAACTACTTACTCTATTTTTTCCCTTTCAAGAAATATAACCCCCCTTGGCAGGAACAACCACACCGATGGCCCTCGGGAAGTCATTATGCACTGAAATCAATATAATTAACCAAAGTTTGTGAACAAACCAATGTTATACCCAAGCTAATTTGAGGATTATATGTTGCTCAAGGTGCTTCAGACAGAAATAAAAAGGTGCTTCAGAAATAAAAAAAAACCACGGTAAATATTCGGAACAAACGTCAATGGTTAATTTGCACTTTTTTTGATAAAACCTTTAGCTACATGTCATCATAATTTAAAATACATCCCAGGTTTTGAATGGTTTGAGGGCAAGGCAGGGTTTATCCTAGCGGGTTTGTGTAATTATGATTGATTGTTATGAAATAAATATTCCGTATTAACCGTTGACGTTTGTTCCGAAGAATTACCAAAACCACTATTCAAATTCTCATGCTGCGCTTTGCAATAATGTCCACAGCTTTGTCGTCAGCAAACGACATTGAGTATGCCGATTAAGGCGATCCACTAGTACAGGAAAAAATCGAAATCGGAATACACGCCCTTTTATGGGAGGAGTTCAAAAATACTTGATAAAAAGCTTTTGGAAAGGTTGGAAAAGATATTTGAGATTTTTTTTACATGTTGCTTTCGTAAAGGTCTGTAAAAAACATTAATTCCTTTTTTATGCATTGTTTATTGTAATAAAACGGTATTTTTAAATTGATTTCACGAAAATAAGCGGCGCGGAGCATAACGCGTCTTCTCTCCGCTCCGTTCGGAGGAGTAATGACAGAAAATCGGGGGCGGCTGCCAGTCGTTCTTCGGTGGACGGTATAAGGTTCACTTTGATATAACAAATTCGTCGACTGCCGTATTGTCGCCGTGATGTCAAAAATACCAACGCGAAAATGCATATTATATTTTTTTTTTGAGGTTCGGGCGTAAATATCTTTTTTTTTTTCGCGATAATTATATAAGAAACTGAATTTGCCACATTATGCAATAAAACCATATCCGAAAAAGTGTTTATAAGTAGGAGAGTTTTCAGTTAAAAATATTTTTTATAGACCTAATACTTTATTTTTTTCTAAGCTTATTAAAAGACTTATTGAAAAGAATGACCGATATTTTTAAGGGTTAAGGTATGTTCTACACGCAGTATTTAATTGAAGCATCTGTAATACTTCTAAGCGGTCAAATTTTCAAAACTAAAACATACGATTTTGTATGATTTTGCATTATTTAGTATGGCTTCACCTTAAATCTGAATAAATATAAAAATGAATAATGATGCAATTTAAGATTACTTACCTTTTTTGTTTTATGTAATCTTAGTCCATTACGGCATCACAATACATAATACTGTACGATTTCGTCGAGTTGGGGTCTACAATGAGAAATAAATTCAGTTTTAGGCAAATAACAACAAAATGAAGCATCCACAAAAACATTGTAATACCTAACGGATGAGAGATTATTACCTGTAATTTCGTCACCATAACTTTCATTTGGCTTAGTCCTTTTCCTTTTTTCAGTTGGCTTAGGTAAATCTGTGAATTTTCTAATTTCCTCTAAGTGTTTTAGCAAGAAACATTTTAACTTCAAAATATTTACGTATTGGCATAACGCGACTGACTGTTCACTGACAGTTGAAAGCATAATGGCCTAACCGGATATACTGGTTCAATGGCGTATTTGTCATTTCCGTTTACTATCTACAATTCAGTTCTTCTATGGTACCCGATATTTTTTGGAGGTTCAAGGTTAAGTAAAGAGATATACCTACGCCCCTGGCCGTACGCGAACTGACCGTCCCCCGGAGTGAGGGCGTGTGAACTATCGGTTTGAAGGTACTTAAAATCTTGGGTTGCCAGAATGCGTAGGAAAAAAAATACAACAAATTTTTTGTACTCTGTGGTATTTTTTACCCAGTAGCGAGTATCGCCGGGTTAATTGGTGTATAAGCAATAAACTGGCACATAACATAAGTAAATGTCAAAAAATAAGATTTTATAAAATAAAGAAACCGACCATTTATGAATACAATCTTGACAAAATTATATTAAACTCGGTAGAAACAATAAATGATCTAGGTATTATTTTTAACTCAAAACTTACATTTATTAGCCATATAACTAATATTATTAATAGAGCAATGAAGATTTTAGGATTTATTATTAGAATTACCAAACAATTTTGTAACATTGATACTATTCGCATTTTATACATAACGCTAGTGAGAAGCATTTTGGAATATAATTCTACGATTTGGGCTCCACATTACAATATCTATATTCAAGCGATTGAAAAAGTCCAGCATAGATTCCTTAGGTATATTAATTTTAAATTAGGCATTCCAAGAGAATCCGTGGACTATAATTTGTTATTAAACTGGACTAATCTCGTAAATTTATCAGATCGCAGAAAAATCTGTGATCTATTAATATTATATAAAATAATTCACTCGGTCTTGGATACCCCTGATTTAATAGAACTAATACGATTTCATTGCCATGGTCGCGCTAACAATAGACTCACTCTACCGTTCTACTATAATAACACACATACATTATCACATTATTACTCACCAATCAGTCGATTACACATTTTGGGAAATGAACATGTAAACATCGGCGACATTTATTTCTTAAAATTAGCGCAATATAAACATGCACTCAAAAATTATTTTTCCAAAATGTAACTTTATATACGCAATTTGGACATGTTGAAATGAAATGATGATATTTCTCATTGTTCTTTTTTGTTATTTTTTGTTGCGATACACAAAATGATTGTATGTTATTTTAAAGTTTAAAACTACTATTATGAAATGATATTATTTTTCTTACTTTCGTACTCCGTTATATGTTTAATTATAAAAGGCAGTATAGCCGTTTATGTATTTAAAATAAAATTAAAATAATTAATTAGTTGTGAAAAAAAATCACAACAGGAAAATAGAACTATATTTTAAAATACATCTGAATTTGGATTTTGTTTTCTTGAATAAATGAATGCAAATCTTGGAAGTGAAAATTAACCCACTTCCCGACGATCGATCGATCTGAAACTCGGCAAATAGACTCATTATCATTATTTAATGCACTCAATCACACATTTCTCTGAAATTGTAAACATATGTAGGTACTATAATAAAATAAAAAATGTTTTTATTACGTGTGGATTTTTCATATACATAATAGTAAACTCTTTATATTATTTTTCAAGAATCTTTAATGTTGCTGATTTTCTATACAATATTAATCATTGTTAATAACAAAAAATAGTTAAATGAACGAAAATAAGAGTTAAATTTGTCTCATTGTATCAAATTGTATTTTATCACCTTCAAAAATTTTTATCAGCATTAAGAAAGATGAAATCAAAAAACAATTCATTATTGTAGAACCTCTATTATTTGAATAACAAAAAACTACTCATATATTCTGTCTTCATATAAACGTGTTCCCCAATTTCCTCTATGGATTTTGACACCACTGCAAATATTTTTTATTATAATATAGATATCGACCACAAGAGTGTCGGAACGTTTGGTTTTTTTGATAATTTACTTCTAATGGGAGTTAGGACTCTCCAAAAATCCTTAAAAATGCCTGCTTTGAAATCCTTCAACAGACGCTCAGTACAAAAACTAGACAAGACATTAAAAAAAATGTATACAGTTCACACGCAGTAGAAGCGAAACCTTCACAAAACTAATGTAGACAAGAGTGAGAAGGCTACGAAGCACAAAGAGGAGACCGATTATACTATCTCATTCTCTCGCAGGCTAAATCGTATAGATATATGTGTTTGTCTCTTTTTAGTGTCGCTGTTTTTCGTTTCATCGAGTTTCAAATCACAACGGTGCTAAAGAAGGTCTCACTTCAAAAATAAAAATCGGTCCAGTTGTGGAGGAGAAAAATGGGAAATACAAAACCTCGGTTATGACAATTTTATTTATTAAGGTATTTTAGTCTGAAGAGAGATTTTATTATATCTTTTGTGGGATCGTTATGACATAAATGTCGTTATGTCGTGTCAGATTTGTCTGATTTATTTACTTTTTCTGTGTACATCGTACATTAAATGAATAAATAATCATGAATACTTGTAGGAATTTGTGTTTAAAACGATCTAAACTAAAATATGTAAAAATCACACGAATCTGACAGAAGATCATGTCCGTTATCTCATAACGATTCCACAAAAGATATAGAATCGCTCTTTTGAGGTGCAGTTGTCCCTTTCGCTCAGTATTCGGGTGAGTAAGAGCGAGAGTGACAGCAACAGTTTAGTAAAATATTTATTCATCAAATTTCTCAGCGACTGGGTTTCCTAATGTACAGAATAATAGTTTTTTGTTTGATTAAACAATATAAAGTACTAAATTAAACAATTTTGTAAAAACAATGGGGTGTTTCCACATTTTTTTATTGTTTAAAAAATTAAGCAAAAAAATACGATGATTAGAGCCTTTTTATTTTATTTTTATGTTGACGAATAAATTTTCTACAGCGAGTTAAAGTTTCCCATTTTTGAATTACCGCTAAAACGATATTTTGGGGTGAGGCTATAACAAAAATTTGCGCAATTAAAGATTTATTGATAGAATGATCTAGACCAGTGATGGGCAAAGTACGGCCCGCGGGCCAGCTCCGGCCCGCAAAGGCATTTAATCCGGCCCGCCGACGATCTTTCGAAATTATAAGGCCTATTATATAATATTAATTTCGAAGGCTCATCGGCGTCAAAATATAAATATCGCGGGCTATTATAGCCAACTGTATAAAGTAAATTATTTGAATTTGAAAAAGAAGCCTTTTCTAGACTAGCCACGTAGTTAACTGTCACCGATCGAGCCCAACGTGTGGTACAGTTTTGCTTGCAAGCAAAGCTGTAGTAATAGTAAGGTAACTTTGTTTTGAAGTTGTTTGTGTTCTTGCTTGCTTGCAAGTGTAACGCACTAGAAAAAGATAAGGTCGATTCTGAGTGTCGACTAATTAAAGAAGAGTGGGCTTGGAAATACTTCTTTTCAGAATATAACGGTAAGCCAATATGTCTTACATGCAATCAAGGAGTGGCGGTATTTAAAGATTTTAACCTCTTTCGCCATTTTAACACCAAACATGCTAAAACCAAATATGCTTCTATGAGTGATGCAGAAAGAAAGGTGAATGCGGAAAACCCAAAGAAAAGACTGTCTGAGCATCGGAATACGTCCATAAAACAAAATACTGCACAGAAGGCTTCTACATTGGCGGGACATGTTGTGGCTTATAAAATAGCTAAAAACAACACACCATACTCAGAAGGAGAGTTTTTAAAAGATTGCGTGGTGAGTATAAGTAACATTTTATGCCCAGAAAAAACTTATCTAAAGCGTTTGAGTCTGTCAGCTTATCGCGAAAAATAATAACGCGAATTGATGCTATTGCATCAAACTTGTCTTCTCAACTTAGGCAACGTATAGAAAAGTTTAAATATTTTTCTGTGACTATGGATGTACGGATAGAAATGACACTGCTCAATTATTGATCTTCATTAGGGGAGTTGACGACGAATTCAATATTACTGAAGAGTTAGCTTGCTTGCAATCACTGAAATGAAAAACGATGGGCCAAATAATTTATAACAAATTTTTCAGAGGTCTTCAAAATTTAAATGCATCTATTTCAAAATATGCAATGTAACTACAGATGGAGCCCCAAATATGGTTGAAAACTGCATCGAGAATAATGATTTAACTCTCTTTCCGCCCTTAGAATCCGTGGCACCAGTGAGTGAGAACAAACTGAAAAAATTCAGTCAGGCGTTGAAGAAACTTCACACAGAATATGAAACTAGGTTTCAAGATTTTAAGAATATTCGGTCATCGCTTGATGTTTTTTCAATGACATTTAATGTGGACCCGGAGAATTTCTCTGCAGAATTGCAGTTGGAAATTGTTGAAATACAGTGCAGCCTCCATTTAAAACAATTGTTCTTAAATTACGAAAATTTAGATTTTTATTGAACACTGCTGAAAACTGAATATCTTAAGATAATTGATCAAACCCAAAAAATAATAGCGATGTTTGGGTCGTCGTCTGTCCGCGAACAGACTTTTTCGACAATGAAATTGCGGAAAAACTCAGTCAGAAATCGATTACTGGCGAGCACATTTTCTCGCTGCTAAAGGTTACTTCGTTGCAGCTCAAACCTGTATTTAAAGACATTATGGCCAATCAAAAACAATTGCACATGTCTCACATACCTACAATAGCAGGGCCTTCGAATAAAAGTTAAATAATTGTAATATGTAACTTATATTAGCGTTTGTGTGTAAAGTTTTGTTATAAGTATAGATTTTAGAACAAAATGCATTTTGGCAATACTCCTTGCCCTCGTCTGAAATTTCAAAAGCTTTCTGGCCCCCCATGAAAAAAGTTTGCCCACCACTGATCTAGACAATGTAAAAATCGTTACATATTTTTTTTTGAAATACTCACAAATTATTCAAAACTCGAATATTTTTTATACTACATATTTATTTATGTACATGGTCAAGTTTAACAATCAAACGCAAGAAAGAATTTTTTATATAAACTCTAAAATAATATTTTATTAAAATCCGATGACAGGTCGGATTTTGTAACTTAAAGCTCAGAATATTTACAAATACAAAAAATAATAGATTATTATATTACATTATGATAGATCTGCATCAATTCATTGTCACTCTCATTTCATAGAAATATTCTTCAAAATTAACAGCATATTATAATGTACAATGGAAACAGAAAAATATTTTATTTAAAACACAAGATATTAGTCGTTATGACTATTATAATGTATGGAAGCAATCGGCTTAGCATGGGGGAAAATATCTTTTTATATGTATATTAGATTTATTTATAGGCTATTATCCAATATAACGGTGACCGGACAACTCAGAATGAATTCAACTCAACACCTCCTTTGAAAAGTCATTAAAAGTGGTGAAAAAAAAGGTTAAATAGGTTACGTAAGGTTAGGGTTATGTGCTTTTTTAATTATTTTTTTCATAGCTTTTAATGACTTTTCAAAGAGGTGGTGAGTTGAGTTGATTCTGAGTTGTCATGGAACCTCAATGGAACCCAACCCAACATATTATAAAGCATATAAAACGAACTGAAAAACAGTAAAAATTAAGTAGAGAATTGTAGGTATCTACAAATTGTGCCTGATTTTTTTTTAACATCTCCACACAGGAGGCCCTAGAAGAAAAAATTCCACAGGGCGTATGTTATCTTTGGTGATGCTGTGAGGGGGGTCTTTTTAGGTAAAGGAAGGAGAGGAGGTTCTGGGAAGGAAAAATGTATGAGGGGATGTTAGGAATCTGGGAGTCACCGTATCCAGGAGTTAAAAAGTCATACAGATGCAAGCACCCGCTCCATAGATTCTTACTGCTAGCCCCTGCGGGCGGCATTTTCGTTCGGATTCGCCCAGTAAATGTTGGTGACCATTTTATAAATCCAATAGGAACTGGTTCCAAAAATAGCTGATTTCTCGGATCTACTGTGATCAGGTGACAGCTAGTCAAAAGCGAAACATGGAAAAACTCTTGTGGTAACAAGGTGGTGTGGTAAATTTTGGAGGCGGGTATGGGTACCGCAGTACCAGAAACCATTAATTGGATAACCAAAACCTCTGGAATAGGTCACCCTATAGCGGGTGGTCCCGGCTATGAACCATTTAACCCCGATTGCGGCGGTACTTATTCACGGCAGCGGTCAGCGTATGACATCACTGATCTCTACCGCTGGCAGCGAATCTGTTCGCGGCGAGCTTCAGGACAGAGAAGCCAACCAAGAGGATAACACGCGTGCTGCAAGGTCGAGGCCAACCAAGCCATGGCGCTTTTGGACAACGCAACGTAACGTTTAATTTCATTAGTTATCAGATTATTATTTCATTGTTAATTTAGTTTTACTTTATCTTTAAAAGTAATGGCGCCCTCATTTAATTAAATATTATGCTTGCCCACTTGTAAATTTTATCATGGTACATTAATCTAACATGTTACATCTTGGATGTTCATGTCCACCCTTGAGTATTTAATTTTAAGATAGAGTTCTCATTTAAACATGCTCCTTTGTATAACAATAAATCAATATATACATTTGTTCAATACGTCTTATCATTTATTTAAGAACTGTACAACAATCATAGTTTACTAAAGATAAACTATGATTGTTGTACAGTTCTTAAATAAATGATAAGACGTATTGAACAAATGTATATATTGATTTATTGTTATACAAAGGAGCATGTTTCAATGAGAACTCTATCTTAAAATTAAATACTCAAGGGTGGACATGAACATCCAAGATGTTACATGTTAGATTAATGTACCATGATAAAATTTACAAGTGGGCAAGCATAATATTTAATTAAATGAGGGCGCCATTACTTTTAAAGATAAAGTAAAACTAAATTAACAATGAAATAATAATCTGATAACTAATGAAATTAAACGTTACGTTGCGTTGTCCAAAAGCGCCATGGCTTGGTTGGCCTCGACCTTGCAGCACGCGTGTTATCCTCTTGGTTGGCTTCTCTGTCCTGAAGCTCGCCGCGAACAGATTCGCTGCCAGCGGTAGAGATCAGTGATGTCATACGCTGACCGCTGCCGTGAATAAGTACCGCCGCAATCGGGGTTAAATGGTTCATAGCCGGGACCACCCGCTATAACCCCAAGTGGTTCGCTACATTTAGTGACTTGGCAGAGGTGCCCGGGTTCATGGGGTTTTGAGGATGCGTCTGCCAACCTGCTGCGTGGTGGGCCGAACCGAGAGACTGGTTGAGGGAGGCCTTTTGCCAGCCGGACTCTCTCGACCTATTGCCTTGCACCGCAGTTCGAGGGATGGATTAATACGTCCGTCACTCCTGGACACACTGACACCCAGATTACTACCCACCCCTCATACCTTTTTCCTTCCCAGAATTTCCTAACCTTCCCTTCCTTAAAAATACCCTCTACAAAGCATTCCCTAAGATGACATAGGCCCTGAAGGAAATTATTTTCTTCAGGGCCTCTTGTGTGGAGCTATTATGTAAAAAAAAAACTAGATTTACCTTTATTTAAAATAAGCTGACCCGGGGACTTCGTACCGCCTCAGAATCAATAACTGTTGTGTTAACTAATTAGCTTAAATTCAAATTTAGTTTTTTAATCTAGTTAAAAATTACACAATGAAGCAATTATCGATGCGTAACTGTCATCGTTTTGTTTTTGTCAGTATCAGAGATGGCGTTGTATACAGAAATATAATTTATGTGATTTTTTTACTTTTCGACTTACTTACGGGAATTGCGTTTCATTTTCTTCATAAGTGTGAGGGAGATTTATTATAATTATTGTATTTTTCCATTGGAGGGGTGTAGACATACGTTCTCCGTTTGTCCCATTTTCAACTGTTGACATTGAGTGTGTAAGAAAAAGGGGCAACATTATATGTTTAATAACAATCACTCTTTCAACTTTCCTGAATGTATCCACAAACTCCTCATGTCAAATGTCAATGCGCTGATGGTTTTGCTTTTGTTCTTAAACATATAATACTGCAGCTCTTTCTAACACACTAAATAACAACAGTCAAAAACGAGACAAACGGTGAGGTATGTCTGCACCCCCCCCCCCCCCCAAGGCAACATACAATCATTATCATACATCTCCCTCACACAAACAAAGAAAATGAAACGCAAGGAATAAGTAGTAATTTTGAGGAAACAGTCACACGTATTTTGTGTGTCTCATCTTTTGTCTCACCATTATTGAATGTGTTAGAAAGAGCTGCAGCATTGTAGCGATAAGGAATGTATGTTTATTACCTTTTTGCACAGATAATATAAACAAAGGGAGATATGCTATGGGCAGTTTAAACCTTGTGGAACTGTATTTCCTCGTGTCGCCGATATTATTAACCAATACTATTACACACCTTCGCTTACGCTAAAGTATACGCCCCTATTCGAACTCACACTTAAAACTTGTCATTTTCGTTGGCACTAATACTTAGAACAGATTTCTATGCGTACACGTTCCGAACGCATTCGCAATTAGCAATACATAGAAATGATGACGAATAAGGCTTACAAGAATACAAATCGACAGAGATCGACATTTTAGTTAAAAAGTGGTTCCAGTTAAAATTTTGATGAAAAATTCTTATTCTCGGAACCGATAAATCGAAACAAGTGTGATCTGGACTCTGGGCACGTTTAACGTGTCCCATTTGTAACAAATCCAAATCAATTGTTTCTAATCTATAATTAGATAACTGAATTTTAACAGTTTTTGGTTTTGTTCAATAACTTTAATCACAATGACACCCACAGTGGGTTTTTGTTGTTGTAAAAATCCATAAAAAGAAACTCTCATTTTTTACTCATGTTAATTTATTTTGTATTTGAGTACTTCACAAGAGTCCCATCTGCTCCCAACCATCTGGAACCAGTGAGACTAGGGCATCCGCAATTGGGGTATTTTATGAGGTTTCAGATGGTGAGGAGTGGAAGAAGTCGAGGAAAATGAAAGTGGGGAAGTACCCGGTTATTCAGATCTGGTCGCTAAACACGGCTAATAAATTTAAAGCAACCTTTCTGTTCTGAATGGTGGTCTTTAATCAGGGTTATACTGAAAGTATTTACAATTCTGTTTCACAATTAATAATTTTTCCAATAATAATGACAAGTATTTTGGGCAACGTTGTGTGCTCTACCCGTGTTAGGGCCTTTATTTTGCGATTTCATATTTTGTTTCATAATCTATTTATTACCCGTGTTTTACAGGCAGTTTTTTTTAAATAATATGTAAACAGATATTTTCCTCCTCTTTTGAATGTCAAATGTGCTAGTTTTCATCAATCTCGAACATATGTAAATAAAAAAAATTTAAATAAAAAGCCCACCTTGGTATAATTAACAAAAATATATAGAAATATGTATGTACAAGAGGTATTTCATTTAGCAAACAAACATTTAAAAAATATATACATATTATTGACCGGTAAAGTGGAGATATTTGTATTTGGAGATACTTGTCGCTTCGATAATTTTGGTGTTACGTTTTTAACTAAGTAATGTAAACGGATATCAATGTATTTTTCCAAAACGGCTTTAGTGAGTTGAACTGAATGATTATTCATTGGTGATTGGTCACATTGATGAAAATAAATATTTTCAAATACTTTGATTCCAACGAAATGTCGTAAGGCTTTGGTTACTAGTTCCTGTTTAATATTATTTTTTGATTTAATTTTCAGTTTATGTATATCTACAATAGCGTTCTTTATTATTACTTCCATTGTTTTGCAAATGTTTATAACATCAATTGAAGGGAAAAAAAGGCCAGGTTGCTGGTTTAAAATCGTTTTGGCCAAAGTGAGACGAGCAAATGATGCTATGGCGAGTCGGAAACCAGTTTCCCTTTCTCCCCGTTGCGTCAATCCATTTTTCTTTAATTGTTACGTCCTTCGGAAATAATTAAAATACTATAAGTTACTGCATTTAAAAACGGATATAAATTATACGTTACCTAAGATAAATAAATTATCACGCTTTTTTGTTATGCTTCTCCCCATCCCGCGACCCCCCCCCCCCCCCTCTCATCACTCCCTCACCCCCGCCAACCTCCTCCTTCGTTTCCCTTCTCCACCCACATAATCCTCCCCCTATCAGATCCCTCGTCCCGGATTCTCTTTCCCTTCTCCTTCCCTTCCTGAGGCTAAACTATATGAAACACGCATATTTCTCAAACTGATCATGCGCCAAAAAAATTACGAATTTTATAACGCCAAAGCTTACCGTTATATATATTGAAACCTTCACGGGCGTGCCCACACGAAAACACCAAAGTTTCATCCCAGTCGGATGAATGGTATAGGAAATAATTTTATAATGCTAGAGCCCACCATTATACTCGTATATAGAAACCTCCATGGGCTCCGGCACTAAAAATCTCCAAAGTTCCATTGAAAATCGAATAAATGGTACACGAACGCATGCGGAACAAAGAAAGATTAATTTTTATAAATAATGATTTTAAAAGAAAAGCATTGTATTTGTTTCTACCACCAATCAGCATCTACAACAATAATTATCTACAAAAATAATATGTTTATACATATTTTTATTTTTTTTATAAAGCCCTACTAATATTACGAAATATCGATGGTCGGTATTTAAAAGAATTCGCGTCCCCATCACTAGCATCGTAATGGCGGCGATGTTTGTTTTAACGGGGCCTTATGTCAATAAAAACTTCGAATAATCATTAAAAATTGATAACGTACTCTAATTTTGTACTTACCGGTGAAATGAAACTCCATTTATCTTGAAGTTCACATTTCTTGTATTATTTTTGATTAGTTGCACTGAACAAGACGGCATTTTGAATAAAACGGGCACAAACTGTACGCGGTTACGACACAAAACCAATTGAATGAACGAATTCTTTCCGTATTCACACTCCGCTCCGTAGGCCGTAGTCCGTCCACGGTCTGGCGGCCAACATAGCATATCTCGGGTTTCTAATATCTTTGCCTTTTTGTCATCACATTTTTAATAAAAGCACCCAAGGATAATATCTAATTTTATTACAAATTTATATAAAATACTAAATTATACCTATCTAAATAATGGTGTTTATACAATTTTATATAATAATTAATGAACGACAGTAAAAATAAAAATATGTAGTAAATTGACTTTCTTATGAGATAAGTAAGTATAGAGATAATTTTCCTTACCCTCCATTCAACATCTGCATAGTGATTCTATATCTTTTGTGGGATCGTTATCGAGATAACGGACGTGATCTCCTGTCAGAATTGAGTGAATTTTTCCATATTTATTGACACATATTTTAGTTCATATCATTTTAAACACGAATTCCAGCAAGTATGTATGATTATGTATTCATTTAATGTACGTTGTACATAGAAAAGGTAATAAATTACAAAAAAACTGACAGGAGATCACGTCCGTTGTCTCATAATGATTCCACAAACGATAAAAAATCGCTCGGTTAATCTTTTCTAAGTCTGAACTCGACTCCAATCTTTCATATAATTTTTAAATTTGCACATTTGAATAAAATTAATACATAATTTTATATTTCTTTTCTTCATAATTTGAAATGGTGGCCTAGAACACCCTTGAAGGGTAAAAGCATGAAATATTTGAAAAAAAGCAGAACCTCGTCAATTCGAACCCAAATTTTTGACAAAAAAATATCCAGATTTTTTTTTGTAAATTGTATTTGAGAAATAATGTTTTGGTTCGCGCACAAATATTCGTTCATGTAAATTGAAAAAAAAACTTTTTTTGCGAATGAAAGGAAAAAGTTATGAGGGATGAGTAGGAATCTGAGGGTCAGTGTGTCCAGGAATGACGGACGTATGAATTCATCCCTCCCGTTGCGGTGCAGGGTGATGTAAATATAACGTCAGAAAAAAGTCGCGGGAACATATTATTTATTTATTTATTTATTTATACTGGGCTTTTACAGATTGTTCACACACATGTGAGAACAACCCAGTTACAAAAACTCAGTTAATTATACAAATAAGAATTATATAATAAAGTAAGAATTTATATACAATCAACTAGATAATACAAATAATACAATCATAAATTTTGTAACCGTTTAAATAAAATTTTAGATAAAATAAAACATAAACAGTTAGAAATGGAAAATTGTTAAAATACTAAGTTTACTCAAATAATAATTAAAGAGAGGCAAAATAAGAGACACAATTAGAGCCACAAATGATAGGTACATAATAAATTAGCACATATTTTTCAGCAATCTCAGGGCATTTTTTTTGAATCCATATAAAATATTATCGACAAAAATATCTATTTCAGCACACTCTATCTTATTATATAGTCGACACATTTGGGTCAGAGGGCTAAAATAGGCGATATTGTTTTTAAATATATTCAGGTGAAACACATTATGGCGTCTTAAACAGTGGGAATTGGGAACATTTATATCAATATTGCTAAGACACAATGAAGTATCAAGATAGCCGTGAATTATTTTATGTAAACATGTTAGATCAGTCAATTGCCTTCTGATTTTAAGTGTATTAATTTTGAAGTATTCAAGTCGCTTCTCGTATGTTCTAAGATGTTCATGTAATTGACATTTAAAAGATAACAGTCTTAGCATTTTTTTTTGAACTGATTCTACAATGTTTTCATACTTGCAGTAATGTGGATTCCAAATAGTAGGTACTTCCATAATCAAGTTTACTTCTAATTAAGGCATTGTAAAGGGTTAGAATTGATAGAGGATTTTTGAAAGGTTTACATATTCTATGAATAAATCCCATCATTTTAAATGATTTACACTTAATGTCGTTAATGTGTACATCAAATATGAATTTAGAATCAAGAGTAATTCCTAGGTCTCTTATGGAGGACACTTTTTTAAGAATCATATTGTTAATAACATAGGAAAAATCCTTTATAATTCTATTCCGAGTGAAGTTTAAAGTGTAACATTTTTCAACATTTAAGTGCATATCATTGACAATACACCAGTTATTAAGTGTGTCGAGGTCATTTTGAAGAAGTTGATGATCAGAAACAGACTTAATTTTACGAAAAATTTTTAGATCATCGGCGAAAAAAGCATAATCACAGTTTAATTTTGAACCAAGGTCATTTATGAATATTAGAAAAAGAAGAGGGCCCAGATTTGACCCCTGTAGTACACCAGAAGTTACATCTATAGGGGATGATTTGTATCCATTAATAAATACTAGTTGCGTTCTGTTACATAAATATGATTTCACCCAGCGAAATAGGTCTCCATGTATTCCTATTTGATAGAGCTTTCTAAGTAATATGGAGTGGTTAACTTTATCAGAAGCTTTTTGGAAATCGGTATAAATAGCATCTACTTGTAATCTTTCATTAAAAGAGTTACACACATAATTACAAAATTCCAAAAGATTTGAGGTAATAGATCTGTGAGGAACAAACCCATGTTGCCTAGTGCAGAGAAGAGGCTTAAAGTGTGAAAACATATTTTTATTTATCAGAGATTCAAAAACCTTAGCAAAACATGATAGTATACTAATTGGTCTATAATTTTTTATTAAAGATTGGTCACCCGATTTGAAAACTGGTACCACATGGGCTTCTTTCCACAAGTTAGGAAAAGTTCCAGAGGTTAAAGATTCGTTGAAAATAATGAATAGTGGTAAACATAATGAATCAGCACAGCATCTGACAAAGAAGGGTGGAATACCATCGGGTCCGGAACCCTTACTGGAATCTATTTTACTCGAAAAATATTTTATTTCAACTGCACTAATATGAATTTTACCGAGATTGCTTTGGTTGTGTTCAGAAATATTTGACATTGAATCGTTATCAGGTGATTTTGACTTAGTATAAACAGATGAAAAATATTTGGAGAATATGTTTGCTATGTGTTCTCCATCGTTTGCGGAAATATCATCAAGATGCATTACTTTGGGAATACAGTTGGTTTTTCGTAATGATTTTGAGTATGACCAGAATACCCTTATATTATCTTGCAGACCATTTTCAACAGAGTTGATGTATGATTGATAACATTCAATTTGTACTTTTTTGGCCTGTTTCCTCAAATTTGAGAATTCTCTATAATCTGAAACGTTGCCATGTTTTTTTGCCTTAAGTCTAATTTTATTTTTTTTCTTAAGAAGAGCAATCAATTGTTGATTAAACCAAACAGGGTATTGGTTTTTTGATTTAGAAACATATTTTTTTAAATTTTTGTCAATTATTTCCCAAATTTTCTCATAAAACAATACAACCATACTATTCACATTTTTATTTTTAAAAAGAGTTATCCAATTAACGGCTAATAGATCTTGACGACATTCATCGTAGTTTCCCTTTCTGAAGTTGTACTTTGAGTCATTTTTATTAGTTTCTAAGAAATGATTTTTATTTTGTTTTACGATAATTTCAAATGAGGGGTGATAATTATCTAATTTTGTTAAGCCTGGGGCTACATGTAGATCTACGTTAATTTTATCAGATAAGACAAGGTCTAATACATTTTCGTTTTTATTTAATAAATAATTGAATTGACTCAAATTACAAATTGAAGAAAGGTTGACAAGACTGTGCGCCTTCTGACTTTTATAATCAGAAGGTAAAAGTACATTTTTTTAAATGAAGTGTCAGGTATCCATTTAATTTCAGGTAAATTGAAATCGCCGATAAAAATAAACTGTGAATTTGATTTTGAATTCTTTAAATACAGGTCCTGTAATTTTTCAATCTGATTGCAATACTTTTCAACAGTTAGACAAGGAGGAATATAAAGAACGCAAATATAAATGAGCGAGTTGGAATGAGAATTGGACTTGATCATAATCCACAAATTTTCATTTTCGCTCTCCCACTCAGTTTTTCTAGACACACGGAGTTTTTTAGATACGGCGATTAAAACACCGCCGCCTTCCTTAGATACAGATTTGGTGGACTCACGATCTCTCCTAAATATTACGTATCTGTCATCAAACAGTTCTTCACTAAACACTGTTGAGTTCAGCCATGTTTCAGAAAAACAAATAATGTCATAATTATTGATTAGAATCTCATTGCGTACACTTGTGGTCTTTGTACGAATACCCCTTACATTTTGATAAAATATGCGCAATATTTCAACACTATTAAAAGAAGGTACCTCACAATCTCTTGCGGTATGATCAGACGCCATAATCGATGGTGGAGAGGTCCTTTAATAATGCAGCCTTGTAGGCCGGGCAATCCTTGTCACCGGTGGGATGGGCGCGGGAAGCTGCAGGTTTTCCAAAACGTGCGCATGTGGCACAACTGGGTGCTGCAGCAGCAGTAGGGCAGGCGTCGTGCGCGTGACCTTCTACACCGCAGTGGGAACATCTTATTTTTTCTTTGCAGAACTTGTGTGAATGACCTACCATTTGGCAATTCAGACAAACGGTAAGTCCCACAAAGTCACGTACACCTCAAACAGTCCAGTCCACGAATACTCGTCCTTGTTGTATCAGTGCATGACGAATGTTAGCGGGTACCTGGCAAGACGGTCCGGTTCGAGCTCCAGCCATATGACTGAGTTTGCACTTGGAAATATACTCTTTGAAATCATTATCTCCAGAGATTCCGGAAAATGCCTTCTCAAGAAAGTTCACATCTGATAGCTCCCGGGGTACGTTAAAGAATATAATTCTTGGGTGCCTCTTTACTGGAAGTCGGGCACTCAACAAGTCGGAGCTGGTTACAATAGGAGCATTTAAGAGCCGCTCTTGTTCCTGGCTGTTGGCAGTGTGGATGATTACTCCTTTATTTTTTATATTTTTTACTCCCGTTACTCGAACTCCCAATTGCGAAGGCTTCACGATGTCGCGTAAGATCTTTTTCGTGCCATCGCTATCATCAACCTCCGGTAGTTTGGGGAAAAAGCAGACCGATGGTCTTGGTTTTCCTATCTGGATGGTGGTATGAGTGAGTGGTGGAGGCAGAGGAAGTTTTTTCTTTGTAACTTCAGCAAAAGAGAGGCTGGCTTCAGTCGCATCGGCTACTCGACGCATCACTGGTCCCAAGTCTAACTCAAGTTGCGGAATTTTGTCCAGCAACTGTTTTGTGTAGTTATCCGCCATGGTTTTCTCGGCCTTCAAGACCTTGATGTCAGCAAGGGCCGAGTTGAGTTTGCCTCTGATTTCTTCTTTTTCCAGTAGAAGCTGGGCAACGGATCCGAGAACATTTGTCACATTCATGGACACTTTGAGTTGTTGCTCTTTTGACACTTTTGATGGCTTTTCGGCCAACGCATCCTGCAATGCTTTTAATGCATCTTGTGTCCCGGAGAGAATCGTACGTCCTGCTATACTACTAATGGGGCCAGGGTCAATTTCAGCCTCAATATCCTCGGCGTCGGAATCGGATTCATCAGAGTGGGAGGTATACGGGGAGGCTACATTAGGGCGACATTTCTTATTTTTACCCATGGTTAGTGATTAAATATTACAAAATACGTAGAGTTTTAACAAAAAAATAATACTTTCAATATGTAAACAGAGATATCACAAGTTCACAACACAATATCAGCCAATAGGAGCCTAGAGAAGTGAGCTCATTATTAAAACGGCCAATCAGCGCACTAGCTCGCTGTACACAACACTTCGGTTAACTATTGTACACGAAGAGCGAAATGAATAGTTTTTAATACTCAAAAACAATGTCAAAATGCTAAAAAAATCACTGGATAACACTGTCACTTGCATAACTTTCAATGCTTATCCCGACGATTATCTTTTGTCTTCCGGCGAATTCGTTAAAACGTTGTTTATCCGTATTTAAAGACAGCTTGACAGAGCGCGACAGGCAACAATAGTGATAAAAAAAAATGAATGAATTAAATTGCGAATACCTACATAGATTAGATAAATTAATCCTGTTTGATGATAGATGGCAGCACTTTCGTTTGTATCTATTTGTGAATAGCGTGTGTACGCAGACGCAAGGATAGATAATTGACATTGTACTGATCTTAAATTCAAGAAATTACACAACAAATCGCAAAACAGATAATCTTCCATTATTTTATAATACTTTTCATATACAGTTTAATGTACATTCTTATTTTCTTATCATTATAATTTCCCTCCTGTGAACCACTGTGTATCATGTATCATGTATCACCGGATTGTAAAAGCCATTTTATGGCGTATAAAAAAAAATACAATTATTGCGGTTCCCAATACATCAATACACGATTTAACCATACTTATCAGTAGAGACCGGATTATATGCATATGCAATTGCATATTTAGACCTTTTTCAGCAATAGTTGCATATTTTAGCAAAACAATTGAGATCTTGCATATTTACGCTCGATCTCGTTCATCGATCAGATGCCTCACATAGTGACATCAAGGGTATTATCAATGACTTCGATAGTGACGAGGCTTTGATGCGATGCTAGTATTTAAAAAAAAAACTAGCTATGATTAGCCCTCATTTCGCCTACATACCTGCAAGTATGAGCTTGAAACTCGAGGATTGGCGTTGAATGAATCTATTCAGGTTATGAAGAAAATTCGCCTTATGAATTCCTGGTTGTCAAAGCTATTCCCGAGTTGACTCAAAGAAAAGTTTCAAAACTTATTGAACAATAACCCAGGGTTTGAACCCTTGTGCCAAATTGATAGTTTCATCAACGAAGCAGGTGAAATTTTACCCGGTACAATAAGTTCAAAAATCGCACCCACAGACAGTTTGAAAATAACCTTACAAGTCGAACAGCTGTTACTAAAATACATTCTAAAATACTTGCAGAACTCCTAATAACATTATCAAATTTAATTTTAATTAAATTTCTAAAAATTAAAATGGAGTTCTACGAATTAAACACAAAAACAATTAATATATAAAAATGTATGTTTTTTTGTTTGGCAGAGGGAGGAATTGCAAAGGAGACATAGTAGCGGTAGAGGATAGCAGGGGGTGAATGTCGAAAATTCATGCTTCTTATTCAGACAGCTGTATTCTGATTTATTCATGTACATACCGGATGGGAATACATTTTTTTAACAATAGCTCCACACAGGAGTCACTGAGGAAAAAAATCCCTCAGGGCGGTCATCTTTGGATATGCTGTGTGGAGGGTCTTTTTAGGGAAAGGAAAGAGATAAAGTTCTGAGAAAGAAAAGGGAATAAGGAGTGGGTAGGAATCTGGAGGTCCAGGAGTGAGAGACGTTTGAATCCATCCCTCCCTGGCTGAAGAGGTCTAGATAATGTATGCCTTAAGCAGTCTCTCCCTATCCGGCCCGCCACGAAATAGGTGACCAAACGAATTCGCCACCAAGAACTAGACAAACCTCGCCCCAAGAACTCTGCCAAATCACCAAACGTAGCGGACCATTCGGTGTGACCTATGGCAGTGTGGTTGGTTATCAAATAAATGGTTCCCAGGGCGACGGTAAATAAAAATTGATAGGTAGGCAGAGAGGATAGACTGTCATAAAACTATGAGGCTTGTCCTGGTCTTGACGGCAGATACATCGGCCCATTTGCTGCATGGCGGGCCGGATCGAGAGAGACTGCTTGAGGGAGATTTTTGACCTCTCCAGCCAGAATCCTTCGACCCTACGTCCGTCACTCTTGGACACACTGACCTCCAGATTCCTACCCACCCCTCATACCTATTTCCTACCTAGAACTTCTTCTCCTTCCTTTTCTTCAAAAAAACCTCCACACAGCATCCTCTAAGATGACATAGGCCCTGAGGGAAATTATTTTCCTCACGGCCTTCTGTGTGGAGCAAATCCATAAAAACAAAAACATCGAAATCTCATACATACTCAATATGGGTACGGCCTACCCAGGAACCATTTATTGGATAACCATCACCTCTGCCGTAGGTCACCCCATGTGGTTAGCTAAGTTTGGTGACTTAGCAGGGGTGTGTTCAGATCTTAATGGTGGATTTGCCTACCCATCAGATGCGTGGAATATTGACCCCTGGATCTACCCACCCCTCAAACCTTTTTCCTTCCCAGAACTTCCTCTCCACCTTTCCCTTAAAAAGACCCTCCACACAGTATTCCCACAGATGACATAGGCCGTAGGTGAAATTATTTTCCTCAGGGCCTCTTGTGTGGAGTTAATGTAAAAAAATACACATCTGTTATTTTTTCTCTGTTGTTATTTCTTTTGACATAACACGACTCAAGCATTGATCGTGCCGTGTTTTCCGTGGGCGACCCTGACTTCTACCAACTATTACTTAGTATAAAACAAAGTCGCTTCCGCTGTCTGTAAGCTTAGTTCTTTTATACTACGCAACGGATTTTCATGCGGTTTTCATCAATAAATAGAGCGATTCGTGAGGAAGATTTGTAGGTTTATAATTTGTCAAGGTTTTGTGTAAATTGGTTGAAATTTAATAATATAACATATGCGGGCAATGGGCTGGCAAGCGGGCGGTGTGAATTTGAAATGTATGCAAATTAACAGATGGCGTTGGTTATAAATGTTGAATAATGGCGTTGTCTCTAGATGATGTTGTGTTTCGTTAGCCAGAGCAACGTGTTGCTGGGTCAGCTAGTTTAAAATATGTATACTGCTAATTATTTCATAGTTTTAAGTTGGCACCTGATCTGGATACCATCTGTGGCTGGCCGGTGGAACTATAATTGAAAATGTGCTGATTGGCGGGAAACCAGCTGGGCGCCATCTTGTTGGAAACATGGCCGCCGCTGCCACCATTTTGTATTGTGGACGTGCCGCTCCCGCCCACCGTACTGTAGAGGGCTTTCAGCGGGGGGTGGCAATTGATGTACAGCTCGGGGTGACTTAATGGAGATGAATCTGGTATCTGAAACAAAATATATTTTAATCAGAATTAAAGGAGAATTGACAAAGCACGTGCCATAAATACATTTTATGAAATTTGTATATAAAATTTATAATAGCGTGTAAGTTGGTTGAAAATTTTGGGTATTTCATATAATTTAGCTGCAGGAAGGAAAGGCGGTAGGGGGGGGGGGATGGAATCCGGGAGAGGGTAGAGGAATGAAAGAGTGGGGGTTCGCGGAACTTTTCTTTTTTTACATTAGCTCCACACAGGAAAATAATTCCCTTCAGAGCCTGTGTCATAATTGGGTGTGCAGTGTGGAGGCTCTTTTTAGCAAAGGAAAGAGAGGTAGTTCTGGGAATGAAAAGGGTATTAGGGGTGGGTGGGGACTCCCTCGACCATTCTCTCCTGATCCGGCCTACCATACAGCTGGTGGGCAGACGCATCCACTCCCAAGACCCGGACAAACTTTACTCCCCGGCACCCCTGCTAAGTCACCAATCATAGTGAACAACTTGAGGTGAGCTAAGGCAGAGTTGTTGGTTATCCAATTAATGGTTCCTGGGGAGGCGGTACCCGTAATCGCCTCCCAAAGGAACTGGTGGATGCGGGGAGGCGGAGAAATGGGAACCAGGGTTGAACGGGAACCCATGAAAAAACAACACACAGGGGAAGAGTGACGGAAGGGTGGGGTACGAGGGAGTGCAAGAGAGATGGAAGGGTGGGGTACGAGGGAGTGCAAGAGAGATGGAAGGGTGGGGTACGAGGGAGTGCAAGAGAGATGGATGGCAAAGGAGACATAGTAGCAGCAGGGGACAGCAAGAGACAATTTTGAGTGGCATTGCAACGCATGCCGGGTACTAGCTAGAAGAGATTAAGAATAAACAAATACAATTTGGGGTCGGGTATGGGTACCGCCGCCCCGGAACCATTTATTGGATAACTAACACCTCTTCTATAGATCACACCAAGTGTTTCGTTACATTTGGTGACTTAGCAGGGGTGCCCGGGTTCACGGGATGAGGTTTGTCTAGATCTGAAGGCGGATGACCTGGACCCATTGAACCCCAGATTCCTACCCGCCCCTTAAACCGTTTTCCTTCCCAGAACTCTCCTCTCCTTCCTTTCTTTAAAAAACCCTCCACACAGCATCTCCATAGATGACATAGGCCCTGAGGGAAATTATTTTCCTTAGGACCTCCTATGTGGCGCTCATGTAAAAAAAAATTATATATATATATATATAAAAATTATATAAAATTAGCTGACCCGGCGAACTTTGTACCGCATCAGAATCAATAACTATTGTGTTAACTTATTAGCTGAATTAAATTAAGTTTTTTATTATGATAAAATTACACAATGAAGCAATTATCGATGCGTAACTGTCCGCGTTTTGTTTCTGTCAGTATCAGAGATGGCGTTGTGTACGGATTTATAATTTATGTGATTTTCTCAATTTTCGACTTACGGAAATCGCTTTTCACTTTCTTTATACGTGTGACGGAGATTTATTATAATTATTGTATTTTTCCTTTGGAGGGGTGTAGACGTAGACATACGTTCACCGTTTGTCCCATTTTCGACTGTTGACATTTAGTGTGTAAGACAGAGGGGCAGCATTATATGTTTAATATCAACAACTCTTTCCTCTTTCAACTCTTTCCTGAATGCATCCACAAACTTCTATCGAAATGAATCTCTCCCCTTATACTCATATCCCTATGAAAGTCTTACTTTCTATCCAAAGGTGCAACAATCTATAAGAATATGTACAAAAATATTAATAAAAAAAACTCAGCTCAATCCAGTAATGCAGAATTCAACAAAATTAATGAAAATAACTGCCCAAATTATATAAAAAATTTCACAGATGGTTCCAAACTCAGTTCGGACTCCCATTGTGAGCCAGTGTCTATGCACCTTACAGGAAATTGTGTTTCCCACGCGGACTTCCCAAATAATGTTCCATTTTCTCTGCTGAATGCAAAGCTATCATAGAAGCTTCACGACTCGCCAAATCTCTCAACATTGGAAATGATCTCATCCTTTCAGGCTCACTTAGCTCACTACAAAAAATAAGCGCATCCCTTCTCAATTCCAGTAGTGACTCTCTAACCTGCTCTATCCGAGACCTCCTGCATTTCATGTCGCTGGCTCAAGTGTTAGTGGTCTTGGCCTGGATTCCATGACACTTTGGTATTGTTGGAAAAAAAGGTTGTTTCTATTCCTAAGGAATCCATTGTCCATGGTCCATTAAGTAGTATACATATTCCTGTAAGACACTATTTCTCTATTTTAAAAAATAAGGGACAGCGCCAATAGTCCTCTGAATGGAAACCATCCTCTCTGATAAAAGGTCACCAGTACTCATTAATTCAACCTTCTCTTCCTGTCAAGCCCTGGTTTCACAAATACACTTCCATTCCTAAAAAAATACATCTCTTCCATAACTCGAATGCTTCTAGGTCATACTTGTTGTCTTAGCCATCAGGCCTGATTCCTTATAGTCAATTCGCCTTATTGTGATTGTGGTTCAGAGGATACTTAAGACCATAATTTTTTTGAGTGTCCTATAAATTACCAATTTCCAAACTACATACATGAATTGTTAAA
The DNA here is from genome assembly GCA_917563855.2 of Limnephilus lunatus. Lineage (NCBI taxonomy): Eukaryota > Metazoa > Arthropoda > Insecta > Trichoptera > Limnephilidae > Limnephilus > Limnephilus lunatus. The sequence continues at coordinate 108,645,548 of OU830592.1, read as the reverse complement.
ACCTAAAATTGAATTCTCTACCAGTGTACCCTGCCTTCTTGGTCTCAACTCTCCTGAAATTCACTATTTGTTAGCAAAATTTATTTGTAAAAATGGCCTTAACATTTAAGCATCAATCAAAATTCTTTCTCTTCCATACGTATGCATTTGTTCCTGCAGTGTTATTAGTACAATTGTACAGGTTCCTATTTTTGGGAACCTGTACATCTTCCTACTCTACTATTTTGTAATTACTATCAATACCAACTCTGTATTTTAGTACAACTTGCATAATCATATGAATATTTGTCTTAGCCCATTGTCTATATTTGCTAATATAATTTATCTATTCCATGTAAAAAACTGAAAATGTAACTAATTTAAAAAAAAACTGATAATGTAAAAAAAATGATAATGCGAATAATTTTTAAAATAAAGAAATGTCCAAGGTCACCCTTAATGGGTGAAAGCCAAATAAATAAAAAAAAAGTTTAATAACAAAAGCAAAACAATCAGCGCATTGACATTTGATGGTTTGAATTTTTGGAACTCACTCACTACTCAATATTATAGGTACTTATCACAAAATGCCCACAGCTCTTTCAAATATGAGAATGCGTTCCATAAAAATGTATGGGGAAAAGAATTTTCTTAATAATCTATATTTTTCGTTAATTTTTGTGATGTTTTAATAGTTATTATCCTTTCCGGGGCGGAGACAAATCCAACAAATCAAAGATCATCAAAATCGGCCCGGCCGTTCTCGAGTTATAAATAGTGTAACTAACCCGACTTTGTTTTATATATTAAGATTATAACTTTTGGTATAAATTCTAACTCGATAACTTATGTAAAACTTATTTATAATCCGTGTAAAAGCCCCTATGGGCGAATAACAATAATAAATAAATAAAGTAAAATACTTCAACTAAAATATAATATATTCAATAATAATATCTATGGAACCACTACACTTGTATACAATACCCATGTGGAAACCTGTAAATGGTTCAATTATTGTCACTTAATTACTATTATGCTCTGTTATGAATGTAAACTGTTGGTCTCCCAAATAAAATAAAATAAAAATAAAATTGTTAAATAGATTTCGAAAATTCGTCTTTGCAAACTTTAAAACATTAACATGGTAAATTGAAGTTATAACCTTATAGTCTAAGATCCCGCTATAGAACGACCTTCACCGAGATGTTTATTTGATGAAACGTATTTTATATTTAATTTCATATGTCAATAAAGATATTGCATATAGGTTGCCTAACAAATTTTAGTCCAGGGTATGATTAATTAATAATTTAAAAATAAAAAAAATTTGAATATTTCACCGGTGTGATTATTAGACAAATTCTACACCAATCGAAAGTATGAAGCCCATAGAATATGTAAACGTTAGGTTGCCTACTCTTTTCCTGTCACAACTCTCGGGTAGCCAGGTATAAACAGGTAAATCGAAATTAGCATTTTGCACCGGTCTGATTATTGAATTAAAATAAAATGAAATTAAAGATTATTTCATTATGAACACGGTGGTATAGAGTTGCTTGCGAAAAATCAGTCCAGAATTCCGGTTGTCGAATTTTGAAAAGTAAAATGAAGGGTGCCAAACCATAAAGTTTTAAGTGCCACACGAACTCAATTACGTTTTATTGCAGTAAAACGTTGTATGTGCTGGTGTTTACTTGTACTCTAAAGTTGCAGAATCACTAACGCTGTTTAGCTTTAATATTGTGAAACAGCATGCCATAACGTTTTAAGAAACAATTGAGCTGCAAATGTTAGTTCACTCAAAATGTCAAAAAAAAAATTAAAAATTCTCGTGAAAACGTGTTGGCGTAGCAACATAACGTGTTGCGAAAGCAAATTGTTTTATGAAAACCTTTTAAAATAAAGATATTGAAAGTGTTGAGTTGTGTGCAAGTAATATAACACTTAAAAGGTTTTATTCTTTTCATTTTTTTATATATTTTTTTTATTATTTGCGTATTTTGACAGAGCACAAAATTTATTTTAGATAATTAAGAATAAATGATAATTTTATAGTACATTTTTTAACAATTACTTTTCTTTTTATTTTTCCATCAAAAATGTTTTTTGTGTCTCCTGAAAATTTCATTTTCTGGCACTTGTAACGTTATGGCTTGGCACCTCTCTATTTTTTAAATATTTTTTTATATGAATACCGCACAAGAGTCCCAAATGCTCCCGTCTGAAGCCAGTGAGACTATGGCATCCCCAATTGGGGTATGTTGTGAGGCTGAGGTTAGAGGGGAGCAAGATTCGATAAACCAATAAAACGAAACAAAATCTGCAATTTTGCTTCTCAATGTATGACTAAAATCTTGAGTACCAAAGACAAGAACAAGAAAGTATTATTGAAAATGGAACGAGACGTATTTGGGCGACTTTTGGCAATTAGTCTTAACAAAAAAATTAATCTCCAATTTTGCCTGACTTTTCCACTAGCTCCATTGCCCCCTGCTCTTTTTTCATGTACTGGAGAGATGTTAAAAACTTCAAAATCAACGTTAGCAAAGATTTTGAAATCGAAAACTGAAATGGTTGAGCCACCACATATCAATGTTAAAATAATAGATGGTTTTTATTACTTGCACCTAATCGGATCTTCTATAGCTCAAACTTTTGATAAAATTGCCGAGTCAATACTCATAAAAATATGTTCAACAAACGCAACAGAAATACATTTAATTTTTGATCGCTACTTATCACCGTCAATCAAAGATTCCGAACGTGAAAGCAGAAAAGAATTCGATATTCCGTACAAAATTTCGGGACCTCAACAAACTAGACCAAAATTTTTTTTGCAAAGCCTTAAAAATTATCGTTTTAAAGAGGCTCTGGTGCTGTTTCTGGCTGATTATTGGGAAAACGACAATTTGGTAACAATAATCCATAACAAAAAAATCTTTTTAACCGTCGACCATCACTGCTACTCTTATCAAGTTAAGGAAAATTCCGTAAAAAAACTGAAGAAACTAATTATGAATGTCATCACGAAGAGGCAGATACAAGGATTATTTTTCATGCTTCTAAAGTGGAACCAGGCTCGAGAATTTTAATTAAAGCTTCTGATACTGACGTTTTGATTATTTTGTTAGGAAATATGCACAAACTTATCGAATCAGAAATTTGGCTTGCCAGTTCAGCAACTAGAAAGAATAATAATCAAACTGTTGATTGCATTAATTGCACCGATTTAGCGTTGAAGTTGGGAATCAAATTATGCCAAAGTCTTCCCGCCTACCATGCATTTACTACAGGTTGCGATTACACGGCAGCATTTTATAATAGAGGAAAAGTAAAACCTTTTGAGCTATTTTCGAAAAATGAAAAATATCAAACAGCTTTTGCATCATTAACAGATGCTGCTGATATTTTCATTGATGAAAAAATTAAGACCGTTCAAGAATTTACGGCTAGTATGTATGGTATCAAGAACTGCACCAAAGTGAATGATGCGAGATATCGCATTTTTATGAAAAATTACTTAGCTAAAGAAGACAGCGAGCACTTTTAAAAAAAAAAAAAAGGCTTTGACTCCAACTCCATACCACCATGCTGGATATCATTAATTCAGAAAATTTTAAGAACTATTTTCGTAAATTCCATGTGGCTTAATGCAACGGATCCAATATGCGTGAAACTTCAGCCTGAGAACTGCGGTTGGTTCTTAGATGAATATTTAAAACCAGTAGGATTTATTGGGGATCATACACCTTTAAAGATAGAAGACATTGTCGAAAGAACTGAAACGGATAGTGATGACAAAGAAGATTCAGAAGTTGGAGATCATAGTTATATGTCCGATGACTCGGAACCTGAATAATTAAAAAAAAAATTGTTTGTATAATTTTTTACAATGCACAGAAGTATTTTTTTAATTGTTGTTTTTTATTTTGTCTTCTAATAATAAAGATAAAATTTGCAAGATTAGTATTATAGCGTGTTATCGAAGGTGGACATTTTCAATTCAGAACTAACCAAATATAAGGAGTACGTAAAAGGGTATTTCTCTGATGTTTCATGAATATGTTGTGTCAATTTTTCTATCGTTTATACTTAAAATTCTGTTACTATTTAATTTATATGTGCAACATGGCTTCTTACGGTTACCAATGTTTTGATATTTTTATGTTTTATGTAAATCTTAGTTTAATATTATAATCTTTGGTTTTATAAAATTTTTGGTCTCATACTCCTTTATTGTATATTATTTATTTCTATTATTTTATTATGCTGTTTAATCAGAGGTAAAGTCACAAGGAGGAAATCCATAATTGGTTTTATTTTGGCTATACAAACATGTACAAACTGGAAAAATGTAAACTTTTGATTTCCCAAAAATAAAATAAATGTGTATTTCTATAACCTTCTTTTTTGCTAAAGATGTATATATATATATACTTTAGTATCACATAAAAACATATACACACATAAATAATTAATTGATTTTAAAAAAATGTATAAACTATTCCTCTATTTTAATAATAAACTACTCCAAAATGATGCACAGCATATACGAGTCTATCGCTATCATTTTCATTTTCAGAACAAATAGCATGCGCACTCTCTTTAAATGGACGGACTTCAAACAGCTGCTATGCTGTGTCCTCTTCTATCGCATGGGATGGTTGGTTGGGACCTCTCAGTCGTACACAGTCACTCGCAGCAATATTTTACTTTTCAAAATTCGACAACCGGAATTCTGGACTGATTTTTCGCAAGCAACTCTATACCACCGTGTTCATAATGAAATAATCTTTAATTTCATTTTATTTTAATTCAATAATCAGACCGGTGCAAAATGCTAATTTCGATTTACCTGTTTATACCTGGCTACCCGAGAGTTGTGACAGGAAAAGAGTAGGCAACCTAACGTTTGCATATTCTATGGGCTTCATACTTTCGATTGGTGTAGAATTTGTCTAATAATCACACCGGGGAAATATTCAAATTTTTTTTATTTTTAAATTATTAATTAATCATACCCTGGACTAAAATTTGTTAGGCAACCTATATGCAATATCTTTATTGACATATGAAATTAAATATAAAATACGTTTCATCAAATAAACATCTCGGTGAAGGTCGTTCTATAGCGGGATCCTATACTATTATCCAACCAAAGTGGCGAACCATAATGCGCCTCGTAACGAAGAAAAAAAATTAGAACCCAATGAAGTGCTTATAGCAACTACTAAAATATTAAATACCTATAGGTTTTTTAACGACAAAAATTTCTGATTCTTAAAATTATAAATTCTATGTCAAATTTTTTTTTACAACTTGAAACATTTGTTTCCATTTAAATTTTTATTTATCTTCCACTAACGAGTTCCTGGCATTTTCTTGGTATTTTCTTTCTCTCTGCGCCATACATTTTTAACGAAATCTGTTTAAAAGTATATTGTTGATTTTCTTATTTCTCCGTTATTAATTTTGCAGTAGATCAGATTTGAAAACATTTTTAATTTCATCAACAGATGTCTCTTTCGATTTAAAAAATATATTATTTACATTTTTAGCGAGAAGTTAGTGTAAGGAGAATACATGACGCAAATGTGAATGGTAGAAGAAGTCGGGGACGCCCGAAAAAGACGTGGCACGACCAAGTGAATCAGATACTTGAGTCAGGTCATGTCAAGAGTTAGAATAATAAAAGAGTATGTATGAGACGATGTATGAATGTGAAAGACGCAAGGAGTGTGTGGCAAGACCGAGTTGTTTGGCGGTCCGTCATCTCTGCCTATCCCGCGGAAAAACGGTGTGATGGTTAGTAAGTTATTATATATATAAAAAAAATAGTAAAGCCTACAATACAAGACATCTTTTTTCAGCCCGATTCCAATTAGAGACCAAAGCCAACAATTTTCGCTTTACGCGATCGCTATTTTCATCTCTATTTTCATATCTACGATTTCAATTATAATGAAAATGATTGCAAACAACACACGAACCATATGTTTGCTGTGATGCCAACTTACTGAAATCGAAGATATGAAAATAGAGATGAAAATAGGGATCGCGTAAAGCGAAAAATGTTGACTTTGGCTCTAATTGGAATAGGGCTGAAAAAAATGTCGTGTATTGTAGGCTTAAGATATTTTTTGGACGCGAATTCTACGAACTGTGTGAAAATACATATTTTTGGGTTTTTAATTTTTTTTCACCATATATTGTAGTAAGTTGAAATTTTTATTTTGTTGTCGATATTTATTCATATTTATTTCGAATAATTCTTCCCAAAATCACAACTTTTTTAACGACCTCTGTTTAAAATTGTATTGTTCAGTTCCTAATTTCTCCGCTATTAATTCTCCTGTAGATTAGATTCGAAAACATTTTTTAATTTCATCAACAGATGTCTCTTTCGTTAAAAAATATATTATTTACATGTTTAGGTATGTTCTCAAATGGCAAGCAAACGTCCTATTTAAATATATTCCTTTCAAATATAGTTTACCAGCTGACCCGACAGATGTTGTCCTGTCTTGGCTATGAATATTTAATTCGAACTGGAATAAATAATAAAAAAAGAAAAAATATTTCAAAAACATATTGTTTATTGAAATACATTTTGACACAATTTTTTCTCCCTGCGTGTCCTTTCCCATTCGTTCTGTTCCCCTTCCACCTCCCCTTCCTCTCCCGCATCCCCTTCCCCTCTCGCGTTTCCACTCCGCATTCCCTGTCCCCACTCCCCCTTGAACCCCCCTCCCGAGTTCTTCTCCCCTTCCCCCTCCCCACTCCCGCATTACATACATTCAGTCCCAGTACATTCAGTTTTCAAATAGTTCGCGTGCCACTTATTGCAATTTTTTTATACAAATTTCATAATGCCAGAGCTCACCAGTATGTATAGCAACCTTTGTGGGCGTTCTCACAACGACTGACTAAAGTTTCTTCGCAATCGGATGAACGGTTAGTAATGCATAATTTCATGATGCCAGAACTCACTATTGTATATAAAAACCACCGCGGGCATGTGCACATCAAATCACCAAAGTTTGAATGAAATAGGAAAAGTCGTTCTGAAGTTATGGCGTGGGAAAAGGGGACTAATTTATACATATATATAGGTATATATGTCGCCAAACGCAGCGAACCACTTGGGGTGACCTATTGCAGAGGTGTTGGTTATCCAATAAATGGTTCTCGGGACGGCGATATCCATACCTGCGTCCCAAATTGATAAAATATAATAAACTCAAATACTTTGTATACAAATATGTTAGAAAAATCCACTAAAACACGATAAAAAGCCGCATTTTACACTAAGGCATTTTACACTGAGGCATTTTGACAGTTGAACCTTTTAAAGAAATCTAATGTAGACCATTTTGTAAAATGACAAAATTCGTAAATAACTAGATTACACTGCCATCTGTTGAATATGAATATAAGTAGTATCTTTCACGTACTAAAAAACGTCAAAATTGAACTGAGGGCGTATTTGAAAATATTATTAAAAAATATTTAATGTATCTACGGAAAATTTGCTGCAATGCAGCAGCAAAGCAATTTCAGGTTTTTTAAATTGCGCTGTATTGTGGCATAAAGCGCTACAAATATAACAGGAAAACAACATTAATAATGTATTCTGGTTTGACTTCTGACTTCTGACCCCTCTTCAAGAAAGATAATACTGACCGTAACAAAATGGACTTGTGTAGAAATTTTTATCGGTTCCTGAGCATATTTCCAGCAAAAAATATTGATATCATTTTGCCGTCCGATGACATTTTTATTTCTGTTTAAAACATTAAAAATATTTTGACAGCACATGCCACAACTTACTAGTTAGGAGAGTAGCACGTTTGATAATCACTTAATAAGCGTTGCGTATGGTTCTAATAGCATGTTAACACACGAACCAGCGCGCGTATCACTCAATCCCATCTCGACGGGATATATCCCATTGCGATGGGAACAGTAGCGACGTGTGATTGAAAAATATTTTTTGCCTATTCAGATCTTTTTCTATTTTTTTTTTATTAGTGATAGTTACAGGTTTGATGAGAATTACAAGATATGATGATGTATATAAATATTTCATCTGTTTGTTCTTAGTCCTCCTCACTAGGTGGTCCTGTGCTGAGGCGGACTGGTAGATTTCTTTGATTTTCCGTTATTTAGTTTCTATGATGTTTTTAATACATTCTCTAGGATTTCTGCATTAATTTCATTCACCCATGTTTTGATTTTTTCCTTAAACTTATTTATCTTTTCTATCTTTTTCAGACTTAGAGGAAGGATGTTGTAAAGTTTAGTTGCCAGATATATGTGGTTTCTTTGGCCAAAACTTGTCTTGAATTTTGGAACATCTCGTATATCCTTTTTTGAGGCTCTTGTGTCATGTACCCGAGTTTCATTAGGAGATTTAATGTTTTTAAAATGATGTATAAAAATATTCTTGGCATATGTAAATAATAATGTATAAATATGTAATAAATAATGAATGAGAAATTTTTTATTTTATTTCGATTTTCTTTTGTTTGTTGTTTTTTTTATTGTTCTTATTCCAAAAGCATATTAGTAATTAAGTAAAAATTAATGTGTTTTGAATTTTTTTTATGTTTTCGTTGTTCGTAGGTATATGAATTGTTGTATCTACGAGTTCTCTAAAGTCATCCAAGTGGAATTAGCTTTAGATGTATGTACTCCTATTTTTTTATTGAGTTTATGCTTTATTTGTATATTTTGTAATCTTTTTTTAAGTTGTACTGTTTTATAAATGTTATTTGTATTTTATATGTTAAAGCCCAATAGGGCGTCAATCATAGACATATGAATATTGATAGACCAGAACATAAAGGTGAGGGGTAGAAGCCAACTACAGCGGGACGAAGGGCAGGAAGATGGCTTTGGTGATACGTGATTCGCCAAAACTCAATCTGACAGTATATAGGCATCTCGCACTATAAAATCATCATTTAGTTCTTAAAAGTAAACTCTGCTTTTGAATGAATAGACCTTTTTACATGGGAGCGCAAATTGCTCGCCACGCAATGAACAAATTTGAAGTTCAAATACGTCAAAGTAAGGTCGCCAATAAGGTCGAGTTCATTTTTTTGTTGCTGTATTAAGTGAAGACACTTTTATAAATGTTTCATAATTTACTTACCCCAGTAAACAGGGACGGGCACACGCCATGTATCTCGAGTGACAGTGTATGTTACAAAAATGATCATATTATGTGATCTGAATTGGCTTAAAATAGTGTAAAATAATGCTTGCTTATGGAATGTAATACCACAATTGGGTTTATTCTCTTTTTCTCTTCTATGTTTACACGTATTTATAGCACAAGCCGCCATTTTTACCGTGTTATTTACGATGAGAGCTCGACACTGGTCCGGACACGAATGATGACGTCACATTTTTTAGATTAACGCGTGGCTCTCGCAAGCCCAGCCGGTTCAGAAAAATGGTTCCAATGGGAGGGGGAAATAATACGCCTGTTAAAAAAAGTGAAGGCTACCGACATCTGTGGTCCATTAATTCAGCTTACTATGTTTCACCCAAATGGTGTGAGTCCTTGCTTATGGATGATTATCAGGATATTGATCGATATTGTAGATTTTCGTTTTATCGTCTACTCTCCCACTCCACAATGACTGGTTGTTTTGTAGGATAGATTTTACTCTTTAAAAAGGCTCGCATCATGTGTTTTTATGTTCTTTCTCGAAATAAACTCAAAACCAAGCTCATAAGTCGGGGCTAGTGTAACAGTTGTTATTCTTACCGTTTTGTTTCTTATAACTTGTCCATGTTCAATAAGTTGAAATAAAAGTGAAAGTTTTGTAAATAGAACGAGATTTTATTTAAAAGGACCACTCCAGATTTTAACATTTGATCCTTCCACCGGATTACAATCAGGAGATTGTATATATAAATAAAAAACAAGGAACCAGCAGCCAAAAAATACAAAATTGATTGAACCTGGAAATCATTAAGGAAAGTGGACCACATAGCAATTCTGAGATAAGTATTCAGTGTCTTCCTATCACATCTATCTTATGTTTATTCAGACCTCATGTATTTAATCGAGATTTATCTTAAATAGAGTCATTATTATAAATAAAATCACTACCCACTTGAGAATAATAATATAATATTACTTGAATAGTGTTCTTGAATAGTATTGTCAAGATTGTCATTGGTATTCTTTCAAACGGGTGCTTTGCTCAAATAAAATAATTGTCAAGCGATATTAACAAAATATAATCAAAAATGGAAAATATAAAATCATTAATAAGCAAACGTGGCGTGATTAAGGGAAAATTGACTAGGTTCGCAGATTCATTAAATGCATTGTCGGTAAATGAAATTAAATTAAGATATGATCGGGTGAAATCATTGCTAGATGAATTCGAAGCAGTTCAACTGAAAATTGAAATGTTACCGGATTCAGACGAAATTGAAAATTATAGTCAACGAGAAGCTTTCGAAAACCAATATTTCTCAGTTTTGGCAACGGCCAAAGGCGCGATCGAATCCGTTGATCAAAGTAAGGTGGAAATAAAACTACCCACCCTTCAATTGCGGGAATTTCATGGAGATCAGAGAAATTGGGTTAATTTCGTCGAAACCTTCAAGACTTTAGTGCATAATAACAGTACTTTAAGCAATGTGCAAAAATTCTTTTACTTGAAATCCACCTTAAAGGGAAACGCATTAAAAATAATAGCTAATCTAGAAGTTTCGGAATTAAATTACCTTTCCGCTTGGGAATTGTTAAATGAACGATATGCAAATTTAAGAACTACCGCGCATAAACACATCCAATCTCTATTTCAATTAAAAGACATGAAACAAGAAGAGCCTGTAGCATTGAGGTATTTAATTGATGAAACAAACGTTAGTTTAAAGGCATTACAAAATATCGGGATCAAGGTAGATCAATGGGATCCGTTGATTATTTATATAATATCAAATAAATTAGACGCATCTACCCGAAAAAATTGGGAGCAATATACATTGCAAGACGAATTACCTACGTTAAAGGAATTCTTAAAATGTTTATCTGCTAGGGCACAAGTATTGGAACTTATGAACGCTTCTGAGAAAAAGATTTCTAGCTTACATAAAACACAAATAAGCAACAATAATTACAAAAAAGATTCATCAGTATTTTTAGCGGTAAAGGCTAACAACTGCATTTATTGTAACGAGAAAGGTCACCAAATTTATTATTGCAAAAAATTTATAAAATTGAAATTACATGAGAGGATTGATGCTACGAAATCAATCCAAGCATGTTTTAAATGTTTAAAGGTGGGTCACCATGCACAGAGTTGCAAGGCAAACCTTTCTTGCAGGCGCTGTGGCAAGGATAACCACAACACCTTGCTACACAATGAGGTACCTCTGCGGGAGGCCTCCAATATGGATGCTGATAACGAGGTTTCAGTATCAAATTTTTCTGCATCGGATAAAGCAGAAAAAATAATATTATTGTCAACTGCCAACATAGGAGTTGTGGGTAGTAACAATAAGATTTTTAAAGCCCGTGTTCTGATTGATTCAGGGGCCCAGTCAAATTTTATGAGAGCTGAATTTGCTAATAAATTAAATTTACCATGTGAATTGATAAACAAACCCGTCTCTGGGATCCATAATAATATCACACACATAAAAAAGAGAATTTCAGTGGAGATGACTTCGCTTAATACTGATTATAAACGCGAAATATCATGTCTGATTTTACAGGAGATTACAACAAACTTACCACAAGTGACAATGGAGAAAAAAGTCTTCAAGCTACCACGAGGATTGGAGCTAGCTGACCCGAACTTCAATATAGCTGCACCTATCGACATCCTGTTGGGCGCGGAAAGTTTTTGGGAAATCCTAACCAACGATAGATTGAAACTCGAGTCGGGACCAACACTTCAACGTACGCAACTGGGATGGATCATATCAGGACCGATCAACATGTACCCCAAGCAAAGGCCTGTATCAGATTTTTGTAGTTTATCTATAAATAAAATAAGTCATCAAATAGAAAAATTTTGGAAATTGGAGGAGATTAATCCCACTAAGATTCTAAATCATGAAGAAAAGGCTTGTGAAGCCAGTTTCGCTAGTACTCATACCAGACAAGACGACGGTAGATACGTAGTAAGTTTACCGCGTCGAGCATGCATTGATCAGCTGGGGAGTTCATTGCTCACTGCTGAAAAAAGATTTAAAAATTTAGAGAGAAAATTTGTGTCGAATCCCGAATTGAAGACACAATATGTACAATTCATGCGTGAATATGAGGAATTGGGTCATATGGAGGTGTGTGACCAGTCAAAGGGGGATCGTGAATCCTATTTTTTACCTCATCACGCTGTAATAAAAGAATCAAGCACTACTACTAAAGTGAGGGTCGTTTTTGACGGCTCCGCCAAAACTTCAAATGGAATTTCTCTCAATGACGCCTTGATGACAGGACCTGTTATACAAAAGGACTTATACACCCAACTATTGCATTTCAGGAAACATCAAGTGGTCCTGACGGCCGACATCGAGAAGATGTACCGCCAGGTTAACGTGGGTGAAGCGGACCGTGACCTGCAGAAGATACTATGGCGCGAGTCGCCGCAGGAGGTGCTCAAGCATTACCGTCTGAAGACAGTCACATATGGTCTGGGGCCTTCCTCCTTCTTAGCCACTAGAACACTACGGCAAATTGGTATGGATAACAATATAAATTTTCCTAGAGCTAGTCAGGTCATAGAAAATGACTTCTATATGGATGACTTGTTAACCGGAGGAGATGACATGGAATCCTGTAGAGAGTTAAAAGAGCAATTAATCAGCATCTTTTTGTCTGCGGGGATGACCTTGAGGAAATGGAGGTCTAATGTCTTGGAGTTGTCAGCCGAGTCGGGCCAAGCTAAGATTGCCGAATCAGGCAATTCGGAAAAAATTATTACTGACAATCCAAAGACTGAGAAAATATTAGGATTAAGATGGAATAATGAATCTGATTATTTTTCTTATAAAATAATGAAACCATCAAGTCGAACCGAGAGTAAAAGACAGATATTATCTTGCATTGCATCAACTTTTGATCCATTAGGTCTACTAGGACCGATTATAGTTGTAGCCAAATTGATAATGCAGAAGTTATGGCAGTCTAAAGCAGCGTGGGATGATCCATTGCCTAATGAAATATTAGCACCCTGGAGGTCCTACCTTCAAGAATTAATTCAAGTAAATGTGTTGAAAATACCAAGAAAAATTATTTGCAGGCAATCTAAATATCTACAACTACACGGTTTTTGCGACTCATCTGAGAAGGCTTACGGAGCCTGCGTTTACATGGTGTCAGTGGACCATATCGGTAAGTGGCATTCACACCTAATAACGTCTAAATCAAGAGTAGCACCATTGAAGTGTATTTCACTGCCTAAGTTGGAGCTTTGTAGTGCTGTGCTACTGGCGAAATTAATAAAAAATGTAAAACAAGCGCTAAATATAGTGGAGATCGACACATATTATTGGTGTGACTCCATGATAACGTTGTGCTGGCTGAAAGGTCAACCTACGAGATGGGCTACTTTCGTTGCAAACCGAGTAGCTGAAATACAAGAACTTAGTGATCCAGATCGATGGAGACACGTATCTTCAGCAGACAATGCAGCGGATATACTTTCAAGAGGAACCACTACAGATAAATTGATAAATTCTGCAATATGGTGGAATGGACCAAGTTGGTTGACCGAAGGAGTCAACGCTTGGCCTATATCAAAGATTTCGTGTTCAAACCCTCCGGAACTCAAAGGCAAAAATGTTCTATTATCCACGGATGTTCAAGAATGGGAGATATTTAAAAAATTCTCATCATTTATTAAATTGAAAAGAGTTACTGCATATGTATTGCGATTTGTCAATAACTGCAGAAGTGTTAAAGGTAGAATTTCAGGCAATTTAAGTGTAGCTGAATTGGAATCAAGCTTGAAATGTCTACTGAGATCAGCTCAAATACACGCCTTTCAAAGGGAATTGAAGGAATTAAAAAACCATGGCATCGTCAACAGAAAAAGTAATTTAAAATCTCTTCATCCCTTCTTACATGATGGTCTAATATATGTGGGCGGTAGGCTGAATTTAGCTACACAGTTATCGTACCAACAGAAACACCCAATTATCTTGCCAGCTAAACATAAGCTAACTGAATTGATAATACGTCACTACCATTATGTAAACTTACACGCAGGACCTCAAGCTCTGTTAGCTGAAATACGACTAAAATTTTGGCCTATCTTTGGGAAAAATACTATTAAAAAGATATTACATAAATGTATTGTGTGTTTTAGATGTCGTCCCCGAACCGGTCATCAAATCATGGGAAATTTACCACCCGAAAGAATCACGCCGAGTCGTCCTTTCGCAATCACTGGAATCGATTATGCCGGACCAATTCCAATTAAAAGTGGGACGCTGAGAAAAGCTTCCCTCGTGAAATCGTATTTATGTATCTTTATTTGCTTTTCCACCAAGGCTGTTCACTTGGAATTAGTTTCGGATTTATCTAGCAATGCTTTTTTGAACAGTTTAAAAAGGTTTATTCCCCGTAGGGGACAACCTGAAAAGTTTTGCAGCAAGCTCAAAGAGCTGTACACCAGTTTGAGGGAAAACAACGACAAGATTCAAAATTATTTAGTGAACAGAGGTATTGAGTGGAAGTTCATAACCCCTCGAGCCCCTAATCAGGGAGGTTTGTGGGAAGCAGCAGTTAAGTCAGCAAAGTTCCATTTGTATAGAATCACTAATAATTCTTCATTAACCTTTGAACTCTTGTATACCTTAATTTGTCAGATTGAGGCCTGTCTGAACTCCCGTCCATTAACTTCCTTGTCCGATGACATCCATGATTACCAACCGCTCACCCCAAACCATTTCCTTATAGGCACTGAATCCTCTATCATTCCGGAGAGAGACGTCCGGGCGATACCAGACAACAGACTAACTCAATATCAGAGGATCAGTTCGCTAATTCAATCTTTTTGGTCTAGATGGAAGCAAGATTACCTGATGGAACTGCAAAAGAGGACTAAATGGCAGACCAGCACTCAACGGGCACTGCAAAAAGACGATCTGGTGATCTTAAAGGAAGACCATTTACCTCCACCTTTATGGAAAATGGCCCGAATTCTGCAGACACACCCTGGAGCGGATGGAGTAGTACGAGTTGTTACCCTAAAAACACCTCAAGGAATCTTTGTGAGGCCCATCACAAAGATATGTCTGATGCCCCTGGAGTCAGATACTAAACCTGTATTTGACATCCCGGACCTTACCAAGGATTGATTATGTACCTTACACTATGGTACTTATCTTCTCGAATACACCTTGTATGGATCAAGCAGAAGACTTGAGAAGAAAGAAGAAAAAAGAACAATAATTGTGTTGTGTTCAGTGTAAACAATATTATTTTGTGTTATTGGACCATTTAAATATGTAAAATTTAGTATGTACACTTGTGTAATTTAGTCATTTGAATATTTTAGTTATTTAATAGGATTAATAATTTTTAGTTATTTTTTGGTTAATTAATAGAGTAATTCAACAGCATTTATACAGTTAAATTATAAGTTCAGTGTAGGATATAAAAAAAAGGTTTTTAGTTAATTTATGCTATTTTGAATTATTTTATTAGTATTTTTGTGGTATAGGTACTTAGATTAAGGATTTTTTGGTTTATTTTGTTTGTTTTATAGTTTATTTTTAAATAGATTATGATTCCATTTAATCCAAATGTTAAAATCTGGAGTGATCCTTTTAAATAAAATCTCGTTCTATTTACAAACTTTTCACTTTTATTTCAACTTATTGAACATGGACAATTTATAAGAAACAAAACGGTGAGAATAACAACTGTTACACTAGCCCCGACTTATGAGCTGTTTTGAGTTTATTGTCAAGAAAAAGAATAATAATTGTGTTGTGTTCAGTGTAAACAATATTATTTTGTGTTATTGGACCATTTAAATATGTAAAATTTAGTATGTACACTTGTGTAATTTAGTCATTTGAATATTTTAGTTATTTAATAGGATTAATAATTTTTAGTTATTTTTTGGTTAATTAATAGAGTAATTCAACAGCATTTATACAGTTAAATTATAAGTTCAGTGTAGGATATAAAAAAAAAGGTTTTTAGTTAATTTATGCTATTTTGAATTATTTTATTAGTATTTTTGTGGTATAGGTACTTAGATTAAGGATTTTTTGGTTTATTTTGTTTGTTTTATAGTTTATTTTTAAATAGATTATGATTCCAAAATTTTAATAAAATTTGTGAATCCCGCCCCGGGCAATATGTTAAAAAAGTGAAGGCTACCGACATCTGTGGTCCATTAATTCAGCTTACTATGTTTCACCCAAATGGTGTGAGTCCTTGCTTATGGATGATTATCAGGATATTGATCGATATTGTAGATTTTCGTTTTATCGTCTACTCTCCCACTCCACAATGACTGGTTGTTTTGTAGGATAGATTTTACTCTTTAAAAAGGCTCGCATCATGTGTTTTTATGTTCTTTCTCGAAATAAACTCAAAACCAAGCTCATAAGTCGGGGCTAGTGTAACAGTTGTTATTCTTACCGTTTTGTTTCTTATAACTTGTCCATGTTCAATAAGTTGAAATAAAAGTGAAAGTTTTGTAAATAGAACGAGATTTTATTTAAAAGGATCACTCCAGATTTTAACAACGCCTTTTATCGCTTAGGGCAAGTCCAGGTATTTTGTACGTCCGTGGCGTCAATAAATAAATAAATAAATATATTTGTTTTAAATTTAGAATGTCAAAACACTTAAAAATATCTTTTGAGGGGGTTCTGATGGGTAATTTTAGTATGGTTTTTATAATGCTCTTCTGAGCAATATCTAAGTGGTTAATATGATTTGTTGTAGCAGATCCCCATACTAGAATTCCGTACTAAAGACGGGAATGACATAAGGCACAAAATACTTTTTTGATTTCTTTCGTAGGTAGTATGTTTCTTAGGTTTTTGAAGAAATATACAAGTCTCGTGAGCTTTTTAGTGATTCCGTTTATGTGTATGTCCCATCTAAGGTTTTCGTATATTTCCACTCCTAGATATTTAACACTTTTTGCCTTTGTTATTGTAATGTACTTGGATATGGAGGTAAGATAAACAAAAATCTGGTCGCAAGGATATTTATTCCGGAACTGGCCGGTTGTAGGCAGGCTCGGACTGGGACCATTTTGGGCCCTTCGCTAAAACCTGTAAAGGGGCCCCCTAACGTGGGGGGGGGGCTACAGATAACGGGGGGTCCAGGGGCCTCCCCCGGATATATTTTGAAGATTAGGTGCTTGAAAACAATGAAAACGCGTTTCTACGCTATATTGGCACCTATAAAGAAGAAGAAATTCAAATAGGTTTTTAAACGAATATTATGACTTTCGACGGTGCTCCAGATTTTATGTCCGGGTTGAATCTTTCCCAAATGAAAGACTAAACCCTTCCACACACTTTTCCACAAATGAATATCTAGTAAATTAACGCAATGTAAGTGCACTATATAAGAATAAAACAATACAAGAACAATACGTCAATCCACCAGAAACATAATGGGAAAATATTTCACCGACTCCAGATATTTTCATATCAGAGGGTTCGGCTCTGATGAAATCCTAACTGGTCCGATAAATCCTACTGATCCCTCAATATAAATATTTAAAAAATCTTTCGTAATCCTACATGTATTTAAAATGACCGACTTTTGCATTTTTATGTACAAATTTTTTGACAAATCTAATACGCCTAAATTTTGAATGAGAGAGCTAGGTATAATGCCAGTAGCCGAAATAACAAATGGTAATATTTTTATAGTCTGAGAATGCCAAATTCTTTTAATTTCATTTAATTTCATTTCGACTTTTGTTGACTTTATTATTTATTGAAATAAGAAATTCACGGTATTTTTAGGATACCACAACACTACTAAACACATGCTGTTGAACTGCCAATAATTATAACGGAGTTCAAAATAATTTTTTTTTCGAAAATGTAAACAAACATTACCAAGAACACAAAATAACTACTAACAAGACAAAAACTTTTTTTTAACGTTTTGTGGGGCCCCTTCAGGGCCCCCTCGCGCCGGGTCCCTCCGGGATTGCGGACCTGCGGACCTGGCCAGTCCGGGCCTGGTTGTAGGTAACGTTTGATGTTACCTACGCAGTAGGTAGTATACTATATTACAAGTTTGATGTTTTCTTTCTGTCTTGTATGGAAGTCTTTGTTGTGTTGTGGTTTGTAAATATTAATAATGATATGTTGTGATTATTAAATGAATTTTTGACTGTTTCGTTCCAGTAGAGTGGTACATACTGTTAGTATCGCCATGGCATGGTGAAAGATCATTTAGACCATTTAACAACAGTATAAAATTTTACTTAGTAAATAGGGCAATCTAGTTCTTCCCATCTTTGTCATTCTTACAAAAAATTATTGGTTATTAATATGTATTTTTTAAAGTTTGATATTTATCTAATTATAAATAATTGTTTTCGTTGTGGAAATTTTAATTTGATTTTTTGAGCGATGTACAATAGACTCTGCCGAAAAAACTTTTTTTTGATTTCGAAGTTGTAATAGCTCGGAAAAGTTGCGAATTATATAGACAAAAATAATTTTAAAAAATTAAAAAATCGGATGACATCTTCCGTTCGCGCAAAGGCCCTAAAGTTTGACAAAATATGAAAAAAACTCATCTTTGCGATTATTTTTTTTTAAGCATAATTTTAAATAATTAATTTAATAAAACACTTTGTTTTTACCACAATAATCTTTATTTAAAAAGTCGACATGTTTCGAGAATGATGATCTCTTCATACTGGTTTTAAAATTTTACACACTAACGTTAGTGGTTTTCAATTAGATCTTTTAGAAATATTAGAAATTAGGAAAAATGTCAATAGAAATTTAAATATTATTAATAACCAAATTAATTTTGTGAATAACCCTATTTTAAACATATTTCCATTGTAATTTTGTCTATGATCTTCTAAGCAACCCCCTCCCCCCTGTCTATCTTCTTTCTTTCCGCCCCTCTCCCCCCCTCCAACTTATTCCATTTCCACCCACGCCTGTCTTTCTATGCTTGATAATTTAGTTTTTGTACATATAATGTCCTGATGAAGAGAACATCGTTCTCGAAACATGTCGACTTTTTAAATAAAGATTATTGTGGTAAAAACAAAGTGTTTTAATAATTAAATTAATAAAATGGTGCCACAAAGTGAATTTGCAAAATTTGAAGAAATAATTTTAAATGTTTTCGTGATGTAATAGTTTTTAACGTCTTCAAATATAGCCTATAAACATTTTGTTTTAATTTGGTTCAGATCAATTGATATCTTCCGGTCGCGCATATGCCCCAAAATTTGCCAAAATATTTTAAATTTCAAATTTTTACTCATTTTTCGTATTTGATAAGCAAGCCAGACAACGACACTAGTTAGGCCTATGACATGATGGGTGATAACAGAAATAACGGGCATGGTACTTTTCGACTTGCTCTACATTTACATATATTTAAAAAGCGTTAATATTAAAGTGTAGTTTTCAACAATAAACTTACTTCTATAAAAAATAAAAACAGAGTTCTCAATAAATAGTTCATGTTAGTTAAACATGTCCTCATTCATTCTAATACCTGTCTTTTAAGAATGGTAAGAACATTCACACCACCAAAAATTAACTTCAATGCGCAAGAATACTCAGAAATGATTAACTGGATGGACTGAAACTTATCTTCTCCCCCATTGTTGGCAGAAATCAGTGACGACGAGATCAAATCACACATCATCAGTGAGTCAATCCTTGACTGAAACATTATTTTCAAGCAATTCCCAGTTCACACGCAGGCTGTTGAACGCTGTGTAAAACTCGTCACGGAAGCCTCAGGAAAAGTTTGTGCAGCTGAATCTCGAGACGGATTTATAAGAACCACTCTGCTGTCCAGATCATCTATGCCTGACTTCACCAGCAAATCAGTCTTCAAAGTACCTTCGGCTACAAAATAGAGGACATGTTTAACTAACATGAACTATTTATTCAGAATTCTGTTTTTATTTTTTATTGAAGTAAGTTTATTGTTGAAAACTATTCTGTAAATTAAATATTTAAGCTTTTTAAATACATGTAAATGTAGAGCAAGTCGAAAAGTCACCATAAAAAAGTACCATGCCTGTTATTACTGTTATCACCCAGCATGTCATAGGCCTAACGAGTGTCATTGTATGGCTTGCTTATCAAATACGAAAAATAAGTAAAAATTTTAAATTTAAAATATTTTGGCAAATTTTGGGGCTTATGCGCCACCGGAAAATATCAATTGATCTGAACCAAATTAAAACACAATGTTTATGGGCTCTATTTGAAGACGTTAAAAACTATTACACCACGAAAACATTTAATATTTTTTTTTAAAACTAATCGCAAAAATGAGTTTTTTTCATATTTTGTCAAACTTTAGGGCCTATGCGCGAACGGAAGATGTTATCACATTTTTAATTTTTTTTATTATTATTTTTTGTCTATATAATTCGCAACTTTTCCGCGCTATTACAACTTTGAAATAAAAAAAAAAGTTTTTTCGGCCCAGTCTATTGTACAATAATCAAACATAGAAATTAAAAAAAAAGTTGTGCACAAAAGTAGTATATGTGTTATAGTTGTAATACTGTCATTGTACTGAACTAGTTATTTTTAAACTAAAAATAAAGTAACAGATTTTATTTCTCCAGACTTAAGTTATTTTTTCCAAATCCAACCCCTTCCTTTTGTTGTTGTTGTTATTATTAGGGTTTTCAAATCCCGCACATTTTTCAAAATCGGGATCCCGCGGGATTTTAACTAAGGGCTATTAAATTGATATGTCACCATTTTTTTATCATTTAGTACATTATTAGAAAAAGACAAAAAAAAATACTTGTATATCATTTAAAAGAGAACTTTTCGTATCAATCATCTTTGGCAAAAGTAATATCATGAAAAGATATTGAAAAGGAGAAATAATATGAATTATATTTGAAGAATACTTTGAGAAAGAAAAATTGTAGAAAACATAAAGTATGGAGAGTCCTGTCACCCATATGTGAGGCAATGGACATTAGTGCGGTGCGGCCTCTGCTCTCTCTACTTCCACACTAGTAGCAGTTGGTGAGACTGTCAACAAGTAGATGTGTGCTATCTCTCTCTCTGATTCCTCCGTTCCGGCGGACACTTGATCCCTCGGACAATTGATCCCCTGAAATAGTATTTCTTCAAGTAAGTATGCAAAGAGGATACCTACTCGATGTTAAAACCTAAATCAATATTTAACAGATAACTTTGTATAAACCACTTTTTAATAAACAATATCGACATGTTTCAATAACAATGTTATGTTAATATGATAATATATAATATGTTAATATATCCTGAAGAAGATAACATTGTTATTGAAACAGGTCGATATTGTTTATTAAAAAGTGGTTTATACAAAGTTATCTGTTATTAATTAAATAATAAATAATGCCACAAAGTTATTTTGCAAAGATTGAAGAAGTAAACTAAATCAATATAGGTACATCTGCAGGCATCTTGTTTTATTTTCGTAGATATACGTATGAAGGAAGAAGTTCTAACATGAAGCACTTTATATTATAATTTATTTTACAGGGTTCTAACATCATTTCAACTCTCTATTTTATTTGTATCTGAAAATTGATCATTATCACGAGGAGCATTATGTTTCGTCACTTCATTTGTAATGCGTTCTAACCACGCTTTACCATTTTCTAAGGTTTCAAAGTTTCCAAAGACAAATTTTCGTAATTAATTTTAATATTTTTAGTTAAAGTATTTCAGTTTATCATGTTTTATTGGAAAATATTAAAATTGGACGTGGCTCTAGCTTGGAATTGTGTTAGGGAAATGTAATTAGAACCTTGTGCAATGAATTATTATGCTCTAGCTGGTTGCATATGGTTCTATTTGCAGTTTATGTATGTTCTAAAAGGGAAGGGTAAGTATACAACATATTTAAATACATTCCTTCTAATTCAATTAAAATACTTTACACAAGATTCATTCTCAAAATGGGAAATAGGTAAATAGATAATGAGTGCAGGGCTTTTGTAAACTTTGTCACATCATATCTCAGAATATTGTGAAGTGAGGTTAGAACCTACTAAGTTAGTACTAGAATCAGCTCCGTACTATTTGCTGACGACATCGCGAGATTAACGACATCAGAGGAGGGACTACAAGAGTGGATTAACCGTTTCAACGAAGAGTGCACGGTGGCGGGAATGAAGATGAGTACCTCAAAAACGGAGGTGATGGTTATAGGAAGGGACCAAACTCAGTGCAAGATACTCGCTAATGGGACTCAGTTGAAACAGGTGGATAGGTTCAAATACCTTGGGGTCGAATTCTCCAGCGATGGTCGGCAAGACGGAGAAATTGATAGAAGAATATGTGCGGCAAGCAGTGTATTGCGTCCTCTCTACAGCTCAGTAATAAGAAAAGCCGAGCTTAGCACCAAGACAAAGATGGCAGTGTTTAAAACGATATACCGCCCAACGCTCACTTACGGCCACCAGACATGGATGCTAAATGAACGAACACGCTCCAGAGTCCAAGCTGCCGAAATGAGATACTTGAGAGGAGTGGCAGGGGTTACGAAATGGGATCATATAAGAAACTCGACGATCGGAGATGATCTAAACATTGAACCACTGCTACTCTTCATAGAAAAATCACAATCGAGGTGGCTTGGGCATGTACTAAGAATGTCTGATGACCGAATTCCGAGGAAGATACTGAGTGCGATTCCAGAGGGAAGACGTCCAGTGGGCCGCCCCAGACACAGTTGGGCGAGGCAACTCCAGAAACTGTGTGAGGAGAGGATGGGTCTACCATGGATAGAGGCCGAACAATCAGCACAAGACAGGGACTTATGGAGGAGCCTTGTCGATGCAATGGGTCCCCGACCCGAATATGAAAAGGGGAAGAAGATGTAGATGCAGATGAGGTTAGAACCCTATACAAAAGAGGTGACGACTTTATTACTGCCATCTATTGGAGAAATGATGTAACTATTTACTGAACTTCGATACAACTTATTATAGTACAGCTGCTTACATCATATTATTATTTATAATTCTTTCAGTTAAATTCAATAGATGTCACTAGCTGATCCCATTGATTTATTTATTACAACGGAATTTAGCTTCTCGAGAAACTAGATTGTTCAGAGTTTAGTCAACAGTCCACAATGGTTTGCTGATACCAACCCTAATGTACATATATATATATATACATTTTTCAATTACCTCCACACATGAAGTCCTGAGGAAAATAATTCCCCTCGGGGCCTATGTCAACTCTGGAGATGCTGTGTGGAGGGTCTTTTTAGGAAGGGAAGGAGCGGAAAATCTGGGAAGGTAAAAGGGATGAGGAGTGGTTAGGAATTTTGTGGTCAATGTGTCCAGGAGTGACGGACTCATGAATCCATCACTCCCACTGCGGTGAAAGGCGATGGTTCTAGAGAGAGTCCGGCTGGAAAGGTCTTGTTTAGTTCTCACTCAACCACTCTCTCTAGATCCAGCCTGACACGCAAAAGGTGTGCAAACGCATTCACGGCCAAGACCTAGACAAACCTCATCACGTGAACCCGGGAACCCCTTGAGGTGATGTATGGCAGGGGTGTTGGTTATCCAATAAACGATTCCCGTGGTGGAGGCACCCATACCCGCCTCCCACATCAGAGCACGGCCGTCAGTTAGTATTGCTGTCCTTGTTTAATGGGTATTACAATACGATACGTCGTTGATCCATCCGGCACTGGTGCATAGTAGGGAAGCACGTCAAACGCACACCCTACATAATTATGTACACACTTTTAATTTGTAATATGAGAACTGATCGTTTCTACGACTCCCTCTTGAGTTCAACAGTTCAACTCTGAATGATTTGCCGGCCTCTGTGTTTCCTCCCTCCTACAACATGAATCTCTTCAAGACCAGTGTTCACTCCTTCCTTTCCTCAGGGGGACTCTCTAAGGATGACATAGGCCCTGACGGAAATAGTTTTCCTCAGTGCCACCTGTGTGGAGTTAAAAGTCCCTAATTGGTTCCCACGGCCAACACACATGAAAGGGGACCTTGTTTCAGACTTGCCAAACAAACTATCACACCACAAAAATAACAAATTATATGAACTACGTATCAATACAAAAGTATATATATTTATTTAGAATAGGTAAGTATGCATGAATGTATATCATAAATTATTATTTTTTTTTTATTTTTTATTTTTTTATTTATTTTAGCGACTATATAAAATAATTGTTACATACAAAATATAATAGTGAAATTAAGTATGAAATATCGTATTTCTTAGTCCTCCTCAATAAATCAATAATAATGATACATCTTAAATCATTTTTATCAGGGCCTCCTGTGTGGCGCTAATGTAAAAAAAATATTGCTGACTTTTCATAATTTTTTTTTCTACATGTCATCACTTGTCTCGCAGCCGAGTAACCGCCTAAATGAGCTTTAAACATACTGGTTTAGTAAGTTATTCATTATATCGCTTCAGGGCATAGATTCTCAACCTCTTTTTACCCACCGCCCACTTTGACAATATATTTTTTTCTAGCGCCCCCTCATTCGTGAATCTGAAACAGCAATTGTCGTCACGATTATATTTACCACAACGGGAGAGGCGTAATGGGATGGGATGGGGCAAGATGGGATGGGATGGGTTTCTTTGTGTCTCCTACCGCCCCCCTGAAAGTCTGAAACGCCCCACTCCCAATTTTCTCTTGGTCTTCTATCGCCCCCCTGAAGGTCTGAAACGCCCCCAAAAGTCCATTATCGTCCACGTTGAAAACCTGTGCCCCAGGGGATTTACATTTCACACCGGCTATTGCAGTTACAACAGTTAGCAACATTAGATAAGAGGGATTTGGCGAATTAACATTGCAGAATTTGTTGATAAGGTACAGCTGTTCGTCCACTAAACTAACCTACTATTTGGGTACCGCCGCAAACAAAGGCCGAACTATCAATTTACGACGCCTAAAATGTTTTTATTTGAAGCTAGTGAGTTCCAGGCACGCGTTGCTATGCCACTTAATAAAGAAATTGTTTCTCCCTGCGTGTCCTTTCACATTCATCCCGTTCCCTTTTCGCTTCCCCTTCCCCTCTAGCTTTCCCACACCGCCTTCTCTCTCCCCACTCTCCTCGTCCACTCCCCCGCTTCCGCCGGTACATTCAGTTTTCAAACAGCTCTCATGCCACCTATTGCAAGAGTCCCCTCCTATTCAGTCCGAGTACATTCAGTTTTCAAACAGCTCGCGTGCCACCAATTGAATTTTTTTAAATACAAATTTCATAATGCCAGAGCTCACCAGCATATATAGTAACCTTCGCGGGCGTGCGCACAACAACTCACCAAATTTTCCTCACAATTGGATGAACGTAATGCATTTTCATGACGCTAGAGCTCGCTATTTTATTAGAAACTATCGCGGGCATATCAAATCCCCAAAGTTTCATCGCAATCGGATGAATGGTTTAGCAACGCGTACCATCTCATATACTCACATATACATATAGACAGAAGCAAGCATATTTTGATTTTTATGTACCTACAAAGATTCTATTGAAAGAAGGGTGAATGCCGGTAACTCCATTAATGGAGGACTGAATGCCGTTGGCGGTAATAAAAAATTGTCCAAAGACGCGAAACTAGCCGTCCATAATGGAGTTCTGGTACCTACCCTGATGTATGGCAGTGAGGCATGGAACTGGCAGAGGAAGGATGAAAGTAGACTGAATGCTGTAGAAATGAGATCCCTGAGGCGAATGTGTGGTAAAACCATGTACGATCGTGAGAGAAACGTGGATATCCGCAAAGAATGCAAGGCTGATGTAAGCGTGATGTGTAAGATTAAGAAAGGGACTCTCCGATGGTTTGGGCATGTAGAGCGAATGAACGAGGAAAGGAGTGTAAGGAGAATATATGATGCAAATGTGAATGGTAGAAGAAGTCGCGGATGCCCGAGGAAGACATGGCACGACCAAGTGAATCAGATACTTGAGTCGGGCCATGTGAAGAGTCGGAATAATAGAAGAGCATGTATGAATGTGAACGAGGCAAAGAGTGTGTGCCAAGATCGAGTTGTGTGGCGGTCCGTCCTCTCTGCCTACCCCTGCGGGGAAACGGCGTGATGGTTAGTTAGTTAGTTAGTTAGTTACAAAGATTCTGATCAGAAATGCGTATGAGAAGAAAATCTTTCAAAGAATACCTTATTAGGGTTAGTTGGGGTCAGGTGGTTTTAGCATTCTAATTAATAAATTATTAATTATTAAATTATTTCTGTATTTTGAATTAGTTTTTCAGTTGTATAAATATGATTAAACTGTGAAACGATGATAACTTTAACTTTTACTTTAGGGTACACAGTTTAGCAAGCGGGTTCCCCACAGAGCATCGGACCATCCCAAAAAACTTTTAAAATTGTTCATTTTTTATCATTATATATAGATAAATATAGTTCTTTTCGCTTAATCCTCATTTCCTTTAAAGCGGGGTCGCCAAGATTACCTGAAAATTGAAACGTTTTCCATTAACCAGTTCACAATTACCCGTACAATAGTCTGCGCATGCGCGCTGTTTTGTATCGCGCTGCCAATATTGCTCAACTCGTTGACGGATTACGCTCGTCCTGTTTTTGCTATTTAAAAATAAAAAAAGTTTTCGACATGGATATTGAAGTTTCAAATATGTACTTTAATTTGAAATTATTTTTAACAAAACAGTCTTATTTTATTTTATGAAATACTTATTTTATTTTGATAAAAAAATAAATTGAAATAAACTATAGTTTAGAAAAAAAATTCCACCGAGTTCCATACCATAGAATATTAAAACAGTATATCCCTACTTTTCCACCTTTCTTAAATACAGGAGTAAAAATAATACATATAAATAAAATAGGAATACGCCTTAATAATTCAGAAGCATTAGAAATATTCAAATCAAAGAAACGTAATTGCGAAATTTTAAACAAACAGTTAGAATTAACCAACAGTCCGATTTTAAAGTTATTCCCTTTCTCCCTATGTAACCCCCACCCCCACCCGACCGTGACTCCGCCCCCTACCCTTCCACCAACCAGTGTCTGATGTTCTCTCCCTCTCTTATATTCTCTCTCTTTCTTTTGTTTTTACCTTAGAATCTTAACTCTGTACTGTAATTTAGTTTATATGTTTATTGTCCTGAAGAAGGTTGAGTTCAACCGAAACCGGTCGACGAATATAAATAAAAATAAAGTGGTTTTTAAACAAAGTACTTGTTTCATTCAATATATGAATTATAATAATATGTTTCATACTTTTGTTATTCGGCGGTACATCCTCTCTGCACACACCTTCGGGACACTTATTTATATTAAGTGTAATTAGGTATGGGGTATTTTCCCTAAACCGACTGCATATTGTATATAAGTATGCCGGGGGGCCAACTGTCGGCGGATCAACTGTCATGGAGCTGGGTTCTAATTGTCGCACATAGATTCATATCAGTTTTATTTTAAATCGGCCTACATCACACTACTAACTACTAGGAGCTATTTTTATTTTATTTATTTACAATGCCAAATAAAGAAAGAAATTGATTCTCTCTGCGTGTCCTTTCCCATGTGTTCCAGTTCACGGCCCCGTTTTCTTCCCGCGTCCCTTTTTCTCCCCACGTTCCTCTTCCACCTTCCCAGATTTTTTCGTGAATACCTCACAAGAGTCCCAGCTAATCCCGTCTGGAGCCAGTGAGACTATAGCATCCCCAATTGGGTATGTTATGAGACTGAAGGTAGTGAGTAGCGACAGGAGATGGGTAGGAGGAAGGTGGGCTGGCTATTCAGATCTGGTCACTAAACACGGCTAAATCCATTTCAAGCGTTTCAATTCCGAATGGTGGTTTTCACCAGGGTGATACTGAGAGTATCTTCCACTCTGGAACGTGCCAAAAATTACAATATATTATTTTTAATGAATTAATTGTGAAATAACACAAATTAATCAAATAAAATTTACTTGCGAACGTCGGAATTCGATCCCACGACCTTCGGATTACGATTCAAGAGCCTTACCCCTATACTACGGTGGCCGTCATCAGCTCTTCCTCCTCCTGCGGTCCCCTCTACTTCGTTCCCCTCTCCCCTTCCGGATTCTTTTCCCCCTTCTTCCCTTCCTGCCTCTAAACTACAAACATAATGCCAGAGCTCACCATTATAAATAGAAACCTTCGCGAACATGCGTACAACAAATCACCAAAGTTTCATCGCAATCGGTTAAGTGGTTTAGGAATCCTCAAAGGACAAACAAAGAAACATTCAAGTCCTTAGGAAAAAAATCCACAGGCCCTGTGTCATATTTGGTAAAGCTGAAGGGTATTTTTATGGATAAGAAGGAGAGGAAGTTCTAGGAAGGAAATAGGTAGCAAGGGTGGGTGGGAATCGATGTTTCCAGGAATTAGTCTTATTATTTTTAAGAATCCATATAACCTGGGTATCTTAGGATTTTTTGTGAGTAATTTAACTTGGTAATATGACAAATCAATAAACATTGGGTTTTTACAGTCTTTTAAAGTATTGTTGTTGGTACATGTTGTTGGAATTTATTAGTGGGGTCTGAACGTAATGTTTCAAAAGCATCATTGTTTAGAAAATCTTTAATTTTAGAGTTATATTCCATTCTGGGCATAATTATTACAGTATTGTCTTTATCGGCCTTTTTTAATACTAGCTTTTTAGTATTTAACATGTTTAGAATGGTTCTTGCATGGAGGGTTTCAAAATTAAATTAAGGGATATTTTGTGGATCAAGTCTTTTAGCACTTCTGCACTTTTATACTGGTATTTTCGTGGAGCTTTGTGTAGCGCCGTTTCAACATCCACTGCAACATTTTCAACGGCATCACTATAGTTGTGTATGGTGTAATTATTATTATAATTTGTTGTTTGCTATGCATGTAATGTTATCAACCTGTAAATATTCCTAATAAAATAAAATTTGTAATATCATGTATCTCTCCGGATATGGAGAGATTGATGATAATATGATTATTATTGTAATGGGCAGTTGTGAATAATAATACCACGCAGCTATATATTACATATGACATCATTACCTGTCGCGGTTACTTTGGCCCGGTAGCTAGCTGTCACTGATTCACAGTGGATCCAAGGAACCGGTTGTTTTTGGAACCAGTTTCTATCGGATTTATAAAATGGTCACCAAGACTCAAACCGGGGCCGGGGAAAGTTCAGGGCCTAGCAGCAAATAACTGCGGAGCGGGTTTTTAACTGCTAGTTGCTTACCTTAAAATCATTCTAATATTCCGGGAGGGGGTTCTGATTGCAACCTTTAAGTCTCTTAAAGCTCACAGATTACCCTGGTCCACATGTACTGAGGAGATCTGGATATCGGTGACAATACTAGGTAACAATAACAAACCAAACAATAAAATATGTCTACTGAATTCTTCACCTACAAAACAACAACTACAATTTGGGAGGCGGGTCGCAACACCTCTGCCATACGTCACCCCGAGTGGTTCGCTACGTTTGGTAACTTAACAGGGCTGCCAGGGTTCGTCGGATGAGGAGTGAGTTCTTGGCGGAGGATGCGAGGCTTGTTTGGAAAGACCTTCTGATCTCCCCCTCTGGTCTCTCTCGACCCATCATATTGTATCGCAGCGAGAGAGATAATTCATCGTCTTGTATTGCAGCGGGAGAGATATTTTAATAGAGAGAGAATTTAAATGTCCGTCGATCCAGTTCACACTCACCTCTAGATTCTTACTCACTTCTTACACCTTAACTTTAACCTTCCCAGAACTTCCTCTCCTTACTTTTTTATAAAGATCCTCCGCGCAGCATCCCCAAATGTGACAGAAGAAAACTACGAAGTTTAAAAGAATATATATTATAATTTTGTAGTAGCACATTATTATTGTTTACTTGTTCTTCGGTATATTATATTTAGGTTTTCATTTCTAATGTATTATGTACAACTTATCTTTATTGTTCATTAGATTTAAACTTTATCTTACGATATTACCATATCTTTTCTTATGAAGATATTGTCTTCTTTATTACCATGTAAAACGTAATTTTAGTTTAGAAATCCACATTGGTAAATAATAATTATTATTAATACTTTTCTAATAGTTAAGATAAGTTATCCTCTCCTAAGAACTATTATCTGCTTTATTAGGAGAGTGGATGAAATATTATAGATAATTTTTTTTCATGTCGTCTTTGGGGATGCTGTATGGAGTGTCTTATCAGGGAAATAAATTAGAGGAAGTGCTGGGAATGAAAAAGGGTGAGGGGTGGGTAGGAATCTGGTGGTCAATGTGTACAGGAGTGATGAACCTATGACTCCATCCCTACCACTGCAGTACAAGGCAATGGGTCGAAAGAGTCCGGCTAGAGAGATCAAAAAATTCTCCCTCGGCCTGTCTCTCCCGATTCGGCCCGCCACGTATTAGGTGGGCAAACGGATCCACTGAAAAATGTCACCTCATGAACCAGGGCACCACTCCTGAATCACCAAATGTAGCAAACCACTTGGGATGACCTTTGGCAGGGGTTTTGATTACCCGTACCCTCCTTCCAAATTCAAAATATTTAGTATTTTGATATTATCGTCAATTACTTTTTGTAGGTTATTTTAAAGATTTTTAATTGTTTTCCATTTGATAAAGTGCATCCATATTACCAATATAAAGTGCATCCATATTACCCAGAAGAACAATAAACCTTTTATTGTTGTATTTTAAAAATATTTTTCTGCTTTATTATTTTGCTGGTTTTCGTATTACTTCTTTTTAGTTTAACTGAAATGTGGATAAGGTAACGATCGATTATTATTTGCTCTTACCAAACTTTTACATACAAATCCTTAAAAATAAAACAGCGATGGCAGCCAAATTCAAGTATTGGCGCAATGTCTGTCTTCAGGTTAGCACATGTGTGCTATCTGTAGTACCCGTGGGTCCTGTACAGTGTACATATATTACATCCTTCTGAGAGGCTAACTTGACTCTGGCTTCAATGAACATAAACTAAAACTTACCAATGAATTAATTGAATGCTTGTGTGTTCTTTATTTATTTAATTTAATATTGTCATTGACCACTAGACCGAGAACCATGGGAAAAATAATTTAATACAACAATGACCCGACACCATTATAAATTCTCAGCCAATAAGTATAAGAATGAACTCCCTAAAGAAGCTGAACAGAATTTGAAAATTTTAAGAATAAACTTAAACACTTTAGATATGATTTGAATTTTTCACGGCCAAAAGTAATATCATGATTGATTTTTGGGGTATTTTGCCGTGTTGTGCAACACTCTTATTTAGCCAATGTTTCACACAGTATGGCAGTGTCCATCATCAAAGCAGATGTGCGATTGAGTATTGTGGTGAATTGTGTTGAAAAGTCTTAATCATTTGTCCTGTTTTGATAAGATATCAAATTTCAGCATTATGTGTATACTTAATGTAATGATATTTAAAAAATCTTAAAAACAACATAATAAGTATTTCCTTCTAGGCCATCAAACAAAAGCTCGATATTATATTCAATTGGCATACTAATTTACCAATTTGACAGAAAAATCATTTTCCAAAATAATTGAAAAGTCTCAAAATCGTATAAATACATTTTTTTTTTTCAAATTTCCAATCAGCCTTACCTTTTGTAAACAAGCGTCCCTTTATTCTTATTCATAATGCTCACATCAGCCTTGCATTATTACCGCATTTCCAGATAGGCTAATGAAATTGATTACAGGTTCTGTTCCATTGAAGAAAATAGTTATCAGGAGTAGGAGTAAATTGAAATAAATTCTGGCACAAGGACACTTATATCTCTTCAGTGGAGTGAATATAAACAACTTTCCAAAGGAAACTTCCACAACACTAAATGTTTTATCAAATAGAAGTAGAAGATAGGATTGCAAGGCTTTTCACAAATAATAATAACACTTTCTCAAAACCACACAAGTGGACATTTGACCTGTCTCCTCTAGTGCAAGTACTGGGTCCCTAGCACGGACATTCAACATCGACACGATAAAGGATTTTATCGACAATATCTGTAATAGAGAATACACCAGCAAAAGGTTTCGGTCTGGATAAAAACAAAAGGTACACAATTTTTTCAAATTTTATTAACATCAATCATAGGACAAAGCAAATTACATATTTTATTCAGATGATGAACAATCTTACAATCAATTTCTTATAAAAATATTATACTAACTAAAACATGTGAGCACCTCGGCATGGTAGATTCACCTAGAGAGGTGTTCATGAAACATTGTATAAAATATTCCTAAAGCATTTACACACAGTACCTAGTCATCATTCCAACTTTTCTCAATGCGGTATTGTTGAGCGGAAAGAAAAAGTTTTAGAATTGACTGTAGACTTTCACAAGTACACCCGTCCAAAGTTAATAGTGATATATTGATAAAATGATAGAGTTATAGAATTAGTAAGAAGTGTGAGCGACAGATGCAGGTGCGCGCTCCTACTGACAAGTACTGAGAAGGAAACAAGCAACAAGAACTGAAGGACAAAATGCCTTTCTGACTATAATCTATTTTACAAGGGAGAGGAATAAGTTGTTCTTGGCCCTGGGTTGGCTGATTAGCCGGTAACTAGTACCTTCAGTATATATTCTAAAATCCGTGAAAATTCATTTGATAAAACCAATTACTCATTTGATGAACTTAAGTTAAGACAAACTATAAAAATACAATAATTTCACCTTTTCATAAATCTGGAGATCCACAACAAGTAACTACTAACTGTCGCCCAATCTGTCTTATCTCAAACATGGGAAAGATTTTTGAAAAAATGTGAAAAACCAGTTCGTCAATTTTCTAGAAAGTAATAAAATTCTTCACAGAAACCAGTTCAGTTTTATAAAGTCGCATTTAAAGCCACCGAAGACATAAATATTCTTAAAAAATTCTTCGACGTACATTAACTATCACTAAATAGTGTTAAAAACATTTGTTGTTCCATTTGCAATACACAAAAACGATACCCCTAAAAACTTTGACATAATCATCCATGATAATTCCAAAACACACATAATAAAAATGATTGTATCCCAAACTGCACAGTATGAAAAACAACAAACACAATCAAATCTTTAGGATTAAATATCGATATAAATTTGAAATAGAAGGAACAAATATGTCAAGTTGTAATAAAAAATGATTTATATGTTTTTAAGAATAAGACATTATTTATTTATAAAAAACTTATATTATTTAATATATCACGCTTTGGTTCATTCAACTTTACAATATGCTATCATTAGCTGGGGATCCGCATACAAAACTAATCTTTCCCGAATTGAAGTTGTACAGAGGCTAATAATTAAATTAATTTAAAGAATGCCAAGTACCGTCATTTAAAGATTTGTACAATAAAAATGCATTGATTCAAATCATAAAAGAAAAAGACAAGTATCAATTTATTATAACTGAAAACCGTTCCAGACATAAATATATTTTTCCGTGCCAAAATTAAACACTTCCTTTGCACAAAATTATTATACTTACCAAGGAACACTTTTTTTCAATAAACTGCCAGAAGAAATCAGAAATATTAACGATGAAATCCGATTAATAAACACTGTAAAAAAAACATTTTAAAGATAATCTTGAAAAAAAAAAGTTTCCGACTAATTTAAAAATGAGAATAAAATATAACTCAGTTTCAAAGTCATTTGTTTTTAATAACTAATAACAAATAACTAATAACAATATTTCGAGATAGGTAAAGTATTTAAATACATAGTAAAATTGTTTGATAGTAGTTACTTATAATTACATAACACCAAACTTATAACTTATTGAATTTTACCTTCACATTGTAATTTACTTAAAATATATTATGTGCAATTAAGTGTGTAACAATTAAATAATTCATTTAAAAAATATATGTAAAAAAAATATCTGAATCCAGGTCCTAGACAACAACACCGCTTTCAGGCCATACAATACCCTCTATCCAGGGAATGAAGGAAGATATGCGGGTGTTGGTGACTGTGCAGGATGAGGTGGTTGCACTGGTTAGTAACCCCACCAGTAGGTGGGTACAGGCTATCCTGTGGCTATTGTGTAGAGTCAACGGGGAACCGTAATACCAGCTCTGAGAACAAATAAAGTAATAAGTTGAACACACTCCAAATGGCAGATTATAAATTACGAGGAGTTTTATTTTTTAATCGGTTTTTGAACACACTTCCGCGGGAGGGGTAGTTCTATCTTTTACGCCCAGTCCTACTTGAATGACGGGAAAAGCATTGCCGTCCAATCACTTTATATGAATTTTATACACAAATCTCTTTGTAACGGTCCCAAGTAGGTATATGTATAAAAAAAGAAGTACAAGTGTTCCCCATCTTCTAGTCTTTTGTGTGAAATAATATTTTATCAAAGTGAACGTATATTAAACCCGTAATATAAGAACTTACACTTATAGCATTGGAAATGGACAAATTATTGTTTTTTTATAATGATTTGTGCCAAAGTGAACATAAATTTATTTATAAAGTAATAAAATACGTACATTTATTTCAACATGAAACACCACTAAATGGCCCAACACCGACTT
Source organism: Limnephilus lunatus (assembly GCA_917563855.2). Taxonomy (NCBI): domain Eukaryota; kingdom Metazoa; phylum Arthropoda; class Insecta; order Trichoptera; family Limnephilidae; genus Limnephilus; species Limnephilus lunatus. The sequence goes on along the minus strand of OU830592.1, from coordinate 108,610,795 downwards.
GACTTTACGGAGTTAATGTAGGTGACCCACACAGCTATAAAAACGCGAGCAGATATCTGTTGAACCACAAGCGCTTACGACGCTATCAAATAATTCTTCATATGGCAGGAGAGGGGGTCAGATGAATTAGAGAGCTACTACGAAATGCCATTTTTTTACTGAATCTGTCAATTTAGCAGCTGACATCCGCCCATTAAGGCAGCTCCGAAATTAAAATGCCCCCTCTCCTGTTTATGCAGATTAACTTTTGCATAATCTGTATTGTCTATGGTTATTTAAACCTCTTAGGTGTGACAGGTCAGAAGGGATTGTATGGAGAGCGTTTTTTGGCGTGCGATGATCTTTTATATCTATTTTATCTTTTTATCTATTTTATATCTATAATCTTTAAAAAATATGTTATTAAGTCTAAATCTATTCATAAGTTTAATTCTTAAGTTTGTTATAAGGATTTGAAAAAAAAAAAAAAAGTTATTATCAAGTTGTCCTCTCCTAAACACAAGCACTTGCTTTATTAGGAGAGTTGTAAAATATGTAATATTAGAATGAAATAAACTTATTGTAAAAAAATTACTCAATAAAAAAAAATAAAAAAAAATCTCTAATAGCTGTGCGTGACTTGCTTTAACTTCAGTTTTAGGAGTCGTATTACAAAGTAGCCTTTAATTTCAGACAATTCTTTATTATTTGGGATGAAATTATAATATCAGATACGATTTAACATTTTCATAGCCGAAGTATTTTCATTATTGATTTTTGGGATGTTTTGCCATGTTCCGCCATCTCCTTCTTTAGCCAATGTTTCGGCGAGTGTTACAGTGTACATTATCAGGACAGATGTGTTATGATGGAAACCGTAACACTGGTAACACTGTCCAAAACGTTGGCTAAATAAGGAGGTAGTGTTACACGGCATAACACCCCAAAAATAATTAATGATGAAATTAAAAATATAGGTATTTTTCATTTTCAAAAACATGTAGCGGTTTAAAACTATATCCATTTAGTGGAAGTTCATCCTTGTTTTCGCCCATAATACGGGTATGTAGTCAGTGCTTACATTCATGGATAATGATTCTAATTGCGGTTCGGCGCGGTTAACCTAACCTAACCTAATACTAGTAGTTCAGTCAACAGTTAGTAGACCTCGCGTCCAAAAAAGTGTGTTTCCATTTTTCCCTTACCCAAAATTACCTCAGAAATCAAAGTAAGATTTGAAAGTAGGTACTTAAATATCTACCTACTTAATTATGAGCAAATTTTTCGATTCGAATGAAGCGATACATCCACCAGGGTGATACTGAGAGTATCTTCAACTCTAGAATGAGGAAATGAAATAAAATCATTTCACTTAAATTATATGTGCTAAAACAAAGACAACTAATTTCAAACTTATTTGAGCACACACTAGAAATGATTTCCACCATACTTTAATTAAAAAAAAACAATGACGCCACTGAAATTACGTCACACGAATTTCATGAATTTTTGATCCCCCCCCCCCTCCCGCCCCCTCACGTCACTGTCACACATCGTCACATTTGTGAGACACCCTCCCCCCTAGTGTGACGTTACGTATTTTGCCGTTTTACATCTAAAAAAGGTTTGCATTTTGATAATTTAAATTTTTACATGTGACGTCACAGAGCTGATGACAACCCATACCCTTGTCACACTTCTCTACTCCCCTCCCTAAGTTTTGACGTAATTTATGGATGGCCCTAACGGCCGGCACGGTTTTTTTTTAAATTATTTATTTCATCCAAAAATATTATGAGTATATAATATAATATTAGTTACTACATAATCGTGTATTATAGACGTGGGCAAAATTGAATGAATGAATTAAATGAATAAATTCAATCTTGTGACACACTCGATCTGATTCTTATATTCAAAAGGAATTAAACCTTTATTTCTGACCCTTGGTCTTGCATCTTACGATTTTTTAACAGCAACATATTTCTTTTAATTTCTATTAATTTATTTTACAATTAAATATTTCATGTTATATTGAGGTAAGAAAATAATAATGTACTCTGTAGATATTGTAAATATTGGATATTTGTTGCGCTGATAGGTACACCTACGAAATTGCCTATCATATGTAGTATCCCGCGTAATAAATCTATACAAAAACCCCGTAGGCCGGAGAGTTCCCGTCCCCAGTCCAAGCGACAAAACCGCCAACCGACTGAACCGACAAGCGATCGAGTCAGCCAAGAGTCAAGTAATTCTGAATTCCGAGTGTCGCGTCTATTTCAGTCATCCCGCCAGTCCCACTGTTCGTCATCGTCCTACAAGTCTGTTCAATTCTCAACCCCAATCTCTGTTTCACTTATTCAAGGAATCAAAACATTTGTGACGTCGTCCTGCCAAATCCCATGTCCCACGAATCGAGTCGATCCGGACGGACAGCTCAATTCCAATCTGTTAAAGATTTCGAGTCATTATTAGGTCCGCGGAATGCAAGTTATTCAAGTCAAAAGAAACTCGATGAAACGAAAAATAACGACAATAAAAAGAGGCAAACACATGCATCTAAGGATGTACTCTGGGAGAGAATGAGAAAGTATTATCGGTCTCATCTTTGTGCGGTTTTTCGTACCCTTTTGGCCTCCTCTTTGTGCGGTGCTTCGTAGCCTCTCATGTATACTTTAGTTTTCTTAAGTGAAAACCGCGTATTAGATAATATATCTATATATCTATATATACATATAAATATGTTTTTTGTTTTTGTTTTGGAATTAATTGAATTAAAGGAACGAATAAAAGGAATCAATTCAAAAGGCCGGGGGAATAAGACTGAATCGATTCACCCCTGGGAATTAATCTGCCCATGTCTAGTGTTTTAGTTAGATTTTGAATATACTTTCCCTTTTTACTTTTTTTATTTTCTTCCCTTTATTTTACGCAGTAATAATATTAACATGTTTGAATGACAATAACATTCAGTTACAAAGTTAACAACATATGTAAATAATTCTTTAGTAAGTTGATGTTTATAAGTTTAACAATAATATTTTTTTAAGAATAATGTTACAATAATTGATGTCATTGAGCAGTATTTAATAGAAGAAACAATAAATATGTATATAAAAACGGTTATATAGAAGAAGTATAATATTCTATACTAGCTGAACCCGGCCACGCTTTGCTGTGGCTTTGTCTGATTTACTTATTAGAGCAGTTACTAAAAATTGTCTTGCAACTGTGCATTAACCAAGAAGACTCATTGCTTAATTTAATATCTGCTGTGACTATGCCGTAGAATAAAAGGAAAAAAATAAAGATAAACATTCATAAAAGTTTTAATTTTTATAATTTATATTCACACCTTGAAGGCTTTTACAATATCACGTTATTATAGAAACAGTTATTATAGATCTAGTTATTCAGGAGTATAATTATAAGCATGTCGTAAATAACACAATAAACTGAAAAAGTTGTACGAAAAATGAGTTAATTAGTTTTGCATAATAAAGGTAAAACCGTAGTTATAGAGGAATTTGTATTTACTATGTTGTATGGAAACCATATTAAAATGTAAGCATGTGGCAATCCCCTTTTTTGCCACACCACAAATTACATCCAGCATTGTGTTTCTCCGAAAATGTTTAGTGAAGTGATTAAATCGTGGCGATCAATTGGAGACTGTCCTGGAAGAAGTAACTCTTTTATTTCATCCCATGTTGGATTACACGTAAATGTAATGAAAAGATCAGGACAACCATATTTCCGCACATATGTAAGAGCGCCCTGCGCATATTCGTGCATATTTCGGAGACTACCACTATATGGTGCCGGCAAAATGGTCAACTTCCCTATAGTAATAATAATAATTGGACAATTTGTAGAGCGCCGTTTTTGTGAAAAATCACCTCAAGGGCGCTTAAAATTGCTTACATCACCATCACTTCATATGTATAATATATTCTTCTGATCTAAGTTTCTTTTGATTGAGCCTAATGAATAGTTGTCGTTAGGATTCTATTTTCCATAACACAATCCATATGGCATGAGGCATCCCACGAACAGCAATCAACTTTGAAAAAACTTACACATCAATCAACTGGTCACAGTTACACTTTTTTGACAGTTTGAAAATTTGTCATATAAATATAATTCAATTTGTTAACCTGATTTTTTTGTAGGTTTTGTAAAGTTACGAACTGACATTCAGTACAATTATGAGTCATTTTAAAACCCATAGAGAAAACAAATGAGTCAAAATTGAAATATAATTTTTAAGATATAATTCTATTTTAAAATTCGATTAAATTATTTTTATTCCTACTAGCTGTCCCAATGAACTTCGTACCGCCTCAGAATCAATAACTGTTGAATTAAATTCAGTTTTTTTTATTAAGTTAAAATTACACAATGAAGCAATCATCAATGCGCAACTGTCCGTGTTTTGTTTTTGTCAGTATCAGAGATGGCATTGTGTACGAATTTATATTTTTTGTGAGTTTCTTATTTTTTCACTTACTTACGGGAATTTGGGAGGCGGGAATGGGTGCCGCCGCCCCGGGAACCATTTATTGGATAACCGACACCTCTGTCATACGTCACCCCAAATAGTTTGCTACATTTGGTGATTAAGCAGGGGTGCCCGGGTTCATGGGATGACTTTTGTCCGGGTCCTACCCGCTGCGCGGCGGGCCGGATCGGGAGAGACTGGTTGAGGAATGTCTTTTGACCTTTCCAGCTGGACTCTCGTGACTCATCGCCTTGCACTGCAGTTGGAGGGATGGATTCATACGCCTGTCATTCCCGGACACACTGACCTCAGATTCCTACCCACTCCTCATACCCTTTTCCTTCCCAGAACTTCCTATCCTTCCCTTCCTTAAAAAGACCCATCCACTCAGCATTCCTTAAGATGACATAGGTCCTGAGGAAAATAATTTTCTTCGGGGCCTCATGTGTGAGCTTATGTAGAAAAAATTGCTTTTCATTTTCTTTATGCGTGTAAGGGATTTTTATTTTAAATATTGTATATTTCCTTTGGATTGTTGCAGACATACGTTCATCGCTTGTCTCATTTTCGGCTATTGATACTGAGTGTGTAAGAAAGAGGGGCAGCATTACACGATTAAGAACAAATGCAAAACAATTAGCGCATTGCCATTTGACGTTTTTGAATTTTTGGAATTCACGCACAGTTCAATATTATAGGCACTTATCAGAAAATGCCCGCAGCTCTTTCAAATATGAGAATTCGTTCCATAAAAAATGTATGGGGAAAATATTTTTCTTAATAACTAGACATCGGATTATATGCACTAACAAAGTGACAAAATATGCACTAAAAAGGCCGAAATATGCACTAAAAACTCTTGATATGGCCAAAATATGCACAATGAAAAATCAAAAAACCATTTTTATTTGTATATATTTTAATTAAAGACGGTTTAATAACAGCGAAGTATTCTTAAAATTGTGCATAGTTTTTGTGACAATATACAATTAACTGTTTTTCCAAATTTTCGAGCGCTAATTTGTGACGTTTGTCACCCAGTATAGCGTCTAACTTTTTACGAATCTTTTCCGATATTGAATTGAAGGGCGTTGGCAAGTTCGATCATTGTTTCCAGTATTTCTATTGATTTAAATAAAGGGAGGTTTTTTGTTTCCAATTTAACTATGGCATCTGGTAACTTGTGGAAATGTGTTGAGATTAGGGTAATATTCTGTTTAGTGGATGCGTTTTCAAATGCTAGTTTGCGCTTGACTGAATTGCAATGGCCTCAGGATTGTCAAATTGACGAAAACGAAACGAAATATGCACGATTGGGAAAAAGGCTTAAAATATGCATTAACGCCGTAATTAGAGAGTTATATGCATTTGCATATGCAAATATGCAAATGCATATAATCCGATGTCTATTAATAACTATATTTTTCGTTATTTTTTGCGATGTCTTAATAGTTATTATGTTATCCGGGGCGGAGACAAATCCAATAAATCAAAGATTATCATAATCGGCCCAGCCGTTCTCGAGTTATAAATAGTGTAACTAACCCGAATTTGTTTTATATATTAAGATTGTAGAAATAATTATTTTTGGAACTTTTGATAAAGTTAATAAAATGGCAACACTGTCATTCCGTTGTTTACTATGACAAATTAGTCAATTTAAAACGCATAAAATTTTCCTTTTCCTTCCGAACTTCCAAATAAAAAGTATATGGAAACACTCTTCTGCTAAAATGCAATATTCTGTAAAAAAGTTGAGTCAACCAATCGATTACTTTCCGAGATTAGCGAACGCAAACATACGGAACCCAAATTTTTATATATATAGGTTTCAAATTGTGCATAGCCTGCCTCACTAGGCGAACCTGTATTGAGGCAGAATTTTTAGTAAATTGTTTCTCGCATTTTGTCTATAGTTTACTTAAAAATGTATAGGATATAAATATAAATGTATAGCGGTAAGGCTCTTGACTCGCAATCCCAAGGTTGTGGGATCGAAACCCGGCGTGGACAAATAAATTTTAATTGATTAATTTGTGTATTTTCACGATTAATTAATTAAAAATAATATATAGTATATAAGCGGTACGTTCCAGAGAGGAAGATACTCTCAGTATCGCCCAAACCACTATTCAGAATTGAAACGTCGCTTGAAATGGCTTTAGCCGTGTTTGGTGACCAAATCTGAAAAACCAGTTCCACTATTTCCCTACCTTTCTCTTTCCCATCTCCTTCCCTTTCTTACTAACTTCAGCCTCACAACATATCCCAATTGGGGATGCCGTATTCTCACTGGCTCCAGACGGGAGCAGCTTGGACTCTTGTCAAATATTCATATAAATAAAAATCCCATTTGAATTTCATTATTATACAGGGCATGTATAATAATATTTTAAGGAAATAAAGGTCAGACTTTTGGATCATCAAACACGCCCACAGGGCATATCTTGTGTTTTTTCTTTATTCTATTGCGCTTTCTATGGAGCTGTGCGTGACTACTTTTAGTTATTAGTAAATTTCGTGTAATATCAATGTTTATGGCAAATTAATCAATATATATTATAAAAGAAAGTCCAAAAAAACGTGCTGACCGCAAAACTCAGAAACGAGTCCCGGCATGATCAAGGGAGTTATATGGTGTGGTAGATCTCTATCCCCCTCCAGGATGAGGGTACCCGTTTTTACCTAAAAGGCATGCTTTTTAAGATATTAGGGCTGGAAGTTTGGCCCTCTGGAAATTTCAAGAACAGTCTTCAGGAAAGTTCTAGAACGTTCGATAAACCTCTAGAAAGTTCTGGAAGGATAAGTGGAGTATGTCGGTGAGACTAAAAGTCTCGAGAATGTTCTGCATGGTTCGCTAATGTTCTTTATGGAACATTCCAGAACACTCTCGAATGTTTTCCTGAGCGAAGCCGGGTACCCCAGTTAGTAAATAATAAAAAAAACTAAAAATCAGTATTATAATAAGTTTGGTTAACAATGAGTTACATACTGGACATCCAGTTGTGTTGACTGGGCGGCTGCATATCTCCTGGTCATGTTTAACCCCGGCAGGGTGAGAGTACCTCTCAGTGGGAACTGCTCTGGAGCACTCCTCCTGAGACAGTCTCTGCATTGTCGTCTGAAATGTTGAAAAACAAACCAACTGATTGTTCTATCCAGTGAGAACAAATGTGCCATTACTTTTTGCAACAAATAATATACAAAGAGTAAATTAATGTAAACACCCTTTTTATAAATATAGCTCCATAAAGGAGGTTTTTAGGAAAAAAATTTCATCAAGTTTTTTGGAGAAGCTGTGTGGAGGGCCTTTTACGGAAAGGAAGGAGAGGAAGTTCTGGGAAGGAAAAAGGTATGAGGGGTGGGTAGGAATCTGGTTTCAATTTTTCCAGGAGTGATGGACGTAATCCATCCCTCCCACTGCGGTGCAAGGCGATGGGTCGAGAGAGACCGGCTGGAGTGTTCAAAAGTTCTCCCTCAACTAGGCTCTCGCGATCCGGCCCGGCAAGCAGTAGGTATGTGAGCAAATGGTTATACAGAAACATGTGGGCAGTTAGCATGCGGTAGAAGCGAAACCTTTAGAAAATTTGAGTAGACAAGAGTGGGGAGGCTACGAAGCATCGCGCAAAGAGGAGACCGATTGTTCTATCGCATTCTCTCAGGCAATCTTATAGATGTGTGTGTTTGTCTCTTTTTAGTGTAAGTTTTTCGTTTCATCGAGTTTATAATCACAACGGTGCTAAATAAGTTTCCACTGCAAAAACTTCACCCTGTAAACTCGGGCATCCATGCTAAGTCGCCAAACGTAGCGAACCACTTGGGGTGACCTACGGCAGGGGCGGCGGTACCCATACCTGTCAGACAAATGAATAATTAATTTGTTTTTAGCTTTATTAGTGTATTTAGCATCGTTGGACCCATTGAATGAATAGATTAAACATTACATAGTGGAGTGATGCGGCCTTTCTGCCACTTTCTTCTAATCAACCCAGAATTGTTGTACTTAGTGGGAATAACAAAGCAAACACAACCAAAGAACGTTTCTACCGCGCTATCCCTATACTATTACAATATAAAGTCTCCCAACTGCTCCTAACCGTCTGGAGCCAGTGGGACTATGGCATCCCCAGTCTAGGTATGTTGTGAAGCTGAAGGAAGTGACGGGGAGGGTTGAAGATGAGGAAGAGGAAGGTGGGAATTTACCTGTCTAATTAGATTTGGTCACCAACCACGACTAAAACCATTCTTTCTTCACTCTTTCACCAGGGCGATACTGAAGGTACCCTCCACTCTGGAATGTGCCACAAATAAACATTACCTGCAGAGATTTAATTATTTATTGTGAAATTATTCGTTAGGATTTGAACCCGCTACCTCTGAATTCGTCGTCGAGGATCTTAACCACTGGACCGCGGGGGGGGGGGGGTAGTTTTTTTTTCTTCTATATTTGCACCTCTTTAGAGTGGTAGAAAAACCATAAACATGTGGAGATCGGGAAAGCATGTAATAATGTTAACATTTTTATATGGGTACCGCCGCCTCGGGAACCATTTATACAATAATAAACACCCCTGCAATAGGTCACCTCAAGTGGTTTGCTATGTTTAGTGACTTAGCAGGGGTGCCCGGATTCATGGGGTGAGGTTTGTCTAGGTCTTGGCGGCCATGTATTTGCCCACGTATTGAGTGGCGGGCCGGATCGGGAGAGATTGGTTGGGGGAGACCTGACTAAGACCTCTCCAGCCGGACTCTCCCGACCCATCACTTTGCAGTGGGAGGAATGGATTCATACGGTCGTCACCCCTGGACACATTGACCCCCATATTCCTACCCCCCTCATTTTTTTCCTTCCCAGAAATTCCTCTCCTACCTTTCCCTAAAAAGACCCTCCACACAGCTTCTCCAAAGATGACATAAGCCCTGAGGGAATTGTTTTCTTCAGGGCCTCCTGTGTGGAACAATTGTAAAAAAAGTTTGTCAAATTTTAAAAAGGAACGCACAAATTGTTTTGACATGTAGAGCGGATGGGCAGAGAAGGGAGTGCCAGGAGAATATAAGACACGCAAGTTAATGATAGAAGAAGTGTGGAATGCCCGAAGAAGACATGGCACGACCAAGTGAATCAAGTTGAGTTTGGTCATCTCAAAGCTTCAGAACAACAGAAGAGTACCTATGTATGAGACGATGTACGAATGTGAATGAAGCAAGAAGTGTCTGTCTAAACAGAGTTGTGAGGCGGTCCATCCTACCTGCTTACCCCTGTGGAGAAATGGCGTGATGGTTTGACAATATATATATATTTTTAATGTACTTTAATACCGGTGACAGCTGTCAATCTTGTCATTATCACATCATTGGTCATTGTTCATCATGAAGGCAGAGAAAAGTGTTCTAACCTTGTGGTCATAATAGCCAATTTGTATGAAGCCACTCTCGGGAAGAGGGGTGCCCGTGTGGAGACAGGCTGGGAGAATTCTGGCTGTGAAGGTCACCCTGAAATCAGACAAATGGTGCATTATAGTTATTTTCTTTGAAAAACAATAAATTATTTAAAAAAAAAATTGTGAGGTGGTATTATTAAGCAATAACATCCCTTAACCCTTTAGGTGCGGTATGCCGATATTCCGGCATGACGCCTGACACACGTGAATATTCCACACGTGTCCCTGTCACGAGTTCATTAAACATTGGAAATAAAATAATAAATATGGTTACTTTACTTTTCCTAGATTTATTTATTGTCTGTAAATAAATACAATTTAGATAATAATAAAAAAGATGTACTAATTGTGTTAGTGACTCTATCTGTAACTCCAGTTCAATGAACTGTAGAAATATGAGCTATAAATTTAATTGACATCATTTTCGAATCACGAAATGTGTTTTGGAGAATTTAAACAATTGGTAAACCACCTACCTGCATTTTATTTAAAAAAAATATATATTTTATTTGTTTCAAAATTGGAACAGTTTATTGAGAATTTATATAATTTTCAATTTGGGTGGTGGGAAAGGGTACCGCCTCCCCGGGAACCTTTATTGTATAACCAAGACCTCTGCCATAGGTCACTCTTATGGTTCGCTACGTTTGGTGATTTAGCAGAGGTGCCCGGGTTCATGAGGTGAGGTTTGTCTAGGTCTTGGAGGCGGATGACCATGATATACTGAACCCCAGATTCCTACCCACCCCTTAAACCCTTTTCCTTCCCAAAACTCTCTTCCCCTCCCTTTCCCTAAAAAACCCTCCACACAGCATCCCCAAAGATGACATAGGCCCTGAGGAATTTTTTTTTCCTCAGGGCCTCCTCTGTGGAGCTCATGTAAAAAAATAATAATTGGTCTGTGCTAGGTAAGGAAGAGGTACTAGAATCTAGTTTCATTCCGATATTGATGAAATTTTGCACACTTGACCTTCAAAACAAGCGTGAGGTCACTGTCTATCAGAGATGTGCTTTATTTCAAATAAATCCATTTCAAATGGAAATGCAAAATGCAAAATGGGTATTTTCCATTTTGCATTTCAAATGGTTTTTCTTTTCACCCATTTCCATTTTCATTTTAAATGCTTTTCTCAATGCATTTTCCATTTAAAATGCATTTTTGCAACATTATTCCTGCTATATTCACTCTGTCGCGTCGGTCCATTGGTCCTTAACCTCGATATGAGAAATATTTACGTTTGTCAAGTTGCTCCCTGGTAGGAGCACTGCCAAGCAGACGCTGTAATATTACATTTTTGACAGAAGTTACTATTTTTTACGCTGGCAACATTAGTCCCGCATAAATTTTTTGCGGTTTCGTAATCTGTCAAACTTTTAAACTGAAGCTTGTTTCGACTTGTTTCTTTTTCGCGTCTTCCTTTATTGCGTGGTCGTGGTGTTTTTGGTTTTACATTAATCATGTAAGTACTGTAATTAATATTATTATATTGAACTGTCTAGGAATGCACGCTTCAAAGAAAATCAATATGCTACAATATTGTAGGATGCTATGTTAGTTTATTCAGTATAGCTGTTTCCCGGCATGCGTTGCAATGCCATATTCAAAGAAATAAAATGTTTCTCCTTGCATGTCCTTTCCCGTGCGTTCCCCTCCAGCGTTCCACTTCCACCGTCCCCGCCACCGCTCTCCCGCTCCCCCGTCCCGCCAACCCCCCTTCCGCGTTCCAAATATTCAGACCTAGCCGGGTACCATAGCCATACGCCGTACTGTACCGTACTGTACCGTACCGTACCGTAGCCAGGAACCATAAACAAATCGAAGGGGACTTATGATATCACCAAAGATTCTGTCGACTTTTTTGATCGGAGTTATATCCACCTGGCCGCGCGGCACTTCATTTCTTGACTCCTCTCCCGCCCGGCCCATAGCCGAAACTTTTTTCTAATACTATCATTTTTAAACTCGTGATATCTTTCGAATTAAATATCCGAATTGAAAAATTCAAAAAGTTAAATAAAGGTATTAAAACTGTCTTGAATATGAAGTAATTTATTTTGATAAGGATTAAAACCAAGATACAAATAAAGAGCCTTTTCAAGCAGCGACATTTTAATTATTTTTTTTAAATAAAAGAATACTTATTGTGGCATAACTATAATAGTTAGACATATGCCGTAAAACCTTTTTTGTAAATAATGGTGTGTTCTACAAAGTTGTAGTACATTATTTTATTCTATCATCAATAGTTTTCGCAGCGCACGCGATGTAAAGAATATTTTAAGTAATTTTTTTACACTTGGGTTACATTATTGAAGTTTTAGTAAGGATCCCTATTTTTTTTTTTTAAATATAATATAGCCTATATTACCCAGAGATAGTGTAGCTTCCCAACAACGAAAGAATTTTTCAAATCGGTTCAGTAGTTTCGGAGCCTATTCAATGCAAACAAACAAACAAATCTTACCTCTTTATATAGTGTCTAAGATTAGAATTTAAATACAATCGCCGGCCGATGATACAAGTGAAGACCAATATGAGAACAGTTTCGATCGAAAATTTGTATGGCATTGCTTGTCTTATCTCATTATATAAATATATATACGAACTGCATTTTAACCAAATACTGCGTATTTTTTCTTTCAGGGATGCAGGGATGTCAATACATTACCACAAATATTAAGTATTAGCTTCAAAGATGTTACCAGAATTGGCAAAATGACATTATTCAGTTAATAATACATACTATTATATTACATTCGAATTCAAGATTTTTTTACACAGTACGTATCAGTATCTATGATTTTTTTTATTCCACAAGTTGATGGCCATTATTAAATAATAACGTAGTTTTAAAATTCAATAATTGTTTTAATAGAAGGTAGAAGGCTGTTAGTTTTTACTCTCGTTTGACCTGAGAAACCATTTTGCATTTTCAATGCATTTTGAAAATAGGTATTTTGCATTTTGCATTTGAAATGCTTTTCCAAAAACCATTTTGCATTTTGCATTTTCAAATGGAAAAGTTTTGACCCATTTCCATTTTGCATTTCAAATGGTTTTGGGTACCCATTTTGCACATCTCTGCTGTCTATGTACATTAGAATTGGAAATACTCTGCGTAAAGCTCGGGCAAGGCCGGGGACTGCTCCCGACCGTCCGTAGCCAGTAAAACTATGGTTTATGCAATTGGGGTAAGTTGTGAGGCTGAAGGCAGTGGGGAGAGGAAGGAGATAAGGAGAAAGGTGGAGAAGTATCTGGCTATGCAGATCCAGTCAGTAAACACGGCTATAGCAATGTCAAGCAACGATTCATTTCTGAATTGTGTCTTTACACCAGGGTGATACTAAAAGTATCTTCCACAATGGCATGTGCCGTAAATATACTAGATATTAGGTATTTTCAACGATTAAAATTGCGAAATAACACAAAATAATCAAATGGAATTTATGTACAAAAATAACATTTGTTTTTTTTTACATAAGCTAAACACAGGAGGCCCTGAGGAAAATAATTCCCTTCAGGGCCTATATTGTCTATTGGGATGCTGTGTGGAGGCTCTTTTTAGGAAAGGTATGAGAAGAAGTTTTGGGAAGGAAAAAGGTCAGTGTGTCCAGGAGTGACAGACGTATGAATCCATCCCTCCCACTGCGGTGCAAGGCGATGTTCCGAGAGAGTAAGATTGAAAAAATCAAAGGGATGACCCCAAACAATTCTTACCTGATCCGGCCTGCTACGCAGCTGGTGGACAGACGCATCCGAGACAAGACACGGACAAACCCCCGCTAAGTCAACAAATGTATCGAACTACGAATGACCTATGGCAGAGGTGTTGGTCATCCAATAAATCGTTCCCGGGGCGGTGGTACTCATACCCGCCTCCCAAATTATTTCGATTGCTAGTCGCGAGTCTTACCCCTCGATCATGGAGACAGTCAGATTTGTAATATAGATCCGAGATAGATCAGTTGCTATAGTAAACGCATATGGTCTGGAATTACAATTACGGTCGCACCTATGGGAGAAGTCATTTTCTGTTTTTTTTTTGTTGATGTGTGATTTTTTCATTATGTTAATATTTTATATAATTATGAAATACTTACCGCCTGTCAAGCTGAAGGAGGGCGATACCGTTGTAAGCGTATGAGTATCTATGGTCATATAGCGGGTGGGTGAGTTGTTTAATGACGTCATAGATCTCATCTGGATTGTACTTGGGTGCATAGCTCCCCCCCAATCCGACGAACTTAACATTACTGGAGCTGAAACAAAAGTAGTGCAGGTTAAATTAACATTACAAAGTGGATAAATTTCCTCATATTTGGTTCTAATTATCTAATATAATCACTACATCATCTGAGATTCTTGAGTATAACAAGCTTGTTATAGGTTTATATTCTAAAGGAAAATATCTAAATCAATTTAATTCAATTTTTTATTATTTTAAAACATTACAAAATTGTTTATCCGAAAGTGTTTTACAATTAATTGCATTCATATAAGTAGGTATACATATAATACTAGCTGACCAAGCGACGCGTTGCAGTGTCTAATGAAACAACGCCATCTACTGGATGGTTACCCAACCTAGATAACCAAGTGTTGTGTCGATAAATTAACTCACACCGCCATCTATTAGAAAATCACAAAGCATTGTTCAATAACACAAATTTAATGAACATTAATTTAATTCGCCTTGAGGTCGTTAATCGTGATAAAAACTATCCTATCTTTAAAGTTGGACCAAATTACACACGGTAAGCAAAATTTCATCTAAATCGGATGAGTAGTTTTTATCATCTCGAGATAAAATAATATCATAAAGATAAAGCAGAATTTACTGTAGATAAATAGTACAGTTGTTAATAAATTTCATAAACATGCGAGTATAAAATAATATTTATAAAAATTAGATACCATAATAGCGGCAACAAAGATTGCTGTTTAAAACCTGCTTCTATAAAGCTAAATATCGTCGCATAATTTCGTAGACTGCGTAACCCCAAAATTTTGGAAAATATGTTTTAAATGCCATCTAGTGTTAAAATAAGTCCCGCATCGACTAGTAAAACTCGCAAATTTAAAAAAAAACATCTTTTTAGATAATCACAAATTAGGAAACTGCGTAACACCATGGTGCCATTTTTACTTGCGAATACTTCGAAACTTCTTAACTCCACATACTTTATTTTATTTACCATTTCAGGTCTTATTATTTAACTTCAAAATTATTCCTAGTATTAGTATTGTGCTATTATGTCTTGTGTACTAAGTACTATTATATTTATCCTGTTATTCTTACATACTGAGACTAAATATAAAAGTCAATTACGATGTTATTGAGTAATTTATAAAATAAATATTGCAGTTCTGTATTGTTGTTTTATTTTTTAATGTAAAATTCCTATCTCCCAAGTCTTCAGCTAGTTGTTCATAAAACTGTTCGCAGAAAAGTACGTAAGTATCTTTGTAAAATACGTATGTCCATTCTCGGTTTTTATGTAAACTTCCTAACTCCGATTTGAAATAGAAAGCCTTAACTTACAAAAGTTAAATGATTGAAAATAAATTTCGAAGTATAATCATATGTTTGGAACATAAATAAAAACAATGACCGGTCTTTCATATTTTTTCACTATGATGTTTTTTGTGCCTCCTGTAAAATTTGAAATTTGGTGGTTACGCATTCTACGAATTAATGCGACGATATGTCGATATTCAATTTGATTCTGTTCAACCACTGATAGTCCAGTCAGTAGAGCTAGAGATACAAGAGGCCTTTTCCTTGCAAAATATGGTCTAGAAGTTATTTTGATTTTATAAATGTGGTAAAGGTTGGAACCCTGAAAATAATTTCATATTTTTGACCTCGGGGGACCTCTGTTAAGGTCGGCGTTTTAAATGGAATGTGACACAAATTATTATTTTCAAAATAATTCCTTAACGGTTGATCTTGACAAAGTTGTTGAAGATACAATTTACATGAAAATGAGCGACATTTTAACAGAATAATAAATGTTTATGAAATTATTAGCTCTGGTGACTTTCTATGAATTATTTTTTCGTGAAAACTAAACAAAAAAAATTCTTTCGCGTATCGTCGCTGGTCACTCAGCCGAGTAACCTCCAACCCCTTACCTCGACCCCAACTGCCCAATACATACAGGTTTTTGTATGATTTAAGTAGAAAAAAAACTTTAAAAAGTCAACAGAGAACAAAATCTCATTTAGGTACATTTTAATCCAAATATTGTCAGGAATCACTGGTTTAAGTAAGTCAAGTACGTCCCTTAACACCCTGTATAATGAGTAACAGAGGCAAAAAGATGAAATTAAAAATAAATACCGATAATTTCCCCAATTTATTATATTTATTTAGTTATTTGTGAGTATTAATGTCATTACTTACAGTTTTACATTTCATTGGTAAACTAACTAACTAACTAACCATCACGCCGTTTCCCCGAAGGGGTAGGCAGAGAGGACGGACCGCCAAACAACTCGGTCTTGGCACACACTCCTTGCCTCGTTCACATTCATACACCGTCTCATACATGCTCTTCTATTATTTTGACTTCTGACATGGCCCGACTCAAGTATCTGATTCACTTGATCGTGCCATGTCTTTCTCGGGCGCCCCCGACTTCTTCTACCATTCACATTTGCGTCATATATTCTCCTTACACTCCTTTCCTCGTTCATTCTCTCTACATGCCCGAACCATCGGAGCGTTCCTTTCTTGATCTTACCCATTACGCTTACATCAGCCTTGCATTCTTTGCGGATCTCCGCGTTTCTCACACGATCATACATGGTTTTACCACACATACGCCTCAGGGATCTCATTTCATTGGTCATACATGGTTTTACCACACATACGCCTCAGGGATCTCATTTCATTGGTACCTCTAGGTA
Source organism: Limnephilus lunatus (assembly GCA_917563855.2). Classification (NCBI taxonomy): domain Eukaryota; kingdom Metazoa; phylum Arthropoda; class Insecta; order Trichoptera; family Limnephilidae; genus Limnephilus; species Limnephilus lunatus. The sequence continues at coordinate 108,593,958 of OU830592.1, read as the reverse complement.
TATTATAAATCTTTTATAAAAGTCATTTTATGGTTTGGAAGTTTTCAGACATTATTTTTATCTTTATTTCAAAGTCGAGCAAATCCAAATCACTAATAATTAACTGATTGCATTTCGTCTGTCTGTTAATTTATTTGTATGTTCCGTTTCCGATTCAAGATGGTGGCCGTCTTATTAGGACAGTAAAGATTATTTTCCAAATATTTCTTCGTGTTTATTTCGACTTTGTTATTTGCATGTTTTCAATAAACTAAACAATTTTATTATCATTGAGATAGTGACGTTTATTTGGCCAAATTTTAAAATAAGTGGTTTATAATAAACATTGGTAGGTATTTAAGTACCTACTTACAAATTCTCTACTGTTCACAGAACTACAGAGTACAGGATGTTCTAGCTAGAGTGATAGATTTTTTTTTTATTTTTTTTTATTAGTGACTATTTAGTTACAGGTTTGATGGCAATTACAAGATATGATGATATATATAAATATTTAATCCGTTTATTCTTAGTCCTCCTCACTAGGTGGTCCTGTGCTGAGGCGGACTGGTAGATTTCTTTGATTTTCCGTTATTTAATTTCTATGATGTTTTTAATACATTCTCTAGTATGTCTGCATTAATTTCTTTCACCCATGTTTTGATTTTTTCCTTAAACTTATTTATCTTTTCTATCTTTTTCAGACTTGGAGGAAGGATGTTGTAAAGTTTAGTTGCAAGATATATGTGGTTTCTTTGGCCAAAACTTGTCTTGAATTTTGGAACATCTCGTATATCCTTTTTTGAGGCTCTTGTGTCATGTATCCGAGTTTCATTAGGAGATTTTCTGTTTTTAAAATGATGTATAAGAATATTCTTGGCATATATTTGTTTTAAATTAAGAACGTCAAAACACTTAAAAATATCTTTTGAGGGGGTTCTGATGGGTAATTTTAGTATGGTTTTTATAATGCTCTTCTGAGCAATATCTAAGTGGTTAATATGATTGGCTGTAGCAGATCCCCATACTAGAATTCCGTACTCAAGACGGGAATGACATAAGGCATAAAATACTTTTTTTATGTCTTTCCTAGGTAGTATGTTTCTTAGGTTTTTGAAGAAATATACAAGTCTCGTGAGCTTTTTAGTGATTCCATTTATGTGTATGTCCCATCTAAGGTTTTCGTCTATTTCCACTCCTAGATATTTAATACTTTTTGCCTTTGTTATAATAGGGCAAGAGCAATGCGACTTATTGTTTTGACACTCGTGCAATTTGAGAGTGTATTCTTTACCCGGTTGACCTCTTGAGTTTATTGAAAAGGCTAGATAATTAGTTTTAATTACATTGAGCGTAAGAGAGTTCATCCGAAGCCAATTTTGAAGTACAGTTAGTCCATGTTCAGCCTCTTTATAAGTGTTCATCCAGTCCTTTTCGTGGAATAACATAACAGTATCATCAGCAAAACTAATTATGTTTCCATTGATGGGAAGTTTGGTAATTTCATTTATGTAGATGAGAAATAAGATTGGTCCCAAGACACTTCCTTGAGGGACGCCGTAGTTTATTGGAAGAGGATTGCTTTTTTGTTGGCCTATTTGTACTTGTTGTGTTCGTCCTGTCAAGTACGTCATCAGTAAATTGAGTGGAGTGCCAGATATGCCAATTTTTTTAAGTTTTGTGAGAAGAATTTTATGATCTATTGTGTCAAAGGCTTTTTTTAGGTCTATAAAAACAGCCAGACATTTTTTTCCATCGTCTAAACTTTTTTTGGCTATGCTTGTAAAATGTTCAATGGCGTTCACGGTACTCAAACTTTCCCGAAATCCATATTGTGTCGGGGAAATTTTTTTATTAAATTCCAGAAAGTGAACGATTTGGCTTTTCAAAATTTTTTCTAGGATTTTTGAGAAAGTGCTTAGGATACTTATAGGGCGATAATTATTTATATCATTTTTGCTTCCATTTTTATAAATTGGTAAAACTGTAGCATTTTTTAGACAAGAAGGAAAAATCCCCTTTGATATAGAGAGATTTATAAGGTATGTCAGGGGGAGGATCAACTCATCTTGTAGATGTTTTATAGTTTTGATTGAGATAGGATCATTTCCTGAAGAAGTGTTGTTATCTAGTGAAGCAATTCGCTTTTCTTAGTTCGTTGCTAGTTATTTGGTTTAGTTTTAGTGTGTTATCTTGGATTAAGTCTTCATTATTTTCTATTTCCTTTTCATTAGTAATTGGTTTTGTGATTTTATTTGCCAATTGCGAGCCTATGTTAGTGAAAAATTTATTAATATATTCCAGAATTTTGTCAGGATACTCTGCAAAAGAAGTAGGAATCATATCAATGTTTAATTCTCCAAACATTTTCTTGTTGTAGGAGGGTTCAGAGTTAGTGATTTCTTTGATAATCTTCCATATTTTTCTGGAGTCATTGTTACATTCTTCTATTTTCCTTTTATAGTAGTTTTCTTTGGCGTTGCGAATAATATTTTTACATATATTTCTGTATCTTTTATAGAATCTTAATTTAAATATATCGTAAGGGTCTTTTTTAACTTTTAAATGTGTTTCATCTCTTTTCCTTATACAGTTGATGATGTTTTGTGTAATCCAAGGTTTGATGTGCTTATTTTTATGGGATATCTTTTTTTCTACTAATGTGGTATTCGATAGTATTGTATGTTGTATAATTTCGTTAAAATAGCTCCAAGCAGAATTTGTATCATCTATTTCATAAAGGTTTGTCCACTCAGTATTTTGTAATTTTTTTTTTATTTCCTTCCAATTGGTTTCTGATATTTGCAGTACAATTTTATGATTTTGAATTTTTCCTGTTTTATTTTTGTTAATGGAAAGAATTGTTGAGTAATGGTCTGTAATGGTGGATGTATATATGATGGCTTGAGTTTGTTTATTAGTCTTACTGAAAATATGATCGATGCAAGTTTTGCATTCATTTGATATTCGAGTTGGTTCATTTATGAGGCTTTTGAATCCATGGTAAGCAAGCGTCTGCATATAGTCAAATTTTTTTGGATGTCCATTTTGAAGAATATCAATATTGATATCACCAATAACAAACACGTTATTAATGTTTTTGAGTAGATTTAGTTCATGAGATAGAGAATTAAGGAAAGGTTCTATGTTTTTGGTTGAGGGCGATCGATAAATTGCTAGTATGGCTGTATCATTCCCAATTGATAATTTTAGGCAGTTTGCATTATTTATACTGATCTCTTTAACATTAACTTCTATATCTTCATTAATGTATACAACTACACCATCACTTTTTCCCTTATTCATTAACGTTGAGTGAGGGATGTAATTGTCAATTTGTAAAGCAGAGTATTTATCGGTTATCCAGCATTCGGTAAGTATAATTATGTCCCATTTTAATTTTAAGCTTTTTATTAGTACTTGTAGTTCATTGAAGTTTTTATTAATGCTCCGTATGTTTTTATGTAAGATGTTAAAATTATGTTTAAGTGATATTATGTTCTCTGGTTCAGATATAGTTATTTGTTCATCCATTTTGGTAAATTATTATTTTTGGTATGTAGTATATATAGACAAATTTGATTAGATAATTTTGTTCAGGTCATCTAGGTGTTTTATGTATACAATTTTTTCATTCTGGGCCCTGCGTAGCATTATCTGTCCTTTTTTTATCCATACGTACTGATATTTTTTTTCTTTGGCTATTTGTTTCGCCTTCCATAAAATTTCTTTATGGTACGGGCTTATGTCCTCTCCAATAAATATCAAGTCTGTAGCCAGATCTTGAATTGAATTGTAATTAATGTCTTTTCTTTTTTCTAAAAGATAGGTATCTACTGTCGGTATTGCCCTGGTGAAACAACACTATTCAGAATTAGCTTGCAGAATTGCTTGAAATGGATTTGGCCATTTTTGGTGATCTAATCTGAATGGCGAAGTACTTCCCGACCTTCCTCTACCCTATCTCCTTGCCTCCCCAGTCGCATAACCCCTTCAGCCTCTCAACATAACTTTTAAAATCGTCGTGACATTGACACTGTTCTTCGGATTAGCTTCACATTATATTGGATGTTTTATGTGATTACAACACAAGAGTACCAACTGCCCGCATCCAATGGGACATGGCATTCCAATTTGGGGAATGTTGAATGACTAAAAGAGTGGGGAGTGGAAGTCTGACAACCTCCGTAGTCCAGAGGGTAAGAGTCTTGACTCACAATCCGGAGGTCGCGGGTTCGAACCCGGCGTGCGCAAATAAATTTTATGTGATTAATTTGTGTTATTTCACAGTTAATTCATTTAAAATAATATATAGTATATTTGCGGCACGTTCCAGAGTGGAAGATACTATCAGTATCGCCCTGGTGTAAGACCACCATTTTTTTTGATAAAGTGGATTGTTGAGAAGTAGATAACTGGCTATTCAAATCTAGTCACGAAACACAGCAAACAAATAAACATGGTGGTCATTATCCAAGATGATGGTAAAAATAGATACCACTCTTGAAGTTGGTTTATTTCTGGCAATTTATTTTTATATTAGTTCCAAACAGGAGGCCCTGAAGAAAATAATTCCCTCCAGGGCCTATGTCATCTTTTGGGGATGCTGTGTGGCGGTTCTTTTTAATGAAATGAAGAAGATAAAATTCTGGGAATTAAAAAAGTTTAAGGGGTGGGTAGGAATCTGGGGGTCGGTGTGACCCGGAGTGACGGCTGAATGTATGCCACCCCGGAACCATTTATTTGATAACCAACACCTCCAGCAAAGGTCACCAAAACAAAGGTTTGGTGACTTAGCAAAGGTGCCCGGGTTCACAGGGGTGAGGTTATAAAAAATCAATTCTCAAGTCGAAAAAAATACCCTATATTTTCTTGATCTCATGACTATACTAGTAGGTATGTAATTCTGTAACAATAGACCTCGCATCCAAAATGGCGAGTTTTTAATTTATTCGAACTTAAAAATAAAACTATAATTTCCTCTGTTATTTTGGTTCTTATAAGTAGGTACTTAAATACATACTGAATTATGAACCGTACACTTTATGTAATATTCTTAAATTTCAACATTTGGTTCAAGGAAACGTAACTATCTCAACGATAATTCTTTTTTCAACTTTCTTTAGGCAGGTAGGCACCATAATGTTGAAAAAATGCTAATATAAAAGTACAAAAAAATTACCATGATTTCACACTATCTTTAAATAACCATTAATACAGCCACCATCTTGAATCGGATACGGTACGTAGAAACAAATGTACATACATATATTATGCAATACAAAACTGTGGAGGACTTCACTATGCTCAGTCAATAATTATGTAAAATAGATAAACCGGTTGCCCGTTTATACCACGAGTTTCCAGACACCGTGTATAGCACCAGTTTAGAAATCTTTGAAGCTTAATTGTTCAAATATCAAAGCAATACGTTTGTCTATGTTCATCGTTGCGGTCATTATTTCAAGGACGAGATGAATTTTATAATAAAGAAACAATAAACTCACCTTGACCAGTTAATGGCTACTGCAGAACACAACACCCACTGGTCACTCACTAGACTTACAGGATTCCTCTGCCAGGTAATGTCTCCTCTCTGACCTGATCCAATCAGTCCCTGGGAACACAACACGACATACAACATATTATTCTCTAAGCAAGTGTTCTTTTAATTATTGCTCTAAAAATATTAGTTGATTTTGTTATTCAATCTTCTTTTTTCTTTTTCATTATATGCAACGACGGCCAGCATGGTCGAGGGGTAAGGCTCTTGACTCTCAATCCGAAGGTCGCGGGATCGAATCCCGGCGTGGGCGTCATTATTTGTTTTTTAAGTGTTATGCCGTGTTACGCTATCTCCTTCTTAGGATGAATCGCAACACGGCATAACACGCCAAAAACAAATAACGAAAATACTTATAAGATAACTTATAAAATACTTATAAATAAATTTTATTTGTGTTTTTTCACAATTATTTAATTAAAAATAATATAAATTATAAAGTTTATTTGCGGCGCATTCCAGAGTGGGAGATACTCTCAGTATCGCCCTGGTGTAAGACCACTATTCAGAATTGAAACGTTGCTTGAGATGGCTTTAGCCGTGTTTGTTGACCAGATCTGATTAGCCAGGTACTTCCCCACCTTCCTCTGCCCCATCTACTTCCTCTCCTCACAACCTTCAGCCTCACAACATACCCCGATTGGGGATGCTATAGTCTCACTGGCTCCAGACGGGAGCAGCTGAGATTCTTGTGAGGTATTCACATTAAAAAAATAAAAACATGTAACCGCACAAGAGTATAAACTGCACCCAACCATCTGGAAACAGTGAATCTATGGTAGTGGGGGGAAAGAGATGAGGAAGAGGAAGGTGGGTTATTCAGATGAAGTCACCAAACGCGGTTAAATCCATTTTAACCAAAGTTTCTATTTTGAGCGGTTGTCTTGTACAAGGGTGATACTGAGAGTATATTCCAATTTTGAATAAGTCGAAAATTTATATTATTTTAAAAGAATAAATTGTGAAATATCACAACATAATCAAATAAAGTTCATACTGGGATTAGAACCTGCACCTCCGTATTACTACTAGTCGAAAGCTTTACCCCTCGACCACGGAGGCCGTTGTCTTTATGCTAACTGCCCGGAGTCAGTAGGACTGTATCACTTGAAGAGAAATATCGTAAAACATTTCAGTATCACCCCGGTGAAAGGCCGTAAAAAAGAATGTAAACTTTGCTTGAAACCGCTTTAGCCGTGTTTGGTGACCAGAACTGAATGGCCAATATCTTTCCCACCTTCCTCTTCCCCATCTATGCCCCACTTCACTACCTTCAGCCTCGTAATATACCCCAATAAGGGATGCCATAGTCCTACTGGCTCCAGACGATTGTGAGCAGTTGGCTTTTTGTGCGGTAATGAATTTGTTAGTATTATTATGAAGGCATCTCCGATATGGGGGTCAACGTCAAAACGCTATTCCGGAGTTTTTCTTGAGGATAGAAGAGGGCGCCGGGAGATTAACGAGTGAGAATGGATGAAGTGGAGAAGAAAGGTGAAGGTTGGGAGTGTCTGCCTATTCAGATCTGGTATCACAGAGCCGGATCTACGGGGGAGTGCTAACCGCCCGAGTTTTAGGGGGCGCCTAAATACTAATTTATTTGTTTGATTGAAAAAAACACTTGATTCACAAAGCGCCTGGCATCCAACGCACAGTGTTCTATCGATTATTCATTTGAGATTAAGTTGATTTATGAACATATCCCAAGTCGATTTTGAACGCGTGCATAATGTAAGTCACAGGTTCTCAACATGGCGATAGAACCCCTTTGTGGGCGTTTGGGACTTTCAGGGTGGCGGACCCAGAGAAAATAAGGGGCCATAAGATGGCACAGTGAAGGCGTTGGCAGGTAAAAAAAGGGACTAAAAAAGACAAAAAAAACATGCCAATTACGTACTAATAAAGCAAAGTAAATATTAATATTGGTTAATTTTTGTTATTGTATTGAAATTATTTTTATCACGTGTGCGAAAATTCACATATTTCGGTAGTTCGGGGAGTGGATGAAAATTGAACTTAAAGATTCCATTACATTCAGTTCTACATTAAATTGGATAATTTGGAAATTTTTATATTTTATTATATACCTACCTAATATTACGTGTTATTTTTATTAGGAAATGACATTATATCATGAATACAAGAAGGAAGGAGATAGCAAACCGGTACTTGAAATACAAAAGAATTGCTTTTTTAACTCGCTAAACAAAAAGGTGTAACAAAAAATGTAATATATTTTAAATGGAATTATTGATTCCGTGACAGTTGAGCTGCGCTGCCAAATATGACTAGGGTTAATGTACGAGTATGTGCATACTATGGGGATGCCTCAATCAGTCCTCCGTCCTCAAGCACTTATCATGGCAGCCAGTTACAGGCCAACTGGTGACATTGGCTGCTACAAGTTACAACTGACTGTAAGAATTGGCTGCTCCTTTATAGCCCGGCCTAATGCGCAGCCACCACAACTCTAAGGACGTGGTGTTTCAAAGAGAGAGTACGAAAGAATACCTCACAAGAATACCAGCTGCTCCCGTCTGGAGCCAGTGAGACTATGTCATCCCCAATTGGGATATGTTGTGAGGCTGAAGGTAGCGGGAAGAGGAAGGAGATGGGGAAAAGGAAGAGGCAATTGGGGAAGTACCTGGCTATTTAGATTTGGCCACCAAACACGGCTAAAGTCATTTCAAGCAACGCTTCAATTCTGAATGCTGTTCTTACACCAAGGCGATACTGAGAGTATCTTTTACTCTGGAATGTGGCGCAAATGTACCATAAATTATTTTAAACAAATATTTTTTTACATTAGCTCCAGACTAGGCCTACACTCCTACAGGAGGCCTTGAGGAAAATAATTCCTCAAACATTCTTTCCCGATCCAGCCTGGTAGCCAGTAAGCAGACGATCCGCCGCCAAGACCCAAACCTCACCCCATGAACCCGGGCACCCCTGTTAAGTCACCAAACGTAGCGAACCACTTGGGGTGGTGGCCAATGGCAGAGGAGTTGGTTATCGAATGAATGGTTGCCGGGGGTGGTACCCATACTCGCCTCCCAAATTGTGAAACAACACAAATTAATCAAATAAGATTTATTTACGCACGCCGGAATTCGATCCCGTGACTTTTGGATTGCGAGTCAAGAGCCTTACCCCTCGACCGCGGAGCAGATTGTTTATTGGGAAGTATGTTTAGTGAGAGATTTAAAGGTTTGGAACTGATTGCGATTGGCACTTATATTGTTCAAAGAAGCGAAGTTAGCAGTCCGCAATTGAGTGCTGATACCAACTCTGATTTAGGAAAGTGAGGCGTGAAACTGGCAAATAAAGAGTAACATTGGATTAGATAGAAATGAGATTCCTGAGGTGTATGTGTGCTCAATTCACGTATGACCGTGTTGAAAAAGGGGAGATCTAGAAATAATACCTCGATATAAGAGTTAAAAGAAGATAAAGATTACTGAAGATGGATTGAAAGGGAGATATGCAAATACGAATGATAGAGGGGGAGCGCTAATATTAAAAAAACGGTTATATGTAAATAGGCGTAAGTGACTGTTATGAAAATATTAAATCAAACACGACTTCTGGTATTTAAAAAACAACAAAAATCTATAGACATTTCTAAGTTTTCTTTTAATTATGAATTTTTCTAAAGGTTCATTTTGGCCATCTTAATTTAAATTAGTCTTTATTTTTCTAAACTATTATTAAGTTAAGTTAAATGAAACACTGAATATTTTTCATACTAGTTAGAGCATGTTAAATACCAGAACGAGATCTGTTTTTTATTATTTTGGGATTAAACTTTGTGATTTTTTCTATCGCGGGAACTTCATATAGGTACTTATTACTTTTTCAACTTCATTTGACATCTGAATACATATTTTCTTCAAAAGTAATATTTATTTTTTGAAGAGCTTAAAAACTGTTTAAGGGAAGTGTGTTACATCTCTTAAGATTAAGAAAAAGACGCTTAGAGGTTTAGGTATGTAGAGCGGATGAACGAAGAAAGTAGTGTAAGGAGAATATATGACGCAGAAGTTAATGGAACTTACTTGATTCGGGTCAGGTCAAGAGTCAGAATAACACAAGAAGAATGTAAATATATGAGATGAAATATGAATGTTAGTGAAGCAAGGAGTGTGTGCCGAGACAGAGTTTTGTAGTGGCCTATCCTCTCTGCGTACCCCTGACGATAAACGGCATGATGGTTGGTTAATTGGGAGGAAGATATGGGTAGCGCCGCCCCGGGAACCAATTATTGGATTATCAACACCTCGCTTCGTTTGCTACATTTGGTGACTTAGCAGGAGTGCCCGGGTTATCGGATGAGGTGTTTTCAGGCCTAGGCAGCGAAATTTTACTGCTCACAAGCTGCGTGGCGGGCCGGATCAAAGGAGACTAGTTTGGGGAGATCCTTTGACCACCGCAGCTGGTCTCTCTCGACCCATCGTCTTGCATCGCAGCGAGAGTGATGGGTTCATGAGTCCTTCACTCCTGGACACATTGACCCCCAGATTCCTACCCACCCCTTATATCCTTTTCCTGTCCAGAACTTCCTCTCCTTCCTTTTCCTAAAAAGCCCCTCCACCCAGCATCCCCAAATATGGCACATGCCCTAAGTGGAGCTAATGTAAAAAAAACACGTCCCAAAAAATTAAATGGACCCTAAAGGAAATTATTTTATGGGCCTCCTGCGTGGGGTTAATGAATAAATTATAATAGTTATTTCAATAAATGAATATTTTAGGTTTTAAATAAAGCTACCCAATGTCTGTAACTTACAAAGTAAGGAGCCTCTGGTGCAGTTGTCATAGGAGTGCCGTGATATACTATATTGGAGTCTGGTGTGAGTAGAGGACAAATATTCCCCCGAGTCCAACCGGAGCCTGTTTCTTGGCACGGGTGAATCTTCTCTGCCAGCTCTATGCAGTCTGTAGAGGAAACAAAAAATTTCAAACAAACGTATCAAGTGCCTACAGTTATTCATGGGACTAAGATATTTTTAGTATTTGTAGCAGATGTGGATAGCCAGGTGGTTCCTCTTCGCTCAACACAAGCGTATCCTAGTGAGACGGGCATCTAAAAACCTAATGTAAACATTACTTTATATATTATGTAGATAAATAAAAAATAAAAGTAAACTTTATACAACATGGAAGTTAAGTGGAAATATTTTAATACGATTTTCGTGTTTATAATTTGTAAAACTTCACTATCGTTGTTTTGATATATTAAAAATATGCATATATCTTATCATTTTTAATTTATTTATCTTTTTTTACCGTTACAATAAAGAAAAAATGGAAAACACAAATTTATTTGAATGATGTGTGGTTTAGTCTGAGTTCTCAAGAAGTAAATCTAAATATCCTTAAAGACTCCATCTGAAAATCTATTAGTTTACAGGAGAGACCTTTGAAAATAAAATCTCAGAGTTTTGTCGTAAATCATCCTATCAGGTCCCTAGTTTGAAATTAGGGAAAACACGTTACTTGTTAAATTTCAAATAATGTGCCGTAAACCGAGGTAATTTTTCATCTTATGAGGGAAATTTGCATAAAAATAAACAAATTTAATCCATCTGTAGTCGTTGCTATTAATTAAAATGGGTAAATAGAGAACTCCAGCCCAATATTTATTTTTTATTGATGAATAATGACCTTCTAACTTAAATAACTGTATATCTTATTTTATTTTTAGAGTTAGTTTTAATAGTTAAAATAATTGTCAAAGTTTTAATTTTTCAAGATCCCCCGAAAACCACCGTATCTATGGTGGATCGCATGACGAATTGATGCAAACCGCGCGACGCCGCTCAGTCGCCGCCATGTTGTGAATCGAATCGCGTATGTTTATTTGGTGTCCACTTTGTTACTCGGCAAAAATGTAAGTTTATGAACTCTTACTTAAAGTTTTAAATATTGAAAAGTGGCATTTATGTCACACAATTGTTTTCCGTTTGTAAGATTTGCAAATCACAAGGTACTTTTTAAAATATCAGGTAACATCATGTTATTTTACAACTGTTTTTCTGGACAACTTCGTCACTCCGCTGTGGTTACGCAGTGTGCAAGTGCTGTGATTTAGCAAATTGATTATAGTAAAAATAATCAAATTATTATCTTCAACCTCTGTTGTAACTGAGAGACTGGTAAGCATATTTTTTTTGTAAAAGAGAATGTTATGTTGAAACCATTTTGTTACTGTTGAACAACCGTATTACCATTATGTCCCTATTTCTACGTAGAGGTTTTTCGATAATGAAATAACTTCATTTATCTTTAAGCCCTGTTCAAACACAGCTATAAACTATAAAATATCATTTAGCGCGCCAAATATCGCTCTCTATACAATCGCTTCAGACCGTTCACACCTGAGCGGTTTAAGTGCAGATCAATCAATGACAATACACATACGCCGTAACCGCTCCTGAGATATCGCTAACACAGCGCCCTCCGCTCCGACGCAAACAGGAGAGGGGGTCATTTTAATTACGGAGCTAATTGATTGGAAGTTATTTGGAAGACAAAACTACGATGAATAGTCGTATGCTGTGGAAAATCTACTTATATTGGATGGTATGGAGAAGTGTATCAAGGCCGAAGAAACTGCGAACATTGCCGTTGCAGATGATGCAAAAACAAAAGCGAAGATTGTCCTCATGTTATGTACACATTAAACAAGCTACGTCTACTGCAGACTTGTATATAAGTCTGCAGTAGACGTAGCTATATATTTCTATAGAAAAGGCTAAAGCAAATGTTCGATGATAATGTTTTTTAAGACGCATTTCCTTATTAAGGAGTTTGATATCGATTCGTCTTGAAACTTGTGACTTGATGCAGAGTTACGTCACGCAAATTATTGAAACTGGCCAGAAATTATCCGGAACTGGATTTAATGTGAACAATGAATGGATTGGGTGCCTTTTGCTAGCTGGTCTACCAGAAAAGTTCTACCCCATGATATTAGCTATCGAGCATAGTGGAATAATAATTTCTGCAGATGCAATAAAAACAAAATTGCTTGATATGGCAGGAAATGACGCCGAGTCAGTTGGGGCATTGTCCGCCAGAGTGCACCAGCGCCGCAATATTGCCGGAAATACATCGAAAGTCAAAAATGTAATGAAACCTGTTAAATCCATCAGGTGTTATCGATGTAAACAAGAAGGGCATTTTAAAAATCAATGTCCTGTTGGACAATCAGAGCATATGAAGAAATCTAATACATTTTCTGTTGTGTTTTTGAGCGGGAACTATAATAAAATGGATTGGTTTATAGTTTATAGGTTTATAGATTATGCTTGCTTTCATATGTCACCGAATGTAAACATTACATGTTCCGCATCGAAGGAGTACAGCCGTGAAACTTTTGTGACACGTAAAACAATAAGTATAGTTAACTATTACATACATTAATAACCCGCCCATCTGGGCGATCCATTCCAACCAATATGGAAACAAAAGTAATATTTAGAAACATCAAAGAGTTAATAAATAAAATAACTTCAGTGAAGGACTCAAAAATAAAATCATCACTAGAACAAAATATTACAACACTGGAAGAAAAAAATCAACATGAACAAATTATTCTACAAAAGAAGATTATAGATTTACAAGAAACTAATATTAAATTAATCATCACTACACACAGAAACTTGAAGAATTTCATCATAATAACAAAAAATCCTATGCAAATGTCACGCAAATGTCAGATGACAATAAAAACTTTGTAAAAACATCATGCAACACAGAACAGAAATATGCCATATTAGTTACCTCAAAAAACACCTTGAAGGCCGAGGATATAAAAATAAAAATTCCAAAAAATATTAATTAATCAAAAATAAAAGTCGGAGTTAATGGAGTAAAAAAGATCGGAGAACAGAAATTACTGATTTCATGCCAAAAAAAAAGAATAAGCAGAAAAATTAATTGAAGAAATAAATAAGGTAATTGGAAAAGAAATATCGGCCGAAGAAATTAAAAAAGAAACCGTTCTTAATGTTGAAAAGGCTACAATGCCAATTTTCTGAAGAGAAAATTATAGATGGGATTGTTCAACAAAATAAAGGATTAACCACAGACGACAAAAATAACATTAAACTAATCAAGGAATTAAAAAACATGTACAATGAAGGAAAAGAAAATGACACCACCAACTACATTATTGAAACAACCGGTAAATTAAGAAAAATATTTATTGATAAAAAATATATATACATCAAATTCCAAAGAGTGTACGTCAGTGGCCGGTCCTGGGGGGCCCCCTAACGCCTCCATGTTCCCTTGATCAAATTCTAAACAAGGCTTTAATGCACCACTGTAAAAAAATGTATTTTTTTAATTTCATTTTGTCATTTAAAAAAAAAATAAATCGAAAAATTGACGGAGATACAAAATTTTATGTGATACCGTTTGAAACAGTATGTATGTTGAATTATCCTTCAGCAAAACTTTTAATGCGTTGAGTAGCCTACACTGTCTTATAAACTATGGAAAATAGGGTCCTGCCAGGGCCGGCTTAAACATGTCGGGACCCCTAGGCATTGCACGGCTTTGGGCCCCTTTACCCTAGGGGCCCCTACCCAATGCGGGGGCCCTAGGCAGTTGCCTATACGTCTTATGGATAATACGAAATATAATGAATTTTATTTTCATTATTTTTTGGTAAATTTTAATCGTTCATAAAAAAATGGAAGGGGGCCATTTATAAAACAATCCGTACGTAGGGTCATAGTCAGAGCCAGATTAAACGTGTCGGGGCCCCTACCCGATGCGGGGCCCCTAGGCATCGGCCTACACTGCCTTATGGACAATAGGGCCCTGCCAAGGCCGGCTTAGACATGTCGGGGTCCTTTGGCAATGCACGTCTCGTGGCCCCTATCCAATGCGGTGCCCATAGGTAGTGGCCTACACTGCCTTATGGACAATAGGGCCCTGCCAGGGCCGGCTTAAACATGTCGGGGGCCCTTTACCCTACGGGCCCCTACCCAATGCGGGGCCCCCTAGGCAGATGCCTATATGTCTTATGGATAATACGGCCCCGGTTATAGTGATTGGATTTTCGAACAGTTTAAGACTTAATGAATGGTGCTTGCAAATCAGATGTATAGTTTTTCTTATGTGTTGTCTGTCAACCAGTATGAAAAACGTAGTTTTGAGAAAAACGCTTTCAAAGTTTTGCTGAAGGATAATTCAACACATAAACTGTTTAAAACGGTTTCATATGAGATGATGTATCTCCGTCAATTTTACGAATTTCCTTACATATTTTAGAAAAAGATATAAAAAGTTCATTTTTTGGGGTTGGTGCCTTTAAAATATGCTTAGTACCTATTTAAGAAGTGATTTGGAGTTGGGAGGTCCCATACAAAAATCATCCCATACAGATAAAATAGGAATAAAAAAATACAGCCCGAACCGGCAATTTAGAAAAAAATCTCAAATTTTGCTCCGAAAATTATCATAAACACGTTTGTTTCAGTTATTTTACATGTTATAGTTGTGAAAAAATTTACAATGTTTCTTTAAATGATACTTAAGACGCCTTTTACGAGATTTTTGCTCCATTTTAAACGAGTCATGTTTTATTAAACATTTTCCCAATTTTCAAATCGATTTTAACGCTTAAATCTTAGCGCGCTCCTCTAACATTCATAATTAATAATTACATATCTCTCCATCTTATTCATTTTGAGCGCGGATACGGTGCATTTAAATCGGATGTATAGTTTTTCTAATATGTTGTCAACCAGGTTGAAAAACGTTGTTTCAAGAAAAATGCGTTCAAAGTTTTTCTGAAGGTTAATTCAACATACAAACTGTTCAAAACTTTCTTGATTTTTTTTTAGAATTTCCTTAAAACATGTGATAGTATTATTTACAAATGCATTTTTTAGAAAATGAAATACAAAAAAATGACAATTTTTTTACAGTGAGGTCCGCCAGGACCAGAGGCCCGTGTGAACTTAATAGAATTCTTGTAAAATTACATCAAATTTTTATACTAGTGGGAGGGAGGGGGGGGGGGGGGGGGGCTCATTCAGCTTTGCCACCCCGGGCCTCTGACGGGCTTAGTCCGTCACTGGTGTACGTAGAAGACTGCAATCCGATCACCCAATGTTACCATTGCCTCAAATTCGGTCACACAGCACAAAGATGTCTCGCCAGGACGCAGCCCCCCATTTGCCCACATTGCACTAAGGAGCACACACTTTCTAAATGTGAAAATAAAGAACAAATGCCAATATGCAACTATTGCTGTATCCAAAATAAAAGGTTTGATACAAATTATTCCACTGAACTAAGTCGATAGCATAAAATGTCTATACCGTCAAAAAATGATTCAATTGCTAGAGAGCGCATTGACTATGAATAAATTTTGGAATTTTTTATTTACTCAAATTCTAAAAAA
Source organism: Limnephilus lunatus (assembly GCA_917563855.2). Classification (NCBI taxonomy): domain Eukaryota; kingdom Metazoa; phylum Arthropoda; class Insecta; order Trichoptera; family Limnephilidae; genus Limnephilus; species Limnephilus lunatus. Next base: position 108,577,994 of record OU830592.1, on the reverse strand, counting down.
AAATAAAAATGAATGATTTTTTATGTAACGCACTAGATAAAAAAAATGTGTATATAAGAAAAATTATGTCACTCCTTAAGAAATTTCAATTTAATTTGTCCTGAAAAAGGATTTACCCTATTTCATATAAATATTAGAAGCATAGAAAAAAACCTAGAATAATTAATAATATCATTAAAAGATTTAATTTTTGTCCCGGGCCTGATTGTGTTGTCTGATACACATTCTGTAGGCAAATTGAACTACTCTATTCCTGGGTACTCATATCATACAACAATAACAAAATATAACAAAAACTCTGGTATTGGAATATTCATTTCAAACCAATATAATATTATCAATAATAGAGAGATAATTAATATTAGTAATGTTAACATTTTAAATATAGAAATTAAAGATGTAAATAAATATTATAATATTGTTGCTATTTATCGTACACATAAATCAATACTACCACAATTTATAGATGGATTAAAAAAAAATTACTAAATTTTAGAAATAAAAATAATATTCTTGTGGGAGATGTGAATTTAAATATTGCAATCGATTCCTCTAGTAGGAATAAAGATGATTTCCTTAATATGTTGGCCGAACTAAACTACATCTCGTGCATAAATCATTACACAAGAAACGTCCGAGGTCAACGGCCTTCGTGTCTAGATCATATATTTACAAATATCCCTTGCATTAAAAATTCAACCTCAGCTGTCATACATACGACTATCACTGATCATTATTCATGTATATTTAATTATAAATGCAGTAATCCATCTTCTCCATTACCTAACCAGATTAATGCCTCAAAAAAAATACTTCATATGGATACGTTACTACATAAATTTGAATCAGAAATCTGGAATAAATTACTACAATGTAATGATGTCAATATTTGCTGCAATTTGTTTGAAGAAAAAATATCTACATACATAAACGATTCGTCAAAAAATATTAATAAATCCAAATAATCTAAGTACAAGCCTATAAAACCGTGGATTACCCATGGTCTTATAATATCTGTACGACATAAACAAGCCCTTTATAAGTTAACTACCCAACAACCAAATAATAAAAATATACTATAGGTACTGTTTTAAGGCATATAAAAACAAACTTTCATATATTATAAAACACAGAAAAGAAAGTTATTATAAATAAAAGATTGATCAGGCAGAAAATGATAGTAAAAGAGTGTGGACGGTTATACATGAAATAATTGATAAGAAAAAATGCAGGAATAATGAAATCAATGCTATTACTCACGATAACTCGAAAATATGTTGTAAAGAAAACCCGTCAAAAGCTGCAAATATATTTAGCACATTCTTTGCAAAGATAGGAAAAAATCTTGCAAATCACATAAATACCAACCCAATTTCAGATTGCAATATTGATACAGAAAATAAAATAACAACAAAGGATGAAATAGTATCTATCATAAAAGATATGAAAGGAGGTTCTGCACCGGGATTTGATGGAATTACGGTTAATATTTTTAAAAATATTAAAAATCAAGTTTCTAAACCATTAATGCATAAAGTAAATTTAAGTTTCCAAAGTGGAGTATACGCATCTATGTATTTACGAACAAACTATAATTACTCCAATATTTAAATCTGGTAATCCAGAAGAAGTAAGCAACTACCGACCAATATCAGTAATCTCAAATAGGGCAAAATTTTTTGAAAAGATAGTAAAAAAAAGAATGAACCAGTTTATAAAATGAAATAAAATAATTAATGAAAATCATTTTGGATTTATGGAAGGTAGAAGCACACAAAATTTAATACCAAGCACATCCAAAATTCCTATCTGTATCATGGTATAAATTATTTCAACAAACTCCCATTAAAAGTAAAAATTATTGAAAATAAAAGTAAATTCCAAACTAAATTAAAAAAAATTACCTGAAACAACTGGAAGAGTTACATTACTATTTCACTTCATTTAAATCTGTTAATCGACACATCTCAAGTTTCTCTTACTATATCTATGGTTAATAGTTGCAATATTATTATTCTCCTACTCAAATGATAACATTGATAACATAATTGAGTATGAATTCACTCACCAAACACAAGAGCCTTGTCTCTTTATGGTGAGGAAAGGTCTTTATTACATTAACCTTTCCCATACCATGCTAAAAATACCCTCGACGTGCCGTCATGTAACGCAGCGTTACTCTATGGGGTTTTGGATTTTAGATTGCATTTTTCAAAAAAAATAGTTGTGAATAATTTTTCATATGCTTAAATTAATTGAATGTATAAACAAAACATTGGTTTTGTGCATAAAACCTGAAATATTTAAAAAAAGAATCATGCATTAAATAATTAAATATTATTCGCAATTCCATGGTCGACCGCCGTGCTGCTAGCGTCAAGCGCCCGGCAGGCCATATGTGTTAGTGGAATGCGGTAGTGGGACGGTAATGACGGAGGGTGAACTCGAGCTCTGAACCATTTCATATACAGATGGTCAAAAGTACATTCTCTTTTGAAAAACAAATAAAAACAATATTTTTATGCATAAGCTTTTTATTATTATTTTGTTGCACTACTGCTTTCAGATAATAATTGTAACTAAGTAGATAGTAGTAGTAGTAGGTAGTATTTATTTCGTATCACATTTTTGGATAGAAAATATTTAAATAAAAAGTTACCAGAAATGCATACCTAATACTTCAACAATATTAGAATTAAAATATGTAAGAAATCTTACGAATACGTAACATTATTTAATTTTTGCTTATAAGCAGAACTCAAACCATGAAAAAAAAAACATAAATGTTACAAAATATTTCTCCCTAATTTATTTATTACAGATTTTTTTATATTTTTTATAACAGGATTATAAGAGAAAAAACTTTACATAGCATAGTTAAGGTAGCAGGAACGTAAAGATTTAAAACAACACATGTTTGATATTTATGTATACTTACTTAATCATTCGTTGAAGATAATATCAACAACTCTCCAAAATATGAAACAGACACAGAAAAAAAAGTAAAGGTTGCAACTGGGAGTCGAATCCAGAATCTCTCTAATCTTACCGGGACTTAATTATACATTTATAGAATATCTCATTACGATGATTACAATACACATCCAACACATTAATTACTAGTAAAAAACATGCTCATTTTTACTGTTCTAAAGCGAGCAAATTGCTTAGTTGGACAACCAAAGATTAATATAAAAAATGTAATATGCAATGTTTTCAAAATTAATAAAACATGATAAGGAAATATATTATAATTTTTATACAAATTCGGGGACGCCCGAGGAAGACATGGCACGACCAAGTGAATCAGATACTTGAGTCGGGCCATGTGAAGAGTCGGAATAATAGAAGAGCATGTATGAGACGATGTATGAATGTGAACGAGGCAAAGAGTGTGTGCCAAGATCGAGTTGTGTGGCGGTCCGTCCTCTCTGCCTACCCCTGCGGGGAAACGGCGTGATGGTTAGTTAGTTAGTTAGTTAGTTACAAATCCAAAACATTTGAAATATATTTCAATCAATAATTAAAAGAAGTGTAGTAATATTTGTCGGCTCGTAATATTCCATTATCATTTAGCAGCAGTAATTAAAATACGTTTTAAACATAAACTAAAAGTTTTCACGACAAGAGTAATACCTAATATTATAATAAGAGTAGTATATACCTAATATAGTAGTAGTAGTATATATAATAAGAGTAGTAATAGAAAAGTGTAATGCAATTATCACAATTATTACAAATAACTGTCCAAAATGAATAAAGAAAATGTCATTATTTATTACAAAGAATTTTCACCATTAATTTGCAACATTATTTTGCACCATTATTTTTCACTATATAAAAGCTCATAAACAATCAAAATATAAAATACATAATACTGGTCGTGTTTACATTGCACAATTTTAATCAAAATAGTCTACACCCATCATTAATCTTAAAAAAGCAAAATGTTTCTAAAATACCTTAAAACATACGGATGTTTAATATATGCAGCACTTAATTTTTTCCAAAAATTTAGGTGGAAACTACAAGAAATCAAAACAGTCATTATTAAATACCATGTTATTTATCTACATATAATTCTAAAAATTTGAACAAAATTTCAACAAATGGTGAATATACCTAAATACTATTACTACAACTATTCTTCACAATTTGGACACCTGATCGACTTTTTTTCTTTTCTATGTACTGTGCAAACTGGTTTTTTGCATTTTTCACAGAATATTCTTGTTCTTCGACTACGTTCTGAGCAAAATCTACAACATCCGGTTTTATAAATACTGTCAGTATTTGAAGTAGTCGCGGGTGCTGCAGCCTCCATCGGCGTCGGCGTGGTAGTGGACATTGCCGCGTCAGAAGATGACAAATATAAAGCAAAGGCATCCTGTTGTTGCCTATGGAATTTGGCTGCACTGTTTTTTCTTTTTTTCACATTTGACTTGGCTAATTCAGTGCTTAATTTTCTTATAAAATATTTTCTTCGAATCATTTTTTTTCCAATCTGGATATTTTTTAACCCATAAAATATATGAGTTTAAAGCTGCGATGTCAATCATTTCCATAAATATCCGGAAAGGCCATCTTCGGGTGGGTCTCACACAAGAATATTCAGCTGTCATTTTGTCCCCCGTATCAACTGCACCTTTAGTTTTGTTGTAATGAAGGATTATTTCAGGCTTTTTTCCTTCAGATGTGCTTATATCAGTACCGTTAAATTGGGTTGACAATAAAATAACCGCGTTATTAATTTTGGGAACATACGACACCAGAGTGAGTCGATTTGTGAAACAAAAAATGCTGCTAAAAATTTCCTTAGTCTTATTTGCCAGCAATTCCGGTGGTATCTCTCTTTTATTTTTGTGAAGAGTGCCTGTCAAAGTTAAGTTGTGGCAATAGTTCCTCTGCAAGAGGAACAGAGGTAAAAAAATTATCAGTTGTGACTCCTCTGTTTGAACCAAAGTATGGTTGAGCTAAATCCATTACCACTCGCCGTCCCTGATTAACCTCACGCTTGTTATTAAGCATTCCAGAATAAATTTGTAAATTAAGTACGTATGCGGTGTCTGAATCAGCTGCACTCCAAATCTTCATCCCGTATCTTCCTGGTTTGCTCTTCATATACACTCTAAATGGACAATTTCCCCTGAATGTAGCTAATCTCTCGTCGATTGTTATGTTTGATCCAGGAGAATACAGCATTTTGCAGGAGTTCACAAATAGATTAAACACTAATTTAATTGCTTCTAATTTATCCCCGGTGCTATCCATTCTCGTTTGTCTAGTGGCTTTGTCATCGAAACGTATATTTGTATATATATAAATAAATCTGTTTCGAGACATTGCAGCGGTAAAAAACGGTTGTCTGAAGAGAAACTCACTGGTCCATAATTCACTTAGTTGTAATTTTCTTCCTCTGTTCCTACCCGACGATAGTAATATTCCAATAAATGCATATATCTCATCCACTTCACAGGTCGATCAGGTTTATTAGCGCCGTGGCAGTGATTATTCGTGTGTGTGCATATTTCTTGGACGATATCCGTACTGATGAATAAGGAAAACATATCTTTCATTGATGTAATGTTTAAACTATTATTTCGTAATCCACGAACGTCATTTATAATATTATGTGCTCGGCGTCTTGATAATGGAGGTGGCACTGAGTTCCACACAATTCCAGCTTTTGATTGATATGAAACGCTTTCAGAGTTATCTTCGTCTTCTAATTCACCGATATCACTTCTGACACCCTCGGTTACATTACTTTCATCACCCGTTAAGTCTTCGGCGTCACGTTCGTTTATCACTTCAAACTCACTTTCAGACATATCACTTGCAGCTTCTTGAACTTCAACAAAATCTTCACTGTCAGAAATAACTTCATTATTTTCAAATTCTACATCTGAATCGTAATCACTCTCAGCGATGATACGAAAAATGTCTTCATCTGTCATAAATTTCCTCGCCATAATTAGTTTTGATTTAAAAAATATTTCAATATCGTTGCGCATTCGATTTTAGCTTCCGAAATACAATAATTTTCGTTTCAGATTCGTTAGCTGATATTGCTGTAAATTTAGGTACTTTACAACTGTATGTATAATGAAATAGAACTTGTTACGCCTGAACACTTGGATGTAATCTGAAGTAATGAGATGTATCTTCAGCATTATTATATAAGAAACATATTTTAGAAAGTAGAACTAATGCGAAGAACTGCAATCCTTTGAACCTATTAAAATATAGTGATTCCAACATCCATTGTAATTTATTACATCTAACATTGTCAAAGCTAAAAATCCACTTTCTTCGATTATTTGTAAAGATGAAACTAATCTTTTGTTTTTGGGGTCTGAAGATCCCTTTTTAAAATAAAGCGTTTTATGGGGGTACAGAAATAAACAAGGATACATTAAAAATACTGTAGCGTACCCACATAAAAATAATAGTTTTATGGAGCCATGCCATTTCTCTTTTATGCTTGAAGGGTATTTTTACACTCTTTAGAAATATACCTAGAGGTTGTAATTATTTTGATTGATGTCTTGTCTCGGCTAACTACTTAACCGGCCTTCACGCCATTTATCCACATGAGTATATACAGCGGATAGACCGCCACCAATTCTGCCTTAGCATGCACTGCTTCATTCAAATTCATACCTCACATATGTAATTTATCAGGGGACTACCTGCGAAGTATGAGAGAATTGTTGGAGAGTATTTAAAATTAGTCCGAACCAGTTTGAACCTTTATCAGGATACAAATGCATTCATACAAATGCTCTGTAAAATTATTTGTTTGTGCTGTTCTGCTATTCTAACTCATGGCATGCCTCGATCTAAATATTTGATTCGCCTCCTCTCCGTACATTCTCCTTTCTTCGTTTATTCGCTCTACAGTTTCAAAAATTATCTGCTCCTTCTTAAAATCTTTTCCATCAAGCGCCCTTGAATTGATTGAACTGAACGACACAATGAAAAGATGACCATCCGTATATATAAAAATCGCTAAGCATAGAAAATGTGTTAAACTTTCAAAATACCTTATTAAAACCCCGCGAAGGTTTTTGGATTAATTCAACAATATGACAATACATCTGAAAAGTATTTCAATCATCACACAAATTCTTGCGAAACTGTTAAAATTTTGAGAATGACATTTTGCAAAACAATGGTTGTCAAATCAGAATTCAGTTCTCAAAACTCTTTAAATTATTGAATTACGTCCAGCGCCCTTGAGGGGATTTTCCACGTAAACGGCGCAATATAAATTAGTCAATAATTACGTACATAATAATTTGAATAGAATCAAGAATTATTATAGATATTTTAAATAGGTAAGTACCTATGTTAGGTACCAAATTTGATTGATTGTTCTTACGATACTTGATTATTCTTATATAATGTACAAAAACAAATATTTTAATACATATATGAAGAATGAAAATTTGAATTAAAAAAAAATACATGAAACGCGGGAGAGGAAGGGGACGCGGGATGGGAATAAAGACATGTAGGTAGAAAAAAATATTTCTTTGAATATGGCATTGCAACGCATGCCGTAAACCAGCTAGTAATAATAAAAATGTTGGTTCCGTATGTTTGTTTCCCCATATCTCAGAAAGTAATATAATCGATGGATTGACTCAAATTTTTAACAGATCATTATATTTTAGCAGAAGAGTGTTTTTATATAATATAATGGTAAGCTCTGGCATTATGAAATTTGTATAAAAAATTACTACAAGTGGGGCGCAAAATGTGTGTATTTCATATATTTAAGCGGCAGGGAGGGAAAGCAGGAATGGACCTGCAGGGATAAACTATTTCATTGAATGGCATTGCAATGCATGCCGGGTACCAGCTAGTTACTAATATTGTCAATTACGCTTTCTATCAGCCTTACATTTTCTCCAGATCACCACAATTTTAACAGTCATGGGTACATGTTTTAACACACTTATGCTACAAGGAATCTCATTTCTACACCATTAAGTTTATGCTCATCCTTATTGCCGTACATAAGTACTGCATTGTCATACATTATTGTAAATCAAGTCTTCCATGACGAGATTTGGTCAAAATAAATTAGATAATAAAAATGTTTATTACTTCGGAACTAATGCTCAAGCTGTATAATATTGAGACCCCCATAATATCCAAAAACACACAAAAAAACAAACAAAAAACATGTACCTAATATTGTGATGGTTCTCGTTCGTACCATTTGTCTAGAATTGTCCGATATTGCTGTCAATTTGAAGGACACGCGCTGAAAGAGATTAAACAAATGACACCGGTTTAAGGGTCAGTCGGTCCGAATGTCGAACCTTCTGACATTTTTCCTTCGGGTCTTTTTCAATTTGAATCGAAAAGTCGAGTAACCAATGTTTTCCGTAACAAGATAATTAATATTGACATCTCTGTTTTAGACACATCAAATAAATGTGCTAGAAAGAGACTTTACGCATAATATGATGTCAACTTTGAGGAGTAATGTTGTCTCTAGAGATAGGCAAAAGTTTTAACGTTTTATTTTGCATCTCTTTTTGTTATACATAACTAAAAAGAGATCGTAATATTGCACGTAGGTTTATGATGTTGGAATGAATTAATGTTTTGTTTTCTCTTTTACTCAAATGGAAATTTGAAATTTGTTGTCTCATCTGACATAGAAATGTGCCGATATTTAGGAAAACATTTTTTATTATTTTATACAGAATCATCAACATTTTTTGAATATTTTTGACGAATGCAAAAATATATTTTTTAGGAATACCTAAAATGTAGGTTTAATGATACACATAGTTAAGGAGTGATTGAGTTTCAAAGAGTGTGGTAGACTAAAATCGCATCGTGGAAACGGGAGAGTTAATATTACAAATCTGTTTAATATGTAACAAAATGTATAATTATTGTAAAAACATACAAATATTAAAAAAATAAAAAAATCTTAAATCTTGTTTTTAGTTCTTTCTCTGTCATCGTAGCACACACCTCTCAACATCTTATACCGGAATGTAAACATCACAAATCAATCACTATTAATACGAATATGGAGTTAGAAATTCCCATGGTAAATAACATTAGAACAATTAATCTCTTTAAAAAAGCGAATTATGAAATCATATCCTCAATAGTGTTGATTGGGTGCAGAATTTTTAAATTTATCAACCAATAGAGCAATTAACCGTTTTTATGATATTTTATATGAAATTATCCAAACTAACGTTCCATCCAAAAAAGTTCAGATCAATAACTCATATCCTTACTGGTATAGCCCGGCTTTAATGAAATTGACTAAGGAAAAAAACAAAATATTTAAAAAGTGGAAAAAATGGTCTAATCCTTTGGATTATCAAGAATTCTGTGTTCTGCGAACGAGACAAAAAAAAGTTTCTAAGGGTTGTCATACACAATTTATATTAAATGCTGAACTCAAAATATCTCATGACCCAAATAATTTCTGGTCCTATGTTAAAAGTAAAAGAAATAGTTCAGGGCTACCCAATACGATGAAACTGTTGAATGTAACTGCTAACAATCCTTTAACTATATGTAACATGTTTTCAAAACACTTCGCCTCTACCTATAATAATAATGTAACTCCCAAGGCATTAACTAATAATCCCAGAGCAGACAATAGAATAAACATTTCTTCTATTTCCGTTTGCAAGGAACAAATAGAAAATAGTATATTAAAATATAAGTGGATAAACAGGTCTTTAAAACACGCGCGATTTTTCGAGCACGACGGTGTATCCGAGTGCTCGAAATAAAGCGAGTGTTTTAAAGACCAGTTATCCACGAATACTTTACGCTATTTTTTTTATTGGTACACTTTGAAAACATAAATATTGATATTATTATTAAAAATTTGGAAATAAGAACTATTAATGAATTCGTGATGTGACATCATAATATCTTGTTGTCATGGAAATGAAAAACACAAACATTTATTTGCAATCTGTCACATAAGATTAACAGTTGACATCACAGTTTTTACTAGTTATTGTGTGTTGTAAAATGAGTTCTAACATTGATAATTTAAATACCAAAGCAGAATCGCGGTTAATACCTGAAAAATCCAAAGACGTTTATAAAAAAGAATATGAAAGGTTCATAACATGGATGGAGGAGCAAAACGTAGTAGATGTAGATGAACGAGTTGTGCTTGCTTACCTTCAGAAAATGTCGGAACAGTACAAAGCATTGACTATGTGGGCCATACATTCGAAATTGCAATGTATGTTGAGGATAAATAAACGGGTTGATTTAAAATCATTTGTGAAAGTACATGCATTCATAAAGGCAATTAGCAAGGATGACGTTGCTAAGAAGGCGTATGTATTCAAAGAAGATGATTTGCGGAAGTTTTTCACGGAAGCATCGGACATTACGTACTTATTTTTGAAGGTGGTAGCCATTTGCGGAATCTTTGGCTCTTGCAGAAGATGTGAATTGTGCGATTTACGCTTATATGATATCAAAGAAGAAGGAAGTGTATTGCTTATTACCATCCGACCATCTAAAACAGTGAAGGCTCGACGTTTTACTGTTACCGACAGTGGTGCAATTAATTATGTGCGTTTGATGAAGCAATATTTATCATTGCGACCCCAAAATGTAAGTACAGACAGGGTTTTCTTACGGTATGATAAGGGTAAGTGCACCAATCAAGTGGTTGGTATTAACACATTTGGATCATGCCCCTTACAAATCGCACGCTATCTTAAATTAAACGATCCTGAGAAATATACAGGACATGCGTTTTGACGTACATCCGCTACCATTATGGCAAATAGTGGCATGACAATTGATCAAATCCAACAACAAGTAGGATGGAAATCGGCAGCTGTGGCGACTGGTAACGTGGAAGAGAGCATTAGAAATAAGAAGAATGTTTCAAACATTATTGGAACTGCCATTAATGGAAGTGCAGCCTCATTGACTTCCGAGAATACTATTAATTTGAACAGCATTTCCTCCGATTTAAAAAACGGAGGTATTAATATTTCAAATAGTACGAACTGCTCTTTTCACATCCATTTAAATAATTAGAATGTAAACGATGTAAAAAAGAATGTAAACTTTGAATAAAATTTTTGAAACATTTGTAATGTTTTATTTGACGTTTAAAATATTCCTGTCAGATTTATAGTTAAAAGTTGACATTTAGACTTCACATTTTGTTGATTTGTTGATGTTGCCATGGTAACTTTAAAAAACGCGCGTTCCATAAAGTGCGATTTAAACACGCTAGAGCGTACTTTAAATGAGTAAAAAAGGGCACCAATAAAAAAAATAAATTAATAATATCTCTTGGTCATTGGGCGAAGGATGTTTTTTGTATTTGAAATTTAAAAAGAATGTAATACGTTTATGTCTATATGCGTACACTATATTTTACTATTTTCTTTTTTTGTGAGTACTATCATTCTACTTTTATTTTACTTTTACTTGTTTTTTTAATTTTTTATTTTTTATTAATGTATATAATTATTTCTTGACCGTACATCTGGTGAATTCAGTTTTCATCATTATTATTATACTTAATAATAATAATAATATTTGGATGACTTGTATAGCGCCGTTTTTGTGAAAAATCACCTCAAGGGCGCTGTACAAATTTATAAAACGTTTATACAATCTTATTTTAAACTATATACAACAACATCTTATGGCTAAAAATTGCATCCATCGGTTCATCGATCACCGATACGAAACTATATGTGCAATGATTTGACCAATGAACGCGATGCTGCTGTAAAAATGCACTGTACAGGCAGAAAATATATACAAGACCATACTTACCTGGAGGGTCACTAGAGATTAACACTGTTATTGTTTATTTAGAGCAATTAAGACACAGTTCGCACGCAGAGGACATAATTGGGAACTATAATTATAATATATAAAATGTTCTGTAATGAGCGTATTTTGAAAACAAAAGCAAAATTTTATGATACTCCGATAGGTATTTTTATTTAAGGGTATGAGAGCCCAAAAAGGTACGTTTTTAATTTGGACCTAAATTCTGTTGGGCTTGTTATGCATCTAAGTTCCGGTGGGACTTTATTCCAAGCCTTAGGTCCAGACACTCCGAAAGCGCGATCTCCAAATTTCGTATTTGGCTTGCGTTTAGGTTCCATTAGTCTGCCTATAGCTGATGATGTTGCTGATCTAAGGGTTGACTGCCTCAGACCAGTGTTTTCTGGGACACATAGTTCAGAGATGTAAGATGGGGCCATTTCATTAATTGATTTAAACACCATCCAGCACAATTTGTACTGGATTCTTTGAGGGCACTTGAGCCAGTGAAGATTACGAAGGTGTTCTGAAATATGTGAATATTTAGAGACTCCGGTTATGAGTCGAGCGGCTGCATTAAACACGGATTGAAGTTTGTCAGTTTGATATTTTGGAAGGCTAGCGTAGATACCGTTACAGTAGTCGAGCCGTGAGACTACGTAGGAGTTTACAAGTAGTTTTGTTGCTTCTATAGGAAGATTTCTTCGGACTGACTTGAGTTGTCTTAGGTGAAAAAAACCATTGCTTACAGTCGTATTTATTTGCTTTTTAAGCGAAAAGTTTGAATCCAGATTAACGCCAAGAAGTTTGACTGTTGTCTTTGGAATAATATCGCTTCCGGAAATGGAAATAGGTGAATTGTCTATGAGATGTTGGCGTTTGTTTGTGGCCGCCCAGAGAAACTCAGTCTTAGATGGGTTCAGTTTTAGCTTGTTTGAAGACATCCAACGAGTTATTGCTTCTAGGCACTCAGCTACACGGATTTTGAGACTGTCGACTTCATTTGGAGTGCAGAAAAAATAAACTTGCTGATCGTCAGCGTAGCAGTGGGACAAGAGACCAAATGACTCGATTATTTTGGCGACATCATTTGTAAAAAGGATGAAAAGAAGTGGACCTAAAACGGATCCTTGGGGTACTCCTGAAGAAAGTGTTGCGAAGTTAGAGAGTTTATTTCCAACCTTCACGGCTTGTAAGCGATTGGATAGATATGACGCCAGCCAATTTTTAGTGTCTGAAATCAAACCAAATGTTTCCTCCAATCTCTTAATGAGGAAGTCGTGATCAATCGTATCAAACGCTGCGCTCATGTCTAAGAGTGAGATAAGTGCTAACTTACCCGACTCTATGGCTAGAGTTATATCTGATAGCATACGAAGAAGTCCGGTTTCTGTTGAATGAAACCTTCTATATGCGGATTGTCGATTTGTTAATAATTTATTTGTATTCAAGTGACTGGTAATTCGGGCAGCAGCAATTTTCTCCAGGATTTTTGACACGAAAGGTAGATTTGAAACCGGTCGATAATTACCTAAGTTATCGGAGTCTAGTTGTGACTTTTTTAGTATTGGTGTTACTACAGCTGATTTTAGTGGTTCAGGGAAATCACCTGTACTGAGTGATTTATTAAAAACATGAACTAAGAATGGAGCTAAGACAATGGAACATTTTCTTAATAACCAAGTTGGTATGGGGTCAAGACCACACTGCTTATTTGGCGAACTTGAAATTATCCTCTTTACTTCTTCCAGCGTTGTAGGTTTGAAGGAAGACAAATTTCCTTTAGAATTAATAGTGAATATTGGCGGAGGGGCATGAGATGTGGAAGCACGAATGGTTTCAATTTTTTCCCGAAAAAACTTTGAGAAGGCATCCGGGGTGATATCTATTTTAGCTGGAACAGTAACTTCAGAAATAACAGTCTTTATTGAGTTCCAGAGACGTCGTGGATTGGCTCGCTCAGAGTCAACCTTTTCATTCCAGTATTCTGACCTTTTGGAATTTATTTTGCTCATATACCTACTGTTTTTGAGCAAGGATCCACTCATCTCTTGAAGTCACTGCAGAGTTTTTCCTATATGACCTCTCTAATTTCCGCATAAGTCTTTTCTGATTTCGGCATTCATCATCAAACCAGCCGTCAGACTTTCGAACTTTACGTGTTTTTGACGTCGTCGGAGCATATTTATTTAATAGAGATAAAAGTGTTATATTGTACGTCTCGACAAGTTCTGTTGGCGTCTTTGTTTCCCAAAAATTGGGTCTACATAATAGAGAGGTCTGAAGTTCTTCCAGAAAATCACAAAAGCTAAATTTACGCCATTCCCTTGATATTATTGTTCTATATGGTATTTTGGCGGGTTAAAATCAATATCAGTGCACACTAGCCGATGGTCCGATAGTCCTATATCACGAACATCTGCTAAGAGCGGCGAACCACTCTTCTTTGATATAAGTATATCCAGTGTACCACCAGCATCGTGAGTTGGGACGTCAACCCATTGGCAGCATCCAAAGCTGGCTAATAAATCTAAGAATTTAATAGTGTTTGGTGATGTCACGCGCTCAAGATGAATATTAATGTCACCTGTAATAATGAGTGTTTCAGAGAGTCCGACTGAGAGCTCCAAAAATCGCGAAAACTCATTATAAAATTTTACAGAGATTGGTTTTGATCCGGGCCTGTACAGAGTACAGAGTATAAACGACGCTCTTGAAGAAGAAACCCTACATCCAATGTACTCAAATGTGCTAAAACTACCTAGAGCTACTTTAGTTAGCCGCAATCCTTGTTGGGCTATTATCGCGACACCACCGTGGTTCACGTGCGAGATGTTGTTTGATGGTTCTTCCGTACTTGGTCGGGCTTCCTCGAGCACAACATACCCCAGAGCTTGAAGTTTCTTAATCGAGTTCGAGTCACTTAGGTGCATATATTAATTCTTTCTACTTTTTTTGTTTTTTTTCTTATCTTATATTTTATCTAATGTGTATCTTTTATATCTAGATTATGCTTAGACAGTTTATCTAGTTCCTATCTCTATAATATTATGTAAAAAAAGAAGAAAAAAAAAGTTAATAATTATTGACTTTTTTATTTACTATTTGGGCATGATGTAAACATTTGTTATTGGATTATAACCTAATTATTATAATTGTTTTCTTTAATGCATGTAATGTTATTAATATGTAAATGTTTCTAATAAAAAATAAATAAAAATAAATACAGTTAAATGTGACCAAATCGGTTAGAGTCACATCAGCTTAGTGGTAGAGATCCGCCCCAGTGAGGGGAAGGTCCTGGGTTCGATTCTTAGATGCGTCCTTATCTTTTTCTGATTCTTCTGTTTCAGATTTTCTATTGAGTGTCGCTAAGTCTTCATTAATTAAATGTTAAAATTCAAGGTTTTACTCATTGAATTAAATAAAAATAAATAATAATTTTACTTTTATTCTTCCCGAAACTAATTAGACACTGGGTGTTTTTCGATAATAAAAAAATATGTATTAAAACATTTATTCATTTGAATAACATTTTTCAAATGCTGAATGTTGTGTCATAGAATAATTTTATAGTTTACGGTTACGACAATTTTTTTTAAGAGCGCATAACCAGCCAGCGGACGAAAATCCACATTTCGTCGAAAGATGTTCTTACGATCTTACAGGGCGGTTCCAATGAGAAAGATAAGGTATTCTCCATACCAGCTTTTTAAAATTATAACTCAATATCGATTTTACTTCATTCCAAAGTTGCTTTAATTTATACCTGCATCCAAAAATGCTGAAAGGCGTGACGATAAAACTATTAAAATTATGTACTTTTTGTAATTATTTTTTGATCATAAGTATTTATCATTTTTCAATAATGTCTTAGCAAAATTATAATGTAAAAAAATCTGAAATATATTAGTCTGTAATGTGCGCAAATAAATGCACAAACGGACCAATTTTCGTCAAGAAACACATGTACTTATATATTTTTTAATAATTTTATTTAAACTAAAATTAAAATTCTGTTACATACGTTTACCAGATAATATTTTGATTTATTTTACTGCATGATTATATGATTTGAAATGGGTGTTGTATAATACATGTACTTTTTTGAAAATTTAACAAATCCGCCAACGACCTATGGTATAACCTTATTATATTAAAAATAAACATTTTTTCTGAAAATTTATTACATACGTTTACTAGATAAAATAACAATCTTTCGAAATCAATTTATAAATTTTTGTGGAAAAGAGTCAATACGTCTAAACACTAATTTAAAAATGACATATTTATGGTTTTCTCTGATTAAACACTCTTAAATGCAAACTGAAAGCGTGCTATTCTTTCTTCCTGAAACTGTTTAAATCGTATATAAAATATGAGTTACATTTAAACATATATATTTTACAAAATATTATAATAAAGGTCGTTTTTGGTTATGTATACCATATCAAAAAAGAGGAGCTCTTGTGCCTGATAAGGGAGCCACGATTCTTACTTAGGTTGTAAATTATAATACCTACTTATGTTTTGTTTGCAAGTGTAATCCAAGGTTGAGATCGTGATTGCAGAACATCTTTTTAATGCGGATAAAGGTTGCACGAGTGCTCAATGCGGCATTTGATTTCAACCGAAGGATCCCATCTATCATTTACAATGCAGCCCAAGTATACGTATACAATAACAATCTCAACACAGGAATTCCTAGTGAGACAGGCGCAGCACAATCACCTTTGTAACTTGATAAATAAAGATTAGAATAAAAATAAATAAATAAATTCTCTGCATCGTCTATAGTTTTGTTCCAGCAATATTAAGATTTTCATCCAGTGCGTTATTTTTGCTTATGAGTTTGTATTTTGTTTTATTTATATTCAGTTCTAGCCCAAAATTCTCACAAGTCTTCACTTCTTGATTGAGCAAAAGTTGTAGATCCTCAATGGTACTTGTTAGAAGTACCGTATCATCTGCATAACGCAGGTTGTTCAGAATCTTCCCATTTATAACAAGTCCTTGAGTAGCTTCTTGCAGAGCTTTATTGAATATTTCTTCTGAATATAAGTTGAACAGCATAGGTGAAAGAACACAACCCTGTCGCACGCCTCTCTTTATTTCTACTTCGTCTGTTAGACATTGCTCTACTCTTACTGCTCCTTTCTAGTTCCAATAAAGATAACCTATTATCCTTATATCTTTATCGTCTATCCAAGAGGTTTTCAGAATTTGAATCATTTTGTCATGTCAAACTCTATCAAACGCTTTAAGGAAGTCAATGAAGCACGCATGCACATTTGTATTCACATCTCTACTTCTTTGAATTAGTACTTGAATACTTCCGAGTACCCAACCCATTTTGAAAGCCAATGTGCGCACTGGAATTATTACAATTCAACTTACAGTCAGCTGCCTTGGAGCCCGTCTTCCGCTGTATCACAGTTGAAGGCGGCAGAGGAGGGCAGCGCGACTCCACGCAGCAGACTTTGGTACCAGAGGCCGGGCAGAACTAAGAAAAGGGGCACTCTTGTTTATAAGACTTCAATTTAAAATATTTGGTTTTAACCTCTTTACGCTTCAGTGAACAGGATTCTTTCCGTTTTACAACAGAAATGAATTGGGGGTACAGTTAAGATCAACTACCTTCGAAAGTTGTCATTTTGTTGGAAGTGAGTGAATTGATTGTATTGTATATATTACAAGAATTTGTATGACTACAATGTTCATAGAGTGCGCGAAGGCATAATATAGATCTACTACTTCTGTATAAATTAGTTAACAATAATATTCAATGGCTAGAGTTGCTAAATAAGTTTCATTTAATGTTCCTGCGCGTTCAACACGCCCTTCTGTCCTGTTCAGGGTTCCATGATAGTTGATCTGCCGACAATTGCCCCTCGGCGTACTTATAATACTATTTGCAGTCGGTTTAGGGAAAATACGGTATATCTAATTACACAAAATATAACCAAGTGTCCCCGAATGGATGTGGAGAGAAGATGTACAGCCGAATAACAAAAGTATAAAACATATTTACATTAAAATGCATCAAGGAGAAATCTACTTGTCTATATACTAATATACGAAATCTACTTGTGTCCACCAGTGCATAAGTACAAAAAATCGACACTGAATATAAATTCCTTTGATAGTCATACCAACATTTTGAGACCGCCGCCCCGGAAACGATTTATTGGATAACAAACAACCCACGTGGTTCGCTAAAATTTGTGCCCGGGTTCATGGGGTGAGGTTTATTAAGATCTGGGCGGCCACCTGCTGCGTGGCAGGCCGGATCGAGAGAGACTGGTTGAGGAGGTCTTTTGACATTTGGGAGGCGAGTATTGGTCACACACCTCTGCCACAGGTCACACCAAGTGGTTGTCTACGTTTGGTGACCTAGCAGGGGTGCCCGGATTCATGGAGGTGAGGTTTGTCCAGGACTTGGCGACGGATGCGTCTGCCCATCTGCTGCGTGGTGGGCTGGATCGAGAGACAGGTTGAGGGATGCCTTTTAAGCTGGACCCTCTCGACCCATCGCCTTGTACCGCAGTTGGAGGGGTGGATTCATCCGTCACTTCTGGACACATTGACCCACAGATTCTTACCCACCCCTTATACCTTTTTCCTTCCCAGAACTTTATCTTCTTCATTTCCTTAAAAAGACCCTTCGTACAACATCCTCTAAGATGACACAGACCCTGAGGGAAATTTTCCTCAGGGCCTGGAGCTTATGTAAAAAAAAAAAACAGAATCTCTCGACCTATCGCATCGCCTTGTACTACAGTTGAAGGAATGGAGACCTGGACACACTGACCCCCAGATTCCTACTCACTCCTCATACCTATTTCCTTCCCAGAACTTCCTCTTCTTCATTTCCTTAATAAAACGAGAACTAAGATGACATAGGCCCCGAGGGAAATTATTTTCTTCAGTCCTGTGTGAAGCTAATGTAAAAAAATAATAATATTTTAGAAGTCGATTTTAGGTTTGAAATTGGTAAATAATTATAATTTTATAGTAAAAACCTTCCTCCGTGGTAAAAACCTTCCCGGATAGGCCAATTGTCGGCGGATCAACTGTCGGCTCACCCCTGTTCAGGGTGGAACAATGCAAGATCAACTGTTTAAGTAGAATTCTTGCCTGAACAGAATATGCAATAGTCACAATAGCGTATTATCCAAGGTGGACATTTTCAATTGCCAACTTACCAAATATAAGGGATCTATAAAAGAGTATTTCTCTGATGTTTCGTGGAAAATGTTATGTTTTGATTATTTATATTTATAAATCTGTTATGATTTAATTTGTATGTATAATATGTTTTCTTAGGATTTCCAATGCATTGATAATTTTTTGTTGTATTTAATTTTTCGTTTTATATAATTTTTTGTTTCATATAATCTTTGGCTTCATATTCCTTTTTTAAAAATTTAATTATTTCTTATTCCATAAATAAATAATAAATGATTTACCTATAATAACTAAAGCGGCGGAGGGGGTGGGGGAGGAGTTGGTGGAGGCGGGTTAAGTAGTTAAATGAATATAAACCATCCTCGCGTTCGGTGCCTAGTTTTAAAATTCTTGTTGCGGACTCATGATACTGTGCGAAATTCGAGAAAAACCACTTTCGTGTTCTAATTGTAAATTTTTAAATATTTGACAATCCGTCGCCTTAGTTCTTAATTGTCCAAACGATTAATATAAAATTTTACAGGAGAAGAAGGTTTTCTTTCAATATTTCAATGAAAAATTATGATAGTGTTTCAGATAAAGCTATTTACTTAAAGTCTCATTAGTATAAATCATTCTTAGTTAAGTGTTTAACTAGCATTTTGTATACTTTATTTTTAATTTAAAAGTGAAGATTGAACAAAAACTAAAATGGTCGTTTGGACAATTAAGAACTCGGGCGACTAATCCCCTACTACCAGCACAGTAAGCGAAACACGTTGGAGGACTGAAAGGAACCAAAGAATTAAAGTTAGGACGCCTGGTGGGTTCCAGCCACCGACCGGTGCAGTAGTTTTCGTACAAGATGCACTACAAAACAAATGTCCAAACACAAAAAGTGCTGCCACTTCCAAAATACATTTGACCTATTTAGCTGCGGTCAATTTATAATAATATGAAAAAGTTTTGGCCGTTTCAACTTATTCTTGTAGCTCCTGAATGCAAACAAACCATAACATCGGATGGAAATCGATGCCAAACATGAAGGCTGCCTGTATTCCTCAGGACAGTATTTCACCATCATCTTAATTAATTTTCCCTTGGATAACGTATATTCAAATAAACAAATAAATGCTCGCACTAGGTACAAAACTCGGCTAACTTATCTGACATGTAGCCACTGTTTAAAGGTTCGAGTACCAAATAGTTATCTCAGACTTTATAAATAAATAATTAAATCAATCGAAAATATACTGGTTTATTATCCTTTGGAAAAGCTATCAAGAGAATGGTTAATTATACTTTATACTATGGATAAGCTATCCAGGAGTTGGTGAATTACCCCTACGTCTATAACTAATAACATAATAAGGTTAAGTATAATATAATTAGTTTTGGTATGTGCGCGAGTAGATATTGGTAGGCCCGGAGCTGGTAAAGGATCCATCGCTTGACTTATTCTAAGGCTAAGTGCACACATCAGGTTTTTCCATCCGATTGTCTGACCATACAACCGGAAGGTCTTCGCGCCATACATTTCTTAAGAAAATCGGATAAACACCGCATACATCCGATTCGAAAAACGGATAGGTCATGAAAATAGGCCTCGCTTTTCCACGCCGGCCGTACAATCCGGTCTGACAACGGGCGTGGCCCCGGTATTATAACCAATTCGGTTTTCAAATCGATTTTTGTCTGATCAGACAATCGGATGGGAAAACCTGATGTGTGTGGCCAGCTTTAGGTGAGGTAACTGTTTGAAGTAGCGGTCATTCACACACTGCTGAAGTGGTAACCTATCTGTAATATTATATTATACCTGCGGTAGAATTCCACGAGCAGCCTCTCCTTTTGCTACCGGACAGGCGGAGAACTCCCGACACACCCCGGCAAACCCCTTTAGTATGCAGCCTTCTGCAAGAAGTAAAACAACTGTCATTTTTTTTTATTCACATTAATTACAATAAATTTTATACAATAATTAATTACATAATAGGTATATGTATTTGATTTACCCCCATAAATAAGCAGGGCTTGTGTACATGGGGAGTGTTAATATATAGGTAAAAAAAAAAATTATTCAGTTCAAAATTTCGGTATAAAATCAAAATCAAAATCAAAAAATATTTATTGTACATATAAAAAATACAAAAGGTATTGCTTATGGGTAGACCCCATTTCTTCCAGCTAACCACATACATGTTATATTATAATGTTCATACAAAGAATAATATTATAATTTTTATACAAATAAGAAAATACAGATAACAAGAATACAAAAATAGGTGTGTTTCCTCAGGTTTCCCCGTGGAGCAACACTTCACTCAACTATGAGTCACAAGCTGACTCATAGTGGAGTTAAACCTTTTTCATGTTCCGAATGCAGTTGTACAAGTTCTCAGAATGGAGATTTAAAAATCCACAGTATGATTCACAGTGGAGAAAAACCTTTTTTCATGTTCCGACTGCAACTATTCGTGTTCTCAAAAGGGATATTTAAGAAATCACTTGCTGACTCATGGTCGAGAAAAATCCTTTTGATGTTCCAACTGCAACTATTCATGTACTGATTTGCTTGACAAAGACATATCAAAAATTCACCTGTTTACCCACAGTTGAGTTAAACCTTTTTCTTGTCCCGAATGCAGTTATTGAAGTTCTCGAAAGGGAGATTTATAAATTCACAGCGCGATTCACATTGGAGAAAACCCTTTTTTATGATCTTAATGTAACTATGCATGTACTACGAAGAGAAATCTAAAAAATCACATGTTTTCGTTTTCCCACCGTGGACAAAAACCTTTTTCGTGTCCCGGCTGCAACTATTCATGTTTTAGAAAAGAACAATTAAAACGTCACATATTTACCCACAGATAAAAAAACCCTTTTTAATGTCCAGATTGCCACTATTCATGCTTTCGCAAGGGACATCTAAAAAATCACATGTTTACCCACAGTGGACAAAACATTTTTCGTATCCCGACTGCAACTATTCACGTTCTCAAAAGAAACTTCTAAGAACGCACTCGCGGATTCACAGTGGAGAGAAACCATTTTCATGTCCTGACTGCAACTATTCATGTTTTTAAAAGGGAAGTCACATCACTTGTTTATCCACAGTGGGAAAAAAACCTTTTTCATGTCCCGACTGCAACTATTCTTGTACTACAAAGGGACATCTAAAAAGTCATATATTTATCCACAGTTTAGAAAAACCTTTTTAAGTAAATTTTTACATCAGGTAAATTTTTGTTTTTAAGCAATTTGAACACTAAAGAAGTTCAAAATAGTGCTATGTAGTATGTTAGTAACGATGTATTCTAGTGATTAAGAAAAGTACTTTGTTGATGAATGTATACATCTATCTACGTTCTTAGTTAATAATAATAAATAATAATATTTGGATGACTTATAGCACCGTTTTTGTGAAAAATCAACTCAAGGGCGCTGTACAAATTTATAATACGTTTATGCAATCTTACTTCTAACTATAAACGAGACAAAAGTTAACAACGATAGCTCGACATGGAGAACTACCCCGAACTATTGATTGTTATTAAGTTTTTTTTATAGAACTCCATTTTAATTTTTATTTATTTTATAAATTCAATAATATCATTATTCAATGTATAAAAACAGTTTATTATAAACAATAATCACAGTTTGATAATGCCTTTAGAGGTCGAAACAGCTGTAACACATAATAATAATTACTAAGCAGAACTCGTTTATAATAAACTGTTTTTATACATTGAATAATAATATTATCGAATTTAAAAAAATAAATAAAATAAAAAAATAAAAATAATAAAAACTACCCCGAACAATCAAAACTGTTTTACAGGTTCTAATAAATAGAGAATTTAAAACAATGAACATAAAAATTTACATAGAAATGAGTGCATCGATGTGTGTATCAAAAACAAAGAATGTGTGTATCGACGGCATTTAGCAATAATTGCAGTGGTAAGCAGAGTTTTTCCTGTCTAAAGAGAGGGAAAAATTAGCTTCGCTCTTCCATGACAGATAAGAGATTAAATTCATTAGCAATATTTTACAACTTCGCAAACAAAAATGTAGACGCCGAATTTTTTTTTTTAAACAATTGTGATTGAATGTGATTAGTAGACAACAATTTTTTAACAAATAATTTATAACTTTAATTTTTTATTTATCAAATGTAAGGTTATATTATCCCTACTAATATTATAACTGCGGAAGTGTGTATGTCTTCATGCAAAAAACTACTGAACTGATTGTGATGAAACTTGGTTTGTAAAAAAAAGATTGCTAGTGACTCAGATTTACAGATTTTATACCAAAATTCCCAATTAAGCCAAGTGGTGCAGTATTAGTTATTATATATAAGTACTAGTTAAAATAAAAATAAATGGCTGCTAGAGGGGCACCGACGAGGTGTTTTCCTAGGGCGCTCTCAAAATTTTATATTTAATCCGCCTCTGATTCCACCCCATCCTATCTTACCCCATCCCATCCAATTAGGAACCATCCATCCCCAAAAATATTTTTCCTTTCCCATTACGCCCCCTCTGTTGTGGCAAATGTAATACCATCGTGGTATTCGTGGTATCCTGTTATGCCTTCTCCGTTGGTGGCAAATGTAACCCCATTGTGGTATTCGTGGTATCCCATTATGCCCCCTCCATTGAGCAAAATGTAACACTGGTGTGGTGGGCAAAAAATGGTTGAGAATCTATGATCTAGACTTTCCACGCTATGTAAGTGCACTACATAAGTATAATCAATACAAAACAATACAAGAACAATACGTCAATCCACCAAAGACCAAATGGGAAAAAAATTCACCGGCATTAGATATTTTCATATCAGAGGGTTCGGCTCGGTAGAACTCCTAACGGGACCGATAAATCCTACTGATCCCTCAATATAAATATTAAAAAAAAAAATCGTAATCCTACATGTATTTAAAATGACTGACTTTGCATTTTTATATATAAATTCTTTGACAAATCTAATACGCCTAAATTTTGAATGAGAGAGCTAGGTATAATGCCAGTAGCAGAAATAACAAATGGTAATATTTTTTATATTTTGAGAATGCCAAATTCTTTTAATCTCATTTCCTAAATCTGTATAATATTTTCTTATGTTTTTCAGAAACAGTTTTCTGAATATTACAAGAAATTGGAATAGCGACATCAGTGATATAAGTTATTTTTTTAAATTTTGTCATGTAAAACTATATCGGGTCTATTATGACTAACTGTTCTGTCTGTTAGAATAGTTTTATCGAAATAAATTTTATAAAATTCATTTTATAAAAATGAATTTGGTTCATATTCATTATATGGTACATTACGGCAGTCAATCAAGTTATGTTTAATTACCAAACTTTGTTGAATAATTTTTAAAACTTGATTTTGCCTAAATGTATACTCGGACAGCGCTAAAACAGAACATCCCGATATAATATATATTCTAACTAATCGTTCTAAGCTATCTAAATCTGTATTATTATGCCAAATGAGTAAGTTAATAGAGGTATTACCCAAGTATTTTATTGCCTTTACTAAATTTTTAACAGATAGATTGCATTTAAAAAAATTTCTGATCCTAGTTTTAAATTTGATCATAATATCATTTTTAATACTAGTATGATTTAATCTATTTGATTGCGGATAGTTTATTTCATACTTTCAATTTTGAAGTTTCTAAATATACCCTCGTCTGCATCTGCAATTTTACCTTTCTCTACATGGATCGTTCTACATTTATCTAAACCAAAAGTCATTTTAATATCATCTGAAAAAAATTTTAACTACTTTAATAATTTTTTCTAAATTTGTTTCAGAATTCGAAAATAATTTTAAATCATCCATAAATAATAAATGCGAAATTATACTGCTCTCTTTTGTATAACCTTTAATTTTTATTCCAAACTTGCTTGTAATTAACATTTTAGATAGAGAATTTAATGCTAAGTAAAACCAAAGAAGACTCAATTTACATTTTTTTATTTATTTATTATTATGATTAGATACTATTACAAATTTTCTTAAGAAAGGGAATTTGTATTATTGCAGAAAGCAATCACTTTGTGGTTTGACATATTTAATAAAATAAAATACTTTTTTTGTTTAAAACCATGACATTTATTAATTTATGAACCGACCGGTCATCAGTATTAATTTGTACCCTGATGATGCTTAAGTAAAGCGAAACCGGTCGGTTCATAAGTTAATAAATGTCGTGGTTTTAAACAAAAAAGTATTCAATTTTATTAAAGGAAGGTATGTATTTTAAGGACAATTGACGTTTCCAATATCAAAATTTGAATATTTAAAATTTTGATTTCAATCCAATATTGTATTTGTTAGCCTTTCTTGAGTAATTTGAGTTTTTTTATTGACAAAACTATTTCTTCATATTAAAGGGTAATAATAATAACATAGAATTTATATAGCGCAGTTTTGTGATATTTCACTTCAAGTGCGCAAAGGGTAGAATATGAATTCGGTGCATATAGTACCTACAATTGTCACACATCACTACAGGAAAAACAAAAACTGCATTAAGCCATTTTGAGTTTTGTGACTTGAATTTTAACGTACTAATTCTGATATCAATCCGTTTTCTACGTAATGATGATTTCTAATAAACAAAAATGTTGATTTCTATAAATTACACTGGAAAGATTATTTTATCTTAATCTTAGAACTTTTTTTTTTGCAAAAAGGTTAAAAAATAACAAATGAAATTATACATTTTGCGCGAACCTGGAATTTTGCGCGCAAAACTTGACAGGCAAAAGCTTATTGATATTGTTTTCTTATTATTCGAAGAGTTAAATTAACTGAATTTAAAAATACTGTTCTTTATACATATAAATAGAACGGCGTCCTTTGCGCCTCGCAATTTTTATGTGGGTGTTCAAAATATTACTTGGCTATTAAATGTAGACTTAGAGGTCTTGTATTTTATCGGTAGAGAAAAATTGTTATCTAAAAACCCTAATAAAATTGATGGTGTTCATCAAAATCAATCTTCAGTATCAGCATCATCATTAGGGAGCGGCGGTCATGTCCTTTTTATTTGGAATTCTACCGCATTTGCCTTCGGGAATAAAGAAACCATGAAAAACCTTCCTAAGGGAAGATTCGGCAATCAGTCAACGCAAAAGTGACATTAGAATATGATGTCCTGCATTGTGTGGTGTGGGGGTGTATGTCTGTTTTTATGTGAATAAATAATTTATGTGATTATTTTTTATTTTTTACTTATTTATTCAACGCCCAGAGGGCTTTTACAGTAATACAGATATAACAGATGATTTTTAAACAGATAGAGAAATGATAAGAATAAAATTAGATAAAAATGCACATTATAGAGAATAAACACATATAAATACATACAATAAATACTTATATAAAGAGATATATAAACATAAGTTATAGGGTAAGGTGTCTGGAAGTTAGGAATACCTACTGCTCATTAGGTCATTTAGAATAAGTTTTATAGTAGTCTGTGTACGTATCTGAAAGTACAGCCAATAGGTGCATTGTATTGACCGATTTCTTTGATGCGTTATTTTTTACTATGTCACAATGATTTGTAAAATTGTTCCGTCAGTCTGTGGGTGTATTCAAATAAGGTCGGTATGTATTCTCTGGCATGTAGTCTTTTCAAATTTATTCAGATTCGAGTATTGTATGTGATTATAATGCAGAGATTTTGTAGAGTCTGTAGTTTCATGTGATCAGGGTATGAGAAGCTGCTCCACACGGGAATGGCATAGGTTAGTTTTGGTCGAATAAGTGAATAGTAGATCAGGAGTTTGGTTCTGGGAAGTAGCGGACTTCTTCTGTTGAAGATAGGCTGTTCCACTAAGCAAGCACCACTAACTGGCGTGACCGGCAAGTAGGAATTAAGAGGAACGTTCGTGCGGCCCGTTTCATACAAATCTTAATTTCGGATTTGAGATCAAATTACCCAACCAAACAATTTTTGTAATCAAAAATAATATACGAGGGGGGGGTTTTAAATTCGCGGAATGGGAAGGTTAGAAATTAATGAAGGTGTCGCTGAATAAGGTACTAATTGAACAACTCATTATTAGTATCATCACCGAGTTTTATCGTTATCAGGTCAATTAGTCTTTGAGTTATCATCGACCAAACATGTCAATCGGGAAGAAATTGTAAAATATGGAGAAAATTGAGTTCCGCGCTGTTATAAAGTTCATTATCAAGCAAGGAAAATCAGTTCTGACCATACTGAAAGAGGTGTCATTTGTTTGCGGGGACTCTTGTCCAAGTAAAACTATCGTTTACAAGTGTCATACCCTCTTTCAACAAGGCAGGGAGTCACTTGAAGATGACCCACGGCCAGGAAGGCCGATCGAGGTGACCACTCCGGAAACTGTTCAAAAAGTCGAAAAATTAATATTAGAAGATGCCCGACTAAATAAAAAAAAACAGCTCGCAAAAATGGTTGGAGTATCAGATACAACCATTTTTAAAATTCTTCACGACCATCTTGGCACGACTAAAGTCAGCACAAGATGGGTGCCGGGAATACTAACGCCGCGGCCGCCTCAAAAACAACAGTGCGTGGAGTGTTCTCGTGCATTCTTGGATCTCTGTAGGGAAGACAAAGATGGAGTGTTGGCTCAAATTGTTACTGGCGATAAAATTTAGGTTCATCATTATGAACCCGAGTCTAAACAAAACTCAATGCAGTTGCACAGAAAGGCACACCACAACACAAGAAATTTAAGGTGTCACAATCGGCTGGGAAAATCATGACGACAGTTTTTTGCGAGGAATCCTGTTGATAATAAAATAATACAAACTATAATTAAACAATTACATATATATATATATATATAAATTATATGTTATTAATTATATATATATATATATATATATATTTTTTTTTTTTTTTATTTATTTATTTATTACATAAGATACATAATTTATACAGCAAAAATAATATATAACATATAATATTTATATTTCAAATCAACCTTTTTTAATAAAAATAAACTACATAATAAATTTTCACTGATTTTTTTAATTTTTTTTTATTTTTTATGATATTTCTCTTCTATAGAAGCAGACGCTTGTGATTAGAAGAGGGACGAGTATCGGGATGAGAAAATATATTAACAAAATATATATTGTATCTTATAATTAAATTGTAGTAGATACTTAAAAAAAACAAATTTACAAGCTATATAAGTTATGATAATAAATTTTATCAATTTGTTATTTTTACTTTAAATTGCCCTTTAATTGCTTTTAGTAGGCATTTATCTCTTCGATTTTTCTAATTTTTTTTAGGTAGGCTATTGAAGTATTTTTTTCCTAGATATGTGTAATGATGTTGTGCTTTATGAGGTATTACATTTTTGTGTTGGAAATATATGTTTTTGACAAGTACGACTTACAGTTAAAAAGTTATGACTTTGTTTTTCTTTTATTATTTGGATTATTATATTTTTTCGAACTAGATCATTAAATTTTAATACTTTAAATTCTTCAAATATAAGGTGAGTTGGATAATCTCTTCGTTTTTTTCAATATAATTTTTATAATTAGACGTTTCACAATTTCAACAGGGAGTAGATTTTTTTGTATGCAGCTCCCCAGCTTACTACAGCGTATTGGAGATTTGACTGTACTATAGCACGGTAGACTGATGTTAGATTTTCTAATGAGAGAAAGTTTCGGATTTTTAAAAACATGTAAATTAATTTCCTTATTTTGTTAACGGTAAGGTTGATTTGATCTTTCCAGTTCAGGTTATTTCTAAGTATTTAAGTTTATTCTAAATTTTGAATGTGAAACAGTTTATTTTACAGTTATTTTTTTTGTGATTTTTAGAATTGTCATGTATAATTATTTCAAAATTTACCGGAACGTCCTTTGATTTTATTGCAAATGGTATAACGCGAGTTTTTTCACTATTAAGAGATAAGTAGATTTATATCAAACCAGTGTTTAAGTATGTTTAAGTCTTCTGTTGCTTTTTGTTTTACTACTTGCCATGTGATTTCACTTTCAATAAGTACTGTATCGTCGGCATAAGAGGTTATACTACCGTGAAGTGACTGTGAGAATATCGCGTTCACATATAAGATAAATAATATAAAACCTAGCACAGTACCTTGTGGAATTCCATATTCAGATGTCTCTTCGTCGCTATAAATGTTATTTATTTTGACACATTGAGGGCGATTTTTTAGGAAGCTTTTTATCCAATTTGCGACGTTTTCATTAATGTTCAAATTATCTAATTTTTTCATAAGTTTTTTATGGGATACGCTGTCAAACGCTTTTCTTGGATCTATAAAAATACGTATACATTTTTTGCTCATATCAAGGTTTTTATATATGCGTGATGTGACATTTGAAATAGCGTCTTGTGTGCTGCGCGCTTTTCGGAATCCGTATTGATTGTCGTGAAGTATTTTGTTATTTTCAATAAATTCCATTAGTATTTTACGATTTTTTCAAATATTTTGCCAATATTTGAAATGAGAGAAATTGGTCGATAGTTAGTTAAATTTTGTGCGTTTCCACTTTTGAATATAGGTGAGATAATTATTGTCATCCTATAATTAGACGGAAATATTCCATTTTTAAACTTAAATTAATTAGGTGAGTTAATGGTTTTATCACGTGGCTTTTAATAGATTTTAACATATTTGCAGTTATGTTGTCAAAACCCGGTGACGACCCTCCTTTCATATTTTCAATAATGTTTAGAATATCTACTTCCTTGATCATTTTAAAATGGGACAGTGAGTTTACACTTTGTATATCTTCAATAATTGGTTGAGTTGTCGCTCCCTTTGTTACATTAATTTTTTTAGCGAGGTTTTGTCCAACTTTCGCAAAGAAGGAGTTGAATATACCAGCACATTTTTTTAGGGTTTTCCTCTGCATTTATTTTTACGTCATTTTCGTCTACAATTACCTTGATTGAATGTTTTTGTTTATTGTTATCTATTGCACAGTTAATTGTTTGCCAGATTATTTTTGGATTGTTTTCGGAACTTATTATTTTATGTTTGTAATATTCATCTTTACTAATTTTTATTAAGCGTGTCAATTTATTTTTATATTTTTTATAATTAAATTCTATTTTTTGGTCGTTTGGGAATTTTATTGTTTTTTTTTTGTAAAGCTTACCTTTTTCTTTAATTGAATTTAATAAACCCGGAGAGATCCATGGTTTCAAGTATTTATTTTTATCTAAATTACGATATGGAATATCTGTTTTTGAGTTTCCTACATGCTTGGATAAAATGTTTTCAAAGTACTTTGAGCATATTTCAACTTCTTCGCAGCTGATTACAGGTGGCCAGTTTTCAATTAATTTTGCAGATTTATTCTGGTATATGATTTTTTTATTGATTTGTGGCGACCAGAACGGTCGCCCCCTTTTGCCACAATCCTTGCGCCGCCACTGATATAGCAAACACATTCTCGAAATGTACATACTACCTACAGTTGTAGTGTTTCACGCCGCTCACGGCTAAACATTTCGGGAAGCGCAGCGAAAGGCCTCGACTAACAGCCGTCACATTCTTACGGCCGCGGAATGTTCCAGATGCTTCTCCGCTTTGCGCGGTGGCTCAACATTACTTGACGTTCCGGGTACTCACACGGTCGGCTATATAAAGCGCAGCGACACCGCGCTAGTCAGTCAGTCAGTTCCAGTCATTAGTGCAAGTAACATCACTAACACACATAGACAGTGCATCGAGTGATAACGATTCCAGTGCGGTACCGGCCAGACTCTCGGCGACCCACTGCCGACTGTGCCGGTGCATTATCAACCTTAGAGGACGCAACAAGCGACACAATTGCCCACGACAAGTCCCACGGCGGGCCTTCTTGTCACGCAGGCAGCAACTTCTCAGCCACTGAGACTTCATCCTCCTCAGGTTCACCGCAGCCATCTCCGCGACACCGCGTCGAGCATCCATCCATCATGGACGTCAAGGTCTTCTCCACCACCACGGTGCAGAACAACATGCTGGCGACATGCAGACACGAGTTCTGCTACACCACTGCATCACCGACCTTCATCACTGCAACACCTACGAGCCATATCATCATCGCTCCTGTCTACACTGTTACTTTACACCATATCCACCATCGCTACGTAGCAGCAATAAAGACTGACTCATACATCGACTGACGCCTTTCATTTAATCGTCCTCCGTCTCTGCCGATCGCTGCCCGCTCCCTCAGATTTATTTATTGTTTGTATTGTTTTTTCTTCCTCGTACAAAAATATACACGTATGATGATCGGTGATGTTATTTTTCCAGAAAATGGTTTTTTTTATGAAGATCTTTTATGTTTTTTTTTGTCAAGTTGTAAAAAAAATTGAAACTTGATTTATATTTTTTTAAGAATAAGACATTTTTTATTTATAAAAAACTTATATTATATAATATATCACGCTTTGGTTCATTCAACTTTACAATATGCTATCATTAGCTGGGGATCAGCATACAAAACTAATCTTTCCTGAATTGAAGTTGTACAGAGGCTAATAATTAAATTAATTTAAAGAATTCCAAGTACCGTCATTTTTTGTTTTTTTTTTTTTTTTTGTTTAAGGCAATTCACCCTAAGAAGAGTGCTATGTGCCGTTTAAATTAAGGGAGATGATTATATTTTATGAAAAATCTATGGGGGCATGGAAAATCTCAAAATATTGAATTCATTTAAGTCTATGAACTAATGAACTTGTATAGAACGGAAAAAACGCGAAAATTATTGAGTGAAAGCAAAAATGGAATACTAAGGGGAGATTGGTGGGTGATTTTAATAAGTAAACGATAAATGCCTTTGAAGGACGAATGATTTTTACAATTAAAGAATACATGGTCAAGAGTCTCATTTTCCACGCCGCACTGACAGAGTGGACTATCAAGTACTCGAATTTTAAATAAGTGAGATGCAATAGAGCAGTGACCGATTCTCATTCTCGAGTTACAGGAAATAAATCTTTTGGATTTTTTCTTGCCGTGGAACCAAGGCTTACTTGGAATATGATTTTGGATTCCAGCATAAAAAGCACCAGTTCGGGTTTTCGTATTAGCCCAATTCTCTTCCCAGGAGCGAATCATGTTGGATTTAAGAATAGGGAAGATGTCAGAGAACGGAATTCTAAAATCTAAAGGAATAGAGCCAGAAATTGTTACAAGTTTAGCGAGAGAATCAGCTTTCTCGTTACCTTCAATTCCTAAATGACCAGGGATCCAAACCAATATTGTCTCGAAATTTTGTTCATTTAATGATTTGAGGGTATTTTTGATATTACAAATAATGTAGTCTTCTGGATAATGAATGATATTTGAGGAAATTTTCATTACTGCGCTGAGAGAATCAGCGCACAGCTGGATTTGAATTAAAGCTTGTTCAATTGCGAAGCATTCTGCCGTAAATATAGAAATTTCTTTAGGCAATTTATAAGACAGATCTAAATTGAATTCGGGAATATGCACTGCAGCTCCACAATCTTTGTGTTCTGACTTAGACCCAACTGTATAAATCAGTGAAAATCCAGGAAACTTGGATGAAATAATGTTTTTAAAATTTTCCTTGACATTTTGATTGGATGAGGTTAAAATGTTAGTCCGAAAGCCAGACGTTATTATGTTGGGGATAAAATTGATAGAATCAAATGGGATAGTGAAAATAGGAAGGATAGGATCTTTCTGTATATTTTGGAGGGAAGAAGTCAAAGATTTGAACGAAAGAAAACTTTTTAAAAGGAGAGGAAATCGATTTTCATCTGTCAATCTTTTGTCGTTGTTTAAATTATTGAACAAATGATCAAGGCTTTGTTCTAAAGGATGGCACGATATAGAAAAAGATAACAGAATATATTTATCAGCCAGAAATTGTCTTCTCAGAATTAAGGGAGGATCAACACATTCTACCTGAAGAGAATTAATAGGAGAAGATTTCATCGCTGTTTCTTATCTATCTTGGTACGAGAGCACAACAGAATGGAGTTTGCAGGAAAACACTTCTTCTTCTTCTTTAACACGATTTATTAAATGCAATAAAAATACAATTATTACAAAAGGGTCTATTTACCCTTTGATCGGTTGATCTCCACGATCACACCACACTGACAAATATCGAAGTCTCTACTTCGATATCTTTATCAGTTTTTTACAATACTGAACTGTAGGTACAACATGTACCCCCCAGTTCAATCTTAACAACGATACTGACGCAAAGGGCCTATTTTCCCTCTGCTCAGTTGAAGATACACCTCGTGTACCTTCCAGTTCCACCGTATTAACAATACTCACGCAAAGGGCTTATTTCCCCTCTGCTCGGTTGATCTTTCCGATCACACCACACTGACAAATATCGAAGTCTCTACTTCGATATCTCTGTCAGTTTTTCCAAACTCAACTGAAGGACATCTCATGTACCTTCCAGTTCAACCGTCACAACAATACTAACTTTCTCTTGAACACGTCACCATATTTAAAGAAAAACATACAAATACAAATAATTAATATGGTACATTAACTGTGGGAACAGAATATTTCAGCGGTTCCCACAACTGGATTTTAAAATCTAGCAATAAAACAATTGCTCAAAAGTCGCCGAAAAGGGCACCAATAAAACTAAATCTAAAACACTTAAGGACAGATAAATATTGCAAATATTACTATAATAAAAGATCCTCTTAGGTTGGGCCATAAAAAGGCCGACAGCAAACACTTTCCCTTGGGGCTGCCATAAATAGTTATAGGTACTATTTGAGGGTCCTATTTGAAATGTGCAAATACATACTTAAAATAAAGAATTTGTTCCAACTTTGTAAAGCAATGTCTCCATAATAATACCAGCCATAAACATATTACTTAATTACTAGGTTCGGACCTTATTTGAAGAAACCGTGGGATAATATTTAGTTTGCACATTTGAAAAAGAGAAACTATGCGAAACTAAAATAACATGAATATTACGAATTAATTATGATTAAATAGAACAAATCGCATTCTGGAACGAACAATCGCTCTAATTATCATATTCAAACCCAAAAGCGTAATCTACATATTTGTTATATAGATTACCAAAAGTCATAGTGTCCCGCACTCGTGGCTGATAAAAGTTTTAAATATATGCAAAATTAATCCAATTATTATTAGCTTTTTGGAAAAAATTATGTAATTTTTGAATACCGATTTGCTTTTAAATTTGAAAGATAAGAAAATTGTAGTACCGGGCATTTTAATAAAAAGAGGGATTTTTCAAGGAGACTCATTGAGTCCTTTT
Organism: Limnephilus lunatus; assembly: GCA_917563855.2. Taxonomy (NCBI): domain Eukaryota; kingdom Metazoa; phylum Arthropoda; class Insecta; order Trichoptera; family Limnephilidae; genus Limnephilus; species Limnephilus lunatus. The sequence continues at coordinate 108,543,705 of OU830592.1, read as the reverse complement.
TGGTTTTGCTTAGCATTAAATCCTCTATCAAAAATGTTAATTAAAAGCAAGTTTGGAAAAAAAATTAAAGGTAATACAAGGGAGAGCAATATAATTTCACATTTATTATTTATGGTTGATTTAAAATTATATTCGAATTCTGAACCAAATATAGAGAAAATGATGAGAGTAGTTAAAATTTTTTCAGATTATATTAAAAAGACTTTTGGTTTAGATAAAGGTAGAACGATCCATATAGAGAAAGGAAAAATTGTAGATGAAGACGAGGGTATATTTAGAAACTTCAAAATTAAAAGTATGAAAGGGAATGAGGTTTATAAATATATAGGATATCCGCAATCAAATAGATTAGATCATACTAGTATTAAAAATGATATTAGGATTTAATTTAAAACTAGGATCAGAATTTTTTTTAAATGCAATGTATCTGCTAAAAATTTAGTAAAGGCAATAAATACTTGGGCAATAGCTCTATTAACTTACTCATTTGGCATAATTAAATGGTCCAATACAGATTTAATTTAATTTAATTAATTGCCATCATCTAAATCTAGCTATAGAACGAATTAATTTACCTAGAAATCTAGGAGGTAGAGGTATAGTCAAAATAACATCTTTAAACATAATCAGGTAGAAATGCTACGAATTTTTTTCCGTAGGAAAGCTGTTAGTTCAGAAATGCACAAAATAATTTGCAAGGCAGATAGAAATATTTCGCCGTTAAATTTATACGACGAGAATGCCAGCATTCTTATAAATACCAACCAGGAATTATTAGATTCCTGGTCAAATAAAATTCTTCACGCAAAACACCTTCAATTATCTTAACCAAACATATGTTGAGAAACTTTCGTCAAACAAATGGTTGAGTATTGGAGAGTTGAGCTCACAAATAGAAGGATTTATGCTTGCCATTCAAGATAGAGTCATTAATACTAAAAATTATAGGAAGCATATCATCAAAGATACAAATCAAATGGATGATTTATGTAGAAAATGTTTTGGCTTTTCCGGAAACTATAGAACATATTATATCGGGATGTTCTGTATTAGCGCCGTCCGAGTATACATTTAGGCACAATCAAGTTTTAAAAATAATTCATCAAAGTTTGGTAATTAAACATAACTTGATTGACTGCCGTAATGTACCATATTATGAATATGAACCAAATTCATTTTTAGAAAATGAATTTTATAAAATTTATTATGATAAAACTATACTAACAGACAGAACAATTAGTCGTAATAGACCCGATATAGTTTTAAATGACAAAATTAAAAAAATATCTTATATCATTGATGTCGCTATTCCAAATTCTTGTAATATTCAGAAAACTGTTTCTGAAAAAATAAGAAAATATACAGATTTAGGAAATGAGATTAAAAGAATTTGGCAATCTCAGACTATAAAAATATTACCATTTGTTATTTCGGCTACTGGCATTATACCTAGCTCTCTCATTCAAAATTTAGGCGTATTAGATTTGTCAAAAAATTTGTACATAAAAATGCAAAAGTCGGTCATTTTAAATACATGCAGGATTACGAAAGATTTTTTAAATATTTATATTGAGGGATCAGTAGGATTTATCGGACCAGTTAGGATTTCATCAGAGCCGAACCCTCTGATATGAAAATATCTGGAGTCGGTGAAATATTTTCCTATTATGTTTCTGGTGGATGGACTTATTGTACTTGTATTGTTTTGTATTTATTATACTTATATAATGCACTTATATTGCGTGGATTTACTAGAAAATCATTTGTGGAAAAGTGTGTGGAAGGGTTAGTCTTTCATTTGGGAAAGATTTAACCCGCACATAAAATTTAGAGCACCGTAAATAATTAAAAATACATAATAATAATAAATAGTTTATATGTTATTAATTATATATAAACTATTATTTATAAAACTTGTTGCTTGCATTGTAAAGCTTTAATATTATTATTGTAAAATTCAATGTCAGTAAAAGATATGAGATTATATGTTAATTTAAAAAATAGTTGTTAAATTATACAATTTAATTTGACAATAATAATATTAAAGCTTTACAATTCAAGTAACAAGTTTTATAAATAATAGTTTATATATAATTAATATATAATTGATAACATATAAACTATTTATTATGATTATGTATTTTTAATTATTTACGGTGCTCTAAATTTTATATCCGGGTTAAATCTTTCCCAAATGAAAGACTAACCCTTCCACACACTTTTCCACAAATGATTTTCTAGTAAATCCACGCAATGTAAGTGCATTATATAAGTATAATAAATACAAAACAATACAAGTACAATAAGTCCATCCACCAGAAAAATAATGGGAAAATATTTCACCGACTCCAGATATTTTCATATCAGAGGGTTCGGCTCTGATGAAATCCTAACTGGTCCGATAAATCCTACTGATCCCTCAATATAAATATTTAAAAAATCTTTCGTAATCCTACATGTATTTAAAATGACCGACTTTTGCATTTTTATGTACAAATTTTTGACAAATCTAATACGCCTAAATTTTGAATGAGAGAGCTAGGTATAATACCAGTAGCCGAAATAACAAATGGTAATATTTTTATAGTCTGAGAATGCCAAATTCTTTTAATCTCATTTCCTAAATCTGTATATTTTCTTATTTTTTCAGAAACAGTTTTCTGAATATTACAAGAATTTGGAATAGCGACATCAATGATATGAGTTATTTTTTTAATTTTGTCATGTAAAACTATATCGGGTCTATTATGACTAATTGTTCTGTCTGTGAGAATAGTTTTATCATAATAAATTTAATAAAATTCATTTTCTAAAAATGAATTTTTCATAATATGGTACATTACGGCAGTCAATCAAGTTACGTTTAATTACCGAACTTTGGTGAATTATTTTTAAAACTTGATTGTGCCTAAATGTATACTTGGACGGCGCTAATACAGAACATCCCGATATAATATGTTCTATAGTTTCCGTAAAAGCCAAACATTTTCTACATAAATCATCAATTTGATTTGCATCTTTGATGATATGCTTCCTATAATTTTTAGTATTAATGACTCTATCTTGAATGGCAAGCATAAAGCCTTCTATTTCTGCGCTCAACTCTCCAATACTCAACCATTTGTTTGACGAAAATTTGTCAACATATGTTTGGTTGAGATAATTGAAGTGTTTTGCTTGAATAATTTTATTTGACCAGGAATCTAATAATTCCTGGTTGGTATTTATAAGAATGTTGGCATTCTCGTCGTATAAATTTAATGGCGAAATATTTCTAATATTAGGTCTGGGTTCGAGTCCCAGTTGCGACCATTGTCTTTTTCTGTGTCTTGTTCTCTTTCATATTTTCGTTTAGATTATTATTGTTAACTTCTTCTTCTTCTATGATATATTTTACTGATGGGAATAACCTTCAAAACAGTTACAAAAAGAAAGTTTTTCTTATAAAATTGAATAAAGTATTCTAATTATTTAAAAAAAGTTGTCATATATATAAAATAGGGTAGTAAATAACATATGACATGTTTTACTCTGGTGAAAGACCACCCTTCAGAATTAAAAGTTTGCTTGAAATGGCTCGAGACGTGTTTTGGTAATGAGATCTAAGAATCCAGGTACTTCCTTACCTTACTACTAGGATTTTGAGTCTTCAAGCCATCCAACATATCGCTATTGGGGATGCTGTAGTCTAACTGGCTCCAGATGGTTGGGAGCAGTTGAGACTCTTGCTCGGTACTTACTCGTATAAAACAGATAATAATAATAGCCTATATTTGTAACTTTAACTTAAAAGAAATCAGATTTTACTTTGTGGCTGCAGATGTTCCATGTTAGTCGACAGCCACGTTCCGTGTGATAGTACGTTGCTGTAGACTGTGAGATATTTGGTCTGGCATTGTTCATTCAAAGGATCGTCGGACCTCGGACCATTGCTCAAGACGGCACGAAGGTACCAGCGCGGAAGGCCCGTGATTGAATCCTGCAGCGGGAACACCAGTCCGCCCCCGCTGTCTCCCGGGCACATGGCTGAACCTGAAAGTTAATGGAAAGTGTCAGTTAAAGCTAAGTCAGACGGTTCATTTCGTTATTTCATTCCGCCTCTTTCCCTCGAAATGACCGTCTAAACACGCGATGAAACGAAAGTGATAAGAGACAGTGCCGAATGAAGCATTCCAACAATGTTGGATATCGGTGTTCACTCGCAACCGGAATTAACATCACGATATGACATCGTGACGCGAATGATGTGTGTGAACTGTGAACACTCAGTGAACAGTCTTTCACTCGCGAATCAGTCGGATGAGAATTTTCTGGCGTAAGGAAGTATGGCCGGAGCGGCTTGGACGTCAAAATGCTCCGTTTTGTTCGCTTTCCGAAATAACTCCTACACGTCTCATATAAATCGTTTTTTCTCCCTTACTATCATAGTGAAAAATATGATCTAAACGATATTGGAAAAAAAAAATAACGCGCGATACATTCAATCTAACCACAAAATAATACGAATCAACACTTTTATGAAACCAAAGTTTCCGATCGAAATTTGAAAAAAAAATGAAACTTTGTGAATTTTTTATGAATTATTTTTATCTGGAACGACAAAAAAGTGAGGTGTTATAAACGTTTATAATTCACTAGCAGACCCGGCCACACGTTGTTGTGGCTAATGAAATACAACGCCATTACCCAACCTTTATAAAATACACACCACCCGCTTGCCAGCTGCCCGCTGCCTGAATTGAGTATTTGAATTTCTCGGCTTTTCTCTACTATAATTAGCATGTATTATACATATAAACCTTCCTCTTGAATCATTCTATCTATTGGAGAAAACCGCATGAAAATTCGTTGCGTCGTAACCATAACATGTATAATTTACTTTCTGAAAACTTCACCCGCCATAACACAGGGACATCCCTAGCATGGCGGTTGAAATAACACAAAAATAATATACAATGTACTTCTTATATTAAATAAATAAATAGTTTAAAATATCTAAACGCACATACATTTTGAGTGACTTCATTTTATACTATATAATGATGATGATTTTCTAACCAAATAAGTGTGTTGTTATTTTTTACCACTAATTTTAATAGAAAAAACGCAAGGAAAGCCATTTTTAAAACTTTTAAAAGTTTACATTAAAAATTATTATTTTTAAAAAATTACATGGTTTATTCTAATATTCATTAATTCATTAAGAAGATCATTCAAATAAACTGCATAAAATCCTCACCATGCCACATGAAAACGAGTTCATCGAAAACCAATTCATCGAAAATCAATTCAACGAAAACCAATTCATCGAAAATCAATTCATCGAATGATCAATTTATCGAATCGCCAATTCATCGAATGATCAATTTATCGAATCGCCAATTCATCGAATGATCAATTTATTGAATCGCCAATTCATCGAAAAAAAATATTTTGTAGATATTTTAGGGAAATGCCGAGCGGATCGGGAAGTTAAAAAAAAATTGGTCAATAAAAGTTGACAAAAAATTTATTTATAAAAAAATTGATAATTAAACTTTGGACCCAACCTAACCTAACCTAACTTACCTCACCTAACCTAACCTAACCTAACCTAACCTTACCTAACCTTACCTAACCTTACCTAACCTAACCTCACCTAACCTAACCCAACCTAATTTAACAATTTTGTAGCACAGTGTTATCAATATACCAAGTATGATAGTTATTAGAGCTTTTTTAACTTCCTGGTCCGCTCAGCATTTCTCTCTAAAATTTACGAAAAATGTTTTTTTCGTTGAATTGGCGATTCGATGAATTGATCATTCGAGGAATTGGTTTTCGATGAACTCGGTTTCGATGAACTTTTTTTTCGATGAATTTTCTTTCGATGAACACGTCGGTTACCGTTCCACATACGAGGCCCTGAGGAAAATAGTTTCCCTCAGGGCCTATGTCATCTTAGGGGATGCTGTGGGGAGGGTTTTTTAAGGAAAGGAAGGAGAGGCAGTTCTGGGAAGGAAATAGGTATGAAGGGTGGGTAAGAATCGGGAGGTCAGTGTATCTAGGCATAAAGGACGCGGTGCAAGGCGATAGGTCGAGAAATTCCGGCTGGAGAGGATAAATGACCTCCCTCAACCAGTCTCTCTCGATCCTGTACACCACGGAGCAGACAGGCAGACGCATTGGCCACCCAAGACCTGGACAAACTTCACCCCATGAATCCGGGCACCCCTACAAAGACACCAAACGTAGCGAACCACTTAAGGTGACCTATGGAAGAAGTGTTGATTATGCAATAAATGTTTCCTGGGTGGGCGGTACCCTTACCCGCCTCCCAATTCGGGCGGCGGGTATTATTACCGGTACATTACTGCTATGTAACAAACATGTGTACTACTTATTGGAACTAAAAATTGGCAAACGAGCCACGAACTCACCCGAAGTCAGCCGAACGACGCGCGATAATTCACGAAAGCAGAGTTTCGGTGCCGAAACCGAACCTTCGGTATATTATACTTGTCATTGCTTTGTATTGTACATTTTTGTGCAAGCACTAGGGGAAACATTTGCTGAATACTAAATTATTTACAGTAGAGCGCATTTCAAGTTTCAAGTGAAATAACACAATACTGCGCTATGCAAATGTCATGTTATCATAATAATAATGAAATTATTATCTAACACCTGGGTCCTATACTACAAAACTTTACCAGTGGAGCGAGGATGAGATGCTTCTAAGCAATATGATCGGTCAATTTTTACACGTCTCTGTTTCACTCTGCTCAGCTTTGCTTTTATGGAAACGCACCCTTAGATAAGTGAACTTACGACAATTTATTGCAACCAAAGGTTCTACTAAAACCAAATGTATTTTGTAATTTGTATTTTAAATACATGCGAAAAAGTATTTTGTAATTTGTATTTTAATTACAGCATAGCATGTATTTTGCCCAGCCCTGAGTGAGGCGGATTACTTACTAGTTTATATACGATAATTTAAAACAAAAAAATTTTTAAAGTGTTATGCCGGGTTTGCCGGCATAACACTTTAAAAATAATAAAATTTGCAAGCGTATTTTGTCATTTTTCAAAAACAGTTTTTAGTTTTCGGATGCATTCAGAAATATTCCTTTTACATGGATTTTATTGCAAGCTGAGGCTTATTTCGGAATAAACATTTTTCATAGTGAATAAAATACTGGTAGACGTTACTTTTCAGGTTACTATTTAGGTTTTTTAATCTAAACTTTTAAAAGTTTGAAAAATGGCTCACCTTGCGTTTTTTAACTAAAATTACGGGTAACGAAAAAATATTTTATTAGACAAATTAATCATAAACGTTTTCATCACCTCACTTTTTTGTCATTTCATATGTAAATAAGTCGGAAACTTTGGTTTCTTAAATGCGTACATTTAAATTATTTTGTGGTTTATTGTTAGATTGAATGTTTAGATGATATTTTTCATCATTCTATGATAGTAAGTGAGAAACAACGATTTCTATGAGACCGGTACGAGTTATTTGGAAAAACAAAGAAATAGCCGTACGTAAGTATTTTGATGTTTCGCGCTGTCTGGCGCGCCCTGTCGAAACGACCTCTTGGCACAAAATGCCAACTGACTGATTTACGGAATGGAACCCTATTCACACAGTTCATTCGCGTCATATCGTGACGTCCTGACGTCATATCATGACGGTGGGGATTTGCTGACAGGTATCAGCTCGGGGACTTGCGTTTACTTTTTGCGGCGAGTCTGTCACCTGGTCACACGGCTGAACCTGGAAGGGAGGGAAAGGAAAGTGCTGTTTGAGCGAAGATTTTTTTTTACATGAGCTCCGGGATGCTGTGTGGAGGGTTTTTTTAAGGAAAGGAAGGAGAGGAGAGTTCTGGGAAGGAAAAGGGTTTAAGGGGTGGGTAGGAATCTGGGGTTCAGTGTGTCCTAGTCATCCGCCTCCAAGACCTAGACAAACCTCACCCCATGAACCCGGGCACCCCTGCTAAATCACCAAAAGTAGCGAACCACTTGGGGTGACCTATGGCAGAGGTGTTGGTTATCCAATAAAGGTTCCCGGGGCGGCGGTACCCATTCCCGCCTCCCGAATTGTATTATTGATTGTAGATTATTAATATTTTTAAAATGCTTACTAACCGTTCGTGAGTCCTGCGCAAATCTTGTCTGATGTAATGAAGGCCTTGTAGTTTGATTTCATCTGCCGGTAGCACTGCCTTTTCCCTACAACGGGAACCCGCAGGAAATTGAGTTGGGTTGGAAAGGTGCCGGACTCCGTGAGCCCCCAGCCCGCCACCTGCCGGACAATCAAAATTATTCACTTGTAGCCACTGATTTGTTTCATAAAATCCTTGGGTTACATAATAAAACACAATTAAAGAAAACGTAAAAAACTCTCCATTAACTTTATGCTTGACGCTCCCTGTCACTATGAATTAAGATAAAGATTTACATAATTACCTTCCCCACCCTGCCCGGGCTGGTCTCCGAGTTATGCAGCTCCCTGTCCACCAGGTCCAGGCAGACTGCACGCACTACGGGGGAGAAGATGAACTCAGTTCCGAGGTGCACAATGGCGATGTCATCTTGAAAATGACGGACGTGAGCTCCGTAATTTTCTCCCAATTTGACAGCGCGCACCTGCAATATTGTTTTAAAATTATATTACTGAACAAACTCCAAAAATTAGTAGTTCCCTAGACCTTTAGTTTTACAAACATCGTAAAACTTTGTGCTTGTGAGAGTTGATAACGAAAAGGCGCTTAAAGCACCCCTCCCTCACAAATTCACTTTCTCTAAGCTGTACTAATTATTTCCTCTATTTATTCTTCGGTAATCGTGGCAAAGATTTACCAGTAAAAACTTGGATAAGCGTAAAATCTTCATGTAAAAATATTTTTGCTTGACAACTAAACTCATAACTCTAGCGGTGTACCTCAAGGGTCCCATTTAGGCCCAATACTTTTTATAAACAATATTATTACTGTTTTTGATTAAAAAAAAGTGTTCAGTGCTGAATTGGCTTTTCGCCGATGATTGAAGTTTTTTTTTTTTTACTTGTAAAACCCATGGGTCTCTTCATATTTAAATAAATTTAATAAATTACAAGATTGGTGGAAACTGAAACAATTGGTGCAAATAACATTTTATTCAATCATAAGTTCGTGGCGGACTAACGGACTAAGCCCGTTAGAGACCCGGGCGGCAAAGCTGAATGAGCCCCCCCCCCCCCTTTAGTTTAAGAAGTTGATGTAATTTTACAAGATTTTTATTCAGCTCACACGGGCATCTGTCCTGGGGGGCCACCAAACGCCTCCATGTTCCCATTATCAGGCTTTACAGCACCACGATGTTGTAAAATCAAAACCTGAAAGATGCATTTGTTTATAATGCTCTCATCAGATGTGTTAAGGAAATTCGTAAAATTGACGGAGATACAGCATTTTATTTTAAACTGTTTTAAATGGTTTGTATATTGAATTATCCTTCTGCAAAACTATGAACGCGTTTTTCTCAAAACTACGTTTCTTAACCTGGCTGAAAACATATTATAAAAACAATACATCCAATTTGTAGCATCATGCACCAAGTCTTAAACTGTTCAAAAATCCAGCACTATGACACCACAAAGGGATTTATTTTATTAAGGGCCCTCTTTTTTTAATGAAGGATGAAAAATTTCCAAAAAAAATCGAATATAAAATTTGCTAGTCCACCTTTTTTGTTTTTTTTTTCAGATATCAAAATTCCCTTACGTGTTGCCATAGACACTGGATTTTCAAACAATTTAAGACTTAGTCAAATCGGATGAATATATTTTTTATATGTCGTCAACCAGGTTGAAAAACATAGTTTCGAGAACAACGCGTTGATAGTTTTGCTGAAGGATAATTCAACATACAAACTGTTTCAAATGGTTTCACATAAAATGCGGTATCTCCTTCAATTTTTAGAATTTCTTAAAAAATTTGTTGAGAGCATTTTTAACAAACGCATCTTTCAGAAAATGAAATTTAAAAAACTTTTGTTTTTAGTGTTCTTTGATGGAGGGAGCATGGAGGCGTTTGGAGACCCATCAAGAACAGAGGCCCCCTCCCCTTCCTTCCTCCCCGTTAGTCCACCACTGCATATCACACAATAACATTTTTCAGATTAAATCAACCTTTTATCTATCAATATAAAATTAGCATTGTTCCTTTCACCTGTCAACGAAATTAATGATTTTGGCAATATTTTCGACTTCCAATTTAATTTTCTATCTCACATTACAACGGTTACTAATCAACATCATCATCATCATCATCACTTGTAGCTCTACAACCCCGGGTGGGTTTTGGCCTCTTCAAGAGTCTTTCTCAACTCATCTCGATTTTGTACAGCTCTCTCCGGTTTAAAATCTCCAAAAAAACAGTTAGTATTAGAGGATTAAAAATGATTGGCTTCGTTCTCCGTAATGGCAGCGACTTTCAAAATATATCAAAATTAAATATCTTATATTCTTCTCTAGTTCAAAGGCAAGACGAATATAACTTTCCTATTCGGTCCTCTCTCTTTAAAATTCAGTCCGATTCCATTGAAAAAAATCATCATAAACGATCTCTCAGCTTGGAATGATATTAAATATCAACCCTAGCCTAATAAAATGTATTTGTCTCAAAATATGAAGGGATAGATGAAGTCAAACAGAGAAGGAACTCTTGGTGATGGTTGTTTCAGAAGTTCTTCATGTGGAGTCCGGCTTGGAAATAAACCGCTGCTAAAATGCTCACTTACATTATTTGTGTGATTGATATATGTAACTGTATTCTAACTATGTTCTTTTTTTTAGAAAAATACCTCAGATTGCTGCCTGCCTTCTAGATCTTCAGTAGTCCAGGAACGATGAAGGCTGCCCCCGACTACCCGATAAGCAGACAGATCTACAGTGTGGTTATCTTCATTCATGGAGAAGCAATGTGCAGCTGGAAATAACAGACAATATACGTGCTTTAAAGGTACATTTTGAAGAGCGTACATTAATTTAACAAGTTGTATTGTGTAAACGCAGGGGGTCTTGTCAGATTAGTATGAGAGTATCCTGATGAAGTAACAATGGTATCAAACGCTGAAGTAAGTGTGTTATTGTAGAATAAATTATAAGTATTTAGATGTATGTATAAATTATAAGTATTTAATTGTATGTATATGGAGAAGTTCTGCCAGAACTCACCGGTTATCACTAATTGGCTCCGCACTAATGAACCGCCACAGATTTGCTTGTAATTGTCATCGCCCGGGCCATCGTTGTGGAAGATGGCCACGTGCCACGGAAACTCACGGGACATCACACGCATTCCACCCCGTACCAGTGGCTGCGATGAAATGTCTTCTAATCCACAATCTGGAATTACAAATTACAAATTCCATTAAATTCAAATTAAAGTCAGTCATGGCTAAATTAGAATATTATCTTATTATTGGTTTAATTGTAGTGGCGGACACTGCCGCTGTTTATGTAGACGGGCATTGTCGGACACTGCCGCTGTTTATGTAGACAGTTACTGTCGGACAATTCCGCTGTTTATGGACAAAAAGTGGCTTTTAAGGATTTACCCCTTTCAGCTATAAAAATATATTTATATATAATATATATTCGTAAGATATTTAGCAGAGAAATGACATTTGATGATTAGCCACTTTTAACGCAAGATTATTTGGCTTATTAAGGAGATAATAAATATTTGTGATTCATCACAATGAATTAAACACATTTTATCGAGACGAGATCATTTTAAATTTTTTTTTAAATTAAATATATAGGTACGTAAGAGTTTTGTCTTAAGCTGAGTTGGCATCGCATTTAACGTTTGGCGTGAGGTCAGTTCCTCGGCTTGCTAAGTCCTCCATCGCAACCCAATCTACATTCTCCACTTTATGTGGTGTTGGCAGGAGATTTTCAAAAATTGACAGGTTATTCGTAAACCGGGTGCGTTTTATAATTTTTTAGAGCGTCTACTTTTCCTTATGAGACACTTGGTACAGAATCCGCTAGATCCAGGCTCTGCTTGAGCATTAGCAATTGCTACAAATGACTTCATTATGTACTTCAGATTATAACGTAGCTTCTTCTAAGACATAATAATAATAAGGAATCTTACCTGATTCATCAATACTTACTTATTCATTGATTACTTAGTTCAATGTGGATAGCTTCAGTAGGTAGAGTATGGTAGGTAAGAAATAGTTAAATTATAGAACTCATTTTTAACCAAATATATAAAAGGGTTTATTGGAGATAATGATTTAAGAACAATTAATTATTTATATAATTAATAAGCATGACTCTAAGTTAAATGCATCTCTAGGGCCGCGTACAAGATCATCGAAGAAGATCTTGTTAGACAAAAATGTTACAAGAAGCTATTTATTTATTTATTTATTCAACGCCCAGAGGGCTTTTACAGTAGTACAGATATAACAGATGATTTTTAAACAGATAGAGAAATGATAAGAATAAAATTAGATAAAAATGCACACAAGTCACAAAAATACAAAAATACAGCGATTTGATAAGTTTACAAAAAAAACATACATATATTTTTAGGAATAGGTTTGGAACAAGTTTTGGTAATTCTTCGGAACAAACGTCAACGGTTAATACGGAATATTTATTTCATAACAATCAACCATAATTACACAAACCCGCTAGGATAAACCCTGCCTTGCCCTCAAACCATTCAAAACCTGGAATATTTTTTAAAATTATGATGACATGAAGCTAAAGGTTTTATCAAAAAAAAAGTGCGTATTAACCGTTGACGTTTGTTCCGAATATTTACCCAAGTTTTTTACAAGATCCACAAAATTTGCCAAGTTGATGTTGAATATGTCAACATCACAAAGTACTGATTTCCCATAGTGTGAAATCTTCGTATCGGAGAGTGGGCAATGTAGTTCCGCTTATGAATGCTACAGTAGTATAGTGTGTTTTGTCGTGTGGTTACTGTCGGTATTCGTAAGTTTATGAGTTGTAGGAGTTCGCAAGTTTGCAGAACATAAAAGAATATCGAGTTAAGGGCGCCATTGTATTTTAGAGATTAATACAAAAACTGATAATACGATAGAAATGATAACCTGATCGTAAATTAATATAATTATAACTTTACGAAGTGATGATGCGATACGTAGTGATGTTGCGTACCAAAGCGCCATGATCTGGTTGAATTTTGACAGTCGCAGCAGCGTGCGTTCCCTGGGCTTGATTTCACTCAATTTCACTGTACTCAACCTGACTCAACCTGTCAACCATAAATAAAGCAGTCATCTGTCAACTGTCAACCTCGAAGCAAACAAGCAAACGGTATTTACGGTATCTCTGCACATGCTCTGCGGCATAAATGAACTAATACCTAGATCCATAAATGAACTAATACCTAGATCGATATCTTCGGGCTTTTAGTATGGAACGGGTGTCAACACTATTTGACCATAAATAATGCTCATTCCGCGATTATGACGTCACGGACCATCGACAAGGATAGAGGAAAGTAAAAAAAAAAAAAAAAAAAGATACTACCTTGGACAATATCAGTACCTACCCAAATCATTAGCCTAAAAATTATTTTAAAAATAAAATGAAAAACTCATAATTGCATGTAGTATTTTATTGCTTTATTCAGAATAACACAAAAAAACGGAAATACAATCATGTGCAAACACATTTAGAAGGAACTTGATCATAATTAATGAAAATATGAGTAATAATAATAAAAAAGGAAGTGTTTGGATAGATTTTTAGCCCACATGGGAGGCCTTGAGGAAAAAATTCTCTCGGGGCCTATGTCATCTTTAGGGATGCGGTGTGGAGTCTTTTTAGGAAAAGGAAAGGGAGGAAGTTTTGAGAAGGAAAAATGTACAGAGGGGTAGTTAGGAATCTGGGGGTCAATATGTTCAAGAGTGATGGATGTATGAATCTATCCGTCTTACTGCGACTAAGGCGATGGTTGACCGAGTATGGCTGCAGAGGTCTGAAGACAATGTAATAACAGAGTGCAATTCACATACGGTACGCTGCTCAGCCCAGGGAACACGTTTGGTTCTGAAATAAACATATTCATCACATTAACCAAAGTTCGCAAGCAAAACATATAATATTATCTCCTTTAATGAAATATAAATCCAGATGTATACCTGTATAATCTTCCACTACTTTTTTGGCAGCAAAACGCACGGTACTCGGCCCAGGTAGAACACGTTTGGTTCTGAAACAAAAAAAAATACATTACATTACACAGCCTCATCCTATGAACTATATCCTACCACTGCAGAGTATAAAAGAGAAAATAAATTAAGAACAACGACCACGCGTCTCGGATACGCGCCTGTCATATTAAATATCTTAATAATAATGGAATTGCTGTGTTTGAAGAAATAATAAATGTATTGAATATCTTTATAATAAGAAAGACTCAGTGAATCAGCATCTATCTCTATGAATAAAATAGGTTGATGCCATATAGAGTATAGAGAAGACTTTATACCTTTTAAACTGTAATTGTGGTCTTGGACGGCACCATTCGTGCTGGACACTCCAGGTAGAATATGGATAGTCTAAAAATGAAAATAGATACAATTTTTAGGTGAAGTTAGGGAAAAGTTACAAAGTATGTTAGGAACACTGAAAAAACAAAAGATTCGCACCTGTATTTTGGTATCCTACGATCGTTTACGTTTTCTTTAGGTAAACCCCGATGTGTTCCGATTCCATGAAGATTGAGGGTCGGCAAAGCGTCTTTTTTTAACGTGCCATTGGAATTTTTGCAGTTATTAGTGAAATGGGAACCAAACATAACCACAACTTCCCAAAATCGGATAAGCAATAGTCAGATCTGCCGATTCTCAACGCCCATTCCCATAACGACTCTCATTATTTTCGCAGTTAGGTACTCTGTGTCGAACTGAAACACTATCCTCACAGCCTTCGACACTGAAACGATATTTAGGAAGCATTTTTTCAAAATATTTCGTTGTTTTGAATGTTCGGATTGTTTCGGCCAACGTGCTATTTGACATATAATACCATAGATATCCCACCGTATATACCACTCAGTTCTCAAAAGTTTTTCTATGGAAATTGTAAGATTCCTATTGGTAGTCATTACTATGACGTCGTCATGATCACGTGACCGGGTTACAAAAACTGACGGAGTTATACCCCCCTGCCTAGATCGATATCTTCGGGCTTTTTGTATGGAACGGGTGTCAACACTATTTGACCATAAATAATGCTCATTCCGCGATTATGACGTCACAGACCATCGACAAGGATAGAGGAAAGTAAAAAAAAAAAATACTACCTTGGACAATATCAGTACCTACCCAAATCATTAGCCTAAAAATTATTTTAAAAATAAAATGAAAAACTCATAATTGCATGTAGTATTTTATTGCTTTATACAGAATAACACAAAAAAACGGAAATACAATCATGTGCAAACACATTTAGAAGGAACTTAATCATAATTAATGAAAATATGAGTAATAATAATAAAAAAGGAAGTGTTTGGATAGATTTTTAGCCCACATGGGAGGCCTTGAGGAAAAAATTCTCTCGGGGCCTATGTCATCTTTAGGGATGCGGTGTGGAGTCTTTTTAGGAAAAGGAAAGGGAGGAAGTTTTGAGAAGGAAAAATGTACAGAGGGGTAGTTAGGAATCTAGGGGTCAATATGTTCAAGAGTGATGGATGTATGAATCTATCCGTCTTACTGCGGCTAAGGCGATGGTTGACCGAGTATGGCTGCAGAGGTCTGAAGACAATGTAATAACAGAGTGCAATTCACACACGGTACGCTGCTCAGCCCAGGGAACACGTTTGGTTCTGAAATAAACATATTCATCACATTAACCAAAGTTCGCAAGCAAAACATAGAATATTATCTCCTTTAATGAAATATAAATCCAGATGTATACCTGTATAATCTTCCACTACTTTTTTGGCAGCAAAACGCACGGTACTCGGCCCAGGTAGAACACATTTGGTTCTGAAACAAAAAAAAATTCATTACATTACCCAGCCTCATCCTATGAACTATATCCTACCAGTGCAGAGTATAAAAGAGAAAATAAATGAAGAACAACGACCACGCGTCTCGGATATGCGCCTGTCATATTAAATATCTTAATAATAATGGAATTGCTGTGTTTGAAGAAATAATAAATGTATTGAATATCTTTATAATAAGACTCGGTGAATCAACATCTATCTCTATGAACAAAATAGGTTGATGCCATATAGAGAATAGAGAAGACATTATTTATACCTTTTAAACTGTAATTGTGGTCTTGGACGGCACCATTCGTGCTGGACACTCCAGGTAGAATATGGATAAAGTCTAAAAACGAAAATAGATACAATTTTTAGGTGAAGTTAGGGAAAAGTTACAAAGTATATTAGGAACACTGAACAAACAAAAGATTCGCACCTGTATTTTGGTATCCTACGATCGTTTACGTTTTCTTTAGGTAAACCCCGATGTGTTCCGATTCCATGAAGATTAAGGGTCGGCAAAGCGTCTTTTTTTAACGTGCCATTGGAATTTTTGCAGTTATTAGTGAAATGGGAACCAAACATAACCACAACTTCCCAAAATCGGATAAGCAATAGTCAGATCTGCCGATTCTCAACGCCCATTCCCATAACGACTCTCATTATTTTCGCAGTTAGGTACTCTGTGTCGAACTGAAACACTATCCTCACAGCCTTCGACACTGAAACGATATTTAGGAAGCATTTTTTCAAAATATTTCGTTGTTTTGAATGTTCGGATTGTTTCGGCCAACGTGCTATTTGACATATAATACCATCAGTGTTGCCAACGGTTATACCAGCTTTCCGCCAGATTGACCAGATTCTACCTTTAAATCCACCAGAAAACCACTAAAAAATATAGTAATACACTCACACTCGCAAAATTTTCCCCTAAAATAAAGTTTAAATGAAAGACATTGATGAAAGAAAATAAGTTTAGAAATTATTTGTTTTCTTTATTATTACAAAAATAATAATTAGTAACCAACACACCATTTGTAGGTAAATCAACATTTTAAAATTATTCAATTAAGACAAATTCTAAATTAAGTCGTCTTCTTCAGACGAACCATTTTTACTTGCTCCAAAATAGTCGGTTTCAGATTGACATGACCGATATATAGTACCGATTTGATTTACAACGGCTACTGGAATGTTATAATCATTGCAGCATTTTCTTTCCAGCCTCAAAACACAGCGTACTCTCAATATAGCAGTTAAATGATTTACCTAACTTCATTCTATTCCTCTGTTTGTTTTTTATTATATTCATGCTGCTAAATAGTCTCTCAGCTCTCAACATCGGCATTAGAATGAGGCAGTATTAGGAGACTAATCGCAAAAGTCGCTAATTCCTTAAACCTCAGCCCTCCTTGAGCATCTTTAAAATTGAATACTTCGTTCCAAATTTTTTTTGTGCTATTCGTCTCATTTCACTCCATTTCAATTAATGAATTTGACGCCACTGGTGTTGCCTACACAGTAAACGTAAATCCCATTTAAAATTAGAGAAAGTAGAACGAAAAAGGATGAATAAGATTAAAAATAGAAGTGGATTAGTGGCTGAGTGATTGTGTTTTAGTAATTAAACAAAAATTTTGGAAACCACTAAAAAATCCACCAGCCACTAAAAGAAATATTTCGCCACTAAATGAATATGAAAACCACCAGTTTTAGTGGAAAATCCACTAAGTTGGCAACACTGAATACCATAGATATCCCACCGTATATACCACTCAGTTCTCAAAAGTTTTTCTATGGAAATTGTAAGATTCCTATTGGTAGTCATTACTATGACGTCGTCATGATCACGTGACCGGGTTACAAAAACTGACGGAGTTATACCCCCCTGCTCTGCGGTATTAGTTCATTTATGTGCTCTGCACCAGCGGTCGTTACAGGGATGTCATATCTCAAACGAACAAAGTATTTAATCAGCCACGTAATCGGGGTTGGATGATCCGTATACGAATCCACCCGTTACAAGATCAGACAATGTTTCCTGCAAGCAATTCTTGCTTTATCAACTCCAGAGCCACTTTCTCTTATGAATACACGTTCCTCAACAAAGTGTTGTGTGATGGCTAAAGATACCAGTAATATTAAAAATTTAAAAAGCAGTATAGGATGCTATCTATCCAGTAAAGGATGGTACCCTACCTCTTGGTTTATGCTAAATCGCAGAGGTTTGGTCGTCGCGCGTCGCCACAGTGCGCAATGGTTGCAAATGCTCATTATCGTCTCATAAATCTGTAACTTCTTTGTTTCTTGTCGTAAAACAATAAAATTTGGTGTGCTGATTAAAAACTGAACAATCTTTATGTTTAATAATTTGTATTTATTGAATTGTTTATATTTTGACTTTAAACAAGACATTTCAAAAACAATTTATTCTTTTTAGGTACAAGGTAATTTTCTGATAAAAAGAGCAGCGGCAAAACCGTTTTTGGCAAAAAAATCCGCAAAATATTTTAATGATCATAATAAAAAAAGTTTATATTATTAATTTAATGGTGTTTTAATATCTACAGGGCTAAACCCTGCTACTAGTTGAAAGTTTAGCTGAACTCTGTCAAAATCTGGTTTCGGTATTATTTGCTTAAAGGGAGCTTATAATTTAAAAATAAAATATTAAAAATACCTATTATTAAAGCTTAAAAAAGTTCATTTTAGCATTTCAGAAAAGTCACTATATAACAACTTATTTATGACGCTAAGTAGATATCATTTAGTTCAGGTTTGAATCTTGCAATCATACATAATGCAAGCAGCCAATAAAATATGATTAAGAAAATGTTTGTAGTTCTTAGTGGAAGTATGATATGATAAGTATGACGACCGGCATAATCTAGGGTTAAGGCTCTTATCTCGCATTCCAAAGGTCGAGGAATAGAATCCCGGCCGCGGCGTGGGCAAATAATTAATTCATTTAAAAATAATATAAGGGTCATTCCGCCGTTTCGTTCAAATCGCATGTTCACGCAAAAAAGTCATATGAAAGTTAATGTTTATCAAGAAAGTTTTATTGTAAGATGTAGCTATTTAAAAGAGGAAAAAGGAGTATTTCCCGAATTAGGCATTTGTTACTTAATTGCTTCATGATTTACAAAAAACATGCTAAAATTTCATTACCTTCCCTTTGCAAATGAGCGACCGGTAAATTGATCTATAATATAAATCAGTTTACATTAGTAAAATCACTACATTCATTAATCGACCTGTATGTACAACTAATTATGCATATTTATTTGTGTTTAATTTATTTTTAAAGCTACTGCATCATAGAAAGAATTGAGATTTTGTTTTTGTCCAGAGAAAATCGTTGTCGTCTTCCGCGAAAGCGGTAATTAAAATTGAGACCGCTTTTATCCCTGTTCGTCAGCTGTACACCGCCCCGCACCTCCGATCAGTGTTGCCAACTTAGTGGATTTTCCACTAAAACTGGTGGTTTTCATACTTCATTTAGTGGCGAAATATTTCTTTTAGTGGCTGGTGGATTTTTTAGTGGTTTCCAAAATTTTTGTTTAATTACTAAAACACAATCACTCAGCCACTAATCCACTTCTATTTTTAATCTTGTTCATCCTTATTCGTTCTACTTTCTTTAATTTTAAATGGGATTTACGTTTACTGTGTAGGCAACACCAGTGGCGTCAAATTCATTAATTGAAATGGAGTGAGATGAGACGAAAAGCACAAAAAAATTTGGAACGAAGTATTCAATTTTAAAGATTCTCAAGGAGGGCTGAGGTTTAAGGAATTAGCGACTTTTGCGATTAGTCTCCTAATACTGCCTCATTCTAATGCCGATTTTGAGAGACTATTTAGCAGTATGAATAAATAAGAAACAAACAGAGGAATAGAATGAAGTTAGGTAAATCATTTAACTGCTATATTGAGAGTACGCTGTGGTTTGAGGTTGGAAAGAAAATGCTGCAATGATTATAAAATTCCAGTAGCGGTTGTAAATCAAATCGGTACCATATATCGGTCATATCAATATGAAACCGACTATTTTGGTGCAGGTAAAAATGGTTCGTCTGAAGAAGACGACTTAATTTACAATTAGTCTTAATTGAATAATTTTAAAATGTTGATTTACCTACAAATGGTGTGTTGGTTACTTATTATTATTTTTGTAATAATAAAGAAAACAAATAATTTCTAAACTTATTTTCTTTCATCAATGTCTTTCATTAAACTTTATTTTAGGGGAAAATTTTGCGAGTGTGAGTGTAGTACTATATTTTTTAGTGGTTTTCTGGTGGATTTAAAGGTAGAATCTGGTCAATCTGGCGGAAAGCTGGTATAACTGTTGGCAACACTGCCTCCGATACTAATCAGTGTACCCATAGTGTACCGCTACATCCAGACAGGGGAGGACATGTATCGCTGAATAAAGAAATATCTGCGATCTAAGTGCTCGAAAACAACTTTGTCACTGACCAGGCATCATTACCTTCCAGCATTTTTAAAATTAAGTACATGTTTTAAAAATTCGAATCGTGTATCCATAAACTATAATTAGTCGGACTATTTTTGATTGAATCATAAAGATTTGTAATGTCATTATTAAGCGAGTAATTGAGGAAAGATTGTCAAAACTTCATTACCCTCCGATTCATTACCTTCCGTATCGTCAAAATTTTTGCTGGATGGTAATGAAGAGGTGTGGAAGGTAATGAAAAATTTGTAAGGGTTATTTTTACGTACATCTGGGATCATGTTTGGGGTTAATAAAAGCTAATATTATTAATAAAAGCAGTTTCTTGCATTCTAGCGTCTGACAATTTCGGGTTTGGTGAAACACATATTTTCATTTTATCTATTTTCTAATATGGAAAAACAATCTGTTAAAATTTACCCTTCGAATTTTTATTTGAAAATCGATTTTTTATTCAATAATATAATTATTCAAATGTAAACGAATATATTAAACAAATGATTTAACATTCCCCTACAGTCACAAGATGTTTCATTCCTTCGGTTGTCTATCAAAACTGATGAATTTTTACACAATTTCAAGTTTCTAAACAAATCCAGATTTAAACAAAAATCTACATAACTGGGCATCAAGAGTCCAACGCAAATTTCTTGATTAAAAAACGATATCACTTCTTTTAGATTTTCAATCATTTAGGCAAAAAATTATTAAACAAATATGTAAAAGCAGTAACAATTTTTAGGCTCTCTTGTAAAAGTTATGAAATTATTCATTTTTGTTCTTCACCTTCTCATTTAATCCGATACTTATGATAATTTTTTCTTTATTATTTATTACAGGCTTAACACTTTAAACCACAATGGCAAAGTTAAATAAAAAACTGAAAAAATAAGATAAGTTATCCAAGGACAGGCTACATAAGCAACAAAAATATGCAGAGATTAAAAACAATCCGGAACTGTACAGTCTTCAGAAAGTGAAAGAAAAAAAAGATACTTAATGCGAAAAGCGCAAAAAAAGATTTGCAGCATTGAAGATATGAGTGAAAGAGCACAGAGAGAGCAAAGACGAAGATGGCGAAAGAACTCTCTAAATTATTTGAAGAAAAAAGAGTAGCAGCGTAAAATAGAAATGATTGCAGTAGAAAATATGCTTCCAATTCATGAAAATGTCACGAAACTACCCAATAATGTGCAAAACACTGTGGATCCTGACCCCCTCACAGTCGAGAATGAACAACAAATCACACAAAAAAACATGCGTGCTCTAACAAATGTTAGGAAATTAAGGTACAGATCTATGAAAATCATTAAAAAGTTACAGGACCAGATAAGCAAACTTAAGAATGAGAAAAGAAGCAGCTACAAAATGCAAAAACAGCAATCGAAGATACAGTAGAGAAAAAAAGTAAACGACATAGCTAAATACATCCCAATGAATAAAGTCGAAGATGTAAAAAAGAAATTGTTGTTCAGTGAATCGCTGTCTCGAGGATTAAATGAAAAATACAAGGCTTTAAAAAAAACAGAGAAAAGACAGATTGCGAATGAAATACTGAGAGACAAGAACAAGCTAAAGAAATATAAAGTCCTCAACAAAGTTCCCTTTCATATCAGAAAGACTTTAGCTGAAAACAAGAATAACAAAACAAATGAAATAAAACGGAAGATACAAGATTTTTTTGAAGAAGATGTTAATAGCCGGGTAGCTCCCGGAAAAAAAGAATTTGTGAAACGCAAAGGTTTAAAAAAACAAAAAAGATATATTACAGATAACTTCAAAAATCTCCACAACAAATTCTGCAAAGAACAAAAAAAAATCAGCTATTCGACTTTTTGCAAATATAGACCCTACTGGACTGTTTTACTAAAAAAATAACGAGACACTTGTCAATGCAAACTTCACTGTAACGTTAACCTTCTAATTAAAGCTCTGAAGAAAGCAAAGATAATTGCAGAAGGATCAGCGACAGAAGTATTGACAAGTTTGTTTTTTTCCATTTGTATTTTGATATTTTGTCCATTATTTTTTAACAATTCATACAAATATTGCAAGCATAAGTAAGCAGAACTGATTACGCATGAAAAAATGTATTTCTTGTCTCCAATGCTCAAAAGTCTGAATAAAGCATTTAGTTTTTCACTTTAATCGTTTTTTCTTCCTTTTTCCTAATCCGCTCATCACTTCAGGTCAAATGATACTTATATCTATTTTATTATTCAATTTCAATTAATTTTTCATTATTCACAGAAATTTTAAGAACCTACAAGGTGTTCAATACCATCTATTAATGTTTCATTACCAAACTTCATTACCATCCAACCGTTTTTCATTACCATCCACCCCTTCATTACCTTCCATCAATTTTCTTCGTATCTAAGTGTCGCACAAAGGTGCCCTTTTCACCTCTCTACATCTGATAGGTACAGGAACCCATTTCTATAAAAATATATAGTAAAAACGCAAAAAAAAAAAATTCCGCGGAAACAGGCAAATTTGAACGAAACGGCGGAATGACCCATAAAGTGTATTTGCGGCACGTTCCAGAATGGAAGATACTCTCGGTATAACCCTGGTGTAAGACCACCACTCAGAATCGAAACGTTGCTTTAAATGGCTTTGACCTTTAGTTAATAGGGGATTCCATACTCTCACTGGCTCCAGACGGGAGCAGCTGAGACTATTGTGAGGTATTCACATTAAAAAAAAAAATTATACAGTTTAAAATGACCGAAGCGAATAGGGACGCATTAGCGAGAGAGAGAGCAGAGAGAGCAGGAGAGAGCGCAAAAGGTTCGATAGGGCACATAGACTCGAGGGTTTGTGTGCGAGGTGACCACGGGTATTAACCTGATTTTCTGGCGGCTTGGCGATCTTTGGTGACCCTGGCCTCGAGATAATCAGGCCAAATAAAAAGGAAGCGCTGTATGGTGGCTGACTGAAGCTTTCAAGTGCCCTAGGGCGCTCGGAGCCGGCAGTCGCCCTCCATTCAGTTCGGCCAACGGAGCCTCAAAAACTGCCTTTGTTAAGGCAAAACCTGCCTTTTTCAAGGCAAAACAGTCGAACACTCTCCTTTCTGAACAACTGCCTTTCTCAAGGCAAAATTTTGAGCTTACACAAAAAAGATCCGAGTACCCTAGCCCACGCCATGGCCGCATCATCCGACGTGTCGAGGAAGTCCAGGGGCTCCCTCGAGTTCGTGGACTTCCCCGTTCCATTCGGGGCCATCACGTCCAGGGTGCACGTGAAGACCGGAACCGTGGAGTATATCTTCGCGGCTCCCACCCCTCCCCCTCCTACCACCACTACCGCATCCTTTCCCCCCTTGGGGACCAGCAACTCCCCAATGGAGGCTGAATGGCAGAAAGCGAGTAATTCTAAGCGCTGCCACTCCCCTACCCAACCCACTACCACCCCATTCCTGTCCCAGAACAGGTATGATGCCCTCCCAGAGGTTGGAGACGAAGACGTCTCCACATACTGTTCTCCTCCTCTGAAACGACGACCGACCAACGTGACCAACAACCATCAACAGGTCACAGCCCCCCCAGCACCAGGCAGGAAGAGCACGCGAGTGCCGCCCGTGATCATGACAATCGGCAGCATGACTCACGGCCAAATTACAGCCGAAATCAAGAGGCATATCGGAAGTGCCACCTTCAACTTCCGATATAACAAGGGCGGCACCATCAGCGTACTCGTGAGCTCCGTCGAAGCTCACGGCCTTCTTACCACCGCACTACGACAGGAAGCCAAGACCTTCCACACTTTCACCACGGAGGCCGAGAAGGTCAAGAAGACCGTCATCAGAGGTCTTCCAGATCTATCAACGGAAGAGATCAGCAATGATCTGAGGGACCAGGGCTTCCCAGCAAAAGCCATAATCAGGATGAAGACCCCCGGGTCGGAATATCCCCTGTACTTGGCCCACTTCGGCCGAGAAACCAACATGGGGCAGCTGCGAGAGGCTGTGCGCTTCATCTGCTTTTGCAGGATAAGCATGCGCAAATACCGAAGCGATCATCTGCAGCACGGCACTCAGTGCCACAGATGCCAACAGTTCGGCCATGGGTCGAGAAACTGCGCCCACCCTGCCCGCTGCGTGAAGTGTGAAGGGACACACGCTACCAGCGACTGCGCTAAGGTCACCCGAGAGCTACCGGCCGCTTGCTGCAACTGCAAAGGCCCTCACCCCGCAAACTTCAGCGGATGCCCGAAGAGGGTAGAATATGTGGCAGCCCTGCAGCAAAGAGCTAGGGAAAACACCACACAGCGGGCCACAGAGCCGCGCCAGAGGAGCCACGAACCACGCCAGCCCTCAACATCGGGCTTCACAAGCGGCAGGATGAGCTATTCCCAAGCAGCGGGTGGCCAAACCAGGGCTGCGCAAACCCAAGAAGAGCCCCGCAGGGCTGCCCAAAACGGGCCAGAACCCAACACACAGAGGTCCCGACCTGCCATCAACTCTGATGACGATGACATCATGTCGCTCCTACGCGCCCTCAGCGAAGTCCGTGGAAGGCTGGCAGCCTGCACACGCAGGGAGGATAAATTATACATCCTCATGGAACTTCTAACTAACACCATCGATGGCTAGCACGGCCCCAGAGGTGAAGCTCCTTATGTGGAATGCTTGCAGCATTCGGCAGAAAGTCGAAGAACTACTCGAACTGGTCAATAGACAGCAAATTGACATAATTCTTCTCAGCGAAACACATCTCGGCGAACAAACCAATTTGAGAGTGCCAGGATTTGACGTACACAGGAATGATAGACCACCCGCAGTGGATAGAAGATCACGACCCTCGGGTGGCACGGCGATTCTTACCCGCCAGGGCCTTCTGACAACGAGACTCCCAACGCCTGTACTTCAAAATATGGAAGCTACTGTCATCAGGATGGAGATAAAAAACGAAATGCACACCATCATCGCTGCATATTGCCCGTCAGATAGAAACAATATCGTGAGAGGCGATCTTGATAAACTGTTCGCACTCGGCACTAAAGTACTCATAGCGGGAGACTTAAATTCCAAACACAGGTATTGGAATAACTTCAGAGCCAATAAAAATGGAAATATCCTGTTTAAACATCTGGAAAGCCACGACTACCAAGTACTAGCGCCGGACAAGCCGACATATTACAAACAACGGATGAAATATCCCAGCACTCTCGATATTGCACTGGCAAAAAACATCGCAACGACATCTCCCCTGATGACACTCGACGAACTTCCATCCGACCATCTGCCGGTGAGCTTCACGATAGGAGGCAAAATCACGAGAATAACAAGGACTCAGCTTGATTTTAAAAAAGCCGACTGGAAAAGATTCAAAGAGGAGATCAACGCCAAAATTTATCTAACATCCGAGACTCTTACAACGCCAGACGAAATCGACGAAGCCGTCGAATCGCTGACTGAAATCATTCAAAGAGCACGAGACGATTGCATCCCCAAGAAAAAAATCCAGCCCTTTGCCGTGAAGCTCACACCGCACATAAAATTCCTGATCACAGAAAAAAACAGACTTCGCCGAATCCACCACAATACCCATGAGAGGTGCTTCAAGGCAGCAGTAAACTCTCTGGGAAGGGAAATAAAAGAGGAAATAGCGACACTGAAAAACACTCTGTGGTCAGAAAAAGTAACATCTCTAAGTACACAGGACAACTCGCTTTGGAAAATGTCGAAGGCCCTCCGCTATCAAGATAACAGCATCCCGCCTCTGAAATGGCCCAACTCTACAATCATGGCACTCTCAAATGAGGAAAAAGCAAACACCCTGGCTGACGGATTCGAGAAAGCTTACAGAACAACCGATGGGATGGAAGACCCGGCTATAAACGAAACGGTTAGAAGAGGACTTGAAGAACTTGACCTCCTAACTCAAACGGATACGGAGGAAATACATCTTTGCACTCCGAAGGAAGTGGCCAGCATTATAAGACGCCTCAAGCAGAAAAAGGCCCCAGGCGAAGACCAAATTACGAACGCCCTGTTGAAACATCTACCACAGAGAGCGATTATCTTTGTCACAAAAATCTACAACGCCTGCCTGCTGCTGGGCCACTTCCCGTCATCCTGGAAAAACGCATGCGTTCTACCGTTTCACAAAGCGAAAAAAGATCGCTCGAATCCGTCAAACTATCGCCCCATCAGCCTACTGAATACACTGAGCAAAGTCTTGGAGCAAATCATCTTGAATCGATACCTCCCACATCATAACGAAAACAAGACCCTCCCGAACGAACAATTCGGTTTCAGGTGTAACCACTCGACGGTTCATCAACTGACACGTGTCACAGAAGACATCTCAAGAGCTTTCAACATCAAGAGATACGTTGCCATGGCACTTCTCGATCTCGAAAAAGCCTTCGACACAGTCTGGATGGACGGGCTCATATACAAAATGTATATCACAAACACGCCCTTATACATAATAAGAATAATTCGTCATTATCTGAAAAACCGGTCGTTCATCGTTAAGGTGGGAGATGCGAAATCATCATCCAGGGGTGTGCCAAAGGGCGTGCCTCAAGGAAGTTTACTCGGACCGCACCTTTTCAACCTATACACCTACGATATACCTCCACTCGCGAAATGCGAGAAAGCAACGTACGCCGACGACATGAGCCTGTATGCCACATCAAGCAATGCCACGGTAGCCATAAAACACCTACAAAAAGGCCTCGATGAAACCTCAGCCTATTATAAAAAATGGCGCCTGAAGCTGAATGAGGCCAAAACAGAAGCTATCATGTTTACTCGCCGAACTAAGAACAAAATACCGCAAAAGAAAATCGCCATGAGTGGAGTTGCACTAGAGTGGAAAACCGAAGTAAAATACCTTGGCTTAACCCTGGACAGCAGATTAAATTGGAAATCACATCTCCAAAACGCAAGAACCAAGATGCAACATGCAATAGGCTCGGTGGGGGCGATTTTCAACAGAAAAAGTCCGCTAGCTGAGAAGAAAAAACTCCTACTGTATCTAACTCAAATTCGCCCGGCCCTAACATACGCTATCCCCGTATGGAGTAACATAGCCAACTCTACTTACAACAGGCTACAAGTTCTACAGAATAAATGCATCAAAATCATCTACAACACCCCGATGTATACGAACTTACGAAGATTACATGACAGTAAAGAGATTCCGACCATTCAAGAACATGCATTCCAACTTACAACACAATTCTACAGAACGTTAAACAAGAAAAATCCACTCATCAAAAGGCTGGGCAATTATGAGTCACAAGACGACCTTCCTTTCCGCTACAAGCATAAGATGCCTAAACACCTAATCCTAAAAGTTCCGGAGGATGAGCATTCCGACGAAGAAACGACAGACGCAGACTGACTGACGCCATTTTTACGCAATACCTACCGTTTCCCTGACCTTTCCCAATACCTACTTCCCCGACCTACCGCAACATTACAAAACAACACTCGAAGCAGCTTGGGCACGGTACGCTGCGGCCGGCACTAAATTCTCGCGCATTCCAACCGCGCACCCAGTGGCGTGGAGTGGAGATACTCGGACTTTTTGGATTCGATGGGCGCTGGCCTAAAAACCAGCGCAGATCGAGCCCAGATGATGATGTTTTTTTCTCTTTTTTCCACTAGGCACAGGCACCAGGACCAACCCCAAGGACGAGACGCCGAAAAATGAAATATTTACATTCAGTAAAAATAAATGTAAAACTCTTTGAATAAAGTTCAGAACTTTTGTTCCATTTTTCCTTTGAAACTTGAGTGAGGTTTTTTATCCAGTAAAGACTTTTTCCTCACGATGACATTAATGTATAATTTAAACTCCGTCAATTAAATACTACCTTCAGAAGGTAATAGTAAAAAGGCCAAATGAGCCGTAATACTAGTTAGCTAGACATGAAAGGGTATTGCAAAGCCCTAGTTAGTTAGAGGATTACGAAAGAATCCGTAGAATCAAAAAAAAAAAAAAAAAAGGGACGCATTAGCTTGGTAGAGTCACGGCCCGGAAAACCGAAGGTTCTGGGTTCGAGTCCCAGATGTGCCCATATCTTTTTCTGATTTTTCTGTTTACATATTTTCGATTGAGTTACGCTAATATTGACTTCATTTAATTAAAAAATTGATCGTTTCAAAGAACAGTTATTTCAAACAATGTGTGAAAGGACGCATAACTAAAAAAAAATTAACAAATGAATTTAATGTAATAAATTCGGTCATCATGAGAAAAATCAAATATTTGGTCAAGGATGTGGAATCCTGCTCTATAAAAAACAGTGATTTTGAAAGTGAACTACAAAAAAAACAAAAGATTTCCTTAAAAATAATGACACAAAAGTGGAAGAAATGCAAAAGATTTTAAATATCTTAAATCGTCTGTCAAAAAAATCCAACCGCGCACGCTAGAGACATCTATCGAAATCCAAGGAATTGCTATGAGGGAAAATGAAGACATTACAAATTCTTTAGAACTTCTGTTAAATAATATACTTAACTGCAGTGACCTAGTAAAAAATAACTCCATAGTGAATTTTTACAACAACCAGCTAAAGCTTTAACTAATATTCAATTCAATTCAAAAGAATCAAAGAACAGGGTTATTAAACAATAGCAAAAAACTAGAAGAGTATCAAGCCAAAAATAAATAAAGTATTCAGACTCTACAGAGAATATTTACATTAACCACTCGAGCGACAGCGAGATTTAAAACTTTTTCCTCCGATTGCTCGCGATTTTTTGGACATCATTTTGAATATTTTCCGCCACATTAAAAAAAAACATACCTCCGAATTTTAATATGGAGACATACAAACTGATTATAAGTCATATAGCCAATGAATTCACCTATCTTCTGTTGATTAGCACATATTCGTAGGATTTATAGAAAAAATATTATAAAATCGTAAACTTTAAACCCGTAAAAATCGAAAAAAAATATGGTCCAAATTTGGACCGCAGTCAATCGTAGAAAAATAAAAGTGGTCCATATTTTGACCTTAGTCGCACCAGTGGAATGCAAAACAAACACATAAATAAAGAACTCTCTGGCTATCCAAGTCCACGAAATGTATTGGATATAAATACATTTGTAGCAAGGATGGATGGTTTTACTAAGGAAAAGCGACGATCCACCGGTAATTCGCATACAAGATTCAAACGATATGCCACTACAGCGATACTGAAATTATATGAATTTTAAACCCTGATTATAAAAATATTTACCGAAAAGTTTCCTTTTATTCTAAATCTGCGGGATATTTTATTTTTGTAAATAATATAATAATTTGAGTGTTTTATGTTTTAGTTTTTGGTTTGTTATAAAGTATGGTTGATTAGGACTTTACTTCTGTTTTTGTTTTCCCTTTTACAACTTTGTCCCTTAAAGGATAAACCACAGAAGTCCACTTTTTGGTGGTTTTCAATTGAATATGCAGAAAGTTTTTTCAGTATTTCATAACATTAGTTGTTGAAATAATGAAGTCTATAATAAGTTAAATAACGGATTTAACTAATTAAAAAACCATTGGAGTCTAATTTACTTTAAAGGATAAAAATGGATGTTCAACATACGTTGTTTATTCTCTAAAAAATATAATTTTAAACATTATCTTTGTGCATTCAAGGATAAAACACGGGAGTCCATTTTGGATTTTTGTTTCGTAAAGTGATTTTTATATTAGCTGAATATTTGAAACTATAACTTTTTTTACTTAACGTAATAATTAAGACAGGTGAACGGTAAGTTTTATAATTTAATTCATTTTTTAACATACTATAGCTGTTAACACCTTCAAAAATTGATGAGCAACTTGACAAAGAAAGTATCGTTAAAATGTGTTTGACTACCTATATTCTTGATTCAGAAACTGGAGTTCCCATACCAGAAGCAATTCTACAAGCATCTTCACCAAACATCCAGGAAGGACATCCTCCCTGACGGCCTCCGTGGTCAACAACCAACAACGTGGTGGACAAGGCTCTCGACTAGCGATCTGGAGGTCAAGGGTTCAAATCCCGGCGTGCGTTGAGGCAGATACTATCAGTATCTCCCTGGTGTAAGACCATTCAGAATTGGAACGTTGTTGAAATGGCTTTAGTCGTGTTTGGTGACTAGATCTGAATAGCCAGGTACCTTACTCTCCTCAACTTCTTCCTCTCCCTTCTACCTTCAGCCTTACAACGTATTCTAATTGTGGATGCCATAGTCTCACTGGCCCCAAGCGGGAGCAGTAGGGACTCTGTGAGGTATTCACAAAAAAAAAATAACCTGCTAGGTGCTACCTTGATGCAGAGACATTTTTTTTGTTTTTTTACTTCAGCTCCTTACAAGAGGCCCTGAAGAAAGGGGCTATGTCCTCTTTGGGGAAGCTGTGAAGAGGGTATTTTAAGGAAAGAAATTAAAGGAAATTCTGGAAAGTAAAAAGGTATGAGGGGTTGGTGGGAATCTGGGGTCCGTGTGTCCACGAATGACGGACGAATGAATCCATCCCTCCCACTGCAGTTCGAGACGATGTTCCGAGAGAGTCCTGCTGGAGAGGTCAGGTCACCCTCAACCGGTCTCTCCCGATGCAGCCTGCCACGCAGGTTGTGTTGGTTATCCAGAAAACGGTTCCCGGGGCGGTGGTACCCATACCTGACACTCAAATTAGAAAAACTTTACTAGAAAATAAACATCGTCTTATTTTGAAAGAAAGTTTGCAGAATCTATACCAGTAAACAATCTTCCCCTTGTTTTAAAGGTCAAGTATGCAAAATCTATACTAGGCAGAGACCTTCCTCTTGTTTTGAAGTTCGTCAAAAATCAAAACCACGCCGCTCGCCTGGTGTCCGCCCGGTGTCAGCCCGCCACAAACCATAAATATACCAAACCACCCACTAGATCGATAACTTCGGGCGTACGTGAAAAATATGGTCACTATTTCACCATCAAAATGCAATAATTTTTCGACGTCTTTTTTTACTTATCACCTGTGACGTCACGCACCATAGACGAAGAGAGAGTAAGCAACAACAGAACAATGCGCAACCATAGACAATATAATTTTCTTTCGGGGCCTACCCAATACCACCCAAATCATTAGCCTAAAATATTATTTTAAAAATAAAACTCGTAATAACATGATAAGAATTTTATTATAAACATGTAGAAAAAGGAAATACAAGAATATATAATTAAAATATGATTATGCGTTCCTACAAAACTACTGAATTTAAAATATTTTCATTTTTTAACAGAAAAATTTAAAACTCAGAATTACATGTACATATTTTAAACAAGAATACAATATAAGCAGGTTATATTTCTGTAGCAAATTGCCACATGAGGGCGTTGTTTTAAAGATAAATTTCTCTTTTGAACGTACTTATTATATCTTTCAGCAGGTAAAAATAAATTTATCATATTTCCAAGATCCACGGAGACACAAGTTTGCATAAGATGTTTGATTCTTCATAAGGGGCTCCAAAAACATTATATTTGTTTATTTGGCATTTAAAGCAGCTCAGCTCACCATATTTTCCCTGAAATCATAAAAAAAGGATAAGTTATATTTTCTAAAAACTAGATTGGTTCAGTTATGGAAATTTGTAAAATAATGCAATTTTTATTGTATTTTTGTATGTGTATTATAGTACATATCTATGTATGTATGTAGTTACATTTCCTCCCATGTCTTTTAACTTTTACTTTATGATAACTCTCATACTAAACCAAGTTCTAGGATACCTACTTACTTATATAAAGAAGCCTACTCAAATACATTAAATTTGACTGACGTTTTTGTAAAATGAAAGTTATTAAAATAATAATTACCACTGCATCATGCACCATGACTGATAGTATTTCCCTTAACCTCATGTAACCATCTCCAGAAACAGAAGCGAATGTATTGAAGTGTGGATAAAGAATGTTATATTGTAAACAAGTAAAGGGTAAATATTCGGAACAAACGTCAACGGTTAATACGCCCTTTTTTTTGATAAAACTTTTAGATTCTTCTTAATTACCATATAATACAACTATTTGCATTGGGGGAGGTTGAAAATGTTACATTTTTAATTTTAGTTACGTAAATTGAAAATTTGCTTTCGTATTTAGACACAACGCTTCACCATATGCAATTTGTAATGATTATTGTCATTTTATTATGTTGGTATCAATGACGTTATATTATAAATAGACTCGCCATAGTCTCACATACTCACAATATAATGTGGAAAGCAAGCAACACTCTTTTGTTTTCAGCGGTTTTCAGTATAATTTCTAAATTCAAAAGTTCATTCCTGTGTGATAAAGACAGACAATCAAAGAATGTACGTGAGTGAATGACATAGATTCATACTAGGGCGGCTTATTAGTTTCTTCGCCGAATACTACTGTCACATCACGGGTGTGACCTATGGGTGTGACTGAGATAACAAGATACTCTTATTCGGTTACACAATATGACAGGGAAGGGTAAAGGCGGGTAAAACGTGACACACGGGCAAATATTTTTATATTTATTATATGAGTTTTCATTAGTAATACAATATTGGTACTATTATAGTAGTATTGTTAAGTACATATTTTATTATACAGTACAGGTTATAGGTTCAAATGATTATACAAATCTATACAGATTAATAACACCTAGGACCGTTACTATTTACAATTTTCATCAACGACATTATTAAATTAATGAATGCGTTACCCTTTGTACGTTTTACCCCATCTTTCCCAATGGAATAAAACGAATGCGGGACGCTGTGTGAACCGACTTACTGTTAGTAGGTTGTCCCTGTTATGCTTATGTCACTTTGTGATGCAATTTTCGCTGTCTCCTTTTCGACTATTTGCCGTTTAATTGAAGCATTTTCTCATCAC
Source organism: Limnephilus lunatus (assembly GCA_917563855.2). Classification (NCBI taxonomy): domain Eukaryota; kingdom Metazoa; phylum Arthropoda; class Insecta; order Trichoptera; family Limnephilidae; genus Limnephilus; species Limnephilus lunatus. The sequence goes on along the minus strand of OU830592.1, from coordinate 108,510,343 downwards.
GTAGGAGCGCTTTGCAATACAATTTACTTACTGGTAAGACACGACCTCACTCGACGCGTAGCAGTTTAGTACTAAAGCAGTAGAAATAGAGACAGCTACAATCGTATTGTGTTTGGCTTCCCACTTTTAGATTTCTACCCCGCGTCCAGTATTAATGTCTTTGGTTGGTATTACTGATACTATATGGAAAGCTACATCATACCGTAACTGACTTCATGGCAATATATTCAAAGGCGCGTAACCGAAAAAACCTATACGCTAGGTTTGTGTAACATGGTTTGTGATTCAAAAGAAAGTGCCCCTTTATAACGCCTACTCACGTCAAAGCAAGAAAAACATCCCAGTTTTCAAGTAGTTTAGCGGCTACGCTAGGTTTGTGTAACATGGATTGTAAAATATCAGTAATACCAACATATTAAAATAACAATAATATTGCAAACAGAGTGATTTGACAGTTTAAAGCAAATTTTCAATTTACGTAATTAAAATTAAAAATGTAACATTTTCAACCACCCCCAATGCAAATAGTTGTATTTTATGGTAATTCAGAAGAATCTAAAAGTTTTATAAAAAAAAAGTGCGTATTAACCGTTGACGTTTGTTCCGAAGAATTACCAAGTAAAGTTTTGTCGGTTCACATTCCACTGAAAAATATGAATAAATTTATTAATATACTGATAAAAATATAAAAAATGTTGAAAATAAGAACAGAAAATGCAATATTGAAAACATATTTACTTTTTTAAGATGTAATCGTGATGTTGGATAGCGTCAATTATTAGATAGATCCCAGGTGAAACATAAATATGTTCTGAAAACGGAAACATGTACATCAGTTTAATACAATTAAGCAATACATTTCAAAAAATACTTTAGGAACACTGAAATAACAACGAAAGGAAGACTCCCACCTGTAATTTTGTTCCAATTGCGAGTCCCGTTCTCCCATTTTTCATTCGATCGTGAATTCCCAAAATTCATAATCGTTACTTATTGCCATAAATGAACTCTTATTGCGTCGGAAATGTAAATGTCAATTGTCATATTGTCAATATTGTCAAAAATGCAACAAAAATAAAAGATTCCTATTGGTTGATTTAGTAGCCGGTGACCATAAACAAATCGAAGTGGACTTGTGAAGTCACCCAAAGATTCTGACCACGTTTTGGCTTAAAGTTTCCCATTTTTGAATTACCGCTAAAACGATATTTTGGGGTGAGGCTATAACAAAAATTTGCGCAATTAAAGATTTATTGATAGAATGATCTAAACAATGTAAAAATCGTTACATATTTTTTTTTGAAATACTCACAAATTAGTCAAAACTCGAATATTTTTTATACTACATATTTATTTATGTACATGGTCAAGTTTAACAATCAAACGCAAGAAAGAATTTTTTATATAAACTCTAAAATAATATTTTATTAAAATCCGATGGCAGGTCGGATTTTGTAACTTAAAGCTCAGAATATTTACAAATACAAAAAATAAAAGATTATTATTTTACATTATGATAGATCTGCATCAATTTATTGTCACTCTCATTTCATAGAAATATTCTTCAAAATTATCAGCATATTATAATGTACAATAGAAACAGAAAAATATTTTATTTAAAACACAAGATATTAGTCGTTATGACTATTATAATGTATGGAAGCAATCGGCTTAGCATGGGGGGAAAATATCTTTTTATATATTAGATTTATTTATAGGCTATTATCCAATATAACGGTGACCGGACAACTCAGAATGAATTCAACTCAACACCTCCTTTGAAAAGTCATTAAAAGTGGTGAAAAAAAAGGTTAAATAGGTTACGTTAGGTTAGGGTTATGTGCTTTTTTAATTATTTTTTTCATAGCTTTTAATGACTTTTCAAAGAGGTGGTGAGTTGAGTTGATTCTGAGTTGTCATGGAACCTCAATGGAACCCAACCCAACATAGAATAAAGCATATAAAACGAACTGAAAAACAGTAAAAATTAATGAGAGAATTGTAGGTATCTACAAATTGATGCCTGATTTTTTTTTTAACATCTCCACACAGTAGGCCCTAGAGGAAAAAAATCCACAGGGCGTATGTTATCTTTGGTGATGCTGTGAGGGGGGTCTTTTTAGGTAAAGGAAGGAGAGGAGGTTCTGGGAAGGAAAAATGTATGAGGGGTTGGTAGGAATCTGGGAGTCACCGTGTCCAGGAGTTAAAAAGTCATACAGATGCAAGCACCCGCTCCGCAGATTCTTACTGCTAGCCCCTGCGGGCGGCATTTTCGTTCGGATTCGCCCAGTAAATGTTGGTGACCATTTTATAAATCCAATAGGAACTGGTTCCAAAAATAGCTGATTTCTCGAATCTACTGTGATCAGGTGCCAGCTAGTCGAAAGCGAAACATGGAAAAACTCTTGTGGTAACAAGGTGGTGTGGTAAATTTTGAATGCGGGTATGGGTACCGCCGTACCAGAAACCATTAATTGGATAACCAAAACCTCTGGAATAGGTCACCCTAAGTGGTTCGCTACGTTTAGTGACTTGGCAGAGGTGCCCGGGTTCATGGGGTTTTGAGGATGCGTCTGCCCACATGCTGTGTGGTGGGCCGAACCGAGAGACTGGTTGAGGGAGGCCTTTTGCCAGCCGGACTCTCTCGACCCATCGCCTTGCACCGCAGTTGGAGGGATGGATTAATACGTCCGTCACTCCTGGACACACTGACACCCAGATTACTACCCACCCCTCATACCTTTTTCCTTCCCAGAATTTCCTAACCTTTCCTTCCTTAAAAAGACCCTCTACAAAGTATTCCCTAAGATGACATAGGCCCTGAAGGAAATTATTTTCCTCAGGGCCTCTTGTGTGGAGCTATTATGTAAAAAAAAAAACAAACTAGATTTACCTTTATTTAAAATTAGCTGACCCGGGGACTTCGTACCGCCTCAGAATCAATAACTGTTGTGTTAACTAATTAGCTTAAATTCAAATTTAGTTTTTTAATCTAGTTAAAAATTACACAATGAAGCAATTATCGATGCGTAACTGTCATCGTTTTGTTTTTGTCAGTATCAGAGATGGCGTTGTATACAGAAATATAATTTATGTGATTTTTTTTACTTTTCGAATTACTTACGGGAATTGCGTTTCATTTTCTTCATAAGTGTGAGGGAGAATTTTATATTTCTTTTCTTCATAATTTGAAATAGTGGCCTAGAACACCCTTGAAGGGTAAAAGCATGAAATATTTGAAAAAAAGCAGAACCTCGTCAATTCGAACCCAAATTTTTGACAAAAAAATATCCAGATTTTTTTTTTGTAAATTGTATTTGAGAAATAATGTTTTGGTTCGCGCACAAATATTCGTTCATGTAAATTGGAAAAAAAAACTTTTTTTGCGAATGAAAGGAAAAAGTTTTGAGGGATGAGTAGGAATCTGAGGGTCAGTGTGTCCAGGAATGACGGACGTATGAATTCATCCCTCCCATTGCGGTGCAAGGTGACGTAAATATAACGTCAGAAAAAAGTCGTGGGAACATATTAAATTGCGAATACCTACATAGATTAGATAAATTAATCCTGTTTGATGATAGATGGCAGCACTTTCGTTTGTATCTGAATAACGTGTCTACGCAGACGCAAGGATAGATAATTGACATTGTACTGATTTTAAATTCAAGAAATTACACAACAAATCGGAAAACAGATTATCTTCCATTATTTTATAATACTTTTCATATACAGTTTAATGTACATTCTTATTTTCTTATCATTATAATTACCCTCCTGTGAACCACTGTGTATCATGTATCATGTATCACCGGATTGTAAAAGCCATTTTATGGCGTATAAAAAAAAAATACAAGTATTGCGGTTCCCAATATATCAATACACGATTTAACCATACTTATCAGTAGAGACCGGATTATATGCATATGCAATTGCATATTTAGACCTTTTTCAGCGGTAGTTGCATATTTTAGCAAAACAATTGAGATCTTGCATATTTACGCTCGATCTCGTTCATCGATCAGATGCCTCACATAGTGACATCAAGGGTATTATCAATGACTTCGATAGTGACGAGGCTTTGAGGCTGTAGGGAACGATATTCTACAAAGGAAAAATAGTTTTTACGCTGGCAACTCAGCCGACGTCACTTAGCGCCGAGCTAAGTTCGTTAAATTTACCGAAGATTCATTCGTCTTCCGACCGTCCAGTCCGCTTCTCACTTGTAGAGATATCGTCTCCCTCATACTTCCTTCTGATATAAATTTGTCGTGTGTAAATTAAAATAAATATTAGCTTCAGTGCAAACTAGTTATTTTATTTGAAATATCTCAGTAGACTTTTGGGTACATTTATGGAGTCAGATAAATTGGTAAACTTGGGCGGATTGCCCGAACACATGGTAAGTTACAGTCTACCTACATGGGTTCACACATCCCCAACAGTTGCCCCCTGCCAAACTGCCCGAACACATGGTAAGTTACAGTCTACCTACATGGGTTCACCTACCAAAGGTCTTCCCTGCCAAACTGGTGACCACCAAAAAAACACGCAGAGGGACGACATGAAAAAATCTCACAGGTAGCAGCGACCGGACGAGCGGAGGACGAATCCTGAGATTCAATACACCCGGTGAGCCACTTTCATATTTTAAAATTACATAAAATAACTTAGCTTCCATTTCGTTTTATTGCCACCGGGAGAACTCAGTAATTTCACAAATAATATGCATCGCATATTCTGTCAATTATTTCGATAATGACAGCGCCAAATGGGCATTGCAAAAAGATATTGACGTATAATATGATTAATAAATTGCTTTGATTTTCAGCTAAAACATGGTTTTTTCCCAATTTTTGTTTTTTCCATACATAATATATTTAATCTTGCAATCTTAATTGTAAAATCCACCATAAATTACAACTGTATGACGTAAAACGGTATTTAATCGTTGTGTTCTATCTTTCCTGAAACGATCTAGATGTCTCATGAAATCCCTGACAAATAATGTGTATTTCTCCTTGTTTTTTCAATAAAAAGGATTAAATTTGCTCGTACACTCTATTTCAGTGAGAATCACGCATCACCCAGCTGCGCGGCGTAAAGCCCGATGTACACCGGTACGAGCTACGCGGGGCAGATTTCCAGCGCAAAGGACGGCAGGAAACCAATCTCATGGAAAAAGACATCACATCAGACACGTGAAAGTTTTAAAAATAGTTTCTTATTAATCTTATCATTTTTTCCAGCATTGTAAAAAATTGTTACATGAACTGATGCCTATACAATATGTTACAACTTGCATATGTTCCTTTTAAAAAATCTGCAGAACTCATGTAATCCAATCGCATCTCGGAAATGTAACTACCTACAAATAAATTGATCATCAGCTAGAGTATTTCAATAATATTATTAAAGTTTAGCACTTTTCATTCCGGCGATAATATTAAATTTCATGAGTTTTTTAAAAAATTTTTTTCAAGTAATTAAAATTTTAACTCTTCGGATGAATTCGTCAATTTAAACTTTACTAAATACTTTATCACAACATCCAAAGTAAAATATCAAAATTTCAGTTATTTTCAACATTTTTAATAAAACTTTAATAATTTTAATAAAATTTTAACAATTCTCAGAAGTTTCTAACAATTTTAAATACCATTTTTAAATTAATATGGGTTATAAATTAAAAAAACAACTATTCCATACATATACTCTTGATTTGAATTTTGCCATACGTATTTGCCATATCTGCTGTGAATTGTTTTGACCAAATCGGGACATGATTACTTTCGGAAAGGACACTAACGAAGAGAATACCAACGAATCAAGCCCAAGCGATCTCATCGTAACCAACGAAGGAAACACCAGCGGATCAAGCGCAAATAATCCTCCCACAAGTCCAAGAGGCAAACCCAGCAAAAACAACATGGAAGGAAACAACGGACCACCATCGGACGTGCACCATGTGTCGGTACGCTTACCAAGCTGCTGGAAGACCAACATCGCTCTCTGGTTTGCCCAGGCCGAGGCACAGTTCGTGAATTCACGAATAAAAGACGACTTTACCAAATACAATATCGTCATTGCCGCTCTAGATACTGACACCCTGCAGATAATAAGCGACATAATAATTAATCCACCAGGCCAGGAAAAGTACGTACGCATCAAGACTGCCCTCATCGAACGTCTTCAGGACTCTGAGGAGAATGCTACTAGAACTTCAAAAACAAGTACTTACACTTACAAGAGAAATCAAACAACTGAAGTTAGACCAATACAATGTCAATCAACAATCTAACTATCAAGGACGAAGTAGACAAAACTTTCGCCAAAATTTTTATGACCAGTCTACATATAGGCACAACCCCGCTGGAAGACCAAGGTCAGGGTCTCGCGGGAGGTCTCCAAACAGGAACACAACTGGATTTTGCAAACTTCACAAGAAATATGGAGAGAAGGCGTATAAGTGCTATCAACCATGCACATTTCATAGAGATAATTCGAAAAACAACGGCAACGCCACACAATAAGTGTGATTTTGCTAAGAGTAGCTGTCCATCGTAACTTTCCTTACTTACGCACAAGTAACAAAAACACTTGTAGCAATTTAACAGGCACAGACAACAGGTAACTGACCATTAGAGTCAGCAAACAGGAAACTGGCCATTTAACAGGCACAGGCAACAGGAAACTGACCATTAGAGTCAGACAACAGGTAACAGGCAACAGACACAAGACACAGGCAACAGGAAACTGGCCATTAGAGCCAGACAACAGGCAACGGATAACAGACACAGGCAACAGGCAACTGGACGCAGCTCCAGCCAACAGGCAACAGGCAACAGATATCACCAGCTAACAGGCAACAGGCAACTGGACAGAGCTCCAGCAAACAGGCAACAGGCAACTGGAAAAAGGAATACTAAAGGACAACTCAATAGCTACTATCTCTAATTTAAAAGAGACAAATCGATTTTACCGCCATCTTCTCTACTTCAATATTTTCTATAATTTATATATCAAAGCACTATCACACATATTCCAGAATACAGTAGCTGACACAATATCTCAATCTGAAGAGACTAACTGTCCTACTTCAAACAACTAAGGATTGTAGGGAAAGCGCAGAGTCAACCTGACGATCATATTAAGGCAAAAGATGACTCCGCCCTCGTCCTATGTTAAATTAATGTTTCCTGATACTTAAATATGACCAACAAAATGTTCCCAGCTGAACTCACATTGGGTAGCACACCAAAATCACCATGAGATTTCTTCAATGAAACTCTTAAGGAAGAACCTGACATCTACGTCGGACGACTGCAGAGAATTTGAAAACATCAAATCAACACCTGCCAGTGCTAATGGATCAAGAAAATGTAGAGGATAATACGCCAGCTTCCACATCTGTCCAGGAACCACTCCCAGAAATCAAGAAAACAAGATCTTGTCGAAGAGTCCATTTTCCCGACAGATACAAGTCAGAAAGCAAATATTGGCAAAATTAGAGATAATTAATTCTTTTCCTTTCTACAGATCCCATATTAAATTAAAAATGACTAACAAAGTAAATAAAAAAGCATATACAATGCATATCTTAAACCATATACTTGTAAAATTACTGGTACTATTGTCTACAACATTAATACAATTTTGAGCTGTAGTACTAAAATTATTTGTTTTATACAGTACATATTGGTCATCAAAGTGATGAACCATTTAACCAATGAAAATTTTTCATTTTTTAAAAATCATGTAAACCATGTAACTAGTTTTAAGAAAAATTTAACACTATATTGCGTGAAAAACAATGTATGTACTTAGACAATAGTCATTTTCAAACATAATATTAACAGAGCGTAATATGTCTTGTATTGACCATATACTCAATATAACACATATTATCGTAAAACAACTTTATACTTATCTTGTTTAAAAAAATAAAACATTCCGCAGCTTGCGATGAGTATTTAAGTAGTAAAGCTAACCACTCGGTTATATGCGTTAAAGTTTTTATAAATTTTCAAAATTTTATACAACTTTTTCTTTTAAAAAAACTTTTATAGAATTTTGGAATGAAATTTTTATATGTACCTAGTTTAAGAAACTTATCAAGTTATTTTGTAAATTAATAAAATAAAAACAAGTACCTTCACCATATTTAGAATAGGAATGTTGTCATATTCCAGTGATAGGAAAATTACTTTGTATGAATAATTTTTAGATAATCCTGTATCATACTTACCTTTGCCACATAAGAGTAATAAATTTTTCATATTTCAGTGATAGAAAGATTACTTTGTATGAATAATTGTAGATATTACTATATTACTTTCACCTATAACACTCATTAATGTATTCATACATGAATAACTTATCCAAGTTTCAAACCATTCCGCTAGACGCGTTGAATATTAACCATGTACTTTATCATATTTCAGTAATAGAGTATTTACTTTATACGATAATAGGCTATAGTTATTATAACACTGTTACATTATAGGTACATAATTTGTCTTATATTGACCACACACTCAATATAACACTTATTAATTACATATTTCCATTCCAAAATAAATTTTTTAGAACATTACGCACTTTGCGATGAAAAAGTAAAATGTACTTCTAACCACTCCGCTGTACGCGTCGAAGTTAAAAACTATACTCTAAAATGTTATAGAATTCTTAAATACAAATATTACATGTACCTAATTTTAAAAATTTACCAAGTTTTTCTATTATGTTAAAATGTTAAGTTAATAAAAGGTTTCAAACACGTGCAACCAGATGTTCCTTGACGTCCACATCTGATTGAACGGGTTAAAATTTTTTATCATACGATAATGATTCGTTCCAAATGCTTAAGGAAACGTGATAATGTTATTATTAACTAAATTCATTATAAATTATTATAAATTCATAACTCAATAGTTCTAAAGGTGAATTATATACCTGTCATTGACTAAGACATACCATATCTAAATGTTTTAAAAAATACATAACACCTCAAATAACATCACATTTCGTTAAGCAATTGACATTAATATACACTTGTTTGTTCATGAAAGTTCGGTAACAGTAAATAAGATATATAATGGATATAATACCACACATAAAATAATTTAACCCAAGTTTCATGAACACAACTATATATTTTTTATATTAAGTAAAAAGTTTACAACCTTATATTGTTTAAGAATAGGAATAAAATAAAAACATGTATTTCGTACACGATTATAGTGTCAAGAGAGTTTTTAAAAAGAATTTTCATATTATAATGATAGGGAAATTGCTTTATATTAATAATTTCTGGTAGTTCAGAATTATACTTGCCTTATATATATATATAGGTACCTACTTGCTCATTAAGCTTAAGTAACCTGATAAAATGAATAAATAATGATTCAATCATAGGTCATACAACTCTCAGTGCTCCAAACAAAATGTTTGTCGATGCAAACTTTCAAGCAAAACTTTAATGCAAACTTAAAAAATGTAAAAAATTCTACAAATAGCAATTCTGTGAAATACGACATGTTATAATTAAGTATATGTTAATTTTAAGTATATAACATTACATTAGTTATTTTTTTCTCACCTACTTTTGTTATCGTTTTGCAAACTGGGGTGGAGGTATGTAGGGAACGATATTCTACAAAGGAAAAATAGTTTTTACGCTGGCAACTCAGCCGACGTCACTTAGCGCCGAGCTAAGTTCGTTAAATTTACCGAAGATTCATTCGTCTTCCGACCGTCCAGTCCGCTTCTCACTTGTAGAGATATCGTCTCCCTCATACTTCCTTCTGATATAAATTTGTCGTGTGTAAATTAAAATAAATATTAGCTTCAGTGCAAACTAGTTATTTTATTTGAAATATCTCAGTAGACTTTTGGGTACATTTATGGAGTCAGATAAATTGGTAAACTTGGGCGGATTGCCCGAACACATGGTAAGTTACAGTCTACCTACATGGGTTCACACATCCCCAACAGTTGCCCCCTGCCAAAAGGCGATGCTAGTATTTAAAAAAAAAACTAGCTATGATTAGCCCTCATTTCGCCTACATACCTGCAAGTATGAGCTTGAAACTCGAGGATTGGCGTTGAATGAATCTATTCAGGTTATGAAGAAAATTCGCCTTATGAAATCCTGGTTGTCAAAGCCATTCCCGAGTTGACTCAAAGAAAAGTTTGAAAACTTATTGAACAATAAACCAGGGTTTGAACCCTTGTGCCAAATTGATAGTTTCATCAACGAGGCAGGTGAAATTTTGCCCGGTACAATAAGTTCAAAAATCGCACCCACAGACAGTTTGAAAATAACCTTACAAGTCGAAACAGCTGTTACTAAAATACATTCTAAAATACTTGCAGAACTCCTAATAACATTATTAAATTTAATTTTAAATAAATTTCTAAAAATTAAAATGGAGTTCTACGAATTAAACACAAAAACAATTAATATATAAAAATATATGTTTTTTTGTTTGGCAGAGGGAGGGATTGCAAAGGAGACATAGTAGCGGTAGAGGATAGCAGGGGGTGAATTTCGAAAATTCATGCTTCTTATTCAGACAGCTGTATTCTGATTTATTCATGTACATACCGGATGGGAATACATTTTTTTTAACAATAGCTCCACACAGGAGTCACCGAGGAAAAAAATCCCTCAGGGCGGTCATCTTTGGATATGCTGTGTGGAGGGTCTTTTTAGGGAAAGGAAAGAGAGAAAGTTCTGAGAAAGAAAAGGGAATAAGGAATGGGTAGGAATCTGGAGGTCCAGGAGTGAGAGACGTTTGAATCCATCCCTCCCTGGCTGAAGAGGTCTAGATAATGTATGCCTTAAGCAGTCTCTCCCTATCCGGCCCGCCACGAAATAGGTGACCAAACGAATTCGCCACCAAGAACTAGACAAACCTCACCCCAAGAACTCTGCCAAATCACCAAACGTAGCGAATTATTCGGTGTGACCTATGGCAGTGTGGTTGTTTATCCAATAAATGGTTCCTGGGACGATGGTACCCATACCCATCTCTCAAATTACAAATACTGTGTATCCAAAAGTACCCACACCACAATAAACACAATTAAAATACAAACTTTCTTTTTCAACGCATGCCGGGTACTGCTTACAAGGATAATTAATACATTGGAATATCAAGTCACTTATTTGCGCTGTCATAGTGGGCATGGCGTATGGCGTACGGCGTGCTTTCAAAAGACTGGTTATTTGTGCGTCCAAATCCGTGGTAAATGTTACCAGATTGTGTGTAATTCTTTGGGATAACTGTCGCCTTCTGGGCTTGCGACATTATCAAGTAATCCTTGTCGTTTGATGGTCCATTTGAGAGAGGCGTCCCTGAAACAAAAGTACTCGACCTAAAAAAAAACACAAAAAATTAGAAGAAAAAAAAAATCCATTTCTAAACATAGCATTCTCTTTTCAGCTCGATACACTTTTCTCAGTGATTTTCAATAGCTTCGATATATGGGCGGACGTATTCGCCACCAAGACCCTGACAAACCTCACCCCTATGAACCCGGGCACCCCTGCTAAGTCACCAAACGTAACGAAACACTTGGGTGACCTACGCCAGAAGTGTTGGTTATCAAATAAATGGTTCCCAAGGCGACGGTAAATAAAAATTGATAGGTAGGCAGAGAGGATAGACTGCCATAAAACTATGAGGTTTGTCCTGGTCTTGATGGCAGATACATCGGCCCATCTGCTGCATGGCGGGCCGGATCGAGAGAGACTGCTTGAGGGAGATTTTTGACCTCTCCAGCCAGAATCCTTCGACCCTACGTCCGTCACACTTGGACACACTGACCTCCAGATTCCTACCCACCCCTCATACCTATTTCCTACCTAGAACTTCCTCTCCTTCCTTTTCTTCAAAAAACCTTCACATAGCATTCTCTAAGATGACATAGGCCCTGAGGGAAATTATTTTCCTCACGGCCTTCTGTGTGGAGCAAATCCATAAAAACAAAAACATCAAAATCTCATACATACTCAATATGGGTACTGCCACCTCGGGAACCATTTATTGGATAACCATCACCTCTGCCGTAGGTCACCCCACGTGGTTAGCTAAGTTTGGTGACTTAGCAGGGGTGTGTTCAGATCTTAATGGCGGATTCGCCTACCCATCAGATGCGTGGAATACTGACCCCTGGAACTACCCACCCCACAAACCTTTTTCCTTCCCAGAACTTCCTCTCCATCTTTCCCTTAAAAAGACCCTCCACACAGTATTCCCACAGATGACATAGGCCGTAGGTGAAATTATTTTCCTCAGGGCCTCTTGTGTGGAGTTAATGTAAAAAAAAATACACATCTGTTATTTTTTCTCTGTTGTTATTTCTTTTGACATAACACGACTCAAGCATTGATCGTGCCGTGTTTTCCGTGGGCGACCCTGACTTCTACCAACTATTACTTAGTATAAAACAAAGTCGCTTCCGCTGTCTGTAAGCTTAGTTCTTTTATACTACGCAACGGATTTTCATGCGGTTTTCATCAATAGATATATAAAGCGATTCGTGAGGAAGATTTGTAGGTTTATAATTTGTCAAGGTTTTGTGTAAATTGGTTGAAATATAATAATATAACATATGCGGGCAGTGGGCTGGCAAGCGGGCGGTGTGAATTTGAAATGTATGCAAATTAACAGATGGCGTTGGTTATAAATGTTGAATAATGGCGTTGTCTCTAGATGATGTTGTGTTTCGTTAGCCAGAGCAACGTGTTGCTGGGTCAGCTAGTTTAAAATATGTATACTGCCAATTATTTCATAGTTTTAAGTTGGCACCTGATCTGGATACCATCTGTGGCTGGCCGGTGGAACTATAATTGAAAATGTGCTGATTGGCGGGAAACCAGCTGGGCGCCATCTTGTTGGAAACATGGCCGCCGCTGCCACCATTTTGTATTGTGGACGAGCCGCTCCCGCCCACCGTACTGTAGAGGGCTTTCAGCGGGGGGTGACAATTGATGTACAGCTCGGGGTGACTTAATGGAGATGAATCTGGTATCTGAAACAAAATATATTTTATTCAGAATTAAAGGAGAATTGACAAAGCACGTGCCATAAATACATTTTATGAAATTTGTATATAAAATTTATAATAGCGTGCAAGTTGGTTGAAAATTTTGGGTATTTCATATAATTTAGCTGCAGGAAGGAAAGGCGGTAGGGGGGGGGAGGGAATCCGGGAGAGGGTAGAGGAATGAAAGAGTGGGGGTTCGCGGAACTTTTCTTTTTTTACATTAGCTCCACACAGGAAAATAATTCCCTTCAGGGCCTGTGTCATAATTGGGTGTGCAGTGTGGAGGCTCTTTTTAGCAAAGGAAAGAGAGGTAGTTCTGGGAATGAAAAGGGTATTAGGGGTGGGTGGGGACTCCCTCGACCATTCTCTCCTGATCCGTATGATACCATACAGTTGGTGGGCAGACGCATCCACTCCCAAGACCCGGACAAACTTTACTCCCCGGCACCCCTGCTAAGTCACCAATCATAGTGAACAACTTGAGGTGAGCTAAGGCAGAGTTGTTGGTTATCCAATAAATGGTTCCTGCCTCGGTAATGGTAATGGTAATCGCCTCCCAAAGGAACTGGTGGATGCGGGGAGGCGGAGAAATGGGAACCAGGGTTGAACGGGAACCCATGGGAAAAACAACACACAGGGGAAGAGTGACGGAAGGGTGGGGTACGAGGGAGTGCAAGAGAGATGGAAGGGTGGGGTACGAGAGAGTGCAAGAGAGATGGATGGCAAAGGAGACATAGTAGCAGCAGGGGACAGCAAGAGACAATTTTGAGTGGCATTGCAACGCATGCCGGGTATTAGCTAGAAGAGATTAAGAATAAACAAATACAATTTGGGGTCGGGTATGGGTACCGCCGCCCCGGAACCATTTATTGGATAACTAACACCTCTGCTATAGGTCACACCAAGTGTTTCGTTACATTTGGTGACTTAGCAGGGGTGCCCGGGTTCACGGGATGAGGTTTGTCTAGATCTGACGGCGGATGACCTGGACCCATTGAACCCCAGATTCCTACCCGCCCTGACATAGGCCCTGAGGGAAATTATTTTCCTTAGGGCCTCCTGTGTGGAGCTCATGTAAAAAAAAATTATATATATATATATAAAAATTATATAAAATTATAACTTTATATATCCATGTAAAAGCCCCTATGGGCAAATAACAATAATAAATAAATAAACTAAAATACTTCAACTAAAATTGTTAAATAGATTTCGAAAATTCGTCTTTGCAAACTTTAAAACATTAACATGGTAAATTGAAGTTATAACCTTATCCAACCAAAGTGGCGAACCATAATGCGCCTCGTAACGAAGAAAAAATATTTAGAACCCAATGAAGTGCTTATAGCAACTACTAAAATATTCAATACGTATAGGTTTTTTAACGACAAAAATTTCTGATTCTTAAAATTACAAATGCTATGTCAAAATTTTTTTTACAACTTGAAATATTTGTTTCTTCCATTAATTTTTTTATTTATCTTCTACTAACGAGTTCCTGGCATGCGTTGCAATACCACTGTCTTAATAAATATTTTCTTTCTCTCTGCGCCATACATTTTTAACGACATCTGTTTAAAAGTATATTGTTGATTTTCTTATTTCTCCGTTATTAATTTTGCAGTAGATCAGATTTGAAATCATTTTTAATTTCATCAACAGATGTCTCTTTCGATTTAAAAAATATATTATTTACATTTTTAGCGAGAAGTTAGTGTAAGGAGAATACATGACGCAAATCTGAATGGTAGAAGAAGTCGGGGACGCCCGAAAAAGACGTGGCACGACCAAGTGAATCAGATACTTGAGTCAGGTCATGTCAAGAGTTAGAATAATAGAAGAGCATGTATGAGACGATGTATGAATGTGAACGACGCAAGGAGTGTGTGGCAAGACCGAGTTGTTTGGCGGTCCGTCATCTCTGCCTATCCCGCGGAAAAACGGTGTGATGGTTAGTAAGTTATTGTTTATATAAAAAAAATAGTAAAGCCTACAATACACGACATCTTTTTTCAGCCCGATTCCAATTAGAGACCAAAGCCAACAATTTTCGCTTTACGCGTTCGCTATTTTCATCTCTATTTTCTTATCTACGATTTCAATTATAATGAAAATGATTGCAAACAACACACGAACCATGCTGTTTGCTGTGATGCCAACTTACTGAAATCGAAGATATTGAAATAGAGATGAAAATAGCGATCGCGTAAAGCGAAAAATGTTGACTTTGGCTCTAATTGAAATAGGCCTGAAAAAAAATGTCGTGTATTGTAGGCTTAAGATATTTTTTGGACGCGAATTCTACGAACTGTCTGAAAATACATATTTTTTTTGGGTTTTTAATTTTTTTTCACTATATATTGTAGTAAATTGAAATTTTTATTTTGTTGTCGATTTTTATTCATATTTATTTCGAATAATTCTTCCCAAAATCACAACTTTTTTAACGACCTCTATTTAAAATTGTATTGTTCAGTTCCTAATTTCTCCGCTATTAATTCTCCTGTAGATTAGATTCGAAAACATTTTTTAATTTCATCAATAGATGTCTCTTTCGATTTAAAAAATATATTATTTACATGTTTAGGTATGTTCTCAAATGGCAAGCAAACGTCCTATTTAAATAATATATTCCTTTTATAGTTTACCAGCTGACCCGACAGATGTTGTCCTGTGTCGGCTATGAATATTTAATTCGAACTGGAATAAATAATAAAAAAAGAAAAAATATTTCTAAAACATATTGTTTATTGAAATGCATTTTGATACAATTGTTTCTCCCTGCGTGTCCTTTCCCATTCGTTCTATTCCCCTTCCTCTCCCGCATCCGTCTAAGGATGGGTCTACCATGGATAGAGGCCGAACAATCAGCACAAGACAGGGACTTATGGAGGAGCCTTGTCGATGCAATGGGTCCCCGACCCGAATAGGACAAGGGGAAGAAGATGTAGATGCAGATGAGGTTAGAACCCTATACAAAAGAGGTGACGACTTTATTACTGCCATCTATTGGAGAAATGATGTAACTATTTACTGAACTTCGATACAACTTATTATAGTACAGCTGCTTACATCATATTATTATTTATAACTCTTTCCGTTAAATTCAATAGATGTCACTAGCTGATCCCATTGATTTATTTATTACAACGGAATTTAGCTTCTCGAGAAACTAGATTGTTCAGAGTTTAGTCAACAGTCCACAATGGATTGCTGATACCAACCCTAATGTACACATATATACATTTTTCAATTACCTCCACACATGAAGTCCTGAGGAAAATAATTCCTCTCAGGGCCTATGTCAACTCTGGAGATGCTGTGTGGAGGGTCTTTTTAGAAAGGGAAGGAGCGGAAAATCTGGGAAGGTAAAATGGATGAAGAAAATAATTCCTCTCAGGGCCTATGTCAACTCTGGAGATGCTGTGTGGAGGGTCTTTTTAGGAAGGGAAGGAGCGGAAAATCTGGGAAGGTAAAAGGGATGAGGAGTAGTTAGGAATTTTGTGGTCAATGTGTCCAGGAGTGACGGACTCATGAATCCATCCCTCCCACTGCGGTGAAAGGCGATGGTTCTAGAGAGAGTCCGGTTGGAAAGGTCTAGTTTAGTTCTCACTCAACCACTCTCTCTAGATCCAGCCTGACACGCAAAAGGTGTGCAAACGCATTCACGGCCAAGACCTAGACAAACCTCATCACGTGAACCCGGGAACCCCTGCTAACGTAGCGAATCACTTGAGGTGATGTATGGCAGGGGTGTTGGTTATCCAATAAACGATTCCCGGGGCGGAGGCACCCATACCCGCCTCCCACATCAGAGCACGGCCGTCAGTTAGTATTGCTGTCCTTGTTTAACGGGTATTACAATACGATACGTCGTTGATCCATCCGGCACTGGTGCATAGTAGGGAAGCACGTCAAACGCGCACCCTACATAATTATGTACACACTTTTAACTTGTAATATGAGAACTGATCGTTTCTACGACTCCCTCTTGAGTTCAACAGTTCAACTCTGAATGATTTGCCGGCCTCTGTGTTTCCTCCCTCCTACAACATGAATCTCTTCAAGACCAGTGTTCACTCCTTCCTTTCCTCAGGGAGACTCTCCAAGGATGACATAGGCCCTGAGGGAAATAGTTTTCCTCAGTGCCACCTGTGTGGAGTT
This sequence comes from Limnephilus lunatus, assembly GCA_917563855.2. Taxonomy (NCBI): domain Eukaryota; kingdom Metazoa; phylum Arthropoda; class Insecta; order Trichoptera; family Limnephilidae; genus Limnephilus; species Limnephilus lunatus. The sequence goes on along the minus strand of OU830592.1, from coordinate 108,493,126 downwards.
AAAAGTCCCTAATAAGATTGGTTCCCACGGCCGACACACATGAGAGGGGACCTTGTTCCAGACTTGCCAAACAAACTATCACACCACAAAAATAACAAATTATATGAACTACGTATCAATACAAAAGTATATATATTTATTTAGAATAGGTAAGTATGCATGTATGTATATCATAAATTATTATTATTTTATTTTTATTTTTTTATTTTAGCGACTATATAAAATAATTGTTACACACAAAATATAATGGTGAAATTAAATATGAAATATCGTATTTCTTAGTCCTCCTCAATAAATCAATAATAATGCTTAAATCATTTTTATCAGGGCCTCCTGTGTGGCGCTATATTTTTCTAGCGCCCCCTAATTCGTGAATCTGAAACAGCAATTGTCATCACGATTATATTTACCACAACGGGGGAGGCGTAATGGGATAGGGTAAGATGAGATGGAATGGGATGGGTTTCTTTGTGTCTCCTACCGCTCCCCTGAAAGTCTGAAACGCCCCCTCCCCTCAATTTTCTCTTGGTCTTCTATCGCCCCGATCATAAATCATTTTTATCAGGGCCTCCTGTGTGGCGCTAATGTAAAAAAAAAATTGCTGACTTTTCATAATTTTTTTTCTACATGTCATCACTTGTCTCGCAGCCGAGTAACCGCCTAAATAAGCTTTAAACATACTGGTTTAGTAAGTTATTCATTATATCACTTCAGGGCATAGATTCTCAACCTCTTTTTACCCACCGCCCACTTTGACATTATATTTTTTTCTAGCGCCCCCTCATTCGTGAATCTGAAACAGCAATTGTCGTCACGATTATATTTACCACAACGGGAGAGGCGTAATGGGATGGGATGGGGCAAGATGGGATGGGATGGGTTTCTTTGTGTCTCCTACCGCCCCCCTGAAAGTCTGAAACGCCCCCCTCCCAATTTTCTCTTGGTCTTCTATCGCCCCCCCTGAAGGTCTGAAACGCCCCCAAAAGTCCATTATCGCCCACTTTGAAAACCTGTGCCCCAGGGGATTCACATTTCACATTATACTATTACATTGTGTGTCTAGAAATTAAACAGTAATCTTACATCAATTAAAAGATAGTACATTAAAAGATATTACATAGGTATAACAGGGGGAAGGTAGTACATAATATATCATATATTTATGAATTTTGTACTCATTTAATACACTTTTGATAGAATTTTTATATTTATTTTCTTTTCATTTGAAGATATCTATATCAGAGAAAATGTTATTATATGTTGAACACAGTCTAATAAGGCAAGCATTTTGGTTTGAATTTGTTTTACAGTGTTCTTCCTTAAAAATATTACACGAAAGTGTGTGCCGTGTAGGTACTTTAAGTCGGTTATATTATTTACAATTTTATATAGCAACATCGAATCTGAGAATTGTCTGCGTACACTCAATGCATCAATTTTGAAGACATTTATTGCATCAAGATAATTATTAAATCGATTGTACGATTTGTAAAAAAGGTATTTTATGAATTTTTTCTGGATTGATTCAATTTTGAATAAATTATTCAGTTGTATAAAACATATACATATGACTGTGAAACGATGATAACTTGTAAAATTGTTAATTTTTTATAAATGTAGTTCTTTTCTCTTAATCCTCATTTCCTTTAGAGCGGGGTCGCCAAGATTACCTGAAAATAATGCGCTTGATTTAGGAAAGGTGGAAAAGTAGGGATATACTGTTTTTATATTCTGTGGCATAGAACTCGGTGGAACTTTTTTCTAAACTCTAGTTTACTTGAAGATTACAATTTATCTTTTTATTAAAATAAAATAAGTATTTCATAAAATGAGATAAGACTGTTTTGTTAAAAATAATTTCAATTTAAAGTACATATTTGAAACTTCAATATCCACGTCGAAAACTTTTTTATTTTTAAATTGGAAAAACAGGACGAGCATAATCCGTCAACGAGTTGAACAATATTGGCAGCGCAGCACAACAGACTATTGTACGGGTAATTGTGAACTGGTTAATGGAGAACGTTTCAAAAATATTTATAATTAGTTTGAAGACAATGCTCTTACCTATTTTTGGCCAAATTTTCTTTGGCCGTCCCTGTGTGCGCTGCTCCGGAAAACCAACACCTATGAGACTTGGCAGAGGTTCGTTGGTGAGGTTTGTCTAGGTCTTGGCGGCGAATGTGTTTTATAAATTTAATAAATTCCAACAACATGTAAAGAATACTCTAAAAGACTGTAAAAACCCAATGTTTATTGATTTGTCATATGACAAAGTTAAATTACTAATCCTAAGATACCCAGGTTATATGGATTCTTAAAAATTCATAAGACTAATTGCCCTATCAGACCGGTTGTCGCCTTTTGTAATTCTCCTACCTTTAAATTAGCCTCCATTGTTACTAATGGGTTCAATAATTCCAATGTGTTTTTCCATAAATATGTGTTCAAAAAGTGAACACTACCGACATCTATCGGGATGTTTTGAAGCTTATTATTACAGGAATTATTTACCAGTACCAAGCGATATAGTCGCAAAGCTTTGTCAGTCGGTGAAACAGATTTCTCTGTACTTTATTTTGCATTATTATTTCAGTGTGTCATGTCAAAATGTCTTTGTTTGTGTTAGTTATTTTTAGGTTATAAATACTGTAAACCAGTTAAAAATAGTCTCTTCTCTCTTGAAAAACATAGTAATGGTCTAAGTTGAGACCTATTTTAAGTGCTTGCGGGTTGGAATAAGTTTCTTTTCATTGTAACATGTGATACTACCAAAATAAATTAAGTTTGTTAAAAGTGCAAATTCCATGGCGTCTTTATTTGAGATTCTTCTAAGATGACAAAACACAACAATATGCAATCAAGAATTCTATTGAATTAGTGAATCATTTGAAGGACTTAGTTCTCCCAGCTAACTCTAAACTAATTTCATTTGATGTTATAAACCTTTTTCCCAATATACCTGTGATTGAATTTAAATCTTTAGTAGCTAACTTATTTAATAATTCCTATTTACCTGATGACCTGTCTAATGATCTTTCTCGCCTTTTTAACGTTTGTTTAAATCATAATTATTTTTAATTCAATGAGGTTTTCTACCAACAAAAAGTTGGTCTTCCGATGGGAGCACCCACTAGCCCTGTATTAGCTGATATATTTATGGATAATATAGAAAATAAGATATTTGAATGTAAATCCCCTTTGTTAAAAAAGTTTTATTTTCTGGAAACTCTATGTCGATGATATTTTGTGTATTTGGACAGGCACAGACCGTCAATTAAATACTTTCCTATCCCTCCTTAATTCCTTTCATACAAAAATCCAGTTCACACGAGAGATAGGCATAAATTTCACTTTAAATTTTCTAGATCTCTCCTAATCCATCTTTAACAAAAAAATAGCTTCAACATTTATAGAAAACCTAAATTCACGGACACCATAGTTCATAATACCTCCAATCACCCTATCTCGCTTAAGAGGGCATTACCAGCGGCCGAAAATTCAAATTTCATCAAAAGACGGCCTCGCGATCGGAAGTTTTTTAGAACGAGATAGAAATACCACATTCGCTCCGCCGCAAGCAGCATATCCCACTCAACTGGCGATATCTATAGGATGGTTCAGACGACATCGATATTGAATTCTCGGTTCCAGCTTTTTCGGAATAAGTAGTTATTTGTAATTTGTTTACCGAAGTGCATAAACATAAATCGATACAAGTGAAATGCGTAAAAATAGTGGGTATAAAATAGGTACTTACGTAATATACAAATTTCTTGATTTTTGAAATGTTTTTACGAGTATTCTGTTGTTGTTTTTTAATTGTATTTCTACTGAGTGATATTCAGTTTGATTGTAAGAAATATCTCATTTTTACATATTTATTCTTCTCACAATAGGTATTATCAGTAATTTGGGAGGCGGGTATGGGTACTACCGCCCGGGAACCAGGGAGATTATTGTTGGTAATCTAAATTAAATTAAATTTCAAAAACCTCACCCCATGTACCTGGGTTCATTTATTTGTCCGGATCTTGGCGGCGGATGCACCTGCCCACCAACTGCATGGCAGGCCGGAACAGGAGAGACTGGTTGGACCTGGGAGATCTTTTACCTACCCAGCAGCACTCTCCGAAACATCTCCTTACAGTGGGAGGGATAGATTTTTATGTCCGTCACTCTTGGACTGACCCCCAGATTCCTACATGCCCCTGATACCTTTTTTCTTCCCAGAATCCCGAACCCAATTTGGGAAACGGAACTCAATTTGGACCCCTAGATCCCTACCACTCCTGGTACCTTTTTCCTTTCCAGAATCCAGAACTCAATTTGGGAGGCGGGTATGGGTACCGCCGCCCAGGAAACCATTTATTGGATAACCAACACCTCTGCCATAGCCATAGGTCACCCCAATTGGTTCGTTTCGTTTGGTGACTTACTTGCCCGGGTTCAAGGGATAAGGTTTGTTCGGATCTTGGCGGCGGATGCGTCTGCCCTCCAACTGTGTGGCAGGCCGGATCGGAAGAGACTGTTTGAGGGAGATCTTTTGACCTCTCCTGCAGGATTCTCTCGGAAGCCTTGCACCGCAGTGGTGAGGATAGACTCATACATCCTCTTGGATACACCGATCCCAGATTCCTACCCACCCCACCTTTTTTCCTTCCAAGAACTTCCTCTCCTTCCAACATTGCCTTATATACACGGTGGCGGGAAACCCGTGGTACATTCCGGTGACGTAATTATAAACAATAATTCACTAACACTAATACCCGGCGTTGTGCGAATTATACGCTCGCAACATTACCTTGCATATGTTCATAAAATCATCTCCAACTTTTATTCTTTATGTAATTTTCGAAATCCCAGCCGTTTTTGAGTTACACGCTCCAAAAATGTAGACATTTTCGAAAAAATCATTTAACCTTACATTTTTCATCAAACATTCCTTCATATCGTCTAAAATATTCATCAAAGAAATACATTTATTTTAAGGAAGGTTATAAAGAATTTAATTCCCTTTTAGAATATATATATATTGTTAGCAGCATATTTAAATATTGCCGCTCATCTGCCGCCAGAGGTACTGCTATCGCCTCTGGCGGCCAACAAGGAAACTACACCAGCTATTGCGGTCGGTAAAGAAGGGACGCTTCCTGGCTGGCGGCAATGCAGAAGATCTACCTACAACACGGACAGCCAACGGCTGGATTTACAAATGGCGGAACACGGAATATAATCTTGCTCATTCTTGAATGTTGTTATTGTCAATTAACGTGGAGACAATATATTTCATCATAAATATTAACTTAGCGTTTTATTATTGCTAACATCAGAAGTGGGATTCGTAAAAGCAAGTGTTAATTGGCTTTTGTTTCGTTCACCTGACAAAAACTCGTGTTTTGTATACAAACGGCGTCCATCATGGCGTCTCTCGAGTTTGTTTATGTTTGATGCCGGTGATTTAAATGACAATCTGTGTATCGGACTTCTGAAAATATGTGAAATGTTTGGACTTCTGTTGTGAATTTATGTAAAAATGCCGCGTAATTACAGTGATGACAGATGCATTGATGCCCGATATCGGAGGAATGCGTGGATCGTGTTTCCGCCGAAAGGCCGCATTGAAAATTTTAATTTGGTGCTTGAAAACTCATTTGTGGTTCAATGGGTTTGTCAAAAAGGCCTTTCCCTTTCGTGTTTATCATCGTGAGCCTAATTTGATGCTCGAAGACATTTGTCCAAAATGCCAACAACGGCTGTCAAAATAAAGTCGCTAGCATTATGCTGAGCGCATAAACTGAAATACATGGTGAATCAGAGAAGCTGACTTCAGGTCCAGAAGATAGCAGATAGATATGATCTCTTGATGGAAATTGGTTAAATGTTCGGAACCTCAAAATGTTTCAAAATTACGATGCTGAAAGTTTACGCGGCGATGACAGTATGATCTTGGTAGCCGTCTAGCTGACAAAAAGGGATCAATATGGTGATTTGCTTTTGAGTATGGACATCGCAGATGCCTTATTGCTATAACTAAAAGGAAATATGTTTGCGAAAATTAAAGCCCGTTTATGTGTGGCGAAAAGAAGTTGTAATCATGTTGAATTACAATTATGCCGACTTTCTATGTCAAAACCTAGTATTATGGTTCGAAGTTATTTGAAATGGTTTGGAGTTAATCGAAATGATTCAAAGTGGTTTGAAATGATTCGGAGATAATCAAAATGATTCGATGTTGAATGGTTCGAAGATATTCTAAATGGTGAACACCTAGAAATGTCAAGTATGGCGTTCTTTGGATTCTTCATGATGAGATTGGACATCGAGGTGTTAATCAAACACTGGCTGCCGTCCGGGACAAATACTGGTTTCCATGGAAGAGGAATGTTGTCACAAAATATGTGAAAAACTATTTTAAATGTTGGTTGGAAAATGAGATACTGGGTGATGTGATATGTGAGCCCGGGGTTTTTAGAAAATGGAGATGTCTTTTGCTGTTGCGTTGAGCAGGTAGATCAATTTACTATGATCTTTCGTGAAGAGCGTGAACGGAATGCTGCGAGTTATTGCTCTCCAGGATGGCTTCATGAAAAAAACTGCCGATTAGAGGCAAAGGCAGAAACAAGCATGAAAGTTGTCATCATGACAATTTTGGCGATGGCGTACCTTTTTGGGGTGCCACGGGTGCTTTTGATGAATATCAAAAGCGGCAGATGAAACGGTTCATCTCGAACCGATTCATAAACTCACAGGTTGATGAGTGGCAGGACCTTATGGTCATACGTGCTGAGACACGGGTGCTTTTGATGAATATCAAAAGCGGCAGATAAAACGGTTCATCTCGAACCGATTCATAAACTCACAGGTTGGTGAGTAGCAGGACCTTATGGTCATACGTGCTGAGACGCGGGTGCTTTTGATGAATATCAAAAGCGGCAGATGAAACGGTTCATCTCGAACCGATTCATAAACTCACAGGTTGGTGAGTGGCAGGACCTTATGGTCATACGTGCTGAGACGCGGGTGCTTTTGATGAATATCAAAAGCGGCAGATGGAACGGTTCATCTCGAACCGATTCATAAACTCACAGGTTGGTGAGTGGCAGGACCTTATGGTCTTACGTGCTGAAACACGGGTGCTTTTGATGAATATCAAAGGCGGCAGATGAAACGGTTCATCTCGAACCGATTCATAAACTCACAGGTTGGTGAGTAGCAGGACCTTATGGTCTTACGTGCTGAGGCACGGGTTCTTTTGATGAATATCAAAGGCGGCAGATGAAACGGTTCATCTCGAACCGATTCATAAACTCACAGGTTGGTGAGTAGCAGGACCTAATGGTCTTGCGTGCTGAGACAAGGGTTCTTTTGATAAATATCAAAGGCGGTAGATGAAACGGTTCAACTCGAACCGATTCATGCTTTTTGATGCAGATCAAAGGCGGCAGATGAAACAATTCAATGCAAAACGGTTATTTAAACCTTCGTATCGCGTTGGCGATACAGTTTTAATACGGATTTCTGGGGGAAATCCGGGGTACAGAAAGTTGAAAGGTCGGTTTCGGAGTTTGCCTTATAAGGTGGTAGAAGTCTTGCCGAACGATCGTTTTGACGTGTACAAAAGTTGAAAGGTCGGTTTCGGAGCTTGCCTTATAAGGTGGTAGAAGTCTTGCCGAACGATCGTTTTGACGTGGTGGGTACCAGACCCAATGGCAGCACTCACAGAGTGATGGTCGCATATGAAAATATGAGGAATTGACCAAATGAACAAATTTCTGCAATGGTCAGGAAGGGCGAGCAGGGTAATCTGTTTGTCAGTACCATTGTGGGGTTGAAAAAATTTCAATCCCTCTAATATTTTTTTTTCTTTTCTTTTAGCTTCCTGCTTTGAGGTCAAAGCAGTGGTCAGTATGGCCGTGTTAGCTGCATATTTAAATATTGCCGCTCATCTGCCGCCAGAGGTACTGCTATCGCCTCTGGCGGCCAACAAGGAAACTACACCAGCTATTGCGGTCGGTAAAGAAGGGACGCTTCCTGGCTGGCGGCAATGCAGAAGATCTACCTACAACACGGACAGCCAACGGCTGGATTTACAAATGGCGGAACACGGAATATAATCTTGCTCATTCTTGAATGTTGTTATTGTCAATTAACGTGGAGACAATATATTTCATCATAAATATTAACTTAGCGTTTTATTATTGCTAACAATATATACAAATGCAAATTAATCTCAAACCGGTCAACATTTACAGCAATTTTAAGTTTTTTCGTAAAATTTTGTCCTGAGATAATTATAATTTTCATTATAAAATACAATTTAAAATTTTTCAAGTGATATTATTTTTTCTACTTTCTTTAAAAACTGGCTTCAAACTGTGGTCACACGTATTATTAGGCGAACGAACAAAATGTGTGTCAGTAATGAGATAAAAACAGCGTTTGTCTGAAAATGATATTTTACGAAAAAACTTAAAATTGTTGTAAATATTTACTGGTTGGAGATTAATTTGCATCTAAATATATATATATATATAATTATATTACAAAAGTAAATTAAATTCTTTACAACTTCTTTAATATAAATTTATTTTCTTTGTTCAATATTTTAGACGACATGAAGGAATGTTTGATAAAAATGTGAGGTAAAATGATTTTTTTCAAAAATATCTACGTTTGTAGAACGTGTAACTCAAAAACGGCTGGGATTTCGAAAATTACATAAAGAATAAAAGTTGGAGATGATTTTATGAGCTTTTACTTAATTTAAGAAAATTTTCCTCTGCACCGTTTTCGAGATATAAGCGGAAACCTGAAAATTGGGACCTCCTGGGTGGGGGACCCCTCAACTCACCACCTAGACGTCAGGACTTTTAGTATGTTTACACCCTAAGCACCCTAAACAATTTTTTGAAGGAATCGCTTAGGTTCCTGCTCACGCACCCTAAAACCTTTTGGATCATTCATTGACTGGACGAACTTGTCTTAAGCAAAGTAGATTCAGAATCAAATTGAATTTGAGGATGATTTACGCAGATTATTGTTTATAAATTAATATGTTCATAAAAAGAAAAATAAATAAGTTAAAAATAGAAGAAAAAGTATGGTAAAAAGCTTCTGTTCCCGTGGTGAAATTTGAGTCCTCAGTTTTCCGCTTCTACCACGAATTTCCTGACACCGTGTGTACAAGGTAATGTTGCATGTCTATAATTTGCGCAACGTTGGGTATTAATGCTAGTAAATTATTGTTCATAATTAGGTCACCGTAATGTACCACGGGTTTCCCGCCACCGTGTATATGTCGCAGGCAAACCGTAAAATCAGGCCGTTCTTGATGCGTCTGAGGCACTTCACGATCTGCTGCCAGGCACTTCACGAAGTAACTAGGCGCACCATGATCTGCCTGATTTTACGATCGACCGCCGACATATATAAGGCAATGAAGTATGCGTGTAACTCGCGCAACGCCGGGTATGCAAGTAAATTATTGTTTATAATTACCACGGTAATAACAATGAATCTGTCACCGTAATGTACCGCGTATTTTTCGACACCTTGTATATGTCGCAGGCCAATCGTAAAAACAGGCAGATCACGATGCGCCTCAGGCAAATCACGATCTGCCGCCATTTCACGATGCAGCAGATCATGACGTGGCTAGGCGCAACATGATCTGCCTGATTTTACGATCGGCCTACGACATACATATGCAAGGTAATGTTGCGAGCGTATAATTCGGACAACGCCGGGTATTAGTGAATTATTGTTTATAATTACGTCACCGGAATGTACCACGGGTTTCCCGCCACCGTGTATATAAGGCAATGTTGCTTGCGTGTATTAATGCTAGTAAATTATCGTTTATAATTACCGCGGTAATTACAATTGAATCGGTCACCGTAATGTACCATGTATTTCCCGACACCGTGTATACACGGTAAGGCTGGGTAGTATTGCTATTTTATAATTTCCGCGGTATAAACGGATAAATCGGTCACCGTAATATCCATGAATCACAATGTATTGAAGTAATTACCCATTTACATTGATCAAACATACTTTGTCGAAGCCCATTTACGCGTACATAATAATATATATATAATAAAAATTTAAATTGCACATACCGATGAAACTTTACAGTCATTATTTACTTTAGAATGTTGATTCTTTTCTCTAAAAATTAAACAACATGTTATAAAAAATACACAATAAATCTGACAGATTCGTTCCAACGACCGTGTAGCATATAAGGTATGTACAACGTAAATTGATAATTAAATATTACTAATCTTTGTTTTTTCTCGTTATATTTCTCCCAGTTATGTTTTTGGTGTGGTAATTTTGATTTTTTTATGAAAGTTCTCTTTATTGATTTTTCTCCCCATTTTAAGCGGACGAATAAATTTAAAATGTTATGAACTGGACCGGCGCGGACAACACGACCGCTCGCTGCCGTGAATCGACAGATACTAACAGTTTTTCTTAGCGCCGTGCGCGTCAAAATACAGAATAAAATATTCACAAAAGCGTGTCGCAAATTCAACAGAATTATATACTCGAGAAAATATTTTTGGTTAAAAATTATTTCTAATATTTCAATAACATCTTAAGATAAATTTCTGTGTTAAAAATTCTGAGAGAAATCAATTTGTAAGTGTGTAATAAATAAGTCAAGTTGTAGTATTTTCGGCACAAAACGAATGCTTGGATTTTTATTTTAATGATTTTATTTGAAGTTAAATTAAAATTCTAAATCATAGTTTGCCTAGATAATGAACAGTTTTATAATACTGTATTACTATTTGGTATTAAATATGTATTGTATAATAACTTTACTCGTTTGAAAATTAACAAATATTGCCATCGACCAACAGTAAAACTATTTTTTTATTAAAAAAATGTTAACTTTTTCAAAATTTAAAACATAAGTTTACCACATAAAATAACGATCTTTCGAAATCAATTTATGGTTTTTCTGTAAAAAGCTTCGACACGTCTATGAGCTCATTCAAAAATGTCATTTTTCAGCTTTGTCTGGTTATTAACTCTTAAGCACTCTTCTTTCCATAGTATGATTCACCGGCTAGTCACTATCCCCTTATCTGATAATAATTTTTCTAATGAACTAATTACGATTAAACAAATAGCTATTAACAACTGATATGGTGCCGATCTAATAGATAAAATCCTCTCAAAAAACTTCGACGAATCGCATCAAATAAATTTCTGTATAATACCCTACCATTTATTAATAATAATAGGTATAACTACTAAATGGCGCAGAATTTTGTACATTAGTAAAATCTCTTCCCATTGCACGTCGACACTTCCATCAGAAATAAGGATAATAGTTAAGCTAAACTCCTAACTTATTCTAAAGATACAGATGATAAATTAAGCAACTCTGGCATTTATAAACTTAATTGTAACGATTGCCCAGCCATATACATAGGTAAAACAGCGCGTAATGTAAATATTAGAGTTAAAGATCACGTCAGGTGCCTTACGAGCACAGGTTTCTCAGAATTTGCTGACCATTTAATTGATACTGACCATACATTTAACGTAAATACAGGAGTAAAAATAATACATATAAATAAAATAGGAATAAGCCTTAATAATTTAGAAGCATTAGAAATATTCAAATCAAAGAAACGTAATTGCCAAATTTTAAACAGTTAGAATTAACCAACAGTCCGATTTTAAAGTTATTCCCTTTCTCCCTATGTAACCCCCACCCCCACCCGACCGTGACTCCGCCCCCTACCCTTCCACCAACCAGTGTCTGATGTTCTCTCCCTCTCTTATATTCTCTCTCTTTTTTTTGTTTTTACCTTAGAATCTTAACTCTGTACTGTAATTTAGTTTATATGTTTATTGTCCTGAAGAAGGTTGAGTTCAACCGAAATAGGTCGACGAATATAAATAAAAATAAAATGGTTTTTAAACAAAGTAATTGTTTCATTCTATATATGAATAAAAATAATATGTTTCCTACTTTTGTTATTTGGCTGTATATCCTCTCTGCACACACTGAAAATCAAATCTATTTATTTAAGCAATATGGAAAATAATATATCCTCAAACCCGAAAAACTTCTGGGGCCACACAAAATCCTCTAACAAATCCCAAGGTGTCCCAAAATGTATGTATCACGGAGAACTGAGAGCCGATAATGGAATAGGCGTTACAAATTTATTTTCAGAATTTTTCAGTTCGGTTTTCAGTAAACCCTCCAATCCACTTGCCAGTGTTCCAACTGACGCCGGAAACCATACATCCAATATAAGTCATATTGAGGTGACACGAGAAATTGTCTTAAAACACCTTAAGGAAATTGATAATAGCAAAGGTGCCGGTCCTGACGAAATACCTTCTATCCTTATTAAACGATGTGCACACAATCTAGCCTTACCCCTTTCTTTGATTTTCAATCACTCTCTAACCCAATGCGCTGTCCCTGTTGTATGGAAATCCGCGTTTGTGTCTCCCATCTTCAAGAATGGTAGAAAAACTGATGCCACAAACTACAGGCCAATCTCCTAACTTTGCATATTTAACAAAATTTTTGAAAAAATAGTCTACGATCAACTATATGCTGCTCTTAAATCTAGCCTGAATATGAACCAACACGGTTTCATAAGTGGTAAATAAACAACCACAAATCTTTTAACTTTCACAGAGTTCCTCCAGAATTATTTGGATAACAGAATACAAGTGGACACTGTCTATACCGACTTAAGTAAGGCGTTTGACAGGGTCGATCACGCGACTCTGTTAAAGAAGCTTTTGGAAATTGGTATTCACGGCAATCTTTATCGTTGGCTCTCTTCTTATATCTCCAACCGTAGTCAAATAGTAGTGGTTGCAGGATTTAAATCCGATTCTGTTGCTTTCACATCGGGAGTTCCTCAAGGCAGCTTGTTGGGACCATTATTTATTTTTTATTTTTATTTAATGACAATATAAGATAAAGTAAAATTACACAATAAGTAAAAATACCAAGTTATATGGTTTGTTTATCCTCCTCACTAGGTTTTCCTGCTCCGAGGCGGACTGTATGTTGATGAATGAGTGCTGATCTTTATTTCCTCATCTTCTAGTTTCTTGATTATAGATAAACAATATAAACAAAATAAACAATAAATAAAATAAAAGTATTGGTTTGTTGTCTGCAGGTTGCATTGGGGTTACTTCATAATTTTAATGATTTCCTCATCGTCCTGTTTATTTAACCATAATTTGATATCTTATATTATTTAACATATTTATATTATTCAACATATATATCTATGATGTCGGTAACTGTTTCTTAAACTCGTAAACCATCCTGTATGCCGATGACATGAACATCTACTCACCTATAAAGTAAATAGAGGACTGTCTGAAGCTGCAAGATGATTTGCAATGTGTCAGCAGGTATTGTAATGCCCATTGTCTGGAAATAAATATATCTAAGTGCTTCGTTGTGCGCTTTACTAGGAATAAAAACGTATTTATCCATGAATACTCAATTAATCTTGTACCGTTATCTATCAAATTCTAAAGTAAGGACCTTGGGGTTACACTTGATAGAAAACTGAATTTTAATAAACATATCGACCACATAGTCACCAATGCATCTTCTATGCTTAGTTTCATAATCCGCTCATGTAAATAATTCAAAGACCTTACTACTTTCAAAACACTATATTTCTCATATGTTCGTAGTATTCTTGAATACGCATCTCAAGTATGGAACCCAGGCTATGCAGTACACAAAAATAGAATTGAAAGGGTTAAAAATAGATTTTTAAGGTATCTCAATTTCCGCTCTTTTCGATCTCATGTTAGTAATGAAGACTCTGCAAAATACAGACGCTAACTTGTCGAAGAAATATAGCAGATTCGGTAATGTTATTTAAAATAACACATAACTTAATCGATAATCCTGATCTTCTTCAACGCCTATCATTCCACGTTCCTAATCGCAACAGTAGACAGTCGCTTACTTTTAATCTTCCTCTTTGCAAGACTAACTCCAAACATAACTCATTTATCTACAGATCCACACATTCATTCAACTTAAATTATTACCACATTGACATTTTTAACTCGACATAAAACAAAATCTCACTAAGCAACATGACTCAAACTAGGAAGTTCAATCTACCCCTCCCCCTATATATTCGCGTCCTTAGCCTTTTAATCCTTATCCTATATTTCTGTGGTGTTTTGGAAAAGGGAGATGAGTCAGTAAAATTGCGATATGGAGTTAAGTATGCCAGAGGAATCCTAATTTTTTTCTCTACACGGAAAAGAGAGATGAGTCCGCTCAAAAAATTGGTTTCCGAGATATTAGCCGTTGACATACAGAGATGAGTCATATTTTAAATAAATTAACACGCATTTGGAGATAATTCAAGTTGACTCTGTTTACCGAAACAAATATTTTTAAATATTGACACGGAAAACAGAGTTAACTTTAATTATCGCTATTTTCCGTGTTAGCTATGGTTCATTCTGAGCTTAATGGTTACACGACGCCGCGGCATAACGCCGCGGCCCGCCAAGTTTGACAGTGGATATTTCGCAGTTCGCTTGGGGATTTGTATCATTCTTTGATAGTGTTATCATTATCTATTTTATTATATATTTATCCATGGTTCCGTGTGTTTTGGGGAGTATTAAGATGTTAAGTAAGCGAACGAGATCAATAATAGCGCTTTCGAATGTTTCTAATGCAAATTCATCATATGGTAGGATCTTTTATATTATTTATTCATCTTGTATTGTGGTATTATGTTTGTATTTACTGTACAGATTTATTTTAAAAGGACTTTGAGTATTAAAAACCCATTTAAAACTATTTATTTAAATGTAGGGGCAATGCAACCACCATGTTAAATGCTGCAGTGGTCTTATTCCAATAAGCAAGGAAAAGATAAAAGACAAACTGAGTGTTTTTTATTTAATGGATCCTGATTGCCATGATTTTTATAAAAAATTACCAGATGCTAGCAACATTCCGAATGTTGATCCAGACTGATATGAAAATGCTGGTGAATGAGTCCCCCAAATGATACCAATTCGAAATCTGTTGTAACTAACTAATTAACTAACCATCACGCCGTTTCTCCGCAGAGGTAGGCAGAGAGGACGGACCGCCAAACAACTCGGTCTTGGCACACAGTCTTTGCCTCACTCATATTCATACATCGTCTCTTACATAACTAACTAACTAACCATCACGCCGTTTCCCCGCAGGGGTAGGCAGAGAGGATGGACTGCCACACAACTCGATCTTGGTACACACTCCATGCCTCGTTCACATTCATACATCGTCTCATACATGCTCTTCTGAAATTCAATTATCTTCTATTATTGGATGAGTATTACATGTCATTATAACGGGATCCTTTTTTTTAAACTTTATAATATCATTGTTAATTTTTGATAAAAATGTCGCTTTTTAACTAAATAAAATTATTCCGATACATATTTCTGTGTCAATGATTATAAGTGCATCCTTTTCAAACAAATAAATGATTTTTCCTTCATTAAGTTGAAAAATAACAGAAAGAATTAAGAAACATTACAGAGATAAGTCGTGATTTATTCACAATTAGGTCCAAACGTGACACGGAAAAGAGGGATGAGTCACGTAAAATTGTTAAAAATAGGTTTTTTCCAAAATTTCAAATACTATTCTGTAGAATAAATATTTTCATTAATTATTGCATAAAAACATATTCTTAATTACGATTCTCAGATCTGGCAAAAAATCGAGAACACAAAAATGGCTCCCCTGTAAAATTGACTATTATTGACTCATCTCCCTTTACCATAACACCACAGATTTCTCCTCCCCCCCTCACATAATGTAACTAAACATGAACTAATTAATTAAACACCTTTATAATGTCACACATTATAATTTACTATTATTATCTGTGGAAAGTTTATAATTGGCATAATTAACCATTTTATAATTGTATTATTGTGTAATTTATGATTTGCTGTCAACTTTCCCAAATATAAATAAAAAAATATATAATTTTAAGTGTAATTAGGTAGGTATAGGGTATTTTCCCTATACCACCTGCCTATACCACACTACTAACTACTAGGAGCTATTTTTATTTTATTTATTTACAATGCCAAATAAAGAAAGAAATTAATTCTCTAACAATAACAACATCCAAATCTCTTTCAGCCCAGAGATTATCCAGCGCCCTTGAGGTGATTTTTCACAAAAACGGCGCTATATAAATCGTCCAAATATTATTACCCTGCTTCTGGTCCACGTGTACTGAGGATATCTGAATATCAGTGACAATACTAGGTAACAATAACAACATCCAAATCTCTTTCAGCTCAGAGATTACCCTGCTTCTGGTCCACGTGTGCTGAGGAGATCTGGATATCGGTGACAATACTAGGTAACAATAACAACATCCAAATCTCTTACAGCTCAGAGATTACCCTGCTCCTGGTCCACGTGTACTGAGGAGATCTGGATATCGGTGATAATACTAGGTAACAATAACAAACTAAACAATAAAATATGTCTGCTGTGTTCTTCATCTACAGCACACCATCTACAATTTGTGAACACCTCTGCCATACGTCACCCCGCGTGGTTCGCTACGTTTGGTGACTTAACAGGGCTGCCAGGGTTCACCGGGTGAGGAGTGTTCAGATCTTGACGGCGGATTCGAGGCTGGTTTGGGGAGATATCTCTCCCGCTGGTCTCTGTCGACCCATCGTCTTGCATCGCAGCGGGATGAATTAATTTAAAAGATCCGTCAATCCAGGTCACATTCGCCTCTAGATTCATACCCACTCCTCACACCTGTAAACTTTTCCAGAACTTCCTTCCCTTCCTTTCTTTAAAAAGACTCTTCGCACACCATCCCCAAGTGTGACAAAAAAAATACGAACATTAAAAAAAAAAATATATATATATATAAAAATACGAGCATTAAAAAAAATAATTATTATATATATATATAATAATTATTTTTTTTAATGCTCGTATTTTTCTTGTCACACTTGGGGATGGTGTGCGAAGGTGTATATATTGTTAGCAATAATAAAACGCTAAGTTAATATTTATGATGAAATATATTGTCTCCACGTTAATTGACAATAACAACATTCAAGAATCAGCAAGATTATATTCCGTGTTCCGCCATTTGTAAATCCAGCCGTTGGCTGTCCGTGTTGTTCGTAGTACTCTCCTTTACCGGCCGCTGTAGACGGTGTAGTCTCCCCGTTGGCCGCCAGAGGCGATAGCAGTACCTCTGGAGCCGTAAACGTGTGAAGCGGCAATATTCAAACATGCTGCTAACACGGCCATACTGACCACTGCTTTGACCTCAAAGCAGGAAGCTAAAAGAAAAGAATAATAAAAAAAATATATTACAGGGATTGAAATTTTTTTCAACCCCAAAATGGTACTGACAAACAGATTACCCTGCTCGCCTTTCCTGACCATTGCAGAAATTTGTTCACCCGGTCAATTCCTCATATTTTCATATGCGACCATCACTCTGTGAGTGCTGCGATTGGGTCTCTTACCCACCACGTCAAAACCATCGTTCGGCAAGACTTCTACCACCTTATAAGGCAAGCTCCGAAACCGACCTTTCAACTTTTGTACACGTCAAAACGATCGTTCGGCAAGACTTCTACCACCTTATAAGGCAAACTCCGAAACCGACCTTTCAACTTTCTGTACCCCGGATTTCCCCCAGAAATCCGTATTAAAGCCAGGAATAACGTCAAACGCATGTCCAACTTTTTCTTATATTCATAAATGACCTTGGCAAAACTGTATCGCCAACGCGATACGAAGGTTTAATTAACCGTTTCGCATTGAATTGTTTCATCTGCCGCCTTTGATCTGCATCAAAAAGCATGAATCGGTTCGAGTTGAACCGTTTCATCTACCGCCTTTGATATTTTTCAAAAGAACCCTTGTCTCAGCACGCAAGACCATAAGGTCCTGCTACTCACCAACCTGTGAGTTTATGAATCGGTTCGAGATGAACCGTTTCATCTGCCGCCTTTGATATTCATCAAAAGAACCCGTGCCTCAGCACGTAAGACCATAAGGTCCTGCTACTCACCAACCTGTGAGTTTATGAATCGGTTCGAGATGAACCGTTTCATCTGCCGCCTTTGATATTCATCAAAAGAACCCGTGCCTCAGCACGTAAGACCATAAGGTCCTGCTACTCACCAACCTGTGAGTTTATGAATCGGTTTGAGATGAACCGTTTCATTTGCCGCTTTTGATATTCATCAAAAGCACCCGTGGCTCAGCACGTATGACCATAAGGTCCTGCCACTCACCAACCTGTGAGTTTATGAATCGGTTCGAGATGAACCGTTTCATCTGCCGCTTTTGATATTCATCAAAAGCACCCGTGGCACCCCAAAAAGGTACGCCATCGCCAAAATTGTCATGATGACAACTTTCGTGCTTGTTTCTGCCTCTGCCTCTAATCGGCAGTTTTTTTCATGAAGCCATCCTGGAGAGTAATAACACGCAGCATTCCGTCCACGCTCTTCACGAAAGATCATAGTAAATTGATCTACCTGCTCAACGCAACTGCAAAAGACATCTCCATTTTCTAAAAATCCCGGGCTCACATATCACATCGCCCAGTATCTCATTTTCCAACCAACATTTAAAATAGTTTTTCACATATTTTGTGATAACATTCCTCTTCCATGGAAACCAGTATTTGTCCCGGACGGCAGCCAGTGTTTGATTAACACCTCGATGTCCAATCTCATCATGAAGAATCCAAAGAATGCCACACCTGACATTTCTAGGGGTTCACCATTTAGAATATCTTCGAACCATTCAACATCGAATCATTTTGATTATCTCCGAATCATTTCAAACCACTTTGAATCATTTCGATTAATTCCAAACCATTTCAAATATCTTCGAACCATAATAGGTACTAGGTTTTGACACAGACAGTCGGCATAATTGTAATTCAACATGATTACAACTTCTTTTCGCCATACATAAACGGGCTTTAATTTTCGCAAACATATTTCCTTTTAGTTATTGCAATAAGGCATCTGCGATGTCCATACTCAAAAGCAAATCACCATATTGATCCTGTTTTGTCAGCTAGACGGCTACCAAGATCAGATTTCGTCATCGCCGCGTAAACTTTCAGCATCGTAATTTTGAAACATTTTTAAGTTCCGAATATTTCACCAATTGCCATCAAAAGATCATATCCATCTGCTATCTTCTGGCCCTGAAGTCAGCTTTCCTCAGATTAAGCGCGTAGCACAATGCTGGCGACTTTATTTGACAGTCCTTTGTCGACATTTTTGACAAATGTCTTCGATCATCAAATTAGGCTCACGATGATAAACACGAAAGGGGAAGGTCTTTTAACGAATCCATTGAACCACAAATGAGTTTTCAAGCACCAAATTAAAAATTTCAATGCGTCCTTTCACTCCTTTCGGCGGGAACACGATCCACGCATTCCTCCGACATCACAATAATACATCTGTCATCACTGTAATTACGCGACATTTTTACGTAAATTCACAACAGAAGTCCAATCATTTCACATATATTCTGAAGTCCGATACACAGATTGTCACTAAATACAATAATTTCACATATATTCAGAAGTCCGATACACAGATTTTAATCACCGGCATCAAACATCAAAAACGTAAACAAACTCGAGAGACGCCGTGATGGCCGCCGTTTGCATACAAAACACGAGTTTTTGTCAGGTGAACGAAACAAAAGCCAATGGACACTTGCTTTTACGAATCCCACTTCTGATGTTAGCAATAATAAAACGCTAAGTTAATATTTATGATGAAATATATTGTCTCCACGTTAATTGACAATAACAACATTCAAGAATCAGCAAGATTATATTCCGTGTTCCGCCATTTGTAAATCCAGCCCAGTGTTCCCGAACCCAAAATTTCAAAATCGGGAGAATTTTCACCTAAAAATCGGGAGAAATCGGGAGAAAACGGGAGAAGTTTGAAGAAATCGGGAGATGACTAAAATTATTATACTTAATAAAATTTTTCCTTTGTTAATATTCCGAATCTCTTTTATTATTCCGAAGCAGAATCTTAACAACAAATGAAAAAACCCATAAGCAGCGCGATCAATACGATTATTGTAGATGTTGCCTGTGGAATAACGCAATTTTCCCTAACGTTCAACGGGGACTTACTTTACGTTTGAAAACTCAGCACAAATTTTTGTATAACTTCGACTGGGGGCCGTTCAAGTATTAGGTACGTAACGCAATTTAGGGGGGGTCTTGTTTAACGTTACTGTGCGTTATTGGTGCGGCAGGAGGAAGAGTCGAAAAACGCGTTACGTAACATGTTTTTTTTATTTTAATAAAAAACTAGGGAATGCCCAAGTTGGCAAGTCTTTACGTTTAAGTTTTACAGGGAATCCCTCGACTGTATTGTACGTCATTTTTATTTTATTTTTGTTGTCAGTATTCGTTAGTGTTTTAAACACGAAATACGCATAAACACAAATTGCTGTAGTCAGTGTTGTTAAAGTGAGTTACTATAATGTCTTCAAAAGCGAAAGATTTACATCATCAACTGTTCTTGGCCTATCTCTCTCGTGACAAGGGAAGAACATGAAGAATTGCAGTCAGGACTTGAAAAAGGTTTCTCTCCACTGTGAATCAGCGAGTGCTTTCTTAGACGTCCCTTTTAAGAACATGAATAGTTGCAGTCGGGACACGAAAAAGGTTTTTGTCCACTATGGGTTAATATGTGATATTTAAGATGTTCCTTGCGATAACATGAATAGTGTCAATCGGGAAATGAAAAAGATTTTTCTCCACTATGGGAAAACTTGCGATTGTTTAGATTTATCTTCGTAGTACATGCATAGTTTCTCTCAGAAGATGAAAATGGCTTTTCTCTACTATGAATCGCGCTGTGGATTTTAATAACTGCAAAAAAACTTCATTTCGCGATCTTTAATAACTGCATTCGGAACAAGAAAATGGTTTTTGTCCACTGTGGATAAACATGTTTTTTTTGTGACTGTTAGTCGGCAAATGATTTCTAAGAAGTTCTTTTGTACAACATGAATAATTGCAGTCGGGACATGAAAAAGGTTTTTGTCCACTGTGTGTAAACATGTGAATTTTTAGATACATGAAAAAACTTTTCATGTCCCGACTGCGACTATTCATGCACTGTGTATGAATAGTCCCGACTGCGACTATTCATACACAGTGCATGAATAGTCGCAGTCGGGACATGAAAAGGTTTTTCTCCATTGTGGGTAAACATGTGATTTTTAGATTTCTCTACGTAGTACAAGAATAGTTGCAGCCGGAACATGAATAAGGTTTCTCTACACGAACTGTGATGATCTCGCCTTTGGGCCTACGAAATGATTCTTTTAAAATTGAGAGATCAATTTGGAATTATATTCGATTTTGTAACAGGGAATGGTGTCAGCATACGACCCTCTGTTTCCAATTCATGGGGGTGATTAATGGGTCCTTACCACTAAATAACCACATGTGTTTGCGTAGTGAATTGAAGTGCGCCACTGAGCTCTTCTTTTAAGCGCTATTGGGATAGTTTATGACTCTGGCGCAGACGAAATTAGTTTACACCACAAAAAAATAACGAACATGGTTTCTACACAAAATTCTCTGAAATAAGAGTTATTATGTGACATTTTTTGACTATTAAACGTTGATATATGCATATTGGGAGATGTGCTTATCACTTAAGATTTGAAAAAAGTGACTAATAAATTATTGAAACCACACAAGTAGATGGGTGGGAGTCAGAAGGCAGGGGGTTGGAACTGGACAGTCGGGGTAGAGGAGTGTTAGAGGACAGTCAGGGAAGGGACCTAGGGCCGCGCAGACGGGATAAAAATCATCGAGTTTTGATAAACGGGAGAGTAATAATTTGGTGCGCGTAAACCGGGAATGATTCAGATAGTAATATATAATAATAAATACAGTCGGGGGGAGATTCTGGAGACGCACGGGCTAGCGAAAAATCATCGAGGTTGAATACACGATAGAATAATAACTCTGTGCGCGTAAACCGGGAATAATTCATAAAATTAAAGGAAAATAGTTCACGCGATTGAGGGGAGTCAAGATTTGGTCGTTGGGAAGCAAGGTTTAAATTAAGGGATCGAGGTCCGATAGTCGCGAGGAGACCAGTTTGGTGCGCCTAAATCGGGGATATTTCATTTTAATTAAACAAAGGAAATTCCGTTTTATTAGTCAAAAAGAGTCCACGCGAATAGGGAAGTCAGAGATTGAGGCTTGCGAGTTCATATCGGTGAAGTTAAATAATATAATTTGTAAATTGAGGCGGTCGGGACGTACTTTCGGGGCGTCTATCAGGGTCAGGGTGAAATTTAAAAAAAGAAATCTACGCGAGAATTGTGTTTGACGGCTGCATCTTGGAATAAATAACTGCATGACGGGTTGTGGTTTATAAGTGCTTGTTTGAATTAAATATTATTGTAGTGAATTGATTTGTGAAATTATTTTGTGCAACAAGGCGAATTTGGTAAGTTTGTATAAAATTATTAACATATTTAGTACGGGCCTTGCAGGAAAGAGTCAATTAGGGTTTATATACAAGCCTTAGGAATCTAGGACCTTTTTTTTAAGTCGAGCGGAGCTTTGCACGTTTCCGGGTTGACCGGCTAGCAAGTACCTTTGTTGGGTGAAGTTATTCTTGAGACGAGACCGTTGTAAAAATAATAATTTGGGGTTCAATGGACTAAAATAGCATTTGAAGCACAAAGTGCGCTTTCGGGCAATAAATCTTAGACGAGAGACTTCATTTAAAAGACGGGATTTTGAAACCACAAAACAATAATAAAACCCTTTAAAAGTGCTTTGTTGGTGATCTAGAAAATTAGGTTACTGGGTATTCTCCAATACATAACGGGTACCAAAATACATAGGTATAGAATGTAGGTATAAATTAATTTGTAAAGCGCCTTGGAGGTGTTAATTATTATTTACGAGTTTCGTAATAATATTTTTAAATGTAGTTAGGGGACTATATTCAGGAAGGTTTTTTGAAAAGGCATTGGGTAATATAACGGTTTATGAAGGGTGCGTAGCATGGGCATTTTTGATTACTAACAAAATCTGACATAATTGAATTCCCATTCCAAAAATTTCCCACACCTTATTCCAAATTTTAGGTATCACAACAAGTCTATTACATAGGACTTTGCATAAACTTGGTTCGATATCTAATCATATAATCACCTTTGGTTCACGTTTAGGTATATTTCTTTCGACTTAGAAAAAAACTTTCATATTGTCGGTTGAATGCAGCCGTCGGTAGGTATTCACATTTTAGCGTGATGCGCTATATCCACCTACTTAATTAACAAACTCTTTTTCTTCAAACTTAATTGAGCGGGTTACGACTCGAGAATGGACGGCGGTTGTCGAATGAATTAACGGGTCCGGCTTTCCTATTTCACCATGAGGAAGTATCTCACGCGACTTTATCGGGGGCGATGTGATCGAAATGCAGGTGGGCTTACACTATTTTTCTAATGTGGAGGCGAAGTAAGCGATGGTCGTGTCTGGTCCGAGCAAATTGGAATCCCTTGTGATCACATCTCGGTAACGTGGATCTCGTACCCGCTCTAGACTGGATTGGAAGCGTGGCCGGAGCCATTCCATGATGTCGACGTATGTACGTCACTAAGGCATTGGGGGACTTCAGGAGAACAAAGGACGTGCACCCATTTCGCCCTCCTTCTACCGCCGCTCCGAGGTACCAGCGGATAAAAGTTGTCGTCGCGGGAGGCCAGTTTGATGCAGGACGAAGATTACGATCTGGCCGGACTACCTTCGTCATGGGGGAAACGAAGTGACGAAATTTGCGTGGGCTTCACTACCTTTTAGGTTACGCTCGTGTGGGGTCTGCCTTGTCGGCGGAACGAAGGGAACATGACATATGGAATCGTTTGGCAACCGATCGGCGGTTCTTTGTTGGAATCCGGATAAGTTTTCTTAACTACTTTTGGTTTACGCTTAGGTAGGTATATTTCCTTCGATATTCGATTTAGCCAAAAACTCTCACATTGTCGGTTGAATGAAGCCGTCAGTAGGTATTCATATTTTAAGCGTAATGCGTTATATCCACCTACATAAGTAGCAAAAGTTCTCTTAACTCCCTCACAATAGGAATAGGGATCATCCAGCATCAGGGTGGGAATGTACTCTGGACGAAAGGGCAGCCGGGAAAATAGAAGGGAGGGAAGCCAGATTCACGACCTGGTGCCTTTCATTCTTGGACCCAGCACCCTGGAAGCCGAGCTTGACATTTCTTTCTTTGAGCTGATATTTGAGTTTGAGGTTGGGGTACGCCTATCGTAGAGCATATGCCCGTGACATTTCGGGGAAGGTCCCACGTTACGCCTGTGTATGTTATGCGAGGGGACGTATTTTTCATTCAAATCAAATACCGATGACCATCGCGATTGCAGGCTGGCGCACGTTTCTGTAGCGTGCCTAGGAAAAACGTAATCATTATTTCTACTGGTTCGAGGCGGCGTGCTGGACGGAGAACGGGACTATTGAGGACATGAGTGACTGCCAAGTCGAGGATCGGTGACATCAAAATCTTCCTTAATTAAATTCATACATCGCCAGATCAGAGGAGAGAGCGGCCCCACCGATCTCCTGACATTGCCGATTGTCTAATCAACTTCGGTTTAATGTTTATGCCGGTGCTTTAGGAGTAAATGGAACTCAAGTCATCGGCATGCTGAAGACCTTCAGAATCATCATCATCATCATCAATCCAGAGTAGGATGTCACGATCCAAAACCTCGTGCCACCCACACATTTCCTGAACAGTTCCTGACATCGGCTATCACGCCATTAATCGGAGCAGACCCTCATATCAAACGGTATGAGATGACCTCTCATCATCATCATCAACATATTTTTAATTTGGCGGCGTAGTGGTCGATATTATTCCCATTATCACTCTATGATCCAGAAACACACATCAAACCCTTTCCCGACAGAAGGCAAAACATGTCGATTTTCATTCGTCGCTTGCGACCTTAACATTCTCCGGAGGCGTTGGAATTGGAAGCTGATTCGGCGGTCTATGACCATCACCTTATCAGTTGGGCTATGGAGGAGTCCAATTATTTAAACAGCACATGTTCTGTCTCATGTTAATCCAAAATACCTACCCGTAGAATCAAATTAACAAAATAAAACAAGCTAGCTAACTAACAAATTGCATCTAGCACTGTAAGTGTAGAATTATTGCACTCCGTACTGCTTTGAGTGTAAATCTTTTGTTAGAATATACATAAATGTCAAATTATCTTCGTGATAGCATTTTATAGAGCTGCAGAGAGTACGTGACATCGCATCGAAAGGTAGGATCTTCTCAATTCGCCGTTTGAATGTAAATTTATATATTAGATGCTAGGAGGGAAAATGCAGATTACTTCAATAAAAATAGTCGTCGATGAGCGTAGGTGTATAACAGGTGCTAGGGGAGGAAGCTGAACGAATATAGATAGATAATTAGTTAATTTTCAAGCTAGTCAGACTCAGTCATTGTTATTCGAAGCCTTGCAAATTGTAACACGCCATATCTAAAAGAACAAGGGTTTACCACAAATAAATTATTAATTAAATTGGATTAACTATACCAAACCACTCAAACAAAAAAGTACACAACGTTGTGGGGTTAATTACAATTGATTAATTAAGAGCATCTCGTCACGTTTGCATAAAAGTATTACGTGATGGGGTTGAAAAGGCGCCGCAAAAGAAATGCAGAGGAGAGACGCGAGAACGGGCGAGCTACGAGTTTTAAAGGCCGGGCGGGGTTGCGCCTGTAGCTGTAACAGGGTAGCTGTAGCAATGTAGCAGCATTTGGATTCAAAAGTTAGACGTTACTTCGTAGGGGGGGGGGGTTTATCACAGTTTTGCTAAGTGACCAGGAGGTATGGTATTACAAAGTGTTGCATTTTGCTGGGCTTTATACAATGACTTAAACAAGAATAGAAAAAAAAAATAATACAGTAGGTATAACGGTTCGCATGTCATCCGAAGATGACTGAAAACACAACGAAAAAAAGTAAAATACTAGGCCAATAGATGTGTAGCAGAGGAATTAGCAACAGGTTCAAATGTCATCCGAAAATGACTGAAAACACAACGAAAAAAAAGGTAAAATACTAGGCCAATAGATGTGTAGCAGAGGAATTAGAAACAGGTTCAAATGTCATCCGAAAATGACTGAAAACACAACGAAAAAAAAGGTAAAATACTAGGCCAATAGATGTGTAGCAGAGGAATTAGAAACAGGTTCAAATGTCATCCGAAAATGACTGAAAACCCAACGAAAAAAAAAGTAAAATATTAGGACAATAGATGTGTGGTAGAGGAATTAGAAACAATAACGTTTACATTAGATTAACTAGATAAATATAGGAAAGATAGGACGATGATGCCCAACATCCGATAAGACGCAGATTAAAGATATCGTATTTTGAGGGAAGGAGCTCCGTACGGCTATAAAAAGTGGAACAAAACTTAACAAAGAGTAGGTACTTCAACTTATGCATAGGTTCATTTGCTAACTAGATAAAGATAGGAGAGATAGGCCGATGATGTCCAACTTCCGATGAGACGCAGATTAAAGGTGTCATGTTTTGAGGGGAGTAGCGCCATACGTCTATAAAAAGTGAAACAAAATTAATCAAGAGAGTAGGTAGTGCAATAATGTACACATTAGCTTAACCAGATAAATTTAGGAGAGGTTGGTTGATGATGTCCAATTTCCGATGAGACGCAGGTTAAAGGTATCATATTTTGAGGGGAGGAGCGCTGTACGTCAATAAAAAGTGTAACAAAATTAACCAAGAGAAATTAATGATATCCAACCTTCGATAACGATTAGTGAGAAAGGGTGTTACGTTATTAGGGGAGATAGTCCTTCAATAATGCATTCAATATCAAATCGCCAAGGTGATAATATCGATGTTAGTCAACTCTCAATTGGGTTTGAACGTTTGGTAAATTAGATACCGGACGATTAGTTAAAATAATAAAAATACAAAACATCGAGGAGTAGTTCTGGTTACCGAAGTAAACAAAACATTACAATTGTAATATTGATAGGTATTAGTGTCCTTTAGTGTCAACAATAGAAAAAAGGGTCTCTTTCATTTTGAGGGCAGATCATTTAAACATTTAACGCTCAGTGTGGAGAACAAAAAAAAAGGGAGGTCATTAAACCGAGTGCCGACTAGCGGAGATATGTGTCAAATAGGTTTGTGCGTTTAACGTAACGGTAAATTGAAACCCTTCCTACAGCCGGTCATCACAAGAAGTGGGTGACAGTCGGAATAAAAGCATTATTTTGAAACGTAATTTCAAAATAATCTGTACAGGATTAAACGAAATTAGTTTGACTAAATAGTTCAAAGAGACAGAATCTGTTGAAAAACAAAATACATGTAGAATAAACATTGGTGACGTGAGCCGAATTAGGCGTGAAGACAATGAAATCAAATTGAAGATGGGAGAGGTAGGTGAAATGTTAGACGACCTCCGATAAGTATAGGGAATAAAAGGTGTTCCGATGTGAGGGGAGGAAGTCGGTTCTTGATGGCAAATTAAATTTTAAAAATAAATTGTTTGCTAATATTCAACCCGACTTACAGAATGAACGTATCCAAAACGTTTAATTCTAATAATGCACTAGATTTAAAGGACTACAATAATAATTACGTACTCAAACGTATGAATCTGGAGAAATAAAATGACTAGGTACCTACTGTAGACAATTGGCATTTTTTAGCAGTTAAATACTTTTATGATGATATTGGTCCCCAGTACCAAATTGTTAAATTTAGAACAACGGTCAGGTCCATTTTGGGCAAAGTTCCGTAAGCGAAAAAAAAAAAACAAACAAACAACAAGAAAGGTCGGTCAGACTTCGTATAATTACGGTAGGGATATTTTGGAGAAAAAAATGCAGACGGACCTTCGAGACGGCCATTATGTGAAACCGAAAGGAGCTTTTAAGGGGAGAAGTACCGACTTAAGCGATCTATGCTAGAATATGCTTGCCATTTTGTAAGGGAAGTTGTATGGGTGAAACGTCACCTGATCGCCTCTTAAAACCAGATAACAGCGGCTAAGCAAATACAGTTTCAACAGTGTTCTGAAAATGGGGAACATAGACAGAGCAAGCTTACGAGTGATAGTCGTGTTACCGTTAACAATGACAGGGCCGAATTGGGGAAAAACACTTCGGGTTATTTTATAGAGAAAAATAAAGTATGAATTTAGACACAGTGAGATGTGGAGCATTGGAACATTTACAATTTTAGTATTAGTTTGTGGAAGGGTTTGCGAATTGCGCAAACAGAGTTTATTGTGAAGCGGTGGGTATTTAAAATCAGCGTAAATAGGTGATAAAGTTAGGCAGAAATTAAAATTTGGATTAATTGGTTTAGAGGCAATAATAGATACCTAACTGCTCACATACTATATTGTCGGCTTATGTGGGGAGTACAATAGGAGACAGTTAGGGTACCATGACTAGGTACCGTTGTAGGTGGTAACCGGGACAAATTCCAGGAAATATGTAGGCGTAACGCAAGGTACATTGACCGTAGTTTCAACATTAGACAAACATTGGGCAAGGCCGACGAAAAAACGGAATAGGGAAGGGATGCGATGACGTACAGGACAGGACCGGTTTAGGAAATATTCATCATTACAATTTTGAAAAAAAAGGGCACAAAGATTTAAGGCGAGTTCAAACGGGCTGACTACTGCTGAAGTTCTGGAACAAAATAGGTGATTGTAGTTTGGATTTCTATCTACCTCCACTATTTTTTTCCATAAAGGGGAGACTGTGATGATCTCGCCTTTGGGCCTACGAAATGATTCTTTTAAAATTGAGAGATCAATTTGGAATTATATTCGATTTTGTAACAGGGAATGGTGTCAGCATACGACCCTCTGTTTCCAATTCATGGGGGTGATTAATGGGTCCTTACCACTAAATAACCACATGTGTTTGCGTAGTGAATTGAAGTGCGCCACTGAGCTCTTCTTTTAAGCGCTATTGGGATAGTTTATGACTCTGGCGCAGACGAAATTAGTTTACACCACAAAAAAATAACGAACATGGTTTCTACACAAAATTCTCTGAAATAAGAGTTATTATGTGACATTTTTTGACTATTAAACGTTGATATATGCATATTGGGAGATGTGCTTATCACTTAAGATTTGAAAAAAGTGACTAATAAATTATTGAAACCACACAAGTAGATGGGTGGGAGTCAGAAGGCAGGGGGTTGGAACTGGACAGTCGGGGTAGAGGAGTGTTAGAGGACAGTCAGGGAAGGGACCTAGGGCCGCGCAGACGGGATAAAAATCATCGAGTTTTGATAAACGGGAGAGTAATAATTTGGTGCGCGTAAACCGGGAATGATTCAGATAGTAATATATAATAATAAATACAGTCGGGGGGAGATTCTGGAGACGCACGGGCTAGCGAAAAATCATCGAGGTTGAATACACGATAGAATAATAACTCTGTGCGCGTAAACCGGGAATAATTCATAAAATTAAAGGAAAATAGTTCACGCGATTGAGGGGAGTCAAGATTTGGTCGTTGGGAAGCAAGGTTTAAATTAAGGGATCGAGGTCCGATAGTCGCGAGGAGACCAGTTTGGTGCGCCTAAATCGGGGATATTTCATTTTAATTAAACAAAGGAAATTCCGTTTTATTAGTCAAAAAGAGTCCACGCGAATAGGGAAGTCAGAGATTGAGGCTTGCGAGTTCATATCGGTGAAGTTAAATAATATAATTTGTAAATTGAGGCGGTCGGGACGTACTTTCGGGGCGTCTATCAGGGTCAGGGTGAAATTTAAAAAAAGAAATCTACGCGAGAATTGTGTTTGACGGCTGCATCTTGGAATAAATAACTGCATGACGGGTTGTGGTTTATAAGTGCTTGTTTGAATTAAATATTATTGTAGTGAATTGATTTATGAAATTATTTTGTGCAACAAGGCGAATTTGGTAAGTTTGTATAAAATTATTAACATATTTAGTACGGGCCTTGCAGGAAAGAGTCAATTAGGGTTTATATACAAGCCTTAGGAATCTAGGACCTTTTTTTTAAGTCGAGCGGAGCTTTGCACGTTTCCGGGTTGACCGGCTAGCAAGTACCTTTGTTGGGTGAAGTTATTCTTGAGACGAGACCGTTGTAAAAATAATAATTTGGGGTTCAATGGACTAAAATAGCATTTGAAGCACAAAGTGCGCTTTCGGGCAATAAATCTTAGACGAGAGACTTCATTTAAAAGACGGGATTTTGAAACCACAAAACAATAATAAAACCCTTTAAAAGTGCTTTGTTGGTGATCTAGAAAATTAGGTTACTGGGTATTCTCCAATACATAACGGGTACCAAAATACATAGGTATAGAATGTAGGTATAAATTAATTTGTAAAGCGCCTTGGAGGTGTTAATTATTATTTACGAGTTTCGTAATAATATTTTTAAATGTAGTTAGGGGACTATATTCAGGAAGGTTTTTTGAAAAGGCATTGGGTAATATAACGGTTTATGAAGGGTGCGTAGCATGGGCATTTTTGATTACTAACAAAATCTGACATAATTGAATTCCCATTCCAAAAATTTCCCACACCTTATTCCAAATTTTAGGTATCACAACAAGTCTATTACATAGGACTTTGCATAAACTTGGTTCGATATCTAATCATATAATCACCTTTGGTTCACGTTTAGGTATATTTCTTTCGACTTAGAAAAAAACTTTCATATTGTCGGTTGAATGCAGCCGTCGGTAGGTATTCACATTTTAGCGTGATGCGCTATATCCACCTACTTAATTAACAAACTCTTTTTCTTCAAACTTAATTGAGCGGGTTACGACTCGAGAATGGACGGCGGTTGTCGAATGAATTAACGGGTCCGGCTTTCCTATTTCACCATGAGGAAGTATCTCACGCGACTTTATCGGGGGCGATGTGATCGAAATGCAGGTGGGCTTACACTATTTTTCTAATGTGGAGGCGAAGTAAGCGATGGTCGTGTCTGGTCCGAGCAAATTGGAATCCCTTGTGATCACATCTCGGTAACGTGGATCTCGTACCCGCTCTAGACTGGATTGGAAGCGTGGCCGGAGCCATTCCATGATGTCGACGTATGTACGTCACTAAGGCATTGGGGGACTTCAGGAGAACAAAGGACGTGCACCCATTTCGCCCTCCTTCTACCGCCGCTCCGAGGTACCAGCGGATAAAAGTTGTCGTCGCGGGAGGCCAGTTTGATGCAGGACGAAGATTACGATCTGGCCGGACTACCTTCGTCATGGGGGAAACGAAGTGACGAAATTTGCGTGGGCTTCACTACCTTTTAGGTTACGCTCGTGTGGGGTCTGCCTTGTCGGCGGAACGAAGGGAACATGACATATGGAATCGTTTGGCAACCGATCGGCGGTTCTTTGTTGGAATCCGGATAAGTTTTCTTAACTACTTTTGGTTTACGCTTAGGTAGGTATATTTCCTTCGATATTCGATTTAGCCAAAAACTCTCACATTGTCGGTTGAATGAAGCCGTCAGTAGGTATTCATATTTTAAGCGTAATGCGTTATATCCACCTACATAAGTAGCAAAAGTTCTCTTAACTCCCTCACAATAGGAATAGGGATCATCCAGCATCAGGGTGGGAATGTACTCTGGACGAAAGGGCAGCCGGGAAAATAGAAGGGAGGGAAGCCAGATTCACGACCTGGTGCCTTTCATTCTTGGACCCAGCACCCTGGAAGCCGAGCTTGACATTTCTTTCTTTGAGCTGATATTTGAGTTTGAGGTTGGGGTACGCCTATCGTAGAGCATATGCCCGTGACATTTCGGGGAAGGTCCCACGTTACGCCTGTGTATGTTATGCGAGGGGACGTATTTTTCATTCAAATCAAATACCGATGACCATCGCGATTGCAGGCTGGCGCACGTTTCTGTAGCGTGCCTAGGAAAAACGTAATCATTATTTCTACTGGTTCGAGGCGGCGTGCTGGACGGAGAACGGGACTATTGAGGACATGAGTGACTGCCAAGTCGAGGATCGGTGACATCAAAATCTTCCTTAATTAAATTCATACATCGCCAGATCAGAGGAGAGAGCGGCCCCACCGATCTCCTGACATTGCCGATTGTCTAATCAACTTCGGTTTAATGTTTATGCCGGTGCTTTAGGAGTAAATGGAACTCAAGTCATCGGCATGCTGAAGACCTTCAGAATCATCATCATCATCATCAATCCAGAGTAGGATGTCACGATCCAAAACCTCGTGCCACCCACACATTTCCTGAACAGTTCCTGACATCGGCTATCACGCCATTAATCGGAGCAGACCCTCATATCAAACGGTATGAGATGACCTCTCATCATCATCATCAACATATTTTTAATTTGGCGGCGTAGTGGTCGATATTATTCCCATTATCACTCTATGATCCAGAAACACACATCAAACCCTTTCCCGACAGAAGGCAAAACATGTCGATTTTCATTCGTCGCTTGCGACCTTAACATTCTCCGGAGGCGTTGGAATTGGAAGCTGATTCGGCGGTCTATGACCATCACCTTATCAGTTGGGCTATGGAGGAGTCCAATTATTTAAACAGCACATGTTCTGTCTCATGTTAATCCAAAATACCTACCCGTAGAATCAAATTAACAAAATAAAACAAGCTAGCTAACTAACAAATTGCATCTAGCACTGTAAGTGTAGAATTATTGCACTCCGTACTGCTTTGAGTGTAAATCTTTTGTTAGAATATACATAAATGTCAAATTATCTTCGTGATAGCATTTTATAGAGCTGCAGAGAGTACGTGACATCGCATCGAAAGGTAGGATCTTCTCAATTCGCCGTTTGAATGTAAATTTATATATTAGATGCTAGGAGGGAAAATGCAGATTACTTCAATAAAAATAGTCGTCGATGAGCGTAGGTGTATAACAGGTGCTAGGGGAGGAAGCTGAACGAATATAGATAGATAATTAGTTAATTTTCAAGCTAGTCAGACTCAGTCATTGTTATTCGAAGCCTTGCAAATTGTAACACGCCATATCTAAAAGAACAAGGGTTTACCACAAATAAATTATTAATTAAATTGGATTAACTATACCAAACCACTCAAACAAAAAAGTACACAACGTTGTGGGGTTAATTACAATTGATTAATTAAGAGCATCTCGTCACGTTTGCATAAAAGTATTACGTGATGGGGTTGAAAAGGCGCCGCAAAAGAAATGCAGAGGAGAGACGCGAGAACGGGCGAGCTACGAGTTTTAAAGGCCGGGCGGGGTTGCGCCTGTAGCTGTAACAGGGTAGCTGTAGCAATGTAGCAGCATTTGGATTCAAAAGTTAGACGTTACTTCGTAGGGGGGGGGGGGTTTATCACAGAGTCAACAAGTGACTTCTTAGATATCCATTTTGAGAACACGAATAGTTGCAGTCAGGATATGAACAAGGTTTTTCTCTTCCGTGAATTTTACTGTGGATTTTTAAATATTCCTTTTGAGAACTTGTATAACTGCATTCGGGACAAGAAAATGGTTTTTATCCACTGTCGGTAAAAATGTAATTAATGTCTCTTTGTAGAACATGAATAGTCGCAGTAGAAACATTAAACGGTTTTATGTCACTGAGTCAGCAAATGATTTTTAAGAAGTTCCTTTGTACAACATAATTGCAGTCGGGACATGAAAAAGGTTTTTCATGTTTTGTTAGTTAGCTAGTGTCGTTTAAATAATTTTTTCGAGGAGAAGAATAGTTGCAATCAGGACATGAAAAGAGGTAGAGCGCCTTGTTAGTGCATCTCTTCCAGAGGCAATGTTGATGTCCTTGTTGCAACTTTTTTGCTAGAAGCAGGCCAACCTGCATAATCGGACTAAATTTTCCACTCTTTTTTATAATATTGGGAATATTACTTTTTTAGCAATACTTCTACTCGTACCTGCGCCTGCATGGTCATAATAAAACAAAAATAAACCTTCTGATTCGAAGAGGCGTAAGGTAATAAATTATAAATTCCACCTCATAATTCATAGATGATCGGTTTGCATGGGTCTATAATGGAGATATGCTTAGATTGCGGTTTTTTGTAATTATTCCGGTAAATACCCGAATATCAAGAATTTTTTTTTAACCATACTCAATTAGTTGCCTGTCAAATAATAAAAGAAACGGGGAGAAACGAATTCGCTCAGAACTTCGAAAAATCGGGAGATTTTGATGCCATTCCGGTAGATCGGGAGATGAAGTGAAAAATCGGGAGATCTCCCGAAAAATCGGGAGCTTCGGTAACACTGATCCAGCCGTTGGCTACTTGGCTGTCCGTGTTGTTCGTAGTACTCTCCTTTACCGGCCGCTGTAGACGGTGTAGTCTCCCCGTTGGCCGCCAGAGGCGATAGCAGTACCTCTGGAGCCGTAAACGTGTGAAGCGGCAATATTCAAACATGCTGCTAACAATATATTATAATTTTTGTAGCAAGACCATACATTTTTTTACTTGTTCTTCGGTATATTACGATTAGTTTTAAATATTATCTTACAAAATTACTATATCTTTTCTTTTGAATATGTTGTCTGCCTTATTACATATTACCATGTGAAACGTAATTTAGATTAAAAATCTACATTAGTAAATAATGATATTATTATAGATAAATAATGATGTTTCTTTTAGGATGCAATTTATTGTTTTTTATAAAGAAATTAACATTTCCGGGTTACGAATAACCCAACAATGTTTGAAAATTTCCTACTACCACCACAGAAAGCCAAAAATGTTGCTTGTGTTGTGATGGAGGAATCGAACATGCGGCGCCCGGGTGGGACCCAAACGTGATGCCCACTCATCCACTGACCGGTAATAAAATATAAGTTATCGTCTCCTAAGCACAATTATCTGCTTTATTAGGAATATTGCGGATTTTTTTAAATATCGTCTTTGATGATGCTGTGTGAAGGTACTTACTTATAAGCAAAAGGAAGTAGAGAAAGTTCTGGGAAGGAAAAAGGTATGAGGGGTGGGTAAAAATCTGGTGGTCAATGTGTCCAGGAGTGACGGACGTATGAATTCATCCGCCCCACTGTGGTGCAAGGCGATGGGTCCGGCTCCAGAGTCCGGCTGAAGAGATCTAAGTTCTCCCTCGGCCAGTCTCTTCCAACCCCTCACCCCATGAACCCGGGCACCACTCCTAAATCACCAAACGTCGCAAACCACTTGGTGTGACCTATGGCAGTGGTGTTGATTATCCATTAAATGTTTATCGGGCTGCGGTACCCGTACCGCCCCCCAAATTAAAACATTGAGAATTTTGGTAGTATCTCGTTAATTACTTCTTGTATTTTATTTATTAAAGATTTTTAACAGTTTTCCATTTGATAAACTTCATCCGTATCACCCAGAAGATCAATCAACCTTTCAATGTTGTATTTTTTTATTATTATTTATTATTTTGTATTTTTATTATTTTGCTGGTTTTCGTCTTACTTCTTTTAAGGTTAAGTGAGATGTGGATACAATCATAGGTGGCAGCCAAATTCAAGGATTAGCTCAATGTCTGTCTGTTTGTAGGTTAGCGGATGTGTACTATCTGTAGTAGATTTCTTCTACCATTCACCTCATCCTCCTTTCTTCGTTCATTCTCCCTTCTTACCCAAACCTTAAATGCACCCCTTAATTTTACTCGTTGGGTACGCTTACATCAGCTTCACATTATTTGAAAATCATTTTTCTCACGATCATACATGTATTTACCACACACGCGCCTCATGGATCTTATTTCTACAACATTCAGTCTACTTTCATCTCTCCTCTTCCAAATCCATGCCTCACTGCAGAGTAAACGCCAGAACTCCATTGTGGACTGTTAGCTTCGCTTCTGCACACAATTTATTGCTAGCGCCAATTGCGATCAGTCCTCTATTTGAGTTGGCCTGCATTTACCTTTCTCTCCTTGTCTTTCCTAAACAAGCGTCCCTTTCTTATTATTTTTCATAACGTTTACATTAACCTCGCATTATTTCCGTCGCTCCAGACAGGCTAATGAAATGGATTGTAGATTCTGTTCCATGAAAGAAATTAGTTATCAGAAGTAGAAGTAAATTGAGATAACTTCCGGCACAAGAAAACTTATATCTCTTCAATGGAGTGAATATAAAAAAACAAAGGAAACTTCCACAACACTGAATGTTTTTTCAAATAGAAGTAGAAGATAGGATTGCAAGGCTTTTCAAAAATAATAACCTTTTCTCAAAACCACACAAGTGGACATCTGATCTGTCGCCTCTAGTGCAAGTACTGGGTCCCAAGTACGGACATTCAACATCGACACGATAAAGGAATTTATCGACAATATCTGTAAAAGAGAATACACCAGTAAAAGGTTTCGGTATGAATAAAAACAAAAGGTACACAATTTTTTCAAAATTTATTATCATCAATCATAGGACAAAGCAAATTACATTTTTATTCAGACGTTGTACCATATTATATTACAATTTTTAAACCTATTAAAATTATAATTAATAATTCAAATAAAAACATATTATTTTTTGTTTTGAAGAGTTTTAATTTCCAATGTACATTTGTTACTTAAATTTAAAATTTTCCACTTTGTGGATTTTATTTATTTTTCATTTTGTGGAAAATTTAAAATTTAAGTAACAAATGTACATTGGAAATTAAAACTCTTCAAAACAAGATGTCTAGAAATTGTTACATAGTTAATTCCCAAGAAATACAACAAAAAAAAAACATATTAAACTATCTAAAACAGTGGTTCCCAACCTATGGTCTGCGGCCCGATATTGGGCCGTAGACCAAATGGTACTGGGCTGCGCAAGGGCTTGCTTTAAAATAAAATAAAAATAGTTTAAGCTGTTATTATCTTTGTTCTAAGTAAATTTCAAATTCGGATTCAGAAGGTAATTAATGAATGTAAGAAAATTCTTTAATTGTCTGTGGCTAGCTGACTAAATAACGAAGATATTTTCAACTATCTAATCCAAACAAAAACATTAGATAATAAGGGAAGTCATCAGTCGAAAAAGAGTTGTGGGAACGGCGCATGAACAGAGGCATTTCGGACATGTTTCAGACATTGGCGGGGATTTTAGGCGAGACTGAGCCAGAACATTCATTCTCCCAGTTGGTTCAAGATCACCTGTCTTTACCTTTAAAAGAGTTTGAGGGGGGGAGGGGGGTGGGGGGCGCGAATATGCGAGCAAAACCGGGGGCAAAAGCTAGTAAAAAATAATCACAAAAAACTTCCTAGTCAACAACGCCGCTTTCAGGCCACACGATACCCTCTATCCAAGGGATGAAGAAAGATATGCGGTTGTTGGAGACTGTGCAGGGTGAAGAGATGTAAGAGGTTTTCAACCCCACCAGTAGGTGGGTACAAGCCACCCTGTGGCTGTTATGTAGAGTTAATGGGGAACCGTCATTCCAGTCCTGAGAACAAACAAAGTAATAATGTGAACACACTACAAATGGCAAGATTTTAGATTACGAGAAAAATAAAAAATGTTTTAATCCAAGTCAATACGGTTTCAGAGAAAAAATGAGCTCACAAGACGCAATAGCGGAATTAACTAGGGTTGTTTATACAGCATTGGATAAAGGGAAAAAATGCTCAAGTAGTGTTTGACGAAAACTTACTATCTTTAAATGGTGAAAAAACTCATTTTCTACCTCTGAGCCTAACAGAGCATATTTCAAATATAAATGTAAACATTAAAGTTCACGACAGAAATTTTCTACTTAAAATCACTCCCTGTAACTCGAATTAATAGACAGAATGAGAAAACTAATATATATATTTATCAGACTTAGAAATACTATCACATTAAAAATATTAAAAGAAATTTACTTTGCACTTGCACACTCTGTACTACAATATGGAATCATAGCTTGGGGGGTGCATATAAATCATCCCTTCTCCTACTCGAAACAATTCAAAAAATTCTTATAAAAATTATCCTAAAAAAAACCTATTACTACCCAACAATAAACGTATTCCAAGAATTCCCTGTTCCCCCACTTACAAAAATTTACGAAAAAATAGCACTACTTCAGCTACACAAAGATATCTTTAATAAAAATATTACCCCACTGCTAAATATTAGCATAAGGAATACTTCTATTGGTGGACTAACTGTACCACCCGTACGAACCACAACAGCAGAGTATCACTATGTATATAAAGGAATAAAATTATTTAATCAATTACCCGCCGATATGCGAACAGAAAAAAATTATAGCTAATATATTAAAAAAAAATTAATCATGTTTTGGTAGTACCACCATATAATTTTAACTTTCTATTAGATATGTTTTTGACTGTTTGTTATTCCAAAGGTTTTATGTACATCCTATATATATTTCTTGTTTAATTACCCTTATAATCTTTAAAAAATATGTTATTAAGTCTGAATCTCTTCATAAGTTAAATTCTTAAGTTTGTTATCAGGATTTAAAAATAAAAAAAATATTTTTAACAAGTTGTCCTCTCCTAGACACGAGCACTTGCTTTATTAGGAGAGTGTACAAAATATGTAATGCTATATTATGATATATTGTGTAAATGTAAAATAAATAAATATAAAAAAAAAAATAACATAAAAACTTTTACGCCCGGTCCTACTTGAATGACGGGAAAAGCATTGCCTTTTTTCATCACTTTATATGAATGTACACAAATCTCTTTGTAAAGGTCCCAAGTAGGTATATGTATAAAAGAATAATACAAGTGTTCCCCATCTTTGAGTCATTTGTGGGAAAGAATATTTTATCAAAATGAAAGTATATTAAACCCGTAATTATTAAACCCAAAAGTATAAGAACTTACACTGAAACTTACTGGAAATGAGCAAATTATTGTTTTTTTATAATGATTTGTGCCAAAGTGAACCCCAATTTATTTGTTTCAACATAAATCACCACTAAATGGCCCAACACTGACTTGACTCTACGAAGTTTAATGTAGGTGATCCACATAGCTATAAAAACGCGAGCAGATATCTGTTGAACTGCGAGTGCTTACGACCGCGACGCTATCAAATACTTCTACATATGGTAGGAGAGGGGGTCAGATGATTTAGAGAGCTACCACAAAATGCCATTTCTTTTTACTGAATCTGGCAGCTGACATCCGCCCATTACGGCAGCTCTGAAATTAAAATGACCCCTCTCCTATTGCAGAAAGGGGGTTGCGTAACTTTTGCATAATCTGTATTGTCTATTGTTATTTAAACCTCTTAGGTGTGACAGGTCAGATGGGATTGTATGGAGAGCGTTATTTGGCGTGCGATGATCTTTTATCTATAATAGCTGTGCGTGACTTGCTTTAACTTCAATTTCAGGAGTCGTATTACAAAGCAGCCTTCAATTTCAGACAATTCATTATTATTTGGGATGTGGTGAGTACTATGTTAAAAAAAATTATAATATCAGATACGATTTAACATTTTCATTATTGATTTTTGGGGTGTTTTGCCATGTTCCGCCATCTCCTTCTTTAGCCAATGTTTCGGATAGTGTTACAGTGTACATTATCAGGACATATGTGTTATGATGGACACCGTAACGCTGTCCAAAACGTTGGCTAAATAAGGAGGTAGTGTTACACGGCATAACACCCCAAAAATAATTAACGATAAAATTCAAAATATAGTAATTTTTCATTTTAAAAAACATGTAGCGGTTTAAAACTATATCCATTTAGTGGAAGTTCATCCTTCTTTTCGCCCATAATACGGGTAGGTAGTCAGTGCTTACATTCATGGATAATGATTCTAATTAAACCTAACCTAACCTAATACTAGTAGTTCAGTCAACAGTTAGTAGACCTCGCGTCCAAAAAAGTGTGTTTCCATTTTTCCCTTACCCAAAATTTCGTCAGAAATCAAAGTAAGATTTGAAAGTAGGTACTTAAATATCTACCTACTTAATTATGAGAAAATTTTTCGATTCGAATGAAGTGATACATCCACCAGGGTGATACTGAGAGTATCTTCAACTCTAGAATGTGGAAATGAAATAAAATCATTTCACTTAAATTATATGTGCTAAAACAAAGACAATTAATTTCAAACTTATTTGAGCACACACTAGAAATGATTTCCACGCTACTTTAATTAAAAAAAACAATGACGCCACTGAAATAACGTCACACGAATTTCATGAGTTTTTGATCCCTCCCCCCCCCCCCTCCCGCCCCCTCACGTCACTGTCACATTTGTGAGACACCCTCCTCCCTAGTGTGACGTTACATATTTTGCCGTTTTACATCTAAAAAAGGTTTGCATTTTGATAATTTAAATTTTTACATGTGACGTCACAGAGCTGATGACAACCCACACCCTTGTCACACTTCTCTACTCCCCTCCCTGAGTTTTGACGTAATTTATGTTTTGTAATTTTTACGGCCCTAACAGCCGGCGCGGTATTTTTTAAAATTATTTATTTCATCCAAAAATATTATGAGTATATAATATCAGTTACTACATAGTCGTGTATGAGTTACATTTTGAATATATTTTCCCTTTTTACTTTTATATTTTCATCCCTTTATTTTACGCAGTAATAATATTAACATGTTTGAATGACAATAACATTCAGTTACAAAGTTAACAACATATGTAAATAATTTTTTAGTAAGTTGATGTTAAGATGTTTTTAAGAATAATGTTACAATAATTGATGTCATTGAGCAGTATTTAATAGAAGAAACAATAAATATGTATATAAAAACGGTTATATAGAAGTACAGTGAAACCCTCTTAAGAAGTTCTCTCTTAAGACGTTTCGTGGCTTAAGAAGTTTTGTTTTTTCAGTCCCTCGGCTCAAAATTGGCTTAATTTTTCCCACATATAAGGTTTTCCTGCTTAAGAAGTTGGTTTTTTTCCGGTCCCTTGGAAAACTTCTTAAGAGGGTTTCACTGTAGTATAATATTCTATACTAGCTGAACCCGGCCACGCTTCGCTGTGGCTTTGTCTGATTTTACTTATTAGAGGAAATTGTCTTGCAACTGTGCATTAACCAAGAGGACACAGTGCTTAATTTAATATCTGCTGTGACTATGCTGTAGAATATAAGGAAAAAAAGAAATATAAAGATTCATAAAAGTTTTAATTTTTATAATTTATATTCACACCTTGAAGGCTTTTACAATATCACGTTATTATAGAAACAGTTATTATAGATCTAGTTATTCAGGAGTATAATTATAAGCATGTCGTATATAACACAATAAACTGAAAAAGTTGTACGAAAAATAAGTTAATTAGTTTTGCATAATAAAGGTAGAACCGTAGTTATAGAGGAATGTCTATTTACTATGTTGTATGTAAGCCATATTAAAATGTAAGCATGTGGCAATCCCCTTTTTTGCCACACCACGGAGTACATTCAGCATTGTGTTTCTCCGAAAATGTTTAGTGAAGTGATTAAATCGTGGCGATCAATTGGAGACTGTCCTGGAAGAAGTAACTCTTTTATTTCATCCCATGTTGGATTACACGTAAATGTAATGAAAAGATCAGGACAACCATATTTCCCCACATATGTAAGAGCGCCCTGCGCATATTCGTGCATATTTCGGAGACTACCACTATAATATGTTGCCGGCAAAATGGTCAACTTCCCTATAATAATAATAATAATTGGACAATTTGTAGAGCGCCGTTCTTGTGAAAGATCACCTCAAAGGCGCTTAAAATTGCTTACATCACCATCATTTCATATGTATATATTCTTCTGAGCTAAGTTTCTTTTGATTGAGCCTAATGAATAGTAGTCGTTTGGATTCTATTTTCCATAACACAATCCATATGGCATGAGGCATCCCACGAACGGCAATCAACTTTGAAAAAACTTACACATCAATCAACTGGTCACAGTTACACTTTTTTGACAGTTTGAAAATTTGTCATATAAATATAATTCAATTTGTTAATCTGATTTTTTTGTAGGTTTTGTAAAGTTACGAACTGACATTCAGTACAATTATGAGTCATTTTAAAACCCACAGAGAAAACAAATGATTCAAAATAGTAATATAATTTGTAAGATATAATTCTATTTTTAAATTCGATTAAATTCTTTTTATTCCTAACTAGCTGTCCCAACGAACTTCGTGCCGCCCCAGAATCAATAACCGTTGAATTAAATTCAGTTTTTTTAATTAAGTTAAAATTACACAATGAAGCAATCATCAATGTGCAACTGTCCGTGTTTTGTTTTTGTCAGTATCAGAGATGGCATTGTGTACAAATTTATATTTTTTGTGAGTTTCTTATTTTTCCACTTACTTACGGGAATTTGGGAGGCGGGTATGGGTGCCGCCGCCCAGGTAACCATTTATTGGATAACCGACACCTCTGTCATACGTCACCCATAGGTCACCCCAAGTGGTTTGCTACGTTTGGTGATTTAGCATGGGTGCCCGGGTTCATGGGGTGACGTTTGTCCGGGTCCCACCCGCTGCGTGGCGGGCCGGATCGAGAGAGACTGGTTGAGGAAGGTCTTTTGACCTTTCCAGCTGGACTCTCTTGACCCATCGCCTTGCATTGCAGTTGGAGGGATGGATTCATACGTCTGTCATTCCCGGACACACTGACCACAGATTCCTACCCACTCCTCATACCTTTTTCCTTCCCAGAGCTTCTTATCCTTCTCTTCCTTAAAAAGAACCACCACACAGCATCCCTTAAGATGACATAGGTCGTGAGGAAAATAATTTTCTTCGGGGCTTCATGTAAAAAAAAATTGCTCTTCATTTTCTTTATACGTGTAAGGGATTTTTATTATAATGATTGTATCTTTCACCGCTTGTCTCATTTTCGGCTATTGATACTGAGCGTGTAAGAAAGAGGGGCAGCATTACACGATTAAGAACAAATGCAAAACAATTAGCGCATTGATAATTGACGTTTGGTACTTAACAGAAAATGCCCGCAGCTCTTTCAAATATGAGAATTCGTTCCATACAAAATGTATGGGGAAAATAGTTTTCTTAATAACTATATTTTTCGTTAATTTTTGTGATGTTTTAATAGTTATTATGTTATCCGGGGCGAAGACAAATCTAATAAATCAAAGATCATCAAAATCGGCCCAGCCGTTCTCGAGTTATAAATAGTGTAACTAACCCGACTTTGTTTTATAATATATATTAAGATTGTAGAAATAATTAATTTTTGTAACTTTTTATAAAGTTAATAAAATGGCAACACTGTCTAGAACTGTCATTCCGTTGTTTACTATGACAAATTACGAGTCAATTTGAAACGCATAAAATTTTCCTTTTCCTTCCGAACTTCCAAATAAAAAGTATATGGAAACACTCTTCTGCTAAAATGCAATATTCTGTCAAAAAATTGACTCAACCAATCGATTACTTTCCGAGATTAGCGAACGCAAACATACGAATCCTAAATTTTTATATATATATAGATTTCAAATTGTGCATAGCCTGCCTCACTAGGCGAACCTGTATTGAGGCAGAATTTTTAGAAAATTGTTTCTCGCATTTTGTCTATGGTTTACTTAGAAATGAATAGGATATAAATATAAATGTATAGCGGTAAGGCTCTTGACTCGCAATCCCAAGGTTGCGGGATCGAAACCCGGCGTGGGCAAATAAATTTTAATTGATTAATTTGTGTTTAATTATGTTGTTTCACGATTAATTAATTAAAAATAATATAAAGTATATTAGCAGTACGTTCTAGAGCGGAAGATATTCCCAGTAAAATAAAATGGCTTTAGCCGTGTTTGGTGACCAGATCTGAAAAACCAGTTCCACCATTTCCCTACCTTCCTCTTTCCCATCTCCTTCCCTTTCTTACTAACTTCAGCCTCACAACATATTTCAATTGGGGATGCCGTATTCTCACTGGCTCCAGACGGGAGCAGCTTGGACTCTTGTCAGATATTCATATAAATAAAAATC
The DNA here is from genome assembly GCA_917563855.2 of Limnephilus lunatus. Taxonomy (NCBI): domain Eukaryota; kingdom Metazoa; phylum Arthropoda; class Insecta; order Trichoptera; family Limnephilidae; genus Limnephilus; species Limnephilus lunatus. The sequence goes on along the minus strand of OU830592.1, from coordinate 108,449,027 downwards.
CCATTTGAATTTCATTATTATACAGGGCATGTATAATAATATTTTAAGGAAATAAAGGTCAGACTTTTGGATCATCAAACACGCCCACAGGGCATATCTTGTGTTTTTTCTTTATTCTATGGCGCTTTCTATGGAGCTTTGCGTGACTACTTTTAGTTATTAGTAAATTTCGTGTAATATCAATGTTTATGGCAAATTAATCAATATATATTATAAAAGAAAGTCCAAAAAAACGTGCGGACCGCAAAACTCAGAAACGAGTCCCGGCATGATCAAGGGAGTTATATGGTGTGGTAGATCTCTATCCCCCTCCAGGATGAGGGTACCCGTTTTTACCTAAAGGGCATGCTTTTTAAGATATAAGGGCTGGAAGTTTGGCCCTCTATAAATTTCAAGAACAGTCTCCAGGAAAGTTCTATAACGTTCGATAAACCTCTAGAAAGTTCTGAAAGGATTAGTGGAGTATGTCGGTGAGACTAAAAGTCTCGAGAATGTTCTGCATGGTTCGCTAATGTTCTTTATAGAACATTCCAGAACACTCTCGAATGTTTTCCTGAGCGAAGCCGGGTACCCCAGCTAGTAAACTAAAAATCAGTATTATAATAAGTTTGTTTAACAATGAGTTACATACCGGACATTCCCCAGTTGTGTTGACTGGGCGGCTACATATCTCCTGGTCATGTTTAACGCCGTCACGGTGACCAGAGCTGCCAGTGGGAACTGCTCTGGAGCACTCCTCCTGAGACAGTCTCTGCATTGTCGTCTGAAATGTTGAAAAACAAAACAACTGATTGTTTTATCCAGTGAGAACAAATGTGCCATTACTTTTTGCAACAAATAATATACAAAGAGTAAATTAATGTAAACACCCTTTTTATAAATATAGCTCCATAAAGGAGGTTTTTAGGAAAAAAATTTCATCAAGTTTTTTGGAGAAGCTGTGTGGAGGGCCATTTACGGAAAGGAAGGAGAGGAAGTTCTGGGAAGGAATAAGGTATGAGGGGTGGGTAGGAATCTGGTGACAATTTTTCCAGGAGTGATGGACGTAATCCATCCCTCCCACTGCGGTGCAAGGCGATGGGTCGAGAGAGACCGGCTGGAGTATTCAAAAGTTCTCCCTCAACTAGGCTCTCGCGATCCGGCCCGGCAAGCAGTAGGTATGTGAGCAAATGGTTATACAGAAACATGTGGGCAGTTAGCATGCGGTAGAAGCGAAACCTTCAGAAAATTTAAGTAGACAAGAGTAGGGAGGCTACGAAGCATCGCACAAAGAGGAGACCGATTATTCTATCTCATTCTCTCAGGCAATCTTATAGATGTGTGTGTTTGTCTCTTTTTAGTGTAAGTTTTTCGTTTCATCGAGTTTATAATCACAACGGTGCTAAATACGTTTCCACTGCAAAAACTTCACCCCGTAAACTCGGGCATCCATGCTAAGTCGCCAAACGTAGCGAACCGCTTGGGGTGACCTACGGCAGGTGCGGCGGTACCCATACCTGTCAGACAAATGAATAATTAATTTGTTTTTAGCTTTATTAGTGTATTTAGCATCGTTGGACCCATTGAATGAATAGATTAAACATTACATAGTGGAGTGATGCGGCCTTTCTGCCACTTTCTTCTAATCAACCCAGAATTGTTGTACTTAGTGGGAATAACAAAGCAAACACAACCAAAGAACGTTTCTACCGCGCTATCCCTATACTATTACAATATAAAGTCTCCCAACTGCTCCTAACCGTCTGGAGCCAGTGGGACTATGGCATCCCCAGTGTAGGTATGTTGTGAAGCTGAAGGAAGTGACGGGGAGGGTTGAAGATGAGGAAGAGGAAGGTGGGAATTTACCTGTCTAATTAGATCTGGTCACCAACCACGACTAAAACCATTCTTTCTTCACTCTTTCACCAGGGCGATACTGAAGGTACCCTCCACTCTGGAATGTGCCACAAATACACATTACCTGCAGAGATTTAATAATTTATTGTGAAATTATTCGTTAGGATTTGAACCCTCTACCTCTTAATTCGTCGTCGAGGATCTTAACCACTGGACCGCGGGGGCCGGTGAAATATGGACTTTAATTAATATTTCATTTAAATTTTAATAATGTTTTTTTTTCTACTATATTTGCACCTCTTTAGAGTGGTAAAAACACCATAAACAAGTGGAGATCGGGAAAGCATGTAATAATGTTAACATTTTTATATGGGTACCGCCGCCTCGGGAACCATTTATACAATAACAAACACCCCTGCAAACCTGCAATAGGTCACCTCAAGTGGTTTTCTATGTTTAGTGACTTAGCAGGGGTGCCCGGATTCATGGGGTGAGGTTTGTCTAGGTCTTGGCGGCCATGTATCTGCCCACGTATTGAGTGGCGGGCCGGATCGGGAGAGATTGGTGGGGGAGACCTGACTAAGACCTCTCCAGCCGGACTCTCCCGACCCATCACTTTGCAGTGGGAGGAATGGATTCATACGGTCGTCACCCCTGGACACATTGACCCCCATATTCCTACCCCCTCATTTTTTTCCTTTCAAGAACTTCCTCTCCTACCTTTCCCTAAAAAGACCCTCCACACAGCTTCTCCAAAGATGACATAAGCCCTGAGGGAATTGTTTTCTTCAGGGCCTCCTGTGTGGAACAATTGTAAAAAAAGTTTGTAAAATTTTAAAAAGGAACGCACAAATTGTTTTGACATGTAGAGCGGATGGGCAGAGAAGGGAGTGCCAGGAGAATATAAGACACGCAAGTTAATGGTAGAAGAAGTGTGGAATGCCCGAAGAAGACATGGCACGACCAAGTGAATCAAGTTGAGTTGGGTCATCTCAAAGCTTCAGAACAACAGAAGAGAACCTATGTATGAGACGATGTACGAATGTGAATGAAGCAAGAAGTGTTTGTCTAAACAGAGTTGTGAGGCGGTCCATCCTACCTGCTTTCCCCTGTGGAGAAATGGCGTGATGGTTTGACATAATATCTATATAATATATATTTTTTTTAATGTACTTTAATACCGGTGACAGCTGTCAATCCTGTCATTATCACATCATTGGTCATTGTTCATCATGAAGGCAGAGAAAAGTGTTCTAACCTTTCCGTCCTTGTCAGTTTGTATGAAGCCACTCTCGGGAAGAGGGGTGCCCGTGTGGAGACAGGCTGGTAGAATTCTGGCTGTAAAGGTCACCCTGAAATCAGACAAATGGTGCATTATAGTTATTTTCTTTGAAAAACAATAAATTATTTAAAAAAAAAATTGTGACGTGGTATTATAAAGCAATAACATCCCTTAACCCTTTAGGTGCGGTATGCCGATATTCCGGCATGACGCATGACACACGTGAATATTCCACACGTGTCCCTGTCACGAGTTCATTAAACATTGGAAATAAGATAATAAATATGGTTACTTTACTTTTCCTAGATTTATTTATTGTCTGTAAATAAATAAAATTTAGATAATAATAAAAAAGAGGTACTAATTGTGTTAGTGACTCTATCTGTAACTCCAGTTCAATGAACTCTAGAAATATGAGCTATAAATTTAATTGACATCATTTTCGAATCACGAAATGTGTTTTGGAGAATTTAAACAATTGGTAAACCACCTACCTGCATTTTATTTTTAAAAGAAAATTATTTTATTTTTTTTCAAAATTGGAACAGTTTATTGAGAATTTAGATAATTTTCAATTTGGGAGGCGGGAATGGGTACCGCCTCCCCGGGAACCTTTATTGTATAACCAAGACCTCTGCCATAGGTCACTCTTATGGTTCACTACGTTTGGTGATTTAGCAGAGGTGCCCGGGTTCATGGGGTGAGGTTTGCCTAGGTCTTGGAGGCGGATGACCAGGATACACTGAACCCCAGATTCCTACCCACCCTTTAAGCCCTTTTCCATCCCAAAACTCTCCTCCCCTCCCTTTCCCCAAAAAACCCTCCACAGAGCATCCCCAAAGATGACATAGGCCCTGAGGAAAATTATTTTCCTCAGGGCCTCCTCTGTAGAGTTCATTAACAAAAAATAATAATTGGTCTTTGCTAGGTAAAAAAGTGTGTCAGCAATCATAGAATCTACAGTTTCATTCCGATATTGATGAAATTTTGCACACTTGACCTTCAAAACAAACGTGAGGTCACTGTCTACATTAGAATTAGAAATACTCTGTGTAAAGCTCGGGCAAGGCCGGGGACTGCTCCCAACCGTCTGGAGACAGGGAAACTATGGTACCCGCAATTTATTGGGGTAGGCCCTATGTTGTGAGGCTGAAGGCAGTGGGGAGAGGAAGGAGATGGGGAGGAGGAAGGTGGGGAAGTACTTGGCTATTCAGATCTTGTCATCAAACACGGGCAAAGCCATGTAAAGCTACGATTCATTTCTGAATGGTGTTCTTACACCAGGGTGATACTGAGAGTATCTTCTGCAATGGAACGCGCCGTAAATATACTAGATATTATTTTACATTATTAAAATTGTGAAATAACACCAATTATTCAAATTAAATTTACGTACACACGTAGTATGTGTTTTTTTTACATTAGCTCCACACAGGAGGCCCTGAGGAAAATAATTCCCTTCAGGCCCCATATCATCTATTGGGATGTTGTGTAGGCGGTCTTTTTAGGAAAGGTATGAGAAGAAGTTCTGGGAAGGAAAAAGGTATGAGGGGTGGGTAGGAATCTGGGGGTCGGTGTGTCCAAAGGGACGACCCCAAACAATTCTCTCCTGATCCGGCCTGCTACGCAGCTGGTGGACAGACGCATCCGAGACAAGACACGGACAAACCCCCGCTAAGTCAACAAATGTATCAAACTACGAATGACCTATGGCAGAGGTGTTGGTCATCCAATAAATGGTTCCCGGGGCGGTGGTACTCATACCCGCCTCCCAAATTATTCCGATTGCTAGTCGAGAGTCTTACCCCTCGACCATGAGGACAGTCAGATTTGTAATATGTGTAGATCCGAGATAGATCAGTTGCTATAGTAAACGCATATGGTCTGGAATTACAATTACGGTCGCACCTATGGGAGAAGTCATTTTCTGTTTTTTTTTTTGTTGATGTGTGATTTTTTCATTATGTTAATATTTTATATAATTATGAAATACTTACCGCCTGTCAAGCTGAAGGAGGGCGATACCGTTGTACGCTATAGAGTAACTATGGTCATATAGCGGGTGGATGAGTTGTTTAATGACGTCATATATATCATCTGGATTGTACTGGGGTGTAATTGTCCCCCCCAATCCGACGAACTTAACATTTCTGGAGCTGAAACTAAAGTAGTGCAGGTTAAATTAACATTACAAAGTGGATAAATTTCCTCATATTTGGTTCTAATTATCTAATATAATCACTACATCATCTGAGATTCTTGAGTATAACAAGCTTGTTATAGGTTTATATTCTAAAGGAAAATATCTAAATCAATTTAATTCAATTTTTTATTATTTTAAAACATTACTAAATTGTTTATCCGAAAGTGTTTTACAACTAATTGCATTCATATAAGTAGGTATACATATAATACTAGCTGACCAAGCCACGCATTGCTGTGGCTAATTAAACACAACGCCATCTACTGGATGGTTACCCAACCTAGATAACCAAGTGTTGAGTCGATAAATTAACTCACACCGCCATCTGTTAGAAAATTACAAAGCATTGTTCAATAACACAAATTTAATGAACATTAATTTAATTCGCATTGAGGTCGTTAATCGTGATAAAAACTATCCTATCTTTAAAGTTGGACCAAATTACACACGGTAAGCAAAATTTCATCTAAATCGGATGAGTAGTTTTTATCATCACGAGATAAAATAATATCATAAAGATAAAGCAGAATTTACTGTAGATAAATAGTACAGTTGTTAATAAATTTCATAAACATGCGAGTATAAAATAATATTTATAAAAATTAGATACCATAATAGCGGCAACAAAGATTGCTGTCTAAAACCTGCTTCTATAAAGCTAAATATCGTCGCATAATTTCGTAGACTGCGTAACCCCAAAATTTTCGAAAATATGTTTCTAATGCCATCTAGTGTTAAAATTAGTCCCGCATCGACTAGTAAAACTCGCAAATTTAAAAAAATAAACCATCTTTTTAGATAAACACAAATTAGGAAACTGCGTAACACCATGGTGCCATTTTTACTTGCGAATACTTCGAAACTTCTTAACTCCACATACTTTATTTTATTTACCATTTCAGGTCTTATTATTTAACTTCAAAATTATTCCTAGTATTAGTATTGTGCTATTATGTCTTGTGTACTAAGTACTATTATATTTATCTTGTTATTCTTACATACTGAGACTAAATATAAAAGTCAATTACGATGTTATTGAGTAATTTATAAAATAAATATTGCAGTTCTGTATTGTTGTTTTACTTTTGAATGTAAAATTCCTATCTCCCAAGTCTTCAGCTAGTTGTTCATAAAACTGTTCGCAGAAAAGTACGTAAGTATCTTTGTAAAATACGTATGTCCATTCTCGGTTTTTATGTAAACTTCCTAACTCCGATTTGAAATAGAAAGCCTTAACTTACAAAAGTTAAATGATTGAAAATAAATTTCGAAGTATAATCATATGTTTGGAACATAAATAAAAACAATGACCCGTCTTTCATTTTTTTTCACTATGAGGTTTTTTGTGCCTCCTGTAAAATTTGAAATTTGGTGGTTACGCATTCTACGAATTAATGCGACGATATGTCGATATTCAATTTGATTATGTTCAACCACTGATAGTCCAGTCAGTAGAGCTAGAGATACAAAAGGCCTTTTCCTTGCAAAAGATGGTCTAGAAGTTATTTTGATTTTATAGATGTGGTAAAGGTTGGAACCCTGAAAATAATTTCATATTTTTGACCTCGGGGGACCTCTGTTAAGGTCGGCGTTTTAAATGGAATGTGACACAAATTATTATTTTCAAAATAATTCCTTAACGGTTGATCTTGACAAAGTTGTTGAAGATACAATTTACATGAAAATGAGCGACATTTTAACAGAATAATAAATGTTTATGAAATTATTAGCTCTGGTGACTTTCTATGAATTATTTTTTCGTGAAAACTAAACAAAAAAAATTCTTTCGCATATCATCGCTGGTCACTCAGCCGAGTAACCCCTAACCCCTTACCTCGACCCCAACTGCCCAATACATACTGGTTTTTGTATGATTTAAGAAGAAAAAAAAAACTTTAAAAAGTCACCAGAGAACAAAATCTCATTTAGGTACATTTTTAATCCAAATATTGTCAGGAATCAATGGTTTAAGTAAGTCAAGTACGTCCCTTAACACCCTGTATAATGAGTAACAGAGGCAAAAAGATGAAATAAAAAATAAATACTGATAATTTCCCCAATTTATTACATTTATTTAGTTATTTGTGAGTATTAATGTCATTACTTTCAGTTTTACATTTCATTGGTACCTCTAGGTATATTATAAATCTTTTATCAAAATCATTTTATAGTTTGGAAGTTTTCAGACATTATTTTCATCTTTAGTTCAAAGTCGAGCAAATCCAAATCACTAATAATTAACTGATTGCATTTCGTCTGTCTGTTAATTTATTTGTATGTTCCGTTTCCGATTCAAGATGGTGGCCGTTTTATTAGGACAGTAAAGATTATTTTCCAAATATTTCTTCGTGTTTATTTCGACTTTGTTATTTGCATGTTTTCAATAAACTAAACAATTTTATTATCATTGAGATAGTGACGTTTATTTGGACAAATTTTAAAATAAGTGGTTTATAATAAACATTGGTAGGTATTTAAGTACCTACTTACAAATTCTCTACTGTTCACAGAACTACAGAGTACAGGATGTTCTAGCTAGAGTGATAGATAGGTATCTACTGTCGGTATTGCCCTGGTGAAACAACACTATTCAGAATTAGCTTGCAGAATTGCTTGAAATGGATTTGGCCATTTTTGGTGATCTAATCTGAATGGCGAAGTACTTCCCGACCTTCCTCTACCCTATCTCCTTGCCTCCTCAGTCGCATAACTCCTTCAGCCTCTCAACATAACTTTTAAAATCGTCGTGACATTGACACTGTTCTTCGGATTAGCTTCACATTATATTGGATGTTTTATGTGATTACAACACAAGAGTACCAACTGCCCGCATCCAATGGGACATGGCATTCCAATTTGGGGAATGTTGAATGACTAAAAGAGTGGGGAGTGGAAGTCTGACAACCTCCGTAGTCCAGAGGGTAAGAGTCTTGACTCACAATCCGGAGGTCGCAGGTTCGAACCCGGCGTGCGCAAATAAATTTTATGTGATTAATTTGTGTTATTTCACAATTAATTCATTTAAAATAATATATAGTATCTATATTTGCGGCACGTTCCAGAGTGGAAGATACTATCAGTATCGCCCTGGTGTAAGACCACCATTCAGAATTGAAACGTTGCTTGAAAATGGCTTTAGCCGTGTTTGGTGACCAGATCTGAATAGCCAGGTACTTCCCAACCTTCCTCTTCATCACCTCCTTCCCCTCCCCACTACCTTCAGCCTCATAACATACCCCAATTGGGGATGCCATAGTCTCACTGTCTCCAGACGGGAGCAGTTGAGATTCTTGTGCGATATTCACTGTAAAAAAATTTTTTTTTTGATAAAGTGGATTGTTGAGAAGTAGATAACTGGCTATTCAAATCTAGTCACGAAACACAGCAAACAAATAAACATGGTGGTCATTATCCAAGATGATGGTAAAAATAGATACCACTCTTGAAGTTGGTTTATTTCTGGCAATTTATTTTTATATTAGTTCCACACAGGAGGCCCTGAAGAAAATAATTCCCTCCAGGGCCTATGTCATCTTTTGGGGATGCTGTGTGGCGGTTCTTTTTAATGAAATGAAGAAGATAAAGTTCTGGGAATTAAAAAAGTTTAAGGGGTGGGTAGGAATCTGGGGGTCGGTGTGACCCGGAGAGACGGCTGAATGTATGTATCTATATAATTTGGGAGGCGGGTATGGATACCGCCACCCCGGAACCATTTATTGGATAACCAACACCTCCAGCAAAGGTCACCAAAACAAAGGTTTGGTGTCTTAGCAAAGGTGCCCGGGTTCACAGGGGTGAGGTTATAAAAAGTCAATTCTCAAGTCGAAAAAAATACCCCATATTTTCTTGATCTCATGACTATACTAGTAGGTATGTAATTCTGTGACAATAGACCTCGCATCCAAAATGGCGAGTTTTTAATTTATTCGAACTTAAAAATAAAACTATAATTTCATCTGATATTTTGGTTTTTATAAGTAGGTACTTAAATACATACTGAATTATGAACCGTACACTTTATGTAATATTCTTAAATTTCAACATTTGGTTCAAGGAAACGTAACTATCTCAACGATAATTCTTTTTTCAACTTTCTTTAGGCAGGTAGGCACCATAATGTTGAAAAAATGCTAATATAAAGTACAAAAAAATTACCATGATTTCACACTTGAAAATTTTATCTTTAAATAACCATTAATACAGCCACCATCTTGAATCGGATACGGTACGTAGAAACAAATGTACATACATATATTATGCAATACAAAACTGTGGAGGACTTCACTATGCTCAGTCAATAATTATGTAAAATAGATAAACCGGTTGCCCGTTTATACCACGAGTTTCCAGACACCGTGTATAGCACCAGTTTAGAAATCTTTGAAGCTTAATTGTTCAAATATCAAAGCAATACGTTTGTCTATGTTCATCGTTGCGGTCATTATTTCAAGGACGAGATGAATTTTATAATAAAGAAACAATAAACTCACCCAATGTTTGTAATTTTCCATGCAGAACACAACACCCACTGGTCACTCACTAGACTTACAGGCTCCCCCTGCCACTTAATGTCTCCTCTCTGACCTGATCCAATCAGTCCCTGTGAACACAACACGACATACAACATATTATTCTCTAAGCAAGTGTTCTTTTAATTATTGCTCTAAAAATGTTAGTTGATTTTGTTATTTAATCTTCTTTTTTCTTTTTCATTATATGCAACGACGGCCAGCATGGTCGAGGGGTAAGGCTCTTGACTCTCAATCCGAAGGTCGCGGGATCGAATCCCGGCGTGGGCGTCATTATTTGTTTTTGGGGTGTTATGCCGTGTTACGCTATCTCCTTCTTAGGATGTATCGCAACACGGCATAACACCCCAAAAACAAATAACGAAAATACTTTTGGCCATGGAAATCTAAAAACGTAACGAAATTTTATTTGTTTTTTTTTACAATTATTTTTTAAAATAATATAAAATATAAAGTTTATTTGCGGTGCATTCCAACGTGAAAGATACTCTCAGTATCGCCCTGGTGTAAGACCACTATTCATAATTGAAACGTTGCTTGAGATGGTTTTAGCCGTGTTTGTTGACCAGATCTGATTAGCCAGGTACTTCCCCACCTTCCTCTGCCCCATCTACTTCCTCTCCTCACAATCTTCAGCCTCACAACATACCCCTCCAGACTGGAGCAGCTGAGATTCTTGTGAGGTATTCACATTAAAAAAATAAAAACATGTAACCGCACAAGAGTCTAAACTGCACCCAACCATCTGGAAACAGTGAATCTATGGTAGTGGGGGGAAAGAGATGAGGGAGAGGAAGGTGGGTTATTCAGATGAAGTCACCAAACGCGGTAAAATCCATTTTAAGCAACGTTTCTATTTTGAGTGGTTGTCTTGTACAAGGGTGATACTGAGAGTATATTCCACTTTTGAATAAGTCGAAAATTTATATTATTTTAAAAGAATAAATTGTGAAATATCACAACATAATCAAATAAAGTTCATACTGGGATTAGAACCTGCACCTCCGTATTACTACTAGTCGAAAGCTTTACCCCTCGACCACCAACATTTCAGTATCACCCCGGTGAAAGGCCGTAAAAAAGAATGTAAACTTTGCTTCAAACCGCTTTAGCCGTGTTTGGTGACCAGAACTTAATGGCCAATATCTTTCCCACCTTCCTCTTCCCCATCTATGCCCCACTTCACTACCTTCAGCCTCGTAATATACCCCAATAAGGGATGCCATAGTCCTACTGGCTCCAGACGATTGTGAGCAGTTGGCTTTTTGTGCGGCAATGAATTTGTTAGTATTATTATGAAGGCATCTCCGATATGGGGGTCAACGTCAAAACGCTATTCCGGAGTTTTTCTTGAGGATAGAAGAGGGCGCCGGGAGATTAACGAGTGAGAATGGATGAAGTGGAGAAGAAAGGTGAAGGTTGGGAGTGTCTGCCTATTCAGATCTGGTATCACAGAGCCGGATCTACGGGGGAGTGCTAACCGCCCGAGTTTTAGGAGGCGCATAAATACTAATTTATTTGTTTGATTGAAAAAAACACTTGATTAACAAAGCGCCTGGCATCCAACGCACAGTGTTCTATCGATTATTCATTTGAGATTAAGTTGATTTATGAACATATCCCAAGTCGATTTTGAACGCGTGCATAATGTAAGTCACAGGTTCTCAACATGGCGATAGAACCCATTTGTGGGCGTTTGGGACTTTCAGGGTGGCGGACCCAGAGAAAATAAGGGGGCATAAGATGGCACAGTGAGGGCTTGGCAGGTCAAAAAAGTTCAAAAAAGACAAAAAATATGCTAATCACGTACTAATAAAGCAAAGTTAACATTAATATTGGTATATTTTTGTTATTGTATTGAAATCATTTTTATCACGTGTGCGAAAATTCACATATTTCGGTAGTTCGGGGAGTGGATGAAAATTGAACTAAAAGATTCCATTACATTCAGATCTACATTAAATTGGATAATTTGGAAATATTTATTTTTATTATATACCTACCTAATATTACGTGTTATTTTTATTAAGAAATGACATTATATCATGAATACAAGAAGGAAGAAGATAGCAAACCGGTACTTGAAATACAAAAGAATTGCTTTTTTTAACTCGCTAAACAAAAAGGTGTAGCAAAAAATGTAATATATTTTAAATGGAATTATTGATTCCGTGACAGTTGAGCTGCGCTGCCAAATATGACTAGGGTTAATGTACGAGTATGTGCATACTATGGGGATGCCTCAATCAGTTCTCCGTCCTCAAGCACTTATCATGGCAGCCAGTTACAGGCCAACTGGTGACATTGGCTGCTACAAGTTACAACTGACTGTAAGAATTGGCTGCTCCTTTATAGCCCGGCCTAATGCGCAGCCACCACAACTCTAAGGACGTGGTGTTTCAAAGAGAGAGTACGAAAGAATACCTCACAAGAATACCAGCTGCTCCCGTCTGGAGCCAGTGAGACTATGTCATCCCCAATTGGGATATGTTGTGAGGCTGAAGGTAGCGGGAAGAGGAAGGAGATGGGGAAAAGGAAGAGGAAGTTGGGGAAGTACCTGGCTATTTAGATTTGTCCACCAAACACGGCTAAAGTCATTTCAAGCAACGCTTCAATTCTGAATGTTGGTCTTACACCAGGGCGATACTGAGAGTATCTTTCACTCTAGAAAGTGGCGCAAATGAACCATAAATTATTTTAAACGAATATTTTTTTACATTAGCTCCAGACTAGGCCTACACTCCTACAGGAGGCCTCGAGGAAAATAATTCCTTAACCATTCTTTCCCGATCCGGCCTGCCATGCAGCTGGTAAGCAGACGATCCGCCGCCCAGACCCGAACAAACCTCACCCCATGAACCCGGGCGCCCCTGTTAAGTCACCAAACGTAGCGAACCTCTTGGGGTGACCAATGGCAGAGGTGTTGGTTATCCAATAAATGGTTGCCGGGGGTGGTACCCATACTCGCCTCCCAAATTGTGAAACAACACAAATTAATCAAATAAGATTTATTTACGCACGCCGGAATTCGATCCCGTGGCTTTTGGATTGCGAGTCAAGAGCCTTACCCCTCGACCACGGAGCAGATTGTTTATTGGGAAGTATGTTTAGTGAGAGATTTAAAGGCTTGGAACCATAGACATATAAGTATTTTGTACGTCCGTGCTTGGAACTGAATGCGATTGGCACTTATATTGTTTAAAGAAGCGAAGTTAGCAGTCCGCAATTGAGTGCTGATACTAACCCTGATTTATGATAGTGAGGCGTGAAACTGGCAAATAAAGAATAACATTAAAACAGATAGAAATGAGATTCCTGAGGTGTATGTGTGCTCAAATCACATATGACCGTGTTAAAAATGAGGAGATCTGGAAATAATACTTCGATATAAGAGTTAAAAGAAGAAAAAGATTACTGAAGATGGATTGAAAGGGAGATATGTAAATACGAATGATAGAGGGAGCGCGCTAATATTAAAAAAAACGGTTATATATAAATGGGCTTAAGTAACCGTTATGAAAATATTAAATCAAACACGACTTATGGTATTTAAAAAACAACAAAAATCTAGACATTTCTAAGTTTTCTTTTAATTACGAATTTTTCTAAAAGTTTATTTTGGCCATCTTAATTTAAATTAGTTTTTTTTTTCTTTTTTTCTTTCTTAAGAGTTAATAACCAGACAAAGCTGAAAAATGACATTTTTGAATGAGCTCATAGACGTGTCGAAGCTTTTTACAGAAAAACGATAAATTGATTTCGAAAGATTGTTATTTTATGTGGTAAACTTATATTTTAAATTTTGAAAAAGTTAACATTTTTTTAATAAAAAAATAGTTTTACTGTTGGTCGATGGCAATATTTGTTAATTTTCAAACGAGTAAAGTTATTATACAATACATATATCATACCAAATAGTAATACAGTATTATAAAACTGTTCATTATCTAGGCAAAATATAATTTAGAATTTTAATTTAATTTCAAATAAAATCATTAAAATAAAAATCCAAGCACCCGTTTTGTGCCGAAAATACTACAACTTGACTTATTTATTACACAATTATAAATTGATTTCTCTCGGAATTTTTAACACAGAAATTTAACTTAAGGCGTTATTGAAATATTAGAAATAATTTTTAAACAAAAATATTTTCTCGAGTATATAATTCTGTTGAATTTGCGACACGCTTTTGTGAATATTTTATTCTGTATTTTGACGCGCACGGCGCTAAACAAAACTCTTAGTATCTGTCGATTCACGGCAGCGAGCGGTCGTGTTGTCCGCGCCGGTCCAGTTCATAACATTTTAAATTTATTCGTCCGCTTAAAATGGGGAGAAAAATCAATAAAAAGAGAACTTTCATAAAAAAATCAAAATTACCACACCAAAAACATAACTGGGAGAAATATAACGAGAAAAAACAAAGATTAGTAATATTTAATTATCAATTTACATTGTACATACCTTATATGCTACAGGGTCGTTGGAACGAATCTGTCAGATTTATTGTGTATTTTTTATAACATGTTGTTTAATTTTTAGAGAAAAGAATCAACATTCTAAAGTAAATAATGACTGTAAAGTTTCATAGGTATGTGCAATTCAAATTTTTATTATATATATATTATTATGTACGCGTAAATGGGCTTCGACAAAGTATATTTGATCAATGAAAATGGGTAATAACTTCAATACATTGTGATTCATGGGTATTACGGTGACCGATTTATCCGTTTATACCGAGGAAATTATAAACTAGCAATACTACCCAGCCTTACCGTGTATAGGTACACGGTGTCGGGAAATACGTGGTACATTACGGTGACCGATTCAATTGTAATTACCGCGGTAATTTTTTTTTTTTTTTTAAACTTTCTTTATTCATTATATGTATAATGTGTGTACAGTTTTACAGGTGATTCGACTACCACGCTAGGCACATGCCCGTATTATGGTAGTTATAAACGATAATTTACTAGCATTAATACACGCAAGCAACATTGCCTTATATACACGGTGGCGGGAAACCCGTGGTACATTCCGGTGACGTAATTATAAACAATAATTCACTAACACTAATACCCGGCGTTGTGCGAATTATACGCTCGCAACATTACCTTGCATATGTATGTCGTAGGCCGATCGTAAAATCAGGCAGATCATGTTGCGCCTAGCCACATCATGATCTGATGCATCGTGAAATGGCGGCAGATCGTGATGTGCCTGAGGCGCATCGTGATATGCCTGTTTTTACGATTGGCCTGCGACATATACAAGGTGTCGAAAAATACGTGGTACATTACGGTGACAGGTTCATTGTTATTACCGTGGTAATTATAAACAATAATTTACTTGCATACCCGGCGTTGCGCGAGTTACACGCATACTTCATTGCCTTATATATGTCGGCGGTCGATCGTAAAATCAGGCAGATCATGGTGCGCCTAGTTACTTCGTGAAGTGCCTGGCAGCAGATCGTGAAGTGCCTCAGACGCATCAAGAACAGCCTGATTTTACGGTTTGCCTGCGACATATACACGGTGGCGGGAAACCCGTGGTACATTACGGTGACCTAATTATGAACAATAATTTACTAGCATTAATACCCAACGTTGCGCAAATTATAGACATGCAACATAACCTTGTACACACGGTGTCAGGAAATTCGTGGTAGAAGCGGAAAACTGAGGACTCAAATTTCACCACGGGAACAGAAGCTTTTTACCATACTTTTTCTTCTATTTTTAACTTATTTATTTTTCTTTTTACGAACATATTAATTTATAAACAATAATCTGCGTAAATCGTCCTCAAATTCAATTTGATTCTGAATCTACTTTGCTTAAGACAAGTTCGTCCAGTCAATGAATGATCCAAAAGGTTTTAGGGTGCGTGAGCAGGAACCTAAGCGATTCCTTCAAAAAATTGTTAAGGGTGCTTAGGGTGTAAACATACTAAAAGTCCTGACGTCTAGGTGGTGAGTTAAGGGGTGGGGGGGAGGTCCCAATTTTCAGGTTTCCGCTTATATCTCGAAAACGGTGCGTTGCAGAGGAAAATTTTCTGAAATTAAGTAAAAGCTCATAAAATCATCTCCAACTTTTATTCTTTATGTAATTTTCGAAATCCCAGCCGTTTTTGAGTTACACGTTCTACAAACGTAGATATTTTTGAAAAAAAACATTTTACCTCACATTTTTCATCAAACATTCCTTCATGTCGTCTAAAATATTCAACAAAGAAAATAAATTTATATTAAAGAAGTTGTAAAGAATTTAATTTACTTTTATAATATAATTATATATATATATATATATATATATATATATATATATATATTGATGCAAATTAATCTCCAACCAGTAAATATTTACAACAATTTTAAGTTTTTTCGTAAAATATCATTTTCAGACAAAGCTGTTTTTATCTCATTACTGACACACATTTTGTTCGTTCGCCTAATAATACATGTGACCACAGTTTAAAGCCAATTTTTAAAGAAAGTAGAAAAAAATAATATCACTTGAAAATTTTTTAATTGTATTTTATAATGAAAATTATAATTATCTCATGACAAAATTTTACGAAAAAACTTAAAATTGCTGTAAATGTTAACCGGTTTGAGATTAATTTGCATTTGTATATATATATATATATATATTTTCTAAAAGGGAAATAAATTCTTTATAACTTCCTTAAAATAAATGTATTTCTTTGATGAATATTTTAGACGATATGAAGGAATGTTTGATGAAAAATGTAAGGTTAAATGATTTTTTCGAAAATGTCTACATTTGTGGAGCGTGTAACTTAAAAACGGCTGAAATTTCGAGAATTACGTATAAAACAAAAGTTGTAGATAATTTTACAAGCTTTTACTTATTTTAAGAAAAAATTTCTCTGTGACGCACCGTTTTCGAGATATAAGCGGAATCAGAACATTGGGACCTTCTCCCCCTCCCCCCGCTAGCTCACACCTAGACGTCAGTACTTTTAGTATGTTCAGACCCTAAGCACCCTAAACAAGTTTCTGGAGGAATCGCTTAGGGTCCTGCTCACGCACTCTACACCTCCTTCCTTGACTGGACTAAAGGTGCACATCAGCGTGGAAAATGAGACAAATATTCCTATTATCGTTTTCCAGTGATTTCGAAAGTTTACCCACATCCATTCACATTTTATTTTTATAAGATCTTTATTTGCTTTTAGCAAGCATTCATTTGTCATTTTCTATTTTTCTTTAGCTC
This sequence comes from Limnephilus lunatus, assembly GCA_917563855.2. Classification (NCBI taxonomy): domain Eukaryota; kingdom Metazoa; phylum Arthropoda; class Insecta; order Trichoptera; family Limnephilidae; genus Limnephilus; species Limnephilus lunatus. The sequence goes on along the minus strand of OU830592.1, from coordinate 108,431,930 downwards.
TCCGGTAGGTTGTTTCTTTTTTTACCCTTGGATTAATTTAACACACTAATTTCGGTAATAATTATATATTAGAAATGTGTACTCGCTTTATTTAATTTTTTGACAGATGATTTTTGAGCTTACTAACGACGTTCATTCGAAATGTAAATTTCTGACGCCTCTCTAATTTGTCCAAAAAATATATTATAAAGAAATTTGATACTGTGTTTTTGAATGGTTATGGATCGTGTTTTATATTAAGAACGACTGGTGAATCCAAATCAATATTTAAAAAAAATTAAAACGCTCTTTAGAAGTTACTTTCTGTTAAAAGAACTTAAACTTTCTCTGGTTAGAAGTTACTTTCTGTTAAACAGTGTTTTAGTAACATATTTAATAAATACTGTACAATTTCTGTTTTGAACTATTACTAATAAAAAATGTCTTTAACTGGCTGCGAAAGAGAGGCTAGACATATGCATGCACCATGCGCGTGAATTTCCCGTAAAAATTATGGTTTTAATTTGTGATTGTGTAATTCAAATCGTGTTTTTGTTAATAATTTCTGTTATAATGACCAAGTCTCTAATATATTTGTATATTCAGTATATTTTATATTATTTTCAGTTTTATTCTATTAATAATGCCATAGAGACATAGTCCCTGTTAAGATCAATGCACTAGGTGAGCCGTGGAACCAGGTCTTCATTCCCTTATCGTTCAACTTCGCCGTCAAAAATGCAATCAACTCTCCCTCCGCATCCTGGTCGGTCTCCAAAGATTTTTCGTCCATGTGTTGCTTCAGGTGAAGAAAGAGGTGTAATTCATGTCATTCATTGCCTTTTTGGTAGGGTTAGGTGGTGAACCCATTTTTTAATCCAAAAAAGTTTCGCCTTGGTTGGAAAAACAGTTCGAAGAGATCCGAGCGCATTTGCGCAACGAGCATTAATTTGCATACTCCATTTTTCCCTCAAAATCATTTGTGTGGTAGACTTACTGACATCTGGGATTAAAATTGCAAGCTTATGAACTTCAACAAGGCTAACTCCCTCTAAATTGAAAAAGCGAATAATTGAGCGCACCTCGCAGGGGGCGGGATTCGACAACGGAGCGTCTTTCTCAAACGAACGCAAAGATCGCACTGAAGCAGCTACCAAGCCGGATCACCGCTCGGTTTTTTGGGAAAGTCTGAGCTAACGCTAGTGCCACCATATTTTGAGAAACAACGAGCAAAGGTAGTTAATTCTTGGACAACCTTCACATTATTGTATTGCGGTCTGTTTTCACTGTACAACTACTAACAGTCCTACTGTTTTTATATTTTCAAGTTCTGTACATATATTATGTAGACTATACTAAAATATATGCTTGTTGCTATATATTACATATTTTTTTATTATAATGCTGCTGTTTTTTTGGTTATCTTTATTTATAGTTGAATTACATAATTTTGGTAAAAATATAAACGTTAAAAATACATTTTACTTTTTTTGACATTAGCTCCATACAGGAAAATATTTCATAATAAGAATAAATATGTCATCTTTGGGGATGTTGTGTCGAAGGTCTTTTTAGAAAAAGGAAGGAGAGGAAGTTCTTGGAAGGAAAAAAGGTATGAGGGGTGGGTAGGAATCTGGGATCGGTGTATCCAAGAGGATGTATGAGTCTATCCTCACCACTGCAGTGCAAGGCTTCCGAGAATCCTGCAGGAGAGGTCAAAAGATCTCCCTCAACCAGTCTCTTCCGATCCGGCCTGCCACACAGTTGGTGGGCAGACGCATCCGCCGCCAAGATTCAAACAAACCTTATCCCTTGAACCCGGGCAAGTAAGACACCAAACGAAACGAACCCCTTGGGGTGACCTATGGCAGAGGTGTTGGTTATCCAATAAATGGTTTCCTGGGCGGCGGTACCCATACCCGCCTCCCAAATTGGGTTCTGGATTCTGGGAAGGAAAAAGGTACCAGGAGTGGTAGGAACCTAGGGGTCCAAATTGAGTTCTGTTTCCCAAATTGGGTTCGGGATTCTGGGAAGAAAAAAGGTATCAGGGGCATGTAGGAATCTGGGGGTCAGTCCAAGAGTGACGGACATGAAAAAATCTATCCCTCCCACTGTAAGGAGATGTTTCGGAGAGTGCTGCTGGGTAGGTAAAAGATCTCCCAGGTCCAACCAGTCTCTCCTGATCCGGCCTGCCATGCAGTTGGTGGGCAGGTGCATCCGCCGCCAAGATCCGGACAAATAAATGAACCCAGGTACATGGGGTGAGGTTTTTGAAATTCAATTTAATTTAGATTACCAACAATAATCTCCCTGGTTCCCGGGCGGTAGTACCCATACCCGCCTCCCAAATTACTGATAATACCTATTGTGAGAAGAATAAATATGTAAAAATGAGATATTTCTTACAATCAAACTGAATATCACTCAGTAGAAATACAATTAAAAAACAACAAAAGAATACTCATAAAAACATTTCAAAAATCAAGAAATTTGTATATTACGTAAGTACCTATTTTATACCCACTATTTTTACGCATTTCACTTGTATCTATTTATGTTTATGCACTTCGGTAAACAAATTACAAATTACTACTTATTCGGAAAAAGCTGGAACCGAGAATTCAATATCGATGTCGTCTGAACCATCCTATAGATATCGCCAGTTGAGTGGGATATGCTGCTTGCGGCGGAGCGAATGTGGTATTTCTATCTCGTTCTAAAAAACTTCCGATCGCGAGGCCGTCTTTTGATGAAATTCGAATTTTCGGCCGCTGGTAATGCCCTCTTAAGTTGAGCTAAATGAAACACTGAATGTTTTTCATACTAGAGCATGTTAAATACCAGAACGAGATCTGTTTTTTTATTATTTTGGGATTAAACTTCGTGATTTTTTCTATCGCGGGAACTTCATATTGGTACTTATTACTTTTTATTTATTTTTTTTTTTTATTTATTTATTCAACGCCCAGAGGGCTTTTACAGTAGTACAATTTGTTTATGACAGATGATTTTTAAACACATAGACAGATGACAGATGATTTTTAAACAGATAGAGAAATGATAAGAATAAAATTAAATAAAAATGCACACAAGTCACAAAAATACAAAAATACAGTGATTTGATAAGTTTACAAAAATACATATATGTTTAGGAATAGTTATGGAATATGTTTTTTACAAAATCCACAAAATTTGCCAAGTTGATGTTGAATATGTCAACATCACTTAAGTACTGATTTCCCATAGTGTGAAATCTTTGTATCGGAGAGTGGGCAATGTAATTCCGCTTATGAATGCTGCAGTAGAATAGGGTATTTTGTCGTGTGGTTACTGTCGGTATTCGTAAGTTTATGAGTTGTAGGAGTTCGCAACAGTCGAATTTAGAGTTAAGTATTTTGAATAAAAATGTCAAGTCGTTTATTTTACGTCTGTCTTCTAGTGTGTGTATTTTTAGAATATTTAGTAATAGATTATATTTTAAGTCTTCTAGTGGGATATTCAATTTAAAATTTATAAAACGCAGAAATTTTTTTTGTATTCGCTCAATATTATTAACGTGAATTTTGTAAGATGGAGACCAAACTACCGAGTTATACTCAATTTGGCTTCTAACTAGAGATACATATAATAGTTTAATGGCTTCTATGGAATTAAAGTTTTTAGTTGTTCTTAAAACGAAGCCTAGTGATTTCATACCTTTGTTCATAATTTGGTGGATATGATTGGCGAAACTTAGTTTTTCATCCAAAATGATTCCAAGATCCCTCATTTCCGGGACTCTTTCTAAAGCTGTGTTATTGATGGAATATTCGAATAAAACAGGATTTTTATTTCTGAAGAAAGTCAAGGTTTTACACTTTTCTACATTTAAAAATAAATTATTTTGAATGCACCAATCTTTAAACTTACTAATATTTGACTGTAGTATTTGGCAATGATTTAAATCAGTTATTTTCTTGTATAGCTTGATGTCATCAGCAAAGAGCAATACCTCAACATCATTGAAGCAATTGGTTATATCATTGATGAAAATGAGGAACAAAACCGGGCCAAGGTGACTGCCTTGCGGTAGGCCACTAGTAGCCCAGAAAGCTTTCGACATCCAAGATTTTATTTTGACGAAAAGTTTACGATTTAATAAATAGCTAGTAAACCATTTTAGCATGTTACCCCTTATTCCTAGAGCAAATAGTTTTTGGATTAGTAGTTTATGGGATACTTTGTCAAATGCCTTCGAAAAGTCTGTATATATGCAGTCGACTTGTTTGTTTTCTGAAAAAGATTGTAATATGAAGTTTTGAAATATTGTTAAGCTTATCAACTTCATTCGACATCTGAATACATGTTTTCTTCGAAATTAACATTTATTTTTTGAATAGCTTAAAAACTGTTTAAGGGAAGTGTGTTACATCACTTAAGATTAAGAAAAAGACGCTTAGAGGTTTAGGCATGTAGAGCGGATGAACGAAGAAAGTAGTGTAAGGAGAATATATGACGCAGAAGTTAATGGAACTTACATGAGTCGGGTCAGGTCAAGAGTCAGAATAACACAAGAAGAATGTAAATATATGAGACGAAATATGAATGTTAGTGAAGCAAGGAGTGTGTGCCGAGACAGAGTTTTGTAGTGGCCTATCCTCTCTGCGTACCCCTGTCGATAAACGGTATGATGGTCAGTTAATTGGGAGGTGGATATGGATAGCGCCGCCCCAGGAACCGATTATTGGATTATCAACACCTCGCTTCGTTTGCTACATTTGGTGACTTAGCAGGAGTGCCCGGGTTATCGGGTGAGGTGTTTTCAGGCCTAGGCAGCGAAATTTTACTGCTCACAAGCTGCGTGGCGGGCCGGATCTAAGGAGACTAGTTTGGGGAGATCCTTTGACCACCGCAGCTGGTCTCTCTCGACCCATCATCTTGCACCCCAGCGAGAGTGATGGATTCATAGGTCCGTCACTCCTGGACACATTGACCCCCAGATTCCTTCCTCCCCCCCTTACATCCTTTTTCTTTCCAGAACTTCCTCTCCTTCCTTTTCATATAAAGACACTCTACACAGCATACCCAAACATGACATAGGCCTTAAGTGGAGGTAATGTAAAAAAAAAACACGTCCCAAAATATGGCATGGGCCCTGAGGGAAATTATTTTCCTCATGGGCCTCCTGCGTGGGGTTAATGTAAAAATAATAATAGTTATTTCAATAAACGAATATTTTAGGTTTTAAATAAAGCTACCCAATGTCTGTAACTTACTAAGTAAGGAGCCTCTGCTGCAGTTGTCATAGGAGTGTCGTGATATACTATATTGGAGTCTGGTGTGAGTAGAGGACAAATATTCCCCCGAGTCCAACCGGAGCCTGTTTCTTGGCACGGGTGAATCTTCTCTGCCAGCTCTATGCAGTCTGTAGAGGAAACAAAACATTACAAATAAACGTTAGAAGTGCCAACAGTTATTCATGGAACTAAGTAACTCATAGAATGGAAGATATTTCTAGTATTTGTAGCAGATATGGATAGCCAGGTGGTTCCTCTTCGCTTCGTTACCTCTGTCAGCCGCACAACTTTACACAATACGGAAGTCTAGTTTAAGTAAATTAATGAATACGATTTTCCTTCATGTAATTTGTAATACTGGAGAGATGATGGTCGAAAAATAGACCACTTTTATCTTTCTGTGATTGATAGCGGTCCAAAATTGGACCACATTTTCCTACCATTCGTAAAACATTTATTGTAATTACATATTTAAAACATATCCTTGGCCAGCTATTTATTTTTAACCGAAGCTATTAAAATGCTTTATCTATTATGACCATAGACGTCGCAAACCTGAACTTCATAGACTATTTTTAGAACGATAATTTTTTTAACAATCTCTTTCCTGCCGAATTTTTGATAGTTGTTTTCGGTTAAAATTAAGTCTTTTTTCCCATAGATATGCACCTATAATAAGGAAGTTGAGTGAAAAATATTTTGACTTATAAAAAATATGTTCATGTAGATCAAAAAATATCGATTTTAAATATATAAATATATTTCTATATTGTTATTCTTAGAATTAATTAAACCTTCTTAAAAATCCATCAAAAAGCTACGAACTAAAAACGCTTCATGAATGGTCGAAAGAATTCTGACGTCATTGGAACCTCAGTTTGTATAAAGAGCGGATCACCGAAATGTCTACGGTGCATCTCTTTCTATTACACGAGAGATGGTTTGTGTATGATGAGAGAGGTGTATAGGCCAAACGTCGTTTACTTATGGGCCAAACGGTTTTGCATTCTATCCCCTAAAAGTCTTTTTAAGTTTAGTAATGGATGGTTTGGTATATTTAATGGTTTAGTAAACAAAGTTTATGTAATGCAAAATCTGTTTAAAAAACCACATACCATGTCAGAAATCGGATATATTCAAGGCCAATCCGACTACCTACAAATCGTTGATTCTGACATGTTGATTTTATATTTAAAATAGATAATACTGACCACATAAGTGCTGAAATTTGTGGAGTTAAAGCTTCCAAGTAAATACATCAAATTATTAATTGTGTTCATTTGTATGTTACAATAAGTATAATACATTTTTTCAGTATAAATAATAATCATTACGTATTCTCTACTCATCTGACATCTGATGTTTCGCCGTAAACCTCACTAGTTTTGTGCAAGTATATTAAATTTATTGATTGCGCAGAAAAGTCTCACAGTGAACTGCGCTGTAAACCGTTATCTTACTTTCGGTCTTTACTTTTTTGCGCGGCGGCCTGAATTGGCGGGTGATACTTCAACCAACGGCGATCGGCCAGCGATGGTAATACCGTGTTTGTGAAGAGTTTTGGCGCGAGAAACAAAAATTCTACCTTTAAATATTAATTTAACCATGAAAACTTGATCAATTTTCTTTTTTTAAAATAACATCAATTCTGATAGACGGTTAACATTGATAAAAAAAATTACTGGAATTCCTTATTGAAGAATTTAAAAAATCTCCATGCAAAATGCCCAAGCGACGGAGTTTTCTCAGTTCAAATGACGTCACACCCACACCCCGCTTCTTACCGCTCGGATCCGCTCGTTTTGGCGGGCTTAATAAAATTTAAACTTTGAGAATTAATTTTACTATGAAAACGAACTTTAAAAAAAAAAAAAAAAATACCAGTATTTAAGTTTGAATGCGAACATTTATAAAAAAAAATAAAAAAAATGGACTCAACTTCCTTATTATCAAGTATACCACAGACAACATACAGAAATCGAAAATATTCTATGTTGACTCGAATAAGTACCCCTCACGCCGGATATAAGCTTTACGTTTTTTTTTGTTTTTTTTTTTATACATCCTACAAATATGAGACAAACGGTAAAATATAGGTTAATTCACTGATTATATAGCGCTATAATAAGTTTTTACGTCTTTATGTTAAAATTCGGAGGCATGATTTTTTCAATGTTGGCGAAAAATTAAAAAAAGTGATCTTCTGGGAAATCTCAAGCAATTGGGGCAAATTCACTTGTTTCGCGTGATCGCTCCAGTGGTTAAGTATTGTTGATTCGATGTATTTAAAAATACATATTTCTTATACTACAGTAGATTTAACACATCATTTTTTTAAATATAAAAAGGCTTTTTTTATCCCTACAATAAAGTCAAAACACAAATTTATTTAGAATGATGTGTGATTTAGTCTGAGGTTTCAAGAGAATACATCTATGTAACTACGTAAAGTGCTCTATCTGTAAATTTGTCTCTAAAATGTCTAAATTTTTCTAATCTAATTAATTATTTGTATTATTTAATTTTTTAAATATTATACTAAATTATCAGCGTTCGGGTCATTATTTTTAGAAACGGCCTGTCTTTCGACATAGGCCTTCTCTAAAGATTTCCATTTTTCTCTATCCTTTGCAACTCTGATCCATTCTGGAAAATTATCCATTCTAAAATGTCGTTTAAATTTCAATGAATGTATAAGTTTATTATAACAATTTTTTTTTCAATGTTCTCTCGGGTAAACTGACAGATTTTCAGATGGAGCACTTTACGTAGAGCATGTGGAAATCCAACATAATTTATTATTGGAACATTTCAGCTCAGGTTTTGTGAAACTCACAGTCCGCGGCCTTGGAGCCAACCGGCAGTTGAGTGACAAGTCCCTTCGGCAGCGGCGGACAGTCAGTCTCCGCGCAGCACACCAACTCCAACTCGTTATCAGTTAAGTCACATTTCTGTAAGCAAAGGAAGGTCACGTTAGGGGCACGTAAGTCAAACACGTTGTTATTAACTGAAACATAAAGAAAGAACAGTACCTGTGGTACAACGCCTCTACCCGCGGCCTTCTTCGCTCTCCGGCAGTTGACGAATGGTTTACACACACCCGCCATCCCTGTGTCCATTAGTGTGCAGTTGCTTTCTGCAAAGAAACACAGGCACACAAGAGTTACACAACATAACGATGAAGATTCTACCCACAATCCAGAAGTAATGTGCGTCAATTTAATATTATATGAGAGGCTTAATGTTTGCCGGTCTACTGTATGAGGCATCATGAAGAATTTCAAGTGATAAACACTCCGCAGCCGTTGGTATTTCAATGACGGTATTGTGGTGATGGAAATCAATGAACCATTGCAACGCCTAACGGATTTTGAATTTTTTTTTATCAATTGCAGTTTTTAGATCTTTATGTGAAATGACCAATGCTGTATCATCTGCGAATATAAAATGTTTAACAAAAGAGAAAAGTTTTTTCATTATAGTTACATAAATTATACACAGTGTGATGTACAGTGTGTAATGAATGATGATTAAGTTCTGGGTACAGTACCTTCAAAAACCAGAGGGCAGCAGACGATCTGAATGTTGTCCTCTGAAGCGCTTATCTGAAAAATAAATTCAGCCTTAGTCTTCATTGTGATATTAATTAATTAAAAAATATTACTGAGATTTTAAGATGGTGAAAGAAAAAAATACACAGAAAAAATAAAATTAAGAATTGAATGCATCAACTGCAGCTTTTGATAAACCATTTTAACAGCCGATCTTTCGTCTAAATAATATTATATGTTTATTTTGGTCACTCTTCTAAACTGATGTTTGTTTGCTCTCTTTTAGTGTTTTTATTTTGTTATTAATATGTTTTATTTTTTCAGTCTATCTGTAGTTTTAAAAAAACTTAAATAATTTTAAGAAAAAATCCGTAATTTTAGAGTCGTAAAGACCCCTAAAGAGTCAAAGCCAAATTTATAATAAAACCATGATGAGTAACCATCTGATCTAGAATTGGTGTACAGGATGATATTGTGGTCGGTATAGTATTTAAATGATATTGGTCTTTCCGCAGGGCCTAATACGAGTGTCAAGATGGAATTTATTGTTGTGTAAATTTCTGTGGTCCTGGTGGTTATCTTCCTTAAAGTCTATTTTATCTCCCGGTCTGTGAGGCTAACTTGCCAATGGTCATAGTACTCAGACTCGTAGGCAAAGTGGAAGGGCAAACTTGTTGTTTAATCAGATCACTTGGAATTTCGACCTGTGTTCGTTTACTCATGCAGAAAAGATACCATATTGCGTGCGATAATCCTCTTATGAGAGGGATAATAATTAGTTAAATAAATGTGCTTTTCTAAATTTATTTTAAGTAAGTTCACAATGTAGCTGGAAAACCATTGTAATATACTGCCTTTTCTAGATAAGACAAAGAGGTGATTCGAAAGGAAGATGTTAGTCTGGGGCACAATGTGAATAGAAAAGCAACCAAAGTAACTTGGTATCTATAAACAGAATCTACTGACTAATCGTTCAAGGTGACCTGACCAACAAGAATAAAGAGAAGGACTAAGAAAGGGATTGGAGCTTACAATAGATCGAAATATTTTCAATACAGTTTATTTTTTAAGTAAAACTTCTTTACGCACGCTCCACTTGGGGGTTACGCTGGTGAATGCGTTACGAAAAGTGTGATGCGAACGGGGATCGATACGAACGGTGGTCGGGCGAGGCCAACGGTCGGGCCTTTATGCACGCTTGACTTGGGGAGTGATAAGGATAAGGATGAGGATGAGGATGAAGATGAGGATGAGGATGAGGATGAGAATGAGGATGAGGCTGAGGATGCGGATGAGGATGAGGATGAGGATGAGGATGAGGATGAGGATGAGGATGAGGATGAGGATGATGATGAGGAGGGTGTGATAAACCCCCCCCCCCCCCCCTACGAAGTAAAACCTATCTTTTGATTTCCAAATGCTGCTACAGCTACCCTGCCGGCGCAACCCCGCTCGTCCTTTAAAAACTCGTAGCTCGCCCGTTCTCGCGTCTCACCCCTGCATTTCTTTTGCAGCGCCTTCTTAACCCCATCACGTAATACTTTTATGCAAACGTGACGAGATGCTTCTAATTAATCAATTTGTAATTAACCCCACAACGTTGTGTACTTTTTTGTTTTAGTGGTTTGGTATAGTTAATCCAATATAATTAATAATTTATTTGTGGTAAACCCTTGTTCTTTTAGGTATGGCGTGTTACAATTTGCAAGGCTTCGAATAACAATGACTGGGTCTGACTAACTTGAAAAATAACTAATTATCTATCTATATTCATCCAGCTTCCTCCCCTAGCACCTGTTATACACCTACGCTCATCGACGACTATTTTTATTGAAGTAATCTGCATTTTCCCTCCTAGCATCTAGTATATAAATTTACATTCAAACGGCGAATTGAGAAGATCCTACCTTTCGATGCGATGTCGCGTACTCTCTGCGGCTCTATAAAATGCTATCATGAAAATAATTTGACATTTATGTATATTCTAACAAAAGATTTACACTCAAAGCAGTACGGAGTGCAATAATTCTACACTCACAGTTCTAGATGCAGTTTGTTAGTTAGCTTGTTTTATTTTGTTAATTTGATTCTACGGGTAGGTATTTTGGATTAACATGAGACAGAACATGTGCTGTTTAAATAATTGGACTCCTCCATAGCCCAACTGATAAGGTGATGGTCATAGACCGCCAAATCAGCTTCCAATTCCAACTCCTCCAGAGAATGTTAAGGTCGCAAGCGACGAATGAAAATCGACATGTTTTGCCTTCTGTCGGGAAAGGGTTTGATGTGTGTTTCTGGATCATAGAGTGGTAATGGGAATAATATCGACCAATACGCCGCCAAATTATAACTGTGTTGATGATGATGATGAAAGGTCATCTCATACCGTTTGATATGAGGGTCTGCTCCGATTAATGGCGTTATAGCCGATGTCAGGAACTGTTCAGGAAATATGTGGGTGGCACGAGGTTTTGGAACGTGACATCCTACTCTGGATTGATGATGATGTTGAAGTTCTTCAGCATGCCGATGACTTGAGTTCCATTAACTCCTAAAGCATCGGCATAAACATTAAACCGAAGTTGATTAGACAATCGGCAATGTCAGGAGATCGGTGGGGCCGCTCTCTCCTCTGATCTGGCGATGTATGAATTTAATTAAGGAAGATTTTGATGTCACCGACCCTCGCCTTGGCAGTCACTCATGTCCTCAATAGTCCCGTTCTCCGTCCAGCACGCCGCCTCGAACCAGTAGAAATAATGATTACGTTTTTCCTAGGCACGCTACAGAAACATGCGCCAGCCTGCAATCGCGATGGTCATCAGTGATGTTTGATTTGAATGAAAAAATACATCCTCTCGCATAACATACAGAAGCGTAACTTGGGACCTTCCCCGAAATGTTGTCACGGGCATATGCTCTACGATAGGCGTACCCCAAGCTCAAACTCAAATATCAGCTCAAAGAAGGAATGTCAAGCTCGGCTTCCAGGGTGCTGGGTCCAAGAATGAAAGGCACCAGGTCGTGAATCTGGCTTCCCTTCCTTCCATTTCCCCTGCTGCGCTTTCGTCCAGAGTACATTCCCACCCTGATGCTGGATGGTCCCTATTCCTAGTGTGAGGGAGTTAAGAAAACTTATCCGGATTCCAACAAAGAAACGTCGAACCAGTAGAAATATTGATTACGTTTTTCCTAGGCACGTTACAGAAACATGCGCCAGCCTGCAATCGCGATGGTCATCGGTATTTGATTTGAATGAAAAATACGTCCTCACGCATAACATACACAAGCGTAACTTGGGACCTTCCCCGATATGTTGTCACGGGCATATGCTCTACGATAGGCGTACCCCAAGCTCAAACTCAAAAATCAGCTCAAAGAAAGGAATGTCAAGCTCGGCTTCCAGGGTGCTGGGTCCAAGAATGAAAGGCACCAGGTCGTGAATCTGGCTTCCCTTCCTTCTATTTCCCCTGCTGCGCTTTCGTCCAGAGTACATTCCCACCCTGATGCTGGATGATCCCTATTCCTAGTGTGAGGGAGTTAAGAAAACTTTTGCTACTTATGTAGGTGGATATAACGCATTACGCTTAAAATATGAATACCTACCGACGGCTTCATTCAACCGACAATGTGAAAGTTTTTGCTAAATCGAATATATCGAATGGAATATGCCTGTACTATAATTTATCCTGTACTATAATTTTATGTATAGTCCTATGTAATAGACTTGTTGTGATACCTAAAATTTGGAATAAGGTGTGGGAAATTTTAGGAGTGGGAATTTAATTATGTCAGATTTTGTTAGTAAACAAAGGTGCCCATGCTACACACCATTTTATAAACTGTTAAATTACCTAATGCTTTTTTTTTCTAAAACCCTTTCCTGAATATAGTCCCATAGCTACGTTTAAAATATTATTACGAAACTCGTAAATAATAATAATCACCTCAAAGGCGATTTACACATTAATTTATACCTATATTCTATACCTATGTATTTTGTTACCCGTTATGTATTGGAGAATACCCAGTAACCTAGTTTTCTCGATCACCAACAAAGCACTTTTAAAGGATTTTATTAGACATGGGCAGATTCATTCCTAGAACTGAATCGATTCAGTCTGATTCCCCCGGCCTTTTGAATTGATTCCTTTTATTCATTCCTTTAATTAAAAAAAAATAATAATAATAATAAAAAAAATAAAAATAAAAAAAATAAAAAAATAAAAAATAAAAATCACTAAGAGGAAATTGATGATACGATCTCATTATATCGCAGATTACATCCTTTAGATGAATGCGTTTATTTTTCGTTTCATCGCGTTTCAAATCACAACGGTGTTAAAGAAGTTTTCACTGAATGAATTTTGTCGTTCTGAAAAATTGTAGGTACCAAAAATATTATTATTTTGCAAAAAAAAATTTTTTTGATCAGAAAAATATATTTATAAAGGCTAGCAATTAAATCTTAAAATTAAACAATTTTTATGGTTCACCCTACAGTTTCACCAATTTTGTTTTATTTATTAAACTTAAAATTGTTTCACTTTACGTGATCTAAACTTCCCACTACCTTCAGCCTCACAAAATATCCCAATTGGGGATGCCATAGTCTCATTAGCTCCAGACGGGAAAAGTTGGAACTTGTGCGGTATTCACATAAAAAAATATATATAGGTATACTATTATCACGCTTTCGTATATCCGATCCGGTCACCTGGAATAAGCTCCACTCAAATATATAACTGAGTTTTATAACTGGATTGTTCTCACGTAAGTGCGAACATCTGTAAAACCCAGTATAAATAAATATATTTTTAAATGCACCTACCTCAATGGTGAAGTAAAAACCATGCGTCAAATATAAAACTAATTAAAAGTCTGAGCGACACGCGTCATACAATTTATTCCAAAAATAAAGGAACAAATCACTCGATTATCATTTATCACGGTACGACAGCGACTGATGTTTGTTTTGTTTACGGCTATCGGCTAGATAGACAATATCATAAAAAAAACAATAATACATAAACATCGTTTTGTTGCTAAACGCATTGCATAATTTACGCACGTGTGAGGGAGAAAAATATAGGATTAACTTTCGGCTTTTTATTAGCAGAAGTTCAGAGTCCGAAGTGAGAAGTTTCGCCCTAATATGAGGCTTGGCGCGCGAGGACTAACGACGAACCGATTGTCTGCGGGCATATCAAGGAATAAATTAGGAACTTCTGACTAATATGTGCTGTTTGTCTTGCTGTGACTTGAATAAATTGCATTCCGCGGACCATAGCCTCGATACAACATATGGGAATTGAATTGTCGGCCGAATCAACTCGATACGTGGGACATGGGAATTGGGACAACGACGTCACAAATGAACAAGAAACAAATGTTTTGATTCCTTGAATAAAAATGAAACATTGATTGAAGTTGAGAATTGAACGCTACGGTCCGCGTAGACCTGTAGGACTATGATGAATAGTGGGACCGGCACGCTACACTCGAATCTCAGAATTATTTGACTCCTTGCCTCTTGGCTCTTGGCTGATTCGGTTGGCGGTTATGTCGCTTGGATTAGTGACTCTATGGCCGACGGGGTTTTGTTGTGTGGATTTACTGCGCGGGGTGCGGGATACTTACTACACGTGATAGACAATTTCGCTGCGCGCCGCCTGTAGTAGGTGTAGATACTTGTACCTATCCGCGCAACAAATATGCAGAATAATATTTAAATAAATTCCTACGAAACACTACAATATTTAAAGAGTACATTATTATTTTCTTACCTCAATATAACATGAAATAATTTAACTGTAAAATAAATTAATACAAATAAAAATAAATATGGTGCAGTTAAAAAATCGTAGGATGCAAGGCCAAGAGTAAGGAATAAAGATTTAATTCCTTTTGAAAATGAGAATCAGATCAAGTGTGTTACAAGATTGAATTTATTCATTTAATTCAATCATTCAATTTTGCCCACGTCTAGATTTTATTATTGTTTTGTGGTTTCAAAATCCCGTCTTTTAAATGAAGTCTCTCGTCTAAGATTTATTGCCCGAAAGCGCACTTTGTGCTTCAAATGCTAGTTAGTTAATTGTATCCCAAAATTATTATTTTACAACGTTATTGTCTCAAGAATAACTTCACCCAACAAAGGTACTTGCTAGCCGGTCAACCCGGAAACGTGCAAAGCTCCTCGTTCCCCAACGCTCGACAATAAAAGGTCCTAGATTCCTAAGGCTTGTATATAAACCCTAATTGACTCTTTACTGCAAGGCCCGTACTAAATATGTTAATAATTTTATACAAACTTACCAAATTCGCCATGTTGCACAAAATAATTTCACAAATCAATTCACTACAATAATATTTAATTCAAACAAGCACTTCTAAAACACAACCCGTCATGCAGTTATTTATTCCAAGATGCAGCCGTCAAACACAATTCACGCGTCGATTTGTTGTAAATTTTATCCTGACCCCGAAAGTACGTCCCGTATTGATAATTGACCGCCTCAATTTACAAATTATATTATTTAACGTCACAGATATGAACTCGCAAGCCGCAATTTCTGACTTCCTTATTCGCGTGGACTCCTTCCAAATCTTGACTCTCCTCAATCGCGTGAACTATTATCTTTTAATTTAATGAATTATTCCCGGTTTACGCGCACAGAGTTATTATTCTACCGTGTATTCAACCTCGATGATTTTAATCCCAACCGTGAACCCCCAGAATCTTTCCCCAACTGTCCTCCAACCCGACTCAACCCCGACTGTCCTCTCTTTAATTAAATGAATTATTCCCGTTTACGCGCACCAAATTATTATTCTACCGTTTATCAAAACTCGATGATTTTAATCCCGACCGTGCGTCCCCAGGTTCTTTCCCCGACTCCTCCAACCCGACTCTACCCCGACTGTCCTCTCTTTAATTAAATGAATTATTCCCGTTTACGCGCACCAAATTATTTTCTACAGTTTATCAAAACTCCGATGATTTTAATCCCGACCGCGCGCCCCCAGGTTCTTTCCCCGACTGTCCTGTTCCCATCCCCTTGTGTGGCTCCATCAATGCATTGGTCACCTCTTAAAATCTCAAGTGATAAGCACATCTTCCAATATGCATATATCAACGTTTAATAGTCAAAAAATGTCACATTATAACCATTATTTCAGAGAATTTTGTGTAGGAACCATGTTCCTATTTTTTTGGTGTAAACTAATTTCGTCTGCGCCGGAGTCATAAATTATCCCTGGACCTTCTAAAGCATAGATTCTCAACCTTTTTTTGCCCACCGCCCCCTTTGACAATATTTTTTTTCTGGCGCCCCCCAACTGCTTTTACATATCATCTTGGGGGGGGGGGGGGGGGGAGGGCGATGAGTTATGGCTCCTATCCTATTTCTAAGAAGAAGATTGTTAATTAAAACGCGTACTTAATTATATAGAGAAGTATTTTTTATTAACATAGAAAAGGTATTGAATTTATAACTTATTTAATGAGATGGTTGAATTTGATTCGTTTTAAGAAGTTTGTTTATATTAGGCTCGATTTTACTTAAAAACAAACGTAAGTCGCCGCGTTCAGTAATACGGAGCCTATTCACTTTTTGGTTACCAACGTTGCTACAGCACTGAATCCACGTCAGCTAAATAGGACGATGGGAATGCTATTAAAAATCGTTGAACTATCGACCATAATCCTGGGTACAGTTGCGAAATCGTCTTCTGCAGCCAAAACTCTCGGTATCCATTCTTAAATTTATTTTTTAATTCCTCATTTGTCGTCAGTTCTATTAGTTCTTCTTCTAACTGGGATGATCCTGCTGTGTTGACATTTGAAAAAGGATCCAAAACCCAATCTAGTATGTCCATGTTTAAAATATCCTGGAATCGTTCCTTGAAATCACTGTGGAGGTTTTCCAAGTGTTGACTGTAAACAAGCAAGTCGTCGTTCTTGAATGATACTGCTGATAAATTTGGGAAGTTATTAAATTCCCGTCTGCCGATATTTCTTTTGTATAATAGCAGTTTGGATACAAAAGCTGCAACACAATTTTTTGTCTTAATCAAATTTAAGTCGTCGCCTTGAAGTTGGAGATTGACATCATTAAACAATTTATACAGGTCTCTCAAGTACGCAATATCGTTCTTCGATGAGGTGAGGTTGTCGCGCAATTCTGTGTCTTTGTTTCCTAGAAACTCTATCACAGACTCAAACAGATTGTAAAACCGAGTCAAATATGAACCTTTTCACAGCCAGCGCACATCTGTGTGAAGCAGCAATCGGTTGAAATCTTCATCATAGGCAATGCAAAGCTGTCCAAATAATCTGTCATTCAATGAGTCACTTCTGATTTTATTAACTGCTCTGATAACACATTGCAGTGATGTATGGAGGCGTTCACTCAGATTTTTCGCAACCAAATGCTGGCGATGAATTACGCAATGCACAGCAAGCAAGTCAGGAACTTTATTTTTTAAGCACGCTATCCGTAGCAGCTGACAAAATATTATTTAAAGGAATTTTCTTTTCGTCTCAAAACTTTTCCAGTCTATTAAATATGGTTTCTCCTTTTGTATCTGTTTCCAAATTTGTAACAAACAATAATTGTTGACATATTTTCTCATCTTTGATGAATCTCACGTATGACAATAACAATGCTTCATTGGTTGGTAAAGTGGACTCATCCAGCTGAATTGAAAATCGACAAGACTGCAGATGATTGCACAATGATCCTTCAATGTTTTCAGCCATTTCATCAATTCGTCTTTGCATAGAACTATTGCTCAAAGGAATTTTTCGGCTAATATCTGCAACTGGTGTATGGAGCACAGTGGTTATTACTTATTTTACTGCTGGTAAAATAAAATCTTCCCCAATAGTATGTGGTTTGCCTGTTTTAGCAATCAACAATGAGATATTGTACGAAGCTCGAAGTCCATCATCGTCTTGCTTAGAAGCTGTTGAAAATTGTTTTGATATAGTTGGCTGAATTTCGTACTTCTTTTTCATGGCTTGAAAATAGGTCACATCTTTGTCTTTCTTATCCGGGTGGATTTTATTAAAATGATCTTGAAACCTAGCTTCATTTGAAAATGTTTTTCAACAAATAAGGCACATTGGCGATGATGGATTTGTAGGATTTTTGATAAATCCTTATTTAATATAATCCACACCATATTGCCTTATGTTCTTTTTTACTTCCGACATTTAGAGATACGTGAGTAAAAGATTAACTCTTAAAACCCTGTTATTAATGGCGCGCGTTAATGTTAATGAACATAAAATGATAAATCAGTGCCTTTATATAGGTTGGAGACATATAACACGCTTCGACAGGAATAAAATAAACACGCAGTGACTCGCTTTCAGCACCCGGTCGCGTATTTACAAAACCTATACCGGTTCAGTCGCGGCGGCCGCGGCAGCTGAAATGGGATAGGGTTTGTTGTGCAAAATGATCAACAAACCCTAAACAAACTGTTTCGTTTGCTTCGTTTCATTGCTCTCCCTGCTTCAGTTACTCTGTTTTCTACAATAACATTCATACATACAAGTCCATTCCTACTAGTACCTACATCTCAAAAACTACAATACCATCAGATAGTTTTACCGCATGGGTAGGAGATAGGATGACCGCCAAACAGCTATTAAATACCAATACTTAAAATATTAGTAAGATGTATCTATTCTCATACGTATAAATGTGATTAAGCAAGCAATGGAACCGAGTTGTTTGGCGGTCTATCCTCTCTGCCTCCCTCTGCGGGAAGCAGCCTGATGTTATTAGAGAAGCGGCCTGATGTTATTAGCTACCATAACTGAAATGGTGGGTATATAATAAAGACTAGTAAAAAAGACGATGTATAAATGTGGTTAAAGCAAGCAGTGTGACCGAGTTATTTGGCGATCCACCATCTCTGCCTACCCCTGCGGTTAAACTATCTGAAAGATGACATAGGCCCTGAGGGAAATTATTTTCCTCAGGGCCTCCTGTGTGGAGTTAATGTAAAAAAAAAAAAAAATCTGACGGTATTATAGTCTGTTGAGATGGCTGAACTGGTAGGTTTGGACTTGTATGTATATTTAACGATGTAGGAATGTCATTGAAGCAAGGAGTATGCAGTAAATGACAAAATATGTATTGCTAGTTTTAATTATGTGTCAAAATGTACTGCAACTGCACTTATGATCCAACATAGTTTGAGTTCACCCATGAGTTTCATACCTTTCGAGAATATAATGCAAGCTATGAATTGTACACGTTTTTATAAATTTACGAAATTAATATATAACCATGGAAATGCACCAGCACCAACACCAACAGAAGCTACTCTATAATTACGGCCCCCACAGTCTCTGAAACAGATAGATAGAGCAACGAAGCGCGTTAGCGACTGAAATGGTATTAGGTTTGTTGATGATTTTCCACAACAAAACCTATCCCATTTCAGTCGCCGCCGTGACTGAACCTGTATAGGTTTTGTAAATACGCCACCCGGCGCAGAAATAAAACGCGGAATTGTCGCGGAGACAAAGGCGACGCAGGAACAGAATGGATCGAGGGCTAAGGGGCTGTCTTGTCAACGCATGTAAGCTCACTCGTTGACTCCCGAATGCATTGACACTGAGCAAGTTAGATCAATACACAGATAATACTGTAAATTCTTGCAGGATTGCAAAAATCCCGTTATTTAACAAAAAACGTTATAATTTAATAGCTACAAACTTTTTATTTATTAACAGGCTTTTATTAACTTCACCTGTATTTATATATGTATGAGATATTTGACGTGAATTCGGAAGATTTAAATTTAAAAAAAAATTATTCTAATCAACAAATTAAAATTTTCATTCATAAAATTTAATTTAGATCTGAATGTAACGGAATCTATCAGTTCAATTTTCACTCACTTCCCGAACTCTCTAAGGAATTTTCGCTAACGTGATAAAAATGATTAAAATGCACACAATAACAAAAATTACCCATTAAAGTTTACTTTGCTTTATTAGTATGTGATTAGGGTGTATTGTTTGTCTTTTTTAGACCATATTTTTTTTACTTGCCAACGCCCCCCTGTGCCATCTCAACGCCCCCCAATTGTCTCTGAATCTTCTACCGCCCCCCTGAAGGTCTCAAACGCCCCCAAGGGGGCGTTATCGCCCACGTTGAGAACCTATGTTCTAAAGCATAATACAGTGGCGTAGTTTAATTTATTACCCGTCTTCATTACTTGCGTCAACTTTATTGGCTATATAATAATATTATATATTCATTGTCTGTACACGTTTTTGTCCTTTCTACGTGCGTCACTATTTAACGAATTCTGCAATCCTATTTCGACAAATATGTTAAATATCTTAACTCCTAATCGGCGCGTCGCTCTAGTATATTTAAATGCACCAACGATCAATCCTTATTGCCTAATTTTCAATTCCCTACTGCCATAGAAAATTCACCAGATAATTGTTTCGTAAATCCAATCCGCTCGCGTTAAGATCAATCACCACACGGGCAAATATTCATCGGCCGCCTCTGGTTTTGTTAACGATCCTGAAAAAATCCCTCTAAATGTTCTTCTGGGTTCCTTCTTAGTTTTGTGAAGAATGGCCTTTGCCGGGGCTTGCATGCACTTGGGCCACGCAAACACATGTGGTTATTTAGTGGTCCGGACCCATAAATCACCCCCAAGAATTGGAAACAGAGAATCGTATGCTGAAACCATTCCATGTTACAAAATTAAATATATTTCTAAATCGATCTCTCAATTTTAAAAGAATTATTTCGTAGGCCCAAAGGCGAGATCATCACAAGGGTAAGGATAAGAGGGAGATATAAGTGAGTGAAGTTTTACTTTTTCAGTCGTGTGATCTAAAGCACACTCGTTTTTTTAAATCTTATATTCGTGTTTTGTAATTCCTTCTCTGTATAACTTTTTTTCATTAAAATACCCTAGAAGCCGTGTATACAAATTGCAACTCGCGACCCGTGTATTGGACCGACCTACTGTCGAATTTGCACTATCAAAGAAAATAAGAAGAAGAAAAATAATGGGGGAATCTTAACGACGTAAGTGAAGAAAGCGAGTAACCAAATATACGTCCACTGCACGGCGTATTGGACGAACGTAGGTCGAATTCGCCCTAGCAGGCCTGGAGATTTGACCTTTCCGCCGCGTTCATTTTAATTAATTCTGAAGAACGTGTTACAAATATTTAAGATGTTTCTAAATGTTTCCTTCCTGAAGTTATTAATTTATTGTCTAGAGAAATAAAATCTGGTGCTTACCGCTAACTTTATAGTTGAATGACTAAAAATTGTTGCATGTAAAATATATTAAGATGAAGCTATACGTGAAATCACTATTTAGATTAATCTTTACAACGAATCGGTTTACAGTACGAATATAAAAAAATATGCTATGGATAAATTGAAGCTTTAACTACCTTTTCTATGTAACAGAATAACAATAAAATTATTATTTACGTAACAAAAAAAATAAGCGTAAACCACTAAAAAAAAAGTTTTTTCATGACTTTACTATGAAGTAATGTAAGTAACAATTTTTAAAAAATACCCCTTTATGGCTAAGACTATTTTTGACGTTTTCTACGTTCTAACTTTTTTTCGTTCTTATAAAATTATGCACAAAAAAAATAAAAACCGCTTTGGCGCTTACGTCAAATTTTTAGAACCGTACTAATTCATACGATCTGCGCCCAACGCTTGTATTCCACCATAATGCCGCGAGCCGTGGCCAGAAACGGACGTGGGATCTGTGCCCGTGTTTTCGAAGTTTTTTACTTGCAATATACGTAACGGATTCGTTGTTACAGCGAGCATTTTTAGTTCTCTAACAGCGTGAGCTCAAAATGAGTCAGCATCAACTATTCCTGATTTCAACTCTTTTGATGTTCAGAATGTTATATCATTTGAGAAATTTTAGGTTGACGAATATAATGCTTAAATTCATTATCGGTAGGATTAATATTTTAAAAGAATAATTTTTAAATATATGTAGCTGTGAGCTGTTCCTTGAAAATGTCTAATACTGAGATTTGCTTGCCGGGGTTTGAACCCGCGATATATTGTATTTGTTTAAATTATGCTCTTTTAGGATAAATTCAGAATAGGTAGATACAAATTATTTATTTTCACCGTTTTTTTCAGTGTGTGTATCCATAAATTGATGTATATAATGTACAATATTTTTAAACCTAGCTGTGAGTTGTTTTGTCATCATTTCTAATACTGAGATTGGTTTGTTGATTTATTTGCAAAAATTTTAGTTGTAAATGAATTTTACAAAAATTTTAAATGCGGAAATTTGATAAAAGTGTATGTAAATTTGATAAAAGTATTCCTAATTTTGTAAAAGTATGTATTAGTTACATTTTGTTAATATATATGTAATGGCAATATATTCCATTTAAATTTGAATCCTGTAGTGTCAGTTGGAATACTTGGAATGTAATTATCAATTGTCACTTGTTTTATTTTCTATTATTTTATTATAAATAAACATAAATGTCGTTTCTTTGTTAAACTTTGCAACACAAGTGTTTTATTTATAAATCAATAGAAAAGAATTAAATCATATTATAAAACCTACAGTTCGGAGACCAATACCTCGAAGAATTGGAAGAAGAAAGTTTACAAGTACATCAAAAAGAAGATACACTGGGAAGATTGATGGTAAAATTAATGGAAGATAAGCAACAGAGCCTCAAAAACATTGCTGAGAATTTTTTTATAGAAAAATTCTGTAGTAAAAATACAAATGCAAGCCAGTGGATAGAAGTGTTTGAAAAAGAATGTTTATCGATTTGATTCAAGAGAGAAAAAAAGCTCTAGAAAATACTATGAAGTCACATAATTACAACAAGATAATTTACGATAAAACCAGGAGACACTTTGACTTCAAAGTTGGTGATACTGTTTTTGTGGAGAATGGAAACAAACTTAACAGGAAGAAGCTCGACGAATTGAGAATCGGACCATACAAAATCATAGAAAAATTATCAAACTCAATTTACAAGATAAACACTGGTCGAAAAAAATTTGAATCAAATTTTTTCCACATCTCGAAGTTAACTCCAGCACCTTTATTTATGAACCATGAAGAGGACATCGAAGATGAGTGAAAATTTTGCAGTAATTTTCTTTCCAGGGGGAGGGGAGATGTAATGGCAATATATTCCATTTAAATTTGAATCCTGTAGTGTCAGTTGGAATACTTGGAATGTAATTATCAATTGTCACTTGTTTTATTTTCTATTATTTTATTATAAATAAACATAAATGTCGTTTCTTTGTTAAACTTTGCAACACAAGTGTTTTATTTATAAATCAATAGAAAAGAATTAAATCATATTATATATATACATATTATATTTCACTTAATCAAGTTTCTTTTTATTAATATATGAAGCTGGGAGCTGTTCCTTGATAATGTCTAATACTAAGATTTGTTTGCCGGGTGTATTTGTTTTAATTATGCTCTTTAAGGATAAATTCAGCATAGGTAGATGCAAGTTATTTGTTTTCACCGTTTTTTTTAAGTGTGTGTATCTATAAATTGATGTATCTAATGTACAATATTTTTAAACCTAGCTGTGAGTTGTTCCGTCATAATTTCTAATACTGAAATTGGTTTGTTGATTTGTTTCCAAAAGTTTTATTTGTAAATGAATTTTACAAAAATTTTAATTGCGGAAATTTGATAAAAGTGTATGTAAATTTGATAAAAGTAGGGTAGACTGGGGATGGTTGAAACACTTTTACTTTAACTAGGTGTAGTAATATTTCTTTTGTAATTATGGATAAGATGTTTGTACTAGATGTTCTATGATCTATCGATTTATCAAATTAAATTTATTGGATGGCCACAACTCGTATTGGTAAGCTACAATGACCACTTAAAGACGATGGGAAAAACTGTTTCAATTATCCCCATAGTGTGGACGATTGAAACAGTATGTGGGGATAATTGAAACACTCTAAATATCTATGGAATAATTGTAATCAATGTTAAACATTTTCATTATTAAAACAGTACTCAATGAGATCATGAATAGTGATTAAACATATCACAAGTATTTTTAAAATTATAAACATAAATGTCTTGAAATGAAACAACTTTAAATATATTTTTTATTATTTATGTTTACGTGCTCTTAGTTATACTTATTATGAGTATTTGGCATAATCAACATACTTTTACTGCGATATTATCCTGGAGCAGAATAGAACGGTATTAAAAATAAGTTTTTTGCTTTCATACAAAAGTGTTTGTTTCAACCATCACACTGTTTCAATCATAACAATGTAGAATTTACCTCTACCAAAATAGATAAATGTTAGCTGTTTTTTAGCATAATTTGCAACCTCGGTTTCTTGAGAAGGGGAACACACTTTCTTCATTACATAATTTTTTTTTGTTGTTTTGTACTTACATAATTGATAAAACAATGTATACTATTAACGTTGATTTTTTTTTAGTTATAAATGTAAAAAAATCAATAAAGATATGATATTACGAAATTGTCACGTGAGGGTGTGTGACGTCGAATGTGGTCGAATGAAATCGACTTCATCAACCAAGATCACAGAAGTTCACCATTAAAGATCACAGAAGTACATTCGACTTAATGATTTGAATTTGAATAATACAAAATTTTCTCTCAGTGTGGACGATTGAAACATGGTTATGATTGAAACGTTGCAATCATCCCCACACGGTTGTTCCAAACATCCCTACGCTGCAATTTCTGCTTCAAAGTCAAAAACATGCTTTTTAAATAGACATTAACGCCACGCAAATGCATTATAAATACTCTTAAATAGATAAAGAAGAGAATGTAATGAAACATTTCGTCAAGCTGCGAGAGTAAAATGAGTTATAAGATAAGCAATAATGTCTTAAATATTTACGTGCGATTGAGTCACTCGCCGGCTACTGCACTTTTGTAGAAACGTCCCAACAGACCTGACGGAGTTTCGAGTGATGTATCACACTGTTACAACACTGTATTATAGTTTTCGAGTAAATTGAGATGTTTCAATCATAACGTGTTTCAATCGTCCCCAGTCTACCCTACATATACCAAATTTTGTAAAAGTATATATTAGTTACATTTACATTAGTTTATTAGTATGTATTAGTTATATATATATATATATATATATATATATATATATATATATCACACCGTCTATTTGGCGACCATCATGGGCAAATATGCATTTAAAGTGGCGACCACCGACATTTGGCGACCGATATACGGTCGCCACTTTATTTTTCGAAATTTTTACACAGTTCATTAATATATGTCGTCACAAGCATCTTGGCGAAATTTGTCCTGGTCGCCAAATTGGGCTTGAAGTGGATGATTTCGAATATTAAAGTTCCGGAGTCTGTCGCTACGCAGCTAGGCGCTAGGTGATATACGTGGCCATGTATTCTGCATTTCATTACAACCCTTTAGTGGCGACCGAGTGTGACGTATTCCACATTTCATTCCTAGCATTTAGTGGCGACCAGAAACGACGTATCCTGCATTTCATAAAGTCCGAAATGGCGACCGCGAAGAACAAGATGTACCTACCTATGTTTCACTTCATTCATAACTTTTAGTGGCGATCGGGTATGACGTATACCACATTTCATTCCTAGCATGTAGTGGCGACCGGGTATGACGTATCCCGCATTTCATTCCTAGCCTTTAGTGGCGACCGGTGACGTTGGCCAATTTTGGTGGTGTATTCGGCATTTCGTACTAGCCCAAATTGGCGACGTTGCCGGTTCAAGTCAAATCCCGTACGAGTGTTGAGGTGCACGCCCCGGCGGGGTGATTTTGCGACGTTGCCGCACATATTTGGCCGGTTGCTGCGAATGTTTTGCCTTTTCAAATTTTGTCGCGATCAGCCGTATTATCGTATACCGAGCATTGCCGTCCGTACGGCTTAGGGTGTATTTGGCGACCGATCATTTTAGTGTCTTATTTACAATACAGTATTGATTACTGTTGATGCATTGAAATGGAACAAAATAATTGAAAGAATAACAGAATAGCCATACCAAGATTACTCTTCGGAGTCACACCAGCCCTCTGACGTAGAATTCAGATACTGTGAGATGTGTGCCTTCAAATAATATTTCTTCTTTTCAATCGTTTTTACGGTCAAATTTGCTTCTATAAAATCCCCTTTTTATTATTTATTGAGTTAGTTATACTTTAAACTACATGAATATAAACTAATAAACACAATGTAACATTTCATTTGATAAATTTAAATATTTTTACAGTAAGCATAACATTTATTTTTAAATACATTCATTCTTTCTTCATCCTTAATACTTTGAGGCATTTCATCGTACATCTTTAGTCCTCTATATTAGGCAGTTCTGTGATTTTTATTTCTTCATTTGTGGCAATCGAACTCTGTTTATATTTCTTTTTTCGTAATTATGTACGTCTCTACTAAAACAATTTCATCCTTAAAGTATTTTGGCATTTGGTTTTTCACGATTTTATGCACAAAAATTAACAGATTAAATGGTAGTCTCTTTTTTATTGGAATCCAATTTAGCTCATCACATCTCATCACATTTACATCTCATATCTCTGTTCTGTATAACTTCTAGTTTGTTCAAATTTCCTTCATTGGCCAAATATAACATCTTAGAGCAGTAATCCAAATGTGGAGTAACGATAGTTTTATAAATGAGCTCCGTAGTGTTTCTATTTAATTTATGTCTTAGTCTTCTAACAAATGACCTTTTTTGATACCTTTTTTATCACATATTCAAAGTTTGCTGTGAAAGTCAGTATTGAATCGAATATTACACTTAGGTATTAGATTTCATTTACTTTTCCAATCTTTTCATCATTAATTGTCAAATTTAACCCTGTGTTACGCTTTTATTGCCTATTTCCGTATATTTTGTTTTGTTTACGTTCAGTTTCAACTTGTTTAATTTCAGCCATTTGTAATGTAATCTTCACACGAAATATAGATTAAGGTATCGTCTGCAAATAGTCTAATTTTGCAATATTAACTTCTGATTTACAGGAGTTCCACATACTCTGAAGGTGATGGTGGGATACGACCCAAATCCCAAATTGACACCGATTTCAGTTTTTAGACAGCGGATGTGTGAAACAAAGACGAGCTCACCAGTTAATTTTACTCGAAAAAATATTAAAAAATTCTGATAACGACCTTCGTACATCGTTTCCACCAAACTTCAATGTATTGACCAAATCCAAGAAGAAAATATGAATAAATGATATTGAATTAACAAACAAATACACTGCGCAGTTCAAACGCCATAGAAATGAAACTTCAGAAAACTAAAGTAGACAAAAGTGTGTAGGCTAAGAAGCACCGCACAAAGAGGAGACCGATTATTCTCGCAGTGTAAATCCTATAGATTTATGTTTTTGTCCATTTTTAGGGTCGTTATTTTTCGTTTCATCGAGTTTAAAATCACAAAGAAAGATAGACTTACTACCACCACAGAAAGCCGAAAATGTTGTTTGTGTTGAGGTGGGACTTTTTTATATTAGCTCCACACAGGGACCTTGAGGAAAATAAATTCCCTCAGGGCCTATGTCGTCTTAGGGGATGCTGTGTGGAGGGTCTTTTAGGTAAGGGAAGGATAGGAGGTTCTGAAAAGGAAAAATTGCATGCGGGGTGGGTAGGAATCTGGAGGTCAGTGAGTCCAGGAGGGGACATATATTATGAACCCATCCCTTCAACTACGGTGTAAGGCGATGGGTAGAGAGAGAGCACTACTGGAAAGGTCAAAAGGCCTCCCAAAACCAGTCTCTCTCGATCCGGCCCACCACGCAGCAGGTGGGTAGACCGCCGTCAAGACCTGGACAAACTTCCCCCCCTGAAACCCGGATATCTCTGTTAACACACAGCTATAATCTGCGTGGGATGGCGTTTTTCGGCATATCGCTTGCCGTACATTCCAAATTGGAATATAAGGCGAGCGTTATGCTGAAATATGCCGTCCCACGCATATTATAGCTGTGTGTGAACAGTGAACACGCTCAACCTCCAAAATACACGCGGCACGCGTCGTGATAAACCCGCCGCGCGCCGCCCCCTGACCCTTGACCCCAACCCTCGTACGGGAGAGTTCAAACGAACTGACAACGAGTTTTGAAATGCAGAATGCATCTTCCCTTCTTGTCGTCACTAAAAACTAGGAATGAACTGCAGGTTGGGCGCGCGTTTGGCGTATTTCCCGACTATGCACCGGCGCCGAAGGGATCAAAGACGCTAGTTCCTCGGAGCATCTTCAATTGAAATACCGGTAGAACAAGGGTAGCATTCCCACCCGACCCCTAAAGATTGCTCTAAAGATTGCAATCCTTTTGTATTTATGCAATCTGTTTGTATTGATTGAAAGATTTTAATCCGTTATATTTTTTTACATTAACGCATGAGTAAAAGCGTACATCAATTAAATACAAAAATGCTATCTTTATTTCAAAAAATCGTAGCTCCGGGCACCCCCGAGGTTCCATTCGAATATTTTAAAAACCAGTAGCTATTATTATTTACGAATCACTTTTGCATCTTTTGTTGATTTTCACAAAATAAACAATAAATAAAATTAAAAGTATTTAAGTTTGTTGTCTGTAGGTTACGTTAGGATTATTCTATATTTTTATATATTTCCTCATCTTCATGTTTACTTAGCCATAATTTGATGTCTTTTTTAAACTTTTTTTTCTGCATGGTGTTCTTAACTTCAATTGGAAGGGCATTATATAGTTTTGTAGCATGGAAATTATGGTTTCTCTGCCCAAAAGATCTATTTAATTTCGGGATGTCTAGTAGTTTTGAGGATTTAATCCTTGTAGTGTAGGTGTGTTGGTCAGCAAGGTACTCATATTTTTCTTTAAATTTGATAAAATTGCATTTTTAGTATAGTTAAGTAATGCTGAACACATTTGGAAAAATTGTTTTTCACAGATGTGTACATTTTGATTCGTTTTTTTTTTAAATTTACTAATTAATAAAATTATCAATTAAAATTTGCCACCTTTTTGAACTTTTACATTAATTTACCCCTCCAGTCCTCGGGCATGTTTTGTCGGAATGTCACATAATTTTCTGCTTCGCGATGAAATCCAAATAAATGGAACATTTTCGAATGTATCCAAAAACGAAAAACTGGTTTTGAAAGATTTTTATTATTAGAAAGACATTAATTTTGAATACATTAAATTTTTCAATGCAAACATTAAAAAGTTTTAATAACGGCTCACCTTACGTTTTTTCTAACTAAAACTACTTACAGATACTGAGAAAAGAATCAATAAACACATATTTTGTTAGACAAATGTATTTTAAACGTTATTGCCACCTCAGATTTTTGTAGTTTCATATTTAAAAATAACTGAGTATGCGATTCACACGCCGTAGAAGTGAAACCTTCAGAAAACTAAATTAGACAAGAGTAGGAAGGCTACGAAGCACCACACAAAGAGGACACCGATTACACTATCCCATTTTCTCGCAGGCTAAATCCTGTACATGAATTTGGTTTTTTAAGGTTTACACATAAAAAAGAAGTTTATTTGTAACCTTCCATCCCACATTCAAATTTTCACCGTAAAACGTCCCCCTGAATAAAGGGCGTTTTCAAGCACTCTGCGGGCAGCTTTTTGCTGAACTTCAGGTCATGCATATGCATTGTCATTTTAAAGACGCATTCATATAAACAAAGATTTTTTTTATTATTGTAGAAAGCAATCACTTTGTGGTTTGACATATTTAATAAAATAAAATACTGTTTTGTTTAAAACCACGAGTTTTATTAATTTTTGAACCGACCGGTTTCGCTTTACTCAAGCATCATCAGGGTACAAATTAATACTAAACAATAAGTCATGTCATAGCACCGGTTTTGTCATAGCACCGGTGCTAAAATCTTACATAAAAACGGACATGGTAACAGACTTAACAATTTAGAGGCACTAGAAATTAAAAAAGCTGTAAAAACCAAAAGTCATATACTTAATAATCAATTAGACATATCAAGTAGTCCAATATTAGGTCTGTTTCCAATAAACCCTTAATAAAAAAAATTCCCAGTGCTCCTTACCACTATGTCAGTTGATGCTTTGTTCCTCCAAATTTATTACTGTAACCCATTAGTCACATAATTATCTTTCGGTTTTTTCCATTACTTGCGAACGTAGGTTAATGTATTTTATGGCCGTCGATGTGTTTGTTATATTTGTATCATGTTGTCTCCCTCTATATTTTGTCTCTCTCTAAATTTTGTCTCCCTCTATATTTTGTTTTATATAAGCACACATTATGACTTATTGTTTAGTATTAATTTGTACCCTGATGATGCTTGAGTAAAGCGAAACCGGTCGGTTCAAAAATTAATAAAACTCGTGGTTTTAAACAAAACAGTATTTTATTTTATTAAAGATTTTTTTGTTTGTTTTTTTTTTTTTAAAGAAAGACAAACATTCCCTGTGGTTACGAATAACCCAACAGTATTTGAAAATCTCCTATTACCACCACAAAAGGCCGAAAATGTTGCTTGTGTTGTGATGGAGGACATAGCCATAGCCAGCCGAGGAATAGGGCACGCGACGCCCGCGGGTGGGACCCAAACGCGATGCCCACTCAACCACTAACTGGTATTTTTAATGTGTTTGTCTGTCTTGGTGGTGCTTGGGATAATGTTCGCTTCCTGAACAGAGGACCTCAGGTTAGAATCCTACCCACGTCCGCAGGTTTTGTCCTATTTTCCACTACCCAAGCGCTTAAGAGCCGTTCAAACACGCTATGTATTTTATTCGAGTGGGGAGTAAAGTAGTATCTAAACGCGTCCGAACACCATCATTTTAGTAGAGTGGGTTAGTCAGCTTTTTAGTGGATTCAATCAATTTCGTTCTATTTTTAGAGCGTATAGGGACCACCCCCCCCCCCTCGCGTCTCTGTGCACTGACATGCCGTTTTAGCAGAGTTCATTTGTAGACCCGCGGAAATGTCAAGGCATTGGAGCGAAGTTGCTACTCTAAAATTATTTATTTGTGCTGCTATTAATCTCTTTTTGTGTAAATTTTATTTATTATTATCTCACTAATTTATTCTTCCACGTCTTCTATAATAAGCATTAAAATCAGCTTAATTAGCGTATTTACTTTGTAGCAGCCCGTCATCCGCCGTCATCCTGAAACGGGCGGCGGGCACAAATGTATCTACTCTATTTGAAATTAAGGCGAACCACGGACGTACAAAATATATGGACATGCCCTTACGTGTTAAAAAAACGTGTTATTTCCCCCTCCCATTGGAACCATTTTTCGGAACCGGCTGGGCGTGTCCGGACCAATGTCGTGCTCTCGTCGTACATTTTACGCGCGGACGCTGTATGTCTATGAAACACATACTTAGACAATGAAGAAGACTTGGCGAATCACAAGTCTCTTTCCTCTCTTCGCCCCGCCATAGTTGGTTTTTACCCCTCATCTGTAAGTTCTCGTCTAGTTATTTGTATGTCTATGAGGCGAACGGTTTTCGGCGAGTCAGGTAGCAAGTGTACTCTCTACTTGACTTACTACTTGACCAATGTGAACAAGCCCTTTAGCTATGCGTGGAAATAATGGAATTGAAATAGTGTATTAGTGTACAATTTTATAAGATTTCTCTTTTTTTAAACATAATTTGCTTTCAGAGCCGTTAATACTCCACTATATTATTATTTTAAAAAACTCAGAATAGAATTCTGAAAATTTAAAACGGCAGACGATTTCATGATATCATTTTATGTTGTATAATTAAACAGAAAAATAACACAAATCTATAAATATCTTTCTTCTCGGGTGTCAAAATTATCAATCGATTTTGACTTTTATTTTAAAGCTCCGCTTTCGATCAAACATTATGTTAGTTACCAATAATTATTCTGAATGCATGAAAATGGACACATTTTTGCGCTGGGTAGCAATTTGGATCGAGAACTGCGATGAAGCAATTATTTGAAGTGAAAAATTCTTTAGCAACGTTGTGATTTGAAAAAAACTCGAAAGGAAGCAAGCGACACTAAAAAGAGACAAACAATATAGGATTTTTTTTTTGTACCTAAATTGGTATAAATTTACAATACATATAATGGTTTTTATATAAACAGTTGAAAAGTAAAGAATAATACAATTAGCAGATTAACCAAAAAAATCCCACACAGGCATCGCCAGTTCATGGGTGTACTTGTGTGTTTTTAAAACAGTTAAAATTTTACTCATAAACATGCACTATCTTCGTAGAGATTAAAAAATAAAATTAAATAAATAAATAAAAAAAATCATTGTGATCGTGATAACTGAATTACAATTCACACGACATGTTAATAAAGATTAATAAAATTTGTGAAGTTACATCGGCTCAGATGTTACAGCAAGTAAATGTCGGTTTCAATGGTATTTATCCAAGACTTTATACATTTTTATATTTGCTGTACGAGGATATATTTTTACTTTCAATTTCTGTAGTCTTGTAGGGAGCATTATAAATTTCTGGTGTTATAAAATTCGCATGTCTTTACGCAAGCCTAGTTTTACACAATGGAATTTCAAATGCATTATTTAACCTATTACTAAATCGTTTTTCATTTTTTGAAAAAATTATATTTCTAGAAAAAGTGTATTTTAAACATTGTACACAGTAAATTTTTCTCATCTCTTACAATTCAGCTTCTTGGAATAATTGCAGGAAGGGGTAGTTCATATCATTATGCGACATTATTATTATTATTATACACCCCCTCCCCTCCCATCCAATTATTCTATAAGATTCTGATGATTGCACCAATGCATGTTACACAAATTTCATTATTTTAAGGTCGACTCTTTAATTACAACATTTAAAAATATAAGTTAAATACATAAATTTATTTACAAGCTTTTCTTTGTGATCTGTCCATTTGAGTTGGCTGTCTAATGTAATTCCTAAGTATTTAACTGTATTCGATGGCCGGTGTGGCCGGTGTTTAGCGGTGAGGCTCTTAGCTCGCAACCCGAAGGTTGCGGGATCGAATCCCGGTCTAGCAAATAAACTTTATTTTGTTAATTTTGTTATATATCACAATTTATTATTTTAGAATAATGTATGGTATATATAATGAATAACAGATCGCTTTGTATAAACCACTATATTATAAACAATATCTACATTTTTTTTAATTTAATATTTTTCGTAAAGATACATATACAGATATCATTATAAATGAAACATCTAATCATCCATTTTCACAAAAATTAGCAGCTTTTCATACCTTGCTAAGTAGATTAATTAATGTTCCATTATCTTTGCGTAATTTTAAAACAGAATTAAATACTATTAAACAAATTGCAATTAATAACGGTTATACTTCAAAATTAATAGACAATATGTTAAACAAAAAATATAAGAAAAAGTTTTTTAGATCTTTTGTTTATCCACACGTTGTTGAAAATGATAATAATTGGAGAATTTTTTTTTTTTAAATAATAGCATTTCAAATTTAATAATTAAAAACATGCCAAATAATGTACAACCAGCTTTTTATACAAATAACAAATTAAAAAATTAAATATTAAATAATAAGGATAAATGTGATTTTTTTGAACAAATCTGGGGTTAATAAATTAATTTATAATGATTGAAACTTTTTTTATATTAAAAAAATTTCTAGAAATTTTAACATTAGAGTTAAGGAACATATAAGATGTTTAAATAATAATAATTATTCTGAATTTGCCAACCATATTTTGGAAACAAGTCATTCCTTTGATATTGATACAGGTCTTAAAATTAACACTACGGGCAAACAATTGGATAATTTAGAAATTTTAGAAATTAGAAAAAGCATTAATAGTAAATTAAATTTTATAAATAACCAAACATTTTTTTAAAATAGCCATCTTTTAAATTTATTTTCTTATTAATACTTACAATAATTATAATTATTTATTTTTTGATTTAGACTAATTATTTGAATTATTTGTTCCTAAAAGTTTTTTTATTATCTAAATGCAATTTTATTTTTCCTTAATAATTTTTATATTTAATTTTGTATAACTGTTTTTATGATTTTTAAGCAATTAATCACCTCTACTTTTTTAAGATAACATTGTTATGGAAACATGTAGATATTGTTTATAATATAGTGGTTTCTACAAAGTGATCTGTTATTCATTATATAATTAATGATGCCACAAAGTAATTTTGCGAAGTTTGAAGAAGTAAATATATGGTATATTTGCGGCACGTTCCAGAGTGAAAAGTACACTCAGTATCGCCCTGGTGTAAGACTTTAGCCGTGTTTGGTGACCAGATCTGAATAGCCAGGTACTTCTCCACCTTCCTCTCCCTCATCTCCTTCCCCTCCCCGCCACCTTCATCCTCACAACATACCCCAATGGAAGATGCCATAGTTTTACTGGCTCCAGACGGAGCACCTGGGACTCTTGTGAGGTATTCATATAAAAAAATCCCCGTATTCATTTCCGTACAGTTAGAGCATTAGACAGGATTGTAAGTATTTTTGTGAAACCTTATATTTAAGGGAGTTAAGGGTGTCTGTCGCCTTTTTGGTATTGTTAAATGGAATGTAAAGAGTTTTTCCGCAGTTCAGAGTTATAAGGTTTTGATTGAGCCATACTTTGACAATGGATGTGCATTAATTTGCATTTTCAGAGACCAGATGTTAGGATTATACATATATAGGAATTAGCCTGCGAAAGAATGACACTAATCTGTGCCCTCTTTGTGCGGTGTTTCGTAGAATAAAATAATTTTTACACTTAGTAAAAATATTACAATAAATAAACTCTACAATTATCCTACTCCTGATTCGTTTAATTCTTTCTAGGTTTAGTTTTATGAAGGCTTCACTGCTCCCTCGTGTGAACTTTATTTATTTATTTCTATATAAGTATTACAGTATTTACCTAATTATTAACATTTTTACAAAATATATTTGGCAATTTTATTATGTTGGGTGTAAGGTAGGTTTGTGAAGGTGAACTGCACACAAGTTTTATATATTTATTTCAAAGATAGAATCATTGACCGGTCAGTGGTTTAATGGGCATCGCGTTTAGGTTCGGGATGCGGGTATGGGTACCGCCGCCCTAGGAACCATTTATTGGTTAACCAACACCTCTGCCGTACGTCACCCCAAGTGGTTCATTGCGTTTGGTGACTTAACAGAGATACCCGGGTTCATGGGATGAAGTTTGTGCAGGTCTTGACGGTGGATGCGTCTGCCCACCTGCTGCGTGGTGGGCCGGATCGAGAGAGACTGGTTGTGGGAGGCCTTTTGACCTTTCCAGTAGTGCTCTCTCTCTACCCATCGCCTTGCACCGTAGTTGGAGGGATGGGTTAATACGTCCCCTCCTGGACTCACTGACCCCCAGATTCCTACCCACCCCGCATACCTTTTTCCTTTTCAGAACCTCCTATCCTTCCCTTCCCTAAAAGACCCTCCACACAGCATCCCCTAAGACGACATAGGCCCTTTTGGAATTTATTTTCCTCGGGGTCCCTGTGTGGAGCTAATGTAAAAAAAGTCCCACCCCAATACAAACAACATTTTCGGCTTTCTGTGGTGGTAGTAGGAGATTTTCAAACATTATTTGATTATTCGTAACCCAATAATGATGGAGATTTTCAAACAAATTTGGGTTATTCGTAACCCAGCAATGTTAGTCTAACTTTCTTTGTGATTTTAAACTCGATGAAACGAAAAATTGCTACACTAAAAAGGGACAAAAACTTAAATCACAAAGCACAAAGAGGAGAATAATCGGTCTCCTCTTTGTGCGGTGCTTCGTAGCCTACACACTTTTGCCTACTTTAGTTTTCTGATGTTTCATTTCTATGGCGTGTGAACTGCGCAGTGTATTTATTTTGTTATTTCTATATCATTTATTCATATTTTCTTCTTGGATTTGGTCAATACATTGAAGTTTTGTGGAAACGATGTACGAAGGTCGTTATCAGAATTTTTTAATATTTTTTCGAGTAAAATTAACTGGTGAGCTCGTCTTCACACATCCGCTGTCTAAAACCTGAAATCAGTGTTAATTTGGGATTTGGATCGTATCCCACCATCACCGTCAGAGTAAGTGAACTCCTGTAAATTATAAATTAACATTGCAAAATTAGACTATTTGCAGACGATACCTTAATCTATTTTTGGTGTGAAGATTACATAGATTCAATTAACAAAATAAACGAAGACTTACAAAATATAGCAAATGGCTGAAATTAAACAATCTGAAACTGAACGTAAAGAAAACAAAATATATGGAAATAGGCGATTAAACGCGTAACACAGGGTTAAATATGACAATTAATGGTAAATATATTTTTATTATAGATAAATAAATAAATAAAAAATAAAAAAATGGTGAAAAAATTGGAAAAGTAAATGAAATCAAATACCTGGGTGTAATATTTGATTCAAAACTGACTTTCACGGCAGACTTTGAATATGTGCTAAAAAAGGTATCAAAAAAGGTCAATTTTTTTAGAAAACTACGACATAAATTAAATAGAAACACTACGGAGCTCATTTATAGAACTATCGTTACTCCACATTTGGATTACGTCTCTACGATGTTATATTTGGCCAATGAAGGAAATTTAAACAAACTAGAAGTTATTCAGAACAGAGCTATGAAATGTATACTGGGGAAAGGCAAATTAAAGATTAGCTCAATTGGATTCCGATAAAAAAGAGACTACCATTTAATGCGATAATTTTTGTGCATAAAATTATGAAAAACCAAATGCAAAAATACTTTAAGGATGAAATTGTTTTTAATAGAGACGTACATAATTACGAAACAAGAAATATAAACAGAGTTAGATTGCCACAAATGAAGAAATAAAAATCGCAGAACTGCCTAATGTATAGAGGACTAAAGATGTACGATGAAATGCCTGAAAGTATGAAGAATGAAGAAAGAATGAATTTATTTAAAAATAAATGTTATGCTAACTGTAAAAATATTTAAATTTATCAAATTAAATGTTACATTGTGCTTATTAGTTTAAATTCATGTAGTACAATTAACTCAATAAATAATAATAAAAAAAAATTAAAAAATAAGATAACGGAATTTTATAGAAGTAAATTTGACCGTAAAAACGATCGAAAAGAAGAAATATGTGCGGCAACGTCGCAAATCACGCCGCCGCGGCGTGCACCTCAACACTCGTACGGGATTTGACTTTAACCGGCAACGTTGTTTCGCCACCGGTCGCCACTAAAGGCTAGGAATGAAATGTGGAATACGTCATACCCGATCGCCACTAAAAGTTAGGAATTAAGTGAAACATAGGTAGGTACATCTTTTTCTTCGAGGACGCAGTTGAGGAAGGGGAGGCGGGGAGGGAAACGGGACGAATGGGAAAGGACATGCACGGAGAAACAATTATTTATTCAATGGCATAGCAACGCATGCCGCGTAACAGCTAGTTTTATATAAGTGACAGGTTATTCGTAACCCGAGAATGATTGTCTTTCTTTATAAAAATATTACCTTGCTACCTATCGCAAAACGGTAGCCACTTTTATTCTGATTAATCGGTAACTAAAATAACGATTAGATCAATGCAGAGATTTAAAATAGAAGCCAAAAGCGATAGTTAATTTTGATACTTTATATTTTTTTACATTAGCTCCACAAAGGAGGGCCTGAGGAAAACAATTTCCCTCAGGGCCTATGTCATCTTTGGAGATGTTGTATTGAGGGTATTTTTAGGGAAAGGAAGGAGAGGAAGTTCTGGGAAGGAATAAGGTGTGGTTAGGAATCTGGGGTCAATGTGTCCAGGAGTGACCATCCCTCCCACTGTGGTACAAGTCGATGGATCGAGGGTCTGGCTGGAGAGATGAAAAGATCTCCCTCAACCAGTCTCTCCCGATCCGACCCGCCATGTGGTAGGTGGGCAAATGCATAGGCCGCCAAGAGCTAGACAAACCTCACCCCGTGAACCCGGTCACCCCTGCTAAGTCACCAAACATATCTAACCACTTGGTGTTACCTATGGGAGGGTTGTTAGTTATCCAATAAATAGTTCCCGGGGCGGCGGTACTCACACCCGCCTCCCAAATTTATAATTTGTTTTATATTGCCTCACAAATGTAAAATGTTATCATAATAATCGTATACCGTTTTGAATTATTGGGATTCTGTTTTGGTTTCCTTCAAAATAATATTTGTAATATTAGCGGCTCTGAACGCTATTTTTTTTTTAAATCATAAAAGATTGTAAATGAATGCATTCTTTTAATTTCCTCGCTAAACTAAGCGCGTAGTGGTAGAAGAATGTTGAAGGTAGAATTCTATTCAGGAAGCGAGCATTATCCCCACTCCCCAGCACCACCAAACCAAACAAGTAAATTTAAAAAAAAAATGCCAAATTTTATTATGTCGTCAAGTTAGCCTTTATATGATAACCAATCATTATGTACATATGATAAACCGTTGGCAAATCGCGACCGAATTAAAAGGATTCTGAAAGCGTCGTAATATAAACGTAATGCATACAGGAATATACGGAGGTCGTCAAATGTTCGTAATGAACGGACGCCCTAAATATGGAATGAAGTGTGATATACGTACGATATACGCGGTTACCAATACGACGGCAATATGAAAGGAAGTCCAAAAGACTCTAAAGTATACGTAACTACCAAAAATTTGAATACCCTTAAAACACAATTTCTGGATAATTCTTTTACTATCACTCTTTTCTTAAGCTAAAAACATGTGAACATTCACAGCAATTTTATTTAAAAACCTACCGTAAGCAGTGGTTGCCAAAAGGATGCGAAGTGAAAGGTTGCCAAATCTGTTGCGGGATGTATATATATATATATATATATATATATATATATATATATTACATTTCACTTAATCAAGTTTATTTTTATTAATACATGTAGCTGGGAACTGTTCCTTGATAATGTCTAATACTAAGACCCGCAATCTCCGGATCGCTAGCTGGCAGCCTTTCCCCTCTACCATGGAGACCGTCGAAATTTTACTTATTATTTTAAAATATTATATTGCATTCGTTTTAATTATGCTCTTTTAGGATAAATTCAGCATATGAGGATGCAAGTTATTTATTTTCACAGTTTTTTTTAAGTGTATGTTTCAATAAACTGATGTATCAAATGTAGAATATTTTTAAACCTAGCTGTGAGTTGTTCCGTCATCATTTCTAATACTGAGATTGGTTTATTGATTTGTTTCCAAAAATTTTATTTTTGTAAATGAATTTTACAAAAATTTTAGATGTGGAAATTTGAGTATATGTAATTTGGGTATTTTGAAAGTGTATGTAAATTTGATAAAAGTACATACCTATACCTAGTTTTATAAGGCACCATATTGGGCCCTCTTCTATTCATATTATATGTTAATAATATCTTTGAATTGCCAATAACCGGAAAACTCATTTCATATGCAGATGATACTGCCATTATATTCCAAGCCAACACATGGAATGAAATTGAAATAACTGCTAACCATGACATTAATATACTAAAAGAGTGGTTTGACAAAAATTTATTAACATTGAATATTGAAAAAACGCATTATATACTTTTTAATATAAATAACAAAAAAATAGCTCCTACTACGTTAAATATTAAAATTCATGCAAAAAAATGTAGTACTAAAATATTAACATGTCAAAATATTGATTGTTTGTGCATAACAAATAAAAAAGAAATTAAATATCTAGGTATTATAATAGATAATAACCTCAAATGGAAGACTCAAATTACCAACATTATAAATAGATTAAGAAAACTTATATACATATTTATTAACTTAAGAAATATACTAAACTTAAAAATTCTTAAAAATATATACTACGCTCTAGCCCATTCAATAATACAATATGGTATAGTTGCCTGGGGGGGAGCATACAAAACCTCAATTCTGCCACTCGAAATTACTCAGAGACTATTAATCAAAATTATTACTAAAAAACCATCAGATTATTCAACCTCACAACTTTTTCAAGACTTTCAAGTCCCACCTCTAAAAAACACATACATAAAAAATACGCTGCTTCAAATACACAAAGATCACTCGAAGAAGTTGCATGCCTTAGTACGCGTTGAGAGCAATAGACAAAACACAGCGGGTCGCTTATGCACGCCATTGATGCGTACCAGTTTTGGACAACACTACTACACGTACAATGGAGTGGTGTGGTTTAATCAACTTGGGACAGAGCTAAGATTAGAACCTGATTACAATAAATTTAAAAATAAATTAATTAATAATATCATAAATAAATTAGCTAATTAGAATCAGTAAATATCTCATTGATTTTTTATAGATACTATCACTTTTTTTTTCTGCCTTTTCAAACGAACAATACACTCTCGTAAAGGTTATGCATTATATATTATATATTTTAAAAAACTGTCTTTTTTTAATATATGTTATATGTTATTCAGTGCATATATGTACACTAAATAATTGAATGTATATAGTGTTAATTATAGGTATAATTCAAGAAATTAAAAAATCTTGTAAAAATTCCCTCCCTACACACGAGTTATTCTCAATTAGGGAGGTATTAAATTAAATCAAGAAACATGTTATATACTTACCAATATAAATATAAAAAAGTTACATTAAAAAGTTGTAAACAATATGAATTATGTACTATGTTAATATTTCTTTAAATAAAAAAAAAAAAAAAAAAAAAAAAAAAAAAAAAAAAAAAAAAAAAAAAAAGTATTAGTTACATTTTGTTAACATATATACATATTATATTTAACTTGAATCAAGTTTCTTTTTATTAATATTTATATGTATTTGGCGCTTTTTACGCTCTTGTTTGATTTCAGGTGGAGGTTTTCTGTGGTACTCACTTTTGTAAATCAAACGCTTGTTTTGTGTTTGTTTGTCTGGTCATAATTTATTATTCTTTTATTTACATAATCCTGATTTTTTATAAGATTTATATTGTGATCTGCTTGTTGGAACACATTTTTTACGTAAGAATGGAAGCTACCTTCCTTTGTTCTTCTATAGAACTATTTGAATAATGGAACAAAAAAGAAAATAATAAAATTAGGTAGGTACTTGCCTAGAAGTAATTGCCCATAGAACAAGTACCTACTCAATAAGCATCAATTTTAACCATAGCTCCCCGACAAAAAGGGCTGAAATTAAATGAAAGTTCTTTTTAGAACCCTATAATAGTTAAAATTGATTATTATTATTTGTGAGGATATTTTTTTTTAAATTAGAAAGAATAACTTATTTTTATAAAATAAAAAGAGAGTTGAAACTAGCTAATACACATATCGTAATCCATTGATTGTTGTAGTTAGTTTAGAAACAATAAAATAATAAATTGAAGTAAATCATTAGAAGATATGCATAAGAAAAAAAATAACACTAAATTATAAAATGTTCATCTTCTTGATCCTCGATCGATAGCCTCTGCAGTTCTTGTCTTCAAGAAAGATGGCTTCTTTTTGATCCTTGGCCTTAGTAAAGATGACTTATTTTTTATACTGCTCTTCTTAGATGTTAGTAGTTTATTTTGATCCAGTTCTTCTAAGATGTGATAGCATCGTCCATTGGTAGAAGACACAATTTGGTAATGGGCCTTTTCATAGACCCTTGCTGCGTCTTCAAGGTGACTATACGGGTTATCCCATCTTGTCCAGGGTGAGTGGTGATGACACGTCCCATCCTCCATAAATTTGGTGGTGCGTTGTCGTCTTTGATGATAACTAAGTCCCCAATCTTTAGTTGTCGCCGGTTCCCATCCGTCCATTTAGTCCTTTGCTGCAGCTCTCCCAGATATTCAATTCTCCATCTTGACCAGAAGCTCTGTCTTAGTTGGCTTAGTTTTTGGAAATTATTAAGCCTGTTTATGGGAATCTGTTGTAGGTCAGGTTCAGCTACAGCTGACAGGTTATCACCAATAAGAAAGTGACCTGGAGTAAGTGCGAAGAGGTCGAGGGGATCGTTGGATAGTGGAATTAAAGGCCTAGAATTTATGCAGGACTCTATTTGGTATAATAACGTACACATCTCTTCATATGTTAATGAAGAGACGTTTGCCACTCTTTTTACGTGATATTTCACACTTTTTATGTTAGATTCCCAAAGACCTCCATGATGAGGACCTTTAGGTGGGATAAAAACCCACTGAATAGTCATATTAGTTAAGTAATTAGCTATTTCCTTTTGAGAGACATATAAATTATACATATTTTTCAATTCATTATTCGCTCCAACAAATGTAGTAGCATTATCAGAATACAATTTACTAGGTTTTCCACGTCTGGAAATGAAACGCTTTAAACAATTAAGAAATGCATCTGTAGTCAGAGCGGTGACCAGTTCTAAATGAACTGCCTTAGTAGAGAAGCATATAAATAAACAAATATAAGACTTGACTGAATTGGATCTCCTACTGATTCCAGACTTTATTAAGATTGGCCCTGCGTAATCCAGTCCTGTAACGGAGAACGGTCTACATGGTGACACTCTATCCTCTGGAAGGTCAGACATTATTTGATGACTTGTTTTTGGACTGCATTTAAAGCACACAATGCAATTTTTAAGTATTTTTTTAATAGCATTTTTTGCCATTATAGGCCAATATTTTAGTCTAATAAGTGCTAGTAACGTTTGAGTACCTACATGCAAATTTGTATAATGAAAATGTTTAATGATTAACTTTGTTAGAGGGTGATCGTGAGGTAGTAATATCGGATGTTTTTGTGCTTCATGTATTAGTTTTCCTCTGGACAATCTCCCACCTACATGCAATAAATCCATATGTATAAATGGGTTTAATGATTTGAGATGACTGGTTTTATCTAAGTTTTTTCCCGCCTTTAATGTTTTAATTTCTTTTGAAAATGAATAAGATTGAGTGACCGTTATTAATGAATGTAACGACTTGTTTAATTCTATTATTGAAAGTTGTCCGCTAAATGTATGTTTTTTTTTCTTGTATTATTAATGAAACGTAGGATATAAGCAGTTACTCTTTGTAAACGCGTGAGAGAAGAAAAACGATAAAACAATTCCCAATCTTTATTCATACTGACGGTTAAATTTATTTTGCTTTTTAATTCCGGTGGATCGATGCAAATTTCCTTATAGTTCGGCCAAGTTACTTCATCTTGAGTTAACCAATTAGGACCTCTCCACCAGATTTCTGAAGAAAATAGACTTTTAGCACTGGTTCCTCTTGATAAAATATCCGCAGCATTATCTTCGGAGTTGACATGCTTCCATTGACTGGTTTCGCTTCTTTCCTGTATTTCTGCAACTCTGTTTGCAACAAATGTATTCCATCGCGCTGGTTGATTTCCTATCCAGCATAGAGTTATAGTGGAATCACACCAATAAAATGTTTTATCCAAAGGTATACCTAGGGATTCCTTTACTTTTTCAACAACTTTTGTTAACAGAACAGCACCACATAATTCCAATTTAGGCAAAGAAATCGTTTTTAATGGAGCTACTCTTGATTTAGCTGTGATTAATTGAGAATGCCGTTTTCCTGATTGGTCTGTGGATAGCATATATACGCAAGCAGCGTATGCTTTTTGAGATGCGTCACAAAATCCGTGCAATTGTATATTTACGGTTTGATTACATATAATTTTTCTAGGTATTTGAAAAGAATTTACACCTTTTAAATCTTCTA
The DNA here is from genome assembly GCA_917563855.2 of Limnephilus lunatus. Classification (NCBI taxonomy): domain Eukaryota; kingdom Metazoa; phylum Arthropoda; class Insecta; order Trichoptera; family Limnephilidae; genus Limnephilus; species Limnephilus lunatus. The sequence goes on along the minus strand of OU830592.1, from coordinate 108,388,364 downwards.
AATATTTTTTCCAAAGCTTCAGAATTTCTATAGGTATTTCTTCATCCCAAGATATCTTTTCTTGCCATAATTTCTGCATAATAAGTTTAGCATTCACGGTTACTGGTCCAAGCAAACCTAATGGATCGATAATACTAGCAATCAGTGACAAAATATTCCGTTTATTATAAATAGGATGTGACGGTAGTTCCACGTGATATAAAAAACTATCTTTTTCGCAATTCCAAGCTAAGCCTAGAATTTTCTCTCCTTCTGGTTTGTCCAAAATTACCATATCAGTGGCCTGATCGGCCTCCGATGACAAATCAGAAGAATTAGACCGCCATTTTCTTAAGTTCATACCGGCCGAATTCATTATGGAGATTAACTGTTCTTTTAACAAATTACAGGATTCCACATTGTCTGCACCTGTAATTAGATCATCTATGTAAAAATCTCTCTCTAAAATGAGACTAGTTTCAGGATATAACTGAGCGTTTTCCATACTCAGCTGCTTCAAGCAACGCGTGGCTAAGAAAGATGACGGTCCCATACCATAAGTTATCGTATTTAACTTGAAATGGTCCATTTCCTCTTCTGGAGATGCTCGCCAAAGTATTTTTTGGAAGACGCGGTCCTCCTCTCTAATGTTGACCTGCCTGTACATTTTCTCTATGTCAGCCGTCAATGCCACTTGATATTTTCTAAAATTTAACAAATGGGTATATAAATCATTTTGTATTATTGGACCAACCATTAACGCGTCGTTTATTGATATCCCGCTGGAGGTTTTTGCGGAGCCGTCGAACACCACTCTTAGTTTGGTAGTGCTGCTGGTTTCCTTCTTGATTGCATGATGAGGTAAATAGTAAGATTTTTCTTCATTTGAAACTGGTTCAAATTTTGTCATATGACCTAAGTTTTCATATTCTTCCATGAATTTAATGTATTGAAGTTTCAAATCCATGTTAGAAGATAATTTCTTTTCCAAGTTTAAAAATCTTTTTTCTGCCATAGGCAAGGAAGTACCTATTTGATCTATACAAGGTCGGAATGGTAAGCTTACTTCGAAACGCCCATTTTCATCCCTTTTTTGGGTTGACTTGAAGCTCTCTTCACAAGCCTTTTCTTCATAATTTTGGTGCTTGATGGACACCAATTCCTCTTGTTTCCAAAATCTTTCAATTTGATTGTGAATCATATTTAAAGATAAGTGACATGAGGATGATTCTTGCTCTTTTTTTGTAGTGCACGTTCTAATTGGCCCGGATAATATCCATCCAAGTTCAGTGCGTTGCAGCGTAGGTCCAGTTGTTCCTAATCTCAATTGATCAGTGGTCAGCATTTCCCAAAATAGTTCGGAGCCGAGTAATATATCCACATGACCGGAAGTGGAAAATTCAGGATCGGCCAATTTCAATCCTGGTGGTATGTTTGCCTCCCTTTTTGGAAAAGAGGTCTGCGGTAACTTGCTGGTGATTTCTTGTAATACCAAGCAAGTAACAAGTTTTTTGTAATTAGAGTTTATTGATGACAATTCAAACGAGAGGCTCTTCTTTACATTTGTTATATTATTATGTAACCCAGAGACCGGCATATTTAATGACTTGTACTTCATGTTTAATTTTTTAGCAAATCGTTCAGTTATGAAATTCACCTGAGAACCATTATCCAACAATACTCTCGCTGAATGAATAATTCCATTACTGTCCTTAACGTTCACCATTGCCGTTGATAACAAAATTGTTTTTTCTGCTTCTCCAAAAGTGGAATGGTTTGAGACTGGTACTTGATCTATGCCATTCTCAGTGTTTTGATCCTCTTTAGGGAAAATATGGAGTAATGTGTTGTGTCCTGCTTTATCGCAAGTTCTACAATTATTCTTTCTCCTGCATTCTTTAGTTGAATGACCTACATTTAAACACTTGATGCAAGCTTGTAATTGCTTGATTTTCTCAAACCGTTCATGTTGGTTTAGTTTCAAAAACTGTTTACAGAAATAAATCTTATGATTTTCCTTACAAACAATGCATTTCAACCTTTGCGACAATAATGAAACTGAAGATTCCTTTTTGTAACTTGACGGTTTATGATGCGCGAATATTGGTTTGGCTGTGGAACATGTTGCTTCCGATGCTTCCAAGACTATCGCTCGATCTGTTAAACATTTTAAAAATTCTTGCAATGTCGGTATTTTTTCTTTAGTTGGATATTGTTCCCAATAGATCCGGGTATTGGAATCTAATTTGTTGGCCAAAATATAAATTATTATTACATCCCAATACTCCGTGGGTAGACCTATGTTTTTCAATGAATTTAAATGTAATTGTGTTTGATCTAATAAACTTCTCAAGTCGACGTGATTTTCTTGTTTTAATTCCTTGAGCTTAAACAATGAATTTAAATGTTGATTAGCTATTACACGCTTATTTTCAAATCTATTTGATAAAACCTGCCAAGCTATTTCGAAATTGTCTTGGGTAATTTCAAGTGCGTTTAATATTTGTGATGCCTTTCCTTTTAAACAATCACGCAAATAGTAATGTTTCTGAAAATTATTTAATGATTTATTATTACCCACTATCGTGACGAAAGCATCCTTAAAAGATAACCATTTCGAATAATCACCATTAAATTCTGGGAGGGAAAACGTAGGTAATTGGATCTTAATATTGTTAGTATCATCCATTTTTTCAATGCTTTTTATGGATTTTTTTGCTAACGTCACTACTTGATAATATTGCAATTCAAAACACTCAAGTGGGCTATCCTCTTCATCTGAGTTACTATCAAACTCTTCGATCTGAGATTGTATATTCTTAAAGCGATTTAACAGTGTGTTTACCTCCTCCAATCTTGTTTCCGTTTCTATTACATCAACTGAATCACTTAATAGGTAATTCTTAAATCGTGTTAATTGTGCCTTCAATTCACCGCGCTTCTTCACCAGTGATTTTAATGTTTGTGGCATAATGCAGAATTTTTTACACAAACATACACGTTAAATTATTTAAAAATAAACTTTTGTTTGTTCCACCTTTGCGGGAGCGAATAATAAATAGATTACAATAAAATAAATTATATTATTTAATAATCAGTGGTAATCATAGAGTAAATTATTTGGAATCTACCTACTGGTTTAATTATATTAGGTTGACAATATTTTATCTTGTTGATTATAATATCACGCAAAAAGAGTGGCTCTTGGTGGCGAATTCTTCGCGTGATTTTACAAGTTATATTATAATGCCTTAATACCTTAGGAATATGTAATGATGAATAAGAATGATGTAGACCGGACGGCTGGCTGGATGAGCTGGTTTTCATCTGGCTTCTCGAAGGACCATATGGCGCTTTTTACGCTCTTGTTTGATTTCAGGTGGAGGTTTTCTGTGGTACTCACTTTTGTAAATCAAACGCTTGTTTTGTGTTTGTTTGTCTGGTCATAATTTATTATTCTTTTATTTACATAATCCTGATTTTTTATAAGATTTATATTGTGATCTGCTTGTTGGAACACATTTTTTACGTAAGAATGGAAGCTACCTTCCTTTGTTCTTCTATAGAACTATTTGAATAATGGAACAAAAAAGAAAATAATAAAATTAGGTAGGTACTTGCCTAGAAGTAATTGCCCATAGAACAAGTACCTACTCAATAAGCATCAATTTTAACCAGTATTTAAAATATTATGTCTTAATAATTAACTTTCATAAAATTTTTTAGATTGTAAATAAATAAAATCAATTCAAATTTTATAAACATTTATTTTTATTAGCATTCCCCATAGTTTGAGGATTCTCGATCCGTTCTCGCCTCGGCCGCTGCTGGTAAAATAGAATTGACGGTATTCATCCACCGGGTAACAAGGTATGTGTAGAAGCATCGGCGAACGGAGATCTCACTGGGCGCTTCTTACGTATTGCAAGCACCACGTCATAGCAACAGTATTTATTTCAAATTACTTGCCTCGTGCAAATCAGACCAAAATATGACGGTACACGGCGCTCGGTTTTAGATTTAATAAAACACAAGAATCGAAATATTTCTAGCGTTTATATTCCTCTTAATGGTTTGCTATTGTTTATATTAATCTTAAAAATAAAAAACCTAAATCCCCAGGGGTCTGTTTGAATAAAAAAGTTATTATATGTAGTTACGAATTTGCCGGAAATTATTAAAATGTGAGTTTTGAGCAAAGAAAAAAATGATTAGGGTAGTGTACTGCCGTAATATTTGGAAAGTATAGTTGCTGTGATTGTAAAATATTGTTATTTTCAGAGATAAAGGGAATAACAGTACCTGTGGTAAAGTGCCTTCACTGGCGGCCTTCATCGCTGTCTGGCAGTTGGCAAATGGTTTGTATACCCCCGCTATTCTTGTGTTCTTTATTGTACAAGTACTTCCTGCAAACAAACAGACACACCAGGGTTACATGACAAAACATGACCATGAAGATTATACCCATAATCAAGAAGTAAGTAATAAAGTGGAATAAATTAGGGTTGACGTTTGCCGGTCTACGGTGTGAAATAATTTCAAGAATTCCTATGAAAATATTGCAGACAGTCAGAGCCGTTGGTATTCCGCCTCAACGACTCGCTGCCGTTTGCAATGACTGTATTGTGGTGATGATGGTGAGCCTAAGAAATCAACGAACCATCGCATCGCTTACAGGATTTGTGATTAAGTTCTGGGTATCGTACCTTCAGCAATTGTCTCCAGTGGGCAGCAAACATTCTGCACGGTGCCCTCTACATCGCATGTCTGAAAACAAAATACAGTTTTGGTATTATTTTAAATGACCATATCAACCTCATCCCGAACGACAGCATCATTCTTTGCCAGAAAATAAAAAAATATATATTTTGACTTCTGCTTGGTGTTTTACGTCTAAGGATATCTTAAAAGTCTCAAACTATACTTTACAAATCTTAACAAATTATTAGTTTGATATGGAACACTTTTATACAACGCAACACGAATGAACGCAACATCTGATATCAAAAGATTTTGACGCATCCAATTTTGATAAAAAAATAAGTTAAAATTTTCAATGAAAAGAACTGTTATCAAAGGTAACTTTTTTTTCACACATTAATGAGGACTCTTCTATTTGATATTAGGTGTTTTTTTTTTAATTAAAAAACATTTATAACATTTAAACATTAGGTTCGAAACATGCGGCAACACTTGATGCCATCATTCATCTTAGAAAGGTCTGTGACCAATCTCATGGGACTGATTGATCGAAAAATATTGCTGTTTAGTGGTTGGAAATTTTGTACACTTGATATTCAAAATAAGAGGATCAATGCGTACAAGATTAATTAGTGTGATCTATATCTAACAACTCCTCAAATTTTTCATTTTCTAAGAATTCTCTAACTTCTTCATCTGCTTCTTGTAACTCAATCTAACTATTTATCATTTTCTTATAATAGAAGATCTGTGTGCATAGTATTAAGAGCAGGCAAAACGTGATATATTTAAATATATTTATTTACTATCTAAGCAGCTTTGTATGTATGTATAAGACTGATTACTGTGATTTATATACCAATAATTCCTTAATATATTAATAATAACTTATCTTTTCCAATAATTCTTTAACTTCTTCACCTTATTCTTATAATCCAAAATAACAACATAAACTCTCTTTTTGTAGAAGAATCTGTGTGCATAGTATTAATTAGTGAATATTTTCAACCAATACTAATGAATGTTTATCCGAAAACTGTAAACTTCACCCGCCATAACACAGGGTCATCCCTAGCGTGGAGGATGAAATATCATAAAAAAAACTATATGTACTTTCGATAAATTATGTATTGAATATATAAATAAATAAAAATGCTGTCTCCATCTGAATTTTAAAAGCTCTGCGAAAATCCCGAACAACGCCGGGGACCAAAAGCGGAAAACTCAACAAAGCGCAAAGCCGAAAGCTCGAAGCACTAAACTAAAAGCTTAAAGCTCAAAACAAAACGTTAACCAACGTCATGGTCGTGGTTCAGTTCATCACGCAACGCAGCGACAACTCGGAGGGATGATCTGTTAATTTTAATATAATGTATTTCTACATTTTATTTAATCAATCTTTACTTTCCTGCTATTTTTTCATAATCATTTTTATTTAATTTTTTTTTGACATGTAACAAATGTGGCACAAAAAAAATTGAAAATATTGAGTCAAACTGGAATTGCACCCTTTGGTTAGCTGATAATGATATTAAGTTATGAGGTGGAGGTGGATGATAGAAAAAGTCGGGGACGCCTGAGTCAAACATGGCACGATCAAGTGAATCAAATATTTATGGGTGGTAGAATGATATGCATGTAAACACGAAAGGTTTGTAAGAAGAATGTATGAAGTGGAAGTGACTGGTAAAATAAATCAGGGACGCCCGAGAAAGACTTGACACTACGAAGTTAATCAAATGCCTACAAAAATCAACTATTTCAATCAATGACAACATTATGATGTGCCTTAAAACTACAATAAGTTTAATACATATCACAACTATAAAACTTTACTTCAAATCATTCATAACCCCGAGCGACGCCGGGTTTAATTCAGCTATTTATATACTTACAGAAGTTTGTCTGAATTGACTGGAAAGATTTTTAAACAAATCTACAGTTATGGGATTAATGAAATTTTGCTCACTTGATCTTTAAAAAAATGACAGGCGGGAATGGGTACTGCCGTCCTAAGTTATATAGATCATAGGGTGAGATGAGTGTGGTAAACGTATGTCTTGCGGTATGAAAGAGATATGTGTGTATGAGTGAGACAACATGAGGAACGTATAAAAGGGTGTGGTTGTTGTCCATTCGTCCTCTTACCATCAGACTTCCTTGATAGAACCACTGTACATAATCCCGGAATAAACATCAGCAGACTACCTACGCATTATTACTGCTATCATCCTGTACTGAGGAATATAATCTGAGGAATCTGGATCCACATATTGGGAGTCCAGAATTACACGGGATAACCGGCCACGGTCATCACAGTGAGTTTAGATCTTGGCGGAGGATGCGCCTGCCCGTCCACTGCCAGGACCAGATAGGGAAAGACTGATTGGGGGAGTTCTTTTAACCTCTCTAACCGGGCTCTCTCGATCTATCAACTTGCACCGCAATTCATACATCTATTTTACATACTGGACACACAGAGAGTCCCAGAATCCTCAAAGATGATGAACAGTTTGAAGTTAATGTAAAAACAAAACAAAATAGAGGGAACGTCTGATTTTGACAAACTCCGTTTAAAGCCTGAGCAACGCAGGGGAGTTCTGCTAGTTTTACGTAACGAAAGAAACCGTACCTGTGGGAAAATGCCTTTAAAGGAGGCCTCCTTTGCTGACTGGCAGTTGGCGAATGGTCTGCACACTCCCGCCCTTCCTGTATCCGCCATAGCACAGTGACTTCCTGCAAGCAAACAGACACACCAGGGTTATACGACTAAATATGACGATGAAGATTCTACCCACAATCCAGAAATAATGTGCGAATGATACGGTATGAGGTATCTTCAAGAATTCCTAATGAAATAGTTGCAAACACTCAGAGACATTGGTATTCCACCTCAACGACTCGCTGCCGTTTGCAAGGGCGGTATTGTGATCATGAGGAGACGATTAATGACGGAACCTAAAAGATCTACGAACCATTGCATCGTCTTCTGGATTTTTAATGAATGGTGATTTTTTTTTCATTAACACCATTCGGGAGGCCCTGTAGAAAATAATTTCCCTATCATATAATAATTTGCAATCCATTTGTTAAGATTAAGTTCTGGGTATCGTACCTTCAGCAATTGTCTCCAGTGGGCAGCAAACATTCTGCAGGGTGCCCTCTACATCGCATGTCTGAAAACAAAATACAGTTTTGGTATTATTTTAAATGACCATATCAACCTCATCCCGAACGACAGCATCATTCTTTGCAAGAAAATAAAAAAATATATATATTTTGACTCCCGCTTGATGTTTTAGGTCTAAGGATATCTTAAAGGTCTCAAGCTATACTTTACAAATCTTCGAAAATCTTAACTTATTATTAGTTTGATATGGAACACTCACACTTTTACACAACGCAACACGAATGAACAAAACATCTGATATCAAAAGATTTTTACGCATGCAATTTTGATAAACAAATAAGTTAAAATTTTCAATGAAAAGAACTGTAATCAAAGGTAACTTTTTTTTCACACATTAATGAGGACTCTTCTATTTGATATTAGGTGTTTTTTTCATTAAAAAACATTTATAACATTTAAACATTAGGTTAGAAACATGCGGCATCACTTGATGCCATCATTCATCTTAGAAAGGTCTGTGACCAATCTCATGGGACTGATTGATTGAAAAATATTGCTGTTTAGTGGTTGGAAATTTTGTACACTTGATATTTAAAATAAGAGTATCAATGCGTACAAGATTAATTAGTGTGATCTATATCTAACAACTCCTCAAATTTTTCATTTTCTAAGAATTCTCTAACTTCTTCATCTGCTTCTTGTAACTCAATCTAACTATATATATCATTTTCTTATAATAGAAGATCTGTGTGCATAGTATTAAGAGCAGGCAAAACGTGATATATTTAAATATATTTATTTACTATCTAAGCAGCTTTGTATGTATGTATAAGACTGATTACTGTGATTTATATACCAATAATTCCTTAATATATTAATAATAACTTATCTTTTCCAATAATTCTTTAACTTCTTCACCTTATTCTTATAATCCAAAATAACAACATACACTCTCTTTTTGTAGAAGAATCTGTGTGCATAGTATTAATTAGTGAATATTTTCAACCAATACTAATGAATGTATATCCGAAAACTGTAAACTTCACCCGCCATAACACAGGGTCATCCCTAGCATAAAGGATGAAATATCATAAAAAAAACTATATGTACTTTCGATAAATCATGTATTGAATATATAAATAAATAAAAATGCTGTCCCCATCTGAATTTTAAAAGCTCTGCGAAAATCCCGAACAACGCCGGGGACCAAAAGCGGAAAACTCAACAAAGCGCAAAGCCGAAAGCTCGAAGCACTAAACTAAAAGCTTAAAGCTAAAAACAAAACGTCAACCAACATCATGGTCGTGGTTCAGTTCATCACGCAACGCAGCGACCACTCGGAGGAATGATCTGTTCATTTTAATATTATTTATTTCTACATTTTATATAATCAACCATTACCTTCTGCTATTTTTTCATTATCATTAATATATATATATATATACATCCCGCTATCATTGCTGCGTCTTCTAATGGTCCACTTTCATTCAATCCTGCGTCCGGCCGTCATTCTGTGTCCGGTATACGGACGCAGGATTGAACACATGTAATTTCAAGTTTTCTCCACTCCTGTACCCTCATACAGTTCAAAAACGAAAATAAGCTGGACGCGGTTTTGGTACCTAAATCAACTGAAATATACTATTTTAGTTCAGTGTTTTGTCGCCGAGCGGCGAGCCGCGGCGCTGCAGTAGATGAACGTATATTTTTAGCATAATATATGTTTCATTGACTCGCGTATCGCAACTCCTACATTTGGCAACATCGCTTTTTAATAGCGTGTCTTCTGTTCTCTGCGAAAACAAAGCAATCATATTTAAATATCGCACATTGCACAAGATTATATTAATATCAGCTGGATTATTCAAAATTGGCGCTAAATATGACTACAATAAAGATGGATCTTTGTCAAACGTATGTAATTAATATTTCAATATCACCAAGACAATTTTGCAACAATATCGTCGTTGTTTACGCGTTAATTATGCATTATTTTGTTGAAATTAAATTTGCCGAAGCTGCGTTTTTTTTGAAAGCCATGATTTTACTTCTTACTCGAAAATTCAATTAAAATTCATTCTGAAACTAATATTAAATCACGGCATCCATGCTTATTTCTAAAAATAAAGACGAAATTGCCTAAACTAACTTACTAGAAGTGGTATTATTCTTTTTGTTTCGTTTAGTTCTTCTGACTTTTCAATTTCAATTTGGGAGGTGGGCATGGGTACCGCCACCCTGGGAACTAATTATTTGATAACCAACACCTTTGCCGTAGGTCAACCCAAGCGGTTCGCTACATTTGGTGACTTTTCAGGGGTGCCCGGGTTCATGGGCTGAGTTTTATCCGGGTCGTGGCGTTGGATGCGTCTGCCCACCAAGTGCATGGCTGGCCGGAACGGGACAGAATAGTTAAAGGAACCATTCTCTCTTACTTCTGACTACTCCAGCCGTTCTCTCTTATATGTCCGTCACTCCTGGGCGCACTAACCCCCAGATTCCTTCCCACCCCTAATACCCTTTTCCTTCCCAAAACTTCTATTCCTTCCTTTACCTAAAAAGACCATCCATACAGCATCTCCAAAGATGACATAGGCCCCCTAAATTCTTTTTTCCTCAGGGCCTCCTGTAACGTAAAAAAGTAAGATATTTTCAAATATTGTCTGGTTATTCGTAACCGTACGCAAATAGTCGTCTTTTATAACAGGTGAATTAAAAGGTTTTTTTGTAAAAACAATCCATGTTAAGAGCGTATAACCAGAGAAAATCAGAAATATGTCTCTTTTTCACAAAAAAATATAAATTGATTTCGAAAGATTGTAATTTTATCTAGTAAAAGTATTTGTTAAATTTTGAGAACTATTTATTTTTAATATAATAAGGTTATACCATAGGTCGTTGGTAGATTTGTTAAATTTACAAAAAAGATTTTTTGTTATACAGCACCCATTTCAAGTCATATAATCATGCAGTAAGATAAATCAATAAATTATCTGGTTAAACGTATGTTGTAGAATTTTAATTTTAGTTTAAATAAAATCATTAAAAAATATATACATACATGTGTTTCTTGACGAAAATTGGTCCGTTTGTGTGTTTATTTGCGCACTTACAGACTAATATGTTTTAGATTTTTTTAAATTCTTATATTGTTCAGACGTTTTTGAAAAATGATAAATACTTATGATCAAAAAATAATCGCAAAAAATACATAATTTTAATAGTTTTATCAACACGCCTTTCAGCATTTTTGGATGTAGGTATATATTGAAGCAAATTTGGAATGAAATAAATTCGATATTGAGTTATAATTTTAAAAGCTGATACGGAGAGTAATTAATCTTTCTCATTGGAACCGCCCTGTATGATCGTAAGAATATATTTCGACGAAATGTGGATTTTCGACCGCTGGTTGGGTAAACGCGTGGCCTGCGATCCGGAAAGATTAACGAAATTGTTTTTAAATAACCTTTTTTATAACGCCAGTACCCGGCGTGCGTTGCAATGCCACTCAAAGAAAGTGTTTGTGTCTTAATTCTGTTTATTGAAGTCCTTTGGGATATACAATATTTTTTTTTGATATTCCGTCGGGGGCGGACACGAAACACGGTTACCGACCTGTAAGCAGGCCACATATAGCTTCAGTGTGAGAAGCATTATATTCTTTATCATATAAATTAGATGTCTATTGTTTATGCTAGAAGTAAAGGATTCTGGTCTTGTACTTTCGCCCGGTCTCCCTTATAACTACAGCTGGCATAACAACATGTAAATATTGTAACACTAGATAACAATAAACTGTATTTAAAAACTCATCTTTGATTGCTTAACTAATGAGTCCAGTAAAACAAAACCTTACCACATGAACACAGCATATAATCGGCACCAAACGTAGCACACCACTTGGGGTGATTGTTGGTTATTCAATAAATGGTTCCCGGGGCAGCGGTACCCATAATGTAAAAGAATGCAAGGCTGATGTGAGTGTAATGAGTAAGATAAGAATGGGACGCTTAGGTGGTTTGTACATCACGTAAAGTGTAGAGCCAATGATCTAAGAAAAGATTGTAGGGAGAATATACTACGTGAACTTGAAGACACGGCGTGATTGGTGAACCAAATTCTTCAGGCATGCCGAATGACAGAATAACAGAGTGATGTATGAATGTGAATGAGGCAAGAAGTGTGTGCCAAGATCGAGTTGCTTGGAGATCCTGTCTGGAAACCTCTGCGAAAACAGCGTGATTGTTGAATAATATTATTTATTATTAAAGGCATGTTAATTTATTTGTTTAGACAGTTTTATGCTTTCGCCATTATTTTTTCCCTTTTTCTTTTCAAAGGATTTAACATATAATTTAGTTGTTAAGTTTGCGAAAGACCCTCAAAATTGTTACCGTGAATGAAAATTCGTTAGTTAATTCGACAAGATACTTGTACCTAGCGTCAATCATAATAGACTTGATAAGCATTTATATAATTCTAATTTAATTTTTCATTAATTATTAAAATAATTCCCCTCAGGGCCTATGTCATCTTTGGGGATGCTGTATGGAGAGAAATTTTAGGTAAAAAAATAGAGGGTGTTCTGGGAAGGAATAGGAAGATGAGTAGGAATCTGGGGGTCAGTGTGTCCAGGAGTGACAGACGTATGAATCCATCCCTCCCTTTGTGGTGTGCAAGGCAATGTTCAAAGAAAGAACGACAGGAAAATCAAAGCAACTCCCTCAACCATTATCTCCCTATCCGGCCTGCTATGCAGCTGGTGGGCAGAGACATCCGCCACGAAGACCCAGACAAATCTCATCACATGAGCATAGCATATTATAGGGCACCCTTGCTAAGTCACCAAACGTAGCGAACCAATTGGGGCGACCTATTGCAGAGGTGTTGGTTATCCAATAAATGATTCCTGAGGCAGTGGTACCCATACCCGCCTCAAAAAATAAAAAATAACCAATAAAAAGGTGTATTTAAAATGTAACCGTGGTAGGTTTTGGAAATACGCGGTCAGGAGCCTACTGGTCCGGGGGTACTTAGAGGTTCGATAGATTTCCCTATTTTAACAGATGGACTAAAATATTTAGACCACAGGGAGTGCTGTGCTTTTTTTATCGACGTTTATTTCGAAGATGCTCCGAGGAACTGGCGTCATTGTTCCCTTTAGCAATACTGCATTTTCGGGAAAGACACCAATATTTATACACGGTTCACATTTGTCACATGAGAACGGGTAGTTTCTACAACTTGTTCTTGAGTTCAAGTTCGCGGTGAACGGGTTCATGGGGCGATATTTGTCTAGGTCTTGGCGACGGATGAGTTTTTCTACCTACTACGTGGTAGGCCGGATCAGGAGAGTCTGGTTCAGGGAGACCTTTTGATTTCTTCAGCCGGACTCTTTAGATCCATAAACTTGGAATGGATTCATAAGTCTATCATTCCTGGACTCATCGACCCCCAGATTCCTACCCACCCCTCATTCAATTTTCTTTCCCCGAACTTCTCCTCTTATTCCTTTCCACAAAAAGACCCTCCACACAGCATCCCCAAATATGACGTAGGCCCTGGGGGATTTCTTTTCCCAGGGCCTCCTGTGTGACCCTAATATAAACTGACTCTTTCCGAAGTCTACGGTTTTTTTAAATTAATAGGTCATAAAATATTTCAACCGATAATCGTGTTGTAGTAATAATTAGCCACTTATATCTAAAGTTCAATTTTTAGAATAAACATGAAAGGACTTCATATTTTTTTATGAAAAACCGCACCGGAGTCCACTGCCATACTGATGTAGTAATCACTATCGTGATGCGAAATCAAACCGGGAAGAAGAGGAAGCTTAGGAAGGTCCCAGCAATACAGATCTAGTCACTAAAAATAACTAATCACACTTCAAGCAACGTTTTATTCTGAATGAACAATAAACAATAAACAATACAATGCATTACCTAATGAAATAAAGCAACCAGTAGATAACAAAAAAAAATTAGTTAAAACGCTTAAAGAAAATTTCCTGAAAATGTTTTTAAACCAGTGAATATTTGCTCGCCTTCATACGTTTTTTTTTTTTTTTTTATGTTTTATGTGTATGGATGTCCTCAGTATTTCTAAAATCTCTATTCTTGACAATGCATTTTTTTCCCTTTTCATGTTGTATTTTTTTTAAACGTGTAATATTTGTGTAAAATGTACTTATATGTGTCTGTCCTTCCCGTAATGAGTTTTTTCTTAACTCATTGGGAATAATGTGTTACTTACCATGTTTTTGTAATACATTATGGCAGTACTTATTCACATTACTTATTTTCACGCGTATGGTATCCCAGATGACCGACACTAAATGTCACCGATTGCCCCGAGATAGGATTATATTATTATTCCGCTTCTAGTACTCGATCCATCCGGTTGCACGGCAATTTTACCTCACTACCAGTTTGTACGCGAATGTATATTCGTTGTAAATAATATTTTAAATAAAACTTAATATCGTGGATAATTAAGTGTTTTCAATTAAACATCATCATTATTATAAGCCTGAACACAAGATCACGGCTTGGAAGTGCCGTGATCTCAAGGAGCATTTTAACCTCAATATCGGTAAAGTATGAAGGCAATCCTGCCTGACGTGGAGAGGATCTCCTCATCAAACACTCTCCATCCACTCATACATCAACTAATAAACACTTCCAACATTGGTGACCCCGAGAATTTCTAATGATAATGATGAACACTGCCAATACGGAGGATTGAGTACTGGAATGCGGAATCCTGGACACCCCAATCTTGTGAGTAACATTTCAATTTTTTAACTTAAATTCAGTAGGTCCAGTATGTACATTAGAATCATATGAAGATAAATCAGTAAAGAACATCATTGTCCAACATTGTTCATTGGTTATTGTCCACCAAATTCAGTAGCGTACGAAAATACCTACATCCCGCTACTACTTTCTTAATAATGCTTCCCCCGCAACTCATTACTTGTTTATGTGGATAGTATAATGCCGGTAAATATCAATTTCAGATAAACAAGAAGCCCAGCAGTTAAGGCAGAGTATCCTAACCAACAGACGCGATTTTGCAGACAGACCCAGGTACCCGGATGCCATATACCCGGATTCCATATACCTGGAGATCCTACACCCGACCCCACAGCATCCACCGCAGATCGGAGTAAAGCAAGTAACGCAAATTCAACTTCTCACAGTGATCTTTGTTAATAATTGATAATCCGAACATTTCGACGAAATTTAGCAAACCAGCGAGAATAGGCAAATATTGTTACACGGTATAAATTTTTAAACTGCACTTACTGCACAATTAATACAATTACAATTACAATATATTTGTACTAACATTTCAACGCAAAGATAAGGGATATGTAAAAGATTTTGGATATCATCAATTTAACTTTTCAGACCTGGATTAGATTTATTGTTATTTTGTTTTATGCACAATTTTGATAATTTTATCTGCATACCTACACGGTCTATCAGTACTACTACTGCTTTCGCCATTGCCTATCACTTGCCATATTACGACGACAATATGCCGCTAGAAGAAACAGCATCAGGAACCAGCGCCAATTACACAATAATGGATCCAGTCATAAACTCCGTATCAGTTAAGCTACCCCCCGTCTGGTGTGACAACATACAGCTCTGGATTGCCCAGGCAGAAAGCCAGTTCTCCAACTCAAGAATCAAAGATGACACCACGACGTACATCATTTTTAATCGGCGTAATCCTAGCCCCGCCGAGAATAGCGTCATCCATTGACATGGTACTCAAATGCCGACCGCCAACATCGATCCAGGTCGAACGATCGAACGGACAATAACAATGAACTTCACAAAACAAACGACTACTGCAGACACCATAAAAAATTCGGGCAGAGATCATTCAACTGCATTCAACCATGCATATTTCACAGAGATAATTAAAAAACAACGGCGACGCCACACAATAAGTGTGATTTCGCTAAAAATAGCAGTCCATCGTAACTTTCCTTACTTACGCACAAGTAACATAAACACTTGTAGCTATTTAACAGGCACAGACAACAGGAAACTGAACATTAGAGTCAGAAAACAGGAAACTGGCCATTCAACAGATATCACCAGATAACAAGAAACATGCGACTGGACGATATCCAGTACACGGGCAACAAGCAACTGGGAACTGTCAACAGATATCACCAGATAACAAGAAACATGCGACTGGACGAGATCCAGTAAACGGGCAACGAGCAACTGGGAACAACAGGAATACTAAAGGACTCATGAATATCTATGAATATCTACTGAATAGCTACGATCTCGAATTTTTTAAAGAAACAAATCGTTTCACCACCATCTTCTCAACTTCAACATATATATATTCTCAACTTCAACATTATATATACAGTAGCTGACACAATATCTCAATCTGAAGAGACTAACTGTCCTACTACAAGCAACTAGGATTGAAGGGAAAGCGCAGAGTCAACCTGACGATTATATTAAGGCAAAAGATGACTCCGTCCTCGTCCTACGTTAAATTAATGTTTCCAATAATTCAATATGAACAACAAAATGTTCTCAGCTGAGCTCACATTGGATAATACACTAAAAGAGTTTCGGTCGACCGACTCAAACCTGCATTTTTCCAAAATTCGGAGGAAATACCGCAAAAAACGGCAAGCACACCGCCCACAATAACAACAAGAAAAACACGCTGTGGAAGACACGTACATTTTCCTGAAAGGTACCAGTCGTAAAAGTAATACTTGGCAATACTTCAATTAAAAAAGCTATCGATTAAAAAAATTAATTAGAAAACTTATATTGATGTATCCAAAATTTATTATACGATTTGTATCACGGTACCTCATAATTGATTAAAATTCTAACTAACTACTGTGAAATAAAACTAAGTTTATTTAGGTATTTAGCTAGCGAAACACCGCCCTATAAATTATTGTATTATTACGTAGTCAGTATTTCTAACAAATAATAATATTATATCAATTCATTTTCGTATCCCGAATTCTGAACAGTATACAGACTACATTTTATTTGTAAATAACTAATTAATAAGATTAGTAAGGTATATCAAATTTAGCAAATAAGTTAACCAAACTGTATCTGTTTAACAATAACAATATAATAAATAATAATTCGACATTCCAATACCACTGTGGAACTACGTACCTAAAGTCAGGTAATAAACAAAGACAGCACTTGGAATTCGAATTATTATTTTCCCTCGATTAAAAATGAATTCACTCCTTAGTCTAAGATTTATAAAGTTAATTTCGAATAATAAGGTTCATGTATTTTATTTATATTTTAATACACGTTAAAATAACACTTGTATTCAATTACGCATAGTTATGTTTACTTTCGTTGAAATTGTATAAACGCATAATAAGTATGTACCGAGTCAGCCAGCAGCTACTCGCCTTTGCAAATAATCACCGTTACGAATTCTAGCAGTACCTACCTACCTCAACACTATATGTCTAGTCGTAAGAAGGAACAAGTAATAATAATTTTAATCGGTCAATACCGACTGAGAAATAGGTACTTACTCCTATTACTAATGATAATTAGGACTTGTAAATAAATAACATTATAATTTTAAAACATTTTGTAACTTTTGTTATTTTTTCTTTTTTATAGGCATGTTATGTTCTAAGTTAATGATGTAAATTTAACATTGTTCACAAAACTACTTATGTTAAAAAAAATATTTTCAAGTATGTAAAACATTGTTTATATTTTGTATATATGTATATCTCAGACACAAACTAAACTCTATTTAGGTGTATATAATTATTTTCTTTTCGTATGCCATATTTTGTAATTCGCGTGCAACGCTGGTGGGGAGGTATATGGCAGTACTTATTCACATTACTTATTTTCACGCGTATGGTATCCCAGATGACCGACACTAAATGTCACCGATTGCCCCGAGATAGGATCATATTATTATTCCGCTTCTAGTACTCGATCCATCCGGTTGCACGGCAATTTTACCTCACTACCAGTTTGTACGCGAATGTATATTCGTTGTAAATAATATTTCAAATAAAACTTAATATCGTGGATAATTAAGTGTTTTCAATTAAACATCATCATTATTATAAGCCTGAACACAAGATCACGGCTTGGAAGTGCCGTGATCTCAAGGAGCATTTTAACCTCAATATCGGTAAAGTATGAAGGCAATCCTGCCTGACGTGGAGAGGATCTCCTCATCAAACACTCTCCATCCACTCATACATCAACTAATAAACACTTCCAACAACATTATAATTAAATAAATAAAATGATAAGTCTCAAAAAATCCCATTGAAATTTAATTAATTTTACGTGCGCATCGCCCCCGGGTTGATAAGAGTCCGCGACGTATGGGACAGTCATATTGGCGCCTTCATATTCTATAAATATCTATACAGTCATCTACTCAAACTTGAACGAATAAGCGGCAACGTCGCAAGACGTTGATTTGTCGTCAACATAAAAACGAATATATAGATTGGACCCTTCATTGTCGACCAAATTAAAGTAAATATACGCAGGATGCCTCACTTCATCGAATGTAAAAGGAGTTCAGATTGGTGGAACATTAAAGGGCGTTTTTTTCGTTGTGTATATTTTTAAATTAATTCTTTTCAAAAATGTAAATACCTACCAACAATCAAACGCTTAAAATCTAGTTTATACTTTAGTTAAAACTATGTAAAATCAAATCCTTCAGACAGACGCGGTAATGTCGATCCAATGAAAGGACGCAGAAATGATAGCGGGATGCATATATATATATATATATATATATATATTTTATTTTTTTTTAAATGTAACAAATGTGGAAAAAAAATTATGGAGTCAGACTGGAAGACTGGCACCCTTCGTTTAGCTGATAATAATATTAAATTATGAGGTCGAAGTGGATGATATAAAAAAGTTGGGGACGCCCAGGGCTGGGCAGTATTTGAATTACTTGTAATTGAAATACGTATTTGAAATACAAATACGTATTTTGTATTTGTATTTCAATTACTTCCTAAAAATGTATTTTGTAATTGGTATTTCAATTACCCGATGCTGAGGTATTTTGTAATTTGTATTTCAAATACTTTTTAAAATTATGGCTTCAAAATACATTTTCAAATACATTTAGCGATCTTAGTAATGATAATGAAAAATAAACTGACGTAGATAATACATAGACTAAAAACGTTAGAATCCAGCGCAATATATTAGAGTAAGTTGGCAACACTATTTGTATCGTATTATATTATTAGTGTCTGACCGAAACAGGACTTTCTACCGAAATCGAAACCGAATCTTCGGTATCTGTCTCAGTTTTGGCCGAAACCGATTCTTTTGAAGCTATTGTATACTGAAGTTTGGCTTATTTTTACACTTATACAGACTATTAACACGTGTTAAATGAAATAAAAAAACAATAATTTTTGAAGTACATGTAAAAATTTTTTTTTTTTAAATTACCGCTATAAAACAAACAAAATTAACAAAACGTGTTAACTACTTCTTGGAACAAAAAATTGACAATAATCAACACTCATATTAAGGAAGGACCTCATTAATTGAGCATTTTAATTGCGTTTACAATCACAATATTCTTAATGAACATGTTAAATGAAATAAAGAAAACAAAAATGGAAGCATTTGAAAAAATAATTATTTATAATATTTTTATATTAGTTCCACATAGGAGGCCATGAGAAAAATAGTTTCCCTCATGGCCTGTGACATCTTAGGGGATGCTGTGTGTAGGGTTTTTTAAGGAAAGGAAGGAGAGGCAGTTCTGGAAAGGAAATAGGTATGAAGGGTGGGTAGGAATCAGGGGGTCAGTATATCTAGGCATAACGGACGTATGAATCCATCTATCCAACCGCGGTTCAAGGCAATAGGTCGAGAGATTCCGGCTGGAGATGATAAAAGACCTCCCTCAACCAGTTTCTCTCGATCCTGCACACCACGGAGCAGGCAGACAGACGCATTAGCCCCCAAGACCTGGACAAACTTCACCCCATGAACCAGGGCACCCCTACAAAGACACCAAAAGTGACCTATGGAAGAAGTGTTGATTATGCAATAAATGGTTCCTGGGGCGGCGGCGGTACCCTTACCTGCCTCCCAATTTGGGCGGCGGGTATTATTACCGGTACGTTACTGCTATAAAACAAATAAAAAATTTAAAAATTAAGAAACATGTTAACTACTTATTAGAACAAAAATTTGGCGAACGAGCCACAAACTCACCTGATGTCAGCCGAACGACGCGCGATAATTCACGAACGCAGAGTTTCGATGCGGCCGAAGGTTCGACAGATTTTCTGCCGATGCCGAAACTAGATTTTTTTGCCGAAACCGAACCTTCGGTCGGTCACTATATATTATACTTGTCATAGCTTTGTATTGTACATTTTTGTGTCATAGTGTTAGATCAAGCACTATGAGAATAATTTGCTGAATACTAAATTATTTTAAAGTTATTTACAGTAGAGCGCATTTGAAGTGAAATAAACCAAAACTGCGCTATGCAAATATCTTGTTATTAAAATAATAATTATTATTATCTAACACCTGGACAGTGCATAGCGTAGGTGTAGCGGGGGGCGGGGGGGGGGGCGGTCCGACGAACCCGACCGAGTGTCACCCCCCAAGAGTACAATTCTCTAGCCACCAACCCCAGGACGGAGCAATTTTTGATGAAGTCAATAGGGGGTAGGGGGGGGGGGGGTTACCCACCCTATCCGCCCCGGGTGCCACCCATACTAGCTACGCCACTGAACCTGGGTCCTATACCACAAAACTTTACAAGTGGAGCGAGGATCAGATGTGTCTTCTAAGCAATATGATTGGTCAATTTTTGTACGTCTCTCTTTCACTCTGCTCAGCTTTGCTTTTATGGAAACGCACCCTTAGATAATTACACTTACGACAATTTATTACAACCAAAGGTTCTACGAAAACCAAATGTATTTTGTAATTTGTATTTGAAATAAAAAAAATGGTTAAAATACTGTATTTTGTATTTTGTATTTCAAATACACCACTTCAAAGTATTTTGTATTTCGTATTTTAAATACATGCGAAAAAGTATTTTGTAATTTGTATTTCAATTACAGTGAAGCATGTATTTTGCCCAGCCCTGGGGACGCCTAAGTTAAACATGGCACGATCAAGTGAATTAAATATGTATGGGTGGTAGAATTATATGCATATGAACAAGAAAGGTTTGTTAGAAGAATGTATGAAGTGGAAGTGACTGGTAAAATAAATCAGGGACGCCCGAGAAAGACGTGGCACTACGAAATGAATTAAATGCCTACAAAAATCACTATTTCAATCAATGACAACAGTATGATGTACATTCAAACAACAACAAGTTTAATACATATCACAACTACAAAACTTTACTCCAAACCATTCGTAACCCCGAGCGACACCGGGTTTAATTTAGCTATTTATATACTTACAGAAGTTTGTCTGAATTGACTGGAAAGATTTTTAAACAAATCTACAGTTATGGGATTGATGAAATTTTGCTCAAGTGATCTTTAAAAAAAATGACAGGCGGGAATGGGTACTGCCGTTCCAAGTTATACGAGGCGGTGCGCTTCGATTGATGACTTAGCATCGATGCCAAGGATCATAGGGTGAGGTGAGTTTAGATCTTGACGGAAGATGCACCTGCCCGTCCACTGCCTGGAGGACCAGATCGGGAAAGACTGATTGGTAGAGTTCTTTTAACCTCTCCAACCGGGCTCTCTTCATTCATTCATTTTACATACTGGACACACAGAGTCCCAGAATCCTCAAAGATGATGAACAGTTTGAAGTTAATGTAAAAACAAAATAAAATAGAGGGAACGTCATTGTTCACGTCTGATTTTGACAAACTCTGTATAAAGCCTGAGCAAAGCAGGGGAGTTTTGTTAGTTTTACTTAACGAAAGAAACCGTACCTGTGGGAAAATGCCTTTAAAGGAGGCCTCCTTTGCTGACTGGCAGTTGGCGAATGGTCTGCACACTCCCGCCCTTCCTGTATCCGCCATAGCACAGTGACTTCCTGCAAGCAAACAGACACACCAGGGTTATACGACTAAATATGACGATGAAGATTCTACCCACAATCCAGAAATAATGTGCGAATGATACGGTATGAGGTATCTTCAAGAATTCCTAATGAAACAGTTGCAAACACTCAGAGACATTGGTATTCCGCCTCAACGACTCGCTGCCGTTTGCAATGACAGTATTGTGGTGATGATGGTGAGCCTAAGAAATCAACGAACCATCGCATCGCTTACTGGATTTGTAATGAATGATGATTAAGTTCTGAGTATCGTACCTTCAACAGTTGTCGATAGAGGACAGCAGACATTCTGAACAGTGCCCTTTACATCGCATGTCTGAAAACAAAAACAGTTTTGTTATTATTAATATCATTGAAGTAAAATGTAAAATTGAGTAGCTTCTGATGTCCACAACAATTGCAAAGCATTGTTTGTATGTTAATAGGTAATCAATCTTTGTTTATTTTACACCATTTCCATGAAACTGTTAATTTAAAATTGCTTTTATCGTTTGTTTAAAATTGTTTTTATTGTCCCCTTACACTCACTATTTGGGAAAAACGGCTGGAAAATAGATTGATTCCAAACAGTTGTTTCTTGCCATTGTAGTTATTACAAATAGTAGGTAAAATTGCCGTGAGTTTAAAAATATGTTGTTTTTTAAACATATATTACATAAAAGACAATAGTTACCTGTGGCAGAATGCCTTTATTGGCTGCCTCCTTTGCTGTCTGGCAGTTGGCAAATGGTCTGCACACTCCCGCCTTTCCCGTGTCCGCAACAGTACAACCGTCACCTTCAAACAAACAGACACATCAGGGTTACACGACAAAACATAACCATGAAGATTCTACCCACAATCCAGAAGTAATAAAGTGGAATATTTGAGGGTTGATGTTTGCCGGTCTACGGTGTGAGAATTCCTAGTAAAAATTTTGCAAACAGTCAAAGCCATTGGTATTCCGCCTGAACGACTCGCTGCCTTTTGCAATACATAACAGTTTTGTGTTGATGAGGACGCCTACACAATCAAACTTAACATCGTTTACTGAATTTATAATGATTAAAGAATGATGACCAAACCTTCCACAACCCCCTCGCAGCAGACAACTGGGATAGAGCCATCTAAAGCGCAAATCTGAAAATCAAAACAAAAAACAATATTAAAATAAACTTAGTACACCGATGAAGAATTTGTTTATTTTGAGACATTTTGATTTTTTTCATTAAAATAATGATTTATATGAAGACTAAATCATACAAAAAAAACATTTATTAAAGCTGCTTGTTTCGTTGTGATTTTTATGAATGGTAAAATGTAAGTAGGATTTAATTTATATAAAAAAGAAAGAAGAGAGACATGCAGTGGTTACTATAAGAGTGTCAAGTTGCGGCTTCACCTGAGGAGTTTTTCCCTTAAGGACTGCCTCCACGGCAACGGGGCAGTTCGATATGCTACGGCACTTGCCGGCCCGCCCAGTAGATGTCGAGCATTGATCACCTGTAAAAGCAACAAGACCGTTATACAAGAAGAAAGAATGATGAATTATTGGCGCTTTTTACGCTCTTGTTTGATTTCAGGTGGAGGTTTTCTGTGGTACTCACTTTTGTAAATCAAACGCTTGTTTTGTGTTTGTTTATCTGGTCGTAATTTATTATTCTTTTATTTACATAATCCTGATTTTTTATAAGATTTATATTGTGATCTGCTTGTTGGAACACATTTTTTTACGTAAGACATAGAAGCTACCTTCTTTTGTTCTTCTATAGAACTATTTAAATAATGGAACAAAAAAGAAAATAATAAAATTAGGTAGGTACTTGCCTAGAAGTAATTGCCCATAGAACAAGTACCTACATAATAAGCATCAATTTTAACCATAGCTCCCCGACAAAAAGGGCTGAAATTAAATGAAAGTTCTTTTTAGAACCCTATAAAAGTTAAAATTGATTATTATTATTTGTGAGGATATTATTTTTTTTTAATTAGAAAGATTAAAATTATTTCTTAAAAATAAAAAGAGAGCTGAAACTAGCTAATACATATATCGTAATCCATTGATTGTTGTAGTTAGTTTAGAAACAATAAAATAATAGGTTTTAAAGATTTTCACGGCCAAAAGCATTTTTAGCCGAGGTTTCGGACAGCGTTGCAGTGTCCATCATCAGGACAGATCCGGTAGATCCGACGATGTATCTACCGGATCTGCCCTGATGATGGACACTGCAACGCTGTCCGAAACATCGGCTATAGAAGGAGGTAGCACATCACGGCATAACACCCCAAAAACTAACAACAAAAAAATAAAATAATAAATTGAAGTAAATTAGAAGATGCATAAGAAACAAATAAAAAAATAACACTAAATTATAAAATGTTTATCTTCTTGATCCTCGATCGATCGAGCCTCTGCAGTTCTTGTCTTCAAGACAGATGGCTTCTTTTTGATCCTTGGCCTTAGTAAGATGACTTCTTTTTGATACTGCTCTTCTTAGATGTTAGTTGTTTATTTTGATCCAGTTCTTCTTAGATGTGATAGCATCGTCCATCGGTAGAAGAAAAAATTTGGTAATGGGCCTTTTCATAGACCCTTGCTGAGTTTTCAAGGGTTATCCCATCTTGTCCAGGGTGAGTGGCGATGACACGTCCCATCCTCCATAAATTTGGTGGTGCGTTGCCGTCTTTGATGATAACTAAGTCCCCAGTCTTTAGTTGTCGCCGGTTCTCATCCGTCCATTTAGTCCTTTGCTGCAGCTCTCCCAGATATTCAATTCTCCATCTTGACCAGAAGCTCTGTATTAGCTGGCTTAGTTTTTGGAAATTATTAAGCCTGTTTATGGGAATCTGGTAGGTCAGGTTCAGCTCCGTAGTCCAGTGGCTAAGACTCTTGACTCACACTCCGGAGGTCGCGGGTTCGAACCCGGCGTGCGCAAATAAATTTTATTTGATTAATTTGTGTTATTTCACAATTAATTCATTTAAAATAATATATAGTATATTTGCGGCACGTTCCAGAGTGGAAGATACTATCAGTATCGCCCTGGTGTAAGACCACCATTCAGAATTGAAACGTTGCTTGAAAATGGCTTTAGCCGTGTTTAGTGACCAGATCTGAATAGCCAGGTACTTCCTTAACCTTCCTCCTCCCCACCTCCTCCCCCTCCCCACTACCTTCAGCCTCACAACATACCCCAATTGGGGATGCCATAGTCTCACTGGCTCCAGACGGGAGCAGTTGAGATTCTTGTGCGGTATTCATTATAAAAAAAAAAAAAAAAAAAGCTACAGCTGACAGGTTATCACCAATAAGAAAGTGACCTGGAGTAAGTGCGAAGAGGTCGAGGGGATCGTTCGATAGTGGAATTAAAGGCCTAGAATTTATGCAGGACTCTATTTGGTACAATAACGTACACACATCTCTTCATATGTTAATGAAGAGACGTTTGCCACTCTTTTTACGTGATATTTCACACTTTATATGTTAGATTCCCAAAGATCTCCATGATGAGGACCTTTAGGTGGGATAAAAACCCACTGAATAGACATATTAGTTAAGTAATTAGCTATTTCCTTTTGAGAGACATATAAATAATACATATTTTTCAATTCATTATTCGCTCCAACAAATGTAGTAGCATTATCAGAATACAATTTACTAGGTTTTCCACGTCTGGAAATGAAACGCTTTAAACAATTAAGAAATGCATCTGTAGTCAGAGCGGTGACCAGTTCTAAATGAACTGCCTTAGTAGAGAAGCATATAAATAAACAAATATAAGACTTGACTGAATTGGATCTCCTACTGATTCCAGACTTTATTAAGATTGGCCCTGCGTAATCCAGTCCTGTAACAGAGAACGGTCTACAGTCTACATGGTGACACTCTATCCTCTGGAAGATCAGACATTATTTGATGACTTGTTTTTGGACTGTATTTGAAGCACACAATGCAATTAAGTATTTTTTTAATAGCATTTGTTGCCATTATAGGCCAATATTTTAGCCTAATAAGTGCAAGTAACGTTTGAGTACCTACATGCAAATTTGTATAATGAAATTTGTATTTTAATGATTAACTTTGTTAGAGGGTGATCGTGAGGTAGTAATATCGGATGTTTTTGTGCTTCATGTATCAGTTTTCCTCTGGACAATGTCCCACCTACATGTAATAAATCCATATGTATAAATGGGCTTAATGATTTTGAGATGACTGGTTTTATCTAAGTTTTTTCCCGCCTTTAATGTTTTAATTTCTTTTGAAAATGAATAAGATTGAGCAACTATTATTTATTAATGATTGTAACGACTTGTTTAATTCTATTATTGAAAGTTGTCCGCTAAATGTATGTGTTTTTCTTGTATTAGTAATGAAACGTAGGATATAAGCAGTTACTCTTTGTAAACGCGTGAGAGAAGAAAACGATAAAACAATTCCCAATCTTTATTCATACTGACGGTTAAATTTATTTTGTTTTTTAATTCCGGTGGATCGATGTAAATTTCCTTATAGTTCGGCCAAGTTACTTCATCTTGAGTTAACCAATTAGGACCTCTCCACCAGATTTCTGAAGAAAATAGACTTTTAGCACTGGTTCCTCTTGATAAAATATCCGCAGCATTATCTTCGGAGTTGACATGCTTCCATTGACTGGTTTCGCTTCTTTCCTGTATTTCTGCAACTCTGTTTGCAACAAATGTATTCCATCGCGATGGTTGATTTCCTATCCAGCATAGAGTTATAGTGGAATCACACCAATAAAATGTTTTATCCAAAGGTATAAGTAGGGATTCCTTTACTTTTTCAACAACTTTTGTTAACAGAACAGCACCACATAATTCCAATTTAGGCAAAGAAATCGTTTTTAATGGAGCTACTCTTAATTTAGCTGTGATTAATTGAGAATGCCGTTTTCTTGATTGGTCTGTGGATAGCATATATACGAAAGCAGCGTCACAAAATCCGTGCAATTGTATATTTACAGTTTGATTACATATAACTTTTCTAGGTATTTGAAAAGAATTTACACCTTTTAAATCTTCTAAATATTTTTTCCAAAGCTTCAGAATTTCTATAGGTATTTCTTCATCCCAAGATATCTTTTCTTGCCATAATTTCTGCATAATAAGTTTAGCATTCACGGTTACTGGTCCTAGCAAACCTAATGGATCGAAAATACTAGCAATCAGTGACAAAATATTCCGTTTATTATAAATAGGATGTGACGGTAGTTCCACGTGATATATTCCTATCTTTTTCGCAATTCCAAGCTAAGCCTAGAATTTTCTCTCCTTCTGGTTTGTCCAAAATTACCATATCAGTGGCCTGACCGGCCTCCGATGACAAATCAGAAGAATTAGACCGCCATTTCTTAAGTTCATACCGGCCGAATTCATTATGGAGATTAACTGTTCTTTTAACAAATTACAGGATTCCACATTGTCTGCACCTGTAATTAGATCATCTATGTAAAAATATTTCTCTAAAATGAGACTAGCTTCAGGATATAAGTGAGCATTTTCCGTACTCATTTGCTTCAAGCAACACGTGGTTAAGAAAGATGACGGTCCCAAACCATAAGTTATCGTATTTAACTTGAAATGGCCCATTTCCTCTTCTGGAGATGCTCGCCAAAGTATTTTTTGGAAGACGCGGTCCTCCTCTCTAATGTTGACCTGCCTGTACATTTTCTCTATGTCAGCCGTCAATGCCACTTGATATTTTCTAAAATTCAACAAATGGGTGTATAAATCATTTTGTATTATTGGACCAACCATTAACGCGTCGTTTATTGATATCCCGCTGGAGGTTTTTGCGGAGCCGTCGAACACCACTCTTTAGTTTGGTAGTGCTGCTGGTTTCCTTTTTGATTGCATGATGAGGTAAATAGTAAAATTTTACTTCATTTGAAACTGGTTCAAATTTTGTCATATGACCTAAATTTTCATATTCTTCAATGAATTTAATGTATTGAAGTTTCAAATCCATATTAGAAGATAATTTCTTTTCCAAGTTTAAAAATCTTTTTTCTGCAATAGACAAGAAAGTACCTATTTGATTTATACAAGGTCGGAATGGTTAGCTTACTTCGAAACGCCCATTTTCATCCCTTTTTTGGGTTGACTTGAAGCTCTCTTCACAAGCCTTTTCTTCATAATTTTGGTGCTTGATGGACACCAATTCCTCCTGTTTCCAAAATCTTTCAATTTGATTGTGAATCATATTTAAAGATAAGTGACACGAGGATGATTCTTGCTCTTTTTTTGTAGTGCACATTCTAATTGGCCCGGATAATATCCATCCAAGTTCAGTGCGTTGCAGCGTAGGTCCAGTTGTTCCTAATCTCAATTGATCAGTGGTCAGCATTTCCCAAAATAGTTCAGAGCCGAGTAATATATCCACATGACCGGAAGTGGAAAATTCAGGATCGGCCAATTTCAATCCTGGTGGTATGTTTGCCTCCCTTTTTGGAAAAGAGGTCTGCGGTAACTTGCTGGTGATTTCTTGTAATACCAAGCAAGTAACAAGTTTTTGTAATTAGAGTTTATTGATGACAATTCAAACGAGAGGCTCTTCTTTACATTTGTTATATTATTATGTAACCCAGAGACCGGCATATTTAATGACTTGTACTTTATGTTTAATTTTTTAGCAAATCGTTTAGTTATGAAATTCACCTGAGAACCATTATCTAACAATAGGTACTCTCGCTGAATGAATAATTCCATTACTGTCCTTTACGTTCACCATTGCCGTTGATAACAAAATTGTTTTTTCTGCTTCTCCAAAGGTGGAATGGTTTGAGACTGGTACTGGATCCATGCTATTCTCAGTGTTTTGATCCTCTTTAGGGAAAATATGGAGTAATGTGTTGTGTCCTGCTTTATCGCAAGTTCTACAATTATTCTTACTCCTGCATTCTTTAGTTGAATGACCTACATTTAAACACTTGATGCAAGCTTGTAATTGCTTGATTTTCTCAAACCGTTCATGTTGGTTTAGTTTTAAAAACTGTTTACAGAAATAAATCTTATGATTTTCCTTACAAACAATGCATTTCAACCTTTGCGACAATAATAAAACTGAAGATTCTTTTTTGTAACGTGACGGTTTATGATGCGCGAATATAGGTTTGGCTGTAGAACATGTTGCTTCCGATGTTTCCAAGATTATCGCTTGAATTCTTGCAATGTCGGTATATTTTCTTTAGTTGGATAATGTTCCCAATAGATCCGGGTATTGGAATCTAATTTGTTGGCCAAAATATAAATTATTATTGCATCCCAATACTCCGTGGGTAGACCTATGTTTTTCAATGAATTCAAATGTAATTGTGTTTGATCTAATAAACTTTTCAAGGCGATGTGACTTTCTTGTTTTAATTCTTTCAGCTTAAACAATGAATTTAAATGTTGATTAGCTATTACATGCTTATTTTCAAATCTATTTGATAAAACCGGCCAAGCTATTTCGAAATTGTCTTGGGTAATTTCAAGTGCGTTTAATATTTGTGATGCCTTTCCTTTTAAACAATCACGCAGATAATAATGTTTCTGAAAATTATTTAATGATTTATTATTACCCACTATCGTGAAGAAAGCATCCTTAAAAGATAACCATTTTGAATAATCACCACTAAATTCTGGGAGCGAAAACGTAGGTAATTGGATTTTAATATCGTTAGTATCATCATTTTTTTCAATGCTTTTTATGGATTTTTTTGCTAACGTCACTACTTGATAATATTGCAATTCAAAACACTCAAGTGGGCTATTCTCTTCATCTGAGTTACTATCAAACTCTTCGATCTGAGATTGTATATTCTTAAAGCGATTTAACAGTGAGTTTACCTCCTCCAATCTTGTTTCCGTTTCTATTACATCAACTGAATCACTTAATAAGTAATTCTTAAATCGTGTTAATTGTGCTTTCAATTCACCACGCTTCTTCATCAGTGATTTTAATGTTTGTGGCATAATGCAGAATTTTGTACACAAACATACACATTAAATTATTTAAAAATAAGCTTTTGTTTGTACCAACTTTGCGGGAGCGAATAATAACATAGTGTTTCCATACAAACGAAGTATTGAAATCCGTAAGTCTAAGTTTTAACTTTAGGGCACACAGTTTACACCCTCGCTGTGCAAGCGGGTTCCCCACAGAGCATCGGACCATACCCATAATAAATAGATTACAATAATATAAATTATATTATTTATAATAATCAATGGTAATCGTAGAGTAAATTATTTGGAATCTACCTAGTGGTTAAATTATATTATATTGACAATATTTATCTTGTTTGATTATAATACCACGCAAAAAGAATGGCTCTTGGTGGTGAATTCTTCGCGTGATTTTATAAGTTATATTATAATGCCTTAATACCTTAGGAATATGTAGGTACTTCGGTTTGGATGAGCTGGTTTTCATCCGGCTTCAGAAAGGACCATATGGCGCTTTTTATGCTCTTGTTTGATTTCAGGTGGAGGTTTTCTGTGGTACTCACTTTTGTAAATCAAACGCTTGTTTTGTGTTTGTTTATCTGGTCGTAATTTATTATTCTTTTATTTACATAATCCTGATTTTTTATAAGATTTATATTGTGATCTGCTTGTCGGAACACATTTTTTTACGTAAGACATAGAAGCTACCTTCTTTTTTTCTTCTATAGAACTAATTCGAATAATGGAACAGAAAGCAAATAATAAAATTAGGTAGGTACTTGCCTAGAAGTAATTGCCAATAGAACAAGTACCTACGAAATGAGCATCAATTTTAACCAATTATTGAGAGAATGATGAGTAAGTTCTGGGTACTATACCTTCAGCCACTGTCACCAGAGGGCAGCATACGATCTGAGTATTGCCCTCTACTGCGCAAATCTGAAAACACAATAGGCTTAGTCTGGATTGTGATTTTAATAATTAATAAATTGTACAATGTTATTCAGATTTAAAGAACATGAAGGAGAAAGACACAGAAAATTAGCGATAAGATATAAGATCTCCACTGAGAATCGAACCCGGGATCTTTCCTCGCTCTGAAAGTAATGCATTAACCAACTTTCTATGAAAAACCTTATTTTAACCGTTAAACCCTTTTATCCTTTGATCTTCCCTTTAACTCTAAACCCTTTAATATTAATATCTAATTTGGGTTATCCTTGTAGATTTAGAGGAAAGAATCGGAAAGTTTGAAAGTGAAAATATTATTTATTCATGAAAAGTTTGATTTAGCCTTAGTACACACACAGCCAGTGTACGGTTGTGCTGATCTCAAATCAAGGCAGCATTCTTTAATACCTTCTTTATACGGTGCTAATGTTTTAGTGGTGTAGTAAAGGTAACTAATGTACTGTCCTGCCAGTGCTGTCCAAATGTGAATTTAGTAAGTTAATGCCTCCACCAAATACGAGGGTATCCACAGGCGGACAGTGGGCAGTAACACCTATCACGGTGCCGGTGGAGGGGGCCCTTCCCAAAATCGAATAACTTCTTTGGAGAAGAAGATAAGACTAATAATCTAAACGAAAATATGAAAGAGAACAAGACACGGAATAATAAAAAGTTAACGGTCGTACCTGGGACTCAGAACCCAGAACCTTTCGTCTTTCCGGAATGAGGGCTTTAGCCGATGAGAGAGTTGGTTACTGATGGACATCTTCTTCACAGTTTTTTCTTCTGGTCTACAGTTCTAACTTATCAATGTCAAGGTGGGGACTGAAGAGGGCAATCTTACTGTTAAATTGAATCACTTTGGATGTCGACCGACCCGTTTGCATTAAAAAACCAAGCATTTTTCCTATACGAAGGTTTGTAATGCACAATTTTTTTTAAATATTATTTGCGATATTCTTCTTTTTGTCTTTTGACACTTCTATTTATAGATGATTGATTTCAAACAGTTATATTATTATGAGTGTAATTATTATTATAAATCGCAGGTAAAATTTCTGCAACTGTGAAAACATGTTGTTCTTTTACATAAACGATGGAACAATACCTGTGGGGATTGACCTTTACTGGCGGCCTCTATCGCTGTCTGGCAGTTGGCGAATTGACTGCACACCCCCTCCCTTCCTGTGTCCACCATCGTGCAATTATCACCTTCAAACAAACATACCAGAGTTACACAACACGACAGGTAAAAATGAATAAACTGTATTTAATGAAAGTCAAGTACCTTCTCTAGGGGTAGTTGTATTTGCCTGGCATCTGGCTTGCAGTCTTGTGTCTTGCCCTGGTACCCAGGGGCAGCACACTATCAACCTGTCCTCCGGGGAAGCGCACACCTAAAAACACACCACATTGTATTACTATAAAAATTATTAATCAACTCTTAGTAGTCTCATGTCTCGATTACTGCAACGTCACATAAGCTAGCCTTCTTAAATATCGAACTGACTTCAATCCGTGTTAATGCAGCTGCACGGCTCATACCCGGGGTCCAAGGCAGTCAACTCTTAGATCAGCAACATCATCAGCTATAGGCCGACTGATAAAACCTAAGCGCAAACTACTCAAACAAACTCCAACAGCTTGGGGGGCTTTGAAGCAAAGAATGGACGGTTACCTCGGGAGTTTTTTCTCTTGAAGTAAAAATAATCTCGTTGAATTTAATGTTTCAAAGACTTAATCATGTCTGATTACTTTATTTATTTATTTATTTTGTAAGAAACAAACAGCTTTTACATAATACATATACAGTGATAAATATATAATTGAACTGGAGTCAAGCCACAGAAGTTTCTTATGCTAAAGTACATCGGAAATGAAGTTTTATTATATTATAATTAATGTTGGGTTATAGGAAGAGGAAAGGAAGAGGAATATGGGAAAAGGATAGGAGATGCTCACGATATATTCTCATATTAATAATCGATCGTACGCGTTACTTCATATCGATATTTCTTAAGGTTTTTACTAAAAATGTCAATGCTGTGAAATTTTGTATTATATTGTGCACATACACGAGGAATTGGGGAGTTTTTTCTAATGTTTATTCTAAAAGAGGGTAAATAAAATAAATCGGATTGCCGGGTTGATCTTGAAGGAATGTGAAAATTTATTAAATTGGTAAGTTCTGGTGAGTCCAGGCCATTATTTAGATTTTTAAACAATAGGATTTGATCAAAAATTAGACGTCGTGTTTGGAGGGATTTGAAATTGTGAAATTTAATGGATTCGGTATAATTTGAGAAGTGTAATTTGAATTTATAATTTAAGTGTTTAAAATTTTTTTTTTGAATTCTTTCTATTCTTTCAATACGGGCTTGGTATAAAGGAGTCCAGATCGGTGTACAGTGTTCCAAGTGCGGGCGAATATTACGTCTAAAAGGGATCGAAATAATATATTACGTCTAAAAGGGATCGAAATGAAAGTCTAGTCTCCTTCAACGGAAGCAATCTTCCCAACAGGACCTCCATCGATATGCTTGGTGTAACTCTAAGTGACCACCTCAGGTGTGCGATTGTAAATTAGCCTCCCAAAAACAAGGCGTACCGTACAGGGCCAGCAGATACTTTAATAGTACGCAACTGCTGACCCTGTACAAATCGCAAGTGCTCCCCATGGTTGAATTTGAACAGCCACCTCTGGTCTGAAGCTCCAAAATACCTGAAAAATACCCTCGACGCTGTGCAAAAACAGGCGGTCAGTTTGATAGATTCTCCCACCTTAACGAACGGATTTCATCAAACGTGGGCTGGGAATGCTATCTTTGTTCTACCTGTATTTCAAAGGAAGATGCTCTAAGAAACCAGTGTCATTGATCCCTTCGGCACCAGTGCATAGTCGGGAAACACGCCAAACGCGCGCCCAACATATGTACACGGTTGATATTTGTCACATGAGAACGGATTGCTTTTTTGAATCGTTCTTGAGTTCAACAGCTCGGCTATGGGACGATTTGTCGGTCTCTGTATTTCCTCCTTCCTACAACATGGGTCTCTTCAAGACCATTTTTCATTAAGTCCTCTCCTCAAAAAGACCCTCCACACAGCATCTCAGATAACATAGGCCCTGAGGGAAATTATTTTTCTTAGGGCCTCCTGTGTGGAGTAATTGTAAAAAAAAAATAAGCCAAGTAATAAGTTTGGAGATTGCGCTTTCGGAATTTCTGAGCTTATGGCTTGGAATGAACTCTCTTCATTACTACATAAGGTGCATAACAAGCACAACAGAATTTAGGTCCGAAAAATACTACCTGTTTAGGCTCTCATACCCTTAAATTAAATATATGTAAATGAGATTATCATTACAGTTTTGTCTATAATATGTCTTAACCACATTTCTCGTATGAGATTAATATTATTGGAAGCCTTACACACCAATCTGTCTCTTACCGAGAGACGAATCACATTTAGGAAGATAACTCTTCTAATCAAATCCTTGTACTATTGTACCGCCCAGTTCATCTCAAGTGACCTATGAAATGTAGAGTCATTCAATAGAGTCCTTGTGAGAGCCCTGAAGGAGTAACCATTTGTTACTCAGTGGCGTGCACAGAGTTTTTAGTGAGCTAGACTGCTAAGATTGAAAAGTTCGACGTAAATGATGTTGTATTTTCCAGTCTTAGCCCTCTAGCTCACTAAAATTTCTGTGCACGCCCATGCTGTTACCTATATAGGGGCGGGTATGTGGTGGATAATCCTCCAATAACCTATCAGGAACTAACTCCACACAGGAGGCAAATGTCATCTGAGATGCTGTGTGGAAGTATGTATGATCCTGTACATTTTCTGCCTTTAGCGAGTATTTTGTTTTGTTTCTTTCATAACTCGCTCAGCAGATTTTCTGTATCTTCTGAAAATGATGCCTCGGAGCTAGAAATCTTGGTTCATTATAGTTTTAATGTTGAATTATTAAATGGGTTTTCTTTCAAAGAAATAAAATATGAAATTTTAAATCCCCATAGAGAAATACATATAATACACACTGTGATTAGTTAAATGAATCTCCATAGAGAAATACATATAATAGACACTGTGATTAGTTAAATGAATCCCCATAGAGAAATACATATAATAGACACTGTGATTAGTTAAATGAATCCCCATAGAGAAATACATATAATAGACACTGTGATTAGTTAAATGAATCCCCATAGAGAAATACATATAATAGACACTGTGATTAGTTAAATGAATCCCCATAGAGAAATACATATAATAGACACTGTGATTAGTTAAATGAATCCCCATAGAGAAATACATATAATACACACTGTGATTAGTTAAATGAATCCCCATAGAGAAATACATATAATAGACACTGGGATTAGTTAAATGAATCCCCATAGAGAAATACATATAATAGACACTGTGATTAGTTAAATGAATTACAAATAAGATTACATAGAATATATAGCAATAAAGATTAGGTATATTTATGTGACTTCACCTGATATGGTATACCATTAAATGCCGCTTCCAAGACGGCGGAGCACCTCATTATGTGTCTGCAGACACCCGGCTGGATAGTTCCCGCCATGACACACAGATCTCCTGCAACATTATACCAAAATGAAGTTAGAGAAAGGAGAAGACCCCACGACCTCTGGATTACTAGTTGAGGCTCTTACCCCTCGACCATGGGGGTCGTCACAGTTAGTCAATAGTTTATGATTGCAGGTTATTTGGCCATCTCAATGTGAACTCTTAGTTCTCGAGATTTTTCTCTCACGTTAACTCCACACAAGATAATTTCACTAAATAATTTCCCTCGGGGACCATGTCATCTTTGTGAACGCTGTATTTAGGGTATTTTTGAAGTAAATTAGGAATGAACCTGGATATTGAAGAAAGCCATGTTGTAGGGGGGAGAAAACACAGGTGTCTGCAAATCGTTCCACAGATTCAATTTATTTATTTTTAAAACATTACAAAATTAAAATTTCAAAGAGTTTTAAAAGAGATAAAAAATTAAGATTCAAACAGATTTAAGCAATTTATACATCAATGAAGCACAATCATACTAACAGCAATAAAGCTTGTCGTCTGAATTGTGCTTCATTGATGTTAAACATATGGATATTCGAAGTAATTCTATTTAACAACAAGACAGCTCTCCCGACTGGCATAACCATTGGCAAGTTAGTTCTGCAAGCCGGGACAAAAAACAGTCTATGCTGCCGGTGACGGTGATGACCATCGGGAACATAGAAACTATGGTCTCCATGATAGCCGAGTTTTGGAACCTTCGACAAATCAGTCTGAAAAAATGTGTTACAATGAACACATCCCTTCTGATCCGTAGAATATTCACTTTTCGTGATAATAAAGCTAAATCTAACTGTTTGAATAAGTAGTCCAGTCAAGATGTACATCCGCACTTGCAAAAGGTCCCGTCATTCTGAATTTTTTATATGTTGTTAGGACCTAAACCAGTGTTAAAAAAAAAATTTTGCAACTTCGAAAGTAATGTGCGAGCGGCGGTGGACCCAAAAAACCAGGAAATTTTCGGATTTTTTTCAGTTTTTGCTCAATATCTCAGTGAAGGAAGGGTCTGGCCGGTGTAATCAGTAGACATATTTTGAAGGAGACTAAATTTCCTATAATTTTAGACCAAAGCAAGCTATATACAGCCATTCGTTTCCAAGATACAGTTCTTCGAAAATAGGCAATTTTTTCCAAAAAGTGAAATTTTTTCGAAATGGTCACTTATTTTGTAAAATAATTTCTAAAATACGCATCCCACGTCAAATATTATATATAATAAAGTTGTTGTAAATTTAATTATCTTTTATGTGAAACTAAATTGATATCTGTAGACATAACGGTTCTCTCAAAAATGGCAGATAACCAAAAACAGTCATAAGTTGGTTTTGGGGGAAATGCAAATAAACTGTTCTCACGTCTCTCGGCAAACCTCACACTTCCCAGTATTGTTTTTTTATGAGGTTGAAATAATAATAATAATAATAATAATTGGATAATTTATAGAGCGCCGTTTTTGTGAAAAATCACCTCAAGGGCGCTGTACAATTTATTCATTATTCTTAGGTTCTATCTAATTTTAATATTTACAAATGGATAGAGAAACATACTTACCTGCAGGTCACTTCCGATAAACACTTTAATTAGAAAGTTTGTGCTTGGAAAAGATACGGCTTTGCACGCGGAGGGTATTATATTTAAAACACTGGACATTGCATTGCTACCCCCATCACAATAAGAATTACATTTTAAAAGATTAGTGGCAAAAGTGGAGTTGATAATATCAAAATATGTATTTTAAAAGACTGGAGAATTTAGGACTCTTTAGGGCTGGAGAATAACTCCTGAGAAGCGAGACGAGACTGAAAAATTGCTGAGAGACACTGAAAGGTCTCTCATTATATCAAGCAGAAATTGATACCTACCAAATAAAGGCAAAATTTAAAAGTGCCTTGGAGAAAATTGAAGCAAACGGTCCAACATCACAGTTGTGGGTCCAATACTTTTGTATGAGAACTTTGATAAAACTATTTATCCAGGCAGAGCGTGATGGTGATTGGATTACAGTGGCGTACCGTGGGGGGGGCGGGGGGGGCGGCCCGCCCCGGGCGGCACTTTTGGGGGGCGGCAAAATTTCACAATCAATAAATCATCTTGTAAAAATTTGCATTGGGGAAGTCGCGGGTTCTATTCTCGCGTCAGGACTTAAAAGTTTTTTCTAGTTTATAGTTTCTTAACATCTTTCTTAAGTTTTATATACTGTTAAAATCAAAATATTAATGACAGACGTTTTGTTTTTATTTCTAACACATACATTATTTTTAAATAAAAATGTAAATGGCAACAGTATCATTTTAGCTCTAATTGATAGTCGATTTTTTTTATTTTTTTTATTTTTTTATTTGAAATATACATATATATAACAGATTTACAGAAAGAAAATATTTGGTTCATAAAAAACTAATTACAGATAAAGTTATTTCTTGTTAATGAATCTACCCAATTTAAAAGAGAAAACATTTCTCGTGTTTGAATTGGGGAGTTGTTCTATTATAGAAAAAGATAAAGAAAAAATAATATACAAATATATAATCTTTTTTTTAAATTAAGAAAATAAAGTTATGAATGATAACAAATATTGATTAATAAATTTACTGACATAGCAGTTACTAAAATAGATATACATGATACATGTAGTATAGATAATTAAAA
This sequence comes from Limnephilus lunatus, assembly GCA_917563855.2. NCBI lineage: Eukaryota > Metazoa > Arthropoda > Insecta > Trichoptera > Limnephilidae > Limnephilus > Limnephilus lunatus. Next base: position 108,350,306 of record OU830592.1, on the reverse strand, counting down.
GTAAAAATAATATTATAACATTTCTCGTAATAGGTAGGTGTTAGATGGTAAGTACATATAGTTGATTCTATCAATTGGATTAGCTGATAATAATTGCAGGAGTACATAATGTTAAGTTACAACATTTGTGATTTATATTCGTGAAGCTTTGTTAAAAAATTACACTTATACGGTTTTCTTCCACGTATATATCACGGTGATATATTTTAAATTTATTATCACAGAAAAGTTAAATAGCTGACAGGTGTGTGCATACTTATTCGAATTGCAGTTATAAAATTCTAGATGCACACTACTATCTATGTGCTGCCAGAATCAAAGAAAAACCATTTTTATGTTCTGAGTGAAGTTTTAATTCACCGCATACATATTTAATTAAAAGCAGTTTTGTGTTCAAAATGTATAATTCCAGTTGTGGATTCATCTGACGACACATTTCGAAGGAAAACATTATATTATTTAAAGTGCTTTATAAAATTCTTGCAGACAATTTATGTGCCGCCAGAATCAAAGAAAAAACATTTTCATGTTCCGAGTGTAGTCTTAATTCACCGCTTAGAGATTTAATTAAAACCCCTTTTGTGTTCAGAATGTAAAATTCCAGTTGTGAATTCATCCGACGACACATTTCGAAGAAAAAACTTATTTGAAGTGCTTAATAAAATTCTTCCAGACAAGTTATGTGCCGCCAGAGTCAAATAAAAACCTTTTTCATGTTCTGAGTGTAGTTTTAATTCACCGCATACAGATAAAATTTAAGCCAGTCTTATTGTTCAGAATGTAAAATTCCAATTGTGTATTCATCTGCTGACATATTTCGAAGGAAAACATAACTTTTTTCGAAGTGCAAATATAAAATTCTAGTTGCAGACAATTTATGTGCTGCCAGAACCAAAGAAAAACAGTTTTCACGTTCTGAGTGTAGTTTTAATTCACCGCATACAGATTTAATTAAAAAAAAAAGGATCACTACCCCCCCCCCCCCCTCCCTGAAGAAGTACCTATATAGGGGGGGGGGGGGGGGGGGGGGGGCGGCAAAATTTTCCTCCGCCTCGGGCGGCTGATACCCACGGTACGCCACTGGAGTAACCCCCATGGTCAGACAGGGCTGCAATCCTTTTGTCAACTTTCCAACTATCTATATGTCCTATTAATCCGCCGGAACATAGGGTGATGTCGATCACACTGCTCAGAAGTGTATTTTGTCGAATAGTTTCGAAGGTTGGTGTTGTTCCTTCGTTGACAATGTGTAGTTGTTTCTGGGCAATGAAGTCGCTCAATTTGTCTCCTCTGTTGTCTGTCTTTTTGCTTCCCCACCAGACACTTTTAGCATTTGCGTCGGCTCCGATGATGATTTTCTTAACTAAACAGGTTACGTTAGGTTAGGTTACGTTAGGTTAGGTTAGATTAGGTTATGTTAGGTTAGGTTAGGTTAGATTAGGTTATGTTAGGTTAGGTTACGTTACGTTAGGTTAGGTTAGATTAGGTTATGTTAGGTTAGGGGTATTTTTTTCATCATTTTTAATGACTTTTCAAAGGGGTGTTGAAATGCCAATGCATTGTTAAGTTATCATAGAACCGTTTTAAATGGAGGTCAACATGGAGATGGTTATTAGCTGAAATGGGCTGTGGCTCCGGTTCCAGTTACCGGAGACCAATCTTGAACCGATTGTCTATCCAAAAATTTTGAACCGATTCCTCAAAAATAAAAATAAAACCATGGGGGGGGGGGGGGGTTCTAGAGAATTCCTGGCAAATTTTCTAAAATGCTAGAAAAAAGCTAGAGAAATTACAAGAAAAAAGAACCGGTTTCTCAAATATTTCTCAATATTGTGTCACGTTTTTAGATTTTGTTTTAATAACCGTGACAGAAATATCCATCATCTGAATTTGAAAAAAATATTCCATTCAAGATTATAAATGTGAAATATTAGATGAAACTAAAGCAAGAGTTAGGAATACAGTTATAGCTAATAAGAACAGAATCTTTTATTGTAATACCGTACAAGTCCTGCTGTCCCAAATCAGAGAGGTTTGGAACTACCTGGTTATTCAGATCTAGCCAATAAACATCCAGAATAATGAATATCAAAAAAACAAATAATAATACAATTCCTACAGCACCATCAACGAACTAAATAAATAAAAATTCATTATTACTTGCGTTACTCGTGCGTCTTGAGAAAAACATAACATTTAAATTTATTTACTGCGTGATAAAAACTCGTGTACAAACTACAAAAGTCAGGTTCGGTGCAATAGCATCTCCCACACGCACACTTGGGAGCGACCGAGTCCCGCGCCACTTCAGGCCACCGCGCAGAAAAGTCTCACAGTGAACTGCGTTGAAAACCTATCGGTCTTTACTTTTCTGTGCGGCGGCCTGAAGTGGCGCGGGACTCGGTCGCTCCCAAGTGTGCGTGTGGGAGATGCTAATGTCTGGTAACCTCTAACCTCCCGTCAGTTTCTTATCGTGACCGCTAACCGAGGTTTGGATTTAAACCTCCGTCAGTAAACAGTGTTGGTGCAATAATATACAGCTATACAATCGCGTACAATGTTTTTTAAGTGAACATTCTAAGAAGTAATTTGTATGAAATAGGTAGGGAGCTAAATTTCAGAATCTTATTTGAATTATTATTGATAGGTTTTATACCAAACAAATTCGTAATACTTATTTTTAATTAATATTTACCCATTTCATTGACAATAATTTCTCATACGATATACGTATGATAAAGATTATGATAAATATTCTGTCTCATGTAAATTGGTGTTATCTTGTTGTGCGATTGCGTTATCCCACTAAGTATTTAAAATGAATATCTGCCTATATTATTACTAGACATCGGATTATATGCATATTTGCATATGCAAATGCATATAACTCTCTAATTACGGCGTTAATGCATATTTTAGCCTTTTTTTCCCAATCGTGCATATTTAGCGTTTGAAGACGCATCCATTATACAAAATATCGCCCTCATCTCAACACATTTCCACAAGTTACCAGATACCATAGAGAAATTGGAAACAAAAAACCTTCCTCTATTTAAATCAATAGAAATACTGGAAACAATGATTGAACTCGCCAGCGCTCTTCCCAATTCAATATCAGAAAAGATTCGTGAAAAGTTAGATGCTATTTTCTTTAAAAATCCGAGTCTTGAAGACATGAAGAACATTAATGCCTACATCAACGGCACAGGTCATACATACCCTGCATAAACAGGTATCTCCAGAAATGGCACCAATTTTTTAAAATTTTGTCGGATGACGTCAGTTGACGTAGAGAAGTCGTTTTCGGCGTTTTGGGTGACAAACATAAATATTTTTTGCTTGAAAATTTGGAAAAATACTTAATTATATATTGTCACAAAAACTATGCATAATTTTAAGAATATTTCGCTGTTTTTTAATCGTCTTTAATTAAAATATATAAAAATAAAAATGGTTTTTTGATTTTGCATTGTGCATATTTTAGGCATATCAAGAGTTTTTAGTGCATATTTCGGCCTTTTTTAGTGCATATTTTGGCACTTTGTTAGTGCATATAATCCGATGTCTAATTATTACATATGATGTATCGATTCAAATATTTATGCAATTTGCACTTTTTCGAAATTCGGTAAGACACCTAATAATTACATATTTAAATACGAAGGATTGTAATAAATTAAGGTAATTATTGGTTCGGACTGGCCACGCTTATTACGAATAATTTTTAGAAAAAAACTTTAGATTTGCCTTAATTACTATAAAAGGAAACTTTTTGGCTTGGGGGCGGCGGAAAATAATGCATTTTAATTTTCAATTGCGTAAAATTAAAATTCACTTCGCGAACCGATCGGTGACTGTCAGCGGCCATTAGGCACGTCGCTGTTATGTTGGTATCACTGATACATTGCAAAGAACTAACATTTGTTTTTATTTCACAGACAATCACTCATAATTACACAAACCCGCTAGACAAACCCTGCTTTGCCAAACAAACCACTCAAAACCTGGGATGTTTTTAAAATTATGATGACATGCAGCTTTCGTAGTTTAACAGTGTTTTTATGTATCCCACGAAGTTGGCCACAGTAGTATTTAGTTCTTTGCAATGTATCAGGAATACCAACATAACAGTGACGTACCTAATAGCCGCGATTTGACATCGTGTAGATTCGCGAAGTGAATTTTAATTAACGCAATTGAAAATTAAAATGCATTATTTTCCGCCGCCCCCAAGCCAAAAAGTTTCCTTTTATAGTAATTAAGGCGAATCTAAAGTTTTGGTAAATATTTACCTAACCGCCGCAAGCCGCTTCACTTTTAATAGGCATACATTTAAAGAAATAAACTACCCATAAACTTAATTACCACAAGAACCATCGGTTTCAGTCGAAAAAGGCGGAAAAATATGCATTTAAATTTATATTTCATAAAAACTTTTTTGTACGTAATTTTTCCTTTACGAATGACATTTCATGATGTATTCTTTCCATTTTGAAGGGGAACCAATTTTTAAATATTAATAAAGGATGCCATACCCGAAAAATTATTACCTCAAGAAAAACATACCAGTTTTCTAGTAGTTTAGCGGCTACGATAGGTTTGAGTAACATGGTTTGTGATACAAAAGAAAGTGCCCCTTTATAACGCCTACTCGCGTCAAGGCAAGAAAAACATCCCAGTTTTCAAGTAGTTTAGCGGCTACGCTAGGTTTGAGTAACATGGTTTGTGATACAAAAGAAAGTGCCCCTTTATAATGCCTACTCGCGTCAAGGCAAGAAAAACATCCCAGTTTTCAAGTAGTTTAGCGGCTACGCTAGGTTTGAGTAACATTGTTTGTGATTCAAAAGAATATACTCCAATTATGTATTTATTCAGAACATAAAAATTTGTATGGTGCAACCTTTAGTACCTTCCTCGAATATGTGTGATTTTTTGCGATATGGCAATCTTTTTTAATATTTATCGATTGGTACCCTGGAAATCGGTCAGTATGCAAAATAATGTAATAAGAAATGTCAGCCGTAACGAGAAATTACGTACATTTTTTTTTTGTATGAAATATAAATTTAAATACATATTTTTCCACCGGTTCCGACTGAAACCGATATTTTTTTATGGTAACTAAGTTTAAAAGTAGTGTACTTTTCAAAATCTGTGCCTAATAAAAGTGTGGCGGCTTACGGAACAATTAATAAAGTTTTTTTCCAAATATTATTCGTAATAAGCATGGCCAGTCCGAACCGATATTTACCCAAATTAATAAGAGTTTTGTCATAAATTCAAAGGTACTTGTGAAAACATTATCAATGGTTTGTGTTCTGACAACAAACCTAACCTAAAATTATTTGAATGAGACTAGAACGAATGATAATTTACCTTTTCTGACATCACACATAAGACACTTATCCCCCCATTACACGTATCAGTATTCGCATCAGTATTTACTGATGCGAATTACTGACAACAACCGTCAGTATTTGTGAGCCATTACACGTGTCCAGTGGCGGCGGCCAGCTCTAAGGTGCGGAGGAGCGCCGCACTCCCAAAATATATCTATTAATTTAAATCTAATCTAATTAATTCATTTAAATCTAAAAATTCCCGAGCGCCAAAAAACATACTTATTTCCGACACGCCTCATCACAGTTCACAATATACACTCGGTTATAATGCTTGCGTAATATAGGTGCCTACTGGACTGCGCGCGTAACAAAGCAGATCATTGTGTGCCTATATTCAGAGTGGTGGTTCATTTTGCAAAGCGATCACAGGAGTTCTTCTATAATTCTATAATGAGCCAAAATCGTAGGTAGGTTGAATGCTTTGCAAATTTTACGAAATCGCTGGTGACGATCCAAAAATTTCCACCACATCAAAAGGAATGGTTCATTCTGTAGCATGTTAAACGGGGACACGTTTGTGTCATATTATTATCCATATCGTGTCTTTATTTTAATATCTACTCTTTTTTATGCTATGTTTCACTCAGCATCGACCAACGACAGCATAACAACATAAACACATAAACATTGCGGACATTATTTGTTATGAGTTATGACAGTATATATTTCATTGGAATTACGGAGCGTAAGGAAGACTTTCGGATGTATGAACTGAACGTTTTTTTAACTCGATTTTCGTGCCAATAAGTATCTACATACAATTTTCTGGATAGGAGTCAACTGTTATTGAATTCGAATTTACAATCGCGGCGACTTTACAAATGGTGATGGATCAATATTTATTTTACTAGAACTCTTTTAAAATAATGGAATATGGAATGCTTTTTCAGTTAGTTGTTCCTTACAATCCTTATGACATCTGTTTAGATTGAACGATGTTGTTAAACTTTAAAAGAATTTAATCTATCTTAATAAATAAAATTAATTTAGACTCAATGTGTTGCATGCACCCAGAGATAATGGAGGATCAACCCAATTTACAAATAGGTAGGATTTTTTCATAATTGAATTTATTTTAATTAGAGTAGGTAGGTCCAAGATTTATGGGATATCTCTATGGGATGTGTGGGATTGCACTCACCTTCACACATCTTGAAATAAAGACCATTATTATTATTATTTTAGCGCACCACCTATTTTTATGAACACCAGCCGCCACTGCACGTGTCAGTATTACTGACGTCAGTATCGTTGCGAATCCTTGCGGGACAGACGCTTTTAAAGTGATGGATCCGAAAACAAAAACCTGTGTTGCTATAATTTTGGCGTTCGTTACAAAGAAACGAGTGAAGCGCTAACGATGGGTGAAGGACTAGCTTCTCAAAAAGAAAAATTCTCACATTTGAATTTAATGGATGAAATTTTGCTGACTGATCATTTATTTATTTTTAAGCCATCAACAAGGTGCAATACAAAGATCCATTTACATTTTAGCCACTGGAGCGATTACAGAAATAAAAAAAACATACTCCTTGATTGCTCAACATTCCTGCGCGATCATTTTAAAAATTTTTCCTCCGACATCACATCACATATCACATCTTCTTCCCCTTGTCCTATTCGGGTCGGGGACCCATTGCATCGACCCATTCCTCCGACATTGAAAAAAAAATCATACTTCCGAATTTGAATATGGAGACATACAAAACTGATTATTGTGCTATATAGCCCATAATTTACATTATCACATATTTTGGGATTTGTAAAAAAAAAAAAAAAATCATAAACTTTATTATTTTTTTACGGAATTTAGGTAAATTTGGCTTCTCAAAGCCCCAAAATAAATCTGAGACTTAACCACTGGATTGCTTTTGGTTCGATTCGGACCGATTTTATTTTTCTGCGATTGCTTTCGGTCCAAAATCGGACCACATTTTCCTACCATTCGTAAAACATTTATTGTTCCAAATTATTCAAAACATATTCATGGCATTGGCAGAGGAAGGATGAAAGTAGAAATGAGATCCGTAAGGCGTATGTGTGGTAAAACCATGATGAATGTGAATGAGGCGAATGAGTGGTTGCCAAGACCGAGTTGTTTGGCGGTCCGTCCTCTCTGCCTACCCCTGCGGGGAAACGGCATGATGGTTAGTTTTTATTCATGGCCAGCAATTTATTCTATCAAATAATTGTTAAAATAGACTATAAGTCTATGACCTTAACGATTGTCTTTGAATTGTTCTACAACAAATTTTGACAGTTTAAAATTCAGTTACGCACTCAAATTCTACAAAATAATTTTCAAACCAAACTTTTGATTTGCTGTTAACATATTTTATTTTTTATTTTTTTTTATTTCATAAATTTTTACAAGTTACATAATACAGCCAATTTTTTAAACTACCATACTAGGCTATTGCCCGTGTTGTGGTAGTCATATATGATACATTATTTTAAATAAACATGTAATAAAATATATAAAAAGGAAAGAAAAAAAAGAACATATTTAGGGATAAATAAAATTAAAGATAAATACTAATACAGATAAAAATATAAGAATTAGAAGAAAGCTGAGAAAAAAGTGTATAAAGATATTTAAAAGAAGATTGAAATAAAAGATAGAAATAAAATTTGTCAAGTATTCTTCCCATTGACGTATGATATCTTGGTCGATGATTATGTTTATGTTCAGTTTTCGATGATTATGTTTATGTTCAGTTTTGAAGTTCTTTCTGCGAAAGAAATAGGAGAATATATGCGCCAGAGTAGTTTTTTTTAAAATATAATGTTAAGCTCTTATGTGTTTTTTGAAGAAATCTCTTCCTTTTTCAGATATCCAAAGTTTTAAATGGGATTTGAAAAGAGATTTAGAATTATGTGACTTTATGTCGGCACTCAAAGCATTATATATTTTAGGAGCGATGAACCAGAATTGTCTTTGAGCGAATGAGGTTTTAGTTTTAGGGACCACGCAGCCCAGGTTTGATGAGAAACGAGTGTGTGCTTGATGTTGTGGAGCAACCAGTTGGTTTTTTTGCCATGTGAAACATACGCTAATCTGAGTAAATAACTGTCGAATATCTAAGACCTTGAGTTTAGCAAAGAGTTCCTTTGAGGGATGGGTAGGTTTGCATTTAAATATGATTCTCAGAATTAGTTTTTGAACTTTAATAATTGGATTGATGATGGATTCAGCACAACCACCCCATCCCACAATACCATATGTTGCTATGGATTGGAAGAGGGCAAAGTATACGCTTCTTATGGTCTGTAAATCTAAGATAGACCTAAGGGAGCAGAATATATGGCAGAGTTTACGGAGTTTTTTAACTGTGTCACTGATATGGGCTTCCCAACGTAGTTGATTATTCTTAGAATGACAACACGCTTATGCAGTTCGCAAAAGACTGGCTTTTATTAGTAATAAAAGGTTTTAACAATCTTGTTAATAGATGGCGTTAGTAGTTACATTTTTAATTTTGATATGGATATTAATACCCCCACTTATCAAAATAAATTAAACATACAGTTTATTCATTGCATACAACGCCAAGCAAACTCATGAATTTGTAAAAAAAATGTATAACATAAACCTTTGGTCTGTACATCTGCTGGTAAACATTTATCTGTTGACTTATCCAAATTCAATTTAGGCTCAATTGTGAGTACTTTGTGTTTTACAATCAGACATCTGAAATTTAGAAACTAACTGTTCAATATATTGTTGTTGATCTACAGTAATAACATTTTTATTTTTATCTAAATTAATTATCATGCCTAGATATTGTCTAACAGGCCCTAGGTCCTTTAACTTAAATTCTGAACCTAATACATTTTTTAATTTAGTAGTTTCAACCTCACTGTTAGAAAAAAATAGAAAATCGTCTACATACAGTGCTACAACTATTTTAATTTTACCCTTCATTTTTGTAAACAAACATGGTTCATATTTACTATTTTTAAAATCTAATTTAATTTTAAACCCCTTTAACTCTTTCATACCATGCTAGGGAAGATTGCTTTAATCCATAAATGGCCTCTTTTAACTTCAATACCTTTCCCCCACTTTTGTTTACAAACCTTCAGGTAATGACATAAATAAATTTTCATTCAAGTTTCCATTTAGAAAAGCAGTACATACATCTAAATGAGTAATACTCATTCTCATCTTTACACTAAGGGCAAACAATAATCATATGGTATAATGTCACACTACCGGTGAAAAAGTATCTGTGTAGTCGACACCAGCTTTCTGTGAAAAACCTTTTGCCACAAGCCGAGCTCGAAAACGCACTTTATTTTCAATATCAATTTTTTTATTAAGCACCCATCTACACTTCACTATCGTCACATCACCCGGATTATCAACAAGCTCCCACGCCTCACTCTCCTCAAATGACTGCAGCTCCTCAGCCATTGCCTGCTTCCACTGCTCCTTCTCTGGCCCCTCAAGAGCCTCTGCGAATACAATCTCTTCAGATGCTGGAAAAGTACTGGAAACACACATGTTACTAAAACCATATCTTTCTGGTTTCTTTCTCTGACGCGTGCTGCTTTCTGTCACTTGTTCGGGTGGTTCTGTTGATTGAACTACGTGTTCTGAGACATCTTGTGTTGGAAATTCAGTTAGTGTTTCATTGCCATCATCATATATTAAAGAATCTGAAAAGCAATCAAAAGGATCCTCAGTTTTTGGAATATTCTGAGATAATTCCCCCACTGAATCACTACTCTCTTCCACCAGATTGTCTTCTGTCGTCTCCTCATTAGGAATCCAGACGGCCGACTCTTCATTGGTTAACTTCCCATCTGTCTCATCCTCCATCACTATGACATCTCTGCTAATAATAACGGAGTTCTTAGTAGGATTATACACACGATAACCTTTTACATCCTCACCATATCCAGTTAAAATATGTTTTGTGGCTTTCTTATCCCATTTTAAACGTTTTTGTTTAGGAACATGCACCATGACTTTGCTGCCAAACAAACGCAGGTGACTTAAGTCAGGTTTTGATCCATACCACAATTCATATGGTGTTTTATCCAATCCTGATGCAATAGACCTGTTTTTCAAATATACAGCAGTATTAGCTGCTTCTGCCCAAAATTTTTTGTCTAACTTTGCATCATATAATAAACATTTAGCTTTCTCAACCACTGTACGGTTAGCTCTCTCACAAAGTCCATTTTGCTCTGGTGTATAATAATTTGATTTTTGATGTATTATACCAGCCTGGTTTAGGTAACTCTTAAAATCCTTATTGCAAAATTCTAGACCATTATCTGTTCTTAATATTTTAATTTTCTTACTAAGTTGATTTTCAACAACTGATTTAAACTCTTTAAATCTGTCGAAAACTTCACTCTTCTTCTTCAGAAAATATATGAACGTCATTCGACTATAATCATCTATAAATAGCAGAAAATATCGAGCTCCATTTAAAGAATTTGTTTCCATCGGACCGCAGACATCACTGTGAATCCTATGAAGCGTTTCTGTACTCCGCTCACCCACATGAGAAAAGGGTAATCTCATTTGTTTTCCCTCACAACAAATAATACACTGAGACTTGGTTATGTCAATAGTACTCTCATAATTCAGACCATCCACAACACCGTTTCTCATTTTTTGCATATCTTGACTGTTAATGTGTGCTAGTCTTCTGTGCCATAATTTTCCACTGACAGGAACAGTCAACAAACAACTTTGTGATTGTAATCTCAATTTGTAAACACCTTCTGACAAATCCGCAGTTGCAACCAAATCATTGTTTTTGTTTCGAATATAACAATGCTTCTCTTCAAAAATGACATTATTTCCATTCTTGATAAGTTCACTTACGGATAATAAATTGGTTGTCAAACTAGGCACACATAGCACATTTTTAACTGTTATATGATAATTTAATTCCGAAACAATTTCGACATCTCCGGAACAAACAACTTGCACTTTAGATTCATTGGCGACAGTAATTTCTGGCAAATACGGCGTTTTATTCACATTTTTTACCCAATCTTTCTTCGCCGTCACGTGTGCACTTGCCCCCGAGTCGATGTACCATGAATTCTTGTTATATTTTCCATTCAGGAAAACAACATTAAAAACACATTTACTTGTATTTTTCTTTAACAATGGACACTGGTTTCGATAGTGACCCGTCTGTTTACATTTGTAACAAGTGACATTATTGTCAACCGTCACTTTTGAGTTTATCGATGATACCGCACCATTTTTAAATCTATGCTTTTTGCTATTATTTGCAACGAATGCAGCGCCGCTGGTATTCACGTCATTCTGTGAAATCTCCATATCAAGCAACTTAGATTTTATTAAATCGGTGGTAATCTGCATACCCGAATGCTCCACCGCCATAATCATCGGCATGAATTTTTCTGGCAAACCAGCTAGAAGTAATGATCCGATCCATACTTCCGTAATTGCAAATCCTGTGCCTTTTAATCTCTGAGCTGTTTCGACCACTTGTGTGACGTATGAAGTCATGGAATCACAATTTTCTTGTCGTAACGAGATTAAATGTCTTAGTAAGGATATTTTACGAGAAAAACCTGAGTCATCAAACATAGACCTCAGTTTAATCCATAACTGTAAAGTTGTTTTTGTTTCCTTAATATGCACGTACAATCCAGGATTAATAGTTAAAACTAGCTTCGCCTTGGCCCTTGCGTCATCTGATGCTTTTTTCTCGAAATTGGCATCTGGTTCCGACTTAATATAGTTCACCAGATTGTCAAGCACCAACAGATTTTCGACTGCAAAACTCCACTGATCATAATTCTGGCGTCCTGTCAACTTCTCAATGCTTTGAAAATAGTTCACGGCCATATTTCAACGAAAAATCAACAATTTTCGACTGTTTTATACTAAATTCACACAGTAAAAACCGAAAAATATAATGGATATTTGCCCATAACCTCTTAGAATGACAACACGCTTATGCAGTTCGCAAAAGACTGGCTTTTATTAGTAATAAAAGGTTTTAACAATCTTGTTAATAGATGGCGTTAGTAGTTACATTTTTAATTTTGATATGGATATTAATAATTATCTATGATTAGCCCCAGATATTTAACTACCTTTGATGATTTAAGGACAGAACAAGTGCAATTAATATTAGGTGTGGTTACGGGATTGTGTAAATTAAGTGAGCATGAATGAATAATTGGTTTAGGACAGTTGTTAGGTAAAATATGTTGACGTATGGAAAATGTCATATATTGGGTTTTGTCGATGTTAAGAGTGAGGAGGTTAGTGTCTAGCCAATGCTTTACTATTATTAGGGCATTATTAGTTTTTTTAATGACGGATTGCCATTTTTCGTCTTCGAATATTAGGACCGTGTCGTCGGCAAATGATAATATCTTACCTCCAATATTCATGGCACATAGTGAGTTTATATAATAATAATAATTGGACAATTTGTAGAGCGCCGTTTTTGTGAAAAATCACCTCAAGGGCGCTTGAGGTGATTGAGAAATAAAATTGGTCCTAGTATACTGCCTTGGGGTACACCATATGACGCAGGTAATTTATTGCTTATATGTATTTTATCAGATTGGATGAGAGTTTGTTGTGTTCGGTTTATAAGATAGCTTTCAAACCATGTGTAGGCTATTCCTATTATTCCAATCTGCTGTAGTTTTTTTAGCAGTAAGGGATGGGAGACCGTATCGAATGCTTTTGCCACATCAAGAAAAACAGCAAGTGGTTTGCGACCAATGTCAAGATTAAGGGAAACAATCTTTGTGAGGACGGTTATTGCATCTGAAGTGCTCCTACCTTTGCGAAAGCCATATTGGTTATCCGACAGTATTTTGTTATCTTCGAGGAATTTACAGAGTCTACGTTTTACCGCTTTTTCTACAATTTTAGATATCGTGCTTAGTAGGGATATCGGTCGGTAGTTATTTACAGATAATTTGTCACCTGCTTTGAAGATTGGGATTATTGTGGCCTGTTTCAAGGAGTCTGGAAAAATGCCAGTTTTGAAACTTAAATTGATAATGTGTTTAAGAGGGGAGACGATATATTTTTGGATGTTTTTAATAATTTTTGCCGAGATGTGATCTATACCGGTGGAGTTACTATTTTTAAGAGATGCTATTAGTTCTATTATTTCAGGTTCAGTGGTGGGAGTAAATTGAAATGGGTTATAACTCAGAGTATCGATAGGTATATTGTTGGCCAGGTCTTTCTCTGAGACGCAGTTTCTGTCCAAAATATTTTTTGCTAAGTTGGGTCCGATATTGGAAAAAAATTTATTGAAATGGTTAGATATTTTTTTAGGTTCAGAATTTACATGTATTGTTCGGTCTTCGATATCAACCTTAACAATAGGTGTGTCGGTTTTATTAATATTAGTTATATCTTTTATGATTTTCCAAATTTTTTTTATCATCGGTAGCTTCACTGATTTTTTTTTGTAGTAGTCTGTTTTAACCTTTTCAATTATTTTTTTGCAATGGTTTCTATAACGTTTGTAGAATATGAGAGAATTATAATCATTGGGGTTTTTTCTGCAGAAGTTATGTATTTTATCACGTTTTCTAATACAATGGAGAATAAGATCAGTAAGAAGAATTAGTAGTTCATCAAAATTTTTGTTAATACTTCTTATATTCATAGAGAATATTGTAGGCGAAGAGTTACCTAGTAATAAATGACGAACTACTTCAGAATCATTAGTTGATGTAAATGGGATTGGTGTTGAGTAATCTAGTAAATCTGCTAATTCTTCCATTTTTTAATTTTTTTTCTTTGATTCAATAGGTAATTGTAAAGATCCAGTGAAAGTGATGTTTTTGAAAGGATTAAGTTATTGTAAAGACATAGTATGAACATATAATTTATACCGGGTTTTTTAAATTTATGAGTGTAGAAATAAGTATCGAAAGCGATAGTTAAAAGTACACATGTTATACATGGAATTCGAAATAAAGATTTTGTGATAAAGGTTGTGTTTGTAGATAAAAATAAGGAATGTTTAAGTACAGAAATGAAAAAATATTTAAAAAAATATCTATTGTTGGAAGAACTATAAACAATAAAATTTGATAAGGTAATTACACTTCTGATAGTTATTTTAGTAATATTGTTTTGGGTGATTGTTTCAATGTTTTGAATATTAATAAAATAAATTGAACCATCGGTTTCTGTTGTAGGTAAGAGGTGAAAAGGATTTTGAGAGTTATTCGAAGCGATGACAATAATAGCAATAACATTGGCCTTCACAATGGATACAGAAACATAATAAGCAATAGAAGTGTTTTTTGTGATAATTACATTTATAAAATTCTGACATATCGAGTCAATATCAAAAATAGAAGATTTATCTTTGTTGGTACTAGAACTACTTGAAATATTTAATAGGAAATTAAAAAAAGATTTGTCGACAACAATAATGTTTGTTGCTAGAAATAAATTACAGTTAAGTAATGTATGAAAAAAATATTTCAAAAAGTATCTATTTTTGTTAAAATAACAATCATTAGAATTTAAAAAGTTATTTTCGCTTCTGGTAATATTTGCAGTAGTAGATGCATGTTGTATATGATAATACCTGTAATAATGGATAATACTTGCATGTTGCATATAAATAATAATAACCTGGAGAGTATTATTTAGGGAAATTATGCCATTGGTTTTTGTTGTTGGTGATAATAGAGAAGGATTTTGACAGTTATTCAGAGCAATTACAAAAATACACAGTTCGGTGACTTTTATAATAATAGTAGAAATTGTTAAAAATGAGGAATGGTTAAGTTTAGAAAGGAAAACATATTTAAAAAAACATCTATTGTTGGCAAAACTAAAAACAATAAAATTTGAAAAGTTAATTACACTCTTGATAGTAATTTTAGTAATATTGTTTTGGGTGATTGTTTCAATGTTTTGAATATTAATAAAATAACTTGAACCATAAGTTTCTGTTGTAGGTAAGAGGTGGAAAGGATTTTGAGAGTTATTCGAAGCGATGACAATAATAGCAATAACATTGGCCTTCACAATGGTTACAGAAACAAAATAAGCAATTAAAGTGTTTTTTAAGATAATTTCATTTATAAAATTCTGACATTTGGAGTCTATATCAAAAATACAAGACTTATCTTTATTGGTACTAGAACTACGTGAAATGTATAATAGGAATTTAGAAAAAGATTTGTTGATAACAATAATGTATTTTGATAATAATAAATTACAGTTAAGTAATGTATGAAAAAAATATTTCAAAAAGTATCTATTTTTGTTAAAATAAAAATCATTAGAAATTAAAAAGTTATTTTCAATTTTGATTATATTTATAGTAGTAAATGCATGTTGTATATGATAAGAATTGTAATCATAGGTAATAGTTGCAGGTTGCATACAAATAATAATAACCTGTAGAGTATTATTTAGGGAAATTATGCCATTTGCTTTTGTTGTTGGTAATAGTAGAGAAGGATTTTGACAGTTACTCAGAGCAATGACAAAAATACACAGTTAGGTGACCTTTACAATAATAGCAAAATTTGTTTTACAGTTAGAATCCATTTCAAAAATTCGAGATTTGGGTTTGTAATTACTGAGACTACATTTATTTTTTAAGTAAATATAATTATCAGAAAAACTAGTTATTAAATGATTCTTTAAAAACAAGTTATTTTTATAGTAATAATGTTCTGTGAATGTGGTATTACAAAATATGAGGGAGAGAGAAGTAACTGATTTCATAAAATTTTAATCTAGCTAGAGAAAGATAGATTAAAAACAAATAGATAAGCAACATCGTAGGGCGAGTAGAGTTTATGAGATGTTGGGGGGGGGGCGATAAAAGATGTTTGTTTTTTTCATTGATGAGTAAAACAGGCGTCCCAATGTCTTTTCGCACATACACCTTTCCCTCCCGGACCCAGGCGAATTTGAAGATGTTGTCCCGTGAAGCCTTCCGTGCAAGATACCAAAGATGTTTCGCACGAAAAGTTAGGTGTTCGGTGATGTAGATCTGAGAGCGAGTTCTTGCCATTCCGATGAGAGAGGTATTAAGTTTATTGTCTCTATTTGTAGTTTTTTTGTTGTACGTTTTGACGTCGCTTAAGAAGTTTTCACGATCAATGTTAGTTTTAAATTTAAGTATTATAGGCCTCTGTTGATCTTTATTGTTTTTTTGAGAGATACGGTATGCTATATCTACGTTCTTGAGTTCCGTGTTGGCATTAGTTGTTTTTTGTATGTTAAATATAATGTTGTTCAGATTTTCACCGTTTATTTCAGGAATTCCCCTGATTTCCACGTTCTTTAATCTATTTTCTCTCTCAATTTGTTCGAATTGACCTTCTAATTGTTCTAAACGATTTTCAAGGTCAACATTTTTTTTTCTAATTTTATGTTTGCATCTTCTAGTTCGTGCACTCGAAGTAGGATTTCTTCATATTGTTTACTCATTACTGATATTGTGTTGAGAATTTGGGTATTTTGTTCTATTTCTGTTTAGTTAATAGTTCACAGTCCTGAGGTGAATTATTCGCTATATTGGGATTAGCGGAAGACACGCCAGCTATGCATTTTTTGCATTTAATTTGAGACCGTTTATGAATATGAAAAGCACAAATTTCGCGTATTTCTAAAGTTGAAGATCTTTTAATAATTATTCTCTCAATTTTAAAAACACAAGATAATTAGTAAAATATAGGTGAATTCATTGGCTGTATAGCACTATAATTAGCCATTACACGTATCAGTATTCGCATCAGTACTTAAATACTGATGCGAATACTGATACGTGTAATGGGGGGATTAAAGCCTCTGATGTATTCCTGTCAGTACAAACACTGCAATCCCAAAAATTATCCTCTAAACTTTGGATTGTCGTTTCGCACGACGAATGGCATTTTTCTTGTCCATTTTGTCGATATCGCCCATAAATATACCAAACCACATATCGCCGTTTGGCCGCTTACTGAACGCACAGAAAGCGCACCTCGCTATTAGTTCATTTATGCGCACCTCTGTCTAGTTTATGTCATCGCGATATGTAGATTTTCACTTTACATTAAGAACGTACAGAAACGAGAGAAACGACAGCGCCATGACAGTTGATATTTGATATACGTCAGACGATGTCAGACTGTCAGACAAGACTTGTCAGTCTTGTCAGCTTGTCACTTGTCAGAGCTCAGAGCTCAGAGCCAGTGTTGCCAACATGCCAACACCGCTTGACCTAATATCCCCGTTTCTCATACATATACATAAAGTAGCCTAATGTAGCCGGATTTCGGTTGCAGTAGCCTAAAGTAGCCCTAGCGCCAAAATATCAATACGAATAAAATAAAATGTAATTTTTATTAGTTTATTCCTTCGACCAAGTATACCCTAGACAAGCCCTCTCATAGTAAGAATCGGAATAAAATAACGCCAGTAACAGTAATTTCGCAATAAAACTCTCCTTCCAATTCCGCCGTCTTGCATACAGAGTTCCCGGTAATATACAACTGACCACCAAGTTATCCCATTGTGTAATTCTGTCCAACTAATACATCAATAGTTGTGCACGGATTGGCCGCATGAACAATATCCACAAGCTGTGCTGCATACAGTGGTTTTCAAAGTGGGGGTCACGAGACATTTATAAATTTAATTGGAAAAAAAATATTTTTTTACTTTATTATAACAAGCGATTCAATTTCGGAGGCCAGTATGGGTACCGCCGCCTCGGGAATCATTTATTGGATAACCAACGCCTCTGCCATAGGTCACCCCCAGTGGTTCGCTACGTTTGGTGACTAAGCAGGGGTGCCCGGGTTAATGGAGTGATGTTTGTCCAGGTCTTGGCGGCAGATGCGTCTGCATTTCTTTTTCTGATGGTTCGTAAGCTTAACGAGTTTAATAAACAAAACCAATCATCGTTTGCTTGAAAACATTTACGAAAAAATCATCTTTTTACCGCCCATGCACCGTGGGCTACCCAAGTTGGTTGCTCATCATTAACACAGTGATGGGCAACCAGCGGTCCGCAAGCCCATTTACAGCTTTTCGGACTGACTACAAAAAAAATGCGCTAAAAAATATTCGAAGGCTTCTGTTCTGTTTTGCAAGAGGTATTAGCCAAAAACTATAATTTCTTTTTAAAGTTTTCCGTTTTACAAAATAACAAAAATTATCTTGACGAAACATTGTACTTATAAATATTGTAATTCCAAACGAAAATAAACCAACACCATTTACTGGTTTGACCTTGAACGTAGTACAAATTTTGTCTGACAATTTTTGCCCTTTTTGAATCAACCGCCAAAATTTAACATTTCCAAATGAAAAAAATCGATATCATTCATTGTTTTGGCATTGCGGATATAAAATTTTCAGCTGCGGCTTTTTTTTTACCCTCTTTGATAGTTTTATTAAACAAAAAATATTGTTTTACAATATGTAAAGTAGGTTTGCGACTCCACCGACAACAAAGTTAACCAGGTTATGTTGTACATATCCTCCCACCAAGGTCCGCATAGGTACATAATAATAATGGATACATTAATAATACTTCGACTAAAAAGGTTGATCATTCTTAAAAAACTGGTGGTGAATTTATGTAATTATAATTATAATTTATGGAAATAATATAATTTATTTTATTACTAAAAGCGGGTCGCGCTTTAAAAAAGTTTGAAAACCCTTCCAAATTGTGATACTAGCCCTCCTTGTATGTATTAGTAGTCGAACATTCGTGACGTCACAAGCAGTGCGGTGATTTGATGACGTAGGAAACTTTGATGGAAACAAAAGTAATTCTGTAACATTATTACGTTTATGAAAACGCTGTCTAAAAGACGTATGTAAGGTGTATTGTTTTGGTGTAGTCAGATAGCTGACTACATTTTCAAAAATAAAGTTCGCGGTGTGTACTTTGTACAACATTCGGAAGTTAGATATTTTTGTGTTTGCAAAAATTAACTTCGGTGCGGACGGCTGGAACACAAATTAGTTTCGGTGTAGACCTTGTAGACCGATAAAAGGTACAACACAAAGCACTATGCGATCTAAACGGTGCAAAAAAATGCAGGCACTTTTTCATAAATGGGCCTTGAGCCTGCGTTTGCTGGCTTCTGGGGTCATTTTGCATTTCACAGGGCGCGTCTAGATATCATACGTCAATGGTTTATTCATAACATAATATAATGTATCTATTGATAAATAGGCCTAAGCCTAATATAAAACACCGTAATGTATCTTAAAAGGAAGTTAAAGTACCTATACATAAATAGCATTTTAAAAACCAAATAAAATAAAAATTAACAAAGATTACTATTATTCCGATTCGTCTTCTGCTAGCAATAATAAAGGCATCAACAAGACTTTCGCAGTAGTATAGTATTAGATATAGTGCTGTGCTAGTACTGGCGCAAGATCCACCGGAGACGTAAACTAACCATTTGATTGCTTGGTTGAAAGTTGTTGCAACACATACCTCTTACATTCGTATGGGTATAAATTCTAAAAATGGCAATCAGCATGAGTAGTTGCAAGCGATTCCTTAATTTTGTTTTGATTGACCCCATTACGCTGAAAATTCTTTCAACGACAGCATTACTTAAAGGTAACGATATAGGCATCGTATTGAAAACTCTGCTAGATCTAACTACACTAAACACAATAATCGCACAGGAGAAGTTGCACAAAGCGAGAGTGACATAATAGCTAAGACAAATTCAGGGGATTCTCCGAAACGAACGAATCATAAACAAATGTGGTGACCATGTCAATATCAAATTGTACCTACATTACGCGCACACACACATTTACATTTGCGTGAAATATTGTTTTTTTTTTCTTAATTATTTGCGATTCGGCTGATTTAAATAGCTAATTATTATAGAAGGGTACCTAAGCAGAGAAGATGGGTTGGGCATGTACAGAGAATGCCGGATACACGCGTCCCAAAAAGAATTTTGACTGGACACCCAGGTGGAAAGAGAAAAGTGGGAAGACCCAGACTGAGGTGGGAAGACGATGTAAGAGGGGATGCAGCACAGCTTCTCCAGGTACGAAATTGGAAGTCAGCCGCTGAGGACAGGAGGAGTTGGAGGCGACTGTTGCAGGAGGCCAAAGTTCGATATGGGCTGTAGCGCCATCGAAGAAGAAGATCAGTACTTATGCAATTATTAATCTTACAATTATAATATCCCTAGATTACAGACAATTGAAATTCCTATTTTTGATGATAGGCAGGTATTTTGTCCCTTTTCCGAATTTATCACAAAATCAGTAGCAATTTTTTAAATCACGCTAAAGTTCAAAGCAAATTTGAATTTGTTAAACGAGAGTTACGCAGGACGCACAGACAACCGAAATGTGTGCGAAATATGTGTTTGTGACGTAAGTTCATATATATATACGTAGGTAGGTAGGTACTTTTGTTTGACAAATGTTTTTTTTTTAATAAACTTCAAAACAAATTTTGACAAAAACAAAATCAACCCGTCTCAGAACAGACATCGTCTAGTGAGGAGGGTCACTTTTTAAAATTTTATTTTCTTATGAATACCGCACGAAAGTCACCTACTGCTCCCGTCTGGAGCCAGTGAGACTATGGCATCCCCAATTGGGGTACGTTGAGAGGCTGAAGGTAATGGGGAGGGGAAGGAGATGGAGAAGAGGAAGTTGGGAAAGTACCTGGCTATTCAGATCTGGTTACCAAATATGGCTAAAAGCTATTTCAAGCAACGTTTCAATTTTGAATAGTGGTCTTTCACCAGGGCGATACTGAGAGTAACTTCCATTCTGGAACAAGCGGCAAATATACTAAATATAATTTTTCATTATTTAAATCTGACATAACACAAATTAATCAAATAATATTTATTTGCGTATATAGAGATTTAAACCACCGACCCACGGTTTGATAGTCGAGAGCCTTACCCCTCGACCATCGAGGCCGCCATAAAATGTTGAGATAAACTTTACATCTAATTACTTTTTTTATTTTATTTTTTTTATTTATTTAATATAGATATATAAGTGTACAAAGGTGTTACATAAATTACATATCGGTACAGAAATTATTTAAAATTGCAATCTCATCAAAGAAGAAGCTAGTTCTTGTGCTTGATGAGCGAGTTACACTAATTATAACAGAAATAAAGTAACATTATGCAAAAGGTAAGTATATAATACGAACAATTGAGACTTCTGGATCATCTATATGTGTAGGTGTACATACATAGGATACGGTATGAAATTCGAAAAATCTAAATAAAATAGAGATGAAAATAATTTATAATAAATGGAAAGAAAGAGAAAAACAGTTAATTATTTAGTTTTAATTATTCCTGATGAAGTGTAGCTTCAGTTTGAGTTTCAGTTTATTGATGTCTTTGGTTTTTTTTATTTCAATTGGAAGGTTGTTGAAATACTTTATTCCTAAGTAGATATAATTGTTTTGCATTAGTTTGGTGTTAAATTTTGGTATTTTGATGTTGTCTTGATATCTTTTTGATTGGTAGGTTTCAAATTTTTTGATGATATTATCTTTGTAAAGTTGGATAATTGCGTTTTTTTTAAAGATATTCTCTACTCGAGGCACCGTAAAATCTGCGAAAAGCGTTTCTGTTGGATATGTGGAGGGTTTCTTTAGGATCACTTTAATGATTAGCTTCTGGATCACTTTGATTGGGTTTAGAATATTGTTGTAAGACCCCCCCCATCCAATAATTCCATATTGAATTAATGACTGGATTAGTGCATAGTATACTCTTTTTAGATTGTTGAGTTTTAAAATATTTCTTAATCTTATGAATATATATATACACTTTCTGATACGCTTAACCAATTCACAGATATGGCTCTTCCACTTCATATGTTGTTCTATTATCACTCCGAGATATTTAGTTTCTGATACTGATTTCAACGTGAACAGTCTTGAATACATGTGATTTTATTACATTTGTTATTGTGGATAAGATTTGTTAATCCGGCCCTGGGTGTATTCATCCCGTCTTCCTTCATTTCAGCTAGCTCCATCATATGGCTCCTTACGCCACTTTTCACCTAATACTTGCCGCTCCAACGTGAATAATAAGATATGTACCTAACACGGCCATTACCTTGAACAGGTCGGAACGTACAAAACAAATTACAGACCGACGAAATGCAAAATGGTCGAGTTGAAATAGGACTTTGTTACGCTCAGTCATAAATTAAATGCTTTAAAAATAATATAATGTTAATACCGCACAAGAGTACCAACTGCTCCCGTCTGGAGCAAGGGCGGCTGGTCGCACAGTGCGCTCGTGTGCAGCACTGCCAAAATATAATGCCTAAATTTACTTTATTTACTTACTAAAGACTAAAAAATCTCTAATTTAATTTATCTAATTTAAATCTATCAAATCTCTAATTTAATCATTTCAAAATATTAGTTACCAATATACAATATAATGCTACGAATATTATCAGAGAGAACGGTTTTAATCTCCCATAGCGCGGCCGCCGAGCGCCTTCGTATCGGCCCGGTGCATGGCTTTGCAACCGAACAGAATCATGTTTTTGTACGGGATATTTAAAACATCGAAAGCCCGTCGATTTCGCTATTTGCACCAGAATTTGGCTTGGATTCGCGTGCCACCGGCCCAACATAATCCGATCCTTGCCGAAGTTTACCGATTGACCATGAACTATGGACCCGAGGTGACACGAATACAATCGATTTTCGGCGAAGATCGTAGATCGTTTGCGTCTTGTGGCGCGCGTTATATTGACCCGTCACGTGATAATTGTCATTGTTTTGTTTTTTTTTGTATTGATTATGTTAAATACTAATAACATAATTTGTTAATATATAATTTTATTACAAAAATGAGTGCAACCAGTGTTGAATATACATATAAGAGGGAATATCAGTTTGTTTGAAAATAAATTAATAATAAAAAAATCCTAATTTAATTTTTTTGTCATAAGTAGGTACGGATTGTCAGTGAACCACCACATTCTCAGGGCAGCGGCCGCCACTGGTCTGGAGCCAGTGAGACTATTGTGTAGAGCAGCGTTTCCTAACCTTTTTCAGCCACGGACCCCTAGGAAATCGAGTTCAATTTTCAAGGACCCCCAATAAAAAAACCAACAATTAATTTCGAACCATTTTTAAAGTGAAAACTTCTTTAGCACCGTTGTGATTTGAAACTCGATGAAACTTAAAATAGCGACACTAAAAAGAGACAAACACATACAATCATAGGATTTAGCCTGTGAGAGAATGGTTCTTCGTAGCCTCCTCAAACTTGTCTACTTTAATTTTCCGAAGGTTTCTCTTCTACCGCCTGTGAATTGCACACTCTGATATTTTTTTAGTAGATACGTTTGGTATGTACTACAAATGCATTTATTTTTATTTTTTTCAAAAACGTTAATAATTAACTTACAACAGCAACACCAACATTCACATTAATTAACGGTTGATTAATGCAAAGTTTGGTGTTTTTTTGCAACAAAATCAGTGATATCCGGGTTGATGTTGCTACTAACTTGTAATATCAAATAGGATTCCACTAGTAATCTGTTTCTGTATTTGTTTTTAGTATAATATACACGAGCAAATAATACCTTTTCTCAGATATATGTGGTTGAGAAAAGCAGTAAATGTTTCAGTATTTATTCTGATATTTCCTTATAATCCTTCTTTACATTCACCCAAAAACTTGATAAAGAGGCTTCTTTGAAATTACGTTTAAAAGCTGAATAACAAGATTTTATATTAATTGGTTTTCCTGTGCCGTTATCAAGCCAGTAATATCAGTAACATCTGTATTGAAAGGGTTTAATATGCAATTTTTTTGTCGTGTATTGGAAAACAATCCGAAACGAAGACGCGTAGCGATTACGAGACTTTTGGTAGCATTTATTTATTATTTTTAAATGGTCCAAACATGAGACTGCGGACCCCCATGCATGTATTCGCCCACCCCCAGGGGTCCGCGAACCACAGTTTAAAAAACACCGGTGTACACAATTGGGAAATGTTGAGAAGCTGAAGGTGGTGAAAAGGGGAAGGAGATGGGGAAGATGATCGTGGGGTCGTATCTAGTTATTCAGATCTGGTCAACAAACAGAGTCTCAATTTTGAATGGTGGTTTTATACCAGGGCGATACTGAGAGTATCTACCATTCTGAAACTTGCGGCAAATACGCAAAATATATATTTTTTATTTAATTAATTATGAAATAACACCAATTAATCAAATAATATTTATTTGCGCATGCAGAGATTTGAATCCGTGACCCTCGGTTTAATAGTCGAGAGCCTTACCCCTCGACCAAGGAGGCCGCCATAAAATGTTGAGATAAACTTTGAATCTACTTTACATTATAAATGTAAACATAGAATGTTGCATTTCTGATTTTGGACAGTTTTAGAGCTTTTAAATTAAAAAGATTAAAAAAATGTAATTTTTTATTTAATTTAATTCTTCATATTATTTTTATTACTTAATAATAGGATTTTGTTAGCCACAAAACTAGGAAAGTTCCAGTCAGCTGTATATTACACATATCAATTCTGGAGAAAAGAATCCCATACAGTCGTGACCTACCCTACCCTGTTATGTCGGAATTATTGATACAATCTATTTCAAATTTTGAAAATGACACCAAATTTTAAAGCAAATTTTAGTTTATTTACAAAATTTAAATAATAAAATAAAAATAAAATAAATAAAGTTTGTTGAACCACATTTCACGCAGGACTAACGCACCGCACAGATAACTAAATACTTTGCGGCTTGGGGGTCGTCCATTAATCACGTGAGGCTCGAAAGGGGGGGGGGGGGGTAAGAAAAAAAATCACGAAACATCACGAGGAGGGGGAGGGGGTAAAATGAGATATAACGTGTATTTATTTTTCATTGAACGCACGATTTCTTACGGTGAACGTCCTATACTTAGTACAAAAAAAAATACACGTGATTCGGGGGGGGGGGGGGGGTTAGCCTAAAACCACACCACATATCACCAGGGCGGGGGGAGGGGGTCAAAAAGTTGCTAAAAAGCATCACGTGATTAATGGACGACCCCTTGTCGGAATTCAATACAAAATCAGTTCCAATTTTTTAAAACACGCTTAAGTTCCAAGCAAATTTGAATTCGTCAAACGAGAGTTACGCAGGACGCACAGACAACCAAAATGATTGTTTTTGACGACTATTGTGAGTAAGTTTGTTTGAATTTATTTATGTAGGTACTTTTGTTTGAGCAATGCTTTTGAAAAATTGCGTTTTGAATTAGGCGTTTAATTTAAAAATTGATTTATCTCGAAAATAAGAAATTTAGGGTTGACACTATCTGAAATGTATTACAGAGATTCTTTATAAGGAACTAAATTCGTTAACAACAGAAGATTATCGGAAACCGTTAATTAAACGGTTTCTTGATACAAAATACAGAATAAAAGGAGTGTTCTTATATTATAATAATATTATGTAGTGTGTTGGTTATAATTACTATAATGATATATATGAATATACACGGTGTCCGGAAACTTGTAGAACAAGCGAAAAGCTGGCAAATCTATATCACGTATGGATTAACTTATCATTGTAGAATAACTTGAACTTTCGTTTTCGAGTATTGTTTTATCTTTTTGTGGAGACGGTTTACTATTAGTTCCCGTGAGCACTTAGGCCATTGTGCTATCTACCATCTTACCTCAATCCTTTATCAATAACCCAGTCCATTTAATAAAGTTTACCAGAGTCGTCATTGGATATGTGGCTCTACGGTGTCTGGTTGTACAGTGTGTCTTCCCACTACTGACTACAGGCTATCTGTATCTGAGCTTAGTTCCCACCAGGGCAGCACAGCAGCCACCATAAGTTAATTGAAGTCTCTTCATCCTCTTCACATTTTCTATATCTATTGGTGCTTTCTTATTGGTGCATGTGTCTCCTGAGTCCCGTTAGAAGTCCTACCAGTTCCCTCAGCGAGTGCACTGTCAATATCGAGGGGCTTCCTGGTCTATCTGGGGTCGGTTTTTAACACTAGAAAGACCAGAGCCTTCATTTTGACGGCTGGCCGAAGTAAAGTGACGATATAATGCTTAATAATTATTGTATTGCTGTGATTTTTTTTCACATTTCATGATTTATGATTTTACAACTACCTATGGTGAAAAAAACAGGTACGGGTCTTATTTAGTTTTTGAGATATATTGACTTATACCTACAAAGACCGCCGCCGTCAATGTGATGGTTTGGGCCATAATGCTAAGTTTGTTTACAACTTTCTTTACCCAAGTTTACATCATGCCCATTCCTCCTCGTTTATGATACTACCATGATAGTACTAATATGTCTGTCTCTTTCTTTCGCTATCGCGTATCATATAATTTATAAAAATACCACAAAAAAATATATCTCTGGCCCAAATTTATTTTATGGCTCGTCGGAGAACTAAAGATATTGACTTCTCCAGTCGCACTCTCTCGGAATAACGCATTGCACCGCAGTGGGAGGGATGGATTCATACGTTCCTCTAATACTATTTTCCTTCCCAGAACTTAATCTTATTCCTTTACTAGAAAGACCCTCAACACAGCATCTCCAAAGATGACATAGGCGTTGAGGAAAATCATTTTCCTCAGGGCCTCCTGTGTGGAGCCAATGTAAAAAAGAAGAGAATATTAAAAAAATCTAAAGGAAAAATGAAAAATAACACGAGCCCGAAAAATTAAAAGATATTGGTCACAAGTGGGATTCGAACCCATGATCTCTCGTCTTGTCTTGATTGTCTAACTGAGACGAACGCTTTAACCAATACGGCTGCCGAGACCTCTCATTTTAAAGTCATTGTTGTCAATCCCATATTTCAAAATAATAACAATATTATCTACAACTAATTTTTGGTCATTCAACATCTGGAAGCTCACAATCACATACAACATCTGGAAGCTCACGATCACATACAACATCTGGAAGCTCACGATCACATACAACATCTGGAAGCTCACGATCACATACAACATCTGGAAGCTCACGATCACATACAACATCTGGAAGCTCACGATCACATACAACATCTGGAAGCTCACGATCACATACAACATCTGGAAGCTCACGATCACATACAACATCTGGAAGCTCACGATCACATACAACATCCGGAAGCTCACGATCACATACATGATTTGTGCATGGTGTTTTACTATTTGAGAATAATTGTGCATGGTGTGTGATCATTCATAAAGGATAATAAATCAGTAGGTATAGGATATCTATAACTCCTTGCTAATAATAATTCATTCCGACGAATTCGACGGAAACATAAAATGTTATCATAATCCGTTGTTAGTTTTTTTACAGGTTTTTGGTAGGTTTTAAAACACATTTAAAAATAGATGGGTTATAGAAAAAAAATGTGGCCTGATTTTTTTAAAGTTTCTTGATATGTAATAAATAGCTTTTTAGGTTTTTTTCAAATAGGTCCATAGTTCATACAATCCTTATATGTATGTACCTATATTATGTTTAAAACATTTTTTAATTTGAATTAATCACATATGTTGGCAAATTACCGTTATTTTTTTTTACATTTTCTCCTAATTTTGTTTGCTTTAGTATTATAAAAATAATGAAAATAGTGAAGAACAGGACGTAGTAGGTATCTAGTTACTCTCAGTATCGCCCTGGTGTAAGACCACCAAACAGAATAGAAACGTTACTTGAAATATCTTTGACCGTATTTGGTGACCAGATCTAAATAGCTAGGTACTTTCCCACCTTCCTCTTCCCCTTTCTCTCCCTGCTACCTTCAGCCTCGCAACATACCCCAATTTAGGGATGCCATAGTCTCATTAGCTCGAGACGGGAGCAATTGGGACTCTTGTCCAATATATTACTGCGTTTGTCAAAAAAATGAAGGAAAAGAGATGGGGAAGAGGAAGGTGGGTAAGTACCTGGCTATTCAGATTCCGTCACCCAACACGGGTAAAGTCATTTCGGAGCAACGTTCCGATTTTTTTTTTCAAATAAATTTCTTTGAAAAATAGTTATTTTCGTTTTTTTACAAGAACAACTCTCTTTTTATAACTTTTGAAAGTTATTCCCACCAATGTTAAATATCATTGAAGAAGAAGATAGCACTAATAAATAATATAAACGAAATTATTTAAAGATAATATATTGTGGAATAACACAAATTAATAGCAGCAAATGTAGATATTTTAAACTCGCGACCTCCGGATTCGTAGCTAAGGATCGTAATTGTGCAACCACCGAAGTCTGGAATATTGATACGCTATCGCTGGCTATGTTCTAGGACTAGGTAGTATGTATTATTATTATTCGTGATTTTGTTTACAGTTGCTTACACGTGGTTATACATGTAAACAATGCGGGTCTCAATGGAAACACCAAATGTTTTTATGGTTCGTATTTTTATGTTAGTTATCGGCTAGTAGAAGTGTCGACTCGGCGAGAGGTTCAAATCCCAGACTAATCAATTTCTTTTTTAAGTTTTAAAAGATTTCTGAAAGTAGATGGTAAAAACCTTTTTTAAATATCTGTCTGTTCGCGATAAACTCAAAAACTACTGACCGGATTTTCTTGCGGTTTTCACCAATAGATAGAGTGATTCACGATGAAGGTTTAAGTATATAATTTATCAAAGTTTTGTGTAAAGGTTTAAATATAATATATAAAGGAGAAAGTCTGTAGACGAGCGGGCTGGCAAGCGGACGGTGTGGATTTGATTTGTATGCAAAACTACAGTTTTATGCCGAGGTTGATAAAATTTTGCATATGTGGCCTTCAAAAAAAGAGGAAAGACATTGTCTACATTTTATTTCGAAAACTCTGTGTAAAGCCCGGACATCGCCGGGGACTTCGGCTAGTAAATAATAAACTGAGCATGAAAGACATAAGGTGCAGTGTGATGATTAATTAATTAGAAATAACGATAATATTATCGCAATACGATAATAATAATGTTAACAGGAAAAAAAATATTTTTTAAGGTTACAAGGGCTAGCTTTTATCAAAAAAAATCAGATTTTTTAAAAATAAATTATGAAAATCCTTCTATATATATAATAAATAAATGCTATGGAGGTTTTACTTTAACTTTCAAAAATTTGGCATTTTCGGCAGGGTGTTACTGAGAGTATTTTCCACTCTGAAACGTACCGCGTATTATTTTTATTTAATTAATTGTGAAATATGATTGAATAATGAAATAAAACTAATTTGCTCACGCCGGGATTTAAACCAGCAACGTTTGGTTTGCTAGTCAAGAGTTGACTTGACTATATTATATATATATAGGCCGCCATAAAATGTTGACATAAACTCAACATGTTATCACTCATTAGATTGTACCTCACAGAGGAAGAAATATTAAAAAGTCTGCGCCTTACAAGGCGTTCAAAAAATAACAGTAAAAAAACCGTGTTTATGTTTTTCACAAAATTAGCCGTTACTGAATTATCGTTAGCACATACTCGTGTGTCAAAAAATAATGTATTAAAACTATTTGATATCATTTTTTCGTTCTTACAGAGAATATAAAAATTAAAATTTATAAAAATGCAAATCTTATTTTCATAAAATTTTAAAAGCACCCATGTATATAAATTTGAAAAAACAGATTGAATTTATAAATGAATCTAAAAATAGTATTTTTGGGAAGTGTAATAAGGTTTCTTAGTAAATCTTATTAAAAAAATAATAATAATGATTTAAAAAAATACTAAAGAAGAAGAGAATACTAAAAATCTAACGAAATATGAAAAACAACAGGAGACAGAAAAAAAAATAATGGTGACAACTGGGACTCGAACCCAGGGTCTCTCGTCTAACTGATATAATGGTGACAACTGGGACTCGAACCCAGGGTAACTGAGACAAAATAATTATTTGTATTTTGGTTGATGGATTAGGCAATAGATGAAATTAGTTTTTTCTCGAAAGTAAGAAAATGAGACACTATTTGATTTGACAGTATTTGCGGCCGAGCTCTATTAGCCAAACATTATATATTATGTTCAGAAATGTATTACAGAAATTCTTTATAACGAGCTAAATTCGTTGTTAACATAAGGTATAGTGTGTTGGTTATAATGCTTTTTACAAATAAGCACGGTGTTCGGAAACTCGTGACACAAGCGGGAAACTGTGTATATAAATTAGTTTTCTTTGTCGGCTTACTAATTTTGCAAGCCGTAAAATAATTGACTATTTTTTAGTCGTTCTTTATTGTAATAAATAACTACAAGCAAAATAGTGTAGTAAATGAGTTAAGTCCATTTGGCGACTTTACAGGAGAAACCATACACTGTTTCTATATATGTAATTATACCTTATATAAAGGAGAGTGTCTGTGGGAGGCGGGAGGTGTGGCTTTATTTTTTATACAAATCTAGCGTTTTATACAAAGATTAATGAAATTTGGCACGCCGTGGTTCAAAATAAAAGGATAATTACTTCATTGAAATGAATAGAATACTAAAAAATTAACCGAAACGTGAAAAAGAACAAGACACAGAAAAATAAAAAAAGATAATGGTTCCAACTGAAACTCGAACCAAGGAACTCTCTGCTTAACAAATTCGACAACAGAGCCCATATTTTTAAAAAACATTTTAGGAAACATTTTTAAAAAGGTAGGATAAACCAAAAAAAACTATTTTTTTGGATTAACTTTAAAAGTTATTATAAAAAGAAAGTTGTTAAAATAAAAATAAAAAAAAAATTACTGCTCCACATCTGATTTTGAAAAAAAAGAAGCGTAAAGCCCGGGAAATGCCGGGGACTTCAGCAAGTAATTCTAGAGTCTAAAAAAGTGTGTTTCTAAATTTCTTTTATTTAATAAATGAAAACCAAAATTTCCTCCTTAAACAAAAGATTTGTAAGTAGCTACTTTAGTAGATACCTGTCTACTTACTACAAACCAAAATATATTTATTGAAACTTTTAAAAAATATTTTCAATAAGTGATTACACAATTCATCCAAAGAAACGTCACTATCTCAGTGTCAAATCTTTTTTCAGACTTTCTTCATTCATATTTATGTACTTATATAGGTACATACTATAACATTGAAAAAGAAAAAACAAATAGGAAAATCCAAATAAACACGACGATTTCACGTTCAAAAAGGAATCTTTACTGAAAAATTAAAACGGCCATCACCATGAACCGGAAACGGAACGTGCAAAAAAATACAGAGTGACGAAATGCACAACGGCCGAGATAAAATGGGAATTTGTTACGTGAAAAAAAACGTGATTCCAAACTACTCCCGTCCTTAGCCAGTGAGATTATTGCATCTCCAAGTGGGGAATGTTGTGAGGCTGAAGGTAGTGGTGAGGGAAAGGAGATGGGGGAGAGGAAGGTGGGAAGTACCTGGCTATTCAAATCTGGTCACCAAACACAGCTAATAACATTTCCAGCAAGGTTTCAATTCGAAATGGTGGTCATATACCAGGGCGATACTAAGAGTATTTTCCTTTATGGAAGGTGCTGCAAATAAACTAAGTATTATTTCCAAATAATCAATTGGGAATAAAAGTAAATTAGTAAAAAAAAAACATTTGCACACGTCGGGATTCAAACCCGCGACTTTTGGTTTGCTAGTCAAGAGCCTTAACTCTCGACCACAGCGGCCGCCATAAAATGTTGAGATAAATTTTACATAATACATAATACGTGTGCAATACAATTTGGCTTTTTTATTTTGGACAGTTTTCGAGAATTTATTCTAAACTTCAAATTATGAATCGTATGAGAAAATTCATCTCTGCCGCCGGAACATCAATATTTTTCAAACGAATAAAAAAGTGTATTATCGTTATTTTTTTTGGGTTGTTACGCCGTGTTGCGCTACCTCCTTCTTTAGCCAACATTTCGGACAGCGTAGCAGTGTCCATCATCGGGGCAGATTCGGTCCTGCCCTGATGATAGACACTGAAACGCTGTCCGAAACGTTGGCTAAAGAAGGAGGTAGCGCAACTCGGCATAAGACCCTAAAAACAAATAACGAAATTACTTTTGGTCGTAAAAAATCTGAAAACGTAACAAAAATATAAAGAGTTTAATTTAATTAATTAATCAACAAGTTCTGCTATTAATTTTATTATTATGACGCGTGGCAGCTATTTCGCCTTCCAAAGCAAAATCAAACAGAATAATATATTTTAAAAAAGCAAATATTTTGATTTCAATTACCAATTATTTTACTTTAATATTATGAAGGAATGTTTATAAAGTATCGAAAATATCTCACCTTGCCTCTGTGCTCCCACGAATTTTGCCACCACTAAAACCGTTAACACAATTTCTAGAAATTTCATTTTGAAAATAATTTTACAACACCGAATGCATTTAATAAAATTCTCTTGTTAATATCACTCCAGGAGTTGAAATCGAACTGTGATTCAAAGAGCTTTGCTATCGTATTTAAATCAGTATATTTGCACTCGGAGTCACACCAAAGATAACGATTTTTTTCTCGTGTGTAAAATTATTATTTGTGAATAACACTCCTAACCCTCTGGATGCCAGTTATTTTTTGCAAACATTAAGCTTTTATGTAAATAACTTCTCTGGCGATTTATCATTGTTAGTGGTATATGCGAAATCTATGAACGACGATCATTGTTAGTCGGAAAATATAAACCGAAGGCAAAGGAATGATATGCCAAACCGAATTTTCAAAACAAATGCAGCACTTTATAAACAGCAAAAAGAATTATGATCAATAGTACACTACTGATTACTGATTGAACAATACTGATTGAATAAATGTTAAACTTAATAAAAAAGAACTTGTAGCTGGAAGCCGAATAAACTTTATTAAAGCAAACATTATAAAGATTACATATTTGTAAAAAGCATCTTCTTTGTGGCTCAATTATAAAGATTCACCAAATCAAACGAATTTCCAGATGGAAAAACGTTGATAGTTTTGGTGACTCAATTCCACGATCTTATTGAATAGGTTAACACATAACTATTCTCAATCTTTTTTTTGCCCACCGCCCACTTTCAGAATATTTTTATTTCTAGCGCCCCCTAACAAGTGAATCCGAACGGAGGGGGCGTAATGGGATATCGCCACGGGTTACATTTCCCACAACAGAGGGGGCGTAACAGGATTCCATGACGGAGGGGGAATAATGGGATACCGCGATGGGGTTACGTTGGCAACAACGGAGGGGGCGTCATGGGATAGGGATAATATTTAAAGGTGTGAAATAATTTATGGATGGCCCCTAATGGGATGGGGCAAGATAGGATGGGATGGGTTTCTCTGGGTCTCCTACCGCCCCCCCCCCCCTGAAAGTCTAAAACGCCCCCCCAATTTTCTCTTGGTCTTCTACCGCCCCCTGAAGGTTAGAAACGCCCCCAATGGGTCGTTATTGCCCACGTTGACAACCTATGGGTTAACATTAAACACGTTTTAAAAAACACATGGAAAATGTCGATGGTGTTCCCCATTCTTTTACTATTAATGTTTATTATGATTAATACGAAAGACGCTTGATTCTTCAACCTATTATTGTGTTATCACAAAACGAGCAAGTACCGGAAATAATTATTAATAATTGTTAAAAAAGAATTTTGGAAAAGAAAAAAAATATTCAGATTGTATTTTCAGATTTTACGGAATAATAACTTTTGTGAAAAGGCCCTAAACATAATTGTGATTCTTGCGAAAGTAAACATACGGAAAACTTTTCACTATTTCAACACTCTCGGCTCATTGGTCTTTTAGAAGGCGTCGCTCTTAATTTATTACTTCAGAATATACCTCTAAGGAAGAAAATGTGTAAAAACTTGTGTAGTAATTATCAGAACCAATGGAAAACACGCAAGTATTTTTCAATGATCGGTTTTGGGTTCCTTTTCGTTTTAATTTAACATTAATTACATAATAATACATTTCACACGTTCATGTGCTGTGTTTACACATGCAACAGAGAGAATATAAAAAACACTTGCAAGACGTGGCGTCATGACTTAAACAAAATCAATACAAAAATATATAAAAATGCAATACAGTGCACATTAAGGGTGTAAATTTAAAAAAAATGTATTAGATATGTGTGGAAAGAGAAAAATAAATTATATTTAAATTTATAGGCCGGAGGTGGCAATTTATTAAACCACGCAACTGTCTTACGCTTTTCTATAGAATAATAGATAAATAACCATGCACATAAGTTAATTTTCCATCTTGCATAAATTATCCAAATAAATAAATAAGAAAAAGAAAATTAAATGAATTCTGTACTTTTTCCGGTTGTAATCTAATGAAGGAATTGCTAATATTTTATGATACTGACTTATAAAAAAACCCTGTTGTTTGTGATAGAAAAAAAGTCCTTTAATGGATCTATTATTTTTTCGAGGCATTACAAATGATGGTTTATAATTAGGAATGATAAAAAAAAAAACACTCGGCATCGAAAGGGTTAACGTTCTTCCATTGCGGTGTGTAAATTTGTGGGCAGAATAAACGGTTTTCCACGCGGCCAACCCAAGTAACAAGCAGCTGTTTTTCAAATCATACAATAACAATAACAGGAAATTTTGGCGACGACAAGACTAAAAGTATTTGTATTTTTGCACTCCACTCCAAACGAAATTACCACAAAAAGGACTGAAAATATGTTTGTTGGGTTTTTTGATTAAACTGCTGCCGGTCTGCGAAACGTGCTCCACTGTTTGAGATCAAATTAACAAGGCTAAATATTATACAGTATTTAGTCTGAATTCCCGGCAAATCAATTATACATTTTGAAAATGGCAATTAAAATAATTATCCTTTTAAAAACAGCAGAAAATATTTAAAATTCCATTTTGAAATATTATTTTAGGTAGGTACCAACTTAATCGCTTTTTTGAAATTTTCCATAATCAGTTCTAATTTTGAAAATGGAACTTAAATTCAAAGCAAAAAATTTTGCATTCGAAATTAGTAGTTTTGACACCTAACGCAGAACCGTGAAAAATCATTATAATTTGAATTTTTAATATAGTATTATAGGTAGGTGCCCACCTAATTGCAAGTTTCAATTTTACCACAATCAGTTCCAATTTTGAAAATTAAATTTAAATACAAAGCAAACGTTTTAGAATTCATTTAACCAGAATTACAGACAGCGACACAACCAAAAAAAATATCATAATGCCTAGCGCAGACCCGTGAAAAATCACGGGATATTATAATTCCAATTTTAAATATACTTTACAGGTAGGTACCTAGTTAATCGCATGTTTGAAATTTTCCACAATCAGTTCCAATTTTGAAAAAAAAACTAAAATTCAAAGCAAAAGTTCTAGAGTTCATTGAACCGGAGTAACAGACAGAGGCACAACCGAAATTAGTATTTTTAATACCAAATGCAGACCCATGAAAAATCACGGGACATTTTAATGCCAATTAAAAATGTGTATTATATGTGGGTACCTACTTAATCGCATGTTTGAAATTTTCCAATCTTGAAAATGAAACTAATAACTGCCGTTACAGACAGACACACATCCGAAATTAGTATTATTTTCTTTTATTACATGAATACCGCAGAAGAGTCCCAACTACTCCCGTCTGGACACAGTGAGACTATGGCATCCCCAATCGGGGTATGTTGTGAAGCTAAAGGTAGTGGGGAGGGGAAGGAGATTGGGCAGAGGAAGGTGAGGCTATTCAGATCTAGTCACCAAATGCGGCTAAAGCCATTTCAAGCAACGTTTCAATTCTGAATCGCGGTCTTGCACCAGGGCGATACTGAGAGCATCTACCACTCTGTATATTTAATACCTAATTACGTAGGCCCATGACAAATCACGGAATATTGTATTATAGATAGGTACCTACTTAATTGCTTGTTTGAATTTTTCCACAATCAGTTCTAACTTTGAAAATATAACTTAAATTCAAAGTAAAATTTGTAGAGTTCATTGAAAGCAGTTACAGATACCAATGTGTTTTAACAATAATGAATATGAACAAAGCAGATTTATTAGAGACAGGCTAAGAACTAAGGTATCAAGTAAATAGTACCTACACACAGGACACAGGGGAAATTCACTCAAATTATTACGATAACAAAGTTATAAGTTGGTTTTTATTCCCCGGATAAACACACTATCCATAAGCTTTTTATCAATATTTCTAAATGTTGTTAAATTATTTTAGATAAGTAAAACGCCACTGTCTCAATGACAATTTTATTCAAACTTTCTTCATTCAGATATGTAGAAAGGAAGGTAGCTACTATAATATAAAAAAGCGAAAAAGAAAATCCAAATCAACACGACGATTTCACGTTTCAAGAGGGAATCTTTACAGAACAATTAAAACGGCCATTACCTTGAACAGGTCGGAACGTACAAAACAATTACAGACCGGCGAAATGCAAAACGGTCGAGTTAAAATAGGGCTTTGTTACGCTCACTCATAAATTGAATGCTTTAAAAACAAAATAATGTTAATACCGCACAAGAGTACCAACTGCTCCCGTCTGGAGCTTGTGAGACTATTGTGTACACCAGCTTTTCCTAACCTTTTCAGCCACGGACCCCTAGGAAATCAAGGTCAATTTTCAAGGACCCCCAATAAAAAAACAACAATTAATTTCGAACCATTTTTAAAGTGACAACCTCTTTAGCACCGTTGTGATTTGAAACTCGATGAAACCAAAAATAGCGACACTAAAAAGAGACAAACACATACATCCATAGGATTTAGCTTGTGAGAGAATGAGATAGTATAATCGGTCTCCTCTTTCTGCGCTGCTTCGTAGCCTTCCCAAACTTGTCTACTTTAATTTTCCGAAGGTTTCACTCCTAAGGCCTGTGAATTGCACACTTAGATATTTTTTTTAGTACGTATCTACTGCAAATACTTTTTAATTTATTTTTTTTAAACGTTAATAATTAACTTACAACAGCAACACCAACATTCACATTAATTAACGGTTAATTAATGCAAAGTTTTGTGTTTTTTGCAATTAAATCAGTGATATTCGGGTTGATGTTGCTACTAACTTGTAATATCAAATCGGATTCCACTTGTAATCTGTTTCTGTATTTGTTTTTAGTATAATATACACGAGCAAATAATACTTTTTTCAGATATATGTGGTTGAGAAAAGCAGTAAATGTTTCAGTAGGTATATTCTGATATTTCCTTATAATCCTTCTTTACATTCACCGAAAAACTTATTAAAGAGGCTTCTTTGTAATTACGTTTCAAAGCTGAATCACAAGATTTTCTATTAATTGGTTTTCCTGTGCCGTTGTCAAGCCAGTAATATCAGTAACATCTGTATTGAAAGGGTCTAATAAGCATTTTTTTTGTCGGGTACTGGAAAATAATCCGAATAGAAGACGCGTAGCGTTGCGAGGCTTTTAGTAGCATTAATTTATTTTTGTTAAATGGTCCAAAAATAAGACTGCGGACCCCCATGCGAACCACAGTTTAAAAAACACCGGTGTACACAATTGGGAAATGTTGAGAGGCTGAAGGTGGTGGAAAGGGGAAGATGATCGTGTGGTCGTATCTAGTTATTCAGATCTGGTCAACAAAACACAAGCACTAGCTTTATTAGGAGAGTATATAAAATATGTAATATTGTATTAAAATAAACTTATTGTAAAAAATTTACTCAATAAAAAAAAAAAAAAAAAAAAAAAAAAATAGAGATCAAGCCATTTCAATCATCGTCTCAATTTTGAATGGTGGTTTTATACCAGGGTGGTACTGAGAGTATCTTCCACTCTGGAACGTGCAGCAAATACGCAAAATATATTTATTAATTTAATTAATTATGAAATAACACCAATTAATCCAATAATATTTATATGCGTATGCAGAGATTTGAATCCGTTACCCTCGGTTTGATAGCGAGAGCCTTACACCTCGACCACGGAGGCCGCCATAAAATGTTGAGATAAACTTTGAATCTACTTTACATAATAAATGTAAAACTAGAATGTTGCATTTCTGATTTTGGACAGTTTTTGAGCTTTTATTTAAAGATTAAAAAAAAAAAATTTTTAATTTAATTTAATTCTTCATTTGATTTTTTATTTTATTTTTATTACTTAATAATAGTATTTTGTTAGCCACAAAACTAGGAAAGTTCCAGTCAGCTATATATTACACAGATCAATTCTGGAGAAAAGAACCCCATACAGTCGTGAACTTCCCTACTTGTTATGTCGGAATTCTTGATACATTCAGTTCTAATTTTGAAAATGACACCAAATTTAAAATCAAATTTGAGTTTATTTACAAAATAAAAAAAAATAAAAATTATTTGTTGAACCACATTTCACGCAGGACCAAGGCACCGCACAGATAAGCGAAATTCGTATGTTTGATGATAGGCAGGTACTTTGACGCTTGTCGGAATTCAATACAAAATCATTTCCAATTTTTTAAAACACGCTTATAGTTCCAAGCAAATTTGAATTCGTCAAACGAGAGTTACGCAGGACGCACAGCCAACCAAAAGTTTACCTTTATTTAGGTAGGTACTTTTGTTTGAGTAAAGCTTTTGAAAAAATGTGTTTTGAATTAGGCGTTTAGTTTAAAAATTGATTTATCTCGAAATTATTAAATTGAGGGTTGACACTATCTGAAATGTATTACAGAGATTCTTTATATAGAACATTCGTTAACAACAGAAGATTATCGGAAACCGTCAATTAAACAGGTTCTTGATAAAAAATACAGAATAAAAGGAGTGTTCTTATATTGTTATAATGTTATGTTGTGTGTTGGTTATAATTAATATAATGATATATATGAATATACATGGTGTCCGGAATTTTGTACAACAATCGGAAAGCTGGCAAATCTATATCACAAATGGATTAACTTATCGTTGTGGAATAACTTTTTGATTTCAGCTTTCGTTTTCTAGTAAATCGATTCCAATTTTTTAGATCAAATTTAAAGAAATAAAAAACAGTCGCTGCGGTGTTACCTAAAATACCTGTTTAATTGCGTGAAAATGCGTTTGTGAATATATCCGTCTTTAAAAGTTTTTATAATAAAATGAAAAATAAAATAAAAATCGGAATAAATGGTTCTTTTAGGGATCTATGTTACATATGTGATAGTGATGTAGATTCACCGGTTTCCCACTTGCGCCACGTGTTTCCGGATACCGTGTACGTTTTCTAAAACTACTTTCTTTGTCAGCTGACTAATAAATATTACGAAGGTAGATAACTGACTTTTTTAGAGTATTTCTTTAGTGTAAAAATAACTACAAAAATATACCATATTCCTAACTCAACTAATAAATTACTTTAGTCCGTTTTGGCGACTTTACAGGAGAGTCAAGTTTACACATTGGGAGGCGGTTAGGGATACCGCCGCCCCGGGAACAATTTATTGGATAACCAACACTCCTGTCATAGGTCACCCCGAGTGGTTCGCTACGTTTGATGACTTGGCAGGGACCTGTTCATGGGGTGAGGTTTATCTAAGTCTTGGCGGCGAATGCGTTTGCCCACCCACTGCATGGCGGGCTGGATTGGGGAGACTAGTTGAGGACGACCTAACCTAGACCTCTCCAGCCGGACTCCCTCGACCCATCGCCTTGCGCCACAGTGGGAGGAATGGATTCATACGTCTGTCACTCCTGGACACATTGACTCCGGATTCCTATCCACCCTTTTTCTTTCCCAGAACTTCATCTCTTTTTTCCATTAAACACCATCCACACAGCATCCCCGAAGATGACATAGGCGTTGAGGGTATGTGAGTAATAAATCGTAAAAATAAATTTACAGATGGACTTAAAATAGGTAAAAAATAACATGATTTATAAAATGTTGACATAAACTTTAAATAATAAATTTACGCAATAAAATTTTGCATTATTATTTTGGACAGTTTTTGAGAATTAATTCTAATCCTCTAATTACGAATCCCGAATCGCAAATAGAGAAAATTCATCTCTGCCGCCGGAACACGAATATATTTATTCCAAAAGGTTAAAAAAATGTATTTAGAAATTGCTTTATTCCGGTATCTTATCTTTGTATTATTTTTATTCCTTACTTTTTATTTTAGTTGATACGATATTTTGTTAAGGAGTTTTCTTAGTAATATCGATATCGGAAATTTGAAATGCTAATGCTAGACAATAAATCCATAAATGAGTTAAATATGTCAATTTTTCCGTCGAAATATTTATAGGAAAATAAGCACATCTTTTACTCTTACATTTTAAGAAAAAAAAATAATCTGGGAAATTTGAAATATGTCAATTAAATATGCTGTTCTTCGAAAAAGGATTTTGAGAGAACTACCCATTTTATAATATAAAATCATTATAATAGATCTACAAAAACAAGAGTAATATTTTTTTTGAAAAAAAAAATCTTTTCACTCTCCTGAACAATTAACATTTTATCCTTTACAGCGCTTCAAATTTCTGTGACCGAATATATTAAAATTGCGAAAACATGATTTTCATATACCTACAAGTATCTTAATTAAATTTGTGAATAAATTGGGTGACAATGAAGTTGATCATATTTATTATAGGTAATATTGTGGTTGATCAAAGGGCGCAAACATTAGATGTTGTCAAAACAGAATCTCGTAGATAGCTTTTAATAATATTTTCAATTTAGCAAATATCAATGCACGGATTTTGTCAAAGAGACCAGTGATCTCTAAAGTATAGATCCCATTATCACATGACGTTACAGCGACAGATGGAACCTTGTTATTCCAAAGGGTCGAAGAAGAAGTATAGCACTATTTGGGTGCGTACTGCTCGCAGCTTGCTGTGGGCATATTATTTTATTTCGTTTTATTTGATTAATTAAATTGTAAAATTGCCTAGAACACCCTTGAAGAGTGAAAGCCAGAAATAATTGAATTGAAATTGTAAAATGAGGGCCCCAATACCCAGTGAGGGCAAACTACCCGTGTGGGCAAATTACCCATCGAGGGCAAATTACCCATTGAGGGCAAAGTATCCAGTGAGAGTAAAGTAACCGGTGGGGGCAAAAAACCCAATGAGGGAAAAGTATCAAGTGAGGGTCAAGCACCCAGTGAGGGTAAAGTACCAAGTGAGGGCAAAGTACCCAGTGCGGGTAAAGTACCCAGTGAGGGCAAAGTGCCCAGTGAGGGTAAAGTACCAAGTAAGGTCCACACTATCAAGTAATGTTTAAAAATATACAATGTTATTGAATCAATGATAAAAAAAATATAATTTAAAATAAAAAATAAATAAAAACAGAGATTTAAATATTTCACGTCTTTTTGACGTATAATTGGGCTCTAAAGCATCAAAAATATGATTGGGCTTCTAGGGTTAATAAAATCAAGGTAACTAGAGTAGTGGCAGGTAGAGACGTAACGCGTCAGGGCCGGACTTCTGCCTATAGGCCCGGGAGACCCCTGAAAGGCAGGTAGAGACGTAACGCGTCAGGGCCGGACTTCTGCCTATAGGCCCGGGAGACCCCTGAAAGGCAGGTAGAGACGTAACGCGTCAGGGCCGGACTTCTGCCTATAGGCCCGGGAGACCCCTGAAAGGCAGGTAGAGACGTAACGCGTCAGGGCCGGACTTCTGCCTATAGGCCCGGGAGACCCCTGAAAGGCAGGTAGAGACGTAACGCGTCAGGGCTGGACTTCTGCCTATAGGCCCGGGAGACCCCTGAAAGGCAGGTAGAGACGTAACGCGTCAGGGCCGGACTTCTGCCTATAGGCCCGGGAGACCCCTGAAAGGCAGGTAGAGACGTAACGCGTCAGGGCCGGACTTCTGCCTATAGGCCCGGGAGACCCCTGAAAGGCAGGTAGAGACGTAACGCGTCAGGGCCGGACTTCTGCCTATAGGCCCGGGAGACCCCTGAAAGGCAGGTAGAGACGTAACGCGTCAGGGCCGGACTTCTGCCTATAGGCCCGGGAGACCCCTGAAAGGCAGGTAGAGACGTAACGCGTCAGGGCCGGACTTCTGCCTATAGGCCCGGGAGACCCCTGAAAGGCAGGTAGAGACGTAACGCGTCAGGGCCGGACTTCTACCTATAGGCCCGGGAGATCCCTGAAAGGCAGGTAGAGACGTAACGCGTCAGGGCCGGACTTCTGCCTATAAGCCCGGGAGACCCCTGAAAGGCAGGTAGAGACGTAACGCGTCAGGGCCGGACTTCTGCCTATAGGCCCGGGAGACCCCTGAAAGGCAGGTAGAGACGTAACGCGTCAGGGCCGGACTTCTGCCTATAGGCCCGGGAGACCCCTGAAAGGCAGGTAGAGACGTAACGCGTCAGGGCCGGACTTCTGCCTATAGGCCCGGGAGACCCCTGAAAGGCAGGTAGAGACGTAACGCGTCAGGGCCGGACTTCTGCCTATAGGCCAGGGAGACCCCTGAAAGGCAGGTAGAGACGTAACGCGTCAGGGCCGGACTTCTGCCTATAGGCCAGGGAGACCCCTGAAAGGCAGGTAGAGACGTAACGCGTCAGGGCCGGACTTCTGCCTATAGGCCCGGGAGACCCCTGAAAATGGAACACATTGAGGACACAGGACTCACGAAAAAATCTTTCACATTTGCATTAATGCGAAAAATGTTGCTCGTACATTGATGGAGGACTTAGACAGTAGAGAATTGAACTCACGACGCCTGTTGCTAGTGGGAATCTGATATACTTTTAAGGTATAACCATAAAAGTTTTCAATTTAAGAAAATGCTAAAGGATTTCCGTTTAATAATGTCGGGATATGACTTTATTACGAATAAAAATGAAAGGATTTATTGGTTTACCCTCCCACCTAGAAAATGTTTCGCCTGCGGTGCTTTTTCCCTGTCTTTGTGAATGTAATAATCCACCCATATAGTGACTCCAAAAACGAATACCAGGGAAAAAAATCCTTTCCTTTATAGGAAAAGGATGGAGAGGAATTTCTGAGAAGGAAAAAAGTTATGAGGGGTGGGGGTGGGTAGGAATCTGGGGTCGATGTATCCAAGAGTATCGGACGTATGAATCTATCCTTGTGGTGCGAGGCAATGTTCCGAGAGAGTCCTGCTGGAGAGGTCAAAAGATCTCTCTCAACCAGTCTCTCTCGATCCGGCCTGCCATACAGCTGATGGACAGACGCATCCACCGTGAAGGCCCGGACAAACCTCACCCCATGCTCCCGGGTACCCCTGCTAAATCACCAAATGTAGCGAATTAATTGAGGTGACCTATGGCAGAGGTGTTTGTTACCCAATAATTGTTTCCGGGGCGGCGGTACCTATACACAAAATGAACCACTCCCTTTGATTTTCCACTCCTTTCGCTCTCGTCACTTTAAACTAGTTGGGGATGCCATAGTCCTACAGGCTCCGAGATTATTGGGGAATTGGGACTAATGTGTGGTGTTCACAATCATTCTACAAGTATTTTAATATCTACTTATATAGGAGATAGCTACTATTACTACCTATTTATATTTTTAAAAACTCTCTAAATTCGACAAAATATTAACAAGAATATTTAATTTTGGACATTGTGTAGTACATTTGAGTATTGCGAATTTTTATAATTATTTTAAAGTTTAAATGTTTTGTTCAATTTGGGAATCAAGTATGTAGATACCGCCGCCCAGGGAACCATTTATTGGATAAACAACACCTCTGCCATAGATCACCCCAAGTTGTTCGCTACGTTAAGTGACTTAGCAGGGGTGCCCGGATTCACGGACTGAGTTTATTTGGGTTTTGGCAGCGGATGCGTCTGCCCATCAGCTGCATGACATGCCGGATCGGGAGGTAATGGTTGAGGAAGTCTCTTGGACTTCTCCAGCCGTAGGGTAGACTGGGGACGATTGAAACACGTTATGATTGAAACATCTCAATTTACTCGAAAACTATAATACCTAAGAGTGTGATACAATACTCGAAACTCCGTCAGGTCTGTTGGGACGTTTCTACAAAAGCGCAGAAGCCGGCGAGTGACTCAATCGTGCATAGGGGACATTATTGAATTTCGC
This sequence comes from Limnephilus lunatus, assembly GCA_917563855.2. Taxonomy (NCBI): domain Eukaryota; kingdom Metazoa; phylum Arthropoda; class Insecta; order Trichoptera; family Limnephilidae; genus Limnephilus; species Limnephilus lunatus. The sequence goes on along the minus strand of OU830592.1, from coordinate 108,305,926 downwards.
ACTAAAACGTAAATATTTAAGACATTATTGCTTATCTTATAACTCATTTTACTCTCGCAGCTTGACGAAATGTTTCATTATATTCTCTTCTTTATCTATTTAAGAGTATTTATAATGCATTTGCGTGGCGTTAATGTCTATTTAAAAGCCATGTTTTTGACTTTGAAGCAGAAAATGCAGCGTGGGGATGTTTGAAACAACTCGTGTGGGGATGATTGCAACGTTTCAATCATAACCATGTTTCAATCGTCCACACTGAGAGAAAATTTAAAAGTTATAATGAAAAAGGTCAGAAATTCAAATCATTAAGTATTATTCAAATTCAAATCATTAAGTCTAATGTACTTCTGTGATCTTGAATGGTGAACTTCTGTGATCTTAGTTGATGAAGTCGATCTCATTCGACCACATTCAACGTCACACACCCTCACGTGACAATTTAGTGATAACATATCTTTATTGATTTTTTTACATTTATAACTTTAAAAAAATCAACGTTAATAGTATACATTGTTTTATCAATTATGTAAGTACAAAACAGAGAAAAAAATTATGTTATGAAGAAAGTGTGTTCCCCTTCTCAAGAAACCGAGGTTGCAAACTATGATAAAAAAAACAGCCAACATTAATTTACCTATTTTGGGCTATCTTCAAAAGATTTAAGACAATTGGCATTTGATTTGACCACACGGTACAACCTAGCAAGGTCAGATTCATGGTACACAAATGGGATGGCCGGAATAGAATGGCTTCGAGGATTTTTGCACGCCATCCAGAATTTATTATCTATAAGATGTGCCCAAGCCACGAGTATAGCACAAGCAACAAGTTTTAATTGACATAATGTTGATGAATTTTTCAACAATTTAGCGAACGTTATGGATAGTTTTAAATTTGAACCAAAGGACGTCTATATGTAGATGAGACCGGTGTCACAACTGTTCAAAAACCTAATCGGTTTATAGCCAGGAGAGGAACTCGGCAAGTAGATGCAGTAACGTCGGCCGAACTAGGAACTTTCATTATGAAAGTTTCATAACTGTCCGTAGCGGCAAATGCAATTGGCAACTCAATTCCGCCGATGTTCACATTTCTACGTATCAATTAAGCCATTTTTTATAAGATAGTTCGATTGGTAGTATCGGTACCACGAACAAATCTGTCTGGATGCAAGAAGAAGATTTTACCAAATTTCTTATTCATTTTAAAAAATACACCATTTCGTCCTTAGATCGCAAAGTTCTTTTATAACTTGATAATCATTCATCGCGGTCGAATCCTACGAAATCAAAAAAGAATATTATTTTGTAAAATCAATATTTAGTCTTCAAACCATTCCAAAATGAACAGGCAAAAAAAACTACACCTAGAGACTCCGAAGAAGAAACCACAAATAAGATGACCAATGTATAGGAAAAGGGGCACTGGAATCCGAGGACAAAAAAAAGAAAAAAATCACCCTTCACATTGATAAAAAAAGTGCTTCGTAGTCCCCACTCTTTTCTACTTTGGTTTTCTGTATATTTCACTTCTACCGCATGTGAATTGCACACCCAGATTATTCTTTTCTTTTAATAGATAATATTTAATTGTTTAATAGATTTTAATGCCACTTAACAGATTATTTTAAAAAAAAATCTAAAATATTGCGATATTTTGTATAATGATTGTTATGAAAACATTGAACTTATTAAATCAGGTACTGATTACTATTATTAATATTGTCTATGGTTTTTTTTGACAGCCATATACTGGTGCAAATAGGCAGGAAGTGTTTTATTATGGCCTGGCTCAACACTTCCCCACGGGGTCTAGATGGGCTCAGACCTGGTGGGAACGCCACAGTGCCAAGTTGAAATATAAGTGAATTTTAAAAGTCGAGCGGAGCAAATGCTCTTTTAAATTAATCAAGGCATCCAATCCTGGATGATTATGAATAAAAAGTTCGTGTGCGAATCGCGATTAAATACGCATGGTGCGTGAAACAAGACCGGATCCGCGAACGTAAATCGCGTGTCGGCGTATTCCGGAGAATCGAGATTCCGTTTGTAGAATCGATGTGTCGGATGGTAATCCTCGCTCGCTTTGAACCTGTTGACTGTCGGGATCGAGTATTAATTACTTTTATATCGGATGAGATCCGTATTTGGGGGCGAGATCGCATTTCAAAGTCGCGCACGCCGTGGAAGTCACGCTAACACACGGATGGAAGGATACCGGAGGTAATCCACGGGGTCCCGGTATATTTCTGGCCTGTATACTGTACGAGAGACGAGCTGGCAGGCTGGATGCCGCTCTGAAGCAGTCGCGGAACCCTGGAGGAAGGCGTCCCCATCCATCGGTAGAAACATAGTAGATTAGGTTTAGTTATACGGTCAATGATGGGGGTAAGTTTTCACCTGTTTTGTAAATAACTTACCTATATTGAAATAGATTTTAAATGGTGTTATCAGAAGATCTTGCCTTTCATTGATTGTGATTACTTGTGAATAAGCACCTCATGCCCATCCCTGATGATGAGAACCCATGCCTTCCCGCTGAGTCAGCATACATTTACCGGTCCAGGCGAATGTTTGGCGTCCGAGTCTCCTAAGGAGACAAAGCTGACCACAGTGATGGCCATTATACACATTAATATATGTACCTACCTATAATCTTACACCCACTTAACAAGCGGTGTTTTAACATTAAACTCATCAATAGCCCTGCTCATCAAACCCTGCTACCGAAGGTAGCGTAGCAAATGGCGATATGTTATGCATAGCATATCATGATGTCACATCCCAAACCATAAATTCAATAAAATTTTATTTTTTCGACTTCTTAATTGTTGAATTTTACACACAAAAATGCTCTTAATTCAGAGGTAAATTCTACATTGTTATGATTGAAACAGTGTGATGGTTGAAACAAGCACTTTTGTATGAAAGCAAAAAACTTATTTTTAATGCCGTTCTATTCTGCTCTAGGATAATATCGCAGTAAAAGTATGTTGACTATGCCAAATACTCATAATAAGTATAACTAAGAGCACGTAAACATAAATAATAAAAAAAAATATTTTTGGTTGTTTCATTTCAAGACATTTATGTTTATAATTTTTAAAATACTTGTGATATGTTTAATCACTATTCATGATCTCATTGAGTACTATTTTAATAATGAAAAATTTTAACATTGATTAAAATTATTCCAATTATTCCATAGATATTTAGAGTGTTTCAATTATCCCCACATACTGTTTCAATCGTCCACACTATGGGGATAATTGAAACAGTTTTCCCCATTTTTATTTTATTTTTTATTTTATTTTATTTGGAAAACCAACAGTTTATAACCATAATGTTTGATGAAATACATATGTATAAAAATTTAACCAATAACAGGTTTTTACTGATGTATATTAAATTATTAAGTGCATAGGTATAAAGAAAAATAGTTAAATTAGGTTATGTGGTTGGGATGGTGGAAGGGAGGGGAAAGGGATGGATCTATTCTGTGTAAATAGTGGTATGTATGTGTAAATGTTATTTATTCATTCTAGATTTGAAAATGTTAGGTGCTGTGTTAAATAAGTCGAATTCACTGTATGTCATGTTAAAGATGAGTGAAGCGCGGTGAATGAATGTATTTTGTTTAGAGCATTGTGTGGTTTTGTCTTGTTTGTCTGATGGGCACTCTTAGTTGAATTCTTTCAAGTAATTCCGGACAATCTATCATAGAGGTAGCTATTTTTCGTAGAAATAGTTTCGTCTGCCAAATTTCTTCGACTTTCCAAAGAATATATCTTGAAGAATGTGGCTGACTCTTCATGGTTTAGATGAGGACGATAGCTCCGAAAATCAAGGTATCGTAGAAACCGGTTTTGCACTTTCTCAATCCTTTCTATGTGACATATGTACTTGGGATTCCAGATTTGAGAGGCGTACTCCAGAGAACTGCGTACGTACGCAAAGTAAAGTATTTTCATGGTTTTTACTTTTTTTAAATCTTTGCAGGTTCTAAGTACAAAGCCTAGAACCTTGGAAGCCTTTGATACCATGGATTCGATGTGGCGGTCAAAAAGTAGTTTCTGGTCTAACACTATTCCCAAGTCCTTGACCTCCGTCATTTTTGTTAGTACTGTACCGTTTAGGGCATAATTGAAAGTGTTCGGGTTTTTATTGCGGGTGAAACTGATGGCGCTGCATTTTTTAACGTTTATTTGAAGGTTGTGCTGTGCACAATAAATATTGAGACGATTAAGATCTTCTTGTATGCCGGTACAGTCGTTGGTACACGTGACAGGGGAAAATATTTTCATGTCGTCTGCGTACAACAACGTCCTGGAATGGCGAAAACATTTTCCAATGTCATTAATGTATATATTGAAGAGTAATGGTCCCAATAATGAACCTTGGGGTACTCCCGACGGTACGGTTACCCAGTCTGACTTGTAGCCACCGACAACTACTGCTTGGCTGCGGTTTGCTATATATGACGAGAGCCATCTGAGGAGGTCTCCATGTACGCCGATTTGTGAGAGTTTGATCAATAATATATCATGAATTACTAAATCAAAAGCTTTGCTGTAGTCTGTGTATATTGATCCATATTGTCTTGTAAGAATTCGGTGAACGTCTTTAAGTGGTCATTGTAGCATACCAGTACGAGTTGTGGCCATCCAATAAATTTAATTTGATAAATCGATAGATCATAGAATATCTGGTATAAACATCTTATCCATAATTACAAAAGAAATATTACTACACCTAGTTAAAGTAAAAGTGTTTCAACCATCGCCGGTCTACCATACTTCCCTAGTTTGCAACAAAGCTATACAATGGACTTCCACTGGCCATTAGATAAAACACAATTTATTTAAAATATTAATCAGGCATCAAGTCTCGGATCATCAGCCAAGACAGATCTAACATCAAAGGTTTTATCTAAACCAATTCATAAGTATGCATTTCCAAATGTAGGTATGTATTGAGTGCTTATTTTATTTTATTTTGAAGTATCAATACTTAAGTATTAATAGATAGGACCGAGATAAGCTCAACAGTTCTTCGTATCCAGTAATTGACGGCTACACCAAAACTTAACGAAAAATACTTTAAATTATACACAATTGTCTGCAAAATTGTAATTGCCACCCTTTAGAAAGAGTAGACTGTATTAGGTACCTAGGTGTAATTATTGATAAATATTTGAGATGGAACGACCATATTGATATGTTAACAAAAAATATCAGGAGACTTACCTATATTTTTAAAGAACTTCGTCATATATTGGATAAAGAGAAATTAATATCTGTCTATTATGCCTTAGTCCAATCTCGACTTTCTTACAATATAGTATGCTGGGGATCCTGTCTAAAGTCCAATGTAGAACCACTAAATATTGCTCTCAAATTAATTCTTAAAGTCATGTACAAAAAAATTTTCGTAATCCATCTAAACTACTTTACAAGGAATCTAATGTTATGTGTATAAAACAGCTGTACATCATTAAAATAATTTGTAGATTTTTTATCAATACTAAATCTGCAGAAAGAACCCAACAAACCCATACCACTAGAATTGGCTCAACAATGAACTTTGTGGCAATACATACTAAAACATCTTTTGGCCAAAGAAACTATTTATATCAGGCTCCACTTATGTTTAATATTCTGCCAGATTACATTAAGTCTTCCAATTCATTAACTACATTTAAAAATAATGTTTGTTCATATGAAGCAGTTACTTTGTGATGTGACATTATAATTTAAAATAAAACAATAACTTTGTTAACACCACTTTTATTTTTTATATACTTTGTTACGATACACCCTGTAGCGAATAGATTCAAGCCCTAGAGCACGGGACAAGCATACACAACTCGGTCTCTCCCCTCTTTCCCCCCTGTTTCCTGTTCCCCCTGCTTCCCTCCGCTTGCCCTGCCACTCGCGGATTCCGCCGCCAGCAGACGAGATTTGAGCGCCTTTGCGAACACACGTACGCGGCCTGTGGCCGAGCGACCGCTCCACTCAAATGTAGCCCGCGATGTTTATTGAAATAACTACGGGCTGGAGCCGGCTACGCCGTGCTGTAATAATTTCGGTTTGTTCGAACTAAGAAAGTGCCCTGGTTGAACTTCCACATGAGGCGAGGACCCTGCGAATCCACATGTAAGCTGTATCTTTGATTTCCTCTTTTAAATGTGTCCGTAATCAGCGAAATGTAGGGCCCCGCGAAAATCACCACTCGGAGAGTTTCGTTTCAGAGAGAGATAATGAGAGTTAAACACTTTAGCTAGGTTTGTGTAAATTGCATTTCTTGTATTGAATTGTACTGTAGAAACCTATGTACTGTGTTTGAATTTACAATACATGTCCTATTGATTTATTCTTGTTATTATTCTGCTACGGCAGGAGGATTATTGACCAGAGTGTATCCCGCCAGACGCCGGAAGGTAGGGAGAAATTCTATAGTCTTTAGCGACTTGCTCCCTGAATAGAGAGTGTCATTGTCTCCGCTGAGAGCTAGCCTGGGACATGTTAGGGCCCCCTTGGCCCCGGAGCTGGTGTTGGTTTGGTAGCCAACATCGGCGACCCTAACAACTGGCGCTATAACGTGAGGCTTGGAATTTTTTTTCTATCCCGGTCGCTTTGCGGGACATTACTTGTCGAAACCCTCCCCGCATAGCAACTGTTTTGTAAACATTAATTATGCCTTGATGTTCTGCACCCAGTGAACAATGAATTCTGTGAAAAAACCACAGAAATCTATGTGCAAATTGGATCCATAACACAGATCTGATTGAAACTATCAATTGCATCGCAGTTGAAACGACAGCCATTTTGGATACCCAAAACGCCAACCTTTGACCGGGAATTTAACTGCGCAGGCGTGCCCAAAACCAAGCAACGGTCATTCGCGCCAATCTCAACGGCAAATGTTTCACGCGATGTAAATATCTATTCCCTGAGTGCGCACGCAAATGCATTGTCGCGCGCCAAAACCCAACGGAAAAAAAAACCCGTTGGAGTGAAGCGAATAAATTGCCTGTTACCATGCAGCATTTATAATCGAAATCGCCTTTTATGACTAAATCGAATAACAATGAAGATTACCATTATAAATTTGGTTCTGGAACCCCAATTATTTTGTGGATTCTTTAATTAAAAATCTCACACTTACGTTTTTTCCTGCACAATACACTGTTAGGGTACCCCGATGTCGGCTACTAAACCAACACCAGGTCCAACACATCCCAGGCTAGCTCTCAGCGGGACAATGGTACTCTCTATTCAGGGGTGAGCCGCTCAAAGCTATGGAATTCCTCTCCGTCCTCCGGCGTCCCACGGGATCCACACTGGCCAACAATCCTCCCGCCGAAGCAGAATAATAACAAAGTTAAATCATTTAGACATGTATTGTAAACTCAAACACATACATAGGTTTCCACAGTACAATTCAATTACAAGAAATGCAAATTACACAAACCTAGCTAAAGTGTTTAACTCTCACTGACTCTCTCTCAAAACGAAACTCTCCGAGTGGTGATTTACGCGGGGGCCCTACATTTCACTGATTTACGGACAACATTTAAAGGGGAAATCAAGATACAGCTTACATGTAGGTTGGCAGGAACCTCGTCTCATGTGGCAGCTCCTTCAGGCACTTTCGTAGTCTAAATAGACCGAACTACAGTGGCAAAAGGCTGATTCTACTCAAAGGTATTTCAATAATACATCGCGGCCCCATTGAATTGGGTCCGCCGGCTACAAGTGGACCGCGTCCGTTCGCAAAGGCGCTCAGATCTTGTCTGACGAGCGCAGCGGGAGTGCCGAATGGCAGGGCACGGGGGAGAGGCAAGGAGAAACAGGAAACGGGGCGGGGAGAGGGGGCGGCCAGCTGTGGACTCGCTGCGTTCTCGAATCTAGTATTTACTTGCTTCAAGGGCGTATCGTAACACTTCCCCCCGCGCTCGGAAAAAAAGCGACGTGGCAATGGAGCTGTAGAAAAAAAAAATCCTCTTAAACTTCCATTGGGGTTTTTGAGAGATTCGTTGCTTGAGAGATGCCTAGCTAGAACATGCAATTTATGTTATAGTTTAGGTCACAATGTTTGTAGGGAATGGGTGAGGGGTACATACAATGTTTGGAAAAGAACAGTTTTGGTGAAAGTACATGGTGTGAAACAACATACAAGATTATGCAATTGAAAGATGACAATACATGGTTATGCAATTGAACAAAATAACAATACATGGTTATGCAATTGAAAAATAACAATTCATATTTGTACAATCGAAGAACAAAAAAAACAAGAATAAAAATGCCTGTGTGATTCTAAGGTTTCATTGGTCTGGGAGCTAAGTTTGCGAAGCGTGGATTTGTTTGGTTTCGGAGAATTTCGAAGAGGAGGACGTGGTTTCACAGATTCTAAGGATTACATTATCACTGTAATCAGACCCCTTTGAGATAACACTCAGAAGTACACTTGGGCCTTAGAAAACACTTGGTTTTGTCGAAGACGTCGAAGTTCATGAAGTGGAGACTGTGGTTGCTGTGCCGCGACTATGGTTACAGAGGTCATTGAAGAGGAGAATCCAGTGTCTGCAGACATGCCAGTACGAATCCTAAAGTGTTATTAAGGTAAACACGGATCGTATATAATGGTTATTGAAGCATAATGTAGCTCAACATAACTTGTATTGGTACGCATTCAGCGAATACTGGAGGTCAAGGTAATGATGGTTTACACATGACGATATATGCGTCACTGCATGACAGCGCAGGAGACGACGTGGTTGGCATTGATAGCAAGAGTAAGAACAAACCTAGGAGCTAGCGTGCCCAAAAGGTGGTTCAGAGTGTCATAATGTATAGTGGGACAACTCAACTTGCTGTGGCACGACAAAACAACATACATATGAGCGGTATGGTCTGTGCTTTCAGGAACAAATGCGTAGAAAAATTGCAGCAGGAGGGACCTAGTAACCACAGCGCGTGCTGTCAGGAAGTGAAGCTCAGCTTGGCTGTTGGTGATGACATCCGCCTGGGCTTCTTTTTAATCCGGGAGAAATTATTATTAGAGCAAAATTCTTGAAGTTTACCTGCCTAGGGACCAATGAAGAAAAGGTTTGGAGAGAAACAAAATGTGTCCAGATAATGAAATAAACGAAGTTTTAACCACCGACCCAGAGAGTGACGAAGAGAGAGTTTTCTAACTACATTGTGATTACATGAACATTTTCCTTTACCAGAATGACTTGGCGTTTGCCGAGTGACAATATGTCTTGGTTAAAAAAACAACCGGCCTTCCATGGCCTATGTTAACATAAAGGTGGTAACATTTTTTGTAGAATTTCAAAAAACAAGACAAAGAAGTCGTGAATGAGTCACGGTAAAAGCAGAGAAACCAATTCATGAATAAAGGTTGTCAAAAAGGAGACAGACGGTACGCCAAGTGCATATCGTACATTTCCAACATTCATGAATGTGTTTCGTAAAATTGAGAAAAGAGAACAAAAGGTGAGACATATGCAGAGAGTGAGGGAGAAAGCCTGCTGATAATTGGTCAATTTACCGATTCGTACTCCCAGTGAGGGCGAATTATGGTCAACAACAGATTTTCTTCTTCATAACATATACCTGAGAACATGATGGTGAGGAGGAAGGAAAGGAAAAGGAAAGGAGTTGAGTGACGAAACTTGCTAGAGACTGGACTAATTTCCACTTCAAACTCCATGTGAGAATGAAACATGATCAACCAGCAGATTTCCTGACTCTTTACAATTGTTAAAAGGATGAGGAGAAATTTGAATACACATTATTAAAGAGACTAATCTTTTGCGTGTATTGGGCAAAAGATTAGGGGTCATTTTAAAAAACTCCTGCGTGATTGTGAGAAAAGACAGACCCTTGCTCCAATTTCACAAACCTGGGGGTTTTCTTATCCGTTCCCCAGACAACGAGTTGGGTGGTTTTGTGCTCAATCGATTAACTCCCACAGCACTATGCCCCATAGTTAGCAGTGAAGCTACAAACTAGTCCTTTTGGGATAGTAGATATTCCTGGGCTTCTTTCCTTTTTGCAAAGAAGTAAAAAAACAGGAGGTCCACGGGCATTGGCGTTGAATGACAACAAAGGGTTGTGGACTACATTTCGTAGATCGCACACAAAAGGTTTGATATTATTTCGTTCGCACGACTCATGGTAAGTGTTTTAACGTCTCCACGTATAGTGTACAAAAACATGTAAGTACATACAAGATAAAACTCAATTATAGACAGAAGTCAAGAGTTTATACAATGCCTCTTAAAGAAGATGGCAAGGCCGATATTATGTCGTTCGCACGAATCACGGTAAGTGTTTTAACGTCTCCACGTCTCGTGTACAAGGGTAGTACACAATTATACATACAAGCGGTACTCATGACAAATTAATGACACACGACCAAAATACAAGAGCGGTACTCATGACAAATTAATGACACACGACCAAAATACAAAAGCGGTACTCATGACAAATTAATGACACACGACCAAAATACAAAAGCGGTACTCATGACAAATGAATGACACACGACCAACTCAATAACATTTAGCTATGAGCAAAAGTGATTATGACGAACTTCTCGTATCGTGGCAGGTATTTTAAGGATCCCTCCTATAACGGTGGATGTTCTAAGGATCTCTCCTATGACGGTAGGTTACGTTTAAATACAACACAATAAACGTTAACGATGCATGATTTACCACATTTTATAAAGATTCGTTAGATTAACTAACTCCGTAGCCCAAGAGCGTACGATAGGATAACAAGGAGGTAAGCAATTTAATGTTACTTCGTGTTACAAAGTACAAGGGTGATGGCAGAGTATAATTCTACTTACACCAAGTATTTAAAACAAAGACAGACCTATAATGGTTTTACATACTGTCTGTTGTGGCAACCTACAGTGAGGGAGACCAAAGAAAAGGGACCAATTACGGTTTTACATACCCTTTGTGCAGTTACAAACATACCAGGTTATGTGCAATTTGGGTTGCAAATACTTGGTTAAATGGACACCTAAAAGTTGTGAATTCCAAAATCAGGATGACCATAAGGTTTTATTAACCTGTCTCGTAGGGTTGAAACGTGTCATATAAGACATACGTAACGTACAAGCAAAAAAACAAAATAACAAAAAAGCAGTGGCTTTGTTATAACAACCAAAGACCGGATGATTCGGTTTTACGTACTTTAGTTGAAACGAGCCAAATTGATTTATATACAGGGTTATAAAGACCAATCATTGGTTTTATAAATACGAGTTCCAAAATGGACGTGTCGATATCCAATTTGGGTACATGAGCATGAATTTGGGTAGGACGCCATCAATTTTTAATTTAAGAGGAAAAAATTGAAAAAAACTTGTATACACGAGGGGCGACTATGTAAGTAACCACTGTTTGATTTTCATGCTAGAGATACCTCGGAAGGTTTTACAACTCATGATGAACAAAATGAAAGGAAAAAAAAATTGTAAAAATAGTTAACTGGTTCTGAGTCGGAATTTAACACTTTGGAATTTACAAAACCCGACTTCTAGAACGACACGCCGATGGGCAATTGTCAACTACTTTACATGAACAAAATAAACAGGTGAGAAAGTTCCTTTCCACACGACAAAAATGCAACAAAAAAATAGGAGAAAAATTATAAAATTGCATGACAAGGCAGGGTATGACATGGCATGAACATTGCGTAGTGTATGTGTTGAGACAATAAATGGGCTCGCGACTTCCCAAACATTGAAACTCGAAAAGTGTCTCCGTTCCAAAGTGATCAGTTTTAGAACAGGTGAAAAAAAATAAAAGAAAAAAATTGCCGTGAGGGAAAGAAAAAACAGTGCAAAGACAACATTTGAAAGTAACTTCAAGGAGAGTACGCATTAATTTACAAAATAATTTACAACTTGTTTCATTTACGAAACGATGGGCATGTGATTGACACAATACACGCCTGATGTAGTAAGACTTTGTAAGCTTACAAAAAGGTGATGTACATATTGGATCATTTTACGTTTGCTGAGATAGTGGGGGCAGTTTTACTTGACTCCTCACTTCCAGACTTTACAATGTCCTTAATGTGGTAATTACCAATGTGCTTTCCAGATGAGTCAGACAAGGAGTACACTAGGTCTGATATTTTCCTTAGGACTTTGGCCTTCACGAAACGTGGTGCCAGCTTGGCAGAGAAATACATGGCTCCTTGGGAAAGTGTGTTGTTCTTTCTCCAAACTATGTCTCCTGTATTGAAGGTGACATGTTTTCTACGTAAGTTATATCTGTCCGCACTCTTTTGGTGAGCCAGGAGCAAAGCATCAGTGACTTCACTGTAAATGGCCGACAGTTCTTCCAAGCGATGGGCATAGTCTGCGGTAGGGTTGCTTGTGGTGGCAGATGACGTAGGAAAGTTTGTGTCCCTATGTAGAGAACCATGGACGACTTGTTCCATACCGTGTTTTAAAAAGAAAGGTGTGTAACCAGTGGCCAGATTAACAGTGTTGTTCATAGCGGCCTGAATTTTATCTAGGTTTTTACACCAAGTGCGTTGATATTTATCAACTAGAATAGCTAGAGCTGTGTTGATTGTTTGGTTGTAACGTTCGACAGTGTTATTTTGGGGAGTGTACAAGGTGTTATAATAAATGTCCTTGATTCCGTATTTGGCAAGAAATTCTTTGAATTCCTGGGCAATAAACTGTTTTCCGTTATCAACAATTACGGTTCTGGGTGTTCCGTAAGGTATAAAAATGTGTTTTTCCAGAAGTTTGATGATGGCGGACGCATTGGCTCTTTTTAAAGGGAAGATCCAACAGAATTTGGTGAAAACATCCACTACACTAAGTATGTGCATGTGTCCGGCATAACTTCGAGGAAAAGGTCCGACGAGGTCCATTGACAATGACTGTAGGGGTCTGTCGGCACGTTTGGGGTTACCCATTAGGCCGGCAGGTGCTGCCGTGCTATGTTTATAAGCTTTACAAGTTTCACATTTAGAGATGTAATTGCGAATTTGTTTGAAAAGACCAGGCCAGTAATACTTCAAGGAAATCTTTTTATACGTCTTGAAAGTTCCTGGGTGTATAGAGTCGGGAGCACTATGATTGTCAATTATTATTTGTTCTCTTCCTTCGAGGGGAACGACAAGTTTCCAAGAGTAATCTTCGAGGATGGATAGTGGTACCTTGCAATTACGGTATAGTTGTCCTTTTTTTATGATAAAATTAGGAAACTTTTGTTGATTATTTTTACAACCTTCGAAGATTTTCAAGTACCATTCATCTTTTGTAGATGGAGGGGGGGCAATTGTGTCAACATTTAATGAAGCCAATTCAATTCTTGAAAGAGCGTCAGGAACAATATTGTCCGCGCCTTTACGGTGTACAACATCAAAATTGAATTGAGACAAACGGGAGGCCCAACGAGCGAGTCTACCGGAGGGATTACTTAAAGAGATCAGCCATTTCAAACTACTATGGTCTGTGACTATAGTAAATTTGCTACCGTCTATGTAACCGCGGAAATGGTGAACAGAATCCAATACAGCCAATAACTCCTTTTCGGTAATTCCGTAGTTTTTCTCGTGTTTATTTAATGTACGGGAAAAATACGCTACAGGGTGTTCGCCATCTGGGAATTCTTGAGTTAGGACTCCACCGATTCCTACGTTGGAGGCATCCGTGTGGAGGGTAAAAGAGAGTGCAAAATCCGGGCAATTCAGAACGGGGGCTTTTTGAAGGGCATTTTTTAAAGTTGTAAACGCTTCTTCAGTTTCAGCAGACCATCGGAAGTTGCTAACACCTTTACGGGTGCCGGTAATTTTATTTAAGGGGGCTGCAATTGTGGAAAAGTCTTTGATGAATCTTCTGTAGTAACCTGCAAGTCCAAGGAAACCTTTGACTTCCTTCGCGTTTTTGGGTCGGGGAAAATTTGCCATGGCTTCCACCTTAGCGGGGTCTGTTCTTAGACCTTTTTCGTCGACAATGAATCCCAAATAACGTAAACGGGACTTACAGAATTCAGACTTCTTCAAGTTGATGGTTAAACCAGCGAACTTGAGTTGTTGAAAAACCTTTTCCAACATTAATAGGTGTTTTTCAAAGGTGTCGCTGACGATGATGAGGTCGTCAAGGTAACAAAACAGGCTGTTATCGACTTCAGGACCGAAGAGTTTGTCCATCAGTCTTTGTAATTCGGCGGGGCTGTTCTTTAGACCAAAGGGTAATCTTTTAAAATGGAACATTCCCCTACCAGGTACAACGAAAGCAGTTTTTTCACACGATTCTGCGTCCAAAGGTATTTGCCAAAAAGCTTTGCTTAGGTCAACAGAGGAGATGAACTTGGCGTTGCGCAGTTTGTCTAAGGTCGCGTGGACGTAAGGTAAGGGGTATGCGTCAGCTTCCGTACAAGAATTTAAACGTCTACTGTCGAGACAGAAACGTGCGGAGCCATCTTTTTTAGAAGCCAAAAGAGTTGGGTTGGTCCATGCACTTCTGCTGGGAACCACCACACCCATTTTTAACATTTCGTCAAGTTCTTTTTCCAAAAGTTTAAGCTTTTGGGGGGCTAAATTGTAATAACGTTGCTTTATGGGTGGGCCATTGGTTTTAATGTGGTGTTCTACCAAATTTGTCAAACCCAATCCACATTTTTCGAAAGATATTGATTCGAATTTATTGACCATTTCCTTTAGTTGGAGAGCTTGGTCCGTGCTTAAATTTTCGTGAGGTATTATTGTGCGGATCTCACTAATTTGAGCAGCAGTGGAGGTTTCGCCAAGAGTATTAAATACTTGTGGAGCAACGTTAAAAGCCTTCCAGAAGTCAACGCCAAGGATGAAATTCTGGGATATAGAGGGCACTATTAGAAAATTGATTGTAATTATTTTATTGTTACAATTAATTGGTAGTGCGAGGGTACCGATGACCGGCTGGGAAACATTATCCGCAGTCGTCAGGTGTGTTGTTTGTGGCGAAATTTTAAAATCACTGTTAACAAAAGGCAGGTGAGCATTGTTGCCAAGACAGCTGACAGATGCACCGCTATCAAGTAATCCGGAAAAGGGCACATTGTTAACAGAGAAAAGAGCATAGGGTCTCCCATCTTTAGCTTGTTTGCAACAAACCGAGGAAACATTTAAGGTCTGGTTAAAATACTTAATGTGTGATAACCAATCAGTCCATTCTTTAGACCTTGGTTCAGAATGGGTGCCTGAGAGGTTATTATTTAGTTTTTTGGCCTCTTCATGTAGAAATTTGGTGGGGGCTTGGAGAAATCCACCTGAGGTCTGACATCGCTTGGGTTTTGTAACCTTTCTGCATTGTGCCTTGATCTCTTAAAAATGTTGCGCAGTTCGTCGCGTGGAGGAGAGCGGTCCCTAGAGTGGTGTCTCTTGGAGGTTCGGGGTTCCTTGGATTCCAGAAGTCTTGCTTGCTTGAAACAAGTAGCGGCCAGGTGGCCTACTTTTTTGCAAAAGGAGCACACTTTTTTGTTGTCGAATTCTGGCTTTAAACCAGAGGAACGGCTTGGCACAACCACATTATTCGACACATTCTTTATGTTCTTCCTATCCTGGTATGATTCCAGGAGGAGACAGACTTCGTTTAGCTGGGCCAGGGATGCAATTTTCTGTGAGGTGATGATGTTCTCGTATTTGCTTAAAAGGCCATCAGTTATGACTGGTAATAGTTCAGCTTCCGGAACAGGATGTGAAAGCTTGATGTTGATGGACTCAGCCCTTTCTATGAATGTTGCCACAGGTTCATTTACTAGTTGTTTAATAGATAGTAAAGATAATTTGATCCGGTGCTGGGCCTCCTTTTTTCCAAAGCTAGAGATTAGGGCAGCTCTGAGATTATTCCAATCCTTGCATTTAGTCTTTTGGATGCGGTGCCACGGAATTAATTCTGGGGAGATGAGTTCTATAAAGTTTCTCCGTAGAATCTCGAATGGGATATTTTTGATTGTAGCCGTTTCTTCGATACGGTCAATGAAATCCAGCACATCGGAGACGCCATTATATTTGACTTTCCAAGAGGATAAATCGTAAGTTTTATCTTGTGTCAAGATGGGTGCGACGTCCTGTTTTATCATTACATGCGGCGTAGGTTCTTTGTCAAGATTATCCAAAACTTGCGTAGCCGAACGTGAATTATTTTCGTTGAAGGGGGCGAGGTTTATTCTCCTAATGTACTTTTTGTTGAATAAAAGTGCATATGCCTTCAATGTAGATTTAGATTTGCTTGATGGCGAGAGTCCTCTATCCCTTAAAGCGGCTTGTAAGTGGGCTTTGGATAAACTATGCACATTGGGAATGGTACCCAAGTTGGATGGTGTAATAGCTTGCTTGTTCTCCATTGTGAGTTTCCTGGGTGGTGAGGAGAAGAAAAAAAAATTGGCCAGGGGTTTCCTTTAGAAAGCGCAAAATTAATTTTTGTGAGGCACTTTTCACTTGGTGAACACTGTTGGCACTTCCAAAATATGTTTGGTATACGTGACACCAGAATTCTTGTCAAGGGGAAGCAGACGAGAAAAAATTTTGCGTGGAAAGACCTTAGTGGTAAAGGTTTTTGTATTTCACTGACCACTTTTGAGAAAACTGTGAAATTCACAAGTATTTATTTATTTTAGAAAAATTTTGCCAGGACTGACCTTTAGAAAACAGGTTTTTTATTTTCACAAATCACTTTGCACTGAGAAAGGCACTAAAGTTCACAAAAGGCACTTTTCTGGCAAATAAAGGACAAACTTCCGGATGAAAATGACTGAATATGGGGTTTATTGCATCTAACCATATTAAAATTATTTTATTTATTCATGGAATCAGTCATTGGCTTTATTATTATTCCACTTTTCACTTATGTAAGGGAAAAAACACAATTCACTTTCACTTATGCTGAAAAAAAACAGTACCTATAATGTATAATGGGGAAAGAAAGTCATTATTTTGTCCATTTGGAGAAACATTAAGTTGTGCTAATTTGACAGACACAAGTGGGCCAATTGGTATATTGTGCAGAAATAATAAAAATACGTAAGTCCTAAATTTTCATTAAGGAATTCGCAAAATAACTGGGGTTCCAGAATCAAATTTATAATAATGATTTCCGTTGGTATCCCGGTTCAGTCATAAAAAACGGTTTGGATTTAAAACGCAGCCTAGCAACAGTCCGTTGGGATATCGGCGGGAACAAGGCATTTGCGCGCGCAATCCGGAATATCGCGTGAAACAAAGGCCGTTAGATTTGGTGCGGATTGCTGTTGCTACGCGCTCGTTGTTTGGTGACGCGTGCGCAATCAGATTCGCGGACAAAGGCTGGCGCTTCGGGTATTCAAAATGGCCGTTGTTTCAACTTGCGATGCAATTCATAATTCCAATCAGATCTGTTATGGATCTAATTTACATATTGGTTTCTGTGGTTTTTTCACAGGATTCACTGTAGAATAACAAGGCATAATTAATGTTTACAAAACAGTTGTTATGCGGGGAGGATTTCGACAAACAAGGGTCCCGCAAAGCGACCGGGACAGAGAAAAAAAATTCCAACTCCACGTTTGGGCGACAGTTGTTAGGGTACCCCGATGTCGGCTACTAAACCAACACCAGGTCCAACACATCCCAGGCTAGCTCTCAGCGGGACAATGGTACTCTCTATTCAGGGGTGAGCCGCTCAAAGATATGGAATTCCTCTCCGTCCTCCGGCGTCCCACGGGATCCACACTGGCCAACAATCCTCCCGCCGAAGCAGAATAATAACAAAGTTAAATCATTTAGACATGTATTGTAAACTCAAACACATACATAGGTTTCCACAGTACAATTCAATTACAAGAAATGCAAATTACACAAACCTAGCTAAAGTGTTTAACTCTCACTGACTCTCTCTCAAAACGAAACTCTCCGAGTGGTGATTTACGCGGGGGCCCTACATTTCACTGATTTACGGACAACATTTAAAGGGGAAATCAAGATACAGCTTACATGTAGGTTGGCAGGAACCTCGTCTCATGTGGCAGCTCCTTCAGGCACTTTCGTAGTCTAAATAGACCGAACTACAGTGGCAAAAGTCTGATTCTACTCAAAGGTATTTCAATAATACATCGCGGCCCCATTGAATTGGGTCCGCCGGCTACAAGTGGACCGCGTCCGTTCGCAAAGGCGCTCAGATCTTGTCTGACGAGCGCAGCGGGAGTGCCGAGTGGCAGGGCACGGGGGAGAGGCAAGGAGAAACAGGAAACGGGGCGGGGAGAGGGGGCGGCCAGCTGTGGACTCGCTGCGTTCTCGAATCTAGTATTTACTTGCTTCAAGGGCGTATCGTAACAACACCAATAGGCCCACTTGTTGTGTCTGTCGAAATTAATACAATTTATACTCCACCAAATGGACAAAATAATGATTTTCTTTCCCTATTCTATGTTATAGGTACCGTATATTTTTTTTTCAGCATAAGTGAAAGTAAATTGTGTTTTTTCCCTTACATAAGTGAAAAGTGGAATAATAATAAAGCCCATGATTGGTTCCATGAATAAATAAAATAATTTTAATGTGGTTGACTTAATGAATCCCATATTCAGTTATTTTCATCCGGAAGTTTGTCCTTTATTTGCCAGAAAAGTGCCTTTTGTGAATTTTAGTGCCTTTCTCAGTGCAAAAGTGATTTGTGAAAAATAAAAACCCTTTTTCTAAAGGTCAGTCCTGGCAAAATTTTTCAAAAATAAATAAATACTTGTGAATTTCACAGTTTTCTCAAAAGTGGTCAGTGAAACACAAAAACCTTTACTACTAAGGTCTTTCCACGCAAAATTTTTTTTTCTTTTTCTTTCCTTTGACAAAATTCTGGTGTCATGTATACCAAATTGTAATATGGAATTTCTATAACCATATTTTGGAAGTGCCAACAAGTGTTTACCAAGTGAAAAGTGCCTCACAAAAATTAATTTTGCGCTCACTAAAGGAAACCCCTGGCCATTTTTTTTTCTCACCACCCAGGAAACTCACAATGGAGGACAATCAAGCTATTACACCATCCAACTTGGGCACCATTCCCAACGTGCACAGTTTATCCAAAGCCCACTTACAAGCTGCTTTAAGGGATAGAGGACTCTCGCCATCAAGCAAATCTAAATCTACACTAAAGGCATATGCACTTTTATTCAACAAAAAGTACATTAGGAGAATAAACCTCACTCCCTCCAGCGAAAATAATTCACGTTCGGCTACGCAAGTTTTGGATAATCTTGACAAAGGACCTATGCCGCAAGTAATGATAAAACAGGACATCGCACCCACCTTGACACATAATAAAACTTACGATTTATCCTCAGGGAAAATCAAATACAACGGTGTTTCCAAGAACATTCCATCGGATGTGCTGCGGAGAAAGTTTATAAAAATTATTTCGCCGGAATTAACCCCTTTGCTCCGCATTCAAAAAGCAAAATGCAAAGATGGGGTTCTGCACAAAACAGCACTGTGTGTCATCACATTTTTTTTTGTAAGCTTACAAAGTCTTACTACGTCAGGCGTGTAATGTGTCAATTACATGTCCATCGTTTCGTTAATGAAACAAGTTGTAAATTATTTTGTAAATTAATGCGTACTCTCATTGAAGTTACTTTCAAATGTTGTTTTTGCACTGTTTTTCTTTCCCTCACGGCAATTTTTTTTCTTTCTTTATTTTTTCACCTGTTCTAAAACTGATCACTTTGGAACGGAGACACTTTTCGAGTTTCAATGTTTGGGAAGTCGCGAGCCCATTTATTGCCTCAACCCTTACACCATGCAATGTTCATGCCATGTCATATCCTGCCTTGTCATGTAATCTTGTAATTTTTCTCCTATTTTTTGTTGCATTTTTGTCGTGTGGAAAGGAACTTTCTCACCTGTTTATTTTGTTCATGTAAAGTAGTTGACAATTGCCCATCGGCGTGTCGTTCTAGAAGTCGGGTTTTGTAAATTCCAAAGTGTTAAATTCCGACTCAGAACCAGTTAACTATTTTTACGATTTTTTCCCTTTTATTTTGTTCATCATGAGTTGTAAAACCTTCCGAGGTATCTCTAGTATAAAAATCAAATAGTGGTTACTTACATAGTCGCCTCCCGTGTATATAAGTTTTTTCAATTTTTTCTTCTTAAATTAAAAATTGATGGCGTCCTACCCAAATTCATGCTTATGTACCCAAATTGGATATCGACACGTCCATTTTGGAACTCGTATTTATAAAACCAATGATTGGTCTTTATAACCCTGTATATAAATCAATTTGGCTCGTTTCAACTAAAGTACGTAAAACCGAATCATCCGGTCTTTGGTTGTTATAACAAAGTCACCTTTTTGTTATTCTGCTTTTTTGCTTTTACGTTACGTATGTCTTGTATGGCACGTTTCAACCCTACGGGACAGGTTAATAAAACCTTATGGTTATCCTGATTTTGGAATTCACAACTTTTAGGTGTTCATTTAACCAAGTGTTTACAACTTAAAAATTGTACATCACGCGGTACGTTTGTAGCTATACAAAAGGTATGTAAAACCACAACCGGTCCTTTTGTTTTCCTCACTAAAGGTTGCTACAATAGGCAGTTTGTAAAACCATTGTAGGTCTGCCTTTGTTTTAAATACTTGGTGTAAGTAGAATTATACTCTGCCATCACCCTTGTACTTTGTAACACATGAAGTAACATCAAATTGTCTATCTTCTCTGTCGTACGCTCTTGGGCTACGGAGTTAGTCAATCTAACAAATCTTCATATTATGTGTTAAAACAAGCATCGTTAACGTTTATTGTGTTGTATTTAAACGTAACCCACCATTATAGTAGAGATCCTTAGAACATCCACCGTCATAGGAGGGATCCTTAAAATACCTGCCACGATACGAGAAGTTCGTCATAATCACTTTTGCTCATAGCTAAATGTTATTGAGTTGGTCGTGTGACATATTTGTCATGAGTACCACCCTTTCTGTACAATGTATTTTGGTCGTGTGTCATTCATTTGTCATGAGTACCGCTTTTGTATTTTGGTCGTGTGTCATTAATTTGTCATGAGTACCGCTTGTGTGTATAATTGTGTACAACCCTTGTACACGAGACGTGGAGACGTAATAACAATACTTACCGTGATTCGTGCGAACGACATAATATCGGCTTTGCCATCTTCTTTAAGAGGCATTTTATAAACTCTTAACTTCTGTCTATAATTGAGTTTTATCTTGTATGTACTTATGTACATGTTTTTATTTATTATTGTTATACCCCCATAAGGGCTTTTACATAGATTATAAATAAGTTTTACAAAAGTTATCGAGTTAGTATTTATACCAAAGTTATAAAGTGAAAAATTTAAAAATAGTATATACAAGAAGTTTATGAAGAAAATGGCGTAAAAAAATATTTTAAACAATATAATATTTGAGTTATCCAGTTAGAGTGAGTTAGTTATGAGTTATCTAGTTAGTCCAGTTGAGTTATGAGTTATCCAGTTAGTTTTGTTCACTATACGTGGAGACGTTAAAACACTTACCGTGATTCGTGCGAACGACATAATATCGGCTTTGCCATCTTCTTTAAGAGGCATTGTATAAACTCTTAACTTCTGTCTATAATTGAGTTTCATCTTGTATGTAGTTACATGTTTTGTACACTATACGTGGAGACGTTAAAACACTTACCATGAGTCGTGCGAACGAAATAATATCAAACCTTTTGTGTGCGATCTACGAAATGTAGTCCACAACCCTTTGTTGTCATTCAACGCCAATGCCCGTGGACCTCCTGTTTTTTTTACTTCTTTGCAAAAAGGAAAGAAGCCCAGGAATATCTACTATCCCAAAAGGACTAGTTTGTAGCTTCGCTGCTAACTATGGGGCATAGTGTTGTGGGAGTTAATCGATTGAGCACAAAACCACCCAACTCGTTGTCTGGGGAACGAAAAAGAAAACCCCCAGGTTTGTGAAATTGGAGCAAGGGTCTGTCTTTTCTCACAATCATGTAGGAGTTTTTAAAATGACCCCTAATCTTTTGCCCAATACACGCAAAAGATTAGTCTCTTTGATATAATGTGTATTCAAATTTCTCCTCATCCTTTTGACAAATGTAAAGAGTCAGGAAATCTGCTGGTTGATCAAGTTTCATTCTCACATGGAGTTTGAAGTGGAAATTAGTCCAGTCTCTAGCAAGTTTCGTCACTCAACTACTTTCCTTTTCCTTTCCTTTCTCCTCACCATCATGTTCTCAGATTTATGTTATGAAGAGGAAAATCTGTTGTTGACCATAATTCGCCCTCACTGGGAGTGCGAATCGGTAAATTGACCAATTATCAGCAGGCTTTCTCCCTCACTCTCTGCATATGTCTCACCTTTTGTTCTCTTTTCTCAATTTTACGAAACACATTCATGAATGTTGGATATGTACGATATGCACTTGGCGTACCGTCTGTCTCCTTTTGACAACCTTTATTCATGAATTGGTTTCCCTTTGCCGTGACTAGTTCACGATTCTTCGTCTTGTTCTTTGAAATTCTACAAAAATGTTACCACCTTTATGTTAACATAGGCCATGGAAGGCCGGTTGTTTTTTAACCAAGACATATTGTCACTCGGCAAACGCCAAGTCATCCTGGTAAAGGAAAATGTTCATGTAATCACAATTTAGTTAGAAATCTCTCTCTTCGTCACTCTCTGGGTCGGTGGTTAAAATTTCGTTTATTTCATTATCTGGACACATTTTGTTTCTCTCCAAACCTTTTCTTCATTGGTCCCTAGGCAGGTAAACTTCAAGAATTTTGCTCTAATAATAATTTCTCCCGGATTTAAAAAGAAGCCCAGGCGGATGTCATCACCAACAGCCAAGCTGAGCTTCACTTCCTGACAGCACGCACTGTGGTTACTAGGTCCCTCCTGCTGCCATTTTTCTACGCATTTGTTCCTGAAAGCACAGACCATACCGCCCATATGTATGTTGTTTTGCCGTGCCACAGCAAGCTGAGTTGTCCCACTATACATTATGACACTCTGAACCACCTTTTGGGCACGCTAGCTCCTAGGTTTGTTCTTACTCTTGCTATCAATGCCAACCATGTCGTCTCTTGCGCTGTCATGCAGTGACGCATATATCGTCATGTGTAAACCATCATTACCTTGACCTCCAGTATTCGCTGAATGCGTACCAATACAAGTTATTTTGAGCTACATTATGCTTCAATAACCATTATATACGATCCGTGTTTACCTTAATAACACTTAGGATTCGTACTGGCATGTCTGCAGACACTGGATTCTCCTCTTCAATGACCCCGTAACCATAGTCGCGGCACAGCAACCACAGTCTCCACTTCGTGAACTTCGATGTCTTCGACAAAACCAAGTGTTTTCTAAGGCCCAAGTGTACTTCTGAGTGTTATCTCAAATGGGTCTGATTACAGTGATAATGTAATCCTTAGAATCTGTGAAACCACGTCCTCCTCTTCGAAATTCTCCGAAACCAAACAAATCCACGCTTCGCAAACTTAGCTCCCAGACCAATGAAACCTTAGAATCACACAGGCATTTTTTGTTTTTGCTTTTTGTTCTTCTATTGTACAAATATGAATTGTTATTTTTCAATTGCATAACCATGTATTGTCATCTTTCAATTGCATAACCATGTATTATTGTTTCTCAATTGCATAACCTTGTATGTTGTTTTACACCATGTACTTTTACCAAAACTGTTCTTTTCCAAACATTGTATGTACCCCCCACCCATTCCCTACAAACATCGTGACCTAAACTATAACATAAACTGTATGTTCTAGCTAGGCATCTCTCAAGCAACGAATCTCTCAAAAACCCCGATGGAAGCTTAAGAGGTTTTTTTTTCCTACAGCTCCATTGCCACGTCGCTTTTTTTCCAAGCGCGGGGGGAAGTGTTACGATACACCCTGTAGCGAATAGATTCAAGCCCTAGAGCACGGGACAAGCATACACAACTCGGTCTCTCCCCTCTTTCCCCCCTGTTTCCTGTTCCCCCTGCTTCCCTCCGCTTGCCCTGCCACTCGCGGATTCCGCCGCCAGCAGACGAGATTTGAGCGCCTTTGCGAACACACGTACGCGGCCTGTGGCCGAGCGACCGCTCCACTCAAATGTAGCCCGCGATGTTTATTGAAATAACTACGGGCTGGAGCCGGCTACGCCGTGCTGTAATAATTTCGGTTTGTTCGAACTAAGAAAGTGCCCTGGTTGAACTTCCACATGAGGCGAGGACCCTGCGAATCCACATGTAAGCTGTATCTTTGATTTCCTCTTTTAAATGTGTCCGTAATCAGCGAAATGTAGGGCCCCGCGAAAATCACCACTCGGAGAGTTTCGTTTCAGAGAGAGATAATGAGAGTTAAACACTTTAGCTAGGTTTGTGTAAATTGCATTTCTTGTATTGAATTGTACTGTAGAAACCTATGTACTGTGTTTGAATTTACAATACATGTCCTATTGATTTAATCTTGTTATTATTCTGCTACGGCAGGAGGATTATTGACCAGAGTGTATCCCGCCAGACGCCGGAAGGTAGGGAGAAATTCTATAGCCTTGAGCGACTTGCTCCCTGAATAGAGAGTGTCATTGTCTCCGCTGAGAGCTAGCCTGGGACATGTTAGGGCCCCCTTGGCCCCGGAGCTGGTGTTGGTTTGGTAGCCAACATCGGCGACCCTAACAACTTTATGCATAAAGTATATAAAAAATAAAAGTGGTTTTATCGAAGGAAGCAAATACTTTGTGGTGTGATATTATATATTAAATGAAGAAACACACTTGGTAAAACACCACTTTATTAGAATTAATAATTATTTGACAGCCAACCCAGGTTTCGCTTAGCTCAAGCTTCATCATGGCTATTACATTGGCTAATAGCCCTGATGAAGCTTGAGCTAAGCGAAACCTGGTTGGCTGTCAAATAATTATTAATTCTAATAAAGTTGTGTTTTACAAAGTCGTCGCTTTAGTTCGTTTTACTCCAACAGACCATTTTTAGCGAAATTGAGTTAAGTATGCAGTAGTTCTCAGAAAGTCTTTATGTTTACAATGCAAGTGAAAAAAAAAATTTAAAAAAATTATGTAAGGGGTTTTCAAAACGCAGTTTGTCTTACATCCTCTAAAATGAAACAACATTTCGAGCGTATTCCTCCAACATCCACACGTTGGCCAAAAAGACCCCCCGTTTTCAAACCGGCCGTTTAATTAAATTTCATACAAATTTCTCCAACATCCAAGCTGTATCTTAGCCTACGTGTGAAATTTGAACTCTCGGTTCCGGGCGTATCTCTCTTACAGACCAAAGAGCCAATAGCGTCGCAGCTGAGAACCACGTGACCGCTCTCATTTCAAATATTTGGTCATTAGCCCCACGGCAGTAAACATCTTTACTTGTGATTTTGCTATTTACAAAGTTATTTTAGTGGTTTTCTGGGAGATTTCTCCACACAAAGTGCCTTATGATGTACACTGTAGAAAAGGATAAAAATTTCCAAGAAAAATATAGCAGGTAATTAATTTTTCATTATTTTCTCAGCAAATTGTTTCAACTGGCCGTTCGTTACAGGGTGGTTATAATAACATTATACAATATATTATATTATTATTATATAATATATTATGTATACACTGTAATGAAATTAGGTTTTTTCAATTTTTCCTGTAATATTTCACTATATGTAATGTATTATGTATACAATTATCTATACATAATATATGTAGGTATACATAATTGTACACATAATATATAATCGAAATACCCAATGTTATTATAACCACTCTGTAACGAATATATTATGCTTACGTAATATAAGAATATATAATACGAATATATTATACATACGTAGTATAAGACATGCTAATTTCTAAAATGTGATAGTGAAATATTATAGGAAAAATTGAAAAAACCTAATTCCGTTACAGTTCGCGAAGCTGAAATTAATTACTTGAAATCAGCAAGATTTAATTAATTTTATTAAATTAAAATTTCATTTTATCCTGACGAAGAAACCATTGGTTGAAACATGTTGATAATATTTATAAATACGTGGTGCATACAAAGTGATATGTTTTCATTTAATTGAAATGTCTCAAAAAAGTGAATTTGCCCTCAAAAGAAGTATTATAAGTAAATTAATTTTTCATGCGTCATTCACATAAATTAACGTTAAAGGTAATTTCTAACCAATGTTTTATTTATTTCTGTTACAGGGTTGAAAAAGTTAAAAAAATTTTAAACTTTGATATTGCAGCAGGCGATGATGAGAAAGCTATTGTTTATTTAAATGATTCAATCGTTTTCCCCATTGACAAGGACATTGTGAGAGTGGCACCAGAGAAAAAAATGTTGACAAGAAAAAGGAAATCAAATTCACAAAAATGGAATAAAAACAAAATAAAACGGCTTAGGGAGACTGGACATGAATACGTCGATAAAAAAGGTAATCTTCACGTGGCGAAGGTGGTCAAAGATCCCTGCATTTTAACATGCCACTTAAAGTGTTCCGAACTCTTTAGTCAGGCCGACCGGGAAAATATTAAAGATAAGTTTTATAGTTTATCTGATAGCAAAAAAAATCAATTTTATGAAAAATATACCCAAAGACATGAAGCTGATCGAAAAAGAACTCTAAATGTAATTAGCAGAAGACAATTCACATTCTCTTATTTTTTTGAATGTAACGGAATACTTCGCAAAGTTTGCAAAAATTTTTTTTGCCGTACCTTAGATATATCATACAAACGTATATACTACTTTCATGAAAAATGTAAAACATCCATTGGTCTAGCTCGATCTCCAGCTAAAGGAAAGAGAGGCCACAAAAGCACTAGTATAGATAAAATAAAAGAGATTAAAGAACATATTAATTCCTTTGCTAGAATAGAATCCCACTATTGCAGAAGCACGTCAAAACGTGAATATTTAGACAGTTTTTTAAGCATTCGAAAAATGTTTGATATGTACAAATTGGTTTATTCCCAACCCGTTAAGGAACATATCTACAGGAAAGTGTTCAACGAGCAATTTAATTTATCTTTTCACCAACCAAAAAAGGATGTATGTGATATGTGCTCAGAGTTTAAAATGATTTCAAACCCTTCAGCTGTAAAACAAATACAGCATGATGAGCATTTAAAAAGAAAAGAAATTGGCAACGACGAAAGAAACAAGGATAGGAAAAATAGGGAAGACTGTACAGCAATTATCATTTTCGATCTTGAAAACGTTTTTAGTCTTCCTAAGGCAAACGTTTCTTGTTTTTTTTATAAATCAAAATTAAATGTATATAATTTAACCGGGCATTGTAACCAAAATAAAACTGTGTATAATTGTATTTGGAACGAATGCATAAGTGGAAGGTCTGGCAATGACTTAGCAAGTGCTTTAATTAAGATACTAGAGAATGTTGTTAAAGATTTACCTCACATCAAAAAACTCATTCTATGGTCTGATAGCTGCGTTCCTCAAAATCGTAACTCATTTATGAGTACTGCCATTATAAATTTTTTGTGTTCACCCATTCAACCGCATAATGTAGAAATAATAGAACAAAAATATTCTGAACCTGGTCATGGAAATTTGCAAGAGGTGGATGCTGTGCATAGCCTAATTGAAAGGCATATTCACAACATGGAGATATATAGTCCTTTAACTCTCATGCGTGCTCTAATTAATTTAAAATCTAAATCTCTAAAAATGAAGTTCATGCAAATGCAACACAATGATTTTTTGCTGTACAATTCGCAGGCAGTGAAATTTTCGTTTCATAAAATCCCTTACACGAAGGTAAAAATGTTGAAATATGCAAAGAGTAATGGTCATTGTTTAGAATTTAAACTTGGATTTATTGAAGATTTTGTAACTGTAAATATCAGACCTTCGTTAAAGTTTAACATCATTTCTGATATACAAGTGAAACCATCTGAAACAACAGTTTCTTCAAAAAAAATTGAAGATATTAAAAGCATGTATAAGTATATGCCTTTAGATGACAAAAAATTTTTTGTTGCCTTATTCAACTCTGAAACAAATAAAAACGTTTCAAAAACAACTGTCGTTAAAACATCTTCCAAGGCTAAAAAACCCTTTACTGATTCAATGGAAGGTGCGGGCGTAATTACTGTTAACAAAAACACAGCAATTAGAATTACTGAAAGTACAAAACAGAAAAAACAACTAAAACCGTATCCTAAAGCACCTCAAATTCGTCAAAAATCTTTAATAAGGAAAAAATAAATAAATGCTTATTAATTAAGTAGTTTATATATCTGGTACATAAGAGTACAAATATTATTTGTCCTGATTTAAATATTTTATATTTTGTAATGTTTAAAAAAGACAACAAATAGCCTAGGGATAATGAAAGCCTGTCTGTTTTGTTGTATATTTTATTGCCTAATGTTTTTTTTTATTGTTTTTGTCTTCCTGCGAGTATATCTAATAACTAAAATCTTTGTGTGAGAATTAACTACATTTTACTTGTGATATAACAAGATCATACAATATACCTACCTGTTAGCATAAGAACAATTCTGTTTTTTTTGTATTTCGTACATTAAATCATTTCGTATATTTATTTATATGTTGATCTACCAAATCTAAGTGTAAGAATTCTACTTATAATTATTAAAATCTATTACTAGAATAAGGACATTGAATGACTTTTTGTTTTGGTACATTTAGTGTGTAGTAGCTGTATGTTATTTATCTACCTATCCGTAATTATTAAAATTTTGTGTAAAAATACCTGCGTATGATATTTAAAACAATTAAAAGAATAAGGACGTTGAATGAGCTTTTGTTTTAAGCACAATTAATACCTAGTATTGGTATGTTTAACTACCTATAGGTAATTATTTAAATCTTTGTGTAAAATACCTATTTATGATATTTAAAACAATTATAAGAAAAAAAAAATTGAATGGGCTTTTGTTTTAAGCACATTTAATGCGTAGTATCGGTATTTTTATCTACCTATAGGTCCTATAGTTACGTGATTATTTAAATGTTTGTGCAAAATACCCATTTGTGATAGTTAAAAAACACAATTATTAGAATAATTTATTTACTATAAATTATTCTAATAAGGACTGATGTATTATAGTACCTAATATAATATATGTGACTATCTACCAAATCTTAGTGAAATCATTATTCTACTTTAGATACTTAAAACAAGCCAACAATTAGAAAAAGGTAATGAAGGAGTTCTAATTTTCGGTATATTTAGTTCCTAAAATATCTGTTTGTTTATCAACCTAATTTGTATGAAATTATTCTACTTATGATATTTAGAACAAGCCAATTATTAAAATAAGGAAATCAAATAGTTTTAATTTTCGGTTCATTTAGTTCCTAAAATATGTTTGTATGTTTATCAGCCAAATCTTTATGTAAAAATTCTACTTATGATATTTAAAACAAGGCAATTTTTAGAATAAGTACAATGAAGGAGTTTTTGTTTTGGGCACATTAATAGCTTCTTGTTTATCTACCTGTACCTAATTATTTAGATCTTCGTGTAAGAATGCCTACTTGTAATACAAAACACAATTATTAAAATAAAGGAGTATTAAAATAAAGGTGCATTTAGTACCTAATATTTATGTGTTTATCTAACAAACATTTGTGTCAGAATTCTACCTGAGATATTTAAAACATGTTTATTAGGTATTAGAATAAGGAAATGAAGAAGTTTTTGTTTTTGGTACATTCAGTATCTTATTTTAATCAACCAAATCTTCGTGTAACAATGAAAACATTTTTGGTATATTTAGTGCCTAAGATCAGTTGTATTTGTATACCTATAAATATCTTATTACTGAAATTAGAAATTGAAAGAATTGTACACTGAATGACAATGAAAGCATATCTATTATTTTATACATTGAGTTGCTAATATTTCTTATTTTTTTGTTTATTTCTTACCTATTCGAGTTTTATTTGGTTCAGAGCAATGAATTCAGAATGTCAATAAAAACTTTATTACTATTCGCACATTTTTAATGATTAGGAACCCCTTTCATTTGACTTTTTTACCTAGATCCATTCCCAGTCCCTTTATTCCAGCCGCTTTTGTAACCCTTCTAATAATTTGGCCCAACTAGGTGGTACTTCAAATATCGGAACACATTTGTTATGAAGCTAAATGTGGTTAGTGGTTAGGAATATTTTATGACCTCTTTTTTTACAAGTCTATATTGTGTAATAGACGTAAATCGCGTCCCATGTGTTCGAACATAGGATCATTTTTAAAAAGAAGTCGTCGTACATTGTTTTAAATATTTCTAAAGAACTTGTATTTATCTATTGTGTTTCAAAATCCTTTGAGTTATCTTTTTATTTTAAAATGTTGGATACTACACTTCTGTTATCACGTCATGACGGCCTCCTGTGGTCGAGGGGTAAGGCTCTCAACTAGCGATCCGGATGTCGTTAGTTTCAAACCCAGCGTGCACAAGTAATTTTTATTTTGGTAGATTTGTATAATTTGGGGGGGGGGGGGCGGGTATGGGTACTACCATCCCGGGAACCATTTATTGGTTAACCAACATCTCTGCCATAGGTCACTCCAAGTGGTTCGCTACGTTTGGTGACTTAGCAAGGGTGCCCGAGTTCATGGGATGAAGTTCGTACAGGTCTTGACGTCTGATACGACTGCCCACCTGCTGCGTGGCGAGAGAGAGACTGGTTAAGGGAGGCCTTTTGACCTTTCCAGCCGGAATCTCCCGACTCTCGCCTTGCACCGCGATTGGAGGGATGGATTCGTATATCCGTCACTCCCGGACACACTGACCTCCAGATTCCAGATTCTTATCCACCCCTCATACCCTTTTTCTTCCCAAACGTTCCAGTCCTTACCTTCCTTAAAAAGACCCTCCAAAGAGTAATTATTATCCTCTGGGCCGCCTGTGTGGAGCTAATCTAAAAAAAAATATATATTTCACAACTGAATCATTAAAAAAAGTATAATATGTAGGTATATGTGTTTTTTTTCTTTTTGTTTAAATAGTGAAATAACACAAATCAATACAAAAATATATATCATAAATATATATATATATATATATATATATATATATATATATGGTGTATTTGCGGCACGTTCCAGAGTGGAAGATACTCTCAGTATCACCCTGATGTAAGACCGCCATTTCGAATTGAAGCATTGCTTAGAATGGCTTTAGACGTGGTTGGTGACTAGATTTGAATAGCCAGGTAATTACTAACCTTCATAACTGCTTCCTCTTCCCACTAAATCCAGCCTCACAAAATGGGGTATGCCATAGCCTGCCTGGGTCCAGGCGGTTGGGAGCAGTTGTATTAACATAAAAATAAAATCACGTAAATCAATCCAACCTTTCGGGTCGGATCATACTAAAGCTCGGATTTATACGCCGATATATGATAAAAATTATATGTGGATAATTTGAATAGCATTGTTTTAGTGCAAAAACGCTTTACAATATACATATTTTTTACATTAGCTCCACACAGGAGGCCCTGAGGAAAATAATTTCCCTCAGGGCCTAAGTCATCTTAGGGTATGCTGTGTGGAGGGTATTTTTGAAGAAAGGAAGAATAGGAAGTCCTGGGATGGAAAAAGGAATAAGGGGTGGGTAGGAATCTGGGGGTTTGTGTGTATAGGAGTGACAGGCTTAAGAAACCATCCTTCAAACTGCGGTGCAAGGCAATGGGGTCGTGAGAGTCCGGCTGGAAAGGTTCAAAGGACTCCTTCACGCAGTCTCTCTTGATCCGGCCCGCACGCAGCAGGTGAGCAGACTCATCTGCCGCCAAGACCTGGACAAAGCTCACCCCATGAACCCGGGAACCTCTGCTAAGTCACCAAACGTAGCGAATCACTTAGAGATACCTTTTTTTCTTACCATAGCTCCACACAAGAGGCCCTGAGGAAAATAATTCTCCTCAGGGCCTATGTTATTTTTGGGAAGGAGGTAGAAGAAAGTTGTGGGAAGAAAAATCTGGGGGTCAGTGTGTCAAGGAATGACGGACGTAAGAATCCATCCCTCCCCACTGCGGGTAATGCAATGTTCCGAGAGTCCTGCTGGAGAGGTCTACAGAGCTTCCTCAACCAGTCTTTCCCGATCCGGCCTGCCATGCAGTTAGTGGGCAGACGCATCCACCGCCAAGATCCGGACAAAACTCACTAAGTCACCAAACGTAGCGAACCACTTGGGGTGACCTATGGCAGAGGTGTTGGTTATCCAATAAATGGTTCCCGGTGCGGTGGCACCCATACCCGCCACTCAAATAATAACGATGAATAAACGTAGGACCTTTCTTATAACTAACGGTTGATGACTTGATTCATGAACGATTGCATTTACTGTGCTGCTCGTCAATCAACAATCAAACATGCAATAAATTAATCGATGAGCATATTGCCACCTGAAACATTATTTAATAAGTATGATTGTCTGAAAACATACGTTTTCATTGATGATTTAACGATGTTATTATTTAACAAAAACTTACTCTTGAAATTTGGTTCCCAAACAAATAACATATTAGGTATTTCTAAAAAATTGTCGAATGCTCTAAGAAACTATTTAAAAATCACATCCGAATATTTAGGTCTCACCGCGAAAACATAGGACACATACATCCATAAGTATTAAAGTTCAATTAATTGAAATGCTTTCCGATCTCCCTGTAATACCAAGCACGTTAGATAAAGTAACTTTACGCAAGAGTACGCGCTCTTGTCTAACATCCAGTGTCCTTTGTCCAATATCCAACTTTCGCAAACAAGAATTCGTCACTTTGGCCAACATCCAAATTAAAAACGTGTTTTCTGCGTAATTTTATACATTTAGAACATATTGTACTTAAAAAAAACAATTTGTAATACTTTAACACATTTTAGTAGACTTACAATTTAGCTAATTTAATTTTATATGCCTTTTTCGTAAAAAAAACTTTAAAGCGCTGTTTCTCACGATTTACGTTTTGGTCTGTTGGAGTAATACGAACTAAAGCGACGAAGTGTGTTTCTTCATTTAATAAATAAAAGTGGTGTTTACAAAGTTATTGTTTTATTTTAAATTAAAATAATGTTAAGAAATTTATGTTGACAGAGGATTGGCATACTATATTTTCATCCTTGTCCTTTTTTAAATAATAAGATTTTTTTTTAAATAATAAGATATTTGGGTTCCATTTGCACAAATCGAAGTGTCACCTTAGTTCTTTTGAATTTACTTTGCTTTTGGCAGGTATAAATATTGTTACAAATCATTCTCAAATTACCCATCTGGTCTAGTGACCAGATGGGTAATTAGTATGTAATATTAGTGTTTTGAAAGTAGTTTTTTTATATTGTGTTTTGTATGTAAATTGCATCCTCAAATTATAATTATTAACCTCAATACAGGCATTAGTCCTAGTGAGGTTAATTTATGTAAAAAAAAAACAACAAAATGTATGGTGAGAATATAAATAAATAAATTCTGTTAATTATAATGTAACATCTGAGGGTCCCTTTCTTAATCTTAATCATTATGCTTACATCAGCCTTACATTCTTTGCGGATATCCGCATTTCTCACACGATCATACATTGTTTTACAGTTTTACCACACATTCGCCTCAGAGATCTCATTTCAACAGCATTCAGTTTACTTTCATCCTTCCTCTGCCAATTCCATGCCTCACTGCCATACATCAGAGTAGGTACCAGGATTCCATTGTGGACTGCTAGCTTCGCTTTTTTGACAGTTTTTTATTAGCGTCAACGGCATTCAGTCTTCCATTAATGGAGTTACCGGCATTCACAATCACCCTTCTTTCAATATCTCTATAACCCAATTTGTAGTAGTTAATCATTCAAGACAATATTGAATAAGCCACAATCCAAACATATGTATATTCTTAGTGTGCCTTATAGCACCACAAATGCAGGCAATTGGCTTCAAAATTTCTTAGCAAGTAGAGTCCAGAAACGGTCGATTTTATGGCAAAAGTGTTTCTAATTATTATGTGAATAAATTCATATTAAAAATAAAAGACAACCAAGGAAAACTATCAGAGATAATCTTAGTCTCAAAATCTTAGTTCTTTACATACGTTCAGTTCATATGAAATACATTTTTATTGGATTACGCGTATGTTTTTGAAAAGTAATTATTAAAAAATATTATTTAAATTTCACTCAAGCGAAACTATAGGAAAAGTTTTGATTTATCTATACATGTTTTTTTCAAATTCATGATACAAACCGATTCGTTTTAAAGATTAATCTAAAGTATTGTTTTAACACATTTTACTAAATATTTGTCTGTCTTTTCTGTTTCACATTTTTCGTTTGTTAACCACTCAAGCGACAGACCAATTTAAAACTTTTTTCTTGAATTGCTTAAAATTTTAAGATGATAATTTTGAAAATTTAGTGGTATTTCACAATTAATTAATTAAAAATGATTACCTAAGTGGAAGCTACTCTCAGTATCACCACGGTGTAAGACAACTATTCAGAATTGAATGGTTACTAAATTGCTTTAGCCGTGTTTGGTGACCAGATCTGAATAGCCAGGTATTTCCCCACCTTCCTCTTCCCTGTCTCCTTCCCCTCCCCACTAGCTTCAGCCTCCAAAGAGCAGTCAGCCAGCCAAATGAGCAGTGGTTCCTCAACTTTAGCGCACTGTCTTCTCTACTATATTTATAATTAATTAACTAACCATCACGTCATTTCTCCGCAGAAGTAGGCAGAGAGAATGGACCACCCAAGAACCGGTTCTTGGCTACATGGCTTGGGATGGTCCGACGCTCTGTGGGGAACCCGCTTGCACAGCGCGGGTGTAAACTGTGCGACCTAAAGTTTAAGTTTAGACTTACGGATTTCAATACTTCGTTTGTGTGAAAGCACTATGAAACCAATACATGATTTTTACACTCTTTGCTTCAATCACATTCACACATTTGTCTCAATCGTACTCTATTGTTATTCTGACCATTGACAGTATGATATTACATGGTACCTGTCTTGGCTTGCGACTGGAATGATGGCTCCGCTTATCCTCGGCGGGACTGCCGGATGACTGCAGCTCAGCCGCTTTGGTTAAGTCAAACAATCTCATCATAATATGTAATTTTTTTATTCTATTAACTTATCTTCCTACGTATTAATAAACTTTTATTTCAGCTACATCAAGTGGCGGAGATGAGACGTGATACTGTGAAATAAATAACTAACAACATGTACGCACTCGCATACTGCCTGCTAACAATGTATGCCCGGACATTGGAGGTCTAGAATAATAAAAAGTAGCGTCTTTATAAAAAACAAATTAGAGCGTGAGGTGTACGGTGAAGGAGGAAACCATCTGTTTCCTTAGAACGCCGTGGGAAAGTGGTTGGGTAACCTCAGACGTCTCGATTTCTTTTACCATTTACATTCGCCTCATACTCCTTTCTTCGTTCATCCACTCTACTTGCCCAAACAATCTCTGCACCCATTACATCAGATTCACATTATTTGCGAATAATTTTTCATATGATCATACACGGATTTACCACACTTACACACGCGCCCCATGGATTTCATTTCTACAGCGTTTGGTGTACTTTCATCGTTCCTCTTTAAAATCTATGCCTTACTGCCATAATTTAGAGTGAGCACCAGCACTCCATTGTGGACTGTTAGCTTTGCTTCTACGAAGAATTTGTTGCTGGCGCCAACCGCGATCAATCCTCCATTGGAGTTGTCCTGCATTTACCTTTCTCTCCTTGTCTTTCCTAAACAAGCGTCCCTTTCATATTCTTTTTCATAACATTAATTTACATCAGCTTCGCATTATGTCCGTCGCTCCAGACAAGCTAATGAAATTGATTATAGATTCTGTTCCATGGAAGACATTAGTTATCAGAAGTAAAAGTAAATTGAGATAACTTCCGGCACAAGAAAACTTATATCTCTTCAATGGAGTGAATATAAAAAAACAAAGGAAACTTCAACAACACTGAATGTTTTTTCAAATAGAAGTAGAAGATAGGATTGCAAGGCTTATCAAAAATAATAACCTTTTCTCAAAACCACACAAGTGGACATCTGATCTGTCGCCTCTAGTGCAAGTACTGGGTCCCAAGTACGGACATTCAACATCGACACGATAAAGGAATTTATCGACAATATCTGTAAAAGAGAATACACCAGTAAAAGGTTTCGGTATGAATAAAAACAAAAGGTACACAATTTTTTCAAAATTTATTATCATCAATTATAGGACAAAGCAAATTACATTTTTATTCAGACGTCGTACCATGTTGGATTACAATTTTTAAACCAATTAAAATGATAATTAATAATTCAAATAAAAACATATTATTTTTTGTTTTGAAGAGTTTTAATTTCCAATGTACATTTGTTACTTAAATTTAAAATTTTCCACTTTGTGGATTTTATTTATTTTTCATTTTGTGGAAAATTTAAAATTTAAGTAACAAATGTACATTGGAAATTAAAACTCTTCAAAACAAAATGTCTAGAAATTGTTACATAGTTAATGCCCAAGAAATACAAAAAAAAAAAAAAACCATATTAAACTATCTAAAACAGTGGTTCCCAACCTATGGTCTGCGGCCCGATATTGGGCCGTAGACCAAATGGTACTGGGCTGCGCAAGGGCTTGCTTTAAAATAAAATAAAACTTTTAAAAAATAGTTTAAGCTGTTATTATCTTTGTTCTAAGTAAATTTCAAATTCGGATTCAGAAGGTAATTAATGAATGTAAGAAAATTCTTTAATTGTCTGTGGCTAGCTGACTAAATAACGAAGATATTTTCAACTATCTAATCCAAACAAAAACATTAGATAATAAGGGAAGTCATCAGTCGAAAAAGAGTTGTGGGAACGGCGCATGAACAGAGGCATTTCGGACATGTTTCAGACATTGGCGGGGATTTTAGGCGAGACTGAGCCAGAACATTCATTCTCCCAGTTGGTTCAAGATCACCTGTCTTTACCTTTAAAAGAGTTTGAGGGGGGGAGGGGGGTGGGGGGCGCGAATATGCGAGCAAAACCGGGGGCAAAAGCTAGTAAAAAATAATCACAAAAAACTTCCTAGTCAACAACGCCGCTTTCAGGCCACACGATACCCTCTATCCAAGGGATGAAGGAAGATATGCGGGTGTTGGAGACTGTGCAGGGTGAAGAGATGTAAAAGGTTTTCAACCCCACCAGTAGGTGGGTACAAGCCACCCTGTGGCTGTTATGTAGAGTTAATGGGGAACCGTCATTCCAGCCCTGAGAACAAACAAAGTAATAATGTGAACACACTACAAATGGCAGATTTTAGATTACGAGAAAAATAAAAAATGTTTTAATCCCAGTCAATACGGTTTCAGAGAAAAAATGAGCTCACAAGACGCAATAGCGGAATTAACTAGGGTTGTTTATAAAGCATTGGATAAAGGGAAAAAATGCTCAAGTATATTCATTGACCTCCGTAAAGCTTTTGACAGTGTTTCACACTCAAAATTAATCAACAAACTAAATAATATAGGAATAACCGACAAAGCTAAATCGTGGATAAATAGTTACCTATATCAAAGAACGCAGCAAGTGAACGTAAACAACGAGTTAAGTGATATGGAAAAAAATAATTTTGGAATCCCACAAGGAACTGTATTGGGCCCAATACTACCCAATCATCGGAAAGATTATATCTTATGCGGATGATACTGAAGAAAACTCTTGGAAAGAGGCCGAAATATCGGCAAATAATGCAATAAATATCATTAAACAATGGTTTGACGAAAACTTACTATCTTTAAATGGTGAAAAAACTCATTTTCTACCTCTGAGCCTAACAGAGCATATTTCAAATATAAATGTAAACATTAAAGTTCACGACAGAAATTTTCTACTTAAAATCACTCCCTGTAACTCGAATTAATAGACAGAATGAGAAAACTAATATATATATTTATCAGACTTAGAAATACTATCACATTAAAAATATTAAAAGAAATTTACTTTGCACTTGCACACT
This sequence comes from Limnephilus lunatus, assembly GCA_917563855.2. Lineage (NCBI taxonomy): Eukaryota > Metazoa > Arthropoda > Insecta > Trichoptera > Limnephilidae > Limnephilus > Limnephilus lunatus. The sequence goes on along the minus strand of OU830592.1, from coordinate 108,267,885 downwards.
CTGTACTACAATATGGAATCATAGCTTGGGGGGTGCATATAAATCATCCCTTCTCCTACTCGAAACAATTCAAAAAATTCTTATAAAAATTATCCTAAAAATAACCTATTACTACCCAACAATAAACGTATTCCAAGAATTCCCTGTTCCCCCACTTACAAAAATTTACGAAAAAATAGCACTACTTCAGCTACACAAAGATATCTTTAATAAAAATATTGCCCCACTGCTAAATATTAGCATAAGGAATACTTCTATTGGTGGACTAACTGTACCACCCGTACGAACCACAACAGCAGAGTATCACTATGTATATAAAGGAATAAAATTATTTAATCAATTACCCGCCGATATGCGAACAGAAAAAAATTACAGCTAATATATTAAAAAAAATTTAATCATGTTTTGGTAGTACCACCATATAATTTTAACTTTCTATTAGATATGTTTTTGACTGTTTGTTATTCCAAAGGTTTTATGTACATCCTATATATATATTTCTTGTTTAATTACCCTTATAATCTTTAAAAAATATGTTATTAAGTCTAAATCTCTTCATAAGTTAAATTCTTAAGTTTGTTATCAGGATTTAAAAATAAAAAAAATATTTTTAACAAGTTGTCCTCTCCTAGACACGAGCACTTGCTTTATTAGGAGAGTGTACAAAATATGTAATGCTATATTATGATATATTGTGTAAATGTAAAATAAATAAATATAAAAAAAAATAAAATAAAAACTTTTACGCCCGGTCCTACTTGAATGACGGGAAAAGCATTGCCTTTTTTCATCACTTTATATGAATGTACACAAATCTCTCTGTAAAGGTCCCAAGTAGGAATATGTATAAAAGAATAATACAAGTGTTCCCCATCTTTGAGTCATTTGGGTGAAAGAATATTTTATCAAAATGAAAGTATATTAAACCCGTAATTATTAAACCCAAAAGTATAAGAACTTACACTGAAACTTACTGGAAATGAGCAAATTATTGTTTTTTTATAATGATTTGTGCCAAAGTGAACCCCAATTTATTTGTTTCAACATAAATCACCACTAAATGGCCCAACACTGACTTGACTTTACGAAGTTTAATGTAGGTGATCCACATAGCTATAAAAACGCGAGCAGATTTTATTTATTTATTTATTTATATTCTCACCATACATTTTGTTGTTGTTTTTTTTTTTACATAAATTAACCTCACTAGGACTAATGCCTGTATTGAGGTTAATAATTATAATTTGAGGATGCATTTTACATACAAAACACAATATAAATACACTACTTTCAAAACACTAATATTACATACTAATTACCCATCTATAATTACCATTTAAATAGTTTTACTGACGTACTGTAATATGATAATATAATATAATAATATGAAGACCAGATGGGTAATTTGAGAATGATTTGTAACAATATTTTATACCTGCCAAAAGCAAAGTAAGTTCAAAAGAACTAGGGTGACACTTCGATTTGTGCAAATGGAACTCAAATATCTTATTATTTTTAAAAAACTTATTATTTAAAAAAAAATCTTATTATTTAAAAAAGGACAAGGATGAAAATATAGTATGCCAATCCTCAGTCAACATAAATTTCTTAACATTATTTTTAAATTTAGTCAATGAATTGGAAGACTTGATGTAATCTGGCAGAATATTAAACATAAGTGGAGCCTGATATAAATAGTTTCTTTGGCCAAAAGATGTTTTAGTATGTATTGCCACAAAGTTCATTGTTGAGCCAATTCTAGTGGTATAGGTTTGTTGGGTTCTTTCTGCAGATTTAGTATTGATAAAAAATCTACAAATTATTTTAATGATGTACAGCTGTTTTATACACATAACATTAGATTCCTTGTAAAGTAGTTTCGATGGATAACGAAATTTTTTTTTGTACATGACCTTAAGAATTAATTTGTGAGCAATATTTAGTGGTTCTACATTGGACTTTAGACAGGATCCCCAGCATACTATATTGTAAGAAAGTCGAGATTGGACTAAGGCATAATAGACAGATTTTAATTTCTCTTTATCCAATATATGACGAAGTTCTTTAAAAATATAGGTAAGTCTCCTGATATGTTTTGTTAACATATCAATATGGTCGTTCCATCTCAAATATTTATCAATAATTACACCTAGGTACCTAATACAGTCTACTCTTTCTAAAGGGTGGCAATTACAATTTTGCAGACAATTGTGTATAGTTATATTATGAATGTAGGATGGCTGACTTTTTGATGATATGCTAAAAGTTACATATTTTGTTTTTGATGTATTCAAAGTTAAGATGTTATTATTTAGCCAACCAGATATCTGTTGAACTGCGAGTGCTTACGACCGCGACGCTATCAAATATTTCTACATATGGTAGGAGAGGGGGTCAGATGATTTAGAGAGCTACCACGAAATGCCATTTCTTTTTACTGAATCTGTCAATTTGGCAGCTGACATCCGCCTATTAAGGCAGCTCTGAAATTAAAATGACCCCTCTCCTATTGCAGAAAGGGGGTTGCGTAACTTTTGCATAATCTGTATTGTCTATTGTTATTTAAACCTCTTAGGTGTGACAGGTCAGATGGGATTGTATGGAGAGCGTTATTTGGCGTGCGATGATCTTTTATCTTTAATAGCTGTGCGTGACTTGCTTTAACTTCAATTTCAGGAGTCGTATTACAAAGCAGCCTTCAATTTCAGACAATTCTTTATTATTTGGGATGTGGTGAGTACTATGTTAAAAAAAATTATATTATCAGATAGGATTTAACATTTTCATTATTGATTTTTGGGGTGTTTTGCCATGTTCCGCCATCTCCTTCTTTAGCCAATGTTTCGGATAGTGTTACAGTGTACATTATCAGGACATATGTGTTATGATGGACACCGTAACGCTGTCCAAAACTTTGGCTAAATAAGGAGGTTGTGTTACACGGCATAACACCCCAAAAATAATTAACGATAAAATTCAAAATATAGTAATTTTTCATTTTAAAAAACATCTAGCGGTTTAAAACTATATCCATTTAGTGGAAGTTCATCCTTGTTTTCGCCCATAATACGGGTAGGTAGTCAGTGCTTACATTATGGATAATGATTCTAATTGCGGTTCGGCGCGGTCAACCTAACCTAATACTAGTAGTTCAGTCAACAGTTAGTAGACCTCGCGTCCAAAAAAGTGTGTTTCCATTTTTCCCTTACCCAAAATTTCCTCAGAAATCAAAGTAAGATTTGAAAGTAGGTACTTAAATATCTACCTACTTAATTATGAGAAAATTTTTCGATTCGAATGAAGTGATACATCCACCAGGGTGATACTGAGAGTATCTTCAACTCTAGAATGTGGAAATGAAATAAAATCAGTCGGCATAAAGTATAAAAAATAAAAGTGGTGTTTACAAAGTTATTGTTTTATTTTAAATTAAAATCATTTCACTTAAATTATATGTGCTAAAACAAAGACAATTAATTTTAAACTTATTTGAGCACACACTAGAAATGATTTCCACGCTACTTTAATTAAAAAAAACAATGACGCCACTGAAATTACGTCACACGAATTTCATGAGTTTTTGATCCCTCCTCCCCCCCTCCCGCCCCCTCACGTCACTGTCACATTTATGAGACACCCTCCCCCCTAGTGTGACGTTACATATTTTGCCGTTTTACATCTAAAAAAGGTTTGCATTTTGATAATTTAAATTTTTACATGTGACGTCACAGAGCTGATGACAACCCACACCCTTGTCACACTTCTCTACTCCCCTCCCTGAGTTTTGACGTAATTTATGTTATGTAATTTTTACGGCCCTAACAGCCGGCGCGGTATTTTTTAAAATTATTTATTTCATCCAAAAATATTATGAGTATATAATATCAGTTACTACATAGTCGTGTATGAGTTACATTTTGAATATATTTTCCCTTTTTACTTTTATATTTTCATCCCTTTATTTTACGCAGTAATAATATTAACATGTTTGAATGACATAAACATTCAGTTACAAAGTTAACAACATATGTAAATAATTTTTTAGTAAGTTGATGTTAAGATGTTTTTAAGAATAATGTTACAATAATTGATGTCATTGAGCAGTATTTAATAGAAGAAACAATAAATATGTATATAAAAACGGTTATATAGAAGTAGTATAATATTCTATACCTACTAGCTGAACCCGGCCACGCTTCGCTGTGGCTTTGTCTGATTTTACTTATCTATACCTACTAGCTGAACCCGGCCACGCTTCGCTGTGGCTTTGTCTGATTTTACTTATTAGAAGAGTTAACAAAAATTGTGTAGCAACTTTGCATTAACCAAGAGGACACAGTGCTTAATTTAATATCTGCTGTGACTATGCTGTAGAATATAAGGAAAAAAAGAAAGATAAAGATTCATAAAAGTTTTAATTTTTATAATTTATATTCACACCTTGAAGGCTTTTACAATATCACGTTATTATAGAAACAGTTATTATAGATCTAGGTATTCAGGAGTATAATTATAAGCATTTCGTATATAACACAATAAACTGAAAAAGTTGTACGTAAAATAAGTTAATTAGTTTTGCATAATAAAGGTAGAACCGTAGTTATAGAGGAATGTCTATTTACTATGTTGTATGTAAGCCATATTAAAATGTAAGCTTGTGGCAATCCCCTTTTTTGCCACACCACAGAGTACATTCAGCATTGTGTTTCTCCGAAAATGTTTAGTGAAGTGATTAAATCGTGGCGATCAATTGGAGACTGTCCTGGAAGAAGTAACTCTTTTATTTCATCCCATGTTGGATTACACGTAAATGTAATGAAAAGATCAGGACAACCATATTTCCCCACATATGTAAGAGCGCCCTGCGCATATTCGTGCATATTTCGGAGACTACCACAATAATGTGTTGCCGGCAAAATGGTCAACTTCCCTATAATAATAATAATAATTGGACAATTTGTAGAGCGCCGTTCTTGTGAAAGATCACCTCAAAGGCGCTTAAAATTGCTTACATCACCATCATTTCATATGTATATATTCTTCTGAGCTAAGTTTCTTTTGATTGAGCCTAATGAATAATAATCGTTTCGATTCTATTTTCCATAACACAATCCACATGGCATGAGGCATCCCACGAACGGCAATCAACTTTGAAAAAACTTACACATCAATCAACTGGTCACAGTTACACTTTTTTGACAGTTTGAAAATTTGTCATATAAATATAATTCGATTTGTTAACCTGATTTTTTTGTAGGTTTTGTAAAGTTACGAACTGACATTCAGTACAATTATGAGTCATTTTAAAACCCATAGAGAAAACAAATGAGTCAAAATAGTAATATAATTTTTAAGATATAATTCTATTTTTAAATTCGATTAAATTCTTTTTATTCCTAACTAGCTGTCCCAACGAACTTCGTGCCGCCCCAGAATCAATAACCGTTGAATTAAATTCAGTTTTTTTAATTAAGTTAAAATTACACAATGAAGCAATCATCAATGCGCAACTGTCCGTGTTTTGTTTTTGTCACTATCACAGATGGCATTGTGTACGAATTTATATTTTTTGTGAGTTTCTTATTTTTCCACTTACTTACGGGAATTTGGGAGGCGGGTATGGGTGCCGCCGCCCCGGTAACCATTTATTGGATAACCGACACCTCTGTCATACGTCACCCATAGGTCACCCCAAGTGGTTTGCTACGTTTGGTGATTTAGCATGGGTGCCCGGGTTCATGGGGTGACGTTTGTCCGGGTCCCACCCGCTGCGTGGCGGGCCGGATCGAGAGAGACTGGTTGAGGAAGGTCTTTTGACCTTTCCAGCTGGACTCTCTTGACCCATCGCCTTGCATTGCAGTTGGAGGGATGGATTCATACGTCTGTCATTCCCGGACACACTGACCACAGATTCCTACCCACCCCTCATACCTTTTTCCTTCCCAGAGCTTCTTATCCTTCTCTTCCTTAAAAAGAACTACCACACAGCATCCCTTAAGATGACATAGGTCGTGAGGAAAATAATTTTCTTCGGGGCTTCATGTAAAAAAAAATTGCTCTTCATTTTCTTTATACGTGTAAGGGATTTTTATTATAATGATTGTATCTTTCACCGCTTGTCTCATTTTCGGCTATTGATACTGAGCGTATAAGAAAGAGGGGCAGCCTTACACGATTAAGAACAAATGCAAAACAATTAGCGCATTGATAATTGACGTTTGGTACTTAACAGAAAATGCCCGCAGCTCTTTCAAATATGAGAATTCGTTCCATACAAAATGTATGGGGAAAATAGTTTTCTTAATAACTATATTTTTCGTTAATTTTTGTGATGTTTTAATAGTTATTATGTTATCCGGGGCGAAGACAAATCTAATAAATCAAAGATCATCAAAATCGGCCCAGCCGTTCTCGAGTTATAAATAGTGTAACTAACCCGACTTTGTTTTATAATATATATTAAGATTGTAGAAATAATTAATTTTTGTAACTTTTTATAAAGTTAATAAAATGGCAACACTGTCTAGAACTGTCATTCCGTTGTTTACTATGACAAATTACTAGTCAATTTGAAACGCATAAAATTTTCCTTTTCCTTCCGAACTTCCAAATAAAAAGTATATGGAAATACTCTTCTGCTAAAATGCAATATTCTGTCAAAAAATTGAGTCAACCAATCGATTACTTTCCGAGATTAGCGAACGCAAACATACGAATCCTAAATTTTTATATATATATAGATTTCAAATTGTGCATAGCCTGCCTCACTAGGCGAACCTGTATTGAGGCAGAATTTTTAGAAAATTGTTTCTCGCATTTTGTCTATGGTTTACTTAGAAATGAATAGGATATAAATATAAATGTATAGCGGTAAGGCTCTTGACTCGCAATCCCAAGGTTGCGGGATCGAAACCCGGCGTGGGCAAATAAATTTTAATTGATTAATTTGTGTTTAATTATGTTGTTTCACGATTAATTAATTAAAAATAATATAAAGTATATTAGCAGTACGTTCTAGAGCGGAAGATATTCCCAGTAAAATAAAATGGCTGTAACCGACGTGTTACGTACCCTCAAATGTTCTTTCAACGAAAAACATCCTTGGCGGTATCCTCTACAGTTCAGTGGTCATTTTTTGAGATTTCGCTGGAAATCCAAAAATCCGCTTGCCCACTGAGCTCGTTAGTACCGTACCGCCAGCGATCTTTTTCGTTGTAAATATTTTTATGTTTGTTTTCCAATTAGAATTTAAAGTTATTCTAATTGTAATATAGTATTAATAAAAAACTTTCATTTACCATGTACAATGCCCCCGGTGCAACAAATAAACGCTATCATGCTCAGGTTGCCACCAGGGACATTTTTCAATTTATAATTTCAAACGTATTTTTTATGTTTCCTTTTTTTTGACATATTGTTAAATATTTTAACTTACGATCCTTGTAGGATAATGAAACTAAGAAATTTCATTCCGCAGTCCTACAAGGCATCGAGGGAAAGAGAGCCTGAGTCTCTAGCCCTTAAATTACTGAAACTAGGGCAAAAAATGGCCTTCAAAAAACACTTAGAAAAATTTCGATAAAAATATGTTTTTCCGGATTATAAAAATCCAGGTGCCCCGTAAGATGGTGAAACAAACAGGTTTCATTAACACATCTTACGGGGGATCTCGTAAAAATAACACTGTATTGGTAAATTACCACGTGTCCAGCCAAACGGCAAATAACTTCTTAAATTTTACGATTTATCTTAAAAAACGAGATAAATCGCCCTGATAAAAATCTGGTGATAAACAATACGTTTATTTTACCATTGATGCAGAATAATTTACATGTATGTACACAATAAAGTACGTAGAATTATTAGAAAATATACATTTTAAGCGACCGCCTTCAACGGTGACACCGGCAAAATAGGGTGCCCACATAATGACCGCCCTATTTATACCATTTGGTCTGAGGACGAAAACCCCTCCACTTTTTTATAAAAACACTGCCCGAACGCTGTCGGGTACAAGTACCCCTTATATATGATGCAAATTTCCAAATAAATATGTTACGTTCAGTTCAAGTTCAATTCTACTCTTCTTGTTTTACTACTTCCTACCTCTGAAAGTCCTACTACCTGCTGCCTCCTGCTGAAGTTCTGCCTGGACGAGTACCTGGTGCCTGCCGTTATAGCCGGCCCTAACTCTGGGTACTCCCAAGGCAACCAGGCCCAGGCAGAAACTAGGCGCATCCAGGGCCACCACCCACTGGATGTAGGGAGGCCAGCTTTAAATCGACATCATCATCATCATTGGCGCACAAAAGGGAAGGAGTGCACAGCCACCGGTGCCCTCATAATTTACAGTCTTGTAAGGACGACGACACGTCCGTTACAATGGCTTTAGCCGTGTTTGGTGACCAGATCTGAAAAACCAGTTCCACCATTTCCCTACCTTCCTCTTTCCCATCTCCTTCCCTTTCTTACTAACTTCAGCCTCACAACATATTTCAATTGGGGATGCCGTATTCTCACTGGCTCCAGACGGGAGCAGCTTGGACTCTTGTCAGATATTCATATAAATAAAAATCCCATTTGAATTTCATTATTATACAGGGCATGTATAATAATATTTTAAGGAAATAAAGGTCAGACTTTTGGATCATCAAACACGCCCACAAGGCATATCTTGTGTTTTTTCTTTATTCTATGGCGCTTTCTATGGAGCTTTGCGTGACTACTTTTAGTTATTAGTAAATTTCGTGTAATATCAATGTTTATGGCAAATTAATCAATATATATTATAAAAGAAAGTCCAAAAAAATGTGCGGACCGCAAAACTCAGAAACGAGTCCCGGCATGATCAAGGGAGTTATATGGTGTGGTAGATCTCTATCCCCCTCCAGAATGAGGGTACCCGTTTTTACCTAAAGGGCATGCTTTTTAAGATATAAGGGCTGGAAGTTTGGCCCTCTATAAATTTCAAGAACAGTCTCCAGGAAAGTTCTATAACGTTCGATAAACCTCTAGAAAGTTCTGAAAGGATTAGTGGAGTATGTCGGTGAGACTAAAAGTCTCGAGAATGTTCTGCATGGTTCGCTAATGTTCTTTATAGAACATTCCAGAACACTCTCGAATGTTTTCCTGAGCGAAGCCGGGTACCCCAGCTAGTAAACTAAAAATCAGTATTATAATAAGTTTGTTTAACAATGAGTTACATACCGGACATTCCCCAGTTGTGTTGACTGGGCGGCTACATATCTCCTGGTCATGTTTAACGCCGTCACGGTGACCAGAGCTGCCAGTGGGAACTGCTCTGGAGCACTCCTCCTGAGACAGTCTCTGCATTGTCGTCTGAAATGTTGAAAAACAAAACAACTGATTGTTTTATCCAGTGAGAACAAATGTGCCATTACTTTTTGCAACAAATAATATACAAAGAGTAAATTAATGTAAACACCCTTTTTATAAATATAGATCCATAAAGGAGGTTTTTAGGAAAAAAATTTCCTCAAGTTTTTTGGAGAAGCTGTGTGGAGGGCCATTTACGGAAAGGAAGGAGAGGAAGTTCTGGGAAGGAATAAGGTATGAGGGGTGGGAAGGAATCTGGTGACAATTTTTCCAGGAGTGATGGACGTAATCCATCCCTCCCACTGCGGTGCAAGGCGATGGGTCGAGAGAGACCGGCTGGAGTATTCAAAAGTTCTCCCTCAACTAGGCTCTCGCGATCCGGCCCGGCAAGCAGTAGGTATGTGAGCAAATGGTTATACAGAAACATGTGGGCAGTTAGCATGCGGTAGAAGCGAAACCTTCAGAAAATTTAAGTAGACAAGAGTAGGGAGGCTACGAAGCATCGCACAAAGAGGAGACCGATTATTCTATCATTCTCTCAGGCAATCTTATAGATGTGTGTGTTTGTCTCTTTTTAGTGTAAGTTTTTCGTTTCATCGAGTTTAAAATCACAACGGTGCTAAATACGTTTCCACTGCAAAAACTTCACCCCGTAAACTCGGGCATCCATGCTAAGTCGCCAAACGTAGCGAACCGCTTGGGGTGACCTACGGCAGGTGCGGCGGTACCCATACCTGTCAGACAAATGAATAATTAATTTGTTTTTAGCTTTATTAGTGTATTTAGCATCGTTGGACCCATTGAATGAATAGATTAAACATTACATAGTGGAGTGATGCGGCCTTTCTGCCACTTTCTTCTAATCAACCCAGAATTGTTGTACTTAGTGGGAATAACAAAGCAAACACAACCAAAGAACGTTTCTACCGCGCTATCCCTATACTATTACAATATAAAGTCTCCCAACTGCTCCTAACCGTCTGGAGCCAGTGGGACTATGGCATCCCCAGTGTAGGTATGTTGTGAAGCTGAAGGAAGTGACGGGGAGGGTTGAAGATGAGGAAGAGGAAGGTGGGAATTTACCTGTCTAATTAGATCTGGTCACCAACCACGACTAAAACCATTCTTTCTTCACTCTTTCACCAGGGCGATACTGAAGGTACCCTCCACTCTGGAATGTGCCACAAATACACATTACCTGCAGAGATTTAATAATTTATTGTGAAATTATTCGTTAGGATTTGAACCCTCTACCTCTTAATTCGTCGTCGAGGATCTTAACCACTGGACCGCGGGGGCCGGTGAAATATGGACTTTAATTAATATTTCATTTAAATTTTAATAAAGTTTTTTTTTCTACTATATTTGCACCTCTTTAGAGTGGTAAAAACACCATAAACAAGTGGAGATCGGGAAAGCATGTAATAATGTTAACATTTTTATATGGGTACCGCCGCCTCGGGAACCATTTATACAATAACAAACACCCCTGCAATAGGTCACCTCAAGTGGTTTTCTATGTTTAGTGACTTAGCAGGGGTGCCCAGATTCATGGGGTGAGGTTTGTCTAGGTCTTGGCGGCCATATATTTGCCCACGTAATGAGTGGCGGGCCGGATCGGGAGAGATTGGTTGGGGGAGACCTGACTAAGACCTCTCCAGCCGGACTCTCCCGACCCATCACTTTGCAGTGGGAGGAATGGATTCATACGGTCGTCACCCCTGGACACATTGACCCCCATATTCCTACCCCCCTCATTTTTTTCCTTCCCAGAACTTCCTCTCCTACCTTTCCCTAAAAAGACCCTCCACACAGCTTCTCCAAAGATGACATAAGCCCTGAGGGAATTGTTTTCTTCAGGGCCTCCTGTGTGGAACAATTGTAAAAAAAGTTTGTAAAATTTTAAAAAGGAACGCACAAATTGTTTTGACATGTAGAGCGGATGGGCAGAGAAGGGAGTGCCAGGAGAATATAAGACACGCAAGTTAATGGTAGAGGAAGTGTGGAATGCCCGAAGAAGACATGGCACGACCAAGTGAATCAAGTTGAGTTGGGTCATCTCAAAGCTTCAGAACAACAGAAGAGAACCTATGTATGAGACGATGTACGAATGTGAATGAAGCAAGAAGTGTTTGTCTAAACAGAGTTGTGAGGCGGTCCATCCTACCTGCTTTCCCCTGTGGAGAAATGGCGTGATCGTTTGACATAATATCTATATAATATATATTTTTTTTAATGTACTTTAATACCGGTGACAGCTGTCAATCTTGTCATTATCACATCATTGGTCATTGTTCATCATGAAGGCAGAGAAAAGTGTTCTAACCTTTCCGTCCTTGTCAGTTAGTATGAAGCCACTCTCGGGAAGAGGGGTGCCCGTGTGGAGACAGGCTGGTAGAATTCTGGCTGTAAAGGTCACCCTGAAATCAGACAAATGGTGCATCATAGTTATTTTCTTTGAAAAACAATAAATTATTTAAAAAAAAAATTGTGACGTGGTATTATAAAGCAATAACATCCCTTAACCCTTTAGGCGCGGTATGCCGATATTCCGGCATGACGCATGACACACGTGAATATTCCACACGTGTCCCTGTCACGAGTTCATTAAACATTGGAAATAAAATAATAAATATGGTTACTTTACTTTTCCTAGATTTATTTATTGTCTGTAAATAAATAAAATTTAGATAATAATAAAAAAGAGGTACTAATTGTGTTAGTGACTCTATCTGTAACTCCAGTTCAATGAACTCTAGAAATATGAGCTATAAATTTAATTGACATCATTTTCGAATCACGAAATGTGTTTTGGAGAATTTAAACAATTGGTTAACCACCTACCTGCATTTTATTTTTAAAAGAAAATTATTTTATTTTTTTTCAAAATTGGAACAGTTTATTGAGAATTTAGATAATTTTCAATTTGGGAGGCGGGAATGGGTACCGCCTCCCCGGGAACCTTTATTGTATAACCAAGACCTCTGCCATAGGTCACTCTTATGGTTCGCTACGTTTGGTGATTTAGCAGAGGTGCCCGGGTTCATGGGGTGAGGTTTGCCTAGGTCTTGGAGGCGGATGACCAGGATACACTGAACCCCAGATTCCTACCCACCCTTTAAGCCCTTTTCCATCCCAAAACTCTCCTCCCCTCCCTTTCCCCAAAAAACCCTCCACAGAGCATCCCCAAAGATGACATAGGCCCTGAGGAAAATTATTTTCCTCAGGGCCTCCTCTGTAGAGTTCATTAACAAAAAATAATAATTGGTCTTTGCTAGGTAAAAAAGCGTGTCTGCAATCATAGAATCTACAGTTTCATTCCGATATTGATGAAATTTTGCACACTTGACCTTCAAAACAAACGTGAGGTCACTGTCTACATTAGAATTAGAAATACTCTGTGTAAAGCTCGGGCAAGGCCGGGGACTGCTCCCAACCGTCTGGAGACAGGGAAACTATGGTACCCGCAATTTATTGGGGTACCTATGTTGTGAGGCTGAAGGCAGTGGGGAGAGGAAGGAGATGGGGAGGAGGAAGGTGGGGAAGTACTTGGCTATTCAGATCTTGTCATCAAACACGGGCAAAGCCATGTAAAGCTACGATTCATTTCTGAATGGTGTTCTTACACCAGGGTGATACTGAGAGTATCTTCTGCAATGGAACGCGCCGTAAATATACTAGATATTATTTTACATTATTAAAATTGTGAAATAACACCAATTATTCAAATTAAATTTACGTACACACGTAGTATGTGTTTTTTTTACATTAGCTCCACACAGGAGGCCCTGAGGAAAATAATTCCCTTCAGGCCCCATATCATCTATTGGGATGTTGTGTAGGCGGTCTTTTTAGGAAAGGTATGAGAAGAAGTTCTGGGAAGGAAAAAGGTATGAGGGGTGGGTAGGAATCTGGGGGTCGGTGTGTCCAAAGGGACGACCCCAAACAATTCTCTCCTGATCCGGCCTGCTACGCAGCTGGTGGACAGACGCATCCGAGACAAGACACGGACAAACCCCCGCTAAGTCAACAAATGTATCAAACTACGAATGACCTATGGCAGAGGTGTTGGTCATCCAATAAATGGTTCCCGGGGCGGTGGTACTCATACCCGCCTCCCAAATTTTTCCGATTGCTAGTCGAGAGTCTTACCCCTCGACCATGAGGACAGTCAGATTTGTAATATGTGTAGATCCGAGATAGATCAGTTGCTATAGTAAACGCATATGGTCTGGAATTACAATTACGGTCGCACCTATGGGAGAAGTCATTTTCTGTTTTTTTTTTTGTTGATGTGTGATTTTTTCATTATGTTAATATTTTATATAATTATGAAATACTTACCGCCTGTCAAGCTGAAGGAGGGCGATACCGTTGTACGCTATAGAGTAACTATGGTCATATAGCGGGTGGATGAGTTGTTTAATGACGTCATATATATCATCTGGATTGTACTGGGGTGTAATTGTCCCCCCCAATCCGACGAACTTAACATTTCTGGAGCTGAAACTAAAGTAGTGCAGGTTAAATTAACATTACAAAGTGGATAAATTTCCTCATATTTGGTTCTAATTATCTAATATAATCACTACATCATCTGAGATTCTTGAGTATAACAAGCTTGTTATAGGTTTACATTCTAAAGGAAAATATCTAAATCAATTTAATTCAATTTTTTATTATTTTAAAACATTACTAAATTGTTTATCCGAAAGTGTTTTACAACTAATTGCATTCATATAAGTAGGTATACATATAATACTAGCTGAACAAGCCACGCATTGCTGTGGCTAATTAAACACAACGCCATCTACTGGATGGTTACCCAACCTAGATAACCAAGTGTTGTGTCGATAAATTAACTCACACCGCCATCTGTTAGAAAATTACAAAGCATTGTTCAATAACACAAATTTAATGAACATTAATTTAATTCGCATTGAGGTCGTTAATCGTGATAAAAACTATCCTATCTTTAAAGTTGGACCAAATTACACACGGTAAGCAAAATTTCATCTAAATCGGATGAGTAGTTTTTATCATCTCGAGATAAAATAATATCATAAAGATAAAGCAGAATTTACTGTAGATAAATAGTACAGTAGTTAATAAATTTCATAAACATGCGAGTATAAAATAATATTTATAAAAATTAGATACCATAATAGCGGCAACAAAGATTGCTGTCTAAAACCTGCTTCTATAAAGCTAAATATCGTCGCATAATTTCGTAGACTGCGTAACCCCAAAATTTTCGAAAATATGTTTCTAATGCCATCTAGTGTTAAAATTAGTCCCGCATCGACTAGTAAAACTCGCAAATTTAAAAAAATAAACCATCTTTTTAGATAAACACAAATTAGGAAACTGCGTAACAAAATGGTGCCATTTTTACTTGCGAATACTTCGAAACTTCTTAACTCCACATACTTTATTTTATTTATCATTTCAGGTCGTATTATTTAACTTCAAAATTATTCCTAGTATTAGTATTGTGCTATTATGTCTTGTGTACTAAGTACTATTATATTTATCTTGTTATTCTTACATACTGAGACTAAATATAAAAGTCAATTACGATGTTATTGAGTAATTTATAAAATAAATATTGCAGTTCTGAATTGTTGTTTTACTTTTGAATGTAAAATTCCTATCTCCCAAGTCTTCAGCTAGTTGTTCATAAAACTGTTCGCAGAAAAGTACGTAAGTATCTTTGTAAAATACGTATGTCCATTCTCGGTTTTTATGTAAACTTCCTAACTCCGATTTGAAATAGAAAGCCTTAACTTACAAAAGTTAAATGATTGAAAATAAATTTCGAAGTATAATCATATGTTTGGAACATAAATAAAAACAATGACCCGTCTTTCATTTTTTTTCACTATGAGGTTTTTTGTGCCTCCTGTAAAATTTGAAATTTGGTGGTTACGCATTCTACGAATTAATGCGACGATATGTCGATATTCAATTTGATTCTGTTCAACCACTGATAGTACAGTCAGTAGAGCTAGAGATACAAAAGGCCTTTTCCTTGCAAAAGATGGTCTAGAAGTTATTTTGATTTTATAGATGTGGTAAAGGTTGGAACCCTGAAAATAATTTCATATTTTTGACCTCGGGGGACCTCTGTTAAGGTCGGCGGCGTTTTAAATGGAATGTGACACAAATTATTATTTTCAAAATAATTCCTTAACGGTTGATCTTGACAAAGTTGTTGAAAATACATTTTACATGAAAATGAGCGACATTTTAACAGAATAATAAATCGTCGCCTCAGTTCTTAATTGTCCAAACGACCATTTGAAAATTATGCAGGAGGAGAAAGTTTTCTTTCATTATTTCAATGAAACATTATGATAGGTGTTTAAGATAAAGCTATTTCCGTAAAGGTAAAGGTCTCATTAGTTTAAATAATTCTTAGTTAAGTGATAAACTATCATTTTTTATGCTTTATTTTCAGTTTTAAAGTCGAGATTGAACAAAAACTAAAATGGTCGTTTGGACAATTAAGAACTGAGGCGACGAAATGTTTATGAAATTATTAGCTCTGGTGACTTTCTATGAATTATTTTTTCGTGAAAACTAAACAAAAAAAATTCTTTCGCATATCGTCGCTGGTCACTCAGCCGAGTAACCCCCAACCCCTTACCTCGACCCCAACTGCCCAATACATACTGGTTATTGTATATAAGATTTAAGTAGAAAAAAAACTTTAAAAAGTCAACAGAGAACAAAATCTCATTTAGGTACATTTTTAATCCAAATATTGTCAGGATTATTGTCACTGGTTTAAGTAAGTCAAGTATGTCCCTTAACACCCTGTATAATGAGTAACAGAGGCAAAAAGATGAAATTAAAAATAATTATCGATAATTTCCCAATTTTATTATATTTATTTAGTTATTTGTGAGTGTTAATGATATAACTTACAGTTTTACATTTCATTGGTACCTCTAGGTATATTATAAATCTTTTATAAAAGTCATTTTATGGTTTGGAAGTTTTCAGACATTATTTTTATCTTTAGTTCAAAGTCGAGCAAATCCAAATCACTAATAATTAACTGATTGCATTTCGTCTGTCTGTTAATTTATTTGTATGTTCCGTTTCCGATTCAAGATGGTGGCCGTTTTATTAGGACAGTAAAGATTATTTTCCAAATATTTCTTCGTGTTTATTTCGACTTTGTTATTTGCATGTTTTCAATAAACTAAACAATTTTATTAAAATTGAGATAGTGACGTTTATTTGGACAAATTTTAAAATAAGTGGTTTATAATAAACATTGGTAGGTATTTAAGTACCTACTTACAAATTCTCTACTGTTCACAGAACTACAGAGTACAGGATGTTCTAGCTAGAGTGATAGATAGGTATCTACTGTCGGTATTGCCCTGGTAAAACAACAATATTCAGAATTAGCTTGCAGAATTGCTTGAAATGGATTTGGCCATTTTTGGTGATCTAATCTGAATGGCGAAGTACTTCCCGACCTTCCTCTACCCTATCTCCTTGCCTCCCCAGTCGCATAACCCCTTCAGCCTCTCAACATAACTTTTAAAATCGTCGTGACATTGACACTGTTCTTCGGATTAGCTTCACATTATATTGGATGTTTTATGTGATTGGTACTCTTCACAAGAGTACCAACTGCCCGCATCCAATGGGACATGGCATTCCAATTTGGGGAATGTTGAATGACTAAAAGAGTGGGGAGTGGAAGTCTGACAACCTCCGTAGTCCAGAGGGTAAGAGTCTTGACTCACAATCCGGAGGTCGCGGGTTCGAACCCGGCGTGCGCAAATAAATTTTATGTGATTAATTTGTGTTATTTCACAATTAATTCATTTAAAATAATATATAGTATATTTGCGGCACGTTCCAGAGTGGAAGATACTATCAGTATCGCCCTGGTGTAAGACCACCATTCAGAATTGAAACGTTGCTTGAAAATGGCTTGAGCCGTGTTTGGTGACCAGATCTGAATAGCCAGGTACTTCCCAACCTTCCTCTTCATCACCTCCTTCCTCTCCCAACTACCTTCAGCCTCACAACATACCCCAATTGGGGATGCCATAGTCTCACTGTCTCCAGACGGGAGCAGTCGAGATTCTTGTGCGGCATTCACTGTAAAAAAAATTTTTTTTTTGATAAAGTGGATTGTTGAGAAGTAGATAACTGGCTATTCAAATCTAGTCACGAAACACAGCAAAAAAATAAACATGGTGGTCATTATCCAAGATGACGGTAAAAATAGATACCACTCTTGAAGTTGGTTTATTTCTGGCAATTTATTTTTATATTAGTTCCACACAGGAGGCCCTGAAGAAAATAATTCCCTCCAGGGCCTATGTCATCTTTTGGATATGCTGTGTGGCGGTTCTTTTTAATGAAATGAAGAAGATAAAGTTCTGGGAATTAAAAAAGTTTAAGGGGTGGGTAGGAATCTGGGGGTCAGTGTGACCCGGAGTGACGGCTGAATGTATGCCACCCCGGAACCCTTTATTTGATAACCAACACCTCCAGCAAAGGTCACCAAAACAAAGGTTTGGTGACTTAGCAAAGGAGCTCGGGTTCGCAGGGGTGAGGTTATAAAAAGTCAATTCTCAAGTCGAAAAAAATACCCCATATTTTCTTGATCTCATGACTATACTAGTAGGTATGTAATTCTGTAACAATAGACCTCGCATCCAAAATGGTGAGTTTTTAATTTATTCGAACTTAAAAATAAAACTATAATTTCCTCTGATATTTTGGTTTTTATAAGTAGGTACTTAAATACATACTGAATTATGAACCGTACACTTTATGTAATATTCTTAAATTTCAACATTTGGTTCAAGGAAACGTAACTATCTCAACGATAATTCTTTTTTCAACTTTCTTTAGGCAGGTAGGCACCATAATGTTGAAAAAATGCTAATATAAAAGTACAAAAAAATTACCATGATTTCACACTTGAAAATTTTATCTTTAAATAACCATTAATACAGCCACCATCTTGAATCGGATACGGTACGTAGAAACAAATGTACAAACATATATTATGCAATACAAAACTGTGGAGGACTTCACTATGCTCAGTCAATAATTATGTAAAATAGATAAACCGGTTGCCCGTTTATACCACGAGTTTCCAGACACCGTGTATAGCACCAGTTTAGAAATCTTTGAAGCTTAATTGTTCAAATATCAAAGCAATACGTTTGTCTATGTTCATCGTTGCGGTCATTATTTCAAGGACGAGATGAATTTTATAATAAAGAAACAATAAACTCACCCAATTTTTGTAATGATCCCTGCAGAACACAACACCCACTGGTCACTCACTAGACTTACAGGCTCCCACCACCAGTTAATGTCTCCTCTCTGACCTGTTCCAATCCGTCCCTGGGAACACAACACGACATACAACATATTATTCTCTAAGCAAGTGTTCTTTTAATTATTGCTCTAAAAATGTTAGTTGATTTTGTTATTTAATCTTCTTTTTTCTTTTTCATTATATGCAACGACGGCCAGCATGGTTGAGGGGTAAGGCTCTTGACTCGCAATTCGAAGGTCGCGGGATCGAATCCCGGCGTGGGCGTCATAATTTTTTTTGGGGTGTTATGCCGTGTTACGCTATCTCCTTCTTAGGATGTATCGCCACACGGCATAACACCCCAAAAACAAATAACGAAAATACTTTTGGCCATGGAAATCTAAAAACGTAACGAAATTTTATTTGTTTTTTTTTTTACAATTATTTTTTAAAATAATATAAAATATAAAGTTTATTTGCGGTGCATTCCAACGTGAAAGATACTCTCAGTATCGCCCTGGTGTAAGACCACTATTCATAATTGAAACGTTGCTTGAGATGGTTTTAGCCGTGTTTGTTGACCAGATCTGATTAGCCAGGTACTTCCCCACCTTCCTCTGCCCCATCTACTTCCTCTCCTCACAATCTTCAGCCTCACAACATACCCCGATTGGGGATGCTATAGTCTCACTGGCTCCAGACGGGAGCAGCTGAGATTCTTGTGAGGTATTCACATTAAAAAAATAAAAACATGTAACCGCACAAGAGTCTAAACCGCACCCAACCATCTGGAAACAGTGAATCTATGGTAGTTGGGGGAAAGAGATGAGGAAGAGGAAGGTGGGTTATTCAGATGAAGTCACCAAACGCGGTTAAATCCATTTTAAGCAAAGTTTCTATTTTGAGCGGTTGTCTTGTACAAGGGTGATACTGAGAGTATATTCCACTTTTGAATAAGTCGAAAATTTATATTATTTTAAAAGAATAAATTGTGAAATATCACAACATAATCAAATAAAGTTCATACTGGGATTAGAACCTGCACCTCCGTATTACTACTAGTCGAAAGCTTTACCCCTCGACCACGGAGGCCGTTGTCTTTATGCTAACTGCCCGGAGCCAGTAGGACTGTATCACTTGAAGAGAAACATTGTAAAACATTTCAGCATCACCCCGGTGGAAGGCCATCGTTCAGAATGTAAACTTTGCTTGAAATGGCTTTAGCCGTTTTTGGTGATCAGAACTGAATAGACAATATCTATTGGCTTGGTATCACAGGGCCGGATCTAGGGGGAGTGCAAACCGGGGCGCCTGCCTCGGGCGGCAGTTTTAGGGACGCCTAAATCCTAATTTATTTGTTTGATTGAAAAAAACACTTGATTAACAAAGCGCCTGGCATCCAACGCACAGTGTTCTATCGATTATTCATTTGAGATTAAGTTGATTTATGAACATATCCCAAGTCGATTTTGAACGCGTGCATAATGTAAGTCACAGGTTCTCAACATGGCGATAGAACCCCTTTGTGGGCGTTTGGGACTTTCAGGGTGGCGGACCCAGAGAAAATAAGGGGGCATAAGATGGCACAGTGAGGGCGTTAGCAGGTCAAAAAAGGACTAAAAAAGACAAAAAAAAAACATGCCAATTACGTACTAATAAAGCAAATTAAATATTAATATTGGTTTATTTTTGTTATTGTATTTAAATCATTTTTATCACGTGTGCGAAAATTCACATATTTCGGTAGTTCGGGGAGTGGATGAAAATTGAACTAAAAGATTCCATTACATTCAGATCTACATTAAATTGGATAATTTGGAAATTTTTATTTTTTATTATATACCTACCTAATATTACGTGTTATTATTATTAAGAAATGACATTATATCATGAATACAAGAAGGAATGAGATAGCAAACCGGTACTTGAAATACAAAAGAATTGCTTTTTTTAACTCGCTAAACAAAAAGGTGTAACAAAAAATGTAATATATTTTAAATGGAATTATTGATTCCGTGACAGTTGAGCTGCGCTGCCAAATATGACTAGGGTTAATGTACGAGTATGTGCATACTATGGGGATGCCTCAATCAGTCCTCCGTCCTCAAGCACTTATCATGGCAGCCAGTTACAGGCCAACTGGTGACATTGGCTGCTACAAGTTACAACTGACTGTAAGAATTGGCTGCTCCTTTATAGCCCGGCCTAATGCGCAGCCACCACAACTCTAAGGACGTGGTGTTTCAAAGAGAGAGTACGAAAGAATACCTCACAAGAATACCAGCTGCTCCCGTCTGGAGCCAGTGAGACTATGTCATCCCCAATTGGGATATGTTGTGAGGCTGAAGGTAGCGGGAAGAGGAAGGAGATGGGGGCGAGAAAGAGGAAGTTGGGTAAGAACCTGGCTATTCAGATCTGACCACCAAATACGGCTTCAGCCATTTCAAACAACACTTCAATTCTGAATGCTGGTCTTACACCGGGGCGATACTGAGAGTATCTTTCACTCTGGAATGTGGCGCAAATGTACGATAAATTATTTTAAACAAATATTTTTTTTAATTTTTTTTTTTTTGTTTTGTTTTTTTTTTTATAAGAAAAACTTTCTTTTTATACTTTTTTTTTAAGGTTATTCCCATCAGTGAAATATACCATATTAGAATATGTTAACAATAATAATCTAAACGAAAATATGAAAGAGAACAAGACACAGAAAAACAGGAAAAAGACAATGGTCGCAACTGGGACTTGAACCCAGACCTCTCCGTCTAACCGGGACGAGTGCGTTAACCAATAATTAATTAATTGGTTAGCGCACTCGTCCCGGTTAGACGGAGAGATCTGAGTTCAAGTCCCAGTTGCGACCATTGTCTTTTTCTGTTGTTCTGCGTCTTGTTCTCTTTCATATTTTCATTTAAATTATTATTGTTAACTTATTCTAATATGAAATATTTTTTTACATTAGCTCCAGACTAGGCATACACTCCTACAGGAGGCCTCGAGGAAAATAATTCCTTAACCCTTCTTTCCCGATCCGGCCTGCCATGCAGCTGGTAGGCAGACGATCCGCCGCCAAAACCCGAACAAACCTCACTCCATGAACCCGGGCGCCCCTGTTAAGTCACCAAACGTAGCGAACCACTTTGGGTAACCAATGGCAGAGGTGTTGGTTATCCAATAAATGGTTGCCGGGGGTGCTACCCATACTCTCCTCCCAAATTGTGAAACAACACAAATTAATCAAATAAGTTTTATTTACGCACGCCGGAATTCGATCCCGTGACTTTTGGATTGCGAGTCAAGAGCCTTACCCCTCGACCACGGAGCAGATTGTTTATTGGGAAGTATGTTTAGTGAGAGATTTAAAGGCTTGGAACCATAGACATATAAGTATTTTGTACGTCCGTGCTTGGAACTGAACGCGATTGGCACTTATATTGTTCAAAGAAGCGAAGTTAGCAGTCCGCAATTGAGTGCTGATACCAACCCTGATTTATGATAGTGAGGCGTGAAACTGGCAAATAAAGAGTAACATTGGATAAGATAGAAATGAGATTTCTGAGGGGTATGTGTGCTCAAATCACATATGACTGTGTTAAAAATGAAGAGATCTGGAAATAATACTTCGATATAAGAGTTAAAAGAAGAAAAAGATTACTGAAGATGGATTGAAAGGGAGATATGTAAATACGAATGATAGAGGGAGAGCGCTAATATTAAAATAACGAGTCTAGTTTTTGCACTGTTAATTCGTGGTGGAATTCCATTGTAATAGATTTGAAATTAAAAAAAAAAAAACTTTTTCACTTTGTTCCACTTATTTATTATTACCAGGACCGGTTTCATCCTACTACGGACATTTTCAGACTGGTAGTTGAAACTCTTATGCTATTGATTTTATACAAACTTAGGCAGGGGTACACAACATTGTCTATATATGCTGAATGATTCTATTTTGTTAATTTAAGGTATTATAAGTTATTTTGTTAATTTAGGGTACATTAGGTAATTATAAAGTGTATTTTTAAAAATTATGAATAATTTTACATAGAAAGTAAATATTTTTAGTTCACATGAATATAAAAGAATTTATATAATTAAAAAGGTTTGTGATTTCTGAAATTTTATTTTTGTAATGTTGGGATATTCCCTGTTGTTGCTTAGGGCTTATTGTCAAATATTGGTAGCACTAAAGTAATTATTATTGTTAGGATTCTCCACATATTTGGGTTATTACATTTTTAAAGTACATACTTAAATTATACCACTGCTCTCTGAAGTAAAATTATTCTAAGATTATTATAATGGGTAAATTAATGGTGATTGAGCATTATGTTCTAACTGTTTATTCATAACATATTTAAGATCTATTTTCTTCGTTAAGCGATTGATTTCTAATGACTCTAATCTGTCTAATTTTTGTCCTTTGTTGCAAACATGAAGGATTTTTACATCTCTATCTTTGTCAAAAGTATGTTGATTTTCTAGTAGATGCAAGGCGACATTCGATAAATCTCCTTTTTGATTAACCCAACTAGCGAAATGTTCTTTTATACGGGTTGATACTGCTCTTCCTGTTTGTCCTACGTAATACGCGGGGCAATTCGAGCAGTTCACCTGGTAGACTCCAGAGTTTTCCAGATTACCTCTTTTATCTTTATTATTTATAAATATTTTACCCAAAGAATTTACGTTATAAAAGGCTGTCTTACATTTTTTGTCACTGTCTATTAATTTTGAAATTTTATTTGATATTTTGCCAAGGTACGGTATTTTAGTCCATTGTTTTGCTCCTATCT
Source organism: Limnephilus lunatus (assembly GCA_917563855.2). Taxonomy (NCBI): domain Eukaryota; kingdom Metazoa; phylum Arthropoda; class Insecta; order Trichoptera; family Limnephilidae; genus Limnephilus; species Limnephilus lunatus. The sequence continues at coordinate 108,244,446 of OU830592.1, read as the reverse complement.
CCTTGTCTGGCGTAAGGCCATAAGTAATTGAAGCTACGGTGAGTTTTTTATTCTTCTTTTTTATTAAATTATCAATTATTCTGCTATCGTAACCATTATTTTTTGCAATAGTTTTGATAACATTTAATTCATTGCTGTAATTTATATCGTTTAGTGGTACATGTAATAGTCTATGGATTAAAGAATGGAATACTGACAATTTGTGTGAAATGTGGTGTCTTGAGGAGCTGTGAATGATATTATCGCTATATGTCGGTTTCCTGTATATTGAAAATTGTAATTTGTTATTAACGATATTAATTCCTATATCTAAAAAGTTTATTTTATCTCCTCCTATCTCCATCGTGAATTGAATTGACTTATTGATTTGATTTATTTCTTTGATGAAGATATCTAGTTGCCTCTGCGTACCGGTCCATATGATCAAAATGTCATCTACGTATCTCCGATAGAAAATAACATTTTTAAAGGATTTTAACTTTTCAATGGTTTCTTCTAAGTGGTCCATCATGAGCTCTGCTAAAATTGGAGAGATAGGACTACCCATGGCCAACCCTTTCGATTGTAAATAGAATTTATTATCAAATCTTTTTTTTTTTTTTTTTTTTGTTTTGTTTTTTTTTTTATAAGAAAAACTTTCTTTTTATACTTTTTTTTTAAGGTTATTCCCATCAGTGAAATATACCATATTAGAATATGTTAACAATAATAATCTAAACGAAAATATGAAAGAGAACAAGACACAGAAAAACAGGAAAAAGACAATGGTCGCAACTGGGACTTGAACCCAGACCTCTCCGTCTAACCGGGACGAGTGCGTTAACCAATAATTAATTAATTGGTTAGCGCACTCGTCCCGGTTAGACGGAGAGATCTGAGTTCAAGTCCCAGTTGCGACCATTGTCTTTTTCTGTTGTTCTGCGTCTTGTTCTCTTTCATATTTTCATTTAAATTATTATTGTTAACTTATTCTAATATGAAATATTTTTTTACATTAGCTCCAGACTAGGCATACACTCCTACAGGAGGCCTCGAGGAAAATAATTCCTTAACCCTTCTTTCCCGATCCGGCCTGCCATGCAGCTGGTAGGCAGACGATCCGCCGCCAAAACCCGAACAAACCTCACTCCATGAACCCGGGCGCCCCTGTTAAGTCACCAAACGTAGCGAACCACTTTGGGTAACCAATGGCAGAGGTGTTGGTTATCCAATAAATGGTTGCCGGGGGTGCTACCCATACTCGCCTCCCAAATTGTGAAACAACACAAATTAATCAAATAAGTTTTATTTACGCACGCCGGAATTCGATCCCGTGACTTTTGGATTGCGAGTCAAGAGCCTTACCCCTCGACCACGGAGCAGATTGTTTATTGGGAAGTATGTTTAGTGAGAGATTTAAAGGCTTGGAACCATAGACATATAAGTATTTTGTACGTCCGTGCTTGGAACTGAACGCGATTGGCACTTATATTGTTCAAAGAAGCGAAGTTAGCAGTCCGCAATTGAGTGCTGATACCAACCCTGATTTATGATAGTGAGGCGTGAAACTGGCAAATAAAGAGTAACATTGGATAAGATAGAAATGAGATTTCTGAGGGGTATGTGTGCTCAAATCACATATGACTGTGTTAAAAATGAAGAGATCTGGAAATAATACTTCGATATAAGAGTTAAAAGAAGAAAAAGATTACTGAAGATGGATTGAAAGGGAGATATGTAAATACGAATGATAGAGGGAGAGCGCTAATATTAAAATAACGAGTCTAGTTTTTGCACTGTTAATTCGTGGTGGAATTCCATTGTAATAGATTTGAAATTAAAAAAAAAAAAACTTTTTCACTTTGTTCCACTTATTTATTATTACCAGGACCGGTTTCATCCTACTACGGACATTTTCAGACTGGTAGTTGAAACTCTTATGCTATTGATTTTATACAAACTTAGGCAGGGGTACACAACATTGTCTATATATGCTGAATGATTCTATTTTGTTAATTTAAGGTATTATAAGTTATTTTGTTAATTTAGGGTACATTAGGTAATTATAAAGTGTATTTTTAAAAATTATGAATAATTTTACATAGAAAGTAAATATTTTTAGTTCACATGAATATAAAAGAATTTATATAATTAAAAAGGTTTGTGATTTCTGAAATTTTATTTTTGTAATGTTGGGATATTCCCTGTTGTTGCTTAGGGCTTATTGTCAAATATTGGTAGCACTAAAGTAATTATTATTGTTAGGATTCTCCACATATTTGGGTTATTACATTTTTAAAGTACATACTTAAATTATACCACTGCTCTCTGAAGTAAAATTATTCTAAGATTATTATAATGGGTAAATTAATGGTGATTGAGCATTATGTTCTAACTGTTTATTCATAACATATTTAAGATCTATTTTCTTCGTTAAGCGATTGATTTCTAATGACTCTAATCTGTCTAATTTTTGTCCTTTGTTGCAAACATGAAGGATTTTTACATCTCTATCTTTGTCAAAAGTATGTTGATTTTCTAGTAGATGCAAGGCGACATTCGATAAATCTCCTTTTTGATTAACCCAACTAGCGAAATGTTCTTTTATACGGGTTGATACTGCTCTTCCTGTTTGTCCTACGTAATACGCGGGGCAATTCGAGCAGTTCACCTGGTAGACTCCAGAGTTTTCCAGATTACCTCTTTTATCTTTATTATTTATAAATATTTTACCCAAAGAATTTACGTTATAAAAGGCTGTCTTACATTTTTTGTCACTGTCTATTAATTTTGAAATTTTATTTGATATTTTGCCAAGGTACGGTATTTTAGTCCATTGTTTTGCTCCTATCTCCTTGTCTGGCGTAAGGCCATAAGTAATTGAAGCTACGGTGAGTTTTTTATTCTTCTTTTTTATTAAATTATCAATTATTCTGCTATCGTAACCATTATTTTTTGCAATAGTTTTGATAACATTTAATTCATTGCTGTAATTTATATCGTTTAGTGGTACATGTAATAGTCTATGGATTAAAGAATGGAATACTGACAATTTGTGTGAAATGTGGTGTCTTGAGGAGCTGTGAATGATATTATCGCTATATGTCGGTTTCCTGTATATTGAAAATTGTAATTTGTTATTAACGATATTAATTCCTATATCTAAAAAGTTTATTTTATCTCCTCCTATCTCCATCGTGAATTGAATTGACTTATTGATTTGATTTATTTCTTTGATGAAGATATCTAGTTGCCTCTGCGTACCGGTCCATATGATCAAAATGTCATCTACGTATCTCCGATAGAAAATAACATTTTTAAAGGATTTTAACTTTTCAATGGTTTCTTCTAAGTGGTCCATCATGAGCTCTGCTAAAATTGGAGAGATAGGACTACCCATGGCCAACCCTTTCGATTGTAAATAGAATTTATTATCAAATCTTTTTTTTTTTTTTTTTTTTGTTTTGTTTTTTTTTTTATAAGAAAAACTTTCTTTTTATACTTTTTTTTTAAGGTTATTCCCATCAGTGAAATATACCATATTAGAATATGTTAACAATAATAATCTAAACGAAAATATGAAAGAGAACAAGACACAGAAAAACAGGAAAAAGACAATGGTCGCAACTGGGACTTGAACCCAGACCTCTCCGTCTAACCGGGACGAGTGCGTTAACCAATAATTAATTAATTGGTTAGCGCACTCGTCCCGGTTAGACGGAGAGATCTGAGTTCAAGTCCCAGTTGCGACCATTGTCTTTTTCTGTTGTTCTGCGTCTTGTTCTCTTTCATATTTTCATTTAAATTATTATTGTTAACTTATTCTAATATGAAATATTTTTTTACATTAGCTCCAGACTAGGCATACACTCCTACAGGAGGCCTCGAGGAAAATAATTCCTTAACCCTTCTTTCCCGATCCGGCCTGCCATGCAGCTGGTAGGCAGACGATCCGCCGCCAAAACCCGAACAAACCTCACTCCATGAACCCGGGCGCCCCTGTTAAGTCACCAAACGTAGCGAACCACTTTGGGTAACCAATGGCAGAGGTGTTGGTTATCCAATAAATGGTTGCCGGGGGTGCTACCCATACTCGCCTCCCAAATTGTGAAACAACACAAATTAATCAAATAAGTTTTATTTACGCACGCCGGAATTCGATCCCGTGACTTTTGGATTGCGAGTCAAGAGCCTTACCCCTCGACCACGGAGCAGATTGTTTATTGGGAAGTATGTTTAGTGAGAGATTTAAAGGCTTGGAACCATAGACATATAAGTATTTTGTACGTCCGTGCTTGGAACTGAACGCGATTGGCACTTATATTGTTCAAAGAAGCGAAGTTAGCAGTCCGCAATTGAGTGCTGATACCAACCCTGATTTATGATAGTGAGGCGTGAAACTGGCAAATAAAGAGTAACATTGGATAAGATAGAAATGAGATTTCTGAGGGGTATGTGTGCTCAAATCACATATGACTGTGTTAAAAATGAAGAGATCTGGAAATAATACTTCGATATAAGAGTTAAAAGAAGAAAAAGATTACTGAAGATGGATTGAAAGGGAGATATGTAAATACGAATGATAGAGGGAGAGCGCTAATATTAAAATAACGGTTATATGTAAATAGGCGTAAGTGACCGTTATGAAAATATTAAATCAAACACGACTTATGGGATTTAAAAAACAAAAAAAATCTATAGACATTTCTAAGTTTTCTTTTAATTATGAATTTTTCTGAAGGTTTATTTTGGGCACCTTAATTTAAATTAGTTTTTTTTTCTAAACTACTATTAAGTTAAGTTAAATGAAACACTGAATGTTTTTCATACTAGTTAGAGCATGTTAAATACCAGAACGAGATCTGTTTATTATTATTTTGGGATTAAACGTTGTGATTTTTTCTATCGCGAGAACTTCATATTGGTACTTATTACTTTTTCAACTTCATTTGACATCTGAATACACTTTTTCTTCGAAATTAACATTTATTTTTTGAAGAGTTTAAAAACTGTTTAAGGGAAGTGTGTTACATCTCTTAAGATTAAGAAAAAGACGCTTAGAGGTTTAGGCATGTAGAGCGGATGAACGAAGAAAGTAGTGTAAGGAGAATATATGACGCAGAAGTTAATGGAACTTACTTAATTCGGGTCAGGTCAAGAGTCAGAATAACACAAAAAGAATGTAAATATATGAGATGAAATATGAATGTTAGTGAAGCAAGGAGTGTGTGCCGAGACAGAGTTTTGTAGTGGCCTATCCTCTCTGCGTACCCCTGTCGATAAACGGCACGATGGTCAGTTAATTGGGAGGTGGATATGGATAGCGCCGCCCCAGGAACCAATTATTCGATTATCAACACCTCGCTTCGTTTGCTACATTTGGTGACTTAGCAGGAGTGCCCGGGTTATCGGGTGAGGTGTTTTCAGGCCTTGGCAGCGAAATTTTACTGATCACAAGCTGCGTGGCGGGCTGGATCGAAGGAGACCAGTTTGGGGAGATCCTTCGACCTCTGCCGCTGATTTTTCTCGACCCATCTTCTTGCACCGCAGCGAGAGTGATGGATTCATATATTCGTCACTCCTGGACACATTGAACTCCAGATTCCTACCCACCCTTTATACCCTTTTCCTTTCTAGAACTTCGTCTCCTTCCTTTTCCTAAAAAGACCCTCCACACAGCATCCCCAAATATGGCATATGCCCTAAGTGGAGCTAATGTAAAAAAAAAACACGTCCCAATATATGAAATGGGCCCAGAAGGAAATTATTTTATGGGCCTCCTGCGTGGGGTTAATGAAAAAATAATAATAGTTATTTCAATAAATTAATATTTTAGGTTTAAATAAAGCTACCTAATGTCTGTAACTTACAAAGTAAGGAGCCTCTGCTGCAGTTGTCATAGGAGTCTTGTGATATACTATATTGGAGTCTGGTGTGAGTAGAGGACAAATATTCCCCCGAGTCCAACCGGAGCCTGTTTCTTGGCACGGGTGAATCTTCTCTGCCAGCTCTATGCAGTCTGTAGAGGAAACAAAACAAACGTATCAGTTATTCATGGGACTAAGATATTTTTAGTATTTGTAGCAGATGTGGATAGCCAGGTGGTTCCTCTTCGCTTCGTTATCTCTGTCAGCCTCACAACTGTCTCAACACAAGCGTATCCTAGTGAGACGAGTATCTAAAAACCTAATGTATACATTACTTTATATATTATGTAGACAAATAAAAAATAAAAATAATAATAAACTTTATACAACATGGAAGTTAAGTGGAAATATTTTAATACGATTTTCTTGTTTATAATTTGTAAAACTTCAGTATCGTTGATTTGATGTATTAAAAATATACATAATATATATATATCTTATTATTTTTAATTTATTTACCTTTATTTTTACCCTTATAATAAAGAACAAATGGAAAACACAAATTTATTTTAATGGTGTGTGGTTTAGTCTGAGGTCTCACGAAGTAAATCCTTTGTAAAGACTTCATCTGAAAATCTATTAGTTTACAGGAGAGAACTTTGAAAATAAAATCTCAGAGTTTTGTCGTAAATCATCCTATCAGGTCCCTAGTTTGTAATTTGGGAAAACACGTTACTTGTTAAATTTCAAACAATATGCCGTAAACCGAGGTAATTTTGCATCTTATGAGGGAAATTTGCATAAAAATAAACAAATTTAATCCATCTGTGGTCGTTGCTATTAATTAAAATGGGTAAATAGAGAACTCCAGCCCAATTTTTATTTTTTATTAATGAATAATGACCTTCTAACTTAAATAACTGCATATTTTATTTTATTTTTAGAGTTAGTTTTAATAGTTAAAATAATTTTCAAAGTTTTAATTTTTCAAGATCCCCCAAAAACCACCGTATCTATGGTGGATCGTGTAACGAATTGATGCGAACCGCGTGACGCGTGACGCCACTCAGTCGCCGCCATGTTGTAAATCGAATCGGGTATGTTTATTTGGTGTCCACTTTGTTACTAGGCAAAAAGGTAAGTTTATGAACTCTTACTTAAAGTTTTAAATATTGAAAAGTGACATTTATGTCACACAATTGTTTTCCGTTTGTAAGATTTGCAAATCACAAGGTACTTTTGTAAATATCAGGTAACATCATGTTATTTTACAACTGTTTTTTCTGAACAACTTCGTCACTCCGCTGTGGTTACGCAGTGTGTAAGTGCTGTGATTTAGCAAATTGATTATAGTAAAAATAATCAAATTATTATCTTCAACCTCTGTTGTAACTGAGAGACTGGTAAGCATTTTTTTTTTGTAAAAGAGAATGTTATGTTGAAACAATTTTTTTACTGTTGAACAACCGTGTTACCATTATGTCCCTATTTCTACGTAGAGGTTTTTCGATAATGAAATATGTAACTTCATTTATCTTTAAGCCCTGTTCAAACACAGCTATAAACTATAAAATATCATAGCGCGCCAAATATCGCTGACTGAGCGGTTTAAGTGCAGATCAATCAAAGACAATACGACACATAAGCCGTAACCGCTCCTGAGGCGATATGCCAACAGTGCCCTCCACTCCGACGCAATCAGGAGAGGGGGTCATTTTAATTACGGAGCTGCATAGACCCCCAATTCATTTGACCCCCTCTCCTACCATAGGAAGAAATATTTGATGGCGTAGTGTGAACTGTACGAAACATAAGCGCTCGCGGTTCAACAGATATCTACTCGCGGTTTATAGCCGTGTCTGAATAGGGCTTTAACCAATAATTTTTTGAAACCCGTTACCACTAGTGTCAAAAACCTGCAGTAAAAAGTAGAATGGCCCATAAATATGTCCACAAATGTAATAATTAATATTTTTACCAATTTATTTCTTGATGCTGCCGCGTTTTCAGGAAATTTGAGGTTTGTTAAAAATATAGAGCAACATATAGATTACCACTAGCGCCATCTGTTGGCCTATATTTGTAGCAAACCTACCTGTTAATTGTGTATTGACGCAAATAAAGTGCCTTAGCATTTCTCACGTAAATACCTGCGTTTTATTACAGATTATGGGCTCAGATGATTCCCAAGCGGTATTAAATCATCAGTCACGATAATTTAAATGGTATTTGTGTTAAAAATTCATTTTCAATTGTCGTGGATGTATTTGTTCGTTTTGAGAATAGAGCAAGGAGTTATTGCGAATGCGAACTCGTAATTAGTGTCGGGACGTTTTTAACAAGAATGGCGGCGACATCATACCTCACAACTCACAAGTATACCCAAGTTGGTTGGACGACAAAACTACGATGAATGGTCGAATGCTTTGGAAAATCTACTTATATTGGATGGTATGGAGAAGTGTATCAAGGCCGAAGAAACTCTGAACATTGCCGTTGCAGATGATGCAAAAACAAAAGCGAAGATTGTCCTCACTACAGATCCTTCGCTGTTATGTAGGTACACATTAAACAAGCTACGTCTACTGCCGACTTATGGAAAAGGCTAAATCAAATGTTCGATGATAATGATTTTTTAAGGCGCATTTCCTTATTAAGGAGTTTGATATCGATTCGTCTTGAAACTTGTGACTTGATGCAGAGTTACGTCACGCAAATTATTGAAACTGGCCAGAAATTATCCGGAACTGGATTTAATGTGAACAATGAATGGATTGGGTGCCTTTTGGTAGCTGGTCTACCAGAAAAATTCTACCCCATGATATTAGCTATCGAGCATAGTGGAATAATTATTTCTGCAGATGCAATAAAAACAAAATTGCTTGATATGGCAGGAAATGATGCCGAGTCAGTTGGGGCATTGTCTGCCAGAGTGCACCAGCGCCGCAATATTGCAGGAAATACATCGAAAGACAAAAATGTAATGAAACCTGTTAAATCCATCAGGTGTTATCGATGGAAACAAGAAGGGCATTTTAAAAATCAGTGTCCTGTTGGACAATCAGAGCATATGAAGAAATCTAATACATTTTCTGTTGTGTTTTTGAGCGGGAACTACAATAAAATGGATTGGTTTATAGTTTATAGGTTTATAGATTATGCTTGCTTTCATATGTCACCGAATGTAAACATTACATGTTCCGCATCGAAGGAGTACAGTCGTGAAACTTTTGTGACAAGTAAAACAATAAATATAGTTTACTATTACATACATTAATAACCCGCCCATCTGGGTGATCCATTCCAACCAATATGGAAACAGAAGTAATATTTAGAAACATCAAAGAGATAATAAATTAAATAACTTCAGTGAAGGACTCAAAAATAAAATTATCACTAGAACAAAATATTACAACACTGGAAGAAAAAATTCAACACGAACTAATTAGTCTACAAAAGAAGATTATAGATTTACAAGAAACTAATATTAAAAATAATCATCACTACACACAGAAACTTGAAAAATTTCATTATAATAATAAAAAATCCTATGCAAATGTCAGGTTACAATAAAAACTTTGTAAAAACATCATACAACACAGAACAGAAATATGCCATATTAGTTACCTCAAAAAACACCTTGAAGGCCGAGGATATAAAAATAAAAATTCAAAAAAATATTAATTTATCAAAAATAAAAGTCGGAGTTAACGGAGTAAAAAAGATCGGAGAACAGAAATTACTGATTTCATGCCAAAAAAAAGAAGAAGCAGAAAAATTAACTGAAGAAATAAATAAGGTAATTAGAAAAGAAATATCAGCCGAAGAAATAAAAAAAAGAAACCGTTCTTAATGTTGAAAAGGCTACAATGCCAATTGTCTGAAGAGGAAATTATAGATGGGATTGTTCAACAAAATGAAGGATTAACCATATACGACAAAAATAACATTAAACTCATCAAGGAATTAAAAAAACAAGTACAATGAAGGAAAAGAAAATGACACCACCAACTACATTATTGAAACAACCGGTAAATTAAGAAAAATACTTATTGATAAAAAATATATATACATATACCAAATTCCAAAGAGTGTACGTAGAGGACTGCAATCCGATCACCCAATGTTACCATTGCCTCAAATTCGGTCACACATCACAAAGATGTCTCGCCAGGACGTAAGCCCCCATTTGCCCACATTGCACTAAGGAGCACACACTTTCTAAATGTGAAAATAAAGAACAAATGCCAATATGCAACTATTGCTGTATCCAAAATAAAAGGTTTGATACAAATTATTCCACTGAACATAGAGTCGATAGCATAAAATGTCTATACCGTCAAAAAATTATTCAAATTGCTAGAGAGCGCATTGACTATGAATAAATTTTGGAATTTTTTATTTACTCAAATTCTAAAAAAAAATAAAAATTGTTATGAAACTATTTCATATTTTCCAACAATTGTGGTCAGGTACTGTGTTACCTTTAAGTTATGTTTGTTTATGGTCTGTTTGAACAGCCATACACACCGGCGGTGAAGGTAGTTTAGTTTTTTCCAGAAAACAAAACGTCACTTCCCGTTTGAGCCCGGTAGGGGCACCCTGGCTTAAACGGGACGGCAGTGCTATTTTTACGAGAATTAAATATTAAGCGGTAATTATTTTGGAGCGTAACGATTGTTACTTTAACGGATTAAATAAATTAAAATGACAAAATAAAGTTCGTGATCGGTTCGCGGGTAAATTACGGAGAATGCGTGAAGCAAGTCCGAAGTTGTAATAAGAAACGCGAGACGGTGTAATCCGAAAGGTGAAATTGAATTCCGAAGAATCGATGCGAGAGAACGTGAATCCGCGCTCGTTCCGAACCTTCTGGTTATCAGGATTGACGATAATCGTAGATATTATCGATCGGATGTTATATTTGGGAGGCGAGACCGCTCTATTCGAACTCTGCCAAGCACGCAGTTGCGCGTGATGAAAGTCGCCCTGGCTGACCAGACATGGTTGCCGGGATCAACTAGCCGAGTCCTAGATGACCCGGACGCACGAGACTGAACGGGATTCGGAGCTGGCTGGCTTGCCGCTCCGAGCTGATGAGACCGAGCATCCGTGGTGGAAGGCGTTCCCGAGCTTCAGCGTTTAAGAGTAGATAGTTTAGTTTACAATCGGTCTGGGGGGTAAGTCATTCCAACATCTAACTGTATCTTTTATCATCAAATAGAAGTCTATATGATTGTGAACCACTCTTTTATTCAAAAGTACAACCCATCCAAATGTAATTGCGGGGTTATATCATATGCCCATCTCTGAGAAGGAATTCTCATGTCATTCCGCAGGGTACAGCATACATTTGCTGAAACAGGCAAATGTTTGGCGTCCGAGTCTCGTTTGGAGACGAAGCTGCACACTGCAAGGTAGGTATCTGTATTACACCTGAACAATTTGGCACCCTTCATGCCTTACACTCATTATCAATATAACAAAATGAATTATTTTTTATGTAACGCACTAGATAAAAAAATGTGTATAGAAAAAAAATTATGTCACTCCTTAAGAGATTTCAATTTAATTTATCCTGAAAAAGGATTTCCCCTATATCATATAAATATTTTTTTTTTTTTTTTTTTTTTTTTTTTAATTCCTTTATTTTTCCCATATTTTACAATTTATATTTACATATTTGAAAATCATAACAATAATGTGGGAACCCACTAAGGCGCAGCCTGTGCGTGGGTAATATATTTAAAAAAAGTTTTTTTTTTTTAGTACCTAGAAAAAAACAAACAGGGGTATATAAAGCAAAAACAAAAATTGTTTAAAACATTTTGTACAAAAAGTGTATACAATAGTGAACGGTTAAATAAGTGTAAGTGTAATTAATGATATACATTGTAATAATAGGTGTAAAGTTTGTGAGAAAAGTGATATAAAACTAAATAAATAGAGTTTTTAGAAACATAAAGTGAAATAAAACTAAATAAATAGAGTTTTTACATCTGTATGGTTTAGCCATAATTTTAACTCTTTTACGAAATGCGGAAGTTTTGTTGCAACTTGAATATGTTTTGGTAAACTATTGAAGGTACGAGGTCCAATAAAACTACTGTGAGTTTGCATTTGTTTTGTGTGTGTTTGGGGGGTATAGAATACATTATTATTTCTAATGTTGATTCTGTTTACATTTTTTTCGAATTTGTTTACGTTTTTAAAGATATATTTCATAGTTTGCAGTATAAATAGTTTACGGAGACTGAATAGTTTAGATTCTTTGTATAAAGCATCTGTCGAAAATGTTTTAATTCTATTATACATAACTTTGATAATATAATTTTGAGTTGTTTGTAAAGGTTTTATAAAAGTATCAAGGGCACCACCCCATCCTATTATTCCATACATGAGTGAAGATTGCACCATAGAATAATAAATCATTTTCAATTTGTCAATATTCAATACTTCTTTGAGTCTGTAAAATATGTATGTAAGATATCTCAATTTAGAAACGGTATTATTTATTTGTGAATGCCAATTTAAATTTGTATCAATACATATACCCAAATATTTTATCTTTTCAACTTTTACAATTTCAGAGCAAGATGAGCATATTACTTGATTACAGTTAGTATTATGAATTCTAATTTTAAGGTTATTGGGGGGTTTGTTTTTACTGTTTTTATAAAAAGGTAGGTAAAATGTTTTATTGTTGTTTAGGAAGAGTCTATTACTATTTAGCCATGATGAGACATGTGCAATACATTTTGATGCATTTAAATAAGTTTCAAGCCAGGATTTTCCGTTTACAATTATTACTGTATCATCAGCATAAGATACAATATCACCAGGGATTACAAGATTACATAAATCATTTATATATATTAAAAACAGGATTGGGCCAAGCACAGTACCCTGTGGTACTCCATTTTTTATCCTCGTTTCAGTACTATAAAAATTCCCTATTTTTGTTTTTTGTTTTCTGTCTTTGAGATAGTTTGTGAGAATTTTTAGTGTATCTTTTTTGAAACCTATTCGATTAATTTTTTTTATAAGTATATTGTGGTTAACCGTATCAAAAGCTTTTCTTAAATCTAAAAATAAAGCTAGGCATTTTTTATTTTTATCAACAGATGTGTACAATTTTTTTGTCAAATCGAATATTGCATCTTCAGTGCTTAGGTTACTTCTGAAACCATATTGATTTTGGGACAGAATTTTGTTTTGTTCTAGGTGATTCATTACTCTATTTTTGATACATTTTTCAAATATTTTTGAGAGGTTTGAAACTAAGGAAATAGGTCGGTAATTGTCTAATATGTGCGTTTCTCCTGATTTGTGAATTGGAATGATGGTGGAGATTTTAAATTGTTCAGGGAAATGTCCCTCTTTTAGTGATATATTAAATATATGTAGCAATGGAATTAAAATATTATGTTTTATTTTTTTTAGTGTGTTACCCGATAAACCATCAATTCCTGTAGAATTTGTTGACTTTAGACTATCAATGTGTTTTACAATTTCGTTTATCGTGATAGGTGAAAAATATTCTAAGGAATTTATTGAATCGTAAGTTGAGAGTAAATGCAAAGATGAGTCTACGGGTGTTGTACTATCAATTTTACTAGAAGATTCAAGTACTTGATCTACTATATTTGTGAAGAAGTTGTTAAAGTTTTCTGCAATGGCCGATTTGTCAGTTATACTATTGTTATTTATTTTAATCTCTTTCACATCAGTTGATGCCATTTTTTTTTTGTTCATTATTTCATTAATAATATTCCACGTTTTTTTGGTATCATTTTTTGCGTTATCAATTTGTTCACAATAGTATTTCTTTTTACAACTTCTTATTAACCTATTTAGTAAGTTTCTATACATCAAATACTTTGTTTTCATAAAAGACATTATTCTTACGTTATTTTTTTGACAGGTTTTTTCATAATTTAACATTTCTCTGTAAAGTTTATCTCTGTGTTTAATGGAGACTATTAGTCCTACAGTAATCCAAGGTTTGATTTTTTTATATTTTCGCTTATTAATAACAATTTTGTATGTGCTTTTCGATATATAATCTTGTAGAGTTTTATAAAACAATTCTAATGCTGAATGTGGGTAAGCTGTCGATCGTACATTGTCCCATTTTTCTGAATGGAGTAGATTGTTTAATGTGTCGTAGTTAATATTATTTTTTTCTAGATTACCAGAGTTTTCTTTTAAATTAGTGGTTAAGAGGTTGTGTCCATAAAATGTTGGGTAGTGGTCAGTAATGTTTGTATGTAGAGTTGAAGATGTAGTTTTGACGTGTTTGTGTGTTTTTACAAATATATGATCTAGAGTCGTGGAGTTATTCAAATTTTCTCTTGTTGGAGAGTTTATGTATGACTGATATCCTGCATATGATAAACAATCTAAGTATTCATTTATACAGTTTGTTCTTTTGTTATTTTCATTAATGTTTATATTGATATCTCCAGATAATATTGAAAAATTGAAATTTTTTCTGTTAGCCGTTTTAAAAAATGAATTTAGCTCGTTAGTGAAAAGTGATTCATTTAAGGAAGGAGATCTATATATAGCTAATATCAGATAATTACAGTTATTGTGCTTGAATGTTACTTCAATTGCATTAGCTGTTTTAAAATCTAAAATTTTGAAGGTAGTTTTCTTAAGACAATTTTTCACAAATACGGTGATACCATCGTGCCCAGTATGTTTGCATTCAGATGAAATTGTGACATATCCTGGAAGGTTATAGGGGATTACCTCTTTCATCTGTGTTTCCGTTAAAATAACAATACTCGGAGAAAAATCTAGACTTTCGAGAAGTACACAGAGTTCATCAAAATGTTTTCTTAAGCTACGTATGTTCATATTAAGAACTGAAAAGTTTATATCTTTAAAGTGATTATTTAGTTCATTAGTATCATTACAAATATAATTTTCATACAAAAAATTTTCGTCTGACATGTTGAAAGAAAAAAATTACACATGCAATGTGGTTACTTGATCCTCTATTCTTCGGGAATGTCTGCCGGCTGTCTTATTTGGATGATTGGGGCTAATTCATCTTTTCTCATCATAATGTGTCCATTTTTAGCCCAAATAAATTTGTAACCAAGTCTTGATGATTTTGCCAGGAACAGTAGGTGTTTATTTTGTGGTGTCAGTTGTTCATTAATGAATACTTTGTTATCTTCTGGAAAGTTAAAGTTTTTTGTGGACAAAAAACCGTATTTTCTTTTTTTGTCGATGATTTGGTCTCTGATTTCTTTATTTTGAAATGATACAACAATGGGTGGGTATTTGTTTAAAGGATTTCTATTTTTGATTCGGTAAATATTGGTTATTTTTGAAGATTCTGTTTCGCCTTTAATAGTTTCCATTATGTTATTCACTATTTTTGTTATGTTTTCATTATCTTTAAATGGGACTCCCTGTATTTCGATGTTATTTTGTTTGTGAAGTTGTTCTAGTTTGTTAATTTGCATTTTTATTTCCTTGTTTTCCGATTGCAGCTGTTTAATCAATATGTCTTTGTTTTTATTTTTTTCTTCGAATTCATCAATTTTGTTACTACAGAATTCAACTGATTTTGTAAGTTCTCTGAGTTCATTTTTGATCTGTTCTCTGAAAGATTTCATTAATTGTTCCGATAAATCTTCGAATTTTTTTTCCAGGAATTTTAACATCTTATTTGTATTATAGTCTTCTTCAGATTCGCTAGATGCTGCTTTTTTTGTGGCTCTCTTTTGTTTATTCATATTAATGTTTTTGATGTTCTGCAATAGATGGTGTTATAATATAGTCTGAGGGTAAGTCTTGCGCTTCTACTAATTTTAAAAAAAAAGTTGGTTTTAGTGAGGATCGAACCTCGTTCCTACGGACCTATGGCTCAGACGGTCAATGTCCGCGACGCTAACCACTAGACCAATCCGGTAGGTATCGGGAGCGAGGTAATATCGCTATATTAACGGTAATATTGCTATCAACTGTCAGTTGCAGTTTACAGTTGGTACTTAGATGCGACAATATTCCCACAAATTACTTCACAGTTTTTAAATCACTTCAGATTAGTAATTCTTGACCGTTTCAAATGTTTAAAGTGGTAGATAGTTCACTACTGTTGCACAGTTATACAAAAATCAATATCTTTTTGAATAATACGATTTAAAAACGTTGAATTTAGATAATTTTTGCAGAGTGAAATTTGACGTGCACACTGTTTGATGTAGGTACTTTTATATATATTAGAAGCATAGAAAAAAACCTAGAAGAATTAATAATATCATTAAAAGATTTAAATTTTTCCCGGGCCTGATTGTGTTGTCTGAAACACATTCTGCAGGCAAATTGAACTATTCTATTCCTGGGTACTCATATCATACAATAGTATCAAAAATTAACAAAAACTCTGGTATTGGAATATTCATTTCGAACCAATATAATATTATCAATATTAGAGAGATAATTAATATTAGTAATGTTAACATTTTAAATATAGAAATTAAAGATGTATATAAATATTTTATTGTTGTTGCTATTTATCGTACACATAAATCGATAATACCACAATTTATAGATGGATTAAAAAAAAATTACTAAATTTTAGAAATAAAAATAATATTCTTGTGGGAGATGTGAATTTAAATATTGCAAACGATTCCTCTAGTAAGAATAAAGATGATAACCTTAATATGTTGGCCGAACTAAACTACATCTCGTGCATAAATCATTATACAAGAAACGTCCGAGGTCAACGGCCTTCGTGTCTAGATCAATATAACCTCAGCTGTCATACATACGACTATCACTGATCATTATTCATGTATATTTAATTATAAATGCAGTAATCCATCTTCTCCATTACCTAACCAAATTAATGCCTCAAAAAAAAATACTTCATATGGATACGTTACTACATAAATTTGAATCAGAAAACTGAAATGAATTACTACAATATTTGCTGCAATTTGTGATGTCAATATTTGCTGCAATTTGTTCGAAGAAAAAATATCTACATACATAAACGATTCGACAAAAAATATTAATATTTCCAAATCCAAATAATCTATGTACAAGCCTATAAAACCGTGGATTACCCATGGTCTTATAATATCTGTACGACATAAACAAGCCCTTTATAAGTTAACTACCCAATAACCAAATAATAAAAATATACTATAGGTACTGTTTTAAGGCATATAAAAACAAACTTTCATATATTATAAAACACAGAAAAGAAAGTTATTATAAATAAAAGATTGATCAGGCAGAAAATGATAGTAAAAGAGTGTGGACGGTTATAAATGAAATAATTGATAAGAAAAAATGCAGGAATAATGAAATCAATGCTATTACTCACGATAACTCGAAAATATGTTGTAAAGAAAACCCGTCAAAAGCTGCAAATATATTTAGCACATTCTTTGCAAAGATAGGAAAAAATCTTGCAAATCACATAAATACCAACCCAATTTCAGATTGCAATATTGATACAGAAAATAAAATAACAACATTTCAAGTCACAACAGAGGATGAAATAGTATCTATCATAAACGATATGAAAGGAGGTTCTGCACCGGGATTTGATGGAGTTACGGTTAATATTTTAAAAAATATTAAAAATCAAATTTCTAAACCATTAATGCATATAGTAAATTTAAGTTTCCAAAGCGGTGTGTTCCCATCTATTTACAAGCAAACTATCATTACTCCAATATTTAAATCTGGTAATCCAGAAGAAGTAAGCAACTACCGACCAATATCAGTAATCTCAAATAGGGAAAAAATTTTTGAAAAGATAGTAAAAAAAAGAATGAACCAGTTTATAAAATGAAATAAAATAATTAATGAAAATCAGTTTGGATTTATGGAAGGTAGAAGCACACAAAATTTAATACCAAGCACATCCAAAATTCCTATCTGTATCATGGTATAAATTATTTCAACAAACTCCCATTAAAAGTAAAAATTATTGAAAATAAAAGTAAATTCCAAACTAAATTAAAAAAATTACCTGAAACAACTGTAAGAGTTACATTACTATTTCACTTCATTTAAATCTGTTAATCGACACATCTCAAGTTTCTCTTACTATATCTATGGTTAATAGTTGCAATATTATTATTCTCCTACTCAAATGATAACATTGATAACATAATTGAGTATGAATTCACTCACCAAACACAAGAGCCTTGTCTCTTTATGGTGAGGAAAGGTCTTTATTACATTAATATTACAAATCTGTTTAATATGTAACAAAATGTATAATTATTGTAAAAACATACAAATATTAAATAAATAAAAAAAATCTTAAATCTTGTTTTTAGTTCTTTCTCTGTCATCGTAGCACACACCTCTCAACATCTTATACCGGAATGTAAACATCACAAATCAATCACTATTAATACGAATATGGAGTTAGAAATTCCCATGGTAAATAACATTAGAACAATTAATCTCTTTAAAAAAGCGAATTATGAAATCATATCCTTAATAGTGTTGATTGGGTGCAGAATTTTAAAATTTATCAACCAATAGAGCAATTAACCGTTTTTATGATATTTTATATGAAATTATCCAAACTAACGTTCCATCCAAAAAAGTTCAGATCAATAACTCATATCCTTACTGGTATAGCCCGGCTTTAATGAAATTGACTAAGGAAAAAAACAAAATATTTAAAAAGTGGAAAAAATGGTCTAATCCTTTGGATTATCAAGAAATCTGTGTTCTGCGAACGAGACAAAAAAAAAGTTTCTAAGGGTTGTCATAGACAATTTATATTAAATGCTGAACTCAAAATATCTCATGACCCAAAGAATTTCTGGTCCTATGTTAAAAGTAAAAGAAATAGTTCAGGGCTACCCAATACGATGAAACTGTTGAATGTAACTGCTAACAATCCTTTAACTATATGTAACATGTTTTCAAAACACTTCGCCTCTACCTATAATAATAATGTAACTCCCAAGGCATTAACTAATAATCCCAGAGCAGACAATAGAATAAACATTTCTTCTATTTCCGTTTGCAAGGAACAAATAGAAAATAGTATATTAAAATATAAGTGGATAAACAGGTCTTTAAAACACGCGCGATTTTTCGAGCACGACGGCGTAGCCGAGTGCTCGAAATAAAGCAAGTGTTTTAAAGACCAGTTATTCACGAATACTTTACGCTATTTTTTTTATTGGTACACTTTGAAAACATAAATATTGATATTATTATTAAAAATTTGGAAATAAGAACTATTAATGAATTCGTGATGTGACATCACAATATCTTGTTGTCATGGAAATGAAAAACACAAATATCTATTTGCAATCTGTCACATAAGATTAACAGTTGACATCACAGTTTTTACTAGTTATTGTGTGTTGTAAAATGAGTTCTAACATTGATAATTTAAATACCAAAGCAGAATCGCGGTTAATACCTGAAAAATCCAAAGACGTTTATAAAAAAGAATATGAAAGGTTCATAACATGGATGGAGGAGCAAAACGTAGTAGATGTAGATGAACGAGTTGTGCTTGCTTACCTTCAGAAAATGTCGGAACAGTACAAAGCATCGACTATGTGGGCCATACATTCGAAATTGCAATGTATGTTGAGGATAAATAAACGGGTTGATTTAAAATCATTTGTGAAAGTACATGCATTCATAAAGGCAATTAGCAAGGATGACGTTGCTAAGAAGGCGTATGTATTCAAAGAAGATGATTTGCGGAAGTTTTTCACGGAAGCATCGGACATTACGTACTTATTTTTGAAGGTGGTAGCCATTTGCGGAATCTTTGGCTCTTGCAGAAGATGTGAATTGTGCGATTTACGCTTATATGATATCAAAGAAGAAGGAAGTGTATTGCTTATTACCATCCGACCATCTAAAACAGTGAAGGCTCGACGTTTTACTGTTGCCGACAGTGGTGCAATTAATTATGTGCGTTTGATGAAGCAATATTTATCATTGCGACCCCAAAATGTAAGTACAGACAGGGTTTTCTTACGGTATGATAAGGGTAAGTGCACCAATCAAGTGGTTGGTATTAACACATTTGGATCATGCCCCTTACAAATCGCACGCTATCTTAAATTAAACGATCCTGAGAAATATACAGGACATGCGTTTTGACGTACATCCGCTACCATTATGGCAAATAGTGGCATGACAATTGATCAAATCCAACGACAAGTAGGATGGAAATCGGCAGCTGTGGCGACTGGTAACGTGGAAGAGAGCATTAGAAATAAGAAGAATGTTTCAAACATTATTGGAACTGCCATTAATGGAAGTGCAGCCTCATTGACTTCCGAGAATACTATTAATTTGAACAGCATTTCCTCCGATTTAAAAAACGGAAGTATTAATATTTCAAATAATACGAACTGCTCTTTTCACATCCATTTAAATAATTAGAATGTAAACGATGTAAAAAAGAATGTAAACTTTGAATAAAATTTTTGAAACATTTGTAATGTTTTATTTGACGTTTAAAATATTCCTGTCAGATTTATAGTTAAAAGTTGACATTTAGACTTCACATTTTGTTGATTTGTTGATGTTGCCATGGTAACTTTAAAAAACGCGCGTTCCATAAAGTGCGATTTAAACACGCTAGAGCGTACTTTAAATGAGTAAAAAAGGGCACCAATAAAAAAAATAAATTAATAATATCTCTTGGTCATTGGGCGAAGGATATTTTTTGTATTTGAAATTTAAAAAGAATGTAATACGTATATGTCTATATGCGTACACTATATTTTACTATTTTCTTTTTTTGTGAGTACTATCATTCTACTTTTATTTTACTTTTACTTGTTTTTTTAATTTTTAATTTTTTATTAATGGATATAATTATTTCTTGACCGTACATCTGGTGAATTCAGTTTTCATCATTATTATTATACTTAGGTGCATATATTAATTCTTTCTACTTTTTTTGTTTTTTTTCTTATCTTATATTTTATCTAATGTGTATCTTTTATATCTAGTTTATGCTTAGACAGTTTATCTAGTTCCTATCTCTATAATATTATGTAAAAAAAGAAGAAAAAAAAGTTAATAATTATTGACTTTTTTATTTACTATTTGGGCATGATGTAAACATTTGTTATTGGATTATAATCTAATTATTATAATTGTTTTCTTCAATGCATGTAATGTTATTAATCTGTAAATGTTCCTAAAAAAATAAAAAAAAATAAAAAATACAGTTAAATATGACCAAATCGGATAGAGTCACATCAGCTTAGTGGTAGAGATCCGCCCCAGTGAGGGGAAGGTCCTGGGTTCGATTCTTAGATGCGTCCTTATCTTTTTCTGATTCTTCTGTTTCAGATTTTCTATTGAGTGTCGCTAAGTCTTCATTAATTAAATGTTAAAATTCAAGGTTTTACTCATTGAATTAAATAAAAATAAATAATAATTTTACTTTTATTCTTCCCGAAACTAATTAGACACTGGGTGTTTTTCGATAATAAAAAAATATGTATAAAAACATTTATTCACTTGAATAACATTTTTCAAATGCTGAATGTTGTGTCATAGAATAATTTTATAGTTTACAGTTACGACAATTTTTTTAAAATGCAAACTGAAAGCATGCTACTCTTTCTTCCTGAAACTGTTTAAATCGTATATAAAATATGAGTTACATTTAAACATATATATTTTACAAAATATTATAATAAAGGTTGTTTTTGGTTATGTATACCATATCAATAAAGAGGAGCTCTTGTGCCTGACAAGGGAGCCACGATTCTTACTTAGGTTGTAAATTATAATACCTACTTATGTTTTGTTTAAAAATATTTACTTTTCACTGTAAGTTTTTTTTTTAAATTGCTAATTTTATTTATTTGTTCTGATTGGTTAATAATACAGCGTAATTCAGAAGGGATGTTATTATAGTATTTTATGGCTTGGAAAATATAATGATTTTACATTTTAATTGTTGTTTTAAAATTAGGTGAAATAAATTGGTTTCCATTTCTCATTAGTTTGTAAAATTCTTGAACTTCTTTGTTATTTTTTTCTTTACACATTTTTATAATGGAAGCTTGCTTGAATATGTAATCGACATTTGGTACTGGAAACAATTTAAAAATTGATTCTGTTGAGAAGGTGGATTTTTTACAAATATTCCTTTAATGATGATTCTTTGCGAAACTTTTACTGAGTTTAGGTTGTTTTTGTAAAATCCTCCCCAACCTATAATTCCGTAGATAAGTAAAGAATGAGAAAGGGCATAGGACACATTTTTATTATTTTTAAATTTAGATATTTCTTAACTTAAACAAAATATACATATTATACATTTCCATATTTTTTCACTAGCTCTGAAATGTGACTATTCCACTTCAGGTTTTGATCAATGATTACACCGAGATATTTAATTTCAGAAGAAGAGTTAATTAGTGTACAAATAGGATTATGTTGTTTACAGAGTACATGATCACATCTTTCGTCTCGAATTACAATATTAACTTTATGATCAAGTATTTTCTGTAAGGAAAATAAGATATATGTTGTTTTTTAGCATTAAGTGTGAGTAAGTTATTTTCGAACCATGATTTTAAGATGTTAATATCTTCATTTGCCAATTTGTTAACTAGTTTCCTATGTTTGACCTTTTATTATCATTACAGTGTCATCAGCATAAGAGATTAATTCACCTATAAATTCCTGTTGGAAAATGTCATTCACATATATTAGAAATAATCATTGGTCCGAGGACGGTACCTAATAAATACGAATACCGAATTATGTTTTCATTTATTCTTCTAATTATTTCACTGTTATGAGAGGAAATAAATGATGTATTTATGATTTTCAATCATGTT
This sequence comes from Limnephilus lunatus, assembly GCA_917563855.2. Lineage (NCBI taxonomy): Eukaryota > Metazoa > Arthropoda > Insecta > Trichoptera > Limnephilidae > Limnephilus > Limnephilus lunatus. The sequence continues at coordinate 108,221,759 of OU830592.1, read as the reverse complement.
CTTTTATTGTTTTATACCCAACCATCCATATGACATTGCAACTGTAGTACATGCCTGCTACCCTGTACAGAGTTTCATAACAAAGGGGCGCTCTAATGGAGCAACATAACTTGTTTTCCAGGTTTTGGCGCGTAGACTGCAAAGTTGTTAGATCATAAGTAAAAGTAACCTCTTCTTACTATACTTTATATTATTGCACTATTCTTAATTTGCTAATGGTCCATCATTAAAATTGCAATTTAAACATTGTCAAATAATATGACGCCGCAACGTCATTAATTTATCATCATAACGATTTATATGCATTATTGTTAATCCGTTATATTACAGCCACACATTTTATCCGGTAACAGGTGTTGTCTTCCAGAGCGAACACAAAGGAAATAGAATTGTTGCATTTGTCATTTTTTTCTCTGTGAGCCTTCGGGATTCCAGCTTTGGAGTCTTCCCTCAAATAATGCTTCCAATGCTCGACTACCATAATACGGGCATTTGCCTAGCTTGGTAGTCGAAAAACCATGTACCTATGTAAAATAAACCTGTAATAAAAAAATATTAATAAAGAAATTAAAAAAAAAAAAAAAAATGATTCTTCTTCTTGGATGGACGTTGGCTATCATGTTGGCTATGCGGACTTTGTTTAATGCGACCCGGAACAGCTCTACGGTAGACTTGCCAAACAACTGTCTCAGGTTTTTCAGCCATGAGGTTCTCCTTCTTCCAGGGCCCCGTCTCCCGGCAATCTTTCCCTGCATAATAGAGATGCAAGATCTCATACTTCTCTGGATGTCTCATTTCACGTCCAAGATATTGAACTTTTCGGATTTTTATAGTTTTAATTTTTCTTTATTCATCCGAACCATAACATCTTGATTCGTAACCCTGTCCATACAGCTTATTTTAAGTATTCTTCTGTAGATCCACATCTCGAATGCCTCAAGCCGCCTAATTAGTTCTTCAGTAAGATTCCATGCTTCCATTCCATAAAATGATATCGAAATACGTAGCATCTGACCATTCGCATTCGTAATCCAAGGTTGAGATCGTGATTGCAGAACATCTTTTTAATGCGGATAAAGGTTGCACGAGTGCTCAATGCGGCATTTGATTTCAACCGAAGGATCCCATCTATCATTTACAATGCAGCCCAAGTATACAATAACAATCTCAACACAGGAATTGCTAGTGAGACAGGCACAGCACAATCACCTTTGTAACTTGATAAATAAAGATTACAATAAAAATAAATAAAAAAATTCTCTGCATCGTCTCTAGTTTTGTTCCAGCAATATTAAGATTTTCATCCAGTGCGTTATTTTTGCTTATGAGTTTGTATTTTGTTTTATTTATATTCAGTTCTAGCCCAAAATTCTCACAAGTCTTCACTTCTTGATTGAGCAAAAGTTGTAGATCCTCAATGGTACTTGTTAGAAGTACCGTATCATCTGCATAACGCAGGTTGTTCAGAATCTTCCCATTTATAACAACTCCTTGAGTAGCTTCTTGCAGAGCTTTATTGAATATTTCTTCTGAATATAAGTTGAACAGCATAGGTGAAAGAACACAACCCTGTCGCACGCCTCTCTTTATTTCTACTTCGTCTGTTAGACATTGCTCTACTCTTACTGCTCCTTTCTAGTTCCAATAAAGATAACCTATTATTCTTATATCTTTATCGTCTATCCAAGAGGTTTTCAGAATTTGAATCATTTTGTCATGTCAAACTCTATCAAACGCTTTAAGGAAGTCAATGAAGCACGCATGCACATTTGTATTCACATCTCTACTTCTTTGAATTAGTACTTGAATACTTCCGAGTACCCAACCCATTTTGAAAGCCAATGTGCGCACTGGAATTATTACAATTCAACTTACAGTCAGCTGCCTTGGAGCCCGTCTTCCGCTGTATCACAGTTGAAGGCGGCAGAGGAGGGCAGCCCGACTCCACGCAGCAGACTTTGGTACCAGAGGCCGGGCAGAACTAAGAAAAGGGGCACTCTTGTTTATAAGACTTCAATTTAAAATATTTGGTTTTAACCTCTTTACGCTTCAGTGAACAGGATTCTTTCCGTTTTACAACAGAAATGAATTGGGGGTACAGTTGAGATCAACTACCTTCGAAAGTTGTCATTTTGTTGGAAGTGAGTGAATTGATTGTATTGTATATATTACAAGAATTTGTATGACTACAATGTTCATAGAGTGCGCGAAGGCATAATATAGATCTACTACTTCTGTATAAATTAGTTAACAATAATATTCAATGGCTAGAGTTGCTAAATAAGTTTCATTTAATGTTCCTGCGCGTTCAACACGCCCTTCTGTCCTGTTCAGGGTTCCATGATAGTTGATCTGCCGACAATTGCCCCTCGGCGTACTTATATACTATTTGCAGTCGGTTTAGGGAAAATACGGTATATCTAATTACACAAAATATAACCAAGTGTCCCCGAATGGATGTGGAGAGAAGATGTACAGCCGAATAACAAAAGTATAAGACATATTTACATTAAAATGCATCAAGGAGAAATCTACTTGTCTATATACTAATATACGAAATCTACTTGTGTTCACCAGTGCATAAGTACAAAAAATCGACACTGAATATAAATTCCTTTGATAGTCATTCCAAAATTTTGAGACCGCCGCCCCGGAAACGATTTATTGGATAACAAACAACCCACGTGGTTCGCTAAAATTTGTGCCCGGGTTCATCAAGGGTGTTATCAAGTTCTGGGCGGCCGATGTATCTGTTCACCTGCTGCGTGGCAGGCCGGATCGAGAGAGACTGGTTGAGGAGGTCTTTTGACATGTGGGAGGCGGGTGTTGGTACCGCCGCCATGGGAATCATTTATTAGATAACCAACACCTCTGCCACAGGTCACACCAAGTGGTTGTCTACGTTTGGTGACCTAGCAGGGGTGCCCGGATTCATGGAGGTGAGGTTTGTCCAGGACTAGGCGACGGACGCGTCTGCCCATCTGTTGGGTGGTGGGCAGGATCGAGAGATAGGTTGATGGAGGCCTTTCAAGCTGGACTCTCTCGACCCATCGCCTTGTACCGCAGTTGGAGGGGTGGATTCACCCGTCACTTCTGGACACATTGACCCACAGATTCTTACCCACCCCTTATACCTTTTTCCTTCCCAGAACTTTGTCTTCTTCATTTCCTTAAAAAGACCCTTCGTACAACATCCTCTAAGATGACACAGACCCTGAGGGAAATTTTCCTCAGGGCCTGGAGCTTATGTAAAAAAAAAAAACAGAATCTCTCGACCTATCGCATCGCCTTGTACTACAGTTGAAGGAATGGAGACCTGGACACACTGACCCCCAGATTCCTACTCACTCCTCATACCTATTTCCTTCCCAGAACTTCCTCTTCTACATTTCCTTAAAAAAAACGAGAACTAAGATGACATAGGCCCCGAGGGAAATTATTTTCTTCAGTCCTGTGTGAAGCTAATGTAAAAATAATAATATTTTTGAAGTCGATTTTAGGTTTGAAATTGGTAAATAATTATAATTTTATAGTAAAAACCTTCCCGGATAGGCCAATTGTCGGCGGATCAACTGTCGGCTCACCCCTGTTCAGGGTGGAACAATGCAAGATCAACTGTTTAAGTAGAATTCTTGCCTGAACAGAATATGCAATAGTCACAATAGCGTATTATCCAAGGTGGACATTTTCAATTGCCAACTTACCAAATATAAGGGATCTATAAAAGAGTATTTCTCTGATGTTTCGTGGAAAATGTTATGTTTTGATTATTTATATTTATAAATCTGTTATGATTTGATTTGTATGTATAATATGTTTTCTTATGGTTTCCAATGCATTGATAATTTTTTGTTGTATTTAATTTTTCGTTTTATATAATTTTTTTTGTTTCATATAATCTTTGGCTTCATATTCCTTTTTTAAAAATTTAATTATTTCTTATTTCATAAATAAATAATAAATGATTTACCTATAATAACTAAAGCGGCGGAGGGGGTGGGGGAGGAGTTGGTGGAGGCGGGTTAAGTAGTTAAATGAATATAAACCATCCTCGCGTTCGGTGCCTAGTTTTAAAATTCTTGTTGCGGACTCATGATACTGTGCGAAATTCGAGAAAAACCACTTTCGTGTTCTAATTGTAAATTTTTAAATATTTGACAATTCGTCGCCTTAGTTCTTAATTGTCCAAACGATTATTATAAAATTTTACAGGAGAAGAAGGTTTTCTTTCAATATTTCAATGAAAAATTATGATAGTGTTTCAGATAAAGCTATTTACTTAAAGTCTCATTAGTATAAATCATTCTTAGTTAAGTGTTTAACTAGCATTTTGTATACTTTATTTTTAATTTAAAAGTGAAGATTGAACAAAAACTAAAATTGTCGTTTGGACAATTAAGAACTCGTGCGACTAATCCCCTACTACCAGCACAGTAAGCGAAACACGTTGCTTGCGTCGTGATGGAGGACTGAAAGGAACCAAAGAATTAAAGTTACGACGCCTGGTGGGTTCCAGCCACCGACCGGTGCAGTAGTTTTCGTACAAGATGCACTACAAAACAAATGTCCAAACACAAAAAGTCCTGCCACTTCCAAAATACATTTGAACTATTTAGCTGCGGTCAATTTATAATAATATGAAAAAGTTTTGGCATTTTCAATTTATTCTTGTAGCTCCTGAATGCAAACAAACCATAACATCGGATGGAAATCGATGCCAAACATGAAGGCTGCCTGTATTCTTCAGGACGGTATTTCACCATCATCTTAATTAATTTTCCATTGGATAACGTATATTCAAATAAAAAAATAAATGCTCGCACTAGGTACAAAACTCGGCTAACTTATCCGACATGTAGCCACTGTTTAAAGGTTCGAGTACCAAATAGTTATCTCAGACTTTATAAATAAATAATTAAATCAATCGAAAATATACTGGTTTATTATCCTTTGGAAAAGCTATCAAGAGAATGGTTAATTATACTTTATACTATGGATAAGCTATCCAGGAGTTGGTGAATTACCCCTACGTCTATAACTAATAACATAATAAGGTTAAGTATAATATAATTAGTTTTGGTATGTGCGCGAGTAGATATTGGTAGGCCCGGAGCTGGTAAGGGATCCATCGCCTGACTTATTCTAAGGCTAAGTGCACACATCAGGTTTTTCCATCCGATTGTCTGACCATACAACCGGAAGGTCTTCGCGCCATACATTTCTTAAGAAAATCGGATAAACACCGCACACATCCGATTCGAAAAACGGATAGGTCATGAAAATAGGCCTCGCTTTTCCACGCCGGCCGTACAATCCGGTCTGACAACGGGCGTGGCCCCGGTATTATAACCAATTCGGTTTTCAAATCGATTTTTGTCTGATCAGACAATCGGATGGGAAAACCTGATGTGTGTGGCCAGCTTTAGGTGAGGTAACTGTTTGAAGTAGCGGTCATTCACACACTGCTGAAGTGGTAACCTATCTGTAATATTATATTATACCTGCGGTAGAATTCCACGAGCAGCCTCTCCTATTGCTGCCGGGCAGGCGGAGAACTCCCGACACACCCCGGCAAACCCCTTTAGTATGCAGCCTTCTGCAAGAAGTAAAACAACTGTCATTTTTTTTTATTCACATTAATTACAATAAATTTTATACAATAATTAATTACATAATAGGAGGTAGAGGTATAGTCAAAATAACATCTTTAAAACATAATCAGGTTGAAATGCTAAGAAATTTTTTCCATGGGAAAGCTGATAGTTCAGAAATGCACAAAATAATTTGCAAGGCAGATAGAAATATTTCGCCATTAAATTTATACGACGAGAATGCCAGCATTCTTATAAATACCAACCAGGAATTATTAGATTCCTGGTCAAATAAAATTCTTCACGCAAAACACTTCAATTATCTCAACCAAACATATGTTGACAAATTTTCGTCAAACAAATGGTTGAGTATTGGAGAGTTGAGCGCAGAAATAGAAGGCTTTATGCTTGCCATACAAGATAAAGTCATTAATACTAAAAATTATAGGAAGCATATCATCAAAGATGCAAATCAAATTGATGATTTATGTAGAAAATGTTTGGCTTTTCCGGAAACTATAGAACATATTATATCGGGATGTTCTGTATTAGAACCGTCCGAGTATACATTTAGGCACAATCAAGTTTTAAAAATAATTCACCAAAGTTTGGTAATTAAACATAACTTGATTGACTGCCGTAATGTACCATATTATGAATATGAACCAAATTCATTTTTAGAAAATGAATTTTATAAAATTTATTATGATAAAACTATTCTGACAGACAGAACAATTAGTCATAATAGACCCGATATAGTTTTACATGACAAAATTAAGAAAATAACTTATATCATTGATGTCGCTATTCCAAATTCTTGTAATATTCAGAAAACTGTTTCTGAAAAAATAAGAAAATATACAGATTTAGGAAATGAAATTAAAAGAATTTGGCATTCTCAGACTATAAAAATATTACCATTTGTTATTTCGGCTACTGGCATTATACCTAGCTCTCTCATTCAAATTTAGGCGTATTAGATTTCAAAAAATTTGTACATAAAAATGAAAAAGTCGGTCATTTTAAATACATGTAGGATTACGAAAGATTTTTTAAATATTTATATTGAGGGATCAGTAGGATTTATCGGACCAGTTAGGATTTCATCAGAGCCGAACCCTCTGATATGAAAATATCTGGAGTCGGTGAAATATTTTCCCATTATGTTTCTGGTGGATTGACGTATTGTTCTTGCATTGTTTTGTATTTATTATACTTATATAGTGCACTTACATTGCGTTAATTTTCTAGATATTGATTTGTGGAAAAGTGTGTGGAAGGGTTTAGTCTTTCATTTGGGAAAGATTCAACCCGGACATAAAATCTGGAGCACCGTAAAATGCATGTATTTGATTTACCCCTATAAATAAGCAGGGCTTGTGTACATGGGGAGTGTTAATATATAGGTAAAAAAAAAATTTATTCAGTTCAAAATTTCGGTATAAAATCAAAATCAAAATCAAAAAATATTTATTGTACATATAAAAAATACAAAAGGTATTGCTTATGGGTAGACCCCATTTCTTCCAGCTAACCACATACATGTTATATTATAATGTTCATACAAAGAATAATATTATAATTTTTATACAAATAAGAAAATACAGATAACAAGAATACAAAAATAGGTGTGTTTCCTCAGGTTTCCCCGTGGAGCAACACTTCACTCAACTATGAGTCACAAGCTGACTCATAGTGGAGTTAAACGTTTTTCATGTTCCGAATGCAGCTATACAAGTTCTCAGAATGGAGATTTAAAAATCCACAGTATGATTCACAGTGGAGAAAAACCTTTTTTCATGTTCCGACTGCAACTATTCGTGTTCTCAAAAGGGATATTTAAGAAATCACTTGCTGACTCATGGTCGAGAAAAATCCTTTTGATGTTCCAACTGCAACTATTCATGTACTGATTTGCTTGACAAAGACATATCAAAAATTCACCTGTTTACCCACAGTTGAGTTAATTTCTTGTCCCGAATGCAGTTATTGAAGTTCTCGAAAGGGAGATTTATAAATTCACAGCGCGATTCACATTGGAGAAAACCCTTTTTTATGATCTTAATGTAACTATGCATGTACTACGAAGAGAAATCTAAAAAATCACATGTTTTCGTTTTCCCTCCGTGGACAAAAACCTTTTTCGTGTCCCGGCTGCAACTATTCATGTTTTAGAAAAGAACAATTAAAACGTCACATATTTACCCACAGAGAAAAAAAACCGTTTTTAATGTCCAGATTGCCACTATTCATGTTTTCGCAAGGGACATCTAAAAAATCACATGTTTACCCACAGTGGAGAAAACATTTTTCGTATCCCGACTGCAACTATTCACGTTCTCAAAAGAAACTTCTAAGAACGCACTCGCGGATTCACAGTGGAGAGAAACCATTTTCATGTCCTGACTGCAACTATTCATGTTTTTAAAAGGGAAGTCACATCACTTGTTTATCCACAGTGGGAAAAAAACCTTTTTCATGTCCCGACTGCAACTATTCTTGTACTACAAAGGGACATCTAAAAAGTCATATATTTATCCACAGTTTAGAAAAACCTTTTTCAGTAAATTTTTACATCAGGTAAATTTTTGTTTTTAAGCAATTTGGTCAATTTGAACACTAAAGAAGTTCAAAATAGTGCTATGTAGTATGTTAGTAACGATGTATTCTAGTGATTAAGAAAAGTACTTTGTTGATGAATGTATACATCTATCTACGTTCTTAGTTAATAATAATAAATAATAATATTTGGATGACTAATAGCACCGTTTTTGTGAAAAATCAACTCAAGGGCGCTGTACAAATTTATAATACGTTTATGCAATCTTACTTCTAACTATAAACTAGACAAAAGTTAACAACGATGGCTCGACATGGAGAACTACCCCGAACTATTGATTGTTATTAAGTTTATTTTATAGAACTCCATTTTAATTTTTATTTATTTTATAAATTCAATAATATCATTATTCAATGTATAAAAACAGTTTATTATAAACAATAACCACAGTTTGATAATGCCTTTAGAGGTCGAAACAGCTGTAACACATAATAATAATTACTAAGCAGAACTCGTTTATAATAAACTGTTTTTATACATTGAATAATAATATTATCGAATTTATAAAATAAAAAAATAAAAATAATAAAAACTACCCCGAACAATCAAAACTGTTTTACAGGTTCTAATAAATAGAGAATTTAAAACAATTAACATAAAAATTTACATAGAAATGAGTGCATCGATGTGTGTATCAAAAACAAAGAATGTGTGTATCGACGGCATTTAGCAATAATTGCAGTGGTAAGCAGAGTTTTTCCTGTCTAAAGAGAGGGAAATATTAGCTTCGCTCTTCCATGACAGATAAGAGATTAAATTCGTTAGCAATAATTTACAACTTCGCAAACAAAAATGTAGACGCCGAATTTTTTTTTTTAAACAATTGTGATTGAATGTGATTAGTAGACAACAATTTTTTAACAAATAATTTATAACTTTAATTTTTTATTTATCAAATGTAAGGTTATATTATCCCTACTAATATTATAACTGCGGAAGTGTGTATGTCTTCATGCAAAAAACTACTGAACTGATTGTGATGAAACTTGGTTTGTAAAAAAAAGATTGCTAGTGACTCAGATTTACAGATTTTATACCAAAATTCCCAATTAAGCCAAGTGGTGCAGTATTAGTTATTATATATAAGTACTAGTTAAAATAAAAATAAATGGCTGCTAGAGGGGCACCGACGAGGTGTTTTCCTAGGGCGCTCTCAAAATTTTATATTTATTCCGCCTCTGATTCCACCCCATCCTATCTTACCCCATCCCATCCAATTAGGAACCATCCATCCCCAAAAATATTTTTCCTTTCCCATTACGCCCCCTCTGTTGTGGCAAATGTAATCCCATCGTGGTATTCGTGGTATCCCATTACGCCCCCTCCGTTGAGCAAAATGTAACACTGGTGTGGTGGGCAAAAAATGGTTGAGAATCTATGATCTAGACATTCCACGCTATGTAAGTGCACTACATAAGTATAATCAATACAAAACAATACAAGAACAATACGTCAATCCACCAGAAACATAATGGGAAAAAAATTCACCGACATTAGATATTTTCATATCAGAGGGTTCGGCTCGGTAGAACTCCTAACGGGACCGATAAATCCTACTGATCCCTCAATATAAATATTTAAAAAAAAAATCGTAATCCTACATGTATTTAAAATGACTGACTTTGCATTTTTATATATAAATTCTTTGACAAATCTAATACGCCTAAATTTTGAATGAGAGAGCTAGGTATAATGCCAGTAGCAGAAATAACAAATGGTAATTTTTTAATATTCTGAGAATGCCAAATTCTTTTAATCTCATTTCCTAAATCTGTATAATATTTTCGTATGTTTTTCAGAAACAGTTTTCTGAATATTACAAGAAATTGGAATAGCGACATCAGTGATATAAGTTATTTTTTTAAATTTTGTCATGTAAAACTATATCGGGTCTATTATGACTAACTGTTCTGTCTGTTAGAATAGTTTTATCGAAATAAATTTTATAAAATTTATTTTCTAAAAATGAATTTGGTTCATATTCATTATATGGTACATTACGGCAGTCAATCAAGTTATGTTTAATTACCAAACTTTGTTGAATAATTTTTAAAACTTGATTTTGCCTAAATGTATACTCGGACAGCGCTAAAACAGAACATCCCGATATAATATATATTCTAACTAATCGTTCTAAGCTATCTAAATCTGTATTATTATGCCAAATGAGTAAGTTAATAGAGGTATTACCCAAGTATTTATTGCCTTTACTAAATTTTTAACAGATAGATTGCATTTTAAAAATTTTCTGATCCTAGTTTTAAATTTGATCATAACATCATTTTTAATACTAGGTAGTATGATTTAATCTATTTGATTGCGGATAGTTTATTTCATACTTTCAATTTTGAAGTTCCTAAATATACCCTCGTCTGCATCTGCAATTTTACCTTTCTCTACATGGATCGTTCTACATTTATCTAAACCAAAAGTCATTTTAATATCATCTGAAAAAAATTTATCTACTTTAATCATTTTCTCTAAATTTGTTTCAGAATTCGAAAATAATTTTAAATCATCCATAAATAATAAATGCGAAATTATACTGCTCTCTTTTGTATAACCTTTAATTTTTATTCCAAAATAGCTTGTAATTAACATTTTAGATAGAGAATTTAATGCTAAGTAAAACCAAAGAAGACTCAATTTACATTTTTTTATTTATTTATTATTATGATTAGATACTATTACAAATTTTCTTAAGAAAGGGAATTTGTATTATTGTAGAAAGCAATCACTTTGTGGTTTGACATATTTAATAAAATAAAATACTTTTTTTGTTTAAAACCATGACATTTATTAATTTATGAACCGACCGGTTTCGCTTAACTCAAACATCATCAGTATTAATTTGTACCCTGATGATGCTTAAGTAAAGCGAAACCGGTCGGTTCATAAGTTAATAAATGTTGTGGTTTTAAACAAAAAAGTATTTAATTTTATTAAAGGAATTTATATTTAAAATTTTAAGTACCTACTTTTATTCTAATATTCGCAGGTAGGTATGTATTTTAAGGACAATTTACGTTTCCAATATTAAAATTTGAATATTTAAAATTTTGATTTCAATCCAATATTGTATTTGTTAGCCTTTCTTGAGTAATTTGAGTTTTTTTATTGACAAAACTATTTATTCATATAAAAGGGTAATAATAATAATATAGAATTTATATAGCGCAGTTTTGTGATATTTCACTTCAAGTGCGCAAAGGGTAGAATATGAATTCGGTGCATATAGTACCTATAATTGTCACACATCACTACAGGAAAAACAAAAACTGCATTAAGCCATTTTGAGTTTTGTGACTTGAATTTTAACGTACTAATTCTGATATCAATCCATTTTCTACGTAATGATGAATTCTAATGAACAAAAATGTTGATTATCCATTTTAATTTTAATTTTAATTAATTAAAATGGAGTTCTACGAATTAAACACAAAAACAATTAATAAAAATGTTGATTTCTATTAATCACACTGGAAAGATTATTTTATCTAAATCTTAGAACTTTTTTTTTGCAAAAAGTTTTAAAAATAACAAATGAAATTATACATTTTGCGCGAACCTGGAATTTTGCGCGCAAAACTTGACAGGCAAAAGCTTATTGATATTGTTTTCTTATTATTCGAAGAGTTAAATTAACTGAATTTAAAAATACTGTTCTTTATACATATAAATAGAACGGCGTCATTTGCGCCTCGCAATTTTTATGTGGGTGTTCAAAATATTACTTGGCTATTATATGTAGACTTAGAGGACTTGTATTTTATCGGTAGAGAAAAATTGTTATCTAAAAACCCTAATAAAATTGATGGTGTTCATCAAAATCAATCTTCAGTATCAGCATCATCATTAGGGAGCGGCGGTCATGTCCTTTTTATTTGGAATTCTACCGCATTTGCCTTCGGGAATAAAGAAACCATGAAAAACCTTCCTAAGGGAAGATTCGGCAATCAGTCAACGCGAAAGTGACATTAGAATATGATGTCCTGCATTGTGTGGTGTGGGGTGTATGTCTGTTTTATGTGAATAAATACTTTACACTAGTGGACTTATGTATGGACACTTTTCGAGATTTCTTGTATCTTGTCGTTTGCCTTATAAAAAAACGACTTATTTTATTACAGAACCCTTCTAAGTTTTTTTTTCGTATTCCTTGTGCTATTGTTGATTAAAAAACATATCAAACGATATGCCATATGGTGATTAAAAATTCCTATCACTCTTTATGAGAAATGGGAGCAAACACATTAAAAACAACCAATTTTTGAGAAAAACGTTTTTGAGTTTTGGCAATTCTACAATGTGTTGTGTTCTATCTTAACCAACCACAAAGTGCAGAGGATCGTTGTGGGCTCCAATCAGAACACTTTAAGATGCAACACGAATAAGTTTTACATCCGTGTTAGTCAGTCATCCATTGAAGAAAAGTTTTATATATATTTTTTAATAAATATTATTAAAATGGCTCCATAGGTGCCAAAACGTGCCAATTGGTCACCCAAAGAGAAGCAGAGGTGTTGCACTTCGTGTAGAAGGCTACACATATGAAGAAATTGCAAAAATATTGGGTGGAGGAGCTACCAAGTCTGGAGTAAGAAAGGTTTACCAAAGCTGCAAGGAGACTAAAACTACAAAAATAGTCCGAAAATCGTCCAAAACCCAAAGGTTAAGCCACACAATGATTGAAGCATATGTTGCCTTACCCTGCAGAACCATCGTCAAACATCCAAAGATATTAACAAGGTCATTAAAGCTGCTGCACTCGATATTACTAATATAACATTTAGGAAGAAATTAGGCAAGAATAATAAAAATCTAACCATAACATGAAACAGAGGTATAAACGACTGAAATGGGCTGTAACACATAAGGAACGGACCTCAGAAGACTGGGCAAAGGTGATATGGAGTTATGAGACTAAAATTTTCACTTTTGAGAGTGATGGAATCAGATTTGTTCATTGCCGTCAAGTTGAAGATTTGATACCAGAATGCACTACTGCGACAATGAAACTTCCTCTGAGTATCATGGTGCGGGCTTGCATGATAAGGGACAGTTTTGGATGTCTGGAAGTGGTAGAAGGCACAATTAAGGCTAACAGGCATCAATGTGTGATTCTGGAGCCAAAATTATTGCCCAGCACAATGATTTGTTCGAGTGTAACCGTGGTAAATGCAATTTCCAGCAGCATGGACCCCCATGCCAAATAGCAAAACGAACATGAAATGGTTATAGAACCACCATATTGTTGTTCTAACTTGGCCAGGGAACCATCTGGACTCGAATCCTATTGAAAATCTCTGGTCTAGATTGAAAATACTGGTTTCTCGTCACAAACCCAGAAATAAAATAAAAATAATTGAAGTGATTATTCAAGCATGGTTCCATGTCATCAAACCTGAAAACTAGTGACGTTTGGTGGACTCCATGCATAGAAGAGTTGAGGAAGTTATTAAACTTAAAGGATTTCCAACGAAATAGTAACGTCAAAATGTTAATTTGAAATATTATGCAAAATCTTCGTAATTAATAAATAATTTGTGTTTTGCCACGACGTCGTTTTATTCAGCATTTTTATTATTTTTCTAAACAAAACATTTAAATCTATTCAAAATATAACAGTATAATATGTAATTGAATTAATTAGCTAATAAAATTACAGTTAAACACCAAGGTTATTTAAAAAAGAGCGAATGAACATCAAATACAAGAAATTTATAAAAAGTGTCCATACATAAGTCCACTAGTGTATGTGATTATAGAGAATAAACACATATAAATACATACAATAAATACTTATATAAAGAGATATATAAACATAAGTTATAGGGTAAGTGTGGTGAACGTATGTCTTGCGGTATGAAAGAGACATGCGTGTATGAGTGAGACAACACGAGGAACGTATAAAAGGGAATCCAGAATACATGGGATAACCGGCCACGGTCATCACATTGGCGCAGCCTAAATAGGACAGCCTTCACATTGGCTATTATCAGGACCGAGATAGAGGCCAGTGGACTCCACATAATTGCGGAGCAAGGAAGAAGGAAGAGCAGCAGAAGAAGCATCCTAGAAGCATCAAGGCGCTGGATAAGGCTATTCAGTGCCGAGAACCTGGAGGAGTATCACGTAAGGCGTGGATACGGAAGTTCCGGATCTTCAGGAGAAGAGCTGGGACCTGGTGCAGACCTCACAGAAGGCGCATTAGAAGGAAGACCAGGGTTCAGGAGCGAGAGACGGTTCGCGGAAGGGCGAGATCGGGCAGCATCCAATCATCAGAGTCGTGAGTTGAGTGCTGTTTGTTATTTTCTGCTTTTATTGATTGCATCTGTGTGGAAATGGAAGGAGGAGAACTGCCCAGGTTTTGTCATTTGAGGGACAAGCTGGAGACATTCGTTCTTCAGTACGAGCAGTTCATCCTTGTCAATGATGACAAAATTAATTCGGTTGAGAAAAAGAGAGCGGTTTAAATATCTCATTTGCACACAGAGACAATAGATTTATTGATTGATTTGTGTTTTCCAAAAAAAATTACGGATATTACGGTCGAAAATATATTGTTATTATTAGAGAATCATGTAGGTATAAAAAGGAATGTGTTCAAGGAACGCGAAATTTTTTTTGCTACGAAACAAAAAGTTACAGAATCCGTGAATGATTTTATAACGCGATTACGGAAGCTAATTCGAAGACAGACTAGAACATAATTTAAAAGATGTTTTTGTCACCGGTCTTCAAATGGGTCGTATCAAAGAAAAATTATTTGTCGAGGCTGAAAACTTTTCATTAAAAAAAGTTTTAGAGTGTGCTATTGCGATGGATTCGTTTCATGTAATTAATGAGCAAATTAATTCGGAAAGTGTAAATCAAGTTGCTAAAAATAATAATCGGAACGAATTGTTACCGACGGGGAAACATTTTTTCAGGCCTACAGATAAAAATGTTACAGTGTCCAGACCGAAGTCAATAGACCGCGCGTTAAGATGTAAACATTGTGGGAAGTATCACGAATCGGTAATTTGTAAATTTAAAGATGCGACATGTTATAAATGCAATCGCAATGGTCACATAAGTAAAATTTGTCGCAGTGATAATAAAAAAGTTATTTCTTCTGTGTTTGTGAACGCGCAGGGAAATAAAAAAAAGTTATGGATAAACACAGTGTACTCTGAGCCAATATTGTGTAAAATCTTAGTGAATAATATCAAGTTAATTGGTTTACTGGATACAGGAGCAGCAGTTTCAATTTTAACAGACATAGATTATGTTAAATACTTCAAACAGTTGGATTTAAAACCAAAGGATTTAACCTTAACGGGTTACGCGAACTGTAAGTTGAATTTATTGGGTTGTATTTTATTAACAGTTGATTATAACGGTTATAGGGAATTGTTAGAATTTTGCGTTGTAAAAAATGGAACAACTAATGTTCTAGGGCGTGACTTTATAAAAAACGTTTAATATTGGATTTACGGGGTTACAATCCACTTCAACCCAGGAGGGTAGTGATATTTTTTCTCACAATGTAGTTGAGAATGATAGAAGTGAATTGGACAAATTGATTCGAAAATTCCCGGAGGTTTTTTCGGAGAAATTAGGTAAATTTAATAAAAATAAAGCGCATTTGAAATTAAAAGAGAACGCCGAACCAAAATTCTGCAATCCGAGAAATATACCTTTTGCTTTAAAAGCAAAGGTTGAAACGGAATTAGGCCGTTTGCAATCGGAAGATATTTTAGTTCCGGTAAATTATAGTAAGTTTGGAAGGAAACTAAGGTCTAACTTTAACAGTTTTGTACCGAGAGGGGGGAGAGATAAGGATAATAAAATTAATAAAGAAACTAAAATTAAAATGTCTAAATGTCAGAAAAATCAGGAATATTATTATAAGAGAAATAATAAAGAATCAGTAGGTTTTTCAATTAATCAAAAAGTAATGGTTAGAGATTTTAGAGACCAAAACAAGGATAAATGGGTACAAGGGAAAATACGTAAACAATTAGGAAAAAAATTGTATTTAATTGAGGTTAATTTAAATGGAAAACTTATGTATTGGAAAAGGCATTTTGATCAGTTGTCTATATTGTGTGTATCATGGGAAAAAAATACCAGCAATCATTATATCGTGTCTGAGACGAAGAGACTGTCGTATGATGATTACGATGTCTCCAGCTTTGTGCCGGATGACAATCTAATGGGTGATTCTCCTTTTACTTCCAGCTCCAGTGATCCGGTGGCTTCCACCTCGGGAAATTGGAAGGACCGATTACGACCACGGACACACAGATGAGTCAATAAAGACAGGACTCAGCTCTCGACTCAACATGAAAATGAATTACTTACTGTAAATAATGAATATTTGTATGTATTGTAATTATTATTATCATCATCATGTTGTGTAACTGTCTTCAGATTTAAGTGTGGAGGGATGTGGTGAACGTATGTCTTGTGGTATGAAAGAGACATGCGTGTATGAGTGAGACAACATGAGGAACGTATAAAAGGGTGTGATTGTTGTCCATTCATCCTCTTACCATCAGACTTCCTAAGAATTACCATTGTACCTTATCCCGGATTAAACACCACTAGACTACCTACGTATTATTATTGACAAGTCACCTTGCACTGAGATCATCATCAGAGAAATCTGGATCCATCATAAAAGGGAATCCAGAATACATGGGATAACCGGCCACGGTTTCTGGAAGTTAGGAATACCTACTGCTCATTAGGTCAATTAGAATAAGTTTTATAGTAGTCTGTGTACGTATCTGAAAGTACAGCCAATAGGTGCATTGTATTGACCGATTTCTTTGATGCGTTATTTTTTACTATGTCACAATGATTTGTAAAATTGTTCTGTCAGTCTGTGGGTGTATTCAAATAAGGTCGGTATGTATTCTCTGGCATATAGTCTTTTCAAATTTATTCAGATTCGAGTATTGTATGTGATTATAATGCAGAAATTTTGTAGAGTCTGTAGTTTCATGTGATCAGGGTATGAGAAGCTGCTCCACACGGGAATGGCATAGGTTAGTTTTGGTCGAATAAGTGAATAGTAGATCAGGAGTTTGGTTCTGGGAAGTAGCGGACTTCTTCTGTTGAAGATAGGCTGTTCCACTAAGCAAGCACCACTAACTGGCGTGACCGGCAAGTAGGAATTAAGAGGAACGTTCGTGCGGCCCGTTTCATACAAATCTTAATTTCGGATTTGAGATCAAATTACCCAACCAAACAATTTTTGTAATCAAAAATAATATACGAGGGGGGGTTTTAAATTCGCGGAATGGGAAGGTTAGAAATTAATGGAGGTGTCGCTGAATAAGGTACTAATTGAACAACTCATTATTAGTATCATCACCGAGTTTTATCGTTATCAGGTCAATTAGTCTTTGAGTTATCATCGACCAAACATGTCAATCGGGAAGAAATTGTAAAATATGGAGAAAATTGAGTTCCGCGCTGTTATAAAGTTCATTATCAAGCAAGGAAAATCAGTTCTGACCATACTGAAAGAGGTGTCATTTGTTTGCAGGGACTCTTGTCCAAGTAAAACTATCGTTTACAAGTGTCATACCCTCTTTCAACAAGGCAGGGAGTCACTTGAAGATGACCCACGGCCAGGAAGGCCGATCGAGGTGACCACTCCGGAAACTGTTCAAAAAGTCGAAAAATTAATATTAGAAGATGCCCGACTAAATAAAAAAAAACAGCTCGCAAAAATGGTTGGAGTATCAGATACAACCATTTTTTAAATTCTTCACGACCATCTTGGCACGACTAAAGTCAGCACAAGATGGGTGCCGGGAATACTAACGCCGCGGCCGCCTCAAAAACAACAGTGCGTGGAGTGTTCTCGTGCATTCTTGGATCTCTGTAGGGAAGACAAAGATGGAGTGTTGGCTCAAATTGTTACTGGCGATAAAATTTAGGTTCATCATTATGAACCCGAGTCTAAACAAAACTCAATGCAGTTGCACAGAAAGGCACACCACAACACAAGAAATTTAAGGTGTCACAATCGGCTGGGAAAATCATGACGACAGTTTTTTGCGAGGAATCCTGTTGGTAATAAAATAATACAAACTATAATTAAACAATTACATATATATATATAGATATATATAAATTATATATTATTAATTATATATATATTTTTTTTTTTTTTTCAAAAGAAGCAAACACATTGTGACTTGACATTTTAAATAAATAAAAAGAAAATACTTTGTTTTAGGTCACTTTATTGATATTTTAAGTCTACCGGTTTCGGTACCTCCGTACCATCCTCAGGACTGTTATAAAAATACTCTAACAGTATCTTTACTCTAGTATTTGTATAACAGTCCTGAGGATGGTACGGAGGTACCGAAACCGGTAGACTTAAAATATCAATAAAGTGACCTAAAACAAAGTATTTTCTTTTTATTTATTTATTATATATATTTTTATTTATTTATTTATTACATAAGATACATAATTTATACACCAAAAATAATATATAACATATAATATTTATATTTCAAATCAACCTTTTTTAATAAAAATAAACTATATAATAAATTTTCACTGATTTTTTAAATTTTTTTTATTTTTTATGATATTTCTCTTTTATAGAAGCAGACGCTTGTGATTAGAAGAGGGACGAGTATCGGGATGAGAAAATATATTAACAAAATATATTTTGTATCTTATAATTAAATTGTAGTAGATACTTAAAAAAAAACAAATTTACAAGCTATATAAGTTATGATAATAAATTTTATCAATTTGTTATTTTTACTTTAAATTGCTCTTTAATTGCTTTTAGTAGGCATTTATCTCTTCGATTTTTCTAATTTTTTTAGGTAGGCTATTGAAGTATTTTTTTCCTAGATATGTGTAATGATGTTGTGCTTTATGAGGTATTACATTTTTGTGTTGGAAATATATGTTTTTGACAAGTACGACTTACAGTTAAAAAGTTATGATTTTGTTTTTCTTTTATTATTTGGATTATTATATTTTTTCGAACTAGATCATTAAATTTTAATACTTTAAATTCTTCAAATATAAGGTGAGTTGGATAATCTCTTCGTTTTTTTCAATATAATTTTTATAATTAGACGTTTCACAATTTCAACAGGGAGTAGATTTTTTTGTATGCAGCTCCCCAGCTTACTACAGCGTATTGGAGATTTGACTGTACTATAGCACGGTAGACTGATGTTAGATTTTCTAATGAGAGAAAGTTTCGGATTTTTAAAAACATGTAAATTAATTTCCTTATTTTGTTAACGGTAAGGTTGATTTGATCTTTCCAGTTCAGGTTATTTCTAAGTATTTAAGTTTATTCGAAATTTTGAATGTGAAACAGTTTATTTTACAGTTATTTTTTTTGTGATCTTTAGAATTGTCATGTATAATTATTTCAAAATTTACCGGAACGTCCTTTGATTTTATTGCAAATGGTATAACGCGAGTTTTTTCACTATTAAGAGATAAGTAGATTTATATCAAACCAGTGTTTAAGTATGTTTATGTCTTCTGTTGCTTTTTGTTTTACTACTTGCCATGTGATTTCACTTTCAATAAGTACTGTATCGTCGGCATAAGAGGTTATACTACCGTGAAGTGACTGTGAGAATATCGCGTTTACATATAAGATAAATAATATAAAACCTAGCACAGTACCTTGTGGAATTCCATATTCAGATGTCTCTTCGTCGCTATAAATGTTATTTATTTTGACACATTGAGGGCGATTTTTTAGGAAGCTTTTTATCCAATTTGCGACGTTTTCATTAATGTTCAAATTATCTAATTTTTTCATAAGTTTTTTATGGGATATGCTGTCAAACGCTTTTCTCGGATCTATAAAAATACGTATACATTTTTTGCTCGTATCAAGGTTTTTATATATGCGTGATGTGACATTTGAAATAGCGTCTTGTGTGCTGCGCGCTTTTCGGAATCCGTATTGATTGTCGTGAAGTATTTTGTTATTTTCAATAAATTCCATTAGTTGAGATTTTATGATTTTTTCAAATATTTTGCCAATATTTGAAATGAGAGAAATTGGTCGATAGTTAGTTAAATTTTGTGCATTTCCACTTATGAATATAGGTGAGATAATTATTGTCATCTTATAATTAGACGGAAATATTCCATTTTTAAACTTAAATTAATTAGGTGAGTTAATGGTTTTATCACGTGGCTTTTAATAGATTTTAACATATTTGCAGTTATGTTGTCAAAACCCGGTGACGACCCTCCTTTCATATTTTCAATAATGTTTAGAATATCTACTTCCTTGATCATTTTAAAATGGGACAGTGAGTTTACACTTTGTATATCTTCAATAATTGGTTGAGTTGTCGCTCCCTTTGTTACATTAATTTTTTTAGCGAGGTTTTGTCTTACTTTCGCAAAGAAGGAGTTGAATATATCAGCACATTTTTTTAGGGTTTTCCTCTGCATTTATTTTTACGTCATTTTCGTCTACAATTACCTTGATTGAATGTTTTTGTTTATTGTTATCTATTGCACAGTTAATTGTTTGCCAGATTATTTTTGGATTGTTTTCGGAACTTATTATTTTATGTTTGTAATATTCATCTTTACTAATTTTTATTAAGCGTGTCAATTTATTTTTATATTTTTTATAATTAAATTCTATTTTTTGGTCGTTTGGGAATTTTATTGATTTTTTTTTTGTAAAGCTTACCTTTTTCTTTAATTGAATTTAATAAACCCGGAGAGATCCATGGTTTCAAGTATTTATTTTTATCTAAATTACGATATGGAATATCTGTTTTTGAGTTTCCTACATGCTTGGATAAAATGTTTTCAAAGTACTTTGAGCATATTTCAACTTCTTCGCAGCTGATTACAGGTTGCCAATGTTCCGTTTTCAAGTTTTCAATTAATTTTTGCAGATTTATTTTGGTATATGATTTTTTTATTGATTTATTTATTGTTTGTATTGTTTTTTCTTCCTCATACAAAAATATACACATATGTTGATCGGTGATATTATTTTTCCAGAAAATGGTTTTTTTTATGAAGATCTTTTATGTTTTTTTTTGTCAAGTTGTAAAAAAAAATGAAAATTGTTTTATATGTTTTTAAGAATAAGACATTTTTTATTTATAAAAAATTTATATTATTTAATATATCACGCTTAGGTTCATTCAACTTTACAATATGCTATCATCAGGGGCGTGCACTCCATATAGGCATATAAGCACTGCCTACCCTGCCGTATTTGTAAAACGTAAGCATGTAAATAATATTAGAATTTATTAAGTTATTGCTAAAAATAAATACACGCTTTAAAAAAAGCTGAGCAACCGAAACTACGCGAGCACCACATCAAACGTTATAAATTGTAACTAGAAACTACACGCGCGCCGTCCGACTGCCTCACTAAAATGCGGCCTAATCAGGAATTATTTCTAAATAGAGCTAACTTCATACAAGTTGTAATTCAATGTTTACGAAATGCACAAAGCATAGAGTAGAACTGTCGTTTTGAATTTGCCTCTATGAGGCTTTTTTGTTAGTATTAATTAAGCAGTGCTTTCTACTAGAAACTTTCTAGAACAAATCAGCAAATGGCGATCAGTGACGACAGTGACATCTGTTGTTATGTATTTCTATCAAATAGTTGTTTTTCATAAATACTAATTGTCGGTTTAAAAACGTTTGTCGAACTATAATTCTGAAATTATCTGATAAAATATGGAAATTTTAACCTGTGAAACATGTTGTATTTTCCTACTGCCTACCCTGATCAAAAACTCTGTGCACGCCCCTGGCTATCATTAGCTGGGGATCCGCATACAAAACTAATCTTTCCCCAATTGAAATTGTACAGAGGCTAATAATTAAATTAATTTAAAGAATTCCAAGAACCGTCATTTTTTGTTTTTTTTTTTTTTGTTTAAGGCCGTTTAAATTAAGGGAGATGATTATATTTTATGAAAAATCTATAAGGGCATGGGAAATCTCAAAATATTGAATTCATTTAAGTCTATGAACTTGTATAGAACGGAAAAAACGCGAAAATTATTGAGTGAAAGCAAATATGGAATACTAAGGGGAGATTGGTGGGTGATTTTAATAAGTAAACGATAAATGCCCTTGAAGGACGAATGATTTTTACAATTAAAGAATACATGGTCAAGAGTCTCATTTTCCACGCCGCACTGACAGAGTGGACTATCAAGTACTCGAATTTTAAATAAGTGAGATGCAATAGAGCAGTGACCGATTCTCATTCTCGAGTTACAGGAAATAAATCTTTTGGATTTTTTCTTGCCGTGGAACCAAGGTTTACTTGGAATATGATTTTGGATTCCAGCATAAAAAGCACCAGTTCGGGTTTTCGTATCAGCCCAATTCTCTTCCCAGGAGCGAATCATGTTGGATTTAAGAATAGGGAAGATGTCAGAGAACGGAATTCTAAAATCTAAAGGAATAGAGCCAGAAATTGTTACAAGTTTAGCGAGAGAATCAGCTTTCTCGTTACCTTCAATTCCTAAATGACCAGGGATCCAAACCAATATTGTCTCGAAATTTTGTTCATTTAATGATTTGAGGGTATTTTTGATATTACAAATAATGTAGTCTTCTGGATAATGAATGATATTTGAGGAAATTTTCATTACTGCGCTGAGAGAATCAGTGCACAGTAAGGTTCGACGAATATTGGGAAGCTGGATTTGAATTAAAGCTTGTTCAATTGCGAAGCATTCTGCCGTAAATATAGAAATTTATTTAGGCAATTTATAAGACAGATCTAAATTGAATTCGGGAATATGCACTGCAGCTCCACAATCTTTGTGTTCTGACTTAGACCCAACTGTATAAATCAGTGAAAATCCAGGAAACTTGGATGAAATAATTTTTTTTAAATTTTCCTCGACATTTTGATTGGATGAGGTTAAAATGTTAGTCCGAAAGTCAGACGTTATTATGTTGGGGATAAAATTGATAGAATTAAATGGGATAGTGAAAATAGGAAGGATAGGATCTTTCTGTATATTTTGGAGGGAAGAAGTCAAAGATTTGAACGAAAGAAAACTTTTTAAAAGGAGAGGAAATAGATTTTCATCTGTCAATCTTTTGTCGTTGTTTAAATTATTGAACAAATGATCAAGGCTTTGTTCTTAAAGATGGCACGATATAAAAAAAGATTTCAGAATATATTTATCAGCCAGAAATTTTCTTCTCAGAATTAAGGGAGGATCAACACATTCTACCTGAAGAGAATTAATAGGAGAAGATTTCATCGCTCTAATTATCATATTCAAACCCAAAAGCGTAGTCTACATATTTGTTACATAGATTACCAAAAGTCATAGTGTCCCGCACTCGTGGCTGATAAAAGTTTTAAATATATACAAAATTAATCCAATTATTATTAGCTTTTTGGAAAAAATTATGTAATTTTTGAATACCGATTTGCTTTTAAATTTGAAAGATAAGAAAATTGTAGTACCGGGCATTTCAATAAAAAGAGGGATTTTTCAAGGAGACTCATTGAGTCCTCTTTGGTTTTGCTTAGCATTAAATCCTCTATCTAAAATGTTAATTAAAAGCAAGTTTGGAATACAAATTAAAGGTAATACAAGGGAGAGCAATATAATTTCACATTTATTATTTATGGTTGATTTAAAATTATATTCGAATTCTGAACCAAATATAGAGAAAATGATGAAAGTAGTTAAAAAATTTTCAGATGATGTTAAAATGACTTTTGGTTTAGATAAAGGTAGAACGATCCATATAGAGAAAGGAAACATTGTAGATGAAGACGAGGGTATATTTAGAAACTTCAAAATTAAAAGTATGAAAGGGGATGAGGTTTATAAATATATAGGATATCCCGGATATCCGCAATCAAATAGATTAGATCATACTAGTATTAAAAATTATATTAGGATTAAATTTAAAACTAGGATCAGAATTTTTTTTAAATGCAATCTATCTGCTAAAAATTTAGTAAAGGCAATAAATACTTGGGCAATAGCTCTGTTAACTTACTCATTTGGCATAATTAAATGGTCCAATACAGATTTAGATAGCTTAGAACGATTAATTAGAACTACGTTAACAAAGTTTAATTGACATCATCCAAATTCAGCTATAGAACGAATTAATTTACCTAGAAATCTAGGAGGTAGAGGTATAGTCAAAATAACATCTTTAAACATAATCAGGTAGAAATGCTACGAATTTTTTTCCGTAGGAAAGCTGTTAGTTCAGAAATGCACAAAATAATTTGCAAGGCAGATAGAAATATTTCGCCATTAAATTTATACGACGAGAATGCCAGCATTCTTATAAATACCAACCAGGAATTATTAGATTCCTGGTCAAATAAAATTCTTCACGCAAAACACCTTCAATTATCTCAACCAAACATATGTTGAGAAACTTTCGTCAAACAAATGGTTGAGTATTGGAGAGTTGAGCTCAAAATAGAAGGATTTATGCTTGCCATTCAAGATAGAGTCATTAATACTAAAAATTATAGGAAGCATATCATCAAAGATACAAATCAAATTGATGATTTATGTAGAAAATGTTTTGGCTTTTTCGGAAACTATAGAACATATTATATCGGGATGTTCTGTATTAACGCCATCCGAGTATACATTTAGGCACAATCAAGTTTGAAAAAAAAATCATCAAGGTTTGGTAATTAAAAATTACTTGATTGACTGCCATAATGTACCATATTATGAATATGAACCAAATTCATTTTTAGAAAATGAATTTTATAAAATTTATTAGGAGAAAACTATTCTAACAGACAGAACAATTAGTCATAATTGACCTGAGGGAGCGGACGGCGGATCGGCAGAGACGGGGGACGATTAAATGAAAGGCATCAGTCGATGTATTGAGTCAGTCGTTTATTGCTGCTACGTAGCGATGGTAAATTTGGAGTTGCGTAACAGTGTGCAGACAGGAGCGATGTTGATGAGGCACGTAGGTGATGAGTGATGAAGATCGATGATGCGTGGTGGAGCAGACCACGGGTCTACATGTCGCCAGCATGTAGTTTCGCACCGTGGTGGTGGAGAAATATTTTCCCATTATGTTTCTGGTGGATGGACGTATTGTTCTGTATTGTTTTGTATTTATAATACTTATATAGTGCACTTATATTGCGTGGATTTACTAGAAAATCATTTGTGGAAAAGTGTGTGGAAGGGTTAGTCTTTCATTTGGGAAAGATTTAACCCGCACATAAAATTTAGAGCACCGTAAATAATTGAAAATACATAATAATAATAAATAGTTTATATGTTATTAATTATATATAAACTATTATTTATAAAACTTGTTGCTTGCATTGTAAAGCTTTAATATTATTATTGTCAAATTAAATTGTATAATTAAAATTATAATAAAATTCAATGTAAGTAAAAGATATGAGATTATATGTTAATTAAAAAAATAGTTGTTAAATTATACAATTTAATTTGACAATAATAATATTAAAGCTTTACAATTCAAGTAACAAGTTTTATAAATAATAGTTTATATATTTTTAATATATAATTAATAACATATAAACTATTTATTATGATTATGTATTTTTAATTATTTACAGTGCTCTAAATTTTATGTCCGGGTTAAATCTTTCCCAAATGAAAGACTAACCCTTCCACACACTTTTCCACAAATGATTTTTTAGTAAATCCACGCAATGTAAGTGCATTATATGAGTATAATAAATACAAAACAATACAAGTACAATAAGTCCATCCACCAGAAAAATAATGGGAAAATATTTCACCGACTCCAGATATTTTCATATCAGAGGGTTTGGCTCAGATGAAATCCTAACTGGTCTGATAAATCCTACTGATTCCTCAATATTAATATTTAAAAAATCTTTCGTAATCCTACATGTATTTAAAATGACCGACTTTTGCATTTTTATGTACAAATTTTTTGACAAATGTAATACGCCTAAATTTTGAATGAGAGAGCTAGGTATAATACCAGTAGCCGAAATAACAAATGGTAATATTTTTATAGTCTGAGAATGCCAAATTCTTTTAATCTCATTTCCTAAATCTGTATATTTTCTTATTTTTTCAGAAACAGTTTTCTGAATATTACAAGAATTTGGAATAGCGACATCAATGATATGAGTTATTTTTTTAATTTTGTCATGTAAAACTATATCGGGTCTATTATGACTAATTGTTCTGTCTGTTAGAATAGTTTTATCATAATAAATTTAATAAAATTCATTTTCTAAAAATGAATTTGGTTCATATTCATAATATGGTACATTACGGCAGTCAATCAAGTTATGTTTAATTACCAAACTTTGGTGAATTATTTTTAAAACTTGATTGTGCCTAAATGTATACTCGGACGGCGCTAATACAGAACATCCCGATATAATATGTTCTATAGTTTCCGTAAAAGCCAAACATTTTCTACATAAATCATCAATTTGATTTGCATCTTTGATGATATGCTTCCTATAATTTTTAGTATTAATGACTCTATCTTGAATGGCAAGCATAAAGCCTTCTATTTCTGCGCTCAACTCTCCAATACTCAACCATTTGTTTGACGAAAATTTGTCAACATATGTTTGGTTGAGATAATTGAAGTGTTTTGCGTGAATAATTTTATTTGACCAGGAATCTAATAATTCCTGGTTGGTATTTATAAGAATGTTGGCATTCTCGTCGTATAAATTTAATGGCGAAATATTTCTAATATTAGGTCTGGGTTCGAGTCCCAGTTGCGACCATTGTCTTTTTCTGTGTCTTGTTCTCTTTCATATTTTCGTTTAGATTATTATTGTTAACTTCTTCTTCTTCTATGATATATTTTACTGATGGGAATAACCTTCAAAACAGTTACAAAAAGAAAGTTTTTCTTATAAAATTGAATAAAGTATTCTAATTATTTAAAAAAAGTTGTCATATATATATAAAATAGGGTAGTAAATAACATCTGACATGTTTTACTCTGGTGAAAGACCACCCTTCAGAATTGAAACTTTGCTTGAAATGGCTCGAGAAGTGTTTTGGTAATGAGATCTAAGAATCCAGGTACTTCCTTACCTTACTACTAGTATTTTGAGTCTTCAAGCCATCCAACATATCGCTATTGGGGATGCTGTAGTCTAACTGGCTCCAGATGGTTGGGAGCAGTTGAGACTCTTGCTCGGTACTTACTCGTATAAAACAGATAATAATAATAGCCTATATTTGTAACTTTAACTTAAAAGAAATCAGATTTTACTTTGTGGCTGCAGATGTTCCATGTTAGTCGACAGCCACGTTCCGTGTGATAGTACGTTGCTGTAGACTGTGAGATATTTGGTCTGGCATTGTTCATTCAAAGGATCGTCGGACCTCGGACCATTGCTCAAGACGGCACGAAGGTACCAGCGCGGAAGGCCCGTGATTGAATCCTGCAGCGGGAACACCAGTCCGCCCCCGCTGTCTCCCGGGCACATGGCTGAACCTGAAAGTTAATGGAAAGTGTCAGTTAAAGCTAAGTCAGACGGTTCATTTCGTTATTTCATTCCGCCTCTTTCCCTCGAAATGACCGTCTAAACACGCGATGAAACGAAAGTGATAAGAGACAGTGCCGAATGAAGCATTCCAACAATGTTGGATATCGGTGTTCACTCGCAACCGCAATTAACATCACAGTATGACATCGTGACGCGAATGATGTGTGTGAACTGTAAACACTCAGTGAACAGTCTTTTACTCGCGAATCAGTCGGACGAGAATTTTCTGGCGTAAGGAAGTGTGGCCGGAGCGGCTTGGACGTCAAAATGCTCCGTTTTGTTCGCTTTCCGAAATAACTCCTACACGTCTCATATAAATCGTTTTTTCTCCCTTACTATCATAGTGAAAAATATGATCTAAACGATATTGGAAAAAAAATAACGCGCGATACATTCAATCTAACCACAAAATAATACGAATCAACACTTTTATGAAACCAAAGTTTCCGATCGAAATTTGAAAAAAAAATGAAACTTTGTGAATTTTTAATGAATTATTTTTATCTGGAACGACAAAAAAGTGAGGTGTTATAAACGTTTATAATTCACTAGCAGACCCGGCCACACGTTGTTGTGGCTAATGAAATACAACGCCATTACCCAACCTTTATAAAATACACACCACCCGCTTGCCAGCTGCCCGCTGCCTGAATTGAATATTTGAATTTCTCGGCTTTTCTCTACTATAATTAGCATGTGTTATACATATAAACCTTCCTCTTGAATCATTCTATCTATTGGAGAAAACCGCATGAAAATTCGTTGCGTAGTTTAAAAGATCTAAACGCACATACATTTTGAGTGACTTCATTTTATACTATGTAATGATGATGATTTTCTAACAAAATAAGTGTGTTGTTATTTTTTTTTCGTTACCACTAATTTTAATAGAAAAACGCAAGGAAAGCCATTTTTTAAACATTTAAAAATTTACATTAAAAATTATTCTTTTTAAAAAATTACATGGTTATTTCTAATATTCATTAATTCATTAAGAAGATCATTCAAATAAACTGCATAAAATCCTCACCATGCCACATGAAAACGAGTTCATCGAAAACCAATTCATCGAAAATCAATTCATCGAAAACCAATTCATCGAAAACCAATTCATCGAATGATCAATTTATCGAATCGCCAATTCATCGAAAAAAAAATATTTTGTAGATATTTGAGGGAAATGCCGAGCGGATCGGGAAGTTAAAAAAAAATAGGTCAATAAAAGTTGACAAAAAATTTATTTATAAAAAAATTTATAATTAAACTTTGGACCCAACCTAACCTTACCTAACTTATCTCACCTAACCTAACCTAACCTAACCTCACCTAACCTAACCTAACCTAACCTCAAAAGGAAAACTAAATACATACCACTACGGGTTTACGCAACAAAAAAGCACCGAAGATGCAATGCTTGATGCTGTTAACCACATCAAGCAAGCATTGAAAGAAGGCCTGCACACTTGTCTAATATCCTTGGATATTAAGGGAGCCTTCAACAACGCATGGTGGCCCCATTTGCTATTACAACTTGCCAAAAAAGACTGCCCTGCCAATATATATATAAGGTTTTTAAAGACTACTTATCAGACAGAATGGTAGAAACAATATACGCTGGCGCCTCGGCTCGAAAACAATCAAATAAGGGCTGCATTCAAGGTTCGGCGTGTGGACCTGTTCTCTGGAACGTAGTCATAGATGAACTCTTAAATTTAAATTTCAACTCAAATGTTCGAATTCAAGCGTTTGCTGATGACGTTCTACTCTTGATTTCTCATAAAGAACTAGCTGCTCTAGAGCAAATAATAAAAGATACATTACAAGTAATAACGGATTGGGGAAATAAAGTAAAACTCCAATTTTCTGAAGAAAAAACAAAAGTACTCTTCATCACAAAGAGAAAGTCGCCACCACCTGTGGTTATAATGAATGGCAAAGTTTCCCAATTTCAAAAGATTGCAAAATACTGGGGATCGTCATAGACGACAATCTAAACTGGAGCAAACATGTGGACATGGTATGTAAAAAAGCAGCAAATATTACCAAGAAACTTGCGTTTATGGCTAAACCCACATGGGGTCTCAGCTCAGAAATTTTAAGGATCATATACATAGGAGTAATTGAACCAATAATTACATATGCAGCAACCGTTTGGGCCTCTGCTGCAAAAAGAAAAAATATCCAAATTAAACTCAATAGAATACAAAGGGCAATCGGGATTAGAATTTGCAAAGCATATCGCACCACGTCACTAACATCTGTAAAGGCAATATGTGGCCTGACTCCATTGGACTTAAGCTTAAAGAACTTCAGTTAATCGGTGAGACCAAACGAAGCGGAACGTTACACCTACTACCAAGTGACCGGAAATACCAAGGAGTAGTGAAGGTGGCTCTACTACCTCACCCGAGCAAACAAATTGGGGAAAACGTAAGCTTCCCCGAAACGCATAAAAGAGTATCCTTTGAAGAAAATGAAATAGACATCTACACAGACGGAAGTAAAGCTGAAGGAAAAGTTGGTGCGGCCTACACAGTTTTCAACACAAGTGGAGAGATAAAGGCAAAGAAATTACCTATGGCTGACTACTGCACAGTATTCCAAGCTGAACTTTTCGCTATAATGAAAGCACTAGAGTGGGTCAGTGAACAACAGCGACATTAGGACAAAATTAATGTACTAACAGATTCGCAGAGCGCTGCTCACGCACTGGAGTGTGACACGCCTACCAATCCGATGGTATTCGATATACAATGCTCTTCTCTACGTTTAAATGATAGAGGATCTTTCTGCAAGTTTATGTGGATCCGAGGGCACAATGGACTACATGGCAATGAAAGAGCAGACCAGTTAGCAAAGGACGCAGCTCTGAAAGACAAGAACCAAAAACTCTACTCAGAATTTCCACTAAGTTATGCGAAGCTCAAAATTAAGGAAACAATTCATGAAAAATGGGATCAGAGATACAAAAACTCTGACACAGGAAAAGGAACCCGACTATTCTTCAGAAGTATAAGCGAAGCCAAAAATTTTAGAAAGAAGACAATCCCTACGTTCGAGCTCACCCAAATTCTCACCGGTCACGGAGCAAATCTATCCTACCTCCACAGGTTCAAAATAAAGGACAGTCCAGCGTGCCCATGCGATAAGCAATTGGAACAAACAATACAGCACTTGCTATTAGATTGCCCAATGTTTTCTAAGGAAAGGTGGCACCTAACAAAAGAGAGCCAGAGGAGAAATATCAATATAAGCGATCTCCCGGATGTCATAGCAAATGGATATCTAAGAAAAATCTTTATCAACTACGCTAAAAATATAGTGACTAAAATAAGAGAGCAGAACAAATAACACAAAGGAACGTACAAAGTAAAATCACGCGTAGTATTAGTAATTCGCCAACAACATCTTAAATGCACCGAATGCATAAAATTAAAATAACGTACAAACTAAAAACACGCGCATTATGGACTCCTCAATAAAATCAAATGTATCGTAAATATAAAACTAGAGTAAAAACTTACATCACTAATACAGAAGATCACTTCTCTCAATTTCAATAAAAATCACGTCAGCAAAATTAAATGCACCTTAACTACAAAATTATAATCAAAACTTACCTAAGCAACTAAGAATACTTCCCTTTCCAAAAATGGGCAACTTAAATGATTAGATATTCAAGCAACACTAAAATAAAGTATTGTCAACAGTAAAATCACGCGTATTTGAACTCGTCAATAAAATGAAATGCACCATAACTTCAAAACTAGAACCAAAACTTAAGATGGTAAATAAGAAGAACACTTCCCTTCCTAAAAAATGGCCAAGTTAAACGGATAAGAAACTATCCACTTAACGAGGCATCCAAATTTTTATTACAGATCTTCGACACTGCTCCGGCTGAGGTTTTCCATGGTTCCCTCCAGCTGTAAAATAAATATTGGAACAGTTAATAGCCCATGTTAGGATCCTTACCCGACCAAATCCTTCCCCTCATCCTCAAGTACTCATGCGTACTAAACACCCACCCCTCTCCCGCATGCAAAGATATAAAGTAAACACAAAGAGTAAAATAAACTCATAGATGAAAATAAACCTTGATAAATAATAAGCAAGGTAAATAATAGAAAGAACATTCAGGAAAAAAAAAAAAAAAAAAAAAAAAACCTAACCCAACCTAATTTAACAATTTTCTAGCACAGTGTTTTCAATATACTAAGTATGATAGTTATTAGATTAAGTGTAGAAGTCTTTGGACGAGATTGAAGGAATTGGTTTTCGATGATCTCGGTTTCGATGAACTTGTTTTCGTTGAATTTTCTTTCGATGAACACGTCGGTTACCGTTCCACATACGAGGCCCTGAGGAAAATAGTTTCCCTCAGGGCCTATGTCATCTTAGGGGATGCTGTGGGGAGGTTTTTTTAAGGAAAGGAAGGAGAGGCAGTTCTGGGAAGGAAATAGGTATGAAGGGTGGGTAAGAATCGGGAGGTCAGTGTATCTAGGCATAAAGGACGCGGTGCAAGGCGATAGGTCGAGAAATTCCGGCTGGAGAGGATAAATGACCTCCCTCAACCAGTCTCTCTCGATCCTGTACACCACGGAGCAGACAGGCAGACGCATTGGCCACCCAAGACCTGGACAAACTTCACCCCATGAATCCGGGCACCCCTACAAAGACACCAAACGTAGCGAACCACTTAAGGTGACCTATGGAAGAAGTGTTGATTATGCAATAAATGTTTCCTGGGTGGGCGGTACCCTTAACCGCCTCCCAATTCGGGCGGCGGGTATTATTACCGGTACATTACTGCTATGAAACAAACATGTTTACTACTTATTGGAACTAAAAATTGGCAAACGAGCCACGAACTCACCCGAAGTCAGCCGAACGACGCGCGATAATTCACGAAAGCAGAGTTTCGGTGCCGAAACCGAACCTTCGGTATATTATACTTGTCATTGCTTTGTATTGTACATTTTTGTGCAAGCACTAGGGGAAACATTTGCTGAATACTAAATTATTTACAGTAGAGCGCATTTCAAGTTTCAAGTGAAACAACACAATACTGCGTTATGCAAATGTCATGTTATTATAATAATAATTAAATTATTATCTAACACCTGGGTCCTATACCACAAAACTTTACCAGTGGAGCGAGGATGAGATGCTTCTAAGCAATATGATCGGTCAATTTTTACACGTCTCTGTTTCACTCTGCTCAGCTTTGCTTTTATGGAAACGCACCCTTAGATAAGTGAACTTACGACAATTTATTGCAACCAAAGGTTCTACTAAAACCAAATGTATTTTGTAATTTGTATTTTAAATACATGCGAAAAAGTATTTTGTAATTTGTATTTTAATTACAGCATAGCATGTATTTTGCCCAGCCCTGAGTGAGGCGGATTACTTACTAGTTTATATACGATAATTTAAAACAAAAAAACGCCCGGGTTTGCCGGCATAACACTTTAAAAATAATAAAATTTGCAAGCGTATTTTGTCATTTTTCAAAAACCGTTTTTAGTTTTCGGATGCATTCAGAAATATTCCTTTTACATGGATTTTATTGCAAGCTGAGGCTTATTTCGGAATAAAGATTTTTCATAGTGCATAAAATACTGGTAGACGTTACTTTTCAGGTTACTATTTAGGTTTTTTAATCTAAACTTTTAAAAGTTTGAAAAATGGCTCACCTTGCGTTTTTTCTAACTAAAATTATGGGTAACGAAAAAATATTTTATTAGACAAATTAATCATAAACGTTTTCATCACCTCACTTTTTTGTCATTTCATATGTAAATAAGTCGGAAACTTTGGTTTCTTAAAAGCGTACATTTAAATTATTTTGTGGTTAATTGTTAGATTGAATGTTTAGATGATATTTTTCATCATTCTATGATAGTAAGTGAGAAACAACGATTTTTATGAGACCGGTACGAGTTATTTGGAAAAACAAAGAAATAACCGTACGTATGTATTTTGACGTTTCGCGCTGTCTGGCGCGCCCCTTCGAGACAACCTCTTTGCACAAAATGCCAACTGACTGATTTACGGAATGAAACCCTATTCACACAGTTCATTCGCGTCATATCGTGACGTCCTGACGTCATATCATGACGGTGGGGATTTGCTGACAGGTATCAGCTCGGGGACTTGCGTTTACTTTTTGCGGCGAGTCTGTCTCCTGGTCACACGGCTGAACCTGGAAGGGAGGGAAAGGAAAGTGCTGTTTGAGCGAAGATTTTTTTTTACATGAGCTCCGGGATGCTGTGTGGAGGGTTTTTTTAAGGAAAGGAAGGAGAGGAGAGTTCTGGTAAGGAAAAGGGTTTAAGGGGTGGATAGGAATCTGGGGTTCAGTGTGTCTTAGTCATCCGCCTTCAAGACCTAGACAAACCTCACCCCATGAACCCGGGCACCCCTGCTAAATCACCAAAAGTAGTGAACCACTTGGGGTGACCTATGGCAGAGGTGTTGGTTATCCAATAAAGGTTCCCGGGGCGGCGGTACCCATTCCCGCCTCCCGAATTGTATTATTGATTGTAGATTATTAATATTTTTAAAATGCTTACTAACCGTTTGTGAGTCCTGCGCAAATCTTGTCTGATGTAATGAAGGCCTTGTAGTTTGATTTCATCTGCCGGTAGCACTCCCTTTTCCCTACAACGGGAACCCGCAGGAAATTGAGTTGGGTTGGAAAGGTGCCGGACTCCGTGAGCCCCCAGCCCGCCACCTGCCGGACAATCAAAATTATTCACTTTTAGCCACTGATTTGTTTCATAAAATCCTTGGGTTACATAATAAAACACAATTAAAGAAAACGTAAAAAAACTCTCCATTAACTTTATGCTTGACGCTCCCTGTCACTATGAATTAAGATAAAGATTTACATAATTACCTTCCCCACCCTGCCCGGGCTGGTCTCCGAGTTATGCAGCTCCCTGTCCACCAGGTCCAGGCAGACTGCACGCACTACGGGGGAGAAGATGAACTCAGTTCCGAGGTGCACAATGGCGATGTCATCTTGAAAATGACGAACGTGAGCTCCGTAATTTTCTCCCAATTTGACAGCGCGCACCTGCAATATTGTTTTAAAATTATATTACTGAACAAACTCCAAAAATTAGTAGTTCCCTAGACCTTTAGTTTTACAAACATCGTAAAACTTTGTGCTTGTGAGAGTTGATAACGAAAAGGCGCTTAAAGCACCCCTCCCTCACAAATTCACTTTCTCTAAGCTGTACTAATTATTTCCTCTATTTATTCTTCGGTAATCGTGGCAAAGATTTACCAGTAAAAACTTGGATAAGAGTAAAATCTTCATGTAAAAATATTTTTGCTTGACAACTAAACTCATAACTCTAGAGGTGTACCTCAAGGGTCCCATTTAGGCCCAATACTTTTTATAAACAATAATTACTGTTTTTGAATAAAAAAAAGTGTTCAGTGCTGAATTGGCTTTTCGCCGATGATTGAAGTTTTTTTTTTTACTTGTAAAACCCATGGGTCTCTTCATATTTAAATAAATTTAATAAATTACAAGATTGGTGGGAACTGAAACAATTGGTGCAAATAACATTTTATTCAATCATTAGTTCGTGGCGGACTAACAGACTAAGCCCGTTAGAGACCCGGGCGGCAAAGCTGAATGAGCCCCCCCCCCTCCTTCAGTTTAAGAAGTTGATGTAATTTTACAAGATTTTTATTCAGCTCACACGGGAATCTGTCCTGGGGGGCCGCCAAACGCCTCCATGTTCCCATTATCAGGCTTTACAGCACCACGATGTTGTAAAATCAAAACCCGAAAGATGCATTTGTTTATAATGCTCTCATCAAATGTGTTAAGGAAGTTCGTAAAATTGACGGAGATACAGCATAACTGTTTTAAATGGTCTGTATATTAAATTATCCTTCTGCAAAACTATGAACGCGTTTTTCTCAAAACTACGTTTCTCAACCTGGCTGAAAACATATTATAAAAACAATACATCCAATTTGTAGCATCATGCACCAAGTCTTAAACTGTTCAAAAATCCAGCACTATGACACCACAAAGGGATTTATTTTATTAAGGGCCCTCTTTTTTTAATGAAGGATGAAAAATTTCCAAAAAAAATCGAATATAAAATTTGCTGGTCCATCTTTTTTGTTTTTTTTTTCAGATATCAAAATTCCCTTACGTGTTGCCATAGACACTGGATTTTCAAACAATTTAAGACTTAGTCAAATCAGATGAATATATTTTTTATATGTCGTCAACCAGGTTGAAAAACATAGTTTCGAGAAAGTTGAATAAAAAAACGAAAAAATAAAAAATGAATAAAAAATAAAAAAACGCGTTGATAGTTTTGCTGAAGGATAATTCAACATACAAACTGTTTCAAATGGTTTCACATAAAATGCGGTATCTCCTTCAATTTTTGGAATTTCTTAAAAAATTTGTTGAGAGCATTTTTAACAAACGCATCTTTCAGAAAATGAAATTTAAAAAACTTTTGTTTTTAGTGTTCTTTGATGGAGGGAGCATGGAGGCGTTTGGAGACCCATCAAGAACAGAGGCCCCCTCCCCTTCCTTCCTCCCCGTTAGTCCACCACTGCATATCACACAATAACATTTTTCAGATTAAATCAACCTTTTATCTATCAATATAAAATTAGCATTGTTCCTTTCACCTGTCAACGAAATTAATGATTTTGGCAATATTTTCGACTTCCAATTTAATTTTCTATCTCACATTACAACGGTTACTAATCAACATCATCATCATCATCATCACTTGTAGCTCTACAACCCCGGGTGGGTTTTGGCCTCTTCAAGAGTCTTTCTCAACTCATCTCGATTTTGTACAGCTCTCTCCGGTTTAAAATCTCCAAAAAAACAGTTAGTATTAGAGGATTAAAAATGATTGGCTTCGTTCTCCGTAATGGCAGCGACTTTCAAAATATATCAAAATTAAATATCTTATATTCTTCTCTAGTTCAAAGGCAAGACGAATATAACTTTCCTATTCGGTCCTCTCTCTTTAAAATTCAGTCCGATTCCATTGAAAAAAATCATCATAAACGATCTCTCAGCTTGGAATGATATTAAATATCAACCCTAGCCTAATAAAATGTATTTGTCTCAAAATATGAAGGGATAGATGAAGTCAAACAGAGAAGGAACTCTTGGTGATGGTTGTTTCAGAAGTTCTTCATGTGGAGTCCGGCTTGGAAATAAACCGCTGCTAAAATGCTCACTTACATTATTTGTGTGATTGATATATGTAACTGTATTCTAACTATGTTCTTTTTTTTAGAAAAATACCTCAGATTGCTGCCTGCCTTCTAGATCTTCAGTAGTCCAGGAACGATGAAGGCTGCCCCCGACTACCTGATAAGCAGACAGATCTACAGTGTGGTTATCTTCATTCATGGAGAAGCAATGTGCAGCTGGAAATAACAGACAATATACGTGCTTTAAAGGTACATTTTGAAGAACGTACATTAATTTAACAAGTTGTATTGTGTAAACGCAGGGGGTCTTGTCAGATTAGTATGAGAGTATCCTGATGAAGTAACAATGGTATCAAACGCTGAAGTAAGTGTGTTATTGTAGAATAAATTATAAGTATTTAGATGTATGTATAAATTATAAGTATTTAATTGTATGTATATGGAGAAGTTCTGCCAGAACTCACCGGTTATCACTAATTGGCTCCGCACTAATGAACCGCCACAGATTTGCTTGTAATTGTCATCGCCCGGGCCATCGTTGTGGAAGATGGCCACGTGCCACGGAAACTCACGGGACATCACACGCATTCCACCCCGTACCAGTGGCTGCGATGAAATGTCTTCTAATCCACAATCTGGAATTACAAATTACAAATTCCATTAAATTCAATTAAATTCAAATTACAAGTCAGTCATGGCTAAATTAGAATATTATCTTATTATTGGTTTAATTGTAGTGGCGGACACTGCCGCTGTTTATGTAGACGGGCATTGTCGGACACTGCCGCTGTTTATGTAGACAGTTAGTGTCGGACAATTCCGCTGTTTATGGACAAAAAGTGGCTTTTAAGGATTTACCCCTTTCAGCTATAAAAATATATTTATATATAATATATATTCGTAAGATATTTAGCAGAGAAATGACATTTGATGATTAGCCACTTTTAACGCAAGATTATTTGGCTTATTAAGGAGATAATAAATATTTGTGATTCATCACAATGAATTAAACACATTTTATCGAGACGAGATCATTTTAAATTTTTTTTTAAATTAAATATATAGGTACGTAAGAGTTTTGTCTTAAGCTGAGTTGGCATCGCATTTAACGTTTGGCGTGAGGTCAGTTCCTCGGCTTGCTAAGTCCTCCATCGCAACCCAATCTACATTCTCCACTTTATGTGGTGTTGGCAGGAGATTTTCAAAAATTGACAGGTTATTCGTAAACCGGGTGCGTTTTATAATTTTTTAGAGCGTCTACTTTTCCTTATGAGACACTTGGTACAGAATCCGCTAGATCCAGGCTCTGCTTGAGCATTAGCAATTGCTACAAATGACTTCATTATGTACTTCAGATTATAACGTAGCTTCTTCTAAGATATAATAATAATAAGGAATCTTACCTGATTCATCAATACTTACTTATTCATTGATTACTTAGTTCAATGTGGATAGCTTCAGTAGGTAGAGTATGGTAGGTAAGAAATAGTTAAATTATAGAACTCATTTTTAACCAAATATATAAAAGGGTTTATTGGAGATAATGATTTAAGAACAATTAATTATTTATATAATTAATAAGCATGACTCTAAGTTAAATGCATCTCTAGGGCCGCGTACAAGATCATCGAAGAAGATCTTGTTAGACAAAAATGTTACAAGAAGCTATTTATTTATTTATTTATTCAACGCCCAGAGGGCTTTTACAGTAGTACAGATATAACAGATGATTTTTAAACAGATAGAGAAATGATAAGAATAAAATTAGATAAAAATGCACACAAGTCACAAAAATACAGCGATTTGATAAGTTTACAAAAAAAACATACATATATTTTTAGGAATAGGTTTGGAACAAGTTTTGGTAATTCTTCGGAACAAACGTCAACGGTTAATACGGAATATTTATTTCATAACAATCAACCATAATTACACAAACCCGCTAGAATAAACCCTGCCTTGCCCTCAAACCATTCAAAACCTGGGATATTTTTTAAAATTATGATGACATGAAGCTAAAGGTTTTATCAAAAAAAAGTGCGTATTAACCGTTGACGTTTGTTCCGAATATTTACCCAAGTTTTTTACAAGATCCACAAAATTTGCCAAGTTGATGTTGAATATGTCAACATCACAAAGTACTGATTTCCCATAGTGTGAAATCTTTGTATCGGAGAGTGGGCAACGTAGTTCCGCTTATGAATGCTACAGTATACAGTATAGTGTGTTTTGTCGTGTGGTTACTGTCGGTATTCGTAAGTTTATGAGTTGTAGGAGTTCGCAAGTTTGCAGAACATAAAAGAATATCGAGTTAAGGGCGCCATTGTATTTTAGAGATTAATACAAAAACTGATAATACGATAGAAATGATAACCTGATCGTAAATTAATATAATTATAACTTTACGAAGTGATGATGCGATACGTAGTGATGTTGCGTACCAAAGCGCCATGATCTGGTTGAATTTTGACAGTCGCAGCAGCGTCCGTTCCCTGGGCTTGATTTCACTCAATTTCACTGTACTCAACCTGACTCAACCTGTCAACCATAAATAAACCAGTCAATGACCAGTCATCTGTCAACTGTCAACCTCGAAGCAAACAAGCAAACGGTTAACGGTATCTCTGCACATGCTCTGCACCAGCGGTCGTTACAGGGATGTCATATCTCAAACGAACAAAGTATTTAATCAGCCACGTAATCGGGGTTGGATGATCCGTATACGAATCCACCCGTTACAAGATCAGACAATGTTTCCTGCAAGCAATTCTTGCTTTATCAACTCCAGAGCCACTTTCTCTTATGAATACACGTTCCTCAACAAAGTGTTGTGTGATGGCTAAAGATACCAGTAATATTAAAAATTTAAAAAGCAGTATAGGATGCTATCTATCCAGTAAAGGATGGTACCCTACCTCTTGGTTTATGCTAAATCGCAGAGGTTTGGTCGTCGCGCGTCGCCACAGTGCGCAATGGTTGCAAATGCTCATTATCGTCTCATAAATCTGTAACTTCTTTGTTTCTTGTCGTAAAACAATAAAATTTGGTGTGCTGATTAAAAACTGAACAATCTTTATGTTTAATAATTTGTATTTATTGAATTGTTTATATTTTGACTTTAAACAAGACATTTCAAAAACAATTTATTCTTTTTACAAGGTAATTTTCTGATAAAAAGAGCAGCGGCAAAACCGTTTTTGGCAAAAAAATCCGCAAAATATTTTAATGATCATAATAAAAAAAAGTTTATATTATTAATTTAATGGTGTTTTAATATCTACAGGGCTAAACCCTGCTACTAGTTGAAAGTTTAGCTGAACTCTGTCAAAATCTGGTTTCGGTATTATTTGCTTAAAGGGAGCTTATAATTTAAAAATAAAATATTAAAAATACCTATTATTAAAGCTTAAAAAAGTTCATTTTAGCATTTCAGAAAAGTCACTATAAAACAACTTATTTATGACGCTAAGTAGATATCATTTAGTTCAGGTTTGAATCTTGCAATCATACATAATGCAAGCAGCCAATAAAATATGATTAAGAAAATGTTTGTAGTTCTTAGTGGAAGTATGATATGATAAGTATGACGACCGGCATAATCTAGGGTTAAGGCTCTTATCTCGCATTCCAAAGGTCGAGGAATAGAATCCCGGCCGCGGCGTGGGCAAATAATTAATTCATTTAAAAATAATATAAAGTGTATTTGCGGCACGTTCCAGAATGGAAGATACTCTCGGTATAACCCTGGTGTAAGACCACCACTCAGAATCGAAACGTTGCTTTAAATGGCTTTGACCTTTAGTTAATAGGGGATTCCATACTCTCACTGGCTCCAGACGGGAGCAGCTGAGACTATTGTGAGGTATTCACATTAAAAAAAAAATTATACAGTTTAAAATGACCGAAGCGAATAGGGACGCATTAGCTTGGTAGAGTCACGGCCTGGAAAACCGAAGGTTCTGGGTTCGAGTCCCAGATGTGCCCATATCTTTTTCTGATTTTTCTGTTTACATATTTTCGATTGAGTTACGCTAATATTGACTTCATTTAATTAAAAAATTGATCGTTTCAAAGAACAGTTATTTCAAACAATGTGTGAAAGGACGCATAACTAAAAAAAAATTAACAAATGAATTTAATGTAATAAATTCGGTCATCATGAGAAAAATCAAATATTTGGTCAAGGATGTGGAATCCTGCTCTATAAAAAACAGTGATTTTGAAAGTGAACTACAAAAAAAACAAAAGATTTCCTTAAAAATAATGACACAAAAGTGGAAGAAATGCAAAAGATTTTAAATATCTTAAATCGTCTGTCAAAAAAATCCAACCGCGCACGCTAGAGACATCTATCGAAATCCAAGGAATTGCTATGAGGGAAAATGAAGACATTACAAATTCTTTAGAACTTCTGTTAAATAATATACTTAACTGCAGTGACCTAGTAAAAAATAACTCCATAGTGAATTTTTACAACAACCAGCTAAAGCTTTAACTAATATTCAATTCAATTCAAAAGAATCAAAGAACAGGGTTATTAAACAATAGCAAAAAACTAGAAGAGTATCAAGCCAAAAATAAATAAAGTATTCAGACTCTACAGAGAATATTTACATTAACCACTCGAGCGACAGCGAGATTTAAAACTTTTTCCTCCGATTGCTCGCGATTTTTTGGACATCATTTTGAATATTTTCCGCCACATTAAAAAAAAACATACCTCCGAATTTTAATATGGAGACATACAAACTGATTATAAGTCATATAGCCAATGAATTCACCTATCTTCTGTTGATTAGCACATATTCGTAGGATTTATAGAAAAAATATTATAAAATCGTAAACTTTAAACCCGTAAAAATCGAAAAAAAATATGGTCCAAATTTGGACCGCAGTCAATCGTAGAAAAATAAAAGTGGTCCATATTTTGACCTTAGTCGCACCAGTGGAATGCAAAACAAACACATAAATAAAGAACTCTCTGGCTATCCAAGTCCACGAAATGTATTGGATATAAATACATTTGTAGCAAGGATGGATGGTTTTACTAAGGAAAAGCGACGATCCACCGGTAATTCGCATACAAGATTCAAACGATATGCCACTACAGCGATACTGAAATTATATGAATTTTAAACCCTGATTATAAAAATATTTACCGAAAAGTTTCCTTTTATTCTAAATCTGCGGGATATTTTATTTTTGTAAATAATATAATAATTTGAGTGTTTTATGTTTTGGTTTTTGGTTTGTTATAAAGTATGGTTGATTAGGACTTTACTTCTGTTTTTGTTTTCCCTTTTACAACTTTGTCCCTTAAAGGATAAACCACAGAAGTCCACTTTTTGGTGGTTTTCAATTGAATATGCAGAAAGTTTTTTCAGTATTTCATAACATTAGTGGTTGAAATAATGAAGTCTGTAATAAGTTAATTAACGGATTTAACTAATTAAAAAACCATTGGAGTCTAATTAACTTGATAAAAATGGATGTTCAACATACGTTGTTTATTCTCTAAAAAATATAATTTTAAACATTATCTTTGTGCATTCAAGGATAAAACACGGGAGTCCATTTTGGATTTTTGTTTCGTAAAGTGATTTTTATATTAACTGAATATTTGAAACTATAACTTTTTTTACTTAACGTAATAATTAAGATAGGTGAACGGTAAGTTTTATAATTTAATTCATTTTTAACATACTATAGCTGTTAACACCTTCAAAAATTGATGAGCAACTTGACAAAGAAAGTATCGTTAAAATGTGTTTGACTATATTCTTGATTCAGAAACTGGAGTTCCCATACCAGAAGCAATTCTACAAGCATCTTCACCAAACATCCAGGAAGGACATCCTCCCTGACGGCCTCCGTGGTCAACAACCAACAACGTGGTGGACAAGGCTCTCGACTAGCGATCTGGAGGTCAAGGGTTCAAATCCCGGCGTGCGTTGAGGCAGATACTATCAGTATCTCCCTGGTGTAAGACCATTTAGAATTGAAACGTTGTTGAAATGGCTTTAGTCGTGTTTGGTGACTAGATCTGAATAGCCAGGTACCTTACTCTCCTCAACTCCTTCCTCTCCCTACCACCTTCAGCCTTACAACGTATCCTAATTGTGGATGTCATAGTCTCACTGGCCCCAAGCGGGAGCAGTTGGGACTCTGTGAGGTATTCACAAAAAAAAAATAACCTGATAGGTGCTACCTTGATGCAGAGACATTTTTTTTGTTTTTTTACTTCAGCTCCTTACAAGAGGCCCTGAAGAAAGGGGCTATGTCCTCTTTGGGGAAGCTGTGAAGAGGGTATTTTAAGGAAAGAAATTAAAGGAAGTTCTGGAAAGGAAAAAGGTATGAGGGGTTGGTGGGAATCTGGGGTCCGTGTGTCCACGAATGACGGACGAATGAATCCATCCCTCCCACTGCAGTTCGAGACGATGTTCCGAGAGAGTCCTGCTGGAGAGGTCAGGTCACCCTCAACCAGTCTCTCCCGATGCAGCCTGCCACGCAGGTTGTGTTGGTTATCCAGAAAACGGTTCCCGGGGCGGTGGTACCCATACCTGACACTCAAATTAGAAAAACTTTACTAGAAAATAAACATCGTCTTATTTTGAAAGAAAGTTTGCAGAATCTATACCAGTAAACAATCTTCCCCTTGTTTTAAAGGTCAAGTATGCAAAATCTATACTAGGCAGAGACCTTCCTCTTGTTTTGAAGTTCGTCAAAAATCAAAACCACGCCGCTCGCCTGGTGTCCGCCCGGTGTCAGCCCGCCATAGACACTCGTCCGTATATAACTAGATTAATACAACCTTACTGCTTATTTTATAGAATACATCTTTGTCGACCAAGTTGGACTAAATATGAAATGATTGCAGTATGGAGGAAAAAATTATCTGAAATTCGGATTTTTGGCAAATTTTCAAATCTGATTTAATCTATTAATAAATAGTTAAACATAAATTTGTCCGCCAAGCGCCAGGTCTGGTAATCTGTTTTAAAAGCAAACATCTATTCTGTTAACAAGTTGTAATGTATCTTAGAGTAAATTTATACATCAGTGCCTATTTCTAGTTCAGAAATTGAAACTGTTTTAACAAAAATGAGAGCTACTTTCTTTTGAAAATGCCGAATATTTTCATCAACTTTGAAGATGTACTTTCTAGATCAAAATTTGGTTTAAGATGAAGCCATACTAAATAATGCAAAATCATACAAAATCGTATGTTTTTATCGTAAGTATTATAGATGCTTCAATTAAATACTGCGTGTACAACATACCTTGGCCCTTAAAAACATCGGTCTTTTTTTTTTAATAAGTCTTTTAATAAGCTTAGAAAAAAATAAAGTATTAGGTCTATAAAAAACATTTTCAACTGAAAACTCTCCTACTTATAAACACTTTTTCGCATATGGTTTTATTGCATAATG
This sequence comes from Limnephilus lunatus, assembly GCA_917563855.2. Classification (NCBI taxonomy): domain Eukaryota; kingdom Metazoa; phylum Arthropoda; class Insecta; order Trichoptera; family Limnephilidae; genus Limnephilus; species Limnephilus lunatus. The sequence continues at coordinate 108,177,350 of OU830592.1, read as the reverse complement.
TGGCAAATTCAGTTTCTTATATAATTATCGCGAAAAAAAATTATATTTACGCCCGAACCTCACAAAATAAAATATAATATGCATTTTCGCATTGGTATTTTTGACATCACGGCGACAATACGGCAGTCGACGAATTTGTTATATCAAAGTGAACCTTATACCGTCCACCGAAGAACGACTGGCAGCTGCCCCATTTTTCCGTCATTACTCCTCCGAACGGAGCGGAGAAACAACGTGTTAGGGTCCGCGCTGCTGGTTTTCGTGAAATCAATTTAAAAATTCCGTTTTATAACAATGAACAATGCATAAAAAAGGAATTAATGTTTTTTACAGGCCTTTACGAAATCAACATGTAAAAAAAAATTCTCAAATATCTTTTCCAACCTTTCCAAAAGCTTTTTCTCAAGTATTTTTAAACTCCTCCCATAAAAGGGCGTGAATTCCGATTTAGATTTTTTCCTGTACTAGTGGATCGCCTTAAGTACCTTTTTTACTCCAAATAATGTCAGGAATCACCGGTTAAAAAATCATTTTTATTAGAATAACTTTTAAAGGTTATTCCTATTAGTATAATATATCATTGAAGAATAATAAGTCGCAAATGGGATTTGAAAGCAGGATCTCTCATCTTACCGGGACGAACGCCTAACCAATTAGGCTACTGACATCTCTTATTTAAAAGTCATTTTTAAACGCCAGTGGCAATCGTTATCTTTTTTTATTTTTCTGTGTCTTATTATTTTCTATATTGTCGTTAAGATTATTATCTTCTTTTTCATTAATATAAGTTAGACGTCAGACGTTACGACACCCTGTATTGAGTCGTAATGAGTAGAAATGTAAATATATAAAATATTAATCAAGAAATCTATTACACATATAAAGAGGAAAGATTTGATTGTTTGATTGCATTGCATAGGCTACGAAACTACTGAACCGATTTGAAAAATTCTTTCACTGTTGGGAAGTTACACTATCCCCGGCTGACATAGGCTATATATAATTTATGTTGCTAGCTAGGAAGGGGACGCGGGAGGGGAATGGGGACGCACGGGAAAGGTGATTCCGGGAGAAAAATGTATTTATTTGAATATGGCATTGTAACGCCTGCCGGGAACTAGCTAGAATGACATAAATTCTTCATCGTACTAAATACAATTTAAATACTCCCTAAATACAAATAATTCATCGGAAAATGAACTGATACCAAGCATATCAATTTAAACACCTAAAAAATCCACCCCTGAACTACCTAGTAAATCTGTCAATATCAAAAGGTTTTTTTCTGATAATCTTAAAATTGCTACAGTCATGTTAATACACAAAAATGGTATCAAAAATTATATTTTTCATTATTCCCAATCAGCCTTTTAACTATGCTTTCGAAAATATTGGAAAAAATAATAAAAAACGTAGTTTATCAAGTTTAAATGAAAATAAAGAAGAAAAAACTCGGAACTGAATCACAATGACAATTTAGTCCCAGAAGAACGTCAAAAACATAATATTTTAAACAGTTTATGTTCCAAGAATATAAAAAAATCAACGCCAGAAATATTCTGGTTCATCATCTCAAAAAGACACAAAAGCAAAAACCTCACACAATTATATTACCAGCGTCAAGCAAAAAGACATCCTAAATATACCTAAGTATACATTGGAAAACGAATTTCTGAAATTTTAGTTATATAAGAATCTCTAACACAGTATCAAAAAAATTAAAAGCAAAAATAACTACGTTAAAGAAATCAAAACTTGGCTTAAGGAACTATCGGAAAAATAACTTAATGGTTTATTAAAATCATCTTTATAGACGATACTGAATGCACCTTCGTCAAACAATGGAGTTGGACCATAGAATTTGCTGAAAATTTATCCAAAACTTAGTCCTCCTCAACACAGGATCTCCTAGTGAGGCAGACTACAAAAATAATCTTCAGCTCTTTAATATTTTATATTGTGTATAGTATATAATTTAACAATAATAATCCAAACGAAAATATGAAAGAGAACAAGACACAGAAAAACAGAAAAAGACAATGGTCGCAACTGGGACTCGAACCCAGACCTCTCCGTCTAACCGGGACAAGTGCGTTAACCAATTTCGCTATTGCCACCTTCTGTCAAAACGTCATAATTGTCAATCTCATTTTTTTTTTTTTTTTCAAATTTTAGAATTACATTAATTAATTACAGAGGTCTGGGTTCGAGTCCCAGTTGCGACCATTTTCTTTTTCTGTTTTTCTGTGTCTTGCTCTCTTTCATATTTTCGTTTGGATTATTATTGTTAACTTATTATGATATATTTCACGGATGGGAATAACCTTCAAAAAAAGTATAAAAAGAAAGTTTTTCTTATAAAAATTGTAAAAATTGTAATTTAGTAATTAAATAAAAATTCGATGGCGTTTAAGCTTGTGTACTTTCAAAATACACATATACATGAGAATAATTGAATTATTAAAAATACATACCTAATTCAAATTTGTCAGTAGCACAGATAGCCGTCAAACACACTATAACACAATATTTTAGCCAATTCATTTTTAAAATGTTTCTTAGGTTCTCACTAAACTCAACTTGTCTGTTCTATGGATCCCACTTAACTGAACTTGCAAAATTTGCTATCGCAAGCTGAAAAGAGCTGCTCTAATTTTAGAACGAGCTTTTTTTGCTATCACGTAGAGCGATATTCAATCAGTGGTTTCTGAAACAGTAAGTCTATTTAAATATAACCTATTAAATGTAAGTACAGTCCATTTTTACGAAGCATCGAGTTCATTGGTCAAATCATTGTACATATAGTTTCGTATCGGTGATCGATGAACCGGTGGATGTAATTTTTAGCATTAAGTTGTTATATTGGTTTGTCTAGTTTGTAGTAAGAAGTAAGATTGTAGATATGTATTATAAGTGTGTACAGAGAACTTGAGGTGATTTTTCACAAAAACGATGCTATACAAGTCATCCAAATAATAATATTATTATTACTTTACGATACTCCTTAACTCCCAATTGACATGAATCTGTAACACCTCCATAATAAAATCATTAAGTCGTAAAAAATATGAAAATTTTTCATCAATAAATTAATTACCGATACCTACAAACATCTTTTTAAATAATTTTGTTTAAAACCTGCACTAAAAAGAGCCCCGACCAACAGACTGTAATTTTAATAAACTTTTCTAGAATATTAACTAGAAATAACAATAAACTTGTCTCAAAGTAGATATAGTGTTATTATAATACGTATGATTTTTTCTCGTAGAATTTGCTATATTTCAATAAATACAATTTACGTTTTTATTTCCAAACATTACACATTTTTATTTCTATATTATATTAAAGTAAAAATCATTGTAAAAAGACACTAGATTTCCAAACATCGCCATATTCTGTTGTTGAACTTTCACTTTATTACATAAATATTGTTATAAAAATTATAAAAAATCACAAAAAAACTAACAAAAATAATATTGTTATATTACATTACTTTTTTAACGGTAATATCATAACGACACCTTCAAAAACATTTTTTTTTTACCTATACATGTATATATTCACTGTGTACTATATTTCACATTCATAAATATAACAACAGTTTTAAAAAAAATCTTAAAATGTGATAAATATTCTGAAATAACCCTAGATGTAAACATTCAATTTATTTTATATTTATTAAGTCTTTATCAAAAAGTACTTGTACCAATTAGCTCTAGACACAAGCACCTTTATATTTTTAAATATTTAACATTAAATCCTTCAATCTATACTCAAAATACTTCTCTTTTTAAACAAAACAAGAAAAGAATTCATTCTTACGGGCTGAAACCTACAAAGTTATTTTATATTGCTCTCTTTTTATGTTTACCAGAAAGGTAAAAAGAATATTTATTAAATATACTATTTATGTATGGAATTTAATCAACCTAACAAAAATATTAAATTTTATTGTTTTATCTATAAAGGAAATATTTGTAATATTATTTAATGCTAAACGCATGGAAAACCATTTTGTATCATTATGTTATACCTGCTTTTACTTTAAGAAAAATAATTGTGGTATCTTTGATAAAAACGAATGCTTTATCATATTATCGTGTATAATAACTGTTCATTGCTGTATTATGCTAAGTATAGAAACGGGTGTTAGAAAAAAAAGTAATTATATCAACTATTAAATTAAACCTTATACTGCATTCTGTAGAGATATTTCTTACAGAAATATTTCTATTTGTAAAATTAACCAAACTTCGTACCACAATCTTATTGTATTGTTTCAAATTTAACTACGAATTAAATGGCACAGAATAATTTTTCGTATATAGATAATGATAATGAAATAGAAAGTAGTACAGTGAATAATTTAGAACATTGGATAAAAAAACAAAACATAAATGCGTCTGATAATCTTGTTTGTATTCAATTAAATATAAGATCTATACAAAAATATTGGGATATATTGCATATACATATATTTACTTAATTGTTTGAAGCATATTGACATTCTAATGCTATGTGAAACTTCTATTCATACTGAAAGTACGTCTATGTACAATATTCCCGGATATAATTCATATAACTACTGCAGGACTGATAAGTCAGGGGGAGGTATTATATTGTATATAAGAAATAAATTTGAGTTTAGACTAAAATCGTTCCAATCATTACATTTTGAAAATATAACAGGTAAGCTCATACTCCAGGACAAAACTAAAGTTAATATAATAGCTATCTATAGACCCCCTAATTTCAGTAAATCTTCATTTTTAACGGAATTATCATCATATCTTGATACAATTAATAGTAAGGAAAATATTATCTTACTTGGAGATATAAATCTGAATTTGCTTAATGACCAAGATTATATCATGACCTCACATGCAATTTATTTAATGATTTACCGGATACAATAAAAAGTGAGAAAAACTATTCTTAATTTTAAAAAAAACATTCTTTGTATTTTTACAGAGAAGATTGACTCGCTTTTATCGATGATTTTCAGATATATTCAAATATGTTGCTATTATTTTTGTTGATTTTTTGTTGATTTTTGTTGATATTCTGTTTCTTTAAATATATAGGTATTATTTTCTAATTGTACAATATTTTTGTAATATTTCACAGTATTTTTGAAAATATTATTTTTCCATTTTTGTAACTATGCATATTATTTATTATCTATATATATAATTACATAGACTAGCTCCTTAGTTAGACCCGAGAATATTTCTCTACTAATTGGGTAACCAAAAAAAGTTTGATATGAAATGTAATATATTATTATTTATTGTAAATATTTACTTTTTTTTCTAATAAAAAAAAAAAAAAGTCAATTCTTCTATTTGTTGTAATTTTTTATTAATAATGTGACATACAAATATCATCAGTTGCTTTGCTGACAAAGAAACTACAATTAAAGTATTTGTCCGTCTTCAAAATAAATGACTGCAAAACAGAAAATTCAAATATTACACACGAACACTGATTATAATCAGTAATTAAATGAAAAACAAATAAAAATAATTATTTTTATTCGTATGACAAATGAGCAATAGATTTTAGATGGAGCAGTATCTCCACATTATTATACGCCGCGACCGCACGACAAAATCTTTTTTCTGCGATGGAATTATGGCACCTGAAACTGCTTGCAAGTACAAAGTTTTTTGCTTTATGGAATCGTTTAGAAGTCCATAAAAAAATGTCCATAAATTTAGATGGTGACACTGGAATAAATATTGTAGGCCGCTGTGCCAAACTTCTGCAATATTTGTGGTCCTCGAAATTCCATCTTCAACTGCATTTCGTTTATTTCACAGTCCAATGGGAAATAATGCGGGAGCGTGTACAGTGTACACCACCTCGTCTCAATCAACCTCTAATGTATGTTATTTCAAATAATGCGGGAGCGTGTACAGTGTACACCACCTCGTCTCAATCAACCTCTAATGTATGTTATTTCAAATAATGAGGGAGCGTGTACAGTGTACACCACCTCGTCTCAATCAACCTCTAATGTATGTTATTTCAAATAATGCGGGAGCGTGTACAGTGTACACCACCTCGTCTCAATCAACCTCTAATGTATGTTATTTCAAATAATGCGGGAGCGTGTACAGTGTACACCACCTCGTCTCAATCAACCTCTAATGTATGTTATTTCAAATAATGCGGGAGCGTGTACAGTGTACACCACCTCGTCTCAATCAACCTCTAATGCATAGGTTCTCAACGTGGGCGATAACGCCCCCTTGGGGGCGTTTGAGACATTCAGGGGGGCGGTAGAAGACCCAGAGACAATTGGGGGGCGTTGAGATGGCTCAGGGGGGCGTTGGCAAGTTTGGCAAGTAAAAAAATTTGGTCTAAAAAAGACAAACAAAACACTCTAATCACGTACTAATAAAGCAAAGTAAACTTTAATATTGGTTAATTTTTGTTATTGAAAACCCATGTCGGAAGTAAAAAAGAAGATGCGACAATAGAGTGTGGAGTATATTTAATACGGATTTATCGAAAATCCCACAAATCCATCATCGCCAATGTGCCTTATTTGTCGAAAAACATTTTCAAATGAAGCGATGAAGCCTTCTAGGCTTTAAGATAATTTGAATAAAATCCAGGGTTATGATTATTATAATCCGCCCATAAGAAAGACAAAAATGTGACCTATTTTCAAGACATGAAAAAGAAGTACAAAATTCAGCCAACTATATCAAAACAATTTTCAACAGATTCTAAGCATGACGATGATGGACTTCGAGCTTCGTACAATATCTCATTGTTGATTGCTAAAACAGGCAAACCACATACTATTGGGGAAGATTTAATTTTACCAGCAGTAAAAGAAGTAATAACCGCTGTGCTCCATAAACCAGCTGCAGATATTATCCGAAAATTTTCTTTGAGCAATAGTTCTGTGCAAAGACGAATTGATGAAATGGCTGAAAACATTGAAGAATCGTTGTGAAATCATCTGCAGTCTTGTCGATTTTCAATTCAGCTGGATGAGTCCACTTTACAAACCAATGAAGCATTGTTATTGTCATACGTGAGATTCATCAAAGATGAGAAAATATGTCAAGTACTATTATTTATTACACATTTGGAAACCGATACGAAAGGAGAAACCATATTTAATACACTGGAAAGCTTTTGCGATGAAAATAAAATTCCTTTTAATAATATTTGGTCAGCTGCAACGGATGGCGCCCCAGCTATGACAGGGCGTCACAAAGGCTTCATAGCGTGCTTAAAAAATAAAGTTCCTGACTTGCTTGCTGTGCATTGCGTAATTCATCGCTAACATTTGGTTGCGAAAAATCTGAGTGAACGCCTCCATACATCACTGGAATATGTTATCAGACCAGTTAATAAAATCAGAAGTAACTCATTGAATGACAGATTATTTAGTCAACTTTGCATTGCCAATGATGAAGATTTCAACCGATTGCTGCTTCAAAGATACAGAATTGCGCGACAACCTCACCTCATCGAAGAACGATATTGCGTACTTGACAGAATTGTATAAATTGTTTAATGATGTCAATCTCCAACTTCAAGGCGACGACTTAAATTTGACTAATACAAAAAATTGCGTTGATGCTTTTGTATCCAAACTACTATTATACTATATACAAATTATTATTAAATTTTTATCAGCAAAAACATGTTTTTAGGCTTACTGTTTTATTTTTAGCACTCTTTATTTTTATGTATCTTTGTAAAGCTGTTTGTTTTCCAAATAAAGATATTATTATTATTATTAAAAGAAATATCGGCCGACGGGAATTTAATAACTTCCCACATTTATCAGCAGTATCATTCAAGAACGACGACTTGCTTGTTTACTGTCAACACTTGGAAAACCTCCACAGTGATTTCAATGAACGATTCCAGGATATTTTAAATATAGACATACCAGACTGGGTTTTGGATCCGTTTTCAAATGTTAACACAGCAGGTTCATCCAAGTTAGAAGAAGAACTAATAGAACTGACGACAAATGAGGAATTAAAAATTAAATTTAATAATGGCTACTAAGAGTTTTGGCTGCAGAAGCCGATTTCGCAACTGTACCCAGGATTATGGTCGATAGTTCAAAGATTTTTAATAGCATTCCCATCGTCCTATTTAGCTTAACGTGGATTCAGTGCTGTAGCAACGTTGGTAACCAAAAAGAAAAATAGGCTCCGTATTACTGAACGCGGCGACTTACGTTTGTTTTTAAGAAAAATCGAGCCTAATATAAACGAACTTCTTAAAACGCATCAAATTCAACCATCTTATTAAATAAGCTATAAATTCAATATCTTTTCAATGTTAATAAAAATACTTCTCTGTATAATTAAGTGTGCGTTTTAATTGTTTTCATTGAAACAATCTTCTTCTTAGAAATATGATAGAAGTCTTTCTTACAGTGTAATTACACGTTTAAATATAATCGTGGCAATAGCTGTTTCAGATTCGCGACTATTTTTTACATACTAGGTATCTTGTATGTAAAAAATAAAAATGGACTTTCAGGAAACCCAGAGAAACCCTCAAGATGGTATGTAAAAGCAGTTGGGGGGCGCTAGAAAAAAATATATTGTCAAAGTGGGCGGTGGGCAAAAAAAGGTTGAGAATCTATGCTCTAATGTATGTTATTTCAAATAATGAGGGAGCGTGTACAGTGTACACCACCTCGTCTCAATCAACCTCTAATGTATGTTATTTCGAAATAATTTATAAATTCCTCCATACGATCATGTTCAGGAGCGGTTTCACACAATATTTCGAAAGAATTTTTTACATCTTCTTCGGGAACATAAGCTAAAGCTAGTGTGCTTATAATTAAATCTAGTATGCTTTAGCTTATGTTCCCGAATATCTATCTATCTATATCGAATATCTATTGCTATCTCTTCATTCATTTTTTTAAATTTCTTATATATATGTGTGTCTGTATGAAATTATCTTTAGTTAATATAATAGCCCTGATGAAACTTGAGCTAAGCGAAACCTGGTTGGCTATTAAATATATATATATATTATATAGTATTGTTTGGTTTTTCAAAAAACTCACTTTTTCTGGCACGCCAAAATCGACCGCACCGCCCCTTAAGTTTCACCAACCTCGAGGTTCACATTCGGGTAAAGTCGATTAAGACGGCCCTTGCACGCCAAAACGACCTTTCCGCTCCTCGAGTTTCACCGACCGCAGAGACCATTATCGCTAGACAGGAAACTCACATAAATCGAGCTGAAACATAATAAACAGCGACAAATGTGGCAAATTTTGCGGCGAAAACTAGAACCTCTAACTTAATCTCTCACCTTTGGACTTAGTTCTATTTCCGGCCGCCAGGTGCGCCGGGTCAAAAAAATTGGCATTTTCGCGTGTCAATTTCGAGTTTCCATACAAAACGAAATTTACTATGGAAATTATTCTTATTAATTATACGGCGTTTTTGAGAAAAAATGACATTTTAAACGTGCTTTGCGGGATCGTAGATTACGTAAAAAAAACACTTTCTGCCGGAGATGTTTTTTAATAAATATAAACATTACAAGTTTTAGAAACTTTTAAAACCAAAACATGTTTAGCTCCCCCTTGAAAATGTTTCACAATATTGCAATCAAATTCGACATTTTTCTGACATTTGCGAAAAATTCACTTTCATCGATAAATGCAAATCGTTTGCAGCCTGTAAAATTGGCTGGTATATTAAAATTTTATAATTTTTCTCGAACTTTGCAACACTGAAGATGGAGTCGTGATGGCGTTAAAATCCACTACCACCTTAAAAAAAGCAGACCCCGCCCTAATAGGTTTTGTATGAAATTTTTTTTTTTTAATGGCGGATTTCAAATTGCATAGCTCGACAGGGCCTAAATTTACGCGGGATTGGTGCAAATTTGTGCATCGGTCTTGCCTGTTTAAAAAATATAATTATGGAATATTATCTGTCTGTGTATGATATAGTATAGGTAAGTACCTAATACAAAAGCGCTAGATTTACCCGCGCTTCAACAGCAAATTGAAATGTCAAAAGAAAACGGATCTCTCAGCGGTTTGGGTTGTTGTTTTTCGGGAAACGGCATTGCGGCCGGAAAAACGATTCTGGCTTGGATGTTTTTGGAAAATACGGTACCCTGAAATATAAGGCAACTTTTAACAGTAATTTTACGTGTCCGTCTCATGAAAAAATGTTCATGAGGATATGATAAACATATAACATTTTCCAAAAAAATGAGGAAAACGCGTGCCATAGATTTCAGAAGTGGAGATTTTTACTGGCCAGTTTAAATATGTTCCTACAGGGTAGGTACTTATTTCAGTGGTATTGCAAATATGATGAAAAAGCAAATATTGCCGGAATTTTAGTAACAAATGCGGAGGTACCTACCCGAATACGTAGCTACACAATTAAATGCAATACTTAGGTTAGGTTGTTGTACAACGATACTGAATAATTCAACATTTTTTTAAGGTTCATTTTCAAGTTCTTCGTAAGTTCTATTCAAGTTCTGTTATTTTATCAGTACATGCCAGTTGCATCATAAAACTGAAATAATAACTGAACTTGAATAGAATTTGAACCGAACTTTTACAGAACGTAAAAATTGACTTGAAAAATTGAAGAATTTTTAATTTCGTTAAACAACCCAGCCTAAATATGTGTTTTTTTTTTACGTATGTATGCAAGTACCAGCACTCAAAATTTAGGTAGGTACCCATCTGCATATAACAACTCGGTATCATCCGACTATATTGCATACGTATTAGTTTTCTAATTTTACAATGAAATTACTCGAAGTTGAACGGGATATTTTTTAAAAGTATTAAATTCATATAGCGCTTTATTTTAAGCAGTAAAACTACTGGTGAGTTCTGGCATTATAAAATTTGTATGAAAATGTACGTACGCTCATAACTTCCGAAGGACTGCAACAATTTGAAAAATTCTTTTTTTGTTGTGTTCGTTATTGTTAGTACAAGGTTTGTATAAAATTACTGGTGAGTTCTGACATTACGAAATTTGTAAAAAAAAAATATAGGTGGCACGCGAGCTGTTTGAAAAATAAATGTACCGGGAATTAGTGTATGTAATGCGGCAGGTGGGGGGGGGGGGGTGGAAACAGGAAGGGGGGAGGGGAGCCTGGGAGGGGGGAGGGGAACTCGGGAGGGGGTTTACGATACGGAGAAGCCTAGGAGTGAAGTGGGGTGAGGGAAGGTGAGCGAGGCGGAGTGGAAAGGGGAAGAGGATGCTGGTGAGGAAGGGGGGGGGGATTCCTGGTTCCTGGATACAATAGTGAGCTCTGGCAACACGAAATTACGCATTGCTCAACCGTTCATCCGATTGCGATGAAACTTTGGGGATTTGATGTGTGCATGCCTACAACGGTGTCTATACACTAACATATGGTAGGTTTTTGCTACTAGGCCCTGCGGGCGGCTTTATAAACATTTGTATGTATAACCGCTAAGCGTTGCTAAACCATTTATCGGATTGCGATGAAACTTTAGGTTTTGATGTGCGCATGCCTACCATGCCTTTATGGCAGTAGATACCTACCCGCTTACTATGAATTTTTTAAGTTAGTTTTAACCCGTTAGTTGCATTTGCAACGGGCATAAGCTAGTTATATATTATTGTTTGGTTTTTCAAAAAACTCACTTTTTCTGGCACGCCAAAATCGACCGCACCGCCCCTTAAGTTTCACCAACCTCGAGGTTCACATTCGGGTACAACCGATTAAGACTTTTGATGGATCCGAAAGTGACCTTTCCGCTCCTCGAGTTTCAAAGACCACAGAGACCATATTCGGTTCACGGGAAACTCACATAAAATCGAACCGCTACATAATTGACAGCGCCAAATTACGCAAATCAGCGGCGAAAACTAGAACCTCTGAATAAATCTATCACCTTTGGCCTCGGTTATATTTTCCGCCGACAGGTTTGCACTCCAAAAAAGGCAGAGAAAAATTAAGACACTCATTTCCATACAATGAGAAATTTATTTTAATTTATTGTACGGCGTTTTTGAGAAAAAATGACATTTTAAACATGCTTTGCGGGATCGTAGATTGCGTAAAAAAATTCACTTTCTGCCGGAGATGTTTTTTAATAAATATAAACATTACAAGTTTTAGAAACTTTTAAAACCAAAACATGTTTAGCTCCCCCTTGAAAATGTTTCACAATATTGCAATCAAATTCGACATTTTTCTGACATTTGCGAAAAATTCACTTTCATCGATAAATGCAAATCGTTTGCAGCCTGTAAAATTGGCTGGTATATTAAAATTTTATAATTTTTCTCGAACTTTGCAACACTGAAGATGGAGTCGTGATGGCGTTAAAATCCACTACCACCTTAAAAAAAGCAGACCCCGCCCTAATAGGTTTTGTATGAAGAATTTTTTTTTTTAATGGCGGATTTCAAATTGCATAGCTCGACAGGGCCTAAATTTAAGCAGGATTGGTGCAAATTTGTGCATCGGTCTTGCCTGTGTAAAAAATATTATTATGGAATATTATCTGTCTGTGTATGATATAGTAGGTAAGTACCTAATACAGAAGCGCTAGATTTACCCGCGCTTCAACAGCAAATTAAAATGTCAAAAGAAAACGGATCTCTCAGCGGTTTGGGTTGTTGTTTTTCGGGAAACGGCATTGCGGCCGGAAAAACGATTCTGGCTTGGATGTTTTTAGAAAATACGGTACCCTGAAATATAAGGCAACTTTTAACGGTAATATAACGCGTCCGTCTCATGAAAAAATGTTCATGAGGATATGATAAACATATAACATTTTCCAAAAAAATGAGGAAAACGCGTGCCATAGATTTCAGAAGTGGAGATTTTTACTGGCCAGTTTAAATATGTTCCTTCAGGGTAGGTACTTATTTCAGTGGTATTGCAAATATGATGAAAAAGCAAATATTGCCGGAATTTTAGTAACAAATGCGGAGGTACCTACCCGAATACGTAGCTACACAATTAAATGCAATACTTAGGTTAGGTTGTTGTACAACGATACTGAATAATTCAACATTTTTTTAAGGTTCATTTTCAAGTTCTTCGTAAGTTCTATTCAAGTTCTGTTATTTTATAAGTACATGCCAGTTGCATCATAAAACTGAAATAATAACTGAACTTGAATAGAATTTGAACCGAACTTTTACAGAACGTTAAAATTGACTTGAAAAATTGAAGAATTTTTAATTTCGTTAAACAACCCAGCCTAAATATGTGTTTTTTTTACGTATGTATGCAAGTACCAGCACTCAAAATTTAGGTAGGTACCCATCTGCATATAACAACTCGGTATCATCCGACTATATTGCATACGTATTAGTTTTCTAATTTTACAATGAAATTACTCGAAGTTGAACGGGATATTTTTTAAAAGTATTAAATTCATATAGCGCTTTATTTTAAGCAGTAAAACTACTGGTGAGTTCTGGCATTATAAAATTTGTATGAAAATGTACGTACGCTCATAACTTCCGAAGGACTGCAACAATTTGAAAAATTCTTTTTTTGTTGTGTTCGTTATTGTTAGTACAAGGTTTGTATAAAATTACTGGTGAGTTCTGGCATTACGAAATTTGTAAAAAAAAATTAAAGGTGGCGCGCGAGCTGTTTGAAAAATAAATGTACCGGGAATTAGTGTATGTAATGCGGCAGGTGGGGGGGGGGGGTGGAAACAGGAAGGGGGGAGGGGAGCCTGGGAGGGGGGAGGGGAACTCGGGAGGGGGTTTACGATACGGAGAAGCCTAGGAGTGAAGTGGGGTAAGGGAAGGTGAGGGAGGCGGAGTGGAAAGGGGAAGAGGATGCTGGTGAGGAAGGGGGGGGGGGGATTCCTGGTTCCTGGATACAATAGTGAGCTCTGGCAACACGAAATTACGCATTACTCAACCGTTCATCCGATTGCGATGAAACTTTGGGGATTTGATGTGTGCATGCCTACAACGGTGTCTATATACTAACATATGGTAGGTTTTTGCTACTAGGCCCTGCGGGCGGCTTTATAAACATTTGTATGTATAACCGCTAAGCGTTGCTTAACCATTCATCGGATTGCGATGAAACTTTAGGTTTTGATTTGCGCATGCCCTCCATTCCTTTATGGCTGTAGATACCTACCCGCTTACTATGATTTTTTTTAGTTAGTTTTAACCCGTTAATTGCATTTGCAATAGGCATAAGCTAGTTATATATTAATGCTCAGTTTTTCAAAAAACTCACTTTTCGCTTGACGGGAAAATCGACCTCACCGCCCCTCGCGTTTCGCCAACCTCAAAGTTTAATTTGGCTTGGCGACGCAAAAATGCCGCTGGCACGCCAAAACGACCTCTCCGATCCTCGAGTTTCGCACACCTCAAGGTTCAATTTTGTTCAAAGGAAATTATCCCGACGGCTGACACGCGAGAATGGACATTAGCGCTCGATATTTTGGAACACTTCAAAGTTCACAATCCTTCGAAGCGTCGATTATTTTCCAGCCACTAGCAATTGTTTCTGAGACTGTTAACCAAGGTCAGTTACACCGGGATCCATTTATATTTCATTTTCTCGCCGGCCGACTCGCAAACGCGATATCTTCAAAAATATCACGCCTGGAAGCCAAAATTTTGTAAAATTACGTCCACGAGAGTTTTCAGAACGTTTATTTACCATCGGTTTTATCACTTTTCACAAAAACAACGTTGGGATATTCGTTTGAAATCTGACGTTTGCTAAAAAAACGAGTAAAAAGCCATATTTGGAAACTAATGTTTAAAAAAATGTACACTTTTCACGGAGCCGCCGCTCGGCAGAAAATAGAACTACAGCATTTCTTAAGCAAAATTCAAATTTAGATTATATTGGAGATTCGAACGTAAGCAAAAAATAGTGCTATAATTTTGTTGTTGTTGGCTCATTTTCAGAACGATTTTCAAATTCATGGTGTTGGTTTGAGGGTGGATTATAAAAGACCGCTGGAAAAATTATTAATAAATTTTTTAATAATAATAGAGACTTTTTTTTTGAAATTTTTTTTTTTCAGAAAATCGATTCGGGCGTTTGCATTATCGATTTGGCAAGGCAGATTCATATCTCAAATTAAGAAGTGAATAATTTTTTAGTTTTTCATACATTTCTCATAAAAAAATACATATTTGTTAAGAAAACAGCACGTGTTTTTATGAATTCAAAAGATCGACATACAAAAAATATCAATTCCAAAAAAAAAAGTTAAAAAAAAAAAGTTTTTCCAAAAACGTATAGTTATTTTAATTTTTTGTTGTTGTTTAAAATTATTATTTGGAATGTGAACCACCCTGCATATTTCCACAATTTTAATGTGGGTTCTCTGATTGGTTGGACACGTCCAGCCTATCAGATACTTTGTAGACACAGAATGTAATTTAAGGCTCCCGATTGGCTGATTTTATTTGGGCCACGCCCTTACCCAAACAAAAACCGGTAATTATTGGGCGGATTAATTAAATGAAAAATTTATAGTTTTTTTTTTAAACTTATTTTTTGCGCTAATGAGTATGTCTGCCAATAATGAAATAGGTAGGTACCTGCTAAAATGATTAAAAAAATAAATTAGGTTCCGTCCAACTCAACATTAGAATTCGTATTAATTATACAAATACATAATAATGTGAGCTTTTTTACAATGATTATTTGAAAACAAAATTCTGCATAATACATTTTTATAGCGCCGTTTAAGTGAAAATGAATATAAGGACGTTGGGTTCCTACTCGCGCACTATGAAAGAATATTTTTTCTGTTTTTTTGTTTAAGGAAATAAAATATTTTTTTTTTTATAAAAAACTCTGAACAATACATTTTTATAGCGTCATTTTTGTGAAAAATTACAAGACGTACCTTCCAAGTACCTAACGTCGCACTATGAAATAATATTTTTTCAAATCAAAATTTTAGTTTCTGAGAAATTCTTAATAATACATTTTTATAGCGCCGTTTTTGTAAAAAAAACTCACTAAGGGCAATAGGTACTTACCCGCTTACTATGAAAAATATTTTTTCTGTATTTTTTTTACTCCAATAAATCAAATTTTTTTTTTTTAGAAATTCTTAATAATATGTTTTTATAGCGCCGTTTTTGTTTAAAATCTCACTAAGGGCAATCGGTACTTACCCGCTTACTATGAAGAAATATTTTTTCTCTAATTTTTTTACTCCAATAAATCAAAGTTTTTTTTTTCATAGAAATTCTTAATAATATATTTTTATAGCGCCGTTTTTGTTTAAAATCTCACTAAGTGCAATAGGTACTTACCCGCTTACTATGAAGAAATATTTTTTCTGTAATTTTTTTACACCAATAAATCAAAGTTTTTTTTTTCTTAGAAATTCTTAATAATATATTTTTATAGCGCCGTTTTTGTTTAAAATCTCACTAAGTGCAATAAATACTTACCCGCTTACTATTAAGAATAAAAATTTCTGTAATTTTTTTGTTCCAATAATTCAAAGTTTTTTTGTCTTAGAAATTCTTCATAACATATTTTTATAGCGCCGTTTTAGTTTAAAATCTCACTAAGGGCAATAGGTACTTACCCGCTTACTATGAAGAAATATTTTTTCTGTAATTTTTTTACTACAATAAATCAAAGTTTTTTTTTCATAGAAATTCTTAATAATATATTTTTATAGCGCCGTTTTTGTTTAAAATCTCACTAAGGGCAATAGGTACTTACCCGCTAACTATGAA
Source organism: Limnephilus lunatus (assembly GCA_917563855.2). NCBI lineage: Eukaryota > Metazoa > Arthropoda > Insecta > Trichoptera > Limnephilidae > Limnephilus > Limnephilus lunatus. Next base: position 108,160,620 of record OU830592.1, on the reverse strand, counting down.
AAAATACTTTTTCTGTAATTCTTTACTCCAATAAATCAAAGTTTTTTTTTTTAAAGAAATTCTTAATAATACATTTTTATAGCGCCGTTTTTGTTTAAAATCTCACTAAGGGCAATAGGTACTTACCCGCTTACTATGAAGAAATATTTTTTCCGTAATTTTTTTACTCCAATAAATCAAAGTTTTTTTTTTCATAGAAATTCTTAATAATACATTTTTATAGCGCCGTTTTTGTTTAAAATCTCACTAAGGACAATAGGTACTTACTTGCTTACTATGAAGAATAAAAATTTCTGTAATTTTTTTGTTCCAATAATTCAAAGTTTTTTTTTCTTAGAAATTCTTCATAACATATTTTCATAGCGCCGTTTTAGTTTAAAATCTCGCTAAGGGCAATAGGTACTTACCCGCTCACTATGAAGAAAAAAAAATCTGTAATTTTTTTTACTCCAGTCAATCAAAGTTTTTTTTTCTTAGAAATTCTTAATAATATATTTTTATAGCGCCTTTTTTGTTTAAAATCTCACTAAGGGCAATAGGTACTTACCCGCTTACTATGAAGAAATATTTTTTCTGTAATTTTTTTACTCCAATAAAACAAAGTTTTGTTTTCATATAAATTCTTGATAATATATTTTTTTAGCGCCGTTTTTGTTTAAAATCTCACTAAGGACAATAGGTACTTACCCGCTTACTATTAAGAATAAAAATTTCTGTAATTTTTTTGTTCCAATAATTCAAAGTTTTTTTTTTCTTAGAAATTCTTCATAACATATTTTTATAGCGCCGTTTTAGTTTAAAATCTCACTAAGGGCAATAGGTACTTACCCGCTTACTATGAAGAAATATTTTTTCTGTAATTTTTTTACTCCAATAAAACAAAGTTTTGTTTTCATATAAATTCTTAATAATATATTTTTATAGCGCCGTTTTTGTTTAAAATCTCACTAAGGACAATAGGTACTTACCCGCTTACTATTAAGAATAAAAATTTCTGTAATTTTTTTGTTCCAATAATTCAAAGTTTTTTTTTTTCTTAGAAATTCTTCATAACATATTTTTATAGCGCCGTTTTAGTTTAAAATCTCACTAAGGGCAATAGGTACTTACCCGCTTACTATGAAGAAATATTTTTTCTGTAATTTTTTTACTCCAATAAATCAAAGTTTTTTTTTCATAGAAATTCTTAATAATATATTTTTATAGTGCCGTTTTTGTTTAAAATCTCACTAAGGACAATAGGTACTTACCCGCTTACTATGAAGAATAAAAATTTCTGTAATTTTTTTGTTCCAATAATTCAAAGTTTTTTTTTCTTAGAAATTCTTCATAACATATTTTTATAGCGCCGTTTTAGTTTAAAATCTCACTAAGGGCAATAGGTACTTACCCGCTTACTATGAAGAAAAAAAAATCTGTAATTTTTTTACTGCAGTCAATCAAAGTTTTTTTTTCTTAGAAATTCTTAATAATACATTTTTATAGCGCCGTTTTTGTTTAAAATCTCACTTAGGGCAATAGGTACCTACCCGCATACTATGAAAAAATATTTTTCTGTAATTTTTTTGCTCCGATAAATCAAAGTTTTAGTTTCTAAGAACTTCTGAATAAAACATTTTTATAGCGTCATTTTTGTGAATAATTACAACAACGTACCTTCCAAATACTTACACGCGCACTATGAAATAAATTTATTCTGTACGATAGTAAGTTAAGTTAGTTTTAAACCCGTTAGTTGCATTTGCAATGGGCATAAGCTAGTTATATATTAATGCTCAGTTTTTCAAAAAACTCACTTTTCGCTTGACGGGAAAATCGACCTCACCGCCCCTCGCGTTTCACCAACCTCAAGGTTTAATTTGGCTTGGCGACGCAAAAATGCCGCTGGCACGCCAAAACGACCTCTCCGATCCTCGAGTTTCGCACACCTCAAGGTTCAATTTTGTTCGAAGGAAATTATCCCGACGGCTGACACGCGAGAATGGACATTAGCGTTCGGTATTTTAAAACACTTCAAGGTTCACAATCCTTCGAAGAGTCGATTATTTTCCAGCCACTAGCAGTTGTTTTTTTTTTGATAGGGGAAACATTTTTCGTCGTTATCAATATGTTTGCCAAAACTTTACGGGAGACTTCTAGCGGTGCGGAATACAAGTATGGATTATTCACATTAGAAAAAATCAAATGTCTATCGAATACTGTTGTAGTTCTATTTTCATCCGTTCGAAATGGCAGCTTCGTCTGAATTTAAATAAATACGCTAGCTTCACGATTTTCACAAAAAAATAGACTAGACAGGAAACTCACATAAAATTGAACTGACACATTTTAAGAGCGAAAATTATATAAATTTGCGGCGAAAACTGGAACTACTCATTAAATCAACCAATTCGGCTCAGTTAAAGTTCCCGCCGACAGGTTCGCATTAAAAAAAAAAACCACAAATTAGGCCTTAGTTTCAATGCAATGGAAAATACTAGAGAGAATGTTGAGACAGGTCAGTTATCCGAGATGTCAAAACAAAACGGATCTCTCAGCGGTTTGGGTTGTTGTTTTTCGGGAAACGGCATTGCAGCCGAAAAAACGATCCCCGGTTAGATGTTTTTGAAAAATTCGGTACCCGGCAATATAAGGCAACTTTTGATAACGATATAAAGTGTCCGTCTCATGTAAAAAAGTTCAGGGTCGCCGAAAAACCTATAAAATTTTCCAAAAAAAACAAGAAAATTGGTGCCCATAGATTCACTTCAGTAGGGTGGATATTTACCGGCCAGTAGGTACAAATTGAAATGTTATTAATTCAGGGTAGGTACCTACTTATCTCGGTAGTATTGCAAATATGATGAGAAAAGCAAACACATTGCCGGAATTTTGTAAGGAAATGCGCCGGTACCTGCCGGAATAGGTAGTTGGACAATTATTTAGGTTTTTGATGCAATTTATTTTACTAAGGTAATGTTGTTTCCACGATACTGAATAATTTAACAATTTTTTAAAGTTCATTTTCACGTTCTGTGTAAGTTCTGTTTTTTTATCAGTAAATGCCAGTTGCATCATAAAACTGAAATAATTACAGAACTTGAATAGAATTCGAACCGAACTTTTACAGAACGTTAAAATTGACTTGAAAAATTGAAGAATTTTTAATTTTGTTAAACAACCCAGCCTAAATATGTGTTTTTTTTACTCACTCTTTTTCACTCGGAATTTAGGTAGGTACCCATCTGCACATAACAACTCGATATCATCCAACTATATTGCATACGTATTAGTTTTCTAATTTTACAATGAAATTACTCGAAGTTGAACGGAATATTTTTTTAAAACTATTAAATTCATATAGCGCTTTATTTTAAGCAGTAAAACTACTGGTGAGTTCTGGCATTATAAAATTTGTATGAAAATGTACGTACGCTCATAACTTCCGAAGGACTGCAACAAATTGAAAAATTCTTTTTGTGTTGTGTTCGTTATTGTTAGTACAAGGTTTGTATAAAATTACTGGTGAGTTCTGGCATTACGAAATTTGTAAAAAAAAAAATTATAGGTGGCGCGCGAGCTGTTTGAAAAATAAATGTACCGGGAATTAGTGTATGTAATGCGGCAGGTGGGGGGGGGTGGAAACAGGAAGGGGGGGAGGGGGACCTGGGAGGGGGGAGGGGAACTCGGGAGGGGGTTTACGATACGGAGAAGCCTAGGAGTGAAGTGTGGTGAGGGAAGGTGAGGGAGGCGGAGTGGAAAGGGGAAGAGGACGCTGGTGAGGAAGGGGGGGGGGATTCTGGTTCCTGTATACAATAGTGAGCTCTGGCAACACGAAATTACGCATTGCTAAGCCGTTCATCCGATTGTGATGAAACTTTGGGGATTTGATGTGTGCATTTCTACAATGGTGTTTATATACTAACGTATAGCAGATTTTTGCTGCTAGGCCCTGTGGGCGGCTTTATATATATTTGTATGTTTAACCGTAGGTACCTACCCGCTTACTTTGATTTTTTTTTCTGTTAGTTAGTAAGTCAAGTTAGTTTTAACCCGTTAGTTGCATTTGCAATGGGCATAAGCTAGTACTATATATTAATGCTCAGTTTTGAAGACGAGCTCACTTTTTTTTGATGGCAAAATCGACCTCGCCGCCCCTTAAGTTTCACCAACCTCAAGGTTCACTTTCGGATACAGGATTTTAAGACTTTTGATGGATCCGAAAATGAGCTCTACGCTCTTCGAGTTTCAAAGACCGCAGAGACCATTATCGGATTTAGGGTAACGGCCCCAAATCGTGTCCCGATTACGGAACATTTTTCATACAAAACACCGCTGCACGGTTAGCAGCGCACCAAAACGGCGAAAACTACAATTAAATCTCTCACGGACGGAGAAATTCGGCCTTAGTTCTATTTCCCGCCGTCAGGTTCACCCGTTGAAACGGCGCGACGTACGCGTAGGCTCAAAAAGGGAAAGAAAAAAGTCTTTTTTGGGTACGAAAGCACACTTTTCAGTACGTGAGAAAACTACGGAAAAATTAAGCATTTTGTTTGCCTACATTTTTGCTAGCGATTTATTCACAGAAAACTGAAGCAAATCAGCGGCAAAAACTGGAACCTCAAATAAAAGTACTCAATTCGGCTTAGTTATATTTCCTGCCGACAGGTGTACTTCAAAAAAAAGATGTCATTTTGACCATTAGTTTCAATGCAAAAGAAATTGCTACGAATGTTGAGTTAGGTCAGGATTCTTACATGTCAAAACAAAACGGATCTCTCGGCGGTTTGGGTTGTTGTTTTTCGGGAAACGGCATTGCGGCCGGAAAAACGATTCCAGCTTGGATGTTTTTGAAAAATTCGGTACCCGAAAACATTACTCATCTTTTGATAACTATATAAGGTGTCCGTCCCATGTAAAAAAGTTCAGGGTCGCCGAAAAACCTATAAAATTTTCCAAAAAAAACAAGAAAATACGTGTCCATAGATTCACTTCTGAAGGGTAGATTTTTACCGGCCAGTAGGTACAAATTGAAATGTTATTAATTCAGGGTAGGTACCTACTTATCTCGGTAGTATTGAAAATATGATAAAAAAGCAAAACCATTGCCGGAATTTTGTAAGGAAAAGCCCCGGTACCTACCGGAATGGGTAGTTAGACAATTATTTAGGTTTTAATGCAATTTAATTTACTAAGGTAATGTTTCACCGATACTGAATAATTTAACAATTTTTTTAAGTTCATTTTCACGTTCTGTGTAAGTTCTATTTTTTTTATCAGTAAATGCCAGTTGCATCATAAAACAAAAATATCTATAGAACTTGAATAGAATTCGAACCGAACTTTTACAGAAATTACTCGAAGTTGAACGGGAAATTTTTTTAAAGTATTAAATTCGTATAGCGCTTTTTTTAAGCAGTAAAACTACTGGTGAGTTCTGGCATTATAAAATTTTTATGAAAATGTACGTACGCTCATAACTTCTGAAGGACTGCAACAAATTGAAAAATTCTTTTTTTGTTGTGTTCGTTATTGTTAATACAAGGTTTGTATACAACTACTGGTGAGTTCTGGCTTCACGAAATTTGTATAAAAAAATTTAATTGGTGGCGCACGAGCTGTTTGAAAACTAAATGTACCGGGAATTAGTGTATGTAGTGTGGCAGCTTTTTGCTGCTAGGTCCTGCGGGCGGCTTTATACATAATTGTGTGTTTAACCGCTAAGCGTTGCTAAAGCATTCATATAGCGCTTTATTTTAAGCAGTAAAACTACTGGTGAGTTCTGGCATTATAAAATTTGTATGAAAATGTACGTACGCTCATAACTTCCGAAGGACTGCAACAAATTGAAAAATTCTTTTTTTGTTGTGTTCGTTATTGTTAGTACAAGGTTTGTATAAAATTACTGGTGAGTTCTGGCATTACGAAATTTGTAAAAAAAAAAATTATAGATGGCGCGCGAGCTGTTTGAAAAATAAATGTACCGGGAATTAGTGTATTAATAATGCGGCAGGTGGGGGGGGGGGGGTGGAAACAGGAAGGGGGGGAGGGGAACTCGGGAGGGGGTTTACGATACGGAGAAGCCTAGGAGTGAAGTGGGGGTGAGCTCTGGCAACACGAAATTACGCATTGCTCAACCGTTCATCCGATTGTGATGAAACTTTGGGGATTTGATGTGTGCATTTCTACAATGGTGTTTATATAATAACGTATAGCAGGTTTTTGGTGCTAGGTCCTGCGGGCGGCTTTATACATAGTTGTATGTTTAACCGCTAAGCGTTGCTAAACCATTCATTCGATTGCGATGAAAATTTGAGGATTTGATGTGTGCATGCCCACGACGGTTTCTGTATACAAAAGTGAGCTGTGGCATCATGAAATTACGCATTGCTTAACCATTCATCCGATTGCGATGAAACTTTGGGGATTTGATTTTTGCATGTCTACAATGGTGTTTATTTACTAACGTATGGCAGGTTTTTGCTGCTAGGTCCTGCGGGCGGCTTTAAACATAGTTGTGTGTTTAACCGCTAAGCGTTGCTAAACCATTCATCCGATTGCGATGAAAATTTGTAGATTTGATGTGTGCATGCTCACGACGGTTTCTGTATACAAAAGTGAGCTCTGGCATCATGAAATTACGCATTGCTAAGCCGTTCATCCGATTGCGATGAAACTTTGGGGATTTGATGTGTGCATGCCTACAATGGTGTCTATATACTAACGGATGGCAGATTTTTGCTGCTAGGCCCTGTGGGCGGCTTTATATATATTTGTATGTTTAACCGTAGGTACCTACCCGCTTACTATAAATTTTTTTTCTGTTAGTTAGTAAGTCAAGTTAGTTTTAACCCGTTAGTTGCATTTGCAACAGGCATAAGCTAGTAATTATTAATTCAAATAAAGTGGTGTTTTACAAAGTGTGTTTTTTCATTTAATATATAATGTCACACCACAAAGTATTTGCTTCCTTCGATACAAAAAAAATAATTATGCCAGTATCTCATTATTAGATAAGTGACCATTTATTAGTTGAAAAAAATATTTAAGCAAAGCAATACCTCTACGTGTCTCTAGGGAGTGGTAATTGGTCATTCCTAATATATAAATCGATGGGTAAAGCCAAGGGTAACGTCCATAGAGCCTCGAGAATAAAAACCTTAAAAATTTCTTATGGACTCTTTCAATGCGTAAAGTGTATGTTAATTCGTGTGGGGCCCAGATGATCCAATTTGACTCAAGTACACTCAGGACTAGTGTGTTATATAATAACGTCAGTGTTTTTGTATTACGAAACGGATATGAGTTTCTAATTACGAAGCCAAGAAGCCTGTATGCTCTGCTTATTAAATCATCGATGTGTTGGTGAAAAGTTAGTCTGCTGTCTTTAATAACTCCTAGATCTTTGATTTGGTTTAAGTGTTGGAGAATAATTTCATTAATTCTATATTGAAATACTCGCGGTTTCTTTGATCTTGTATACGAGACGATATTGCACTTGGGTGTACTGAAGTTCAAGTAATTTATTTTGGCCCAGTTTGAGACGCAGTCAATGTCACGTTGAAGGATAAAAATATGAATAATAACTTATGTTATTGTTCTTACAAATAACCAACTTTAACCGAACACGTCACCGCTCAATTGCAAACTGTCCACGCAAAGTCGCAAAAAGAAGGAACTAGATAAAGGGCTAATGGATAGTAAATTTAGTCTGAGCTTTCTCATAACAATTTAGGGGAAAGTGGTATGAATGGGCTGTTTTCCCTTAACTCAATTATTTTATTTATTTATTTATTATTTGTATATTTTTTGCATAAGGAGATATATATTTTTGGAATGTTATATATAGAAATATAAAAATAGCCTTTCCTCACTATAAAGAGACAAAGCTCTTGTGTTTGGTGAGGGAATTCAAACTCAATTATATGAAATCATGTAAGTAAGTGTGGTGAACGTATGTCTTGCGGTATGAAAGAGACATGCGTGTATGAGTGAGACAACATGAGGAACGTATGAAAGGGTGTGATTGTTGTCCATTCGTCCTCTTACCATCAGACTTCCTAAGAATTACCATTGAACCTTATCCCGGAATAAACATCACGAGACTACCTAGGTCTTCTCATTGTATTGAAACCCTGTACTGAGTTCATCATACACAGAGGAATCTGGATCCATCAAAGGGAGTCCAGATTATTATGGGATAACCGGCCACGGTCATCACATTGGCGCAGCCTAAATAGGACAGCCATCATATTGGCAGCCGAAACAGGACAGCCATCACATTGGCTATTATCAGGACCGAGATAAAGGTTACAGTGGACTCCACATAATTGCGGAGGAAGAAAGAAGAAGAGCAGCAGAAGAAGCATCCTAGGAACATCAAGGCGCTGGATAAGGCTATTCAGTGCCGAGAACCTGGAGGAGTATCACGTAAGGCGTGGATACAGCAGTTCCGGTTCTTCAGGAGAAGAGCTGGGACCTGGTGCAGACCTCACGGAAGGCGCATTAGAAGGAAGACCAGGGTTCAGGAGCGAGAGACGGTTCGCGGAAGGGCGAGATCGAGCAGCATCCAGTCATCAGAGTCGTGAGTTGAGTGCTGTTTGTAATTTTTTTCTGCTTTTATTGATTGCATCTGTGGGGAAATGGAAGGAGGAGAACTGCCCAGGTTTTGTCATTTGAGAGACAAGCTGGAGACATTCGTTCTTCAGTACGAGCAGTTATTAATTCGGTTGAGAAATTAATTCGGTTGAGAAAAAGAGAGCGGTTTTAATATCTCATTTGCACACAGAGACAATTGATTTATTGATTGATTTGTGTTTTCCAAAAAAAATTACGGATATTACGGTCGAAAATTTATTGTTATTATTAGAGAATCATGTAGGTATAAAAAGAAATGTGTTCAAGGAACGCGAAATTTTTTTTGCTACGAAACAAAAAGTTACAGAATCCGTGAATGATTTTATAGCGCGATTACGGAAGCTAGTTAGATTTTGCAAATTCGAAGACAGACTAGAACATAATTTAAAAGATGTTTTTATCACCGGTCTTCAAATGGGTCGTATTAAAGAAAAATTATTTGTCGAGGCTGAAAACTTTTCATTAAAGAAAGTTTTAGATTGTGCTATTGCGATGGATTCGTTTGATGTAATTAATGAGCTAATTAAATCGGAAAGTGTAAATCAAGTTGCTAAAAATAATAATCGGAACGAATTGTTACTGACGGGGAAACATTTTTTCAGGCCTAGAGATAAAAATGTTACATTGTCCAGACCGAAGTCAATAGACCGCACGTTAAGATGTAAACATTGTGGAAGTATCACGAATCGGTAATTTGTAAATTTAAAGACGCGACAAGTTATAAATGCAATCGCAATGGTCACATAAGTAAAATTTGTCGCAGTGATAATAAAAAAGTTATTTCTTCTGTGTTTGTGAACGCGCAGGGAAATAAAAAAAAGTTATGGATAAACACAGTGTACTCTAAGCCAATATTGTGTAAAATCTTAGTGAATAATATCAAGTTAATTGGTTTACTGGATACAGGAGCGGCAGTTTCAATTTTAACAGACATAGATTATGTTAAATACTTCAAACAGTTGGATTTAAAACCAAAGGATTTAACCTTAACGGGTTACGCTAACTGTAAGTTGAATTTATTGGGTTGTATTTTATTGACAGTTGATTATAACGGTTATAGGGAAGTGTTAGAATTTTGCGTTGTAAAAAATGGAACAACTAATGTTCTAGGGCGTGACTTTATAAAAAAGTTTAATATTGGATTACGGGGTTACAATCCACTGCAACCCAGGAGGGTAGTGATATTTTTTCTCACAATGTAGTTGAGAATGATAGAAGTGAATTGGACAAATTAATTCGAAAATTCCCGCAGGTTTTTTCGGAGAAATTAGGTAAATTTAATAAAAATAAAGCGCATTTGAAATTAAAAGAGAACGCCGAACCAAAATTCTGCAATCCGAGAAATATACCTTTTGCTTTAAAAGCAAAGGTTGAAACGGAATTAGGCCGTTTGCAATCGGAAGATATTTTAGTTCCGGTAAATTATAGTAAGTTTGGAAGGAAACTAAGATCTAACTTAAACAGTTTTGTACCGAGAGGGGGGAGAGATAAGGATAATAAAATTAATAAAGAAACTAAAATTAAAATGTCTAAATGTCAGGAAAATCAGAAATATTATTATAAGAGAAATAATAAAGAATCGGTAGGTTTTTCAATTAATCAAAAAGTAATGGTTAGAGATTTTAGAGACCAAAACAAGGATAAATGGGTACAAGGGAAAATACATAAACAATTAGGAAAAAAATTGTATTTAATTGAGGTTAATTTAAATGGAAAATGTATGTATTGGAAAAGGCATTTTGATCAGTTGTCTAAATTGTGTGTATCATGGGAAAAGAATACCAGCAATCCTTATATCGCGTCTGAGACGAAGAGACTGTCGTATGATGATTACGATGTCTCGAGCTTTGTGCCGGATGACAATCTAATGGGTGATTCTCCTTTTACGTCCAGCTACAGTGATCCGGTGGCTTCCACGTCGGGAAATTGGAAGGACCGATTACGACCACGGACACACAGATGAGTCAATGAAGACAGGACTCAGCTCTCGACTCAACATGAAAATGAATTACTTACTGTAAATAATGAATATTTGTATGTATTGTAATTATTATTATCATAAATCATGTTGTGTAACTGTCTTCAGATATAAGTGTGGAGGGATGTGGTGAACGTATGTCTTGCGGTATGAAAGAGACATGCGTGTATGAGTGAGACAACATGAGGAACGTATAAAAGGGTGTGATTGTTGTCCATTCGTCCTCTTACCATCAGACTTCCTAAGAATTACCATTGAACCTTATCCCGGAATAAACATCACGAGACTACCTACGTCTTCTCATTGTATTGAAACCCTGTACTGAGTTCATCATACACAGAGGAATCTGGATCCATCAAAGGTAGTCCAGATTATTATGGGATAACCGGCCACGGTCATCACAGTAAGTAAGTAATAAAATATTGCAATTAATAACAAAAAGGTAAGTAAGAAAAATAAAGATTTATAGATTCCAAGATATACAAGAAAAATAATAGATATTAACTCCTATAGAAGTTGCAGATAATTTTTCAATTGCTGAAATTCGTGACTTTTTTCGGTAATTTTTAGATTTAACGGGAGGTTGTTAAAATAAGTTATTTTATTTATTTTATTTTTATTTTTATTTATTAACAGAAACAAACAGTACATTATTTACATTGGTGAAAAAAGTTTACAGTTAATAAGTATATTTCAAGTTAGGTACCTATGATATGTTTCATTGAAGTATCTTGTTTATATTAAATTTTTACCGGGTGATGTGCGTTGTGGGAAGGTGTGTGAGGGTGAGGGAGGGTCTGTGTGTGTGTGTGTGTGTATGTATGTGTGTAAGTATGCGCATTAAACTATATGATTGACATGATGCTCTTTTTAAATTTGGGCAGTGAATCGGAGAAAATGTCGATGTTATAATTTAGATTAATATTATTGAATACATGAAGAGCACGATTGATTGGCGAATTAGTTGCTGCATTAGTCTTGTAATTAAGCATGTGGAATAGTTCTGTATGGCGTGTACGTCTTAATGGTATGTTAAAATTAATTAGGGAAAGTAGTTCGGTACAATCGATGTTATTATTTAAAATTTTGTGTAAAAATGTCAAATCTGCAATTACTCGTCTTTGTTGTAAAGTTTGAAATGTGCGTTCATAATTATTGTTGAATTTGAATTTAAGATATTTTATAAATTTGTTTTGAATATGTTCGATGCTATCTATGTATAATTTGTACTGCGGGTTCCAAATTGGCGAGGCATATTCAAGTATACTTCTGACTAATGCAAAATATAACATAACTACTGTGCGCGGGTTACTGAACACTTTACTTATACGAAGAACAAAACCAAGCATTTTATAAGACCTGCGAACGATTGAGTCGATGTGAATATTAAAAATAAGTTTGCTATCAAGGTAAACACCAAGGTCTTTACATTCCGTTTTAGAGATGACAGGTTCATTGTTGAGTGAATAAGAGTAATTAATTACATTTTTATTTCTGGTGAATGTCATAGTATGACATTTGGAAACATTAATATCTAAACAGTTAACTTTACAATACTTGCAAAGCCTATCTAGGTCACTTTGTAACGCTTCACAGTCAGAGAGAGAATGCACAACTTTAAATATTTTCATGTCATCAGCGTAAAGCACATATTCGGAATTTTGAAAGCATGATCCAATGTCGTTTATATAAATGTTGAAGAATAGCGGACCTAGGTGGGAACCTTGCGGGACACCAGATATTACCTCTATAGACTTTGAGTAAACACCGTTTATTAAAATTACCTGATTGCGATTACTAATGTAGGACTTAATCCATCTAAATAGGTCGCCATGTATACCAAGTAGGATGAGTTTCTTCAAAAGAATTGAGTGAATTACGCGGTCAAAGGCTTTAGAGAAGTCTGTATACATAGTATCAACTTGCTCCTTATCGTCCATCTTGCTATGCAAGAAGTTAATGAAAAGGGCGAGGTTGGATGTTGTAGACCTACCTTTCATAAATCCATGCTGATTCGGCGTAATGTTTGTCGAAATAGACGAGTACAATTCATCAAAGACGATTTTTTCAAGAACTTTGCTTAAAATAGGTAGTTGGGAAATTGGTCGGTAGTTTTTAACGTCATGTTTATCACCAGTCTTAAAAATTGGTGTGATAACAGCTGATTTCCACTTGACAGGAAACGATCCTTCCGTTAGTGACTTTTTATAAATGGCGCAAACCGGAAGACAGATATATTTACTACAGTTACGTATAAAAATTCCAGGCAGCCTGTCTATTCCTGGTCCTTTATTAATATCTATGTTTGATAGGTATTTTAAGGTGATTTCTTCGTTTACTCTGATTGAGGATATTAATGTGTTGTTAAGAGGATCTTCCTTATAATCAGCATCATGAGTTGGAATTTCATTTGTAAAGACCGTTGAGAAGTAATCAGCAAAAAGGTCTGTAACTTCTTTGCTGTCGTGTGCTGTTGTGGAATGATACGTCATGTGTTCTGGTATAGTGGGAGATTTTCTTTGTGTCTTAACATAACACCATATTTTTTTAACATTATGTTGTATGTCGGATTCCAATGTAGCAATATAGGTTTTATGAGCAAGACTAGAAATCTTCTTTTGTCTTTTGCGAAGTAATGCAAAAGATAGATAATCCAATGGATTCTTAAAACGTTTCCAGGCACGAAAAAACTTTAATTTTTCTTTTGTTATATTAATTAAAGCAGCCGAATACCATGATGGAAATTTTGTTGAATTGGTTACTTTCTTTGGAACCAGATCATCTATTATGGCATCAATGATTCTATAAAAATGGTGTACCGCAGTGTCAACATCTTGCGCATTTACTACAGAAGACCAATCACTATTTCTAAGAGCATCATTAATTATTACATAGTTAGCTTTGTTAAATAATTTGATTATCTGTGGTTTTAGGATAACAGCAGGGAGGGGAATATTGAGTTCAACTATGATAGATTTATGATGTGCATCTTCAAATACCAGTGGTGAGTCGGCAGCGGAGACGTTGACTGTAGTGTTGCAAAGCACAAGATCTAAAAGTCGTCCATGCGAATTAGAAATTGCATTAAATTGTGTTAAATTAGAGAACGAAAGGCACCTAAGGAGAGTAGAAACACAGAGGTCGGTACTACATGGTTGAGACGTAGAGTTCCAATTGACGTTTGGCATATTGTAATCACCTAATATTAGAAAAATGTCATTTGGATATTCAGTGGTTAAATCAGATATGGCAGTTGTATGACTATTGATGATAGACAGGGCTGGGCAGTATTTGAATTACTTGTAATTGAAATACGTATTTGAAATACAAATACGTATTTTGTATTTGTATTTCAATTACTTCCTAAAAATGTATTTTGTAATTGGTATTTCAATTACCCGACGCTGAGGTATTTTGTAATTTGTGTTTCAAATACTTTTTTAAATTATGGCTTCAAAATACATTTTCAAATACATTTAGCAATCATAGATTATGATAATGAAAAATAAACTAACGTAGATAATACATAGACTAAAAACGTTAGAATCCAGCGCAATATATGTTAATATTTAGAGCAAGTTGGCAACACTATTTGTATCGTAGATATTATATTATTAGTGTCTGACCGAAATAGGACTTTCTACCGAAACCGAAACCGAATCTTCGGTGTCTGTCTAAGTTTTGGCCGAAACCGATTCTTTTTTTTAGCTATTTTTACTGAAATTTGGCTTATTTTTACACTGATACAGACAATTAACACGTGTTAAATAAAATAATAAAAAACAATTATTGAAGTACATGTGAAAAAAATATTATTAAATTTTTTGAAATTACTGCTATAAAACAAACAAAAATTAACAAAACATGTTATTTACTTCTTGGAACAAAAAATTGACAATAATCAACTAACTAACCATCACGCCGTTTCCCCACCGACGGACGGACGGACCGCCAAACAACTCGGTCTTGGCACACACTCCTTGCTTCGTTTTTTTTTTTTTTTTTAATTCATACATTGTACATCGTCTCATACATGCTCTTCTATTATTCTGACTCTTGACATGGCCCGACTCAAGTATCTGATTCACTTGGTCGTGCCAGTCTTTCTCGGTCGTCCCCGACTTCTGACAATAATCAACACTCACATTATAAAGGAAAAACCTCATTAATTGAGTATTTTAATTGCGTTTACAATCACAATATTCTTAATGAATATGTTAAATGAAATAAAGAAAACAAAAATTGAACTAAGTGAAAAAAAAAAGATTTATTATTTTTTTTACATTAGTTCCACATAGGAGGCCCTGAGGAAAATAGTTTCCCTCAGGGCTTATGTCATCTTAGGGGATGCTGTGTGGGGGTTTTTTTTTAAGGAAAGGAAGGAGAGGCAGTTCTGGGAAGGAAATATGTATGAAGGGTGGGTAGGAATCGGGGGTCAGTGTATCTAAGCATAACGGACGTATGAATCTATCCCTCCAACCGCGGTGCAAGGAAATAGGTCGAGAGATTCCGGCTGGAGAGGATAAAAGACCTCCCTCAACCAGTCTATCTCGATCCTGCACACCACGGAGCAGGCAGGCAGACGCATTGGCCCCCAAGACCTGGACAAACTTCACCCCATGAACCCGGGCACCCCTGCAAAAACACAAAACGTAGCGAACCACTTAAGGCTTAAGATGACCTATGGAAGAAGTGTTGATTATGCAATAAATGGTTCCTGGGGCGGCGGTACCCTTACCCGCCTCCCAGTTTGGGCGGACTATTACCGGTACATTACTGCTATAGAATGAACAAAAAATTTAAAAATTAACAAACATTTTAACTACTTATTTGAACCAAAAATTGGCGAACGAGCTACGAACTCACCCGAAGTCAGCCGAACGACGCGCGATAATTCTCGAACGCAGAGTTTCGGTGTGGCTCTGCATTGTGAAACTCTGTAAAGCGCATTTGAAGCGAAATAACACAAAACTGCGCTATATAAATGTCATGTTATTATGATAATAATTATTATTATCTAACACCTGGGTCCTATACCACAAAACTTTACAAGTGGAGCGAGGATGAGATGTGTCTTCTAAGCAATATGATTGGTCAATTTTTGAACGTCTCTGTTTCACTCTGCTCAGCTTTGCTTTTCTTGAAATGCACCCTTAGGTAAGTGCACTTACGACAATTTATTGCAACCAAAGGTTCTACCAAAACCAAATGTATTTTGTATTTTGTAATTTGTATTTGAAAGAAAAAAATGGTTAAAATACTGTATTTTGTATTTTGTATTTCAAATACACGACTTCAAAGTATTTTGTATTTCGTATTTTAAATACATGCGAAAAAGTATTTTGTAATTTGTATTTTAATTACAGCAAAGCATGTATTTTGCCCAGCCCTGATGATAGAGAAACGCTGCGCGTTAGATAACTTAGGACTAACTCCCGGTAAGTAAGAGCAACAAATATGAATATTCAAAATGCGATGTTTAGAATGTCTTAATAATAGTGAGATCCATATATCCTCGGCTTCTGAAGTCCATGATTTTCGTGATCGAACTTTAAAATCTTTTTTTATACCTATAACAACGCCTCCCCCTTTAGTTTTACCCGTAAGAGTAGTATCTCTGTCATTTCTGTATACGTTGTACCGGCAATCAAAAAGCTCGTCATCGGATATACTGTCAACTAACCACGTCTCACTAATTAAGATTATGTCATATTCGTTGATCAGGACATTTTGATAGAATTCCTTGGTTTTGGATCGAAGGCCTCGTGCATTTTGATAAAAAATTATGATGGTGTCATGCATTGTGTAAATGAAAAAATTATTATCCTGATACGATTTGAAATATATACAATAATTAGAAAAAATAAAGCATTAGCCGAAATGAGTATACTATGATAATTATTAATCAGCAGCCCAAAGTCAACTGGATATTTAAGCATATTTGTCAATATATATTATACCTAGATAGAGATAGGTATTTTGAATGTGCATGGTATTAAATGTTGAGATTTTAATATAATGATTACAATATTTATACACTTTATTTACGGTGCTCCAGATTTTATATCCGGGTTAAATCTTTCCCAAATGAAAGACTAAACCCTTCCACACACTTTTCCACAAATGAATATCTAGTAAATTCACGCAATGTAAGTGCACTATATAAGTATATAAGTATAATAAATACAAAACAATACAAGAACAATACGTCAATCCACCAGAAACATATTGGGAAAATATTTCACCGACACCAGATATTTTCATATCAGAGGGTTCGGCTCTGATGAAATCCTAACTGGTCCGATAAATCCTACTGATCCCTCAATAAAAATATTTTAAAAATCTTTCGTAATTGTACATGTATTTAAAATGACCGACTTTTGCATTTTATGTACAAATTTTTTGACAAATCTAATACGCCTAAATTTTGAATGAGAGAGCTAGGTATAATGCCAGTAGCCGAAATAACAAATGGTAATATTTTTATAGTCTGAGAATGCCAAATTCTTTTAATCTCATTTCCTGGTTTAAATTATATGTAGATATAATTTAAACCAGTTTTGTATTCAGAATGTAAAATTTCTGTTTTGTTTTCGTCTGCTGACACATTTCGAGGGAAAACATTCTCTTATTCGAAGTGCAGTTATGAAATTCTAGTTGAAGACTACGTATGTAAATGTTGCCAGAATCAAAGAGAAACCCCTTTCATGTTCTGAGTGTAGTTTTAATTCGCCGCATACAGATATAATTTAAACCAGTTTTGTGTTCATAATGTAAAATTTCTGTTGTGGTTTCATCTGCTGACACATTTAAAGGAAAACATTTTCTTATTCGATGTGCAGTTATTGAATTCTAGTTGTAGACTATTTATTTAATGCCAGAATAAAAAAATAAAAACGTTTTCATATACTGAGTGTAGTTTTTATTCGCCTCAAACAAAGTGGTTTTTTGTTCACAATACAATGATAAATTAAATAACGAGTGTCAGATTCATCGCGTACCGAGTGAAGCTTATCATTTGAGTTGCAAAATTCTGAGAAATTGATTGTTCCGTGGGTAACTATTATTTGGGGACTCGAACGCAGAATCAATCGTAAGATAAATCGCATATCCTGGCCATAACGGAGACTTGGCATGAAAATGGCGACTCCTTTTCGATAAAGAGACTTCGAGCTCTAGGGTACGCGGTACTAGAAGAAGCCCGACCTAAAGCCACGACTTCTGGGGATGATAGCATCTCTAGCGTAAATCACGGAGGAATAGCGATCTTAGCTCGCCAGGGCTTACGTTTGACAAAGGTGTCAATAGGTACGTACATAACTTTTGAGTACCTGGGATGCCAAGTTTCGTCAGCAGGAGCATCATTCATTTTATGCACCCTGTACCGACCAGGCTCGAAGCAAATTACCTCGGACTTTTTCAGGGAACTGTCGTGTTTTCTCGAGCGAGTTGTAGGACTTTCCGATACTATTTTTATAACGGGCGATATTAACATACACCTAGAGCGTCCGGATTCACCCAACACAATTAAATTTTGCGATTAATTAGACTGCTTTGGATGCCATCAATGGGTTAGTGCTCTAACTCACGATGCAGGCGGAACTTTGGATATTTTTGTCTTAAAGTCGAGCGGCCCGCCGCTTGTAGCGGCTAGCGTGGATGTCGGGCTATCAGATCATAGGCTAATTCGCACTGACATCGACTTTAACCATCCGAAAATCCCATACGTAACTATTACGTCAAGAGCATGGCGTAACTTTAACTTTGATGAGTTTCTGTCTGAACTAAAAAATTCTCCACTTTGTACACAAAGCGTTTGGGAAACAGAATCAACAACCAAACTGGCAGAATATTACAACACTTTTCTTTCAACTCTTCTAAATAAATATGCTCCAACTTCTACAAAAACTCGGCGACAGCGAAATTCTGATGACTGGTTTGACGAAGAATGTCGGAGCCAGAAGAGATCAATGCGTAAATTGGAGAGGTCCTGCAGACACTCGGGCGTTACTTCACGGGACGATTGGATACGGGCTCAAAAAGAGTACGCGTTACTAATTCGCTCGAAAAAATCTGAATATTGGACAAGTAGGATCAATTCAGAGCGCCAAAATCCGCGAAGTCTGTGGAACTCTATTAAGACAGTCGTTGCCGATGTACGTGCACAAAATACAACTGACATAGCTCCGGAAATTTTTTCCAAATTTTTTCTTGACAAAATCAAATCAATACGTGCCCTAACAGCCTCCGCCCCACCACCATCGTTTACTAAAAGCAATAGCGGAACCTTTTCTGCCTTCAAACCTACAACCATCGAGGAAGTAACGAAGTTAATACTTACTTCACCGAACAAGCAGTGTTCACTCGATCCTATTCCAACGTGGTTACTGAAGAAGTGTTGCAAGGAAATAGCTCCTTTTCTAGTTCATCTTTTCAATAAGTCACTCAGCATGGGTGATTTCCCAAAACCCCTTAAATCAGCTGTTGTAACTCCACTAATAAAAAAAACCGCAATTGGACGCTGAAGATCTCTCAAACTACCGACCCGTTTCAAATCTTCCATTTATTTCCAAAATCTTAGAAAAAATCACTGCTTCACAGATAATCTGTCACTTAAACTCAAATGAATTGCTAACTAAATACCAATCTGCATATAGAAGGTTTCATTCAACGGAAACTGGATTACTACGTGTTTTGTCAGACATAACTCTTGCTATCGAGTCGGGAAAATTGGCACTCCTTTCAGTCTTGGACATGAGTGCCGCTTTTGACACGATCGACCATGATTTTCTTATTAAACGATTAGAAGAATCCTTTGGTTTAAACGGTGGCGTTAAACCCTGGCTAACATCGTACCTGGGCAACCGTTTACAAGCCGTAAAGGTAGGGAAAAACCAATCAAAATATGCAACCCTTTCATCTCGAGTACCCCAGGGGTCTGTTCTGGGCCCACTTCTTTTCATCCTCTTCACAAATGATGTCGCTAAAATAATCGAATCATTTGGCCTTCTATCTCACTGCTACGCTGATGACCAACAAGTTTACTTTTACTGCTTACCAGAGGAAGTAGACAGTCTAAAAACTCGCATAATTGAGTGTCTAGAAGCAATTACCCGCTGGATGACCTCAAATAGATTGAAACTAAATCCGTCAAAGACTGAGTTTCTCTGGACCGCCACAAGCAGACGTCAGCATAACATTGATAACTCCCCAATAACCATTTCAGGAAGCGACATCACTCCAAAGACGTGTATAAAACTACTGGGTGTCAATCTGGACGCTGATTTTTCCCTTAAAACTTAAGTGAACAGAACCGTAAGCACGGGGTTCTTTCAATTAAGGCAAATTAAAGCAGTAAGGAGAAATCTACCAACAGAAGCGACTAAATTACTAGTCAATTCGTATGTTGTTTCACGTTTAGATTATTGCAACGGAATATATGCAAGTCTTCCAAAATATCAAATCAACAAATTACAATGCGTTTTCAACGCTGCGGCAAGACTTATCACCGGCGTATCTAAATATTCCCATATTTCAGAGCATCTCAAAAATCTTCACTGGCTCAAATGTCCTGAAAGAATCCAGTTCAAGCTCTGCTGGATGGTATTTAAGTCCCTTAACGGAATGGCTCCGGCATACTTATCGGAATTGTGTATTCCAGAAAATTCCAACTCTCGACAGTCAACCCTAAGGTCAGCAGCGTCATCAGCTGTTGGAAGGTTAAAAGAACCAAAGCGCACACCAGATACTAAGTTCGGTGAGCGCGCTTTCGGAGTGTCGGGACCTAAAACCTGGAATGCACTCCCATATGATTTAAGAACTATCACAGACTCGGCAGAATTTAGAGCTAAACTTAAAACCCACCTTTTCAGACAGTCGTATCCATAAACTCAAATTCTTTCACCTTCACATTCAATGCCCGCGACACTGTAAATAACTAACAAAATAATAATAATAAAAAAAATAGTTATTTACTAACAAAATAATAATAATAAAAAAATAAATAAATAAAAATAAAAATAAAGTAAAAAATAACTCATTTTAGTAACATTCTCCAGCCCTAAAGAGTCCTAAATTCTCCAGTCTTTTAAAATACATATTTTGATATTATCAACTCCACTTTTGCCACTAATCTGTTAAAATTTAATACTTATAGTGATGGGGGTAGCAAATGTAAAATCATGCAATGTCCAGTGTTTTAAATATATTGTCCTCCGCGAGCAAAGCCGTATCTTCTCCAAGCACAAAGTGTTTATCGGAAGTGACCTGCAGGTAAGTATGTTTATGTATCCATTTGTAAATATTAAAATTAGATAGAACCTAAGAATTATGAATAAATTGTACAGCGCCCTTGAGGTGATTTTTCACAAAACGGCGCTCTATAAATTATCCAATTATTATTATTATTATAAAACCTGCCTATTTATAAACATGATTTTCGTCGGAAGAATACTCGTCAAATGTGATTATTAAAAAAATCGGCTCGTATAAAAATAGATCGTAATAAAAAAAACGATTTCCATATACACCTCCCCCCCCTCCAAAGCGGCGCTTGAAGTACCCAAACAAGGGGACGGCGAAATTTTCCACCTCCCCGGGCGGCCGACACCCACGCTACGCCACTGGGTTTAGGCTTGTTGTTTTTTAGTGAAACGTGATTTTTTTTTTTAATATTTTAATTTATTTAGTAAAAGATTATACATTTATATACATCATTTAATAATTTTTTTGACTGCCCAACTAGGAGGATTCCCGTTTTAGGACAGTCAAATTAGGATGAGTATTAACATACGGAACATGGTCTGTAAATAATATTAAAAAAAAAAAAAAGCAAAATAAAAGATTAAAACAAAGTGACTGTTCTTTGTTTAGTTCACAAAGAGATGTTCGGCGAATTTTGAAGAAGTGATCAATCATAGTTTGAAAATGGTCTTCTAAACCGAATGAACTAAATAACATTATCAAATATAATTTTAATTAATAAATGTATTCATTAAAGGCTTCGGGAACAACGGATTAAATTCATATTTTGAACCTTATTTCATTTATTTTTCTTTTAATTTTGGGAAGGGAATGGGTACCGCCGCCCCGGGAACCATTTATTGGATAATCATCACATCTGCCATAGGTCATACCAAGTTTTTCGCTATGTTTGATGACTTAGCGGGGGTGCCCGGGTTCATAGGGTGGGCTTGTCCAGGTCTTGGCGGCAGTTGCGTCTGCCCACTTGCTGAAGAAACCGGTTAAGGGAGGTCTGGCTGGAGAACCTTTCCAGCCAGAGTTCCCTCACCCATTGCCTTGCACAGCAGTTGGAGGGATAGATTTATACGTCCGTCACTCCTGGACACACTGACTCCCGGATTCCTACCCACACCTCATACCTATTTCCTTCCCAAAACTTCTTCCTTTTCCTTGCATTAAAAAAATCCTTCACACAGCATCCCCTAAGATGACATAGGCCCCGAAATAAATTATTTTCCACATGACTTCCTATGTGGAACTAATGTGTAAAAATGAAATAAATAAAACTATCGAACTATAATCTGCCCATAGAAAGTGATTTGCTATTCCTTAAATCGTTCTGGTGTTATTTATGTTGGGTGGGTAGAAATCTGGCGGTCAGTATATCCAGGAGTGACGTGTGAATCCATCCCTCTCACTGCGGTGCAAGGCTTTGAGTCGAGTGAGTCCGGCTGGAGAGGTCAAATGGTCTCCCTCAATCGGCCCACAGCTGGTGAGCAGACGCATCTTCCGCCAAGCCTCACTCCCTGAACCCGGGTATTCCTGTTAAGTCCATTTACAGATACCCAATGATTGGTTCCCGAGGCGGCGGAACCCATATCAGCATCCCAAATAGAATCAGTCACAATATAAAAGCAAACCATCCACATGTTAAATGCATTATCAGCCTCAGTGTGAAAGGTCACTTATTTAAAGAACTAATCAGTTGTTGATGTACTCAGTACTGGTATTATTTGTGACAAGAATTCTTTTGGTTGTTTGGCGTTGTTGAGTTGTTTAATGCAGTGGTCCCCAACCTATGGGCCGCGGCCCGGTATTGGACAAACATGAAGATGATGAAATCGACAAACATGAAGATGATGAACTTAACAAACCTGAAGATGAGGATATCGACAAACATGAAGATGATGAACTTAACAAACCTGAAGATGAGGAAATCGACAAACATGAAGATAATGAACTTAACAAACCTGAAGATGAAAAAATCGACAAATATAAAGATTATGAACTTAGCAAACCTGAAGATGAGGATATCGACAAACATGAAGATGATGAACTTAACAAACCTGAAGATGAGGAAATCGACAAATATGAAGATGATGAACTTAACAAACCTGAAGATGAAAAAATCGACAAATATAAAGATTATGAACTTAGCAAACCTGAAGATGATGAAATCGACAAACATGAATATGACGAACTTAAACAAACCTGAAGATGAAAAAATTGACAAACATGAATATAACGAACTTAACAAGCCTGAAGATAAAAAATCGACAAATATGAAGATGATTACCTCAACAAACCTGAAGATAATGAAATCGACATACATGGAGATGAGGAAATCATGAAGTAACACCAATACTACTACATTTTAAGAGAGCATAACCAGAGAAAACCAGATATGTCATTTTTAAATAAGATTTTAGACGTGTTGAATCTTTTCCACAAATTTTTATACCTATCTAAATAATGGTCTTTATACAATTTTATATAATAATTAATGAAAGACAGTAAAAATAAAAATATGTAGTCAATTGACTTTCTTCTGAGATAAGTAAGTATAGAGATAATTTTCCTTATATAGCAGAATCCCCTCCATTCAACATCTGCATAGCGATTCTATATCTTTTGTGGGATCGTTATCGAGATAACGCACGTGATCTCCTGTCAGAATTGAGTGATTTTTACATATTTATTGACACATATTTTAGTTTATATAATTTTAAACACGAATTCCAGCAATTATGTATGATTATGTATTCATTTCATGTACGTTGTACATAGAAAAGGTAATAAATTACAAAAAAACTGACAGGAGATCACGTCCGTTTTCTCATAATGATTCCACAAAAGATAAAAAATCGCTCGGCTGATCTTTTCTAAGTCTGAACTCGACTCCAATCTTTCATATAATTTTTAAATTTGCCCATTTGAATAAAATTAATACCTAATTTTATATTTCTTTTCTTCATAATTTGAAATTGTGGCCTAGAACACCCTTGAAGGGTTAAAGCATGAAATATTTGAAAAAAAAGCAGAACCCCGCAGTGGCGGACTAAGCCCGTCAGAGGCCCGGGGCGGCAAAGCTGAATGAGGCCCCCCCCCCTAGTATAAAAAGTTGATGTAATTTTACAAGATTTTTGTTCGGTTCACACGGCCCTTTGGTCCTAAGGGGCCTCACTGTAAAAAAAATGTTATTTTTTTTTATTTTTTTTATTTTTTTCTTCTATAAAATGCATTTGTATAATGCTATCATATGTTTTATGGAAATTCTAAAAATCAAGAAAGTTTTAAACAGTTTGTATGTTGAATTAACTTTCAGAAAAACTTTGAACGCAAACTCGAAACTACGTTTTAAAACCTGTTTGACAACATATTAGAAAAACTATACATCCAATTTGCATGCACCAAGTCTTAAGGCGCCGCATCCGCGCTCAAAAAGAAGAAAATGGAGAGATATGTAATTACGAATGTTAGAGGAGCGCGCTGATATTTAAGCGATAAAATCCATGCGAAAATTGGGAAAATGTTTAATAAAACACGACTCGTTTAAAATAGAGCAAAAATCTCGTGGAAGGCGTCATAAGTATCATTTAAAGAAACATTGCGAATTTTTTCACAACTATAACTCGTAAAATAAGTGAAACAAACGTGTTTATAATAATTTTCAGAGCAAACTTTGTGATTTTTTTTTATCCAGGGAATTTCATGTAATTCGCATCTTATCTTCAAAAAATACATATATTTTTTAAGAGCTTAAAAACTTTAAATGTTTAAGGGAGATATGTAAGAAATCGGTAGAAATTCGGGTAGCGGCGGCTTAAACTGTTAGAAAATCCAATTACTATGGCACCACATAGGGATTTTTTCTATAAAGGGCCTCCTTCTATTTTTTTTTAAAACGCTGAAAATTATCCATAAAAAATCGAATATAAAATTCACTGGTCCGCCATTTTTTTTATTTTTTTTAGATATGAAAATTCCTCTACGTGGTGCCATAGACACTGGATTTTCGAGCAGTTTAAGAGTTGGTAAATGCAAATGCAATAAAAATACATGAAGGCGAATGCATATTTTTCTAATATCTTGTCAACCATATTGAAACAAGAGTTAAAAAAGCTTCGATAGAAATGCATTCAAAGTTTTGCTGAAGGATAATTCAACATACACACTGTTTCAAACTAGGGGTAGGGGCCCCTAGGGTAACGTGACCCCGTGACGTGCAGGGGCCCCGACATGTTTAAGCTAGCCTTTGCAGGGCCCTATTGTCCATAAGGCAGTGTAGGCAGTGTAGGCCACTGCCTATGTGCCCCGCATCGGGTAGGGGCCCCTGGGGTACGGGGGCTTGTTTTATTGTTTTATTGTTTTATAAATGGCACCCTTCTATTTATTTTTATTTTTTATGAACGATGAAAATTTACCATAAAAAATAGAAAATACATTAAAAAATAAAACACATTCAAAGTTTTGCTGAAGGATAACTCAAAATACATACTATTTCAAACTATCTCCGTCAATTTTTCGAATTCATTTTTTTTTTAAATTGGTGAGAGCTTTCTTAACAAGTGCATCAATTACAAAATGAAATAAAAAAATACATTTTTTTTACAGTGGTGCATTAAATCCTTGTTTAGAATTTGATCAAGGGAACATGGAGGCGTTTGGGGGCCCCCAGGACCGGGGGCCCAGGGCGGGCCGCCCCCCCTTGCCCCCCCCTTAGTCCGCCAGTGGAACCCAGTCAATTCGAACCCAAATTTTTGACAAAAAAAATATCCAAATTTTTTTTTTGTAAATTGTGTTTGAGAAATAATGTTTTGATTCGCGCACAAATATTCGTTAATGTAAATTGGAAAAAAAAACTTTTTTTGCGAAGGAAAGGAAAAAGTTATGAGGGATAAGTAGGAATCTGAGGGTCAGTGTGTCCAGGAATGACAGACGTATGAATTCATCCCTCCCAAGGTGATGTAAATTTAACGTCATATTAAATTGCGAATACCTACATAGATTAGATAAATTAATCCTGTTTGATGATAGATGGCAGCACTTTCGTTTGTATCTGAATAGCGTGTGTACGCAGACGCAAGGATAGATAATTGACATTGTACTGATTTTAAATTCAAGAAATTACACAACAAATCGCGCAACAAAACAGATAATCTTCCATTATTTTATAATACTTTTCATATACAGAATCAGTCTTCAAAACTAGGTGCATGGCACTAATCAAAAATCTCTGTTTACAGATAATTGATTTTTCATCACAAGTTTTGTTTACAAAAATAACTACTTTAATTACATTCTTAAATAGAATTACATTATTATTTATATTTTAGTTTGTCTGTGGTAGGTTTTTGTTTTATTTGTATGTACGACATACATTTTTTTGTATTATTTCGCCTGTCATGCTAGGAATGTTCCCAGTGCCGATCATTAGCCAAACGGAGCCTGGTAAAAACCTGAAGGTTACTGAATTAGATTAGGTTAAGCACAGGAACGGCCCTGGATTATGACAAACATCGACACAACTGTGACAAGTTGAAAAAGCTATGAGAGTTTCGCCTGGAGATTATTAGTATTAACATCTTTTACCATCATCAAAATCGTGCTTTAACAATATTACAATAAGTTCACTGCCAGTCTTGGACAATGAAGGCTTTGGAAACTCCGAAAGCACTGTCTATAACTTTAAAACTAGATTAGATACATATTTTTTATTTATTTATTGTTTCTTTACATGTTATTTCTATGTACAATTCAATTTTTAACCTCACTAGGACAAGCCTGTGTCGAGGTTAATAATTCTACAAAGTAGCAAAATATAACACAGAATAATATTAGTATTGAAGAACAATATTGTTACAATAATGTGCAATTAAATTTCAGATAATGGTACTCACGCAGAAGGCGTCTACTACATCGCATTGTAAATATGTAGGGTGACCATAGTGATGATCTCTTAAATATTTTTACAATATAATTTAATATTAATGGAAAAATGATTTTTACAATATAATAATAATTGCTTTTGATTTAGCAGGGCAAAGATTGAAAAAAAAAATCAATCTAAAATGCTATCAAATAAGCAGGGCAAAAATGAGAGAAAAAAACAAATTTTACAATATAATAAGCTACTAATTTAGCAGGGCAAAGATGGAAAAACTATTTTTACAATATAAAATACTATCAAATTAGTAGGGCAAAGATGTAAAAAAAATTAACAATATAATATGCTATTAATTTAGCAAGGCAAAGATGGAAAAACTATTTTTACAATATAAAATACTATCAAATTAGCAGGGCAAAGATGTAAAAAATAATTTTTACAATATAATATGCTATTAATTTAACAGGGCAAAGATGGAAAAAAAAACTATTTTTACAATATAAAATGCAATATAAATTTATAAATTAACAGGGCAAAGATAGAAACAAATAATTTTTACAATAATAATATTCTATTAGCAGGGCAAAGATAAAAAAAAGATTTTCACAGCATAAAATCGTATTCATTTAGAAAGGATAAAGAAGAAAGAATCGATTGATTGAAGAAATAATCGTTCAATCAAAGTAAAGAAAAGTTTAAAAGTTTAAAAAAAAAATTGCAATTTAATGCATCTTTCATAGTTTGGTTAGGTTTTGTATTGTCATCCAAATCAATTTATTTTCCTAAATCGACATTCATTTTTCATAAATATTTTCAGCTGTAAACATTTTCATCGCCTTTTACAATACAACTTCTACAATATTTTCTTAAGATCATCTTCGTGTTTTATTTCCCTGATTTTTTGCCTTCATCTTCCTTCATTAGAATGGATCCGTTTTTAAACCAAATGGATTTATATTTTAATTCTCTTCCTTTTATTTTAGTTTTCCAAAGTAGTTCTTTAAAATAAGGAGACAGTGATTCTCCAAGGAATATATTTTTCTCAGGGTTTGAAATCATCTTCTTGTTTGCTAGTAATTTTAATCTTGTTTCTGGATTTCTAATTTTTAGAAGAATTTTTTTCGGATGACCTGGTTTTCTATCAAAAAGTCTTATCGCTGAGGTAATATCATCTGAACTTATTTTGATATTAGCATTTTCTATTAGTTTCATGGCTGTTATTTTGGGATTTTCATCAGTATTTTCCTCAATTCCTGTTATTTCAACACAGTCATCAAGATTCGACTGTTCTAAGCAAGCCAGTCTAGTTTCCAGCTGTTTAATAATTTTGCTTTTATTTGCAAAATCATTTTTTAAGCTTTCAACTTCTCCCTTAACCTCATTCATGGAGTCTAAGCGAGTAATTATATCATCATATTTTTGACAAATAAATTCGGTTGTTTTTTGAAATTCTAACATTTTTTTATCAATGTTTTCCAGTATTTGAGTTTTTATTTGATCTAGTTTCAAATCAACGTAAGACGAAAATTTTGAAAAAACATCTTCTGGGTTAATGTCTTCAGGTACAGCATTCACTTTGTTTTTACTGGAGCTGGTTTTTTTACTCGAACCCATGGTCGCCCTAGCAGTATATTGTATTTTGGCAGAAGCAGTACGATTTTCAAGCGCGGTCTGAGACAGTGAAACAAGCAAGCTGTATGGTCAGTGTAGGAAAAATGGCGACAGTGTTGGCCAATCACAAGATCTGCACTTAACTTTGAATTTATGTCTATTTCACTGTCACTATTTCCCGATGTCAATTATTCGAAGTTTACTTGAATAATCCCGTTTAATGTGCACAATTTGTATCACAATCAATGTCTTGAATACTTGGGTGAATTTAGCAACTGTTAAGGATTGTATTGTTTACTAATAAACAAAATTTGGCGATGTTTTTGACGGATCACTTTTACTGTGTGTTATTTTGATTCGGTAGATAGTTGAATATGATATACTATTAGATAACAATTATTTTAAGCAATAATTATCAGCCTGAAACACTCGTCTACATTGAAAAAATCTTCCGAGAAAAGATACACTGATAATTATTGCTAATAATAATTGTTACCCTTTGTGCTATCCATAAAAATCTTGTCTTAAAAAACGTTAGTTTATCAATTAAAAAAAAATAACTAAATTAGGTACTTAGGTAGTCAAAAACCACATTGGGACAACAAATTTTAATTAATTCAAGTCAAGAATCAGGACAAGATTTAGGGGGAGGCAAACCGGGAACAGGTAAACTTCCTCGAGTGGCAGTTTTAGGGGGCGCCAAAATACTAATTTATATGTTAGATTGAAAAAAAAAAACTTGATTCGTAAAGTGCCTAACATCAATATTCATTTGATTTTAAAACGCCCAGTTGGTTATTGAACACATCCTAAGTTGATTTATGAACGTTTCCTAAGATATGATTTTAGATTTTCACGGCTAAAAGTACTTTTGTTATTTGTTTTTGGGGTGTAATGCCATGTTTGTCCATCACAAATCTGATCTGCCCTGATGATGGACACTGTAAAGCTGTCTGAAACGTTGGCTAAAGAAGGAGGTAGTGCAAAACGGCATAACACCCCAAAAACAAATAACAAAAAGTATCCTAAGTCGATTTTTGAACGCGTGCATAGTGTTCGTGATGTCACTGCCAGGGGAATCCCCGTCACTTCTAGAACTAGCTGAGCTGGGCCGAATAAACCCGAGCAGTTTGAGTTCTGCTCCGGTTTGAACAATAATTCATTGTCTTTACAGGATGTCTGTATTATTTATGTCCTATTTTTTTGCTGCTATTATCGCCTACAAAACCAAATAAAATCCAGACTGCTGTCCAGAAACACCAAGATATTAGTGTACAACACACTTATCAGACCAGGGGGCCTAGTCCCTATCTTTTACGTTAACTAACAGTCTGTTAAGCTTAACATGGTGATTAGGGCAAAGTTGTCGCAACTTGCTAAAATTGGTAGTCCGTAACTTTTCTGTTAAGATTTAGTTTATTTTAGCGTCGCGAGGCGTCGGACCGATAGCGTAATGTCAAAGTCTATGCACAAATGTAAATTGTCTATGAATTATTTCTGACAGATTGTCAGAGATTCAATGGTTTTCGCTTTTGAAGTTTCAAGTTTACCTATTTTAAAAGAAACAACGATGACCGTAAGTTATGTAATTATTTATTACTTTTGTTTTGTATTTGTTTACATTAATAACTATATTTTGTAAGATATCGTGAGCTTTCCAAAAAGTAATTAATATAAAAGGACATTATAACCTCAAATTCACTTTGGTCGCAACATACTCAAATGGGTAAACTGTGAAAACACCTCCAAATGCCGCTACACTTTAAATATGCATACATTTTGAAAATTAAACTAATTTCAAACATAATTACCACAAGAAACATCGGTTTCAGTCGTGATAAACGGAAAAATTTGCATTTAAAATACGATTTTCATTCAAAGTTAAAAATGACCTATTGACATTTGCGATGTTTCGTATCAAACTAAATACGCATGAATTACTTAATTTACCTAATCTAGGAACCTAATAACCTATTTTGTATACGTAAATAGTTGTTTTCTTGTAGTAATTGCTGAAATGAAGTGTGGTTTCCATAATCTGTGCTACATTTGTACATTTGTTTCAGATCAATTTCAATGCCACTCAGAGGGAAAAGATATAGTACTATTATATAAATATGAAGTGAATAATGGACACGTATTGTCTGTTGTTGCAAAATGAAAATGCATTCACAAGACGGGAATGAAACGACGTGGGAAGACAAGACGACAGAATTGTTTCCCGATTAAATATAAAGTTTTGCAAAATAAACGTGTGTAAATTAAATTAGTGGTTGTTACACCGATATGTAGACAGATAATATAATATCAAGTTTAATTGCAGGTACAGGACCGAAGGCAACACAGAAGTGACGCAATCTATACTATGATGCCACCCGGAGGAAAATAATTCAACAGTGATGGTGTGTACCTATTTTAAAGATATGTAGGTATATTATACTGTGTGAATAATTATTGGACACATAGATAATATATTGAATTAATTAGACAAAATATGTAATTATTTTATTAACTGCTTCCAAAAAGGTTGTGAACTTTGATAGATTAAAATGATACTGTTTAAGGTGGTGAACTTTGATAGAGTTTCGCTACAAGATTGCTAGGTGTTTTTAAATAATGTTTGTGTCAGAAGAGATAATGATATAAAAGTCATTTTAAAGCGTAAATATACTAATTGTTTGTGTATTGTACTGTTGCAGATATGAGTAGACAATGCAGATGAAGGAAAGCAGGCAGGAATGGATTAAATTGAGATACAGTGACAGGAAATGTATATAAAAACAACAGCGATGACATTTGGTGTATTGAATTTTATAAAAGTGTCTGTTCGTGAAGTGATTATTTGTCTTGTATTATGTTGTATGATTAGTGAGAGACATAATGTTAAGTGTTTGATGTGTGCTGTTGAATAAATAAAATATTACAGGTGTCATCAATTACCTACGAGGTGATTTAAATTGTCATATTAACTGCAGAGGTGTGTTACTTGCAGTACTATGACTGTGTCAATGCTTGAATAAATCAGATTACCAACGATTTTATGTGTTGTTATTGAGTAAAAATGCAGAAATGGATGCGGCAGGTTTTTTTATTATGTATAGTCAAATTGTACATGAAAGAGGTTTGTAAATGGATATTTCTTAAAGATTATGGATAGAGGTTCAATAATAACACGACACTTGTCAATTTAGAGCACTGCAAGACGATAGAGTGTTCGTAAATGTTTTTTTCTTGAAGAAACACATAGTCGAGATCGATTAGCGTTGTAATCACATGACACTTGTATATTTTGGCTGTGGCTAACGTACCTACATAAATACACAAATTATCAATAAGATTGCAATAGACACGTACCTATTTGGTGCATATTATTATAGTAAACATACAATAAGCAACTATTTACGTCGGGAGAGGTAAAATTTGAATCAAAAATCTATTTTTATTAGTGAAAATTTCCTCAATAAAACGATCTCTTCGCTGCATTTGACGTTTTCGAAAGTTTCGCACAAATTACTTAAATAACTCAAACTAATAACCTATTTTTGAACATTACCCGTTGTTTCTTGTAGTAATTGTTGAAAGTGCCTAAAAGTTCGGAGGCTAGGTAAATATTTCAGTTGACGTATCTTTTAATTCACCGTACATTTTGTCACTTAGGTACCTTTTAAAGAACAAAATTCGAATTAATCAACTTTGAAAAGTATGTCTTTAGGCAATTTGACACATCTAAATGTTCCCTGTTAACTAATCGCCACTAATCGGTAGGCCGATCGACCCCGATAGCTTAACGTGAAATTCAACGTTAGTAAACTGACTTTCCGACTTACGGACTACCAAAATCAACGAGAACTGTCAAAATACAAGGGCGTCCACAGGCGTCGCCCATTAGCTTAACTTTGCTTAACAGCAAATTTAAAATCTGTTAAGGTTCTTGATAGAGACTACCAAAATTAGCGTATCGGTCAAAATACGTGTTTGTGACGTAATTATCGCGCTAACAGACGTTAATAAAAGATAGAGACTAGGCCCCCAGTACGCACATACGCATCTGAGACTTGGGCACTAACTTAAAGGAATGAGCGAGCACTGAATGTTTTTAAAAGGAAAATTTTGAGGCGTATCCTCGGACCGGTTTCAGAAAATGGATGTTGGCGCAAATGTTATAACAATGAGCTATATACTATATTTAAGGATCTAAACGTCACAAAATTTATTAAACTGGGAAAACTTCGGTGGCTGGGTCATGTAGAGAGAATGACTGAGCATCAAACACCAAAGTCCCTACTAAACTCAATACCGACAGGGCGAAGGAGCCTGGGAAGACCATGCTTAAGATGGAGCGACAACCACCTCAAAGATTTATCCATCTTGGAGAGAGCTGGCACAAAACCGTGACGAGTGGAGGAAGATTCTTGAGGAGGACAAGACCCACCAGAGGTTGTAGAGCCAAGAGTGATGATGATGATTTTTTTGTTAGGTTAGGTAAGGTTAAGTAAGTCTTAGATCTGGGGCTGGGCGCACATGCCAATTGGCAGGTGCGGAGTTTTTGAACCATTCAAACTCTTGACAGAGTTGGCAGTGAACTTCTTAATAATATAATGCAGTTGATCGCAATTAGATTCAGTAATATGTACAATATGGACTTTGATTCATTTTGTTTATGCAACATTAGTGGGAACTTTCCAATAGCAACGTTTCGACTTCTGCTGTGGGTGTTCTGTGCTGCGAAGTAAAGTCAGTTGTCATTTCGCACATTTCCGGAGAAATAGTCGGCGATCGGCTTTCGATGTTGGGCGGATCTAGTCGGATGTGGAGTGATCTCATGGAGTCTTCGGGTGATAGTCTTTCGTATTTGACTGGCAAGGAGGAGGGTCCCATGGATGACGGTGAAAGAACTGGAATAAAAGAGAAGACACGTAGAATAAATAAAATGACTTGCAAGAGTTTTTTTTAGTAAGTATTTGTTTTACAGTGTAGTAATTTCTACAAAGCTAACTCCTAAATCAGCGTTTTTGAGTTACACACTAAAAGCATAACTCTATTTCCTTGTCTATGAATGTTAGAAAGTAGTGTAAGGGGAATATATATAATGCAAATCTGAATGATAGAAGAAGTCGGGGACGCCCAAGGAAGATATGGCACGATTAAGTGAATCAGATACGGGTTGAGTCGGGCCATGTCAAGAGTCAGAATAATTTATGTTTTATTTAAAATTTAAAATTTACGCCACATTTGTTATACACAACAAAAGAAACATTAAAATAAAATAAAAACTTGTTATATTATTATTGATCAGCAGAGCCTTGTATTTTAATAAGAAAGTATTAAAAATATTAGTAACGTTGGCATTAAAATGACTAATGGAGGGTATTCTATTTATAACAGAATTGTAGCCTGAGACAGACGTACAATAATTGTCATAATAATACATACTAGGGAACCTTAATCTAGTGGTAGGTATATGAAAGTGAATCAATTTTAACATGTCAGGACTATCCAACTGATAATTTACAATTTTATTTATACAAAAAATATTAGATCAAAAATTTTTCTTGTGTCACTTAACTTCAACAATTTCAATGAATGTAATAAAAAGTCATAATTTATTGATTCTAAAGAATTCCGAGTGTAAAATTAATACACCTCAAAAATTTGCGTTGGACTCTTTCAATGATATTAATGTGATTATTAAAGACAGGCGACCAAATTGTAGAGTTATATTCTAAATCCGTGGTTGTCAAAGTGCGGCTAGCAGCAGATATTTGTGCGGCCCGCACAAATATCTGCCGTTTTCTTTTTAAAATGTGTTTTTTTATGTACAATTATATTAACCTGTTATTTTTTAAAATATTTTGCGTACGTATACGCCTTTGCGACCGGCTCATATGAGCATGAGTTTATCTTTAACCTTCGGCATGCCAAGATGCAAAACGAAACGTTGGGTACTATGAGGGGTCGAGCGACAACCCCAGGGATTTCATCATTTCAATCCCACTTTTACCATCTATTTATAAGTTTGATGGCAAATTACTCTTATGGCTTACACGTTTAATGTATTTACGTTAAATAATTATCAAAATATAGTTAATTTCATAATATAAAACCTATTCAGTTAATTTCATACAAAATCATTCATCAGCGAACGCTCTGGCCCTTGTTTCCTAGTCGGTATTTTGGTACCTGCCGGCCGGCATGCTGGCGCGGTCGCAAATAACTGGGTGGTTCCAAAATAACAAAAATAATATCATCAACAAAATTAAGATTTTTTTAATATGATAATTGATTTACACTCATAAGAAAATAAACAGATTCATTACAACAATAACATAAAAAAAACTTAACAATTTAATCATTTATTGAAATTCAGCATAAAATAATAAAAATACATATTAATTATTGATTTAAATCATCTTCTAAAACAGTTATTTAGCAAGGTACAAGAGGGGCAAAGTAAAACATAAAAGCAATGCAAACAATCAAATAAGTACTAAAAATTACAATATCTACCTATACAGTGGTGGTTTAGAAGAAAGAAGTAGAACACTTTAAATACAAGATAATTATAAGTTAACGTATGTTATATAAAATTACCTACCCTAGAAACTAGTTGAGAACGTTTTTAAACTGTTTTATAAATCGAACAATTGAGCTTGTAAAAATCTAAAAATAATTATTATGAACCCCATTTTGAGATTAAGAAAAATTAAATGCCCCGTTAAGTGCTCCTTACATGAAACGGGAAAAATTAGAGTTCCATGTTCCGCAATAATCATTATAAGTTTCTGAGAAGGCAGTACCAGAGCAATGATATGCAAAATAATGCTCCTAAGAATCCATGAATATCTGGAAAATAATAATACCTGTTATAGGTACAATAGAATAAACCATTAATGGGTTATTTCCAAAATGTCATTATATTTTTATCTTTTTATCTTTTATCTTTTATCTTTTATCTTTTATCTTTTATCTTTTATCTTTTATCTTTTATCTTTTATCTTTTATCTTTTATCTTTTATCTTTTATCTTTTATCTTTTATCTTTTATATTTTATCTTTTATCTTTTATCTTTTATCTTTTATCTTTTATCTTTTATCTTTTATCTTTTATCTTTTATCTTTTATCTTTTATCTTTTATCTTTTACCTTTTATCTTTTATCTTTTATTTGTTTTTGTTTTTGTTCTTAAGCGCTCTAGGGGAAAATATCTGAATTTGATTTTAAGATATCATTATTTGTCTTCTTTTTCTTATGAGTACAAAATTATATACTGTTAGGAATACATAATTAACACCTTTTCCTGCTATAAATAACATGTTATGTTAGTAAACAATGTAATATGAAATTAAATTTGTCAATTTGACTGGCCTAAAACAGGATCCATTCCTAGTTGGCTAGTCAAAGTTTCCACATATGTTTTATTGTTCAATTTTATGTGAAATAAAGTTATTTTTTTTTTACGGTGCTCCAGATTTCATGTCCGGGTTGAATCTTTCCCAAATGAAAGACTAAACCCTTCCACACACTTTTCCACAAATGAATATCTAGTAAATTAACGCAATGTAATTGCACTATATAAGAATAAAACAATACAAGAACAATACGTCAATCCACCAGAAACATAATGGGAAAATATTTCACCGACTCCAGATATTTTCATATCAGAGGGTTCGGCTCTGATGAAATCCTAACTGGTCCGATAAATCCTACTGATCCCTCAATATAAATATTTAAAAAATCTTTCGTAATCCTACATGTATTTAAAATGACCGACTTTTGCATTTTTATGTACAAATTTTTTGACAAATCTAATACGCCTAAATTTTGAATGAGAGAGCTAGGTATAATGCCAGTAGCCGAAATAACAAATGGTAATATTTTTATAGTCTGAGAATGCCAAATTCTTTTAATTTCATTTCCTAAATCTGTATATTTTCTTATTTTTTCAGAAACAGTTTTCTGAATATTACAAGAATTTGGTATAGCGACATCAATGATATAAGTTATTTTCTTAATTTTGTCATGTAAAACTATATCGGGTCTATTATGACTAATTGTTCTGTCTGTCAGAATAGTTTTATCATAATAAATTTTATAAAATTCATTTTCTAAAAATGAATTTGGTTCATATTCATAATATGGTACATTACGGCAGTCAATCAAGTTATGTTTAATTACCAAACTTTGGTGAATTATTTTTAAAACTTGATTGTGCCTAAATGTATACTCGGACGGCGCTAATACAGAACATCCCGATATAATATGTTCTATAGTTTCCGGAAAAGCCAAACATTTTCTACATAAATCATCAATTTGATTTGCATCTTTGATGATATGCTTCCTATAATTTTTAGTATTAATGACTCTATCTTGTATGGCAAGCATAAAGCCTTCTATTTCTGCGCTCAACTCTCCAATACTCAACCATTTGTTTGACGAAAATTTGTCAACATATGTTTGGTTGAGATAATTGAAGTGTTTTGCGTGAAGAATTTTATTTGACCAGGAATCTAATAATTCCTGGTTGGTATTTATAAGAATGCTGGCATTCTCGTCGTATAAATTTAATGGTGAAATATTTCTATCTGCCTTGCATATTATTTTGTGCATTTCTGAACTATCAGCTTTCCTATGGAAAAAATTTCTTAGCATTTCTACCTGATTATGTTTTAAAGATGTTATTTTGACTATACCTCTACCTCCTAAATTTCTGGGTAAATTAATACGTTCTATAGCTGAATTTGGATGATGGCAATGAAATTTAGTTAATGTAGTTCTAATTAATCGTTCTAAGCTATCTAAATCTGTATTAGACCATTTAATTATGCCAAATGAGTAAGTTAATAGAGGTATTGCCCAAGTATTTATCGCCTTTACTAAATTTTTAGCAGATAGATTGCATTTTTTAATTACGGTGCTCCAGATTTCATGTCCGGGTTGAATCTTTCCCAAATGAAAGACTAAACCCTTCCACACACTTTTCCACAAATGAATATCTAGTAAATTAACGCAATGTAATTGCACTATATAAGAATAAAACAATACAAGAACAATATGTCAATCCACCAGAAACATAATGGGAAAATATTTCACCGACTCCAGATATTTTCATATCAGAGGGTTCGGCTCTGATGAAATCCTAACTGGTCCGATAAATCCTACTGATCCCTCAATATAAATATTTAAAAAATCTTTCGTAATCCTACATGTATTTAAAATGACCGACTTTTGCATTTTTATGTACAAATTTTTTGACAAATCTAATACGCCTAAATTTTGAATGAGAGAGCTAGGTATAATGCCAGTAGCCGAAATAACAAATGGTAATATTTTTATAGTCTGAGAATGCCATATTATGAATATAATATGGCATTATATAATTCTTATTATTATTATTATTATTATTCATGTTATTAGAATTGCCTTCATGTTAATATTAACGGTCCATTTTAAAAATACCCTACTGCGACTAATTATTACCAATTACTCGGAATACCCTTCCAACTATGGTGGGAAATTCTAATAATAAACATATAATTGTCTGTCGCCAAACTTTTACAATAAAATTCAAACGAAGTAACCATTTATTTATTTATAAATAATAATGATTTTTTTAAAGTGTGTAGGTAAATTCATAGAATGATATATTTATAATTATTTTTAGTATAAAATTGTATGGGCGAAATGGATAAAAAAGTGCATAGTAATAAAAACAGAGAAGAACTGTCAACAATATTTGGATTCACGAAAAAAATTACATTATTGTCGTAGATATATACTAAAAAAGGCAATGCCGTAACGCTCCTAACGAGTGAATTATTTTATGGAGATACCCGATATTGTCTTACATTACATCAAAACAAATGGACACCTCCCGATAGTTAAAGATAGATAGATAAAACAGGACAATTTTTAATTATTGAACTTATTTTTTTAACGTCCGCTGCAGTGTTTCGGCACGCACTGTATATAATCCCCAATAACACAGCTGGTCGGGTCAGCCACACTGGCGACGCCTTAGAAAAATGACACTATGTCCTTACACCCTTATGCAGCTTTAGATGTAGTGCGTGGGAACGAGATGCCGTAAATTGCCGAGGTGCGAAAGGAACAGGGGAAACATATCCATAAGCGAACTAATGCGGGAGAGAAATGGAGTATTTCTCATAGTTTATTTTATCGTGGATTTGGTTCCAGTGAGCAAGAAATATCATATGCGGCAAGGAATGATACCTACACATTAACAAAATATTTTTTTACGCTTTTATCAAGGACAATTTTTATTTTTTTTTTAATGACCGAATATGTGTTTATCGGTTTTGTAGGAATACAAAAAATATCGAAGTCGTAAAGTCTCTATTCAAAATTCTACATGGAGAATAGTAAATTTAGAAATTTTGAGAACCCCTTTCAGAAACGGGAGGGT
This sequence comes from Limnephilus lunatus, assembly GCA_917563855.2. Taxonomy (NCBI): domain Eukaryota; kingdom Metazoa; phylum Arthropoda; class Insecta; order Trichoptera; family Limnephilidae; genus Limnephilus; species Limnephilus lunatus. The sequence continues at coordinate 108,121,864 of OU830592.1, read as the reverse complement.
TAAAATAATCTTGACAGAAAATAAATCTGTTTTTGGGAACAAAACCGGTGTCGATCGACCGTGCGGGAGGTGCTTGCATAGCGTACCTTCACGCGCACGTGTTCCAACCAGAAAGTCTCCCAGCACCACGGGATCTTACTGATGGGGCCGCCCATCAAAATTTGGACATTTTTTGCTGGTCGCAAAGGGTTATCCTTATGATTTAAAAACTTTGATTTTTCTTGATTGACATTAATTTGATCCTTAAACGCCCAGCTGGTTTTTAAACACATCCTAAGTCGATTTTGAACGCGCGCATAGTGTACGTCATAGGTTCTCAACGTGGGCGATAACAACCCCTTAGGGGTGTTTTAGACTTTCAGGGGGGCAGTAGAAGACCCAGAGAAAATTAGAGGGCGTTGAGATAGCACAGTAAGTGCGTGGGCAGGTAAAAAAATATGGTCTAAAAAAACACGCTAATAACGTACCAATAAAGCAAAATAATTTCAACTTTAATATTGGTTAATTTTTGCTATTGTATGAATTGTAATAATTTTTATCACGCTGTGAAAATTCACATTTTTCGGTAGTTCGGGAAGTGGATGAAAATTGAACTGAAAGATTCTATTACAAATCTACATAAAACATTTTATATCATGAATACAAGAAGGAAGGAGGTAGTAACCCGGTACTTAAAATACAAAAGAATCGCCTTTTTAACTTGCTAAAAAGGTACAACATAACCCCCCCTCCCTCCTCCCCCCGCCGAATTCATAAGTGTGCGGCCCGCGGTGATACCTCACATTGTTCTATGTGGCCCTTGACCAGAAAAGTGTGACGACCGCTGTTCTAGAATGCTTCTAACAAGAGATGCGAACAGAATTTTTAACGTGTGAATATTATTTTATAATAGAAGAGTATGTGATGATGTATGAATGTCAATGAGGCAAAGAGTGTGTGGTAAGACCGAGTTGTTTGGCATTTCGTCCTTTCTGCCTACCACTGCGGAGAAATGGCGTGATGGTTAGTTAGTTATGAATGCTGTTTGTGGGTAGGTTTCTCCAAAAAACAATATCGTTTAATTCTATAATGAGCAATAGTGTTTTTCTACGTTTCAATTAGGCAACTAGATTTAGCTAGTTGTAGCACTAAAATTTGTGGAATTGCTTATCTTAATATATAAAACAAAGTCGGGTTAGTTACACTATTTATAACTCGAGAACGGTCGGGCCGATTTTGATGATCTTTGATTTGTTGGATTTGTCTCCGCCCCGGAAAAGATAATAACTATTAAAACATCACAAAAAATAACGAAAAATATAGTTATTAAGAAAATTCTTTTCCCCATACAATTCTTCATGGAACAAATTTTCGTATTTGAAAGAACTGTGGCCATTTTGTGATAAGTACCTATAATGTTGAATAGTGAGTGAGTTCCAAAAATTCAAACCATCAAATGTCAATGCGCTGATTGTTTTGCTTTTGTTATTAAACTTTTTTTTTAAATTATTTATTTGGCTTTCACCCATTAAGGGTGTCCTTGGACATTTCTTTATTTTAAAAATTATTCACATTTTAATTTTTTTACATTATCAGTGTTTTTAAAATTAGTGACATATTCAGGTTTTTTAAAATTAGTTACATTTTCAGTTTTTTACATGGAATAGATAAATTATATTAGCAAATATAGACAATGGGCAAAGACAAAAATTCATATGATTATGCAAGTTGTACTAACATACAGAGTTGGTATTGATAATAATTACAAAATAGTAGAGTAGGAAGATGTACAGGTTCCAAAAAATAGGAACCTGTACAATTGTACTAATAACACTGCAGGAACAAATGCATACGTATGGAAGAGAAAGAAATGTGATTGATGCTTAAATGTTAAGGCCATTTTTACAAATAAATTTTGCTAACAAATAGTGAATTTTAGGAGAGTTGATACTAATAAGGCAGGATACACTGGTAGAGAATTCAATTTTAGTTTTTACAAATTCATTTAGGTGTGTAGTTTGGAAATTGGTAATTTGTAGGACGCTCTAAAAAATTATGGTCTAAAGTGTCCTCTGAACCACAATCACAATAAGGCAAATTGACTATGTGGAATCAGGCCAGATGGCTAAGACAACCAGTATGACATAGAAGCATTCGAGTTATGGAAGAGATGTATTTTTTTAGGAATGGAAGTGTATTTGTGAAACCAGGGCTTGACAGGAAGATAAGGTTGAATTAATGAGTACTGGTGAACTTTTATCAGAGAGGATGATTTCCATTCAGAGGACCATTGGCGTGTCCCTTATTTTTTAAAATAGGGAAGTAGTGTCTAACAGGAATATGTACACTACTTAATGGACCATGGGCAATGGATTCCTTAGCAATAGAATCAAACTTTTCATATCCAACAATACCATCATGGGATCCAGGCCAAGACCACTAACACGCTTGAGCCAGCGACATGGAATGCAGGAGGTCTTGGATAGAGCAGGTTAGAGAGTCACTACTGGAATTGAGAAGGGATGCGCTTATTTTTTGTAGTGAGCTAAGTAAGCCTGAAAGGATGAGATCATTTCTAATGTTAAGAGAGATTTGACGAGTCGTAAAGCTTCTATGATACGAGAGCTATGCATTCAGCAGAGAAAATGGGAGACGCAGACCTCCCAAACACTATTTGGGAGGTCTGCGTGGGAAACACAATTTCCTGTAAGGTGCATAGACACTGGCTCACAATGGGAGTCCAAACTGAGTTTGGAACCATCTGTAATTTTTTTTATATAATTTGGCCAGTAATTTTCATTAATTTTGTTGAATTCTGCATTACTGGATTGAGCTGAGTTTTTTTTTTTTTTTTACATATTCCTAGATTGGTGCACCTTTGTATAGAAAGTAAGACTTTCATAGGGATATGAGTATAAGGGGAGAGATTTATTGCGAAAGAAGTTTGTGGATCCATTCAGGAAAGAGTTGAAAGAGGAAAGAATTGAAAGAGGAAAGAGTTGTTGATATTAAACATATAATGCTGCCCCTCTTTCTTACATACTATATGTCAACAGTCAAAATGGGACAAACGGTGAAGGTATGTCTACGTCTACACCCCTCCAAAGGTAAAATACAATAATTATAATAATTCTCCGTCACACGTATAAAGAAAATGAAACGCGATTCCCGAAAGTAAGTCGAAAAGTAAGAAAATCACATAAATTATAAATCCGTACACAACGCCATCTCTGATACTGACAAAAACAAAACGCGGACAGTTACGTATCAATAATTGCTTCATTGTGTAATTTTTAACAAAATAAAAAAACTTAATTTAATTCAGCTAATAAGTTAACACAACAGTTATTGATTCTGATGCGGTACGAAGTTCGCCGGGTCAGCTAGTTTGTAAATAAATTCATAAAATGCATATATTTTTTTTAGAAATTTAATTAAATTTAAATTTGATAATGTTATTATCGAGTTCTGCAAGTATTTTGGAATGTATTTTAGTAACAGCTGTTTCGACTTGTAAGGTCATTTTCAAACTGTCGTAAAAAACGATTAGTCATTTTCTTATTACCAAAATCTCTCTACTATATGTGGTGAACGTATGTCTTGCGGTATAAAAGAGACATGCGTGTATGAGTGAGACAACATGAGGAACGTAAAAAAGGGTGTGATTGCTGTCCTTTTTGACTTTTTGAAATATTGGCATACAGAGCTCCGGGCCAAGAAGGCCCCTTTCTCTTTCATCATGAATTTATATTTACGGTTGTTGAAAATTTTTGATTTTTTTTTTTTAGTTGTTTCTTTAAAAAATTTTTTGCAAAGGTACATGGCTGCAATATGGGGAGGTTAGACTTTACGGAGGATTTGCTTAGGTTTTTTATGTGTGGTACGTACGTTTTCGTCGTACCGGGCGAGGCAGTTTATGGACGCGTTTTCATGGGTGGGAATTCCCGCATAAAAAGTTTCCGCGAGACTTAAAATGTGTTTTTTTAATAAGGGGATTTCAGAGTCTTTGTGAAGTTGGGCTACTCTCATCCATCTGGGGGCGCCCAGGGCTATTCGTATGGCTTTATTCTGGAATGTTTGAAGTTTTTTCAAAAGGGACTCTGAAGCGTGGGCCCAGATAGGGCTTGCATAAGTTAGCTTTGGCCTTATAGTTGACTTGTAAATTAGGAGTTTATTTTTAGTTGAGAGTTTTTTTTATTTTTTTTACTTAACATGTAAAGGGCTGCAAGGATTTTGTTTGCTGAGGCTAAAGTTTCGTCTATGTGCTTTTTCCAAGTTAATTTACTGTCTAGCGTTACACCGAGATATTTAAAGCTTTTTTTCCACGGGACGTTTTCTCCGAACAAGTGAATATTGGGTGGCCTTTTGGGACGTCTACGTGAGAAAACGCAGGCGGCGCTTTTCAGGGGATTTATACTTATTCGCCATTGTTTGAAGAATGTTTCTAGTTTAGATACGTGGGATTGAACTTTACGGGCAGCTTTTTTTCGCTTACCGATGTTGACATGACGTCGGTATCGTCTGCAAAGTTTCCAATTTTTGTGCGGATATCTTGGCTACCGGGGCGGGGGATGTCGCTTAAATAAATGTTAAAGAGAGCTGGTGAGAGAATAGAACCTTGAGGGACACCGGCTCTTATAAATCTCACTGTGGAGAAGATACCATCTAGTTTTATTCTGAATTTACGATTTTTAATAAAGTGTGCTATAAGTTGAATCATAGAGAGGGGAATACCTAAGAAGTTCATTTTATAAATGAGACCTCTAAGCCATAGTTTGTCAAATGCTTTGCAGACGTCTAAGGAGAGGACTACCGTGTGTTGGCGATAATTAAAACCGTTTGTAATTTCTTCGACCATCCGCAAGAGTTGGTGGAGAGTGGAGTGGCCCGATCGAAAGCCGTGTTGAAAGTCAGGGATGAGCTTAAGTTCGTCAACTGATTTTTTAAGCCTGACGAGGATAAGTTTTTCTAGAACTTTTCCTGCGCAGGGAAGAAGGCTTATTGGTCTGTGGTTTTGGGCCAGAAGGGGATCTTTACCAGGTTTGGGGATGAGAATAACGTCTGCTGTTTTAAAGTCTTGAGGGAATTTTCTAAGTCTAAAGGACGCATTGCTGATGGCTGTAAGGGAGCAGACGGCTTTGGAAGGGAGACATTTTAAAATTTTATTTGAGATTGAGTCGGGTCCGGGACATTTTTTTGTTTTGAGGGTTTTAATAATTTTTGTGATTTCCTGAGGGGTAGTGAATGGGCTTGGATTGTCTGTGGGGATTTCGGCCATGATGGCTTCGACTTTTGAGTCAACGGTGGAAACGAATTGAGGGTCGTCGTAGGTCGTAGTCGGGGAAAATTGTTCTTCGAGGCTGTCTGCAAAAGTCTCGGCTTTGTCTCTAGAGGAATAAACTGTGCCTTTTGGGCCCGTAAGGGGACTTATTCTGGTGGAAGGTTTTTTAAGAGTTTTTGAAAGTTTCCAGAAGGCTGTTTTGTCGTCGTCTAGGGTGGAGATAAAATCGTGCCACTGCTCGTCTCTGTACTTTTGAAGTTCGACTTTAACCTGGTGTGAGAGGCGGTTCATACGAATGCGATCGATCGGGTTTGAGAATCTTTGCCACTCCTTTCGGGCATAATTTTTCTCTCTAATGAGTTTTTTCAATTCTGCGGGTAGGTCGGGTCTGTATTTATCATTTGCGACTTCGACGGTGGCAAGGTTTACGGCTGATATGATGTCGTTGGTAAAATTTTTTGTTGCTAAATTTAGACTATCTTCGTTGCATGGTAATCGATGTTTGTATTTTTACTGATTCTAGGAGTTTGGGGAGCTTTTGCCATAGAATTTTTTTACGTGTGGTTCGATGTGGTGGTACTGAAGGGAGGGAGCCATCTGATAGAAATATGAGAACTGGGTCATGATCTGAGGATAATTTTTTAACTGGTTGGAGGGTGTAAACAAGGGGGCAGTTTTTCAAAATTATTATATCTAGGACGTCTGGATTGTGATTCGCGTTTTTGGGGAATAGGGTGGGAATGTCTGGGGCATTTACAATGAGAGATTTGTCAGCGACGTAATTAAAAAGAAAAGTACCCTTGATGTTTGTGGTCCGGGAGTGCCAAGAGCCGTGCTTTGAGTTTAGGTCGCCTACTATTATTGTGGATAAGGGGCTATCTAGAAGTTTATCGAGGTCCGGGGCCGTTATTTTTCTTTTGGGGGGACTGTAAGCTGATATGAGTTTAAGTGGACCATTATTTGAGGTATTTATAACTATTGCAGTGGTTTCGATGTTTTCATTAGAAGGAAAATTTACTAAACAGTGATCGATGGAGTATTTTACAATAATCGCGGTGCCACCGCCGGATGTATGGGTGCGGTCAGTACGGTAAGTTATGTAATTCGGAAATTTAATTTTTACGCTGGGTTTTAGCCAGGTTTCATTAATGAGAAGAACATCGAGGTTGAAATCCATCAGGAATTGGAGGATTTCCCCTCGGAAATCTCTAACTCTCCCATCTGCATTCCAGTATGCAGCTTGGAGATTTGCTGGTTGTCTAATTTGTCTAGCCAATTCTAATGATTTTATTGGTTGTTGGAGAAGAAGTTAATTGATTTAAAAATTAAAGACATTTATTGTTGATCAATAGAATCAAGGAGTGTTTGTACGTTTTTCAGGAGTCTGTCATTCATCTCCATGGCAGTTCTAAGTTGGGACGCAGCGCCTTTTAGAGCCGAGATGATTTTGGGGGTTAGGGCCGTTTGAGGGGGTGGTGGCGGGGCGATCGGTGAGGTTTGGGGTGGGGTGGTGGGTTGTGGTAGAGGCGGGAAGGAGGCGGTGGTGACGGGTGGGGGGATGGAGGAGGCGGTGGTGACGGGCGTGGGCATGGAGGAGGCGGCGGTGCGGGCGGGGGAGTGGAGGTTGAGGTTTACGAGGTGGGGGGGTGTGCCTGTGGTCGCGGTTCATTTTGGAAGATGGGAGGCCGTTCTAGACGATATTGTTGGGAGTTGAAGTTAGTAAAATTTGGCTGAGGCAATAGTGACTAATCGGTGGATCATAGTAGAGTGGAATGCTGAATGTTTATGGGAGATTGGGTGGTTGGACGTATTACGGATTACAGTGTCTACAGATTACATATTATGGATGACACTGTAATCCATAATACGTCCAACCACCCAATCTCCCATAAACATTCAGCATTCCACTCTATGATCCACCGATTAGTCACTATTCCTTTATCAAATGTTAATTATGCTAATGAATTAAGTACAATAAAACTAATAGCTCATAATAATGGATTTGAAACAGGCCTTATTGATAGAATCCTATCAAAAAAATTAAGAATAATTTCCATAAATAAATACGTTTACAATAGTCCAGTAATTTATAACAATAATAACCTTAACCAACAATGGCGAAGAATTTTGTATATTAATAACCTTTCCTCTTCATGTACTATTAAATTCCCACCTGAAATCAAACCAGCATTTTATACTAATAACAACCTAGGAAAATTTTTAATTAATGCCAAAGACAAAGAGGATGTTCTAAGCCACTCAGGCATTTATAAAATTAATTGTAATGATTGTGGCGCGTTCTACATAGGACAAACGTCACGCAATGTAGAAACTAGAATTAAAGAACATTTAAGATGCCTAACAAGTTCAGGTTTTTCGGAATTCGCAGAAAATTTAATTAATAAAGATCACACGTTTAACCGGGATACGGGTATTAAAGTGCTACACAAAAATGGGATAGGCTTAAGATTAAATAATTAAGAGGCATTGGAAATAAAAAAAATCGGTTAATTCAAAGGCCGACATCATCAATAATCAACTTAATTTAACATTCAGCCCTATTATAATGTATGTTTCCCGTTATCCCACACTCTCCTCCCCCACTTCCCTCCCATAACTGACGCACTGTCCCACTCTAATTTACTGTCTCTTTCTTTCTTAACAATTTATATATATTATAAGTAAGTTTCCCGTTATCCCACACCCCCCTCCCCCGCATGACTGTCGCACTGTCCCGCTCTAATTTACTGTCTCTTTCTTTCTCAACAATTTTGTATATATATATATATATTATATATGTATATTACTCTGTATTTGTTAGTATTTTTATAACAGTTCTGAGGATGGTACGGAGGTACCGAAACCAATAGACTATAAAATATCAATAAAGTGACCTAAAACAAAGTATTTTCTTTTTATTTATTTCATTTTCCTTCTTTCTTCAATGAGTAATTCAGAGTTATCAACTTCTGCTATGACCCCACAGAGTTCACCGCACAATAAAACCAAACAATCTTTCTTTTTCAGATGTTTGATAACTTTATATTTAGCTGTATTCAATTCCACTTTGTTATACACCAGGCGTTATCAATAAAAACAAGTTTCTCAGAATCATAAATGTATTCAGTAATTGTTAAATATACATATTATTGGAAAGAATCGTAAAACATCTACATATATCTTCTTTACATAGTATAAAGCGCTCCCGCTGTCTATATGCTTAGACTTTTTAAACTATGAAACGGATTTTCATGCGGTTTTCACTAATAGATTGAGTGATTCATGAGGAAGGTTTATGAATATAATTCTCAATGTTTTGTGTAAATTAATTGAAATATATAATACTAGCTTTTGCCCGCGGCTTCGCACGCGCCACTGCCACCCCCCCCCCCCCGATCTCTCCCCTCCCCCACCCCCCCTTCCCTCATCCACGCCCCCAATAACCCCCCCCCCCTCACCCTTCCCCAACAACCTGGACAATAAACGTATAATTTTATACAATTTTCATGATGCCAGCGCTCTAAGTTATAGCCTATAGCCTATTGTGATGTATAAGCTATATTACTGTAAAGTTTCATTAAAATCCATTCAGTATTTATTGCATGAAAGGGTAACAAACATCCATACATCCATACAAACTTTCGCCTTTATAATATTATAGTAGGATATAAAGGGAGCGGGCCGGCAAGCGCGCGGTGTGGATTTTATTTAGGCAAATTAACAGATGGTATTGGTTATAAAGTTTGGGTAAAGGCGTTGTGTTTCGTTAGCCACAGTAACGTATGTCCGGGTCTGCTAGTCTATCTACATAAAAATAAATAAATCGACCAAATGTATGGACGCGCATAACTTCCGAACGACTGCACCAAATTGGACAATTCTTTTTTTGTGTTCGTTATCATCAGGACAAGGTTTGTATTTCTAACTATCGTGGTACGAGAGCACAACAGAATGGAGTTTGCAGGAAAACACTTCTTCTTCTTCAACACAATTTATTAAATGCAATAAAAATACAATTATTACAAAAGGGTCTAATTAACCTTTGATCGTTTGATCTTCACGATCACACCACATTGACAAATATCGAAGTCTCTACTTCGTGTTTTCCAATACTGAACTGTAGGTACAACATGTAACTCCCAGTTCAATCTTAACAACGTCATTGACGCAAAGGGCCTATTTTCCTTCTGCTCGGCTGAAGATACACCTCGTGTACCTTCCAGTTGCACCTTGACAACAATACTGACCCTCTCTTCCAAACGTCACCATATTTAAAGAAAAACATACAAATACAAATAATTAATATGGTACATTAAATGTGGGAACAGAATATTTTAGCGGTTCCCACAACTGGATTTTAAAATCTAGCAATAAAACAATTGCGCAAAAGTCGCCGAAAAGGGTCACCAATAAAACTAAATCTAAGACACTTAGGGATAAACAAATATTGCAAATTTTATGATTATTAAGGAGGTTCCTATTATTAGGTAAAAATGCCGCCAGCGTACTTCTCCTTGGGGGTGTCATAAACATAAAACACTTTGAAAATAATAAAAGAATTTGTTCCAACTTTTTAAAGCAATGTCTCCGTAATAATACCAGCCATAAACATATTATTTAATTACTAGGTTCGGACCTTATTTTAAGAATCCGTGGGATAATATTTTGTTTGCATATTTGAAAAAGAGAAACTGCGTGTAACTAAAATAACATGAATATTACGAATAATTAGAATAAACAGAAAAAATCGCATTCTGCAACGAAAAGTTTGATTAAAACTACCGGTGAGCTCTGGATTTATAAAATTGCAAGGATGTGTGTGATAACATATTTTAATATTACTGTTGAAAGTTTTCTAAGTAATCTAACATTCAGAGATTTCCTTAATCGCCTATTTCATATTTGCCTATGCTAAGCAGAGGATATGGCCGTCAGTACTAAGTACTGACCGTACCCAAAGATATTAGAAACATGTTTGACCGTGCCTAACGGAAACCGGCGCGCGGCGTGGAACGGGTGGAACGGGTGAAACGGGTGGAACGGGTGGAACGGGTGGAACGGGTCGCTGGCTAATAATCTCGATCAAATCAAATTATTTATTTATCACGCAATAAAATTATTCAATGGATGTTAGTGTTAGTAGGTGCCTTCAGATTGTTTTTATTAAATCGTGTATTTATATATTTTTATGTTTACGACATAAAATTAATGTGATAATAATGTTGAAAGAATTCATAGATTCTCTTTCGTAGATAGCACGACTTTAATTATTTTAGAAAAACTTCTTCAAGTTATGCATTCAAAAATTATTAGCACCAAACAGGAGGCCTGGGGGAAAAAATCTCTCATGTCCTGCGTCATCTTTGGGGATGCTGTGTGAGGTGTTTTTAGGAAAAGAAGGATAGTTAGTTCTGGGAAGGAAATAATAGGTATATCGGGTAGGTAGGAATGAGGTGGCCAGTATATCCAGGAGTGACGGACATATGATTCTGATACCTCTCTTTGTGGTACTGCGATGTTCCGAGAGAGTCCTGCTGAAAAGATCAAAGGTCTTCCTCAATTATTCTCTCCCGATCAGGCCTACCACGCAGTCGGTGGGCCCACGCATCCGCCGACAAGATATGGGCAAAACTCGCCTCGTGAACCCGGGCATCCCAGCTAATTCACCAAACGTAACGAACTTGCGAACCACTTTGGGTGATTATGACAAAGGTGCTGGTTTATTCAATAAATGGTTCCTGGCGGCACCCATACCCGCCTACCGTATACACAGCAATATGAAAATGAGTAGGTAAATTATTTTGTCCATTAACAAACTCAGGCTTAAAAATACAATATTGGATTGAATCACCGATATAATATTCTATTTGTTAGCCTTTCTTGAAGGATTTGAGTTTTTTTATTGAAAAAAACTATTTGTTTATATTCATATTGCGTATGTACCTACGGGCGCAAACAATTAATTTATATTAACATTTTTAAAAACGACTTGCGTTTTTCCCTACAATAATTAAACTCGCGTCATCTATGAAAGCAGAAGTAACAAAATAAAATAAAAAATTAAAATTTATAAACTATAAAATAACTACAAAACCTGAAAAAAAAAATTAAATACTTAAAATAAACCATCAACAACATGATGAGAAAGTCCAACTGTGAGTCGAATGGAACCCAACTAATTAGATCTAGTTACTAAACATGGCTAAATCAATTTCAAGCAGCAACCTATCACCAGGGCGATACTGGTAGAAGAACAGGTAGTTCACTATGAATGCTTTGCTAATAATTATACTTTTTCATATGTTTATATCACCGTAGATGTAGATAGAGCGCTGTAAATTTATAATGTAAATATGAATATAGCCCGAAATGCCCGAAGCCATTTTGTCCATGTAACCTTCGATAAGGGTATCTTGTGTTGTGTTGCGTTGTGGGGGGAGATAGAGTTCTAGTTATCAAACACGGCTAAAGGACACTGACAGTATCTCATTCTAAATGCATCATATCATTTATAACTATTGTTTTAATTTATTAAAATACCACTGAGAGTTAAAATACATTTTTTTAGTTTGTTGATATCTTTCTGCTATCGAAGTCTGGAGGAAGACGATAAAACAATATTTTGAGATAATAATATTGTCAACCACAAAAAATGCTAAATACATAAATATGACAAACATATTATGAGTCGACTTCCTCGGCAGCAGTGGCGTATCCAGGATCCAGGGGACAGGGGACAGTGCCCACTCTTCCTCGGCAGCAGTGGCGTACCCAGGACCCAGGGGACAGGACACAGGGCCCACTCTTCCAAAAAAACAAATTAAATGGCTTTTACGTATTTAGAAGTGCATAATGCTAGCAGTTAGTTACCAATGGCGGTTCGTGCAATGAGACAGAAATAGAAAAGAAAAGATACTTCCAATATATTAAAAATAAACGGTGACCAGACAACTCAGAATGTCTCAAATATATATTTACTCGTCCTAACAATTTCACTAAAAACACAAATCGCTCTAGCCAGAGACATAACACATGCGTGTTCACAGTGCCTCACTGCAAAACCAGGTTGGCCCAAAGACACATTAATTATATTGCCCCAAAATTGTTCAATTCCCTACCTCACTCCACCAACATGTGTCAAAATTTGAACGAATATAAAAAAATGTTAAAATCTGGATAAAAAATAATTTGGAACTGAGTAATTTTTTTCTGTAATTCAAACTAACAGCTTCCAAATTGCTAAAATATTCCATGTCGTTCTGAATATTTAGAATAAAAAAAGGAAATGTAAATGTATTTTTGTAAGGGTGTAAATATGCGATATAAATTTTTGAATATTTTATTATTGAAATATGTACTTATATATGCAAATTAAAAAAAAAAAAAAAATAAACTCCAGTAAAATCAATCACGTTGATTGATCTCTATAGCCTCTATACATATATATATTTTAAATTTTATTTTAACTACAACTGTTATCCACATAATATAATACCCACACACAGGCCTCGCCTTCGTGGGATTTTTTTTTGTTACTTATATATATATATTTTTTTGTTATTATGTATTTACTTGTTAAATGTACCAAAAAAAAATTGCTAATAAAAAAAAAAAAAAAAAAAAGAATGAAACCAACTCAGAAGTAACTCAGAAAGGTCATTAAGAGTGATCATAAAAAAATATAAAAACATTGGTTGAATAGGTTAAGTTAGGTTAGGGTTACCGGCTATTTTTAAATTATATTTCATAGCTTTTAATGACCTTTCTGAGGTGGTTCTGAGTTATTATGAGTTCGTTTCTTTCTGAGTTGGCATGGAACCAAAAATATCGAGTGTGCTTTAGACCACACGACTGAAGTAAAACTAAACTGAAGAGAGAAGGAAAATGTTTGACCTATGATTCTGGGATGACCTATAACCATGGGGTGATCTATGACATTGGGGTGACCTGTGACCTTGGGGTGACCTATGACCATGTGATGACCTGTGATCTTGGGGTGACCTATGGCATGGTTATTCATTGAATGATTCCTTGTGCTTGCACCTCTCTCTCTTGCCCCTACAGTAATATACGAAACGTAACTCTCTCTCTATCTTCATTAACTTATATCTCCCTCTCAACTTCCGTTCACCTCGCCCGATCATACTTTTTCGTAACGCTCTCGTCACGCATTTACCAGTTTACTCCCCAAGTCAAGCGTGCGTAAAGAAGTTTTACTTCAATAAAAGGGGCCTCCGCTACTTAAATTTAAATATTACTCATTTATTCAATGGAGCGACGGCGTGTTTTTATTTTTTTCCTCGGATTGCTCGTGATTTTTTAATGACCGTTTTGAATATTTTCCGCCGACCTTAAAAAAATCATACCTCAGAATTTTAATAGAAAGTCATACAAACTGATCATAGTTCTATATAGTCAATGAATTCACCTATCTTTGGTTGTTTATCACATATTCCTAGGATTTATGAAAATAATATTATAAAATCGTAAACATTCAAAACGGAACTATTCTCAGTATTGCCTCCCTTTAAACTCGCCTATTAAGTTCGTAAAATGACATTTCGCATTTTTAAAGTTAACAAAAAATCATTAAAACGCAATATTTTTAAATTTCGGTTACTGAATTACTTATTACTAACTATTATCTACCTAGTACAACTTATTTTAATTTTTTAAAGTGTGTTTTGAGCGTGGACTCAATAGCGGAACATTTACCTTAAGTTCAAATTTCCCTCCAAATTGAATATTTTTTATTAGGTTTCTTTTCAATGGTCTAATTTATAATCAAAACGTATATATGTATATGAAAACTGAATTTTGATGTTTTGAACGGTTGAATGTTCCCTTTGAATAATTTTTGACACAAATTTATTCGAAAAATAGCGACACTTTTAATTAGACTGAAATGAAATTCTTAAACGACTCACCAAACATAGCTGTAGTACATCAAACAGATACATCAATTATCTTAAATCCACAATATCAAATAACTTGATTATTTGTTTATTTATAGAAAATATTGCATTTTCAAAAACACACGACGGAAAAAAATGTCAAAAACATAACCATAAAACTTTGTTTTATCAATAATCAGTGAAATTTTAAGTTTGAAACACGTTGAAATAGTTGAATGCATTACTCATTCAATTATTATAACACTGGTACACAAATTTGTTGTAAATATCCACTAAAATACGATAAAAAGCCGCGAAAATAATCGATCTAGAAATTTTCGTAATTAAATTATAAAAACAAAGATTTGAGACATCTCTTGAGAAAGCGCTAAAGGATTTTATCAAATTACAGATCGCGGGAGTTTTAGAAAATATTTAAATAAAATTTTTAGTGCGTCAAGGGAGACTTTTAAAACATATGTTTTGTATTTGGTTCCGAAATTCGGAAAAAATCGTTCCAGTGGTTATGTATTAGAATTTCAATAGGACTGGCTGTCTGTATAATAATTATACAAGTCAACATAATACCCGTAATATATGACAAGAAGTATAAGTTCTCCAGGATGATAAAAACAAAAGGATTTTTGGTTTTGACCTTAATGTGGTAAAATTAATCATGTTGCGCTTTTTATTATTCACTTTTTATTGAAAAATTGCGAGACTAAGTATTGTTCACGGAACAAGAAATTTTCCTTTTAACGACACTGAGTTTGTTCGTAAAAGTTGTGTTTTATTTTATATCCTAAATCATAGATAATATTTAGTACAGGGCCCGGAAACCATTTGCTGTAGGCCGCCCCCAGGTTCAGCCTCGGAGTCTACAGATCCTTAATACGGCCCTGTGCAACTCTTACATCAACTTGTATTATTTTAATTATCTACTGCGCATTCGTAATTCGACGATGTGGTTTTCTTGTTAATGATATCGAAGCTATTTTTAAATAACCTTTTGACAGCTAATGGAGATAAGGTCTGATTTTGCGAAAACATATTATATGGACGATATCGCGGTATGGCGAACAGTCAAATAAATACATACTATTATTAAATTTTAAATAAAAAATCTTACAAATAATTTCAACTAATCATCATGATGTTTCCCGCAGGGGTAAGCGGAGGCATATTTTTTTTACAATAGCTCTACACAGTAGGCCCTGAGGAAAACAATTTCCCTCTTGGCCTGTCATCTTTGGGGATCCTGAGGGGTGAGTCTTTTTGGGGAAAGATAGGAGCAGAAATTCCCAAAAAGAAAAGGGTATGAGGGGTGGTAGAAATCTTGGGGTCAGTGTGTCCAGGAGTGATAGACATATGAATCCATTCCTTCCACTGAGGAGCAAGGCGATGGGTCGAGAGAAACCGGCTAGATGCACCAGCAAACCGGCACCTCACCCTATGAACCAGGGCACCCCTGCTAAGTAGCAAAACGTATTGAATCAATTAGAGTGACGTATAAATAGTTTCCGGGGCGGCGGGGCCCATACCAGCCTTACAAATTACAATAATTTTACCTACTTTTCGGTTTTATTCTATCTTTATTTTCATGTGACACCTCACAAGACCGCCCTTGTCTGTATAGTGTAAAGAAAACTGAACTAAGTCGCCACTCGGTTGGACAGTATTGTGAGGCGGGTTAGAAAGAGGGGCTATAGGAAAGGATTTTTTATCGATGCGGGTTATATGAAGGAGGAAAAACAGATGCCGGTAGCTCGTTTCACATATGAGTCGACTTACACAAAACTAGTTGAAGAAACGACCTGTTCTCATGACAGCAAACATCAACAACTGTGAACCAAAGACTAAATAGCATACCAATTAAACATTCTGTCTAAACTATTATACCAAAAAGGCGGCCAGGATGGATGTTTCGTACATCGCTTCCATGGTTACCAATAGATATTATTCAGTCGCTTTAGAAACGGTCCAGCATTGCGGACGCCTTGGATGCCATTTTTCTATAACCGTCCGTACAGAATGTTCGGTACGTATTTGGATGGGTATACCAACCAATTTTCTTAGGGATTTTGTTTAGTCATTGCAGTGAACGGGTGTTAGGGCCACTTACACTCCTTTATTTGTTTATCCGCTCTACATCTCCGCATTTCGTTCTTTATCTCATTAATTACGCTTACAAGAGCCTTTCATTCTTTGTGAATGTACGTATATTTAACATGGTCATAAGCGCACGGTTTTACCAGACGTACGCCTCAGAGATCACACATGTTCCTCTTTCAGTTTCATGCCTCACTGTCATTCATCAGGATTTGTATCAGCACTCCCCTGTGGACTGCTAGCTTTTTTATATGAGTATAGCACAACAGTCCCAACTGCTTCTAACCGTATGGAGCCAGTAAGACTATGGCATCCCCGATTGGGGAACTTTGTAAGGCCAATGGTAGATGGGAGAGGAAGCCGACGGGAAGAAGATATACCTACTGCGAAGTGCCTGGCTATTTATATCTCGTCAACAAACATGGCTAAAGTCATTTCAAGCAACGTTTCAATACTGAATTTATTTATTTTTATTCCAGTTAAAAGAAAAATACTTTTTCACTCATAGAAATATTTACACACATTAAAATAAAGTAAATATTTCAAAGCAGCGCTATTCTATTTCATTATTTTATTTATTAAGAATAAATATTAATAATTTTTTTTTAAATTTATCCAGCTTTTTTCGTTTTTAATTTCATCTGGTTGGCAATTATATAAGTTGCCTCCCTCGTAACCAATGGATTGTTTACCATAGTTAGTGTGGATGGTGTTTAAATGTATGTTATCATGTTGTCGTGTAAAATGTTTGTGTACTTGGGACGTTTTAATGAATTCTGTGTTTGTATGTACGAGTTTATTGTTTATTTTGTACACAAGGAGACGTGTATTATATTCTTATATTTTTCTTAATGTTAATAGTTTTATTTCCATATATAATTTTTTGTGGATGTTCTGTGCTTGTAGTTAAATGGTTTTTTGATTACGGTGTTTTGTATTACCTGTAATTCATTTATGTATGTTTCACATGCGTTTCCCCAGATTTCAATCAAATAATCTAAATGTGAGTGTACGAGACAATAATATAAACCTTTTTTGGTAACAGATGTGATAATCATCCCCTTAATTAGCGGCTAAATACGCTAATTAAGGGGATAATTTTGTCTTTAATACCTTGTATATGCTGTTTTAATGTCAAATGCTGATCAATGAAGATATTTTTCCTGGATCAGGACTTGCAGGTCGTTGTTTACAATTTTTAAAGGTAGGTACATGAGGATGAATTATTTTACGGGTGGAGCTTAAGATCATGTATTCTGTTTTTTTAACATTTATTGTTAAAATAATTGATTGGAGCCAACTGTTGATTTTTTCTAGGTCTGTTTGTGCATTTTCTAGTAAAATATCTAAATAGAACCCCAATAGAAAATTGCTGTATCATCTGCATATAAAAAGATTTCCCCATTTAAAATTAATTGCGAAATATCATTGATGTAAATTTGGAACAGTAGTGGACCTAGTATGGATCCCTGCGGAACAACTATTGTTCATACAACAACAACTGTAAAATCAACCAGTCACGAATTATTTCTGTCCACAAAGTATTTAAAATAAAGCTTATTTAACACACTATTCCTGTGCCATTGTATTCCAGTGCGAAAGTTTTTAATCTACTCATTTCTTTGTTTCACTAACATTCTAAAACAGTAGCCCGTAGCTATAATAACTAATAATAATAATAACTTTACTCCAATTCAGTATTTAATATTATTGTTACACCAAAGGCAGGTATCCTGCATTTCCGCACGCCTAGTGACCGTAGTACTGATACCTACTTCACTACTACTTGGAAGCGAACTTTATTCGAGACAGCTAGCCAGTAATCAGGGGAGTTCAACCTACTATTAATTTTTATTTACCTAAATTCGAACTAACTATGGATGCGCAGACATACATATCCCTAGCACAATATGCAATTAAAGCACTAACAAATATCGTGATGGATCCCAATAACAAATTCAAAAAGGAGCATATTGCAAAAATAATGCCCAAAACTAATAATATCCTAGGGTCCATAGGCCAAATGGCAGCAATAATGGCTACTCTAGAAGGTGAATTATCAGTGTACAAAAATATTCCTCCTACTGTAACCACCACTAATTTGCAAATAAAAATTGTCTGAGAGATTATTGCTGAGATGAATGACCAAAATATAAGAGAAAAAATATATAATTTGTAACATTCCCGAAAGCGAAGCAATAACCCAGACTGATAGTATGCAAGAAGACCCAACTCTACCAATTCTCTTGACCTAAAAGTTTACAGAATCAAGAAAAGGGATAATAAAAAACCGAGGGTGTAAAAGTGGAGTTCCCTGAGTCTAAATGGCCGAAAATTCTACTCGGCAAAAAACACCTGCTGAAGAACAACATCCGCATGTACCCTGATCAATCAGTTGCTCAAAGGAACTATCTAAATAATTCAAGAATTGAACTAAAAAATAGGCCATCATCGGGTGAGCAAGATATTACAATCAAGTATATCAATAATCACCCAAAAATTGTAAAATTAAATCCAAAAAACTGACCCACAAACTAAACATATACTATCAAAGTGTAAGAGTAATGAGAACAAAACTTCAAGACCTAAGATCTACAATACCAACAATAAACTACAAAATTTAAGCCCTTACTGAAACATGGCTGAATGCTGATATAAACGATCAAGAACTGGGTTTTTTATCATTTCATTTACAGAAACGACAGATATCAAAGTTCCAGCAATAAAACAAGAGGTGGCGGCGTACTATTGTCAGTATCAACCAAACTGAATTCGAGAAAACTAAAATGCCTTCATAAAAATCTTGAAGAAGCATTTTCGATGGTTTCCTTAAAAAAAGAAAAACTCATATTTGGTTGCACATACATACCACCATCCTCCGAACTGCAAACTTATAAAGATCACCACCTGGAAGTTAAAACTGTGCGAAGAAAATTTCCTGATGCTACATTTATTCTGATGGGTGACTACAACCTTCCAAATATTATATGGGACATTGAGAATATCGCGTCCTCGAGCCCTGACAACATCAATCATGGCTCCCATGAAATTTTAGAAATATCTAACATTTTAAATTTGCATCAGAAAAACCATGTGAACAACATCAATTCTCGTGTACTGGATCTTGTCTTTACAAATTCTTCTAATGTTGATGTGTATGCGTACGATGAAATGATTCTCCCAATCGACAAATATCACCCCCCCCCCCCCTTTAAATCTAACACAATACTAATGTTAAGGAAATTGAACTGACGATTGTCAAGCGTAATTTTGAAAAAGCACATTACTCTAAGATTATAGATTTTTTATCTACTTATAATTGGTCTTATGATCTCACTTAGGTATATGTTTAAATGAGGCCCAAGAATACAGTGCCATTTATCAAGCAATCTATAGCTTTGTACCCCTATAAAAATATTACAGTTCTAAATTCCCTAAATGGTTCAATTTTGAATTAATTAATCTAACTTATGATAAAAAATTTGCCCACAAACGTTATAAAACAAACAGAACGCTAGATAATTATATCGCATTCTCCGTTCTGCGTAAAGATTGTACCAGGAAATCGCAAGTATGTTTTAAGAAATACACTAACAATGTTGAAAATTCTATTTTAACAATGTTAGGGTGCCCCGATGTCGGCTTCTAAACCAACACCAGGCCCAACACGTCCATGGCTAGCTCTCAGCGGGACAATGGTACTCTCTATTCAGGGGGTGAGCCGCTCAAAGCTATGGAATTTCTCTCTATCTTCCGGCGTCCCACGGGATCCACACTGGTCAACAATCCTCCCGCCGTAGCAGAATAATAACAAAGTTAAATCATTAAGACATGTATTGTAAACTCAAACACATACATAGGTTTCTACAGTACAATTCAATTACAAGAAATGCAAATTACACAAACCTAGCTAAAGTGTTTAACTCTCACTGTCTCTCTCTCAAAACGAAACTCTCCGAGTGGTGATTTTCGTGGGGGCCCTACATTTCACTGATTACGGACACATTTAAAGGAGGAAATCAAGTTACAGCTTACATGTAGGTTGGCAGGAACCTCGTCTCATGTGGCAGCTCCATCAGGCACTTTCGTAGTCTAAATAGACCGAACTATATGGCGCGGCAAAAGGCCGATTCTACTCAAAGGTATTTCAATAATACATCGCGGCCCATTGAATTGGTCCGCCGCCCGAGAGCGGGCCGCGTACGTGTGCTTCCCAAGGCTCTCGAATCTCGTCTGTGGAGTGGCCGCGGACTGCCGAGTGGCAGGGCAAGCGGGGAGAAGCAGGGTGAAACAGGAAACGGGGGGGAGAGAGGGGGGCGGCCGAGCTGTGGACTTGCTGCGTTCTGTGCTCTAGGTATCTGAATCCGCTACAGGGGCGTATCGTAACACTTCCCCCCGCGCTTGGAAAAAAAGCGACGTGGCAATGGAGCTGTAGGAAAAAAAATCCTCTTAAACTTCCATTGGGGTTTTTGAGAGATTCGTTGCTTGAGAGATGCCTAGCTAGAATATGCAATTTATGTTATAGTTTAGGTTACAATGTTTGTAGGGAATGGGTGAGGGGTACATACAATGTTTGGAAAAGAACCGTTTTGGTAAAAGTACATGGTGTGAAGCAACATACAAGATTATGCAATTGAAAGATGACAATACATGGTTATGCAATTGAACAAAATAACAATACATGGTTATGCAATTGAAAAATAACAATACATGGTTATGCAATTGAAAAATAACAATTCATGGTTATGCAATTGAAAAATAACAATTCATATTTGTACAATAGAAGAACAAAAAGCAAGAACAAAAATGCCTGTGTGATTCTAAGGTTTCATTGGTCTGCGAGCTAAGTTTGCGAAGCGTGGATTTGTTTGGTTTCGGAGAATTTCGAAAAGGAGGACGAAGTTTCACAGATTCTAAGGATTACATTATCACTGTAATCAGACCCCTTTGAGATAACACTCAGAAGTACACTTGGGCCTTAGAAAACACTTGGTTTTGTCGAAGACGTCGAAGTTCATGAAGTGGAGACTGTGGTTGCTGTGCCGCGACTATGGTTACAGAGGTCATTGAAGAGGAGAATCCAGTGTCTGCAGAAATGCCAGTACGAATCCTAAAGTGTTATTAAGGTAAACACGGATCGTATATAATGGTTATTGAAGCATAATGTAGCTCAACATAACTTGTATTGGTACGCATTCAGCGAATACTGGAGGTCAAGGTAATGATGGTTTACACATGACGATATATGCGTCACTGCATGACAGCGCAAGAGACGACATGGTTGGCATTGATAGCAAGAGTAAGAACAAACCTAGGAGCTAGCGTGCCCAAAAGGTGGTTCAGAGTGTCATAATGTATAGTGGGACAACTCAACTTGCTGTGGCACGACAAAACAACATACATATGGGCGGTATGGTCTGTGCTTTCAGGAACAAATGCGTAGAAAAATGGCAGCAGGAGGGACCTAGTAACCACAGCGCGTGCTGTCAGGAAGTGAAGCTCAGCTTGGCTGTTGGTGATGACATCCGCCTGGGCTTCTTTTTAATCCGGGAGAAATTATTATTAGAGCAAAATTCTTGAAGTTTACCTGCCTAGGGACCAATGAAGAAAAGGTTTGGAGAGAAACAAAATGTGTCCAGATAATGAAATAAACGAAGTTTTAATCACCGACCCAGAGAGTGACGAAGAGAGAGTTTTCTAACTAAATTGTGGTTACATGAACATTTTCCTTTACCAGAATGACTTGGCGTTTGCCGAGTGACAATATGTCTTGGTTAAAAAACAACCGGCCTTCCATGGCCTATGTTAACATAAAGGTGGTAACATTTTTTGTAGAATTTCAAAGAACAAGACAAAGAAGTCGTGAATGAGTCACGGTAAAAGCAGAGAAACCAATTCATGAATAAAGGTTGTCAAAAGGAGACAGACGGTACGCCAAGTGCATATCGTACATATCCAACATTCATGAATGTGTTTCGTAAAATTGAGAAAAGAGAACAAAAGGTGAGACATATGCAGAGAGTGAGGGAGAAAGCCTGCTGATAATTGGTCAATTTACCGATTCGTACTCCCAGTGAGGGCGAATTATGGTCAACAACAGATTTTCCTCTTCATAACATATACCTGAGAACATGATGGTGAGGAGAGAGGAAAGGAAAAGGAAAGGAGTTGAGTGACGAAACTTGCTAGAGACTGGACTAATTTCCACT
Organism: Limnephilus lunatus; assembly: GCA_917563855.2. Lineage (NCBI taxonomy): Eukaryota > Metazoa > Arthropoda > Insecta > Trichoptera > Limnephilidae > Limnephilus > Limnephilus lunatus. Next base: position 108,099,392 of record OU830592.1, on the reverse strand, counting down.
TCAAACTCCATGTGAGAATGAAACATGATCAACCAGCAGATTTCCTGACTCTTTACAATTGTTAAAAGGATGAGGAGAAATTTGAATACACATTATTAAAGAGACTAATCTTTTGCGTGTATTGGGCAAAAGATTAGGGGTCATTTTAAAAACTCCTGCGTGATTGTGAGAAAAGACAGACCCTTGCTCCAATTTCACAAACCTGGGGGTTTTCTTATCCGTTCCCCAGACAACGAGTTGGGTGGTTTTGTGCTCAATCGATTAACTCCCACAGCACTATGCCCCATAGTTAGCAGTGAAGCTACAAACTAGTCCTTTTGGGATAATAGATATTCCTGGGCTTCTTTCCTTTTTGCAAAGAAGTAAAAAAACAGGAGGTCCACGGGCATTGGCGTTGAATGACAACAAAGGGTTGTGGACTACATTTCGTAGATCGCACACAAAAGGTTTGATATTATTTCGTTCGCACGACTCATGGTAAGTGTTTTAACGTCTCCACGTATAGTGTACAAAAACATGTAAGTACATACAAGATAAAACTCAATTATAGACAGAAGTCAAGAGTTTATACAATGCCTCTTAAAGAAGATGGCAAGGCCGATATTATGTCGTTCGCACGAATCACGGTAAGTATTGTTATTACGTCTCCACGTCTCGTGTACAAGGGTTGTACACAATTATACATACAAGCGGTACTCATGACAAATTAATGACACACGACCAAAATACAAAAGCGGTACTCATGACAAATGAATGACACACGACCAAAATACAAAAGCGGTACTCATGACAAATGAATGACACACGACCAAAATAGATTGTACAGAAAGGGTGGTACTCATGACAAATGAATGACACACGACCAAAACAGATTGTACAAAACGGTGCTCATGACAAATGTGTCACACGACCAACTCAATAACATTTAGCTATGAGCAAAAGTGATTATGACGAACTTCTCGTATCGTGGCAGGTATTTTAAGGATCCCTCCTATGACGGTGGATGTTCTAAGGATCTCTCCTATGACGGTGGGTTACGTTTAAATACAACACAATAAACGTTAACGATGCTTGTTTTACCACATTTTATAAAGATTCGTTAGATTAACTAACTCCGTAGCCCAAGAGCGTACGACAGAGAAGATAGACAATTTGATGCTACTTCATGTGTTACAAAATACAAGGGTGATGGCAGAGTATAATTCTACTTACACCAAGTATTTAAAACAAAGACAGACCTATAATGGTTTTACATACTGTCTGTTGTGGCAACCTACAGTGAGGGAGACCAAAGAAAAGGGACCAATTACGGTTTTACATACCCTTTGTGCAGTTACAAACATACCAGGTTATGTGCAATTTGGGTTGCAAATACTTGGTTAAATGAACACCTAAAAGTTGTGAATTCCAAAATCAGGATGACCATAAGGTTTTATTAACCTGTCTCGTAGGGTTGAAACGTGTCATATAAGACATACGTAACGTACAAGCAAAAAAACAAAATAACAAAAAAGTGGCCTTGTTATAACAACCAAAGACCGGATGATTCGGTTTTACGTACTTTAGTTGAAACCAGCCAAATTGATTTATATACAGGGTTATAAAGACCAATCATTGGTTTTATAAATACGAGTTCCAAAATGAACGTATTGATATCCAATTTGGGTGCATGAGCATGAATTTGGGTAGGACGCCATCAATTTTTAATTTAAGAGGAAAAATTGAAAAAACTTATATACACGAGGGGCGACTATGTAAGTAACCACTGTTTGATTTTCATGCTAGAGATACCTCGGAAGGTTTTACAACTCATGATGAACAAAATAAAAGGAAAAAATTGTAAAAAAATAGTTAACTGGTTCTGAGTCGGAATTTAACACTTTGGAATTTATAAAACCCGACTTCTAGAACGACACGCCGATGGGCAATTGTCAACTACTTTACATGAACAAAATAAACAGGTGAGAAAGTTCCTTTCCACACGACAAAAATGCAACAAAAAATAGGAGAAAAATTACAAAATTACATGACAAGGCAGGGTATGACATGGCATGAACATTGCGTAGTGTACGTGTTGAGACAATAAGTGGGCTCGCGACTTCTCAAACATTGAAACTCGAAAAGTGTCTCCGTTCCAAAGTGATCAGTTTTAGAACAGGTGAAAAAAATAAAGAAAAAAAAAAAAAAATTTGCCGTGAGGGAAAGAAAAAACAATGCAAAAACAACATTTGAAAGTAACTTCAAGGAGAGTACGCATTAATTTACAAAATAATTTACAACTTGTTTCATTAACGAAACGATGGGCATGTGATTGACACAATACACGCCTGACGTAGTAAGACTTTGTAAGCTTACAAAAAAGTGATACATACTGGATCATTTTAAGTTTGCTGAGATAGTGGGGGCAGTTTTACTTGACTCCTCACTTCCAGACTTTACAATGTCCTTAATGTGGTAATTACCAATGTGCTTTCCAGATGAGTCAGACAAGGAATACACTAGGTCTGATATTTTCCTTAGGACTTTGGCCTTCACGAAACGTGGTGCCAGCTTAGCAGAGAAATACATGGCTCCTTGGGAAAGTGTGTTGTTCTTTCTCCAAACTATGTCTCCTGTATTGAAGGTGACATGTTTTCTACGTAAGTTATATCTGTCCGCACTCTTTTGGTGAGCCAGGAGCAAAGCATCAGTGACTTCACTGTAAATGGCCGACAGTTCTTCCAAGCGATGGGCATAGTCTGCGGTAGGGTTGCTTGTGGTGGCAGATGACGTAGGAAAGTTTGTGTCCCTATGTAGAGAACCATGGACGACTTGTTCCATGCCGTGTTTTAAGAAGAAAGGTGTGTAACCAGTGGCCAGATTAACAGTGTTGTTCATAGCGGCCTGAATTTTATCTAGGTTTTTACACCAAGTGCGTTGATCTTTATCAACTAGAATAGCTAGAGCTGTGTTGATTGTTTGGTTGTAACGTTCGACAGTGTTATTTTGGGGAGTGTACAAGGTGTTATAATAAATGTCCTTGATTCCGTATTTGGCAAGAAATTCTTTGAATTCCTGGGCAATAAACTGTTTTCCGTTATCAACAATTACGGTTCTGGGTGTTCCGTAAGGTATAAAAATGTGTTTTTCCAGAAGTTTGATGATGGCGGACGCATTGGCTCTTTTTAAAGGGAAGATCCAACAGAATTTGGTGAAAACATCCACTACACTAAGTATGTGCATGTGTCCGGCATAACTTCGAGGAAAAGGTCCGACGAGGTCCATTGACAATGACTGCAGGGGTCTGTCGGCACGTTTGGGGTTACCCATTAGGCCGGCAGGTGCTGCCGTGCTATGTTTATAAGCTTTACAAGTTTCACATTTAGAGATGTAATTGCGAATTTGTTTGAAGAGACCAGGCCAGTAATACTTCAAGGAAATCTTTTTATACGTCTTGAAAGTTCCTGGGTGTATAGAGTCGGGAGCACTATGATTGTCAATTATTATTTGTTCTCTTCCTTCGAGGGGAACGACAAGTTTCCAAGAGTAATCTTCGAGGATGGATAGTGGTACCTTGCAATTACGGTATAGTTGTCCTTCTTTTATGATAAAATTAGGAAACTTTTGTTGATTATTTTTACAACCTTCGAAGATTTTCAAGTACCATTCATCTTTTGTAGATGGAGGGGGGGCAATTGTGTCAACATTTAATGAAGCCAATTCAATTCTTGAAAGAGCGTCAGGAACAATATTGTCCGCGCCTTTACGGTGTACAACATCAAAATTGAATTGAGACAAACGGGAGGCCCAACGAGCGAGTCTACCGGAGGGATTACTTAAAGAGATCAACCATTTCAAACTACTATGGTCTGTGACTACAGTAAATTTGCTACCGTCTATGTAACCGCGGAAATGGTGAACAGAATCCAATACAGCCAATAACTCCTTTTCGGTAATTCCGTAGTTTTTCTCGTGTTTATTTAATGTACGGGAAAAATACGCTACAGGGTGTTCGCCATCTGGGAATTCTTGAGTTAGGACTCCACCGATTCCTACGTTGGAGGCATCCGTGTGGAGGGTAAAAGAGAGTGCAAAATCCGGGCAATTCAGAACGGGGGCTTTTTGAAGGGCATTTTTTAAAGTTGTAAACGCTTCTTCAGTTTCAGCAGACCATCGGAAGTTGCTGACACCTTTACGGGTGCCGGTAATTTTATTTAAGGGGGCTGCAATTGTGGAAAAGTCTTTGATGAATCTTCTGTAGTAACCTGCAAGTCCAAGGAAACCTTTGACTTCCTTCGCGTTTTTGGGTCGGGGAAAATTTGCCATGGCTTTCACCTTAGCGGGGTCTGTTCTTAGACCTTTTTCGTCGACAATGAATCCCAAATAACGTAAACGGGACTTACAGAATTCAGACTTCTTCAAGTTGATGGTTAAACCAGCGAACTTGAGTTGTTGAAAAACCTTTTCCAACATTAATAGGTGTTTTTCAAAGGTGTCGCTGACGATGATGAGGTCGTCAAGGTAACAAAACAGGCTGTTATCGACTTCAGGACCGAAGAGTTTGTCCATCAGTCTTTGTAATTCGGCGGGGCTGTTCTTTAGACCAAAGGGTAATCTTTTAAAATGGAACATTCCCCTACCAGGTACAACGAAAGCAGTTTTTTCACACGATTCTGCGTCCAAAGGTATCTGCCAAAAAGCTTTGCTTAGGTCAACAGAGGAGATGAACTTGGCGTTGCGCAGTTTGTCTAAGGTCGCGTGGACGTAAGGTAAGGGGTACGCGTCAGCTTCCGTACAAGAATTTAAACGTCTACTGTCGAGACAGAAACGTGCGGAGCCATCTTTTTTAGAAACCAAAAGAGTTGGGTTGGTCCATGCACTTCTGCTGGGAACCACCACACCCATTTTTAACATTTCATCAAGTTCTTTTTCTAAAAGTTTAAGCTTTTGGGGGGCTAAGTTGTAATAACGTTGCTTTATGGGTGGGCCATTGGTTTTAATGTGGTGTTCTACCAAATTTGTCAAACCCAATCCACATTTTTCGAAAGATATTGATTCGAATTTATTGACCATTTCCTTTAGTTGGAGAGCTTGGTCCGTGCTTAAATTTTCGTGAGGTATTATTGTGCGGATCTCACTAATTTGAGCAGCAGTGGAGGTTTCGCCAAGAGTATTAAATACTTGGGGAGCAACGTTAAAAGCCTTCCAGAAGTCAACGCCAAGGATGAAATTCTGGGATATAGAGGGCACTATTAGAAAATTGATTGTAATTATTTTATTGTTACAATTAATTGGTAGTGCAAGGGTACCGATGACCGGCTGGGAAACATTATCCGCAGTCGTCAGGTGTGTTGTTTGTGGCGAAATTTTAAAATCACTGTTAACAAAAGGCAGGTGAGCATTGTTGCCAAGACAGCTGACAGATGCACCGCTATCAAGTAATCCGGAAAAGGGCACATTGTTAACAGAGAAAAGAGCATAGGGTCTCCCATCTTTAGCTTGTTTGCAACAAACCGAGGAAACATTTAAGGCCTGGTTAAAATACTTAATGTGTGATAACCAATCAGTCCATTCTTTAGACCTTGGTTCAGAATGGGTGCCTGAGAGGTTATTATTTAGTTTTTTGGCCTCTTCATGTAGAAATTTGGTGGGGGCTTGGAGAAATCCACCTGAGGTCTGACATCGCTTGGGTTTTGTAACCTTTCTGCATTGTGCCTTGATTTCTTAAAAATGTTGCGCAGTTCGTCGCGTGGAGGAGAGCGGTCCCTAGAGTGGTGTCTCTTGGAGGTTCGGGGTTCCTTGGATTCCAGAAGTCTTGCTTGCTTGAAACAAGTAGCGGCCAGGTGGCCTACTTTTTTGCAGAAGGAGCACACTTTTTTGTTGTCGAATTCTGGTTTTAAACCAGACGAACGGCTTGGCACAGCCACATTATTTGACACATTCTTTATGTTCTTCCTATCCTGGTATGATTCCAGGAGGAGACAGACTTCGTTTAGCTGGGCCAGGGATGCAATTTTCTGTGAGGTGATGATGTTCTCGTATTTGCTTAAAAGGCCATCAGTTATGACTGGTAATAGTTCAGCTTCCGGAACAGGATGTGAAAGCTTGATGTTGATGGACTCAGCCCTTTCTATGAATGTTGCCACAGGTTCATTTACTAGTTGTTTAATAGATAGTAAAGATAATTTGATCCGGTGCTGGGCTTCCTTTTTTCCAAAGCTAGAGATTAGGGCAGATCTGAGTTTATTCCAATCTTTGCATTTAGTCTTTTGGATGCGGTGCCACGGAATTAATTCTGGGGAGATGAGTTCTATAAAGTTTCTCCGTAGAATCTCGAATGGGATATTTTTGATTGTAGCCGTTTCTTCAATACGGTCAATGAAATCCAGCACATCGGAGACGCCATTATATTTGACTTTCCAAGAGGATAAATCGTAAGTTTTATCTTGTGTCAAGATGGGTGCGACGTCCTGTTTTATCATTACATGCGGCGTAGGTTCTTTGTCAAGATTATCCAAAACTTGCGTAGCCGAACGTGAATTATTTTCGTTGGAGGGGGCGAGGTTTATTCTCCTAATGTACTTTTTGTTGAATAAAAGTGCATATGCCTTCAATGTAGATTTAGATTTGCTTGATGGCGAGAGTCCTCTATCCCTTAAAGCAGCTTGTAAGTGGGCTTTGGATAAACTATGCACGTTGGGAATGGTACCCAAGTTGGATGGTGTAATAGCTTGCTTGTCCTCCATTGTGAGTTTCCTGGGTGGTGAGGAAAAGAAAAATTGGCCAGGGGTTTCCTTTAGAAAGCGCAAAATTAATTTTTGTGAGGCACTTTTCACTTGGTGATCACTGTTGGCACTTCCAAAATGTGTTTGGTATACATGACACCAGAATTCTTGTCAAAGGGAGGCAGACGAGAAAAAATTTTGCGTGGAAAGACCTTAGTGGTAAAGGTTTTTGTATTTCACTGACCACTTTTGAGAAAACTGTGAAATTCACAAGTATTTATTTATTTTTGAAAAATTTTGCCAGGACTGACCTTTAGAAAACAGGTTTTTTATTTTCACAAATCACTTTGCACTGAGAAAGGCACTAAAGTTCACAAAAGGCACTTTTATGGCAAATAAAGGACAAACTTCCGGATGAAAATGACTGAATATGGGATTTATTGCGTCAACCATATTAAAATTATTTTATTTATTCATGGAATCAGTCATTGGCTTTATTATTATTCCACTTTTCACTTATGTAAGGGAAAAAACACAATTCACTTTCACTTATGCTGAAAAAAAACAGTACCTATAATGTATAATGGGGAAAGAAAGTCATTATTTTGTCCATTTGGAGAAACATTAAGTTGTACTAATTTGACAGACACAAGTGGGCCAATTGGTATATTGTGCAGAAACAATAAAAATACGTAAGTCCGAAATTTTCATTAAGGAATTCGCAAAATAACTGGGGTTCCAGAATCAAATTTATAATAATAATTTCCGTTGGTATCCGGTTCAATCATAAAAGCGGTTTGGATTTAAACGCTGCCTAGCAACAGTCAGTTGTTCATTCCGACGGCTTTTTTGTTGGGATATTGGCGCGAACAAGGCATTTGCGCGCGCAATCCAGAGAATATCGCGTGAAACATCGGCCGTTAGATTTGGCGCGGATTGCTGTTGCTACGCGCTCGTTGTTTGGTGACGCGTGCGCAATCAGATTCGCGGACAAAGGCTGGCGCTTCGGGTATTCAAAATGGCCGTTGTTTCAACTTGCGATGCAATTCATAATTACAATCAGATCTGTTATGGATCTAATTTACATATTGGTTTCTGTGGTTTTTTCACAGGATTCACTGTAGAATATCAAGGCATAATTAATGTTTACAAAACAGTTGTTATGCGGGAAGGATTTCGACAAAGAAAGGTCCCGCAAAGTGACCGGGATAGAAAAAAATTCCAGGCTCCACGTTGATGCGTCAGTTGTTATGCGGGGAGGATTTCGACAAACAAGGGTCCCGCAAAGCAACCGGGATAGAGAAAAAAAAATTCCAACCCCACGTTCGGGCGACAGTTGTTAGGGTGCCCCGATGTCGGCTTCTAAACCAACACCAGGCCCAACACGTCCCTGGCTAGCTCTCAGCGGGACAATGGTACTCTCTATTCAGGGGGTGAGCCGCTCAAAGCTATGGAATTTCTCTCTATCTTCCGGCGTCCCACGGGATCCACACTGGTCAACAATCCTCCCGCCGTAGCAGAATAATAACAAAGTTAAATCATTAAGACATGTATTGTAAACTCAAACACATACATAGGTTTCTACAGTACAATTCAATTACAAGAAATGCAAATTACACAAACCTAGCTAAAGTGTTTAACTCTCACTGTCTCTCTCTCAAAACGAAACTCTCCGAGTGGTGATTTTCGTGGGGGCCCTACATTTCACTGATTACGGACACATTTAAAGGAGGAAATCAAGTTACAGCTTACATGTAGGTTGGCAGGAACCTCGTCTCATGTGGCAGCTCCATCAGGCACTTTCGTAGTCTAAATAGACCGAACTATATGGCGCGGCAAAAGGCCGATTCTACTCAAAGGTATTTCAATAATACATCGCGGCCCATTGAATTGGTCCGCCGCCCGAGAGCGGGCCGCGTACGTGTGCTTCCCAAGGCTCTCGAATCTCGTCTGTGGAGTGGCCGCGGACTGCCGAGTGGCAGGGCAAGCGGGGAGAAGCAGGGTGAAACAGGAAACGGGGGGGAGAGAGGGGGGCGGCCGAGCTGTGGACTTGCTGCGTTCTGTGCTCTAGGTATCTGAATCCGCTACAGGGGCGTATCGTAACAACAAATATTAATACATTTTGGAATTACGCTAATTCCTTTCGGAAAAATAATTCTAACTTTTCTATTCTACCGAAAGCTCTCTCAACTTGCATAACATCCATACTTGTGACTTTTATCAAACAGCTGGATATCAGATCGAATTCTGGGCCAGATATGATTCCCTCAATATTACTTAAAAACTGTTTTCATGTTTTAGCTCTTCCTATTACTACATTTTCAATTTATCTTTATCCACGGGACGTTTTCCTGAAATTTTGAAAAATAGCATTATAACACCTATTTATAAAAAAGGAGATTAAAGTCAAATTGAAAATTATAGACCCATATGTATTATTTCATCACTTCCTAAACTTAAAAAAAGATTAAATTCAGTAAAATCATGCATCAAATTAAACCACTTATATCAACATTTCAACATGGTTTCATGCCAGGCAGATCAACGTCATCTAATTTATTGCTTCACGAAAATTTTATTTCTAATGCACTGTCCAAGGGTCATCAAATTGACACTATTTATACTGATTTTAGCAAAGCCTTTGATTCTGTTTCTCATCGCATTTTAATGGAAAAATTAGAACACTTGGGAATAAGGGGAACTTTCTCGAATGGCTTAGAACAGGGTTTCCCAAACTGTGTTCCGCAGAACACCAGGGTTCCGCCGAACCTGAATAGGGGTTCCGCGACAATTTGTTGGAAAAATTTCATTTAATATGCACATATTTCATATTGATATTTCAACACTATAATATAATATATTCATATTTCAACACTACTGAAATTATTCAAAAGAAATTATTATTTGTATACTTATTTCACAATAGTTCTTAGGTTTGGTACTAGACCCTTCCAGGTACAGAGACTAAGCTTTATGGAAGTTGAAAGGGACGTTTATGCTGTTATCGCAGTAAATCTTCATTTTACTTGCTACAAAACGAAATATTTTATAATTTACATTTATCTTTATTCTATTTACTTAGGAATTTACGTATATTTATTTTTTTCTTCTATATTTTTAATTTTTAATTCTTGCTTTAAAACTTACTACCAGATGAAATATTATATAATTCACATTTATCTTTATTCCATTTACTTAGGAATTTACATAACTTTATTTTTTTTCTTTTGCATTTTCAATTTTTAATTCTTGCTTTAAAACTTGCTACAAAATGAAATATTATATAATTTACATTCATCTTTATTCTATTTACGTAGAAATATGCGCAAATTTATTTTATTCTTTTGTGGTTTTAATTTTCTGTATGCTACAATACTTACTAATTTTAAATTGTGCTCTTGACTGTCTCTTCTTATGTGTTACAAACGGCATTCAAATTGAAATAAATATAATAATGACATATGTAAACCTACTTATCAATCATTATTCAAATAAATACTTAGGTTACTATACATTTGAGATTGCCAGCGTATACCGTCAACAATCAGAATTTCGTTAGTTCCAGTTTTTGAAGAATCATAACATGAAATAGTGCCTAAATCGAATCAAATTTGCTACTGGAGTGCAGTGTTTTTCTCGGGCTGTCACCCGGTATGTCTGTCTTCCGGTATTCGACCGAGATATGCTTATAAAGTGACTTTGGTAAATATTTACCTAACCGCCGCAAGCCGCTTCACTTTGAATAGGCATACATTTAAAGAATTCAGTCCGGATAGACGGAAAAAAATATGCATTAAAATTCGATTTTTAATCAATCAAAGTTAAAAACTTCCGTTGCGGCCATTTTTGTTTTGTATGGTTTGACATTTGCGAAGTTTTGTTTCAAACTAAATAAGCATGAATTACTTAATTTACCTAAACTAAGAACCTAACAACCTATTTTGTGAAGGTAAATAGTTGTTTCTTGTGTTAATTATTGAAATGAAGTGTGATTTCCATAATCCGTGCTTAAAAATGCGGCGGCTTACGGAACATTTAATGTGACTTTTTCCAAAAAAATTGACAGACAATCTACCTATGATTTTATCACCTAGAAATGTTTTGAGAATTCGTACTAAAAGTGGTCAACAAACTGAAATTTGGTGTGTATAATAAAACTCTGTGCAGAATTTATGTCATCGTGTGTCTGTTTTATCGATACTCGAACGAGGAGTGCCTCAAAAGTGATATCAAAACTAAAAGTCTAAACTTTAATTGTGTATAAGTGAACTAAAAGATAGTCTAAACTTTAATAAGTGAACTAAATAAAACAATAAACATCGGAAAAATAATAAATCTGGCAATAAGTGAATGCTTAACAAATTTGAATTGTGAATTAAATAATAATTTTAGTGTTTTATGTTAAAAACAACTGATATACACTCTAGTACATTTAGTTGACCGTTGTTTAATATTGACTTTAATCTCGCCGACACTCAACAGTGATTTGGGGTCGGAGTAAAGTGTTTGGCTCCCGTATCTTCGGAGAAGGCTTCGATCCTCGAACAAACCAATTTTTTATTTATTTTAATATTATATTTATAAACTACCTGTTCATAGATGGCGGTAAATGCGTACATACACTAAGCCAAAAAACATTTTAACCAGATACCCTACCAGTCAATAGATGGCAGTAAAGTAGTATGAAAATTAAATAAAACTGCAAACAGGCTTGATAATAGATGGTGGTAAATATACCAATTTAAAGAAATACTACTTACCGATATTCATTAACAGATGGCAGTAGGTATATAAAATATATAATTATTTATTTATTAAAATTATTGGAATTTGAAAAATGGAAAAGGGAAATAAAACACCCAGAGTAAAAAACTCAGACCCCTTTACGAAATCTTTTATGACCCCAAGATCCCAAACTGAACAAGAGGACGATAATTTATCGTCTGATTCGGAGAATAATAGAGATGATGAGGAAGCAAAGTCTAAAAGAGTAACGCACTTACTAACTCGAGAATCATAATTAATTCCATGAAGACAACCCTCTCAGAAAGTAAAGGAAAAATTTCCATGGGCCAAAAAGAAAAAATAAATGAAGGAATGGATAATTTATTTAACATTATAGCTCATTTAGTGGCAGAAAATAATGAAATGAAGGGCGAATTAAAAATTCTCCGGCCGCTCACAAAAATAGTTACCCAAAATTTAATGAAATGAAAAAAATAATGCAGGAAAACAAAACGCTTTTCAATAACATGAATACAAAAAATGAAGAAATTAAAAAAGACATAAGAAAAATAATAGTAAGTACCTGAAACTTACGCGGAAAAGGTAAAAAAACATGAGCCGATTGTAATCATAAAACCAAAAAAGAAAAATCAAGAAAATATTGAAACAAAAAACGAAATAAGCGTTGGAGTACCAAGGCCCGCTATCTGCGTCTTTCCAGTAAACGTTGAAGCCACCATGGACAGCGATGCCACAATAAAAATGGTCCAAGATGTCATTCGACCGTCCGAAATAGGCGTTCGGATCACGGGCATGCGCAAAATAAGGAACAAGGGCGTGTTGCTCAACACGGCAACTGCAGGTGAGCAGGAAAAATTATTAAATGCCACTTGTCTTAATAATTCGAGCATACTTAAGGCCCGGTTACCCACCAAACGACTTCCGAGACTGATATTTTTTAACTTGCCGAGGGCTTTAACTGATGCTGAATTTTTGAGGACCGCTCTAACAAGTATTCCCAATGTTCAAGACGTCGAGGGAACACTGGCAAGCTGCAAGCTTAGTCACTTGGCTGGCGCTCGTACAGGAGATACCTGCCATCGAATATATGAGGTACCTGCTGCTGTGCGCAAAACACTCGTGGAACAGGAGAAAGTGTTTGTCGATTGGACTGTGTGTCGCGTCCGAGACTTTTTTGGGCTTACCGTCTGCACTAAGTGCCATGTGATTGGACACTCCTTCAAATATTGCCGAGATGAAACTTGGTGTGGGCACTGTGGCCAAAAAAATCGCACCCGCGAATCCTGCCCAAATTCCGCTTCCGATCCAGTCTGCGCTACATGTACCAGATTTGGTAAGCCTGCTGCTCATTCCACTGGAGACAGGGACAACCGCCCGGCCTACCAAGCTGCACTGAAAAAGGATCTTGCAACAATCGATTATGGAGTGTAACATACGTGAGCATAAATGCCTCACCATCGAGGATTATAATCCCGTGATGAACTGTCTACGAATAATGTACTTGAACGCGAGAAGCATCCGTAATAAATTTGATGAGATCGAAGAAAAAGTTAGAAGTTCGCTGTATATTGTGCACGTCCTCGTCATCACTGAAACGTGGCTTAATGTTGGAGAGGAAAATTTTTACTCCTTGAGTGGTTACAAAAGTGTTTTTGCCTCTCGCCCCAACGAAAGAGGAGGCGGCGTAGCAATATATGTGATTGATACTATGAAGTGTGCAATTATTGAAAAATTTTCAAATGAAAATTCCTTTTTAGGTATAAGTCTTTGTAGCAGAGATAGGAAACCAGTCAACATTTATGCTATCTATCGAAAACCTAACACAAACATGCAGGATTTTTTAATACACCTAGAAAACATACTGAACGAAAGTAGACAAGATACATTAATATTCGGAGACTTTAACATTGACGTATGCATATCCACAGACTTTTCATTAAATTTTTGCAACATCTTAGAATCTTACAATTTTTCAATACACAACAAAACATTTCCCATGAGAGTCACTGATACAAGCAGCACCATTATAGATCACTTCATATCAAATAGGCAAAACATTCAGACTACTATATCGAATATAGATGATCCACTTAGTGACCATAACATACTTATTGTTGACTATAAGAACAACTTAAAAAAATGTTTTTATAATAGAACCAAATCCCGGATTACGAGACCTATCATCAATAGTATGTCAGTGAAATCCTATCTTCTTGATAACAATTTCACGATCGACTTAAGCAACTCAGAAGACCCTTTTAAAAGTTTCAATTATCACATTAAAAAGGCAATAGAATCAGGTACAACCAAACCAAAAACAAGATTAGGAAGTCGGGAACAACTGAATACTCCATGGTTTGATTCCAAATTAAATTCCTTAATCAAAGAACGAAACCAGATTCCCAAACAGTGGAAACAAGACCCTGGTAATATTACTCTTGTAAAACTTAAAAAGAGATTGAGAAATACCATTACTAATTATAGGCGAAGTCTAAAACACAATTATTATGCGAAAAGCTTTCAACAAAACCAAAATAACCCTACTAAAACTTGGAAAATAAACTCTATTCTGTCAAACCGAGCACATAAACCAACCAACGAAATAGAATCCCTCATCGTAAATGACTGCGAAATTAAGGATCCGGATCAAATAGCATCAGCATTTAATGAGTTTTTCCTCTCGATAGGAGAAAAGTTAGCAGCTACCATTCCGTCATTCCCGGACGACTGCAATACCGTCCTTGTGGAACCGAAGGCTTGCCAATCCTTATACATGGCTAGGACAAACAAAGATGAGGTATTGAAGATCATCTCTAAAACAAAGCTGAAAGCAGCACCGGGACTCGATGGAGTAACACCATCAGTTCTTAAGGCTTGTAAATAAGAACTAGCGGGTCACCTAGCAGAACTTTTTAATTGGTCACTGTCCTCGGGAAAGTTTCCAAATGAATTAAAGCTTGCAAAAATAATACCTATACACAAAGGAGACTGTAAAACATGTATTTCTAACTACCGTCCTATATCACTTCTATCGGTATTTTCAAAAGTATTTGAGACCATAATCAAAGATAGACTCCTAAAATACATATCTGCGAATAATATACTTACACCGCAACAATATGGCTTTCGGAAAAATTCTAGTACTCAATATGCCGCCTTTGATTTTATCGCTACCATTCAACAGTATATATACCAGGGTGAATATGTGGCAGCCATATTTATAGATCTCATGAAATAAATCATGAAATACTCTTAAAGAAATTGGAATATTTGGGAATTGTTGGGAAGCCCCTAAATCTCCTCCGAAGCTACTTAGATGATAGATTTTGTCTTGTTGAAGTCAAAGGGGTCTCGAGTGGCTTAGGTAGAATCACACGTGGAGTGCCACAGGGATCAATTCTTGGCCCTCTGCTTTTCTTGCTATATGTCAATGACATAACTAAATGTGGTATCTCTGAAAAACTCCAACTTTATGCGGATGATACTGTAATCTACTATCACAGTAAAAGCCTGAGTGACCTCGAGTCTCTAATGAATGTAGATGTCTCAATTTTAGCTAATTGGCTCCGTATTAATAAATTAATATTTAACTACTAGAAAAAAGAATAAAAAGAAACCAAAACACATTCATCGCATTCATAGACCTGGAAAAGGCTTTCGACAAAGTAGAATGGAAAAGACTCTTCGAGATTCTGAAGAGAATTGATATCAAATATAGAGATAGACGAATAATCCAGGCGCTATACAATAATGAGGCCGCTATAATTAGATGTGACAATGATACAAAAGAAGCCAGTATAAGACAAGGGGTGAGACAGGGATGCTCTCTGTCACCTGTTCTTTTTAACGTTTATATTCAGAGTGCGATTGACGACTTGAGAGAGAGAATGAGTCACAGAAAAGGTGTAAAGATACACGGGCAAAAGGTGGATATGATAAGGTTTGCTGACGATATTGCTTTGGTTGCTGAAAGCGAAGAAGAACTGCAAGAGGCCTTAACAACCATGCAAAGCATTCTTCAAAACAACTACAACATGAAGATAAATAAAGACAAAACAAAGCTGCTGACTGTAGGCCGAACGCAACACCAGATGAGAGTAGAGATGGCAGGAGTTCCACTAAAGAACACCAAGGATTTTGTCTACCTCGGGAGCAAAATAACATGGGACGGTCGGTCTAAGAGCGAGGTCGACAGCCGTATACACCAGGCTAGGCTTGCATTCAATAAAAGGTCGAAAGTAATTGAATCAAATAATATAGACCTAAAACTGCGAATACTCCTCATCAAGACCTATGTGTGGAGTATCTTGATGTACGGCTGCGAAACATGGTGCCTATCCGAAAGAGATAAACGGAGACTAGAGGCTTTTGAGATGCGGTCCTATAGAAGATTATTAGGAATTTCCTGGAGAGACCACATTACAAATGAGGAGGTTCTCCAAAGTATCGAAGGAGGAAGGCACCTGCTCAGGACCTTGTCCGAAAGGCGTGCAAGATGGATCGGACATGTTATACGACAAGAAGGTCTCTTGCATACCATAATGGAGGGTATGACCGAGGGGACAAACTCCAGGGGACGCCCACGCCGAGAGTACCTGGACGACCTGCTGATGGACGTGCGCTGCTCATCATATGCAGAATTCAAAAGAGCCGCACAAGACAGGGAAGAATGGAAAAGAAAATTAAAGGAAATTGCTGCAAACCAATCCCAGGATTGAAACCAGAGAGAGATAAAAAAACGCACTGTCTAACTTTCGGTAATAAGGATTATGTGTCCATGAATATTTCACTTGGAACTGATAAACTCCAAAATATGGAAGTTACGAAATATTTAGGGCTATTGATAGACTCTAAACTTACGTGGAATTCCCATGTTGAGCATGTGCAATCAAAAAATTCCCCAATTACCGGTGTACTATACCGACTCCAAGGTCTTCTCTCCATATCTCTACTACGGGCCACTTACTATGCGATGATTCACTCCCATCTGAGTTATTTAGTTAGTATCTGGGGCACTATTACTAAAAAACAAATATCAGAAATACAGGTGATTCAAAATCGAGCTATAAGGAATATCTACCATCTACCGTGGGATACACATATCAAACATATATATTCAAAGACAAACATACTTCCTTTTACGATTCTACCTAAATACAATATCACTAGTGCAATATTACAAATCATACATAGATCCTCACACACTAAAATCAGACCAGCCTTTAATTCAGACATACACCAGCACAAAACACGATCCCAAAATCAAATACACTTAGCATCATCTACCCACACAACTAAATTTGGTATTAACTCATTACAATATATCGCATATAGACAATACAATGCATTACCCAATGAAATAAAGCAATCAGTAGCTAACAAAAAAATATTAGTTAAAACACTTAAAGAATATTTCCTGAAAATGTTTTTAAACCAGTGAATATTGGCTCGCCTTCATACGTTTGTTTTTTATGTTTTATGTGTATGGATGTCTCTCAGTATTTCTAAAATCTCTATTCTTGACAATGCATTTTTTATTTTTTTATTTATTTTTTTTTTTTCCTTTTCGATATATTGTATTTTTTAAATGTGTACTATCTGTGTAAAATGTACTTATATCAATCTGCCCTTCCCGTAATGAGTTTTCTTCTCAACTCATTGGGAATAATGTGTTACTAACCATGTTTTTGTAATACATTATAATTAAATAAATCATCAATAGTAATATTTACAACTAAAGCCCTCGTTAAAATGGCTAACTGTATCAAAGGCTTTTTGAAGGTCAACCAGTATAGATAAAATATAATTTCCACCATCAATACAACTCCTAAGTTTACTGAGTAAATCGTTTATTGCCGCAAGTGTGTTTGATTTTTTCCTAAAGCCATACCAACGATTTTTTAACAGAAAATAGTTTAATCTTTCGTAGATTACACGTTAAATTTTTTTTGATAAGATTGAGATGGGTCTGTAGTTTGAGGTATTTGTTTTGGACCCACCTTTGTGAATTGGTATCACCTTGGCAATTTTACAGCTGTCTGGAAAGGTTCCCTCTTTAAAACATTGGTTAATCAATTTTGATAATATAGGAACCAATTCCGTTGAGAGACTTAGCACTGTCTTGTATTTGAATTTATCGTAACCGGCGCTCGCATTTGATTTCAATGATTTTAATATTTTGCTTATTTCTAATTCTGTTGTTGGTTGAAGACATAAAGATTCTATACTATCATGTGCTAATGTTATTTCATTGGGCGGTTTGTGTACGACTTTGTTACGTATATTATTAGCTAAGGAGGAGCCAATGTTGCAAAAGAAATTGTTAAAGTGGTCGCCTTTTATAATCAAAGGTGGTCGCATATCTCTACATTGTTAGTGACTATTTCATCATTAATTATTAATTTAGTACAAAAATTATTCAAAGTATTAGACCGATTTTTAAGAATATTATTCATTAACTTCAAAGTTTTTTTACTATTTTCACATTTTTTAAAAAGATCATTGTAGTGTCTTTGTTTTAAGTTTCGTTTTTTTGTAGTGATGTTATTTCTTACTTTTAGGAATTCTGCTTTCAATAATGTGTTATTGGGTTGTCTTTTCAATTTCAGATGCAATTTATTTCTTTTGTTGATCAATTTTATAAGGTTTTTGTTTATCCAGTCTGGGTTATTTATATTTTTTGTTTTAATTTTAGTGGTGCTATTAGAATTAATTTTATTTGTTAGGTAGTTTACAAGATTATCATAATTTAATACCGAGTCATTATTCATATTAAGATTAAAAGGATTCATCGTTGGCATGAAAATATTTACAAAAAATTCACCTTTTTACCAAGTTGGTTGCTCATCATTAACACAGTGATGAGCAACCAGTGGTCCGCAAGCCCATTTACTACTTTCCGGATGACTACAAAAAATATCAAAAAAGCATTAAAAATATTCAAAGGCTTCTGTTGTGTTTTTTTATTTATTTATAGATATACATATATATTACAATACATTACAAAATGATACTTTGTCTGTTCAACTGGGAAGGATACCCGTTTCAGGACAGCCAAATTGTATATTTAGTTTATAATATTTTTAACAAGGGAATGGTTTCTTTCAAGATATCATAGGAATGAGCCTCTTTCAAGACAACTTTTGAGAACATTAAAATTTGTTTTCTGAACGAAGCGATGGTTTCTATGTCTTTGAAAGAATCGCAAAGATGTTTTTTTTTTCAATGTCATTTTGAAGAACATTAATACTTGCATTCAAAGTGAATGAGTGATTTCTTTAGTGAGATAAGAAGTAGGAGATTCTTTCCAGGTAATTTTAGAGAACATTTACAATTATATAATTAGGATTTACATATATGACATAAATTCCCAGTGTAATAATAAAGTACTACAATTTATAGATAACAAATATTATAATCAATAATTATCAGCCTGAAACACTCATCAACATTGAAAAAATCTTCTGAGAAAAGATACTGGCCGCCAACGGGAATTGAACCCGTGTCCCTCTGATTGCCGGTCAGGAGCTCTGACCACTGAGCTATGGCGGCTTATCTAATATCCGCCAAATAATTCAATATATACTAGTGTTTCATTCGACAATTACTTATTATTACATTTTTCCAACTGAAGCTCTTTATAGTAGGGGAGGAAATAACGCTAAATGGGTAGTTACTCGAGCGTTGTGGGGACCTATTGGATTGCAAAGATTAGATGACAAAAAGAAAAAAAGTTTATATGATGTATGCCCTTTCAGTAGTGGGGGGAGCGAGTATAAATTTTCAAAAATGTAAAAAAAAATCGTCACAATGACTTACTCGAGCGCGTCAGATATTAATATCGTGTACGCCCTACGTGTTTCTGGTAACGGAAAGATATTAATCTGACGAGTTGAGTGGTGGGGGTGGCCATATGAAGAGGTAGAAAATTGAAAAAAAAATGGATTTGACGATTTGGACGTAACCTAAACTCGTGGCAGAATTTTTAAAATGTAAAAAAAAATCGTGACCTTGACATACTCGAGGGCGTCAGATTTTTATACAGACGGTTCAGTTTGATGTCCTTGTTGTGCTGACCTATAATCTGACAATTACGTGGAGGGGTTTTCTTAATCTGACAGTTTTAAGTTTTATTTTATTTTTTATTACTGAATAGAATTAAAATGAACAAAAATAATATATACCTATTATAATGATAAAAAGAAAATCGCTTAAGTAAACTTCTTAAAAATTTCACTTATTAAATTTCTTTACACAATGAATAAACCAAAGCGTTGTACACGAACGCGCGACCTAAGGGCCTCCGGCTCTGCGACAGAATATAAAACAAGTAAGCGCCTATCAACGTACGACTCGACCATAGACATATTAATATCACTAGACCTGCCCTAAGTGATAAAAGCGGTCTGCCTATATATAAAGAGGAAAGATTTGATTGATTGTTTGCATTGAATAGGCTCCGAAACGATTTGAAAAATTCTTTCTCTGTTAGGAAGCTACCAAGGGCGGCTGGTTGCACAGTGCGTTCGTGTGCAGCACTGGTAAATTATATCGCCTAAAATTACTTTATAATATCTTACTCAAAAATATAAAATCCATGAATCGCATTAAAAACATCACCTACCAATATAATGCCTAATATAGTAAGAATCAGGGAGAGCGGATTCTCTAAGTTCCGCGCGAAGCTGCCTTGTTCCCTGCGTGCAGGCCGATTGCACGCGGAACGAATTATGTTTTTGTACCGAATATCCCAAACATCGCCAGCGCGCAACATCAGCAATATGTATGAAAAATTAAGCTATATTCGTGCGCCACCGGGCGGCCTTTATCATATAAACTGAAATTTGGATTTGCGGCAAAAATACTTAACCAAACTGAAAAATTCTTTTTTTAATCAAAAGGTAAGTCAATATCTAAATTTAACATATATTTGCTTTTTTATTGATTTGTGTTTTAAATTATAAAACGCAGATCATTAAGGGATTTAATTTTTTATAGGTAACTTTGACAATTTTGCCCACGTACTGTTTATACATTGTATATAAATACTATTTGTATACTGTTTATAATGAAATATAAAACTAACTAACTAACCATCACGCCGTTTCCCCGCAGAGGTAGGCAGAGAGGACGGACCGCCAAACAACTCGGTCTTGGCACATACTCTTTGTCTCACTCACATTCATACATCGTCTCATACATTCTCTACTATTATTCTGACTTTTGACACGACCCGACTCAAGTATCTGATTCACTTGATCGTACCATCTCTTCCTCGGGCGTCCCCGACTTACTTATGAAATATAAATTAAAATAAATTAAACATTGTAAAAAAAAAATAGTTTTTTGGGTTGAAATTCAAGATTTATTTACGAAAATTTTGTGTTGTTTCTATTTTCTCAGTACAGAAAAAATATCTGTACAAAAAATTCTGTTTTTTTATTTAAAAGCGATATGTAGAAGTTTTCGCCCTTTGAAAACAGCTTAGAATAGACCTTTTCTCCAAAAAAGATAAGTGGAATCATTTTTACCTATTGTTGCTTAGTAGGCCTTATATCATTGGTACGGATTATCAGTGAACCACCACATTTTCAGGGCAGCGGCCGCCACTGGAAGCTACACTATCCCCGTGTGACAAGGGCTTTATTATATTTTCAAAAAATTAGGTCTCCTTACTAAAACTCCAATAATGTTACCCAAGGTGTAAAAAAATTACCTAAAATATTCTTTACATCGCGTGCGCTGCGAAAACTGTTGATGATAGAATTAAATATTGTACTACGACTTTGCAGAACACATCATTATTTACAAGAAGTGTCGTGACAGCATATGTCTAACTATTATAGTTATGCCACAATAAGTGTTATTTTATTTTTAAAATTTAATTAAAATGTTCGCCGCTTGAGTCGTAGTAATTTTTCAAATCGGTTCAGTAGTTTCGGAGCCTATTCAATGCAAACGAACAAACAAACGATCAAATCTTTCCTCTTTAAATATAGGCAGACCACTTTTATCACTTAGGGCAGGTCTAGTAATATACCTATGTCTATGGAGTCGACAGTTAGTAGGCAGTTCTCAGTGCCGTCAGCCGCTGTATGCTCCACACTCAGTGATGATTTTAGCTTCTTCGGCATGTTGAAATCGTCAGATTATATTATTTCTGTGATCCTTACATTATTTCCTTCAAAATAAAAAAAAAATGAACCCCGCTCCAGTAAATCCACGTGACGTTTTTTTTTTGCAATTTTATGACTCGCTAATTTTCTTACGTCACGTTCAAATCGTCAGATTACTGAAATGTAAACTTTTCTGCATGTAATTAACTCACAATACCTTAATCTGACACGCTCGAGTAACTACGGGGATCGATTTTTTTTTACTAATCTGATCGGTTGCCCTAGCCGCACCCACCAATATTATTGGTTCATAAATGGTGGTAGTCCATAACAGGGTCGAGAGGTATCTCCCCTTAGTTAATCTGACGCGCTTGAGTAAATCCCAAAATCCCTGCTTCGCCTCCCCTACTATTAGCTCAGTGGTCAGAGCTCCTGACCGGCAATCAGAGGGACACGGGTTCAATTCCCGTTGGCGGCCAGTATCTTTTCTCGGAAGATTTTTTCAATGTTGATGAGTGTTTCAGGCTGATAATTATTGATTATAATATTTGTTATCTACCCTTTGTGCTATGCATAAAAATCTTGTTTAAACATTAGTTTATCAATTAAAAATAATAATTACTACAATTTTTTGAAAATCTTAAGTAGTAGAATTTACACATTTATAAACCCAATATATGACAAATGATTTTTTTAATTTTTTTATATGTAACTTTTTTATATACATAAGTGACATTATTTGTTCTATTTTTTTTTAAGAGAAAAAAAAGAGAAAGAAAAATAAAGTTACGATGGAAATAGAAGCATATAAATGAAGTAAAAATATGAGCAAAAAAAAATTAAAGTACAGTGAGATATGTACTATCAAATAGTTACGATAAGAAAGAATACATACATAATATTTATAAAAATATATACAACAAAAAATTAAAATAAGGTGATCATATGTTTGCAAAATTGCAATAATAACCTCTAATAACACCTTAGTATGTTTCACAGTGCCAAACCGCCGCAGCACGCTGTATCGATGGTACGAGTACCTTCAAGGGCGGATCCAGGATTTTTTTCTGGGGGGGGCACAAGGGGCGGAGGGGGGGTGCCCCTCAAGAGCATAATTGCCCCCCCCCCCCCAGATCGGACCAATTTTTCATCAAGTCGAAATTTGTGTTTGTCAACTTTAATGGGGGGGGGGGGGGGGCTTTTCCGACCGCGCTTTCCCCCGACCGTACCGCTCTCACAAACGCTGATTATCATTTTTCATTTGCAAGTGCATGAATGGGATGCAACGAACAAAATTCGCAATTCCAGCCAGAAATAGACAAGAGTTTTATTTTTCCTAAATGAATATCCGAGCTCCAAACCTTCCCAAGATGAACAGGCAGAAGAAATCGCAAAAAAAAGTGACATCTAGCGATTCAGAAGAGGATAATCACAATTCTAATAAGACGGCCAAATCTACGGGAAAAAATGCACCGGAATTAGACGATATTTATATGGAAAAAAATATCCTTCTCATCGCCAAAAATATGGAAAATATTAAAAAAGAAATTATATCCAAAATGGAAAAAATCACAGCTGAAACCCAAAAAAGCATAGAATTCATAAGCAATCAATATGACGAACTAATAAAAAAGATAGACCTAACTCTTATTCAAAATAAAAAAAATCGAAGAGGAAATAGCAATCATTAAAAAGGATCAACAAGACAAAAATACCACTATAAAACATCTGGAAATAAAACTATCTGAAATTGAAACAAAATTCCGCTCAAATTACTTGGAAATAGCCGGCATCAAACATTCAAGTGGCGAAGAGGCGGCCGAAATAGTTATAAGAGTTGCTGCAGCGGCTGGCGTGGAAATAACATATAATGAAATAACTGAAGTTAAAAGAATTCCGGACCGATGTTCTGATGCCCCCCCCCCCAAACTGTTGGTTCATTTCAAGAACAAAACTGCACGTGACAACCTCATCGCTGCAAAAAGAAACCTAAACTACGCTTCCATCAAAGGACTTACAGATGACAAGATATACATTGGAGAAGAACTCACCCCATATCACAAAGAACTTTTATGGTATACAAAAAAATTTGCCAAAGAAAAAAATTATGCCAATGTCTGGTACAAAGAAGGGAGAATCATGACGAGGCGCATCACGAACGATAAAATTATTTATATTAAACATGTAGATGATTTTTAAAAAATTACCTAAAATATCGGTTAATTACCCATACACATTTCAACACAATCTACACATCATACAAAAATGGATACTACTATCATAACATCTAACAAAACAAACTTATCAATATACCATCAAAATATTAGATCTATAAACAAAAACTTTGACCAATTCCTCATCGAACTCGACCTTACTAAAATCAAATATGACATAATTATCCTGACAGAATGTTGGCTAACACCTTACTATACTCCTAAAAACATCCCCAATTATACCCACCATCAAACCTCAAATCACTACAGACAAAACGATGGCATAGTAGCAAATACATTAAACAACACTCTTAACTCATTTAATGTCAAAGAAATTTATATTACTAACTCAAACTGTCTTCAAATAACGTACAACGTCAACACATGTATCATTGCACTTTACCGCTCTCCTTCTAAACCTAACATCTCCTCACTTTTGCACGACATAAACTGCTATCTCACGGAGATCCGTGAAATAACAAAATAAAGAACGTAATTTTAATGGGGGATCTTAACATTAACATTTTAAAAAACAACGAACATCCCCAGTGCCAAGACTATCTAAACACACTAATGTTCCACGGAATGGAAAGCACAATCAATTCAGCAACACGATGTACACCAAACTCCTCCTGCATCGACCATATTATGGTTAAATCAAACAACCAATACAACTCCGAAATCCACATATCATCAATTACAGATCACTACGCCACCTCTTTCACAATGAGTTCCAAACACAACGTACAAAGCAAACCTTCAACTAAAATAACGAAGAAAACAATTAACTATGACAATCTTAACAAAACGATTAACTCCAAATCGTGGGACACACTCTATAACAAAACTAATATAGAGGAGGCCTGGAACTACTTCTCTACCTACCTACAAGACATCCTTGTCCAAAACACCAAAATCACCACAAACACCATTCCTAAAGCGATCAAACCTCTCAAACCTTGGATAAACCATACTATAATCAACTGCATTCGGAAACGCAATTCCATGCATACAAAATGTGCCACAAACCCATATGATATCACACTCCATAATTTCTACAAAAGATACCGTAATATCTGCACAAAAGTCATTAGGAAAGCCAAAAATCTATATTACAACAAAAAAATTTCCGAATGCAACAATGACCCTAAAAAAATATGGAAAGTCCTCAAGGAAGCTAGGTACCAATTCAAATAAAGCCACCGACACCTTAAACTCTCTCAATATCAAAGATATCACTGTAGACTTCGCATCGAACCCCAACACAATTCGTCGCTTTAGTTCGTATTACTCCAACAGACCAAAACGTAAATCGTGAGAAACAGCGCTTTAAAGTTTTTTTTACGAAAAAGGCATATAAAATTAAATTAGCTAAATTGTAAGTCTACTAAAATGTGTTAAAGTATTACAAATTGTTTTTTTTAAGTACAATATGTTCTAAATGTATAAAATTACGCAGAAAACACGTTTTTAATTTGGATGTTGGCCAAAGTGACGAATTCTTGTTTGCGAAAGTTGGATATTGGACAAAGGACACTGGATGTTAGACAAGAGCGCGTACTCTTGCGTGAAGTTACTTTATCTAACGTGCTTGGTATTACAGGGAGATCGGAAAGCATTTCAATTAATTGAACTTTAATACTTATGGATGTATGTGTCCTATGTTTTCGCGGTGAGACCTAAATATTCGGATGTGATTTTTAAATAGTTTCTTAGAGCATTCGACAATTTTTTAGAAATACCTAATATGTTATTTGTTTGGGAACCAAATTTCAAGAGTAAGTTTTTGTTAAATAATAACATCGTTAAATCATCAATGAAAACGTATGTTTTCAGACAATCATACTTATTAAATAATGTTTCAGGTGGCAATATGCTCATCGATTAATTTATTGCATGTTTGATTGTTGATTGACGAGCAGCACAGTAAATGCAATCGTTCATGAATCAAGTCATCAACCGTTAGTTATAAGAAAGGTCCTACGTTTATTCATCGTTATTATTTGAGTGGCGGGTATGGGTGCCACCGCACCGGGAACCATTTATTGGATAACCAACACCTCTGCCATAGGTCACCCCAAGTGGTTCGCTACGTTTGGTGACTTAGTGAGTTTTGTCCGGATCTTGGCGGTGGATGCGTCTGCCCACTAACTGCATGGCAGGCCGGATCGGGAAAGACTGGTTGAGGAAGCTCTGTAGACCTCTCCAGCAGGACTCTCGGAACATTGCATTACCCGCAGTGGGGAGGGATGGATTCTTACGTCCGTCATTCCTTGACACACTGACCCCCAGATTTTTCTTCCCACAACTTTCTTCTACCTCCTTCCCAAAAATAACATAGGCCCTGAGGAGAATTATTTTCCTCAGGGCCTCTTGTGTGGAGCTATGGTAAGAAAAAAAGGTATCTCTAAGTGATTCGCTACGTTTGGTGACTTAGCAGAGGTTCCCGGGTTCATGGGGTGAGCTTTGTCCAGGTCTTGGCGGCAGATGAGTCTGCTCACCTGCTGCGTGCGGGCCGGATCAAGAGAGACTGCGTGAAGGAGTCCTTTGAACCTTTCCAGCCGGACTCTCACGACCCCATTGCCTTGCACCGCAGTTTGAAGGATGGTTTCTTAAGCCTGTCACTCCTATACACACAAACCCCCAGATTCCTACCCACCCCTTATTCCTTTTTCCATCCCAGGACTTCCTATTCTTCCTTTCTTCAAAAATACCCTCCACACAGCATACCCTAAGATGACTTAGGCCCTGAGGGAAATTATTTTCCTCAGGGCCTCCTGTGTGGAGCTAATGTAAAAAATATGTATATTGTAAAGCGTTTTTGCACTAAAACAATGCTATTCAAATTATCCACATATAATTTTTATCATATATCGGCGTATAAATCCGAGCTTTAGTATGATCCGACCCGAAAGGTTGGATTGATTTACGTGATTTTATTTTTATGTTAATACAACTGCTCCCAACCGCCTGGACCCAGGCAGGCTATGGCATACCCCATTTTGTGAGGCTGGATTTAGTGGGAAGAGGAAGCAGTTATGAAGGTTAGTAATTACCTGGCTATTCAAATCTAGTCACCAACCACGTCTAAAGCCATTCTAAGCAATGCTTCAATTCGAAATGGCGGTCTTACATCAGGGTGATACTGAGAGTATCTTCCACTCTGGAACGTGCCGCAAATACACCATATATATATATATATATATATATATATATATATATATATTTATGATATATATTTTTGTATTGATTTGTGTTATTTCACTATTTAAACAAAAAGAAAAAAAACACATATACCTACATATTATACTTTTTTTAATGATTCAGTTGTGAAATATATATATTTTTTTAGATTAGCTCCACACAGGCGGCCCAGAGGATAATAATTACTCTTTGGAGGGTCTTTTTAAGGAAGGTAAGGACTGGAACGTTTGGGAAGAAAAAGGGTATGAGGGGTGGATAAGAATCTGGAATCTGGAGGTCAGTGTGTCCGGGAGTGACGGATATACGAATCCATCCCTCCAATCGCGGTGCAAGGCGAGAGTCGGGAGATTCCGGCTGGAAAGGTCAAAAGGCCTCCCTTAACCAGTCTCTCTCTCGCCACGCAGCAGGTGGGCAGTCGTATCAGACGTCAAGACCTGTACGAACTTCATCCCATGAACTCGGGCACCCTTGCTAAGTCACCAAACGTAGCGAACCACTTGGAGTGACCTATGGCAGAGATGTTGGTTAACCAATAAATGGTTCCCGGGATGGTAGTACCCATACCCGCCCCCCCCCCCCCAAATTATACAAATCTACCAAAATAAAAATTACTTGTGCACGCTGGGTTTGAAACTAACGACATCCGGATCGCTAGTTGAGAGCCTTACCCCTCGACCACAGGAGGCCGTCATGACGTGATAACAGAAGTGTAGTATCCAACATTTTAAAATAAAAAGATAACTCAAAGGATTTTGAAACACAATAGATAAATACAAGTTCTTTAGAAATATTTAAAACAATGTACGACGACTTCTTTTTAAAAATGATCCTATGTTCGAACACATGGGACGCGATTTACGTCTATTACACAATATAGACTTGTAAAAAAAGAGGTCATAAAATATTCCTAACCACTAACCACATTTAGCTTCATAACAAATGTGTTCCGATATTTGAAGTACCACCTAGTTGGGCCAAATTATTAGAAGGGTTACAAAAGCGGCTGGAATAAAGGGACTGGGAATGGATCTAGGTAAAAAAGTCAAATGAAAGGGGTTCCTAATCATTAAAAATGTGCGAATAGTAATAAAGTTTTTATTGACATTCTGAATTCATTGCTCTGAACCAAATAAAACTCGAATAGGTAAGAAATAAACAAAAAAATAAGAAATATTAGCAACTCAATGTATAAAATAATAGATATGCTTTCATTGTCATTCAGTGTACAATTCTTTCAATTTCTAATTTCAGTAATAAGATATTTATAGGTATACAAATACAACTGATCTTAGGCACTAAATATACCAAAAATGTTTTCATTGTTACACGAAGATTTGGTTGATTAAAATAAGATACTGAATGTACCAAAAACAAAAACTTCTTCATTTCCTTATTCTAATACCTAATAAACATGTTTTAAATATCTCAGGTAGAATTCTGACACAAATGTTTGTTAGATAAACACATAAATATTAGGTACTAAATGCACCTTTATTTTAATACTCCTTTATTTTAATGAAAAATTAATTTACTTATAATACTTCTTTTGAGGGCAAATTCACTTTTTTGAGACATTTCAATTAAATGAAAACATATCACTTTGTATGCACCACGTATTTATAAATATTATCAACATGTTTCAACCAATGGTTTCTTCGTCAGGATAAAATGAAATTTTAATTTAATAAAATTAATTAAATCTTGCTGATTTCAAGTAATTAATTTCAGCTTCGCGAACTGTAACGGAATTAGGTTTTTTCAATTTTTCCTATAATATTTCACTATCACATTTTAGAAATTAGCATGTCTTATACTACGTATGTATAATATATTCGTATTATATATTCTTATATTACGTAAGCATAATATATTCGTTACAGAGTGGTTATAATAACATTGGGTATTTCGATTATATATTATGTGTACAATTATGTATACCTACATATATTATGTATAGATAATTGTATACATAATACATTACATATAGTGAAATATTACAGGAAAAATTGAAAAAACCTAATTTCATTACAGTGTATACATAATATATTATATAATAATAATATAATATATTGTATAATGTTATTATAACCACCCTGTAACGAACGGCCAGTTGAAACAATTTGCTGAGAAAATAATGAAAAATTAATTACCTGCTATATTTTTCTTGGAAATTTTTATCCTTTTCTACAGTGTACATCATAAGGCACTTTGTGTGGAGAAATCTCCCAGAAAACCACTAAAATAACTTTGTAAATAGCAAAATCACAAGTAAAGATGTTTACTGCCGTGGGGCTAATGACCAAATATTTGAAATGAGAGCGGTCACGTGGTTCTCAGCTGCGACGCTATTGGCTCTTTGGTCTGTAAGAGAGATACGCCCGGAACCGAGAGTTCAAATTTCACACGTAGGCTAAGATACAGCTTGGATGTTGGAGAAATTTGTATGAAATTTAATTAAACGGCCGGTTTGAAAACGGGGGGTCTTTTTGGCCAACGTGTGGATGTTGGAGGAATACGCTCGAAATGTTGTTTCATTTTAGAGGATGTAAGACAAACTGCGTTTTGAAAACCCCTTACATAATTTTTTTAAATTTTTTTTTTCACTTGCATTGTAAACATAAAGACTTTCTGAGAACTACTGCATACTTAACTCAATTTCGCTAAAAATGGTCTGTTGGAGTAAAACGAACTAAAGCGACGAATTGTCAATTACATAAACCATTACTTTACAAACATAGGTCCGGAACTAGCAAAAAAAAATCCAAATAAATAACAATGCGCTTGGTCCAAGTGACCACGCGACCAATAATGATTTCCCAACCCGCTGTGTTCTTAAAACGATCACAGAGAAGGAAGTTTCTATAGTAATAAACTCGCTCAAAAACTCTTCATCAACCAACATTGATGAAATAACCAACAATGTTCTTAAAAAAATTGCCCCTTGGTATACTTCAACCATTAACGCATCTACTTAATATTAGCATCCGCCAAGGGCTATTTCCCACCATTCTAAAACAAGGTCTCGTTATCCCTATTTTTAAAACTGGCTCCAAACTTGATATTAGTAATTATCGTCCTATTACGTTGCTAAATTCCCTCTCAAAAGTATTCGAAAAGATCGTCAATAATAGTCTCATGGAATATCTCGAAACCAATAACTTAATATCGCCGCGGCAATTTGGATTCAGAAAACATAAAAGCACCAACGATGCTATAGCCACAGTCACTGACCATATTTCTGGCCACCTGGATAAGGGCTTGAAATGTCTATCGGTATTTCTCGACCTATGTAAAGCATTTGATACGATCTCACACAGCAAATTAAAACGCAAAATGTTTAATATTAGGTATTAGGAACAAAGAATTGGGCCTCCTCTCCAGCTTCTTATCTGACAGATCCCAATGCGTTAAACTTAGTACCACAAAGAGCCAGAATTCGCCCATTAGTTACGGGGTCCCTCAAGGCAGTGTTATAGGTCCAACCCTCTTTCTAATATATATTAACGAGTTATGCAACCTAGATATCGATGCCACTATTATCAGTTTCGCCGATGACACTGTCCTACTCTTCCAAGCAAAAGATTGGCTTACCGCTTATTCCAAAGCGGAGGAAGGAATTTAACAGGTAAAATATTGGCTTGACTCGAACATAATAACTCTAAATGTACAGAAAACAAAATACTTACTATCTAGTCTCACCAATAACCCAAAATCAAACCTACCCCCGCCATTAAAAATACACGTATGTAAAAATTCATCTCTAAACCGGAACTGTGACTGCCCTTGCCTAGAGCAAGTAAACATTATCAAATATTTATGAGTAAGCTTCGATACACACCTAAATTGGAAGCAACATATACATAATACTACAAACAAAATCCGCAAATCTATATACTTTTTCAAACAAACACGCAATTTCCTTAACCTTAAACTTTTAAAAACAGTATATTACTCACTGTGCCAATCTCACATCGAATACGGAGTTATGCGTATTAATTACCTGGGGTAATGCTTATTGCATTGCCCTTGATCCCATCATGAAAGCGCTAAAACTAATCATAAAAATAATTCTTAAAATGACACTTACTGGTTAAGCATTATAATATGTTCTTTTTGTTTGTTCGAAAAATAATTAAATTTATCATAGGAATAGTGGTTACTTATTCTTTGAAATTAACAGAGAAACCTGAAATTGATTGTTTTTCAAAAATAGAAGTACAACTGTCATCATGTGGTTGTTTTGTTAAATATTGTTTTATTTTTTTCATTATGAAAAATACTACTGTACAAGCTTGATATCAGATTTTTATTGCGAAGATTTTCAACTATAAGGATTGAATTTTTTTGATCTGCTGAATTGATAACGGAGGCCTCCAAGCTGGGATTGAACTGCATTTAAGGTAGGTGACTCTGTTACATTTCCTAGAGTTGCAAAATTATTATTCTTTCTGATTTATTGTCGCGTAGGTAAAACTTTCATAATCACCCTTTGAGCTTTGATCTCAGAAAGTCTGGGGAATTTACACACCCCAAGGCTTATATTATAATGCACTTACTACCAGCACGGATACCATATTCAATTCCTTCAACGTTATGGACATAAAACAGATCTACTCAAGATCCATACTAATTAATTTACACAAAAACAACAAAACACTATACAAAGCTACACAAACAATACACAATACCCGAGCCAAAAACAACGAACTTCTACAAACTCCTTTTTTCAAAACCACCTTCGGGCAAAGACACTCTAAATACATATCTTGCAAACTATACAATACACTACCAACTACGATCAGACAAACTGACTCCTTTACAAAATTCAAACAATATATTAAAAAAATGGATTATAAGTATTGGACGCCACACTATTACAAACACCTGTAAAATAAATCACACATAGACAAAAATAACTATTCACATACAACCCAACCCATATAAAATAAATGAAAATAATGGAATCCTGTCAAATTTGACCTTTAAATAGATTAGGCAGAATTTACTTCTCTACTTCATCTCCAACATTTATAAAATAACTCTCTTTAAGATTTACCACCCTTCCAATCACCTTTCTGTTTTAATTCTATTCAAAGTGATATGTATTTTACCTTAAATATCCTTGTAACTACAATATGCATTTATATACCTGTACGCCTGCACAGGTATACCCTAGTGAGACAGGCATACAAATAAAACCATTGTAAATATATTTTATTATAGATAAATAAATAAAAAAAAGTTTGACCCATGTTCTTTCTGTTATTTTATGAATATATTTTAACAACTCTGATAATTTGATTTGCTTCTAAGTATGTACTGTGATGGAATCTCCACAGTACACAATAATACCATCCTGGGTGCCCCCCCCCCCCCCCCCCCCCAAATCCGCCCTTGAGTACCTTCAGTAGGTACCTCTCTCTGCAAGTTGCACAAGTTCGGAACTGTGGATTTTAATATTTTAGATAGGAAGTTAAGTCATTTTTTTCAAAGAATTTACTACATTTAATTACATCAATAATTGCATTCAGAATAGGTGAATGGCTTCTTTCGGGCGATCAAAATTTTGAAATTCTTTCCAGGTCTTTTTGGAGAACATTAACAATTGCATATTAGAATTTACACATTTATAAACCAATATATGACATATTAGTTCCCAATGTATTTATGACTTTTTTTGTATTTCTTGGGCATTAACTATGTAACAATTTCTAGACATTTTTTTTAAGAGTTTTAATTTTCAATGTACATTTGTTACTTAAATTTTAAATTTTCTGCAACCGGTTTCGACACATCCGTGTCATTCACGAGCAAACTTAAAACGGTATAAGTTCATTTATGCTTAAAACTAATTTTAAAATTCTATGCAAGTACAAAAATTAATTTGGATCTGCTGTAAGTGTATTATAAATTGATTTATTTAAAAATTTAGGTTATCTACGAGTATAACTAGTCGACTAGCTATTTAAAAAAAATCTAAAATTTCCTCCGAAAATGAAAGATTTTCAAGTAGGTTCTTAAATACCTACGTGAATAATAATTACCAACCTCATTTTTTTAAATTTGTTCAAAGAAACGTAGCTCTCTCAATGAAAATTCTTTTTTCAAACTTTCCTCAGGCAGGTTGGTGGGTAGGTACCATAATATCGAAAAAATACGGTTAAGATAGTCCAAAAAAATACGACAATTTCAAATTTGAGAAAATAATCTTTACTCATTATTAAAACGGCCCCGTCTTGAACCGTAAAAAAAAGTACAAACAAATTTATAGAAAGATGAAATGTAAAACGTTAGAGTTAAAACAGGACTTCGCTACGCACAGTCAGTTATATTTATTTGGAGTAGTGATAATATATTGACAATAAAAATGCTCAAAAAGATTCTCTAAATCTCTCGTATCGTGAAAATGTTTTGGTTTATATGGTTTTGGCACTGTTGACTCCACATTTTCTATAATTTGTACTGGGCGCCTCATTAGAATCGGTGTTAGGAATATTGTTTTCTTTAAATTTTGCATTTTTATGGGGTTGAACATTAAAACCTATTACAATATCTCCCTGCCGTGGCGTGTATAACTTTACTGATATTGTAGCCTGAATATAGATTTTGAGAAAACATATATTTGCCATTTTTTTAAATATTATCTATGCCTTTCATGCTACCGACGATAAGGATTTAAATTGAACAGAGTTGAATACAATTTGAGATTCAAACGGCCAAAAGTTTTATCGTGATTTATTTTTAGACTATTACCTTACATCCTTCTCCTTCAGCCAACGTATTACAGTACTGTGTTCATCATCAAGGCAGATACGGCATAATAACCCAAAAAATAATCACGGTTTTGAACAGAAATTGTTTCTTACCCTTATTGATTATTGCCTTTCATCATTCTAATCAACACCGTGCAACACTGCAGACTCTAACAACTCAACTGAATTGCACTCTAACAAATTATGTAAGTTTCAAATCTAATGCGGCAGTTCCTCTAAAATTTCCTTTGTCAATCTTCTCTTGAATGATCAATTGGTTAATCTTACGTCTGGTGCTTCTCATAACATAACCTTACCAAGTAGTACAATTTTTGACCATTTGATGAAAAACCCCTACTTTGGTCTCCCTATTAGAGTATTTTGAAGATGTGCCCACGCAGCATGTATTTCGAAAGCTTTTATCTTCTAGGTCAATTCTTGGTTTAATGTCCAGATTTCTAAGCCATACAGAAGATTGGAGAATACAATAATGAACCATTACGATCGAACAGCATAGTTTATCGACTACAAAACAGAAGATCGGTTTATACCGAAATATGTTCCTAACTAAGACCTATTCCATCGAAACAACGTTTTCAACAATTTCCCATTTTCCGAAATGGAAATTTCTTCTTCCACATTGTTTCATTCCTTCTCACCTTTGTAAAATTTGTATCCCATGATTGTGAACTCTGCGGTCGAGAAATGGGAGAGTAGTGGGAGAGGAGATTTTGGGGGAGGGGAGAAAGGTGGGAGGAGTCAACAATACTTGGAAACATCGTTAGAAAAGGTGATTTACATGGCGCTATTATTTTATTAACTAAATTAATTTTTTTGTTGATTTCTAAAGTTTCTAAAGCGCACAAATTAAAATATGAATTTACATTTCATGTTTAAACTTAGTATTTTCTTTTTTAAAGGTATGACCTGACTCTATTAGATGGTTAGCAAACTCGGAGAAGTTATTATTTCGTAAACAAAGTTCATGTTCCCTGATTCTAGTTTTAAAATTTCTAGTAGTTATCCCTACATACTGTGCCGGTGAAACCGGTCGCAGAAAATTTAAAATTTAAGTAACAAATGTACATTGAAATTTAAAACTCTTCAAAACAAAATGTATTACGACAATTTAATTTTAATAAGTACCATAAGTAAGTAATAGAAATAACCCATTTATCAACCAGAATGACATGAATGATTATGAATAATTATGAATTTACAATATATTTATATAGAGAATTTCAAGACTTATTTTTGAAATGGCTAGTTTTATAAAAGGTATTGGACAAAAACTATAATATTTCTTGAAATTTTTGAATCAGCTGCTCAAAACATTAAGTTTTTTTGCGTATAGTAAATGAAAAATGACAGAAATTCATGGTTATTTGGCCAGGAAGTAAGCCCTCAAAAAGAAGAGAAAGGGGAGATATATTAATACAAATGTTAGAGGGAGCGCGCTAATATTAAAAACCATAATATTTAAGCGAAGATTGTGAAAATGTTTAATAAAACATGACTCGTTTAAAATACAACAAGAATCTCGCGGGAAATATTTTAAATATCATTTAAAGAAACAATTAATTATGATTTTTTTCGGAGAATATCTCACGATTTTTTTCTATCGGGGGAATTTCATATAATTTTACCGATTTGACGTGGCAAATATATAGATATTATCGTCAAAAATAACATGTTTATAAAGTGTTCATGAGAAATATGTTATAAAACGGTAGAAATTCGGAATGCCGTGGCTTAAGTTAGGTTAACTTTGAAGAATAGTGCATCTGTTTTCCATTGAGTTACAATTGACTTTAAAATACATTGTGTTAAATGTATTTTAAAGGTTTCCGTTTTACGTAGTAAAAATTTTATCTGGCAATGTTGCCCTCTTTTCGCGACTAACTTTTTTTAATCAAACGCCAAAATTGAAAGTACTTTTATAAGTTATTTAATATTTCCAAATGAAAAAATCGATAGCATTTATTGTTTTGGCCTTGCGGTTGTACAATTTTCACCTGCGGCGCTTTATTTTTACCCAATTCGATAGTTTTATTAAAGAAATATTGTTTTACAATATATAAAGCAGGTTTGCGACTACACCGACAACAAAGTTAAAACCAGGTTATGATGTACATATCCTCCCACTAAGGTCCGCATACAAACTAATAATGTATACATTAATAATACTATAAAGGTTGATCATACCTAAAAAACAGCAGGGGGTGAATTTATGTAATTATAATATATGGAATTTATATAATTTATTTTATAACTAAAACCGGATCGCGCTTTAAAAAAGTTTGAAAACCACTTCCATATAGTCAAACTGTCGTGACGTCACAAGCAGTGTAGTGTTTTTATGACGTCAGAAAATTTGATGGTAACAAAATAAATTCTTTAACATTATTACGTTTATTAAAACGCTGTCTTCAAGGTATATTTTTTTTGTTGTAGTGTAATAGCTGACTACATTTTCAAAAATAAAGCCCGCGATACATACCCTCGAAAGTATCTGGAACTGGGTTATTTTTGTGATTGTAAAAATAACTGCTGAGAGACAAATTCGCTGTACTGTAGACAAACAAAGGGCAAAATGCGAACTAAATGCTGCTATATGTTACGCGCCCTT
Organism: Limnephilus lunatus; assembly: GCA_917563855.2. Lineage (NCBI taxonomy): Eukaryota > Metazoa > Arthropoda > Insecta > Trichoptera > Limnephilidae > Limnephilus > Limnephilus lunatus. The sequence goes on along the minus strand of OU830592.1, from coordinate 108,063,029 downwards.
TTTGTAAATGGGCTCTGGCTGAGGAATGATATCTGGCTGGGGTCATTTTCAATACCCTTAAAGCTGGTCTATCTTGGTCGATGGTCATTCCTTATTTGTGTTATACTTAAACCCTGAATTTTTAAAAAATTAAATTGCAGTATTCCTACTTAAAATTGTCCACGAAAACGAGCAGCAAAATGCTCCCCACGCGCCCACTGACGTTTTATGGAAAGACGCGCCTACTCTAGGGTTAATATAAAAAAAAAAACACATTAATTTTTACTTAATTACTCGTTGTATGCATTTAGAATACGAAATTTCGTAAGGGTCCACTAAAATTTATCAGATTTCGATAGTGAAGAGCACGAACACTTTAAAAATTCCAAAATTTTCGGTAATTTTTGGCAGGTATTGGCAGTGAAAATTGTCATATTTAGACATTAAAAAAAAATCTGATTTTGACTGAAATTTTTTAGCTGCTACGGTTCTCATGAATTCATGGAGCGTTTTTTGTCATAAAATGGTACAATGGAGTATTTCCACAAACGAGGGATTCTGTTGAAAATGTACGGAATATTTAAAGATCATTTTTCTGATTTTAATCATCCTACTAAAAATGTTTGTTTTTCCATCGTTAGATCTAGTATTCACAGTTTTTAACGAGTTTTGGGAATATGGTAAAAATGTAGCAGCAGGGAGTCAAATTGTTCTTTAGAGAACATGAGTAGCTGCAGACGGATCACGAAAAAGGTTTTTCTCCACTATGAGTTAGCATGTGTCTCCTCAAATTACCTTTAAGTGAAAATGAATGGTTGCAGTACGAACACGAAAAGGGTTTTTCTCCACTGTGAGTCAGCATATGTTTTTTCAAACTATCACTTCGTGAACATGAATAGTTGCAGTCCGAACACGAAAATGGTTTTTCTCCACTGTGAGTGAGCATGTGTGACCTCAAATGACTCTTTTGCGAAAATGAATAGTTGCAGTAGCAACACGAAAAAGGTTTTTCTCCACTGTGAGTGAGCATATGGTTCTTCAAATTACAACTTCGTGAACTTGAATAGTTGCAGTCCGAACATGAAAAATGTTTTTCTCCACTGTGAGTCAGCATATGTTTTTTCAAACTATCACTTCGTGAACATGAATAGTTGCACTCCGAACACGAAAAAGGTTTTTCTCCACTGTGAGTGAGCATATGGTTCTTTAAACTATCACTTCGTGAACATGAATAGTTGCAGTCCGAACACGAAAATGGTTTTTCTCCACTGTGAGTGAGCATGTGTGACCTCAAATGACTCTTTTGCGAAAATGAATAGTTGCAGTAGCAACACGAAAAAGGTTTTTCTCCACTGTGAGTGAGCATATGGTTCTTCAAATTACAACTTCGTGAACTTGAATAGTTGCAGTCCGAACATGAAAAAGGTTTTTCTCCACTGTGAGTCAGCATATGTTTTTTCAAACTATCACTTCGTGAACATGAATAGTTGCACTCCGAACACGAAAAAGGTTTTTCTCCACTGTGAGACAGCATATGTTTATTCAAATATCCCCTTTGAGAACATGAGTAGCTGCAGACGGCACACGAAAAAGGTTTTTCTCCACTGTGAGTTAGCATGTGTCTCCTTAAATAACTTTTTTGCGAAAATGAATGGTTGCAGTCCGAACACGAAAAAGGCTTTTCTCCAATGTGAATCAGCATATGTTTCTTCAAACTATTATTTAGAGAACATGAGTAGCTGCATACGGAACACGAAAAAGGTTTTTCCCCACTGTGAGTGAGCATGTGTGACCTCAAATGACTCTTTTGCGAAAATGAATAGTTGCAGTAGCAACACGAAAAAGGTTTTTCTCCACTGTGAGTGAGCATATGGTTCTTCAAATTACAACTTCGTGAACTTGAATAGTTGCAGTCCGAACACGAAAAAGGTTTTTCTCCACTGTGAATCAGCATATGTTTCTTCAAACTATTATTTAGAGAACATGAGTAGCTGCATACGGAACACGAAAAAGGTTTTTCCCCATAGTGAGTTAGCATGTGTCTCCTCAAATAACTTTTTTGCGAAAATGAATGGTTGCAGTCCGAACACGAAAAAGGCTTTTCTCCACTGTGAATCAGCATATGTTTCTTCAAACTATTATTTAGAGAACATGAGTAGCTGCAGACGGAACACGAAAAAGGTTTTTCCCCGCTGTGAGTGAGCATGTGTGACCTCAAATTACTTTTTCGCGAAAATGAATGGTTGCAGTCCGAACACGAAAAAGGTTTTTCCCCACTGTGTTTGAGCATGTGTGACCTCAAATGACTCTTTTGCGAAAATGAATAGTTGCAGTAGGAACACGAAAAAGGTTTTTCTCCACTGTGAGTCAGCATGTGACGCATTAAAGAGGACTTTTGTGAATATGTATGGCCATCCTTGGAGCACGAAAAACGTTTTTCTCCAGTATGGGCTGTTGTAATGTGTCGTTTTAATATTGACTTAGTAGAGCAGTCATATTTACAATGGTAGCCAGAAAATTGTTCTTCCCCAGAATTCGTCTTCAGGTCTGTTAGTAAGGCTGAAAGAGATTAAGTATTAAACTTAATTAGTATAACTACAGTCAGTTCAGAAATACGCAAATATTAAAAATACTGAAAGCCGGTTTTACCTGCTGTCTGAGTTATACTTTCAGAATGATCTAATAAGCATTCCTGTTTAACGTCGAGAAGGTCCACGTCAATTTCCGTATAAGGAATTCCCATCCCATATTCTCCTTGAAGCCCTGGTTCTGCCTTGATGGTAAAAGCCTCTACGCTTCCTGGAAAAAAATATAAAACAAAGTTGGGTTAGTTACACCATTTTTCACCACTATTGGAATGGATAAAGAGTTACTTAACCAATAGAATTCTCCAAGTAAAAAATAACTCATACCTATCACACAAATTCATGGCGACTAGCGGTGTACCTCAAGGGTCACATCTAGGCCCAATACTGTTCCTACTTTTTATAAATGATATCATCACTGTTTTTGATAATTTATTTATTTATTTATAATAATGTTGAAGTGTTGCTTTTCGCAGATGACTTAAAACTCGGCCCCTTAGAGTCAAAGAAACGTATCTCAATTTTTATCGATTTTGAGTTACGGATGGTACTAGTCACAAAATAACACGTTACGTTAAGTGACAAAGACACGTATCTGTAGGTTCAACGTATAAAAATATACATCGATACGTATCTGCAGAAAATCATTTGTTGTTAATGTCAGTAGAGTGTATCTTTACTTGCGTATTTTAAACATAAATAAAAAGATATTTGCTTGCGAGTCAAAGAAACGCATCTTTAGTTACGTTCGATTCACCCACATAGATTATGCAATAGTTTTACTGACATGTCACTTACGCGTCATTCATTTGCGATTTGGCAGTTGTGTTTGCGGCCGTTTTTATTTAAACGAGTGATTTAAATATTAGTTTGGTTATTTTACCTGTTTTTTGACTCAATATAAATCGAATATGGAAAGGAAAACACACAAAACACGGATTCAACGAATAATGGAAACGGCGGGTATGGGTACCGCCTCCCCAAGAACCATTTATTGGATAAGCTACACCTCTACCATAGATCACCCCAAGTGGTTCGCTATGTTTGGTAACTTAGAAGAAGTCCCCGGGTTTATGGGGTCAAGTTTGTCCGGATCTCGGCGGCGGATGTGTCTGCCATCAACAGCGTGGCAGGCCGGGTCGGGAGAGACTGAGGGAGATCTTTCGATCTCTCTCGGAACATTCCCTTGCATCGCAGTGGAAATGATGGAATCATTCGTCCGTCACTCCCGGACACACTGGCCCCCAATCTCCAACCCACCCCTCATACCTTTTTCCTTCTCAGAATAACTTCTCCTTCCTTCTTCTAAAAAGACTCAGTACATAACTGTCACATCTCTATGAATAAACTATGACTAGATTATTGTAACATGTCTATGGTCTACTTCACTTGTGTAATGTCAGCAGGGGGGTATAACTCCGCTTCATTTCTTCAACCGAGTTCAAAAATGGTAAATTTCTGTGACTGCGTGACGTCATACCGCGAGGACCAATGGAAAGCTTGACAGCTATGCGTATGTGTAATGTGTATGTGTATCAGTGTATAATCCAGTATCCACTTAATTTATGTATCCACGTATCCAGTATAATCCAAAATGGTCGCTCTTAAAAATGTCACGCTTTATTTACCCGAGCGCAATCTAAAACTTTAAACATGTAAATATCAGCGTGGTGTGGAATTAGCAGACTTGAATACATTGTTTACCCGATTTTGAGAACTTCGTGCATGTGTTTTTGGATAATACTATCGTGAAATGGCACATTGCGATTGAATGCATAATCGTCGTGAATTCATAACCTCCAGGTACAAATATTTATGTTGATTATTTATATGGAATTTTAAGCTCATTTCGTACGGCTATTTTAGCGAATAATTACAATCACTTCATAGTGTCATAGGTACATTAATTTAATCTTGTTTTCACGTATTTATAATGTTTTGTTTTGATCTGTCTGTCTTTATGTATCTCACGAGTTTTTCTAATACTTTCAGCTCGAAACACCAAAGTGACGGATATAGTGTCAGGCTGCCTACTTTCTACCCCTACAGCTGGCAGGCTGGCGGAGACTACAAATGCCGGAGTACACCTATTTCCTTCAGTAACGTTGTGGTGTCATACCGGGAGATTGGGGGCTGACTTATTCCACCACTTCCTGGCACCGCTGACCTTGAGAGAACACAAGAAGGAAGAGTCTCCACCAGAACTCGACAAGAACGACACATTCTCAGTACGCCTTTTCTATTTGTACTTTATATTTTTGTCAGTAGAGAGAGTACAAAAACAGTTTGTAATACAGTTGTGAATGATGAATGCTTGAGCGGGTGAATGACTTTGTATATCATGGGAAGTATGTTTACAAGATATGGGAAGGTTGATAGAGTTATTGAAAGAAGGGTAAATGCGGGTAACTATTAATGGAGGATTGAATGGCGTTGGCGCTAACAAAAAAACTGAAAAGTCCAAAGAAGTGAAGTCAGTACTGTACCTGATGTATGGCAGTGAGGAACTGGCAGAGGAAAGATGAAAGTAGACTGAATGCTGTAGAAATGAGATCCCCGAGGCGTATGTGTGATAAAATCTTGTATAGTCCCTTTCTGCCTGTACTGAGTATAATGAAAGCTATATGTGTATATTTTACGCAGCATAGCGTTTATTGGTCAAAACGAATGTACGAGTATAGTTTCATATCAGTGATCGCTGAACCGGTGGATGAAATTTTTTGCTATAAGTTAAAGTGGTTTTCTACTTTATTTATAAGTTTGTGCAGAGCGCCTTTGAGGTGATTTTTTTACAAAACTGGCGCTATGCAGATCATTAAAATATTATTATTTATGATCATGTGAGAAATGTGGAGATTCGCAAAGAATGCGAGGCTAATCGTAATGAGTAAGATTAAGAAAGGGACCCCCAGATATGTATATGGGTATGTAGAGCTAATGAACGAAGCATGGAATGTAAGTAATATGACGCAGATGTGAGTGGTAGATGAACTCAGGGATGCCAGAGGAAGACCTGACACGATCAAGTGAATCAGATATTGCCTCGGGCCACGTCAAGAGTCAGAATAGCCCAGTCAATGAACGCATTGAACTGGAACAAATTCGGGGAGAGCTGATTTTTTGCAAGTGAATAGTACTTTCTACAGAGAGTATTTTCCAAAAAGTCCCCACCCCTCCCCCGCTTGCTTCCCCCGCTGCACCCCCCCAAACTTTGAAATTGTAGAGTTCTACAAAATCCATTATATCTCCTAAACTATAACACATATCTGAAAAATAATTACACCTTTATACTTTTAAGAAAGCTGTCTAGAAAAAAGATAAAAAGTTTTTTTTTGTTATCTACTACGGTTTGGCAAATAATAATGAAATTGTCGCCAAAAAAATTTTTTTTTTCGAAAAATTTTGATTTAAGGGTGAATATTTTTTTTGTCTGAGGAATCACGCAAAAATGTTTCAAATAAACTATTTGCCAAATTTAATAGGATTTAAAACGACATATAATATTGTTTACCTTTATCCTTAATACTGGTCAAATTTCGACTCAATCGCGGGAGGCACGGAGTGTAGGCTATGAGGCTTGGCAGTTGAGCCCGGCCCGCAGTGGTGGTGCAGGTGACCGATTTGTGTTTAGGTAGCACTATTTATAGTTTTAAATTAAAACACTGGGTCCTTTTTCATTGGTTTATGATATTAAAACCCTTTTAACATTAAAAAGTATTTGCAATAAAAGAATGTAAAGAATTATATTACAAAAATTATAGGGTAGGTTTTAGGGGACTATTATTATTATTCACTGGGCATCACAGTCGTCTTCAAATATTTCATCAGTATTTTTAGATGTGTTACTGCAGGAGAGTCCATTGCATTGGCCACACATATCAGAACACTCTAGTCCTGCCCTCCGACAGCTGCACCACTTTCCGCACGAGGTTTTACAGTTACAAGAAATCAGCACGAGAAGTTCATTTGGAGCCGCGGGACATATCATTGGAATAGGTGTTAACTTATATTCTCTTGTTTGCCGTCCCCACTCATTAGACGATAGTTCATTTCCTAGCCATGTTTGAATTTGGAGGTACGTCCTAAGGAGATGCTGGTGGGCTGCGTTCTTTGTTGGTGGAAGTCTTGCCAAATCAAACTTAGATTTAAGAGACATTTTGGCATTTAAATGCTTAAACTTAAAATATCTAGCCTCATCAAGATTCTTGTATTTTGCCAATCCGTACAAACTTAAAAGAAAGCTTTCACCATTTTGGAAGAGCAGGTCCTTTTCCATGTGGGGCTGAATGAAATTCTTAGCCGCATCTTTCAAATCTGTCCGTGTAGTTATTAGACTTCCAGCCTTCATTTTTCCGATACCATACAAAGCAGAGGTTGTGTCACATCCTGTGACAGCATGAGCAAATAATATGAGTTTCCTTTGATTACCATACATATGTACAAAAAACTGAACAGAATACACAGTACTGGTGTTAGTAGAAGTGGCTATTGGTTTCCAAAAAAACAGCTTGTTTTCCGTTGGAGGGGCCAATGCTACTAGCAATACTAATAAATCTGTCTGTTCCAACAACCACCATAGTGCTACCAAGCTCTATAGACTTAATCGCCTGACCCACTATCTCCGTATCAGCATCATCGTTTGCTGTTATTGTCTGTATGTTTACAGCATGACACTTAATTTTAACAGCTTCTATTAACCTCTTTTTATTTTGAGAATTGGCGAGAAATTCTACCTGAGGTGTTGTACAGACAGTATCATCAGAAAATATAATTTCACTTGATGTTCTTTTCGCAGCTCTTCTTGACTGCTCCTGCTGTTTTGTTGTAGCGTTCTCGGGATAACCATCAAAAACTATTATTACATTTGCACCATACTTTTTAGATACATAATTAACATATCTTTCGGTAATATCATGGAAAGTAGAGACTTAAGGCCACACTACTGCATGTAATAGGTATCCACCATCAAGAATAAACGCAGCTTCATCCTTTGTGGAATTGATATCAACGATACCATCGTCAAATGCTTTTACAATGGAGGCTTTCTTACCTTTCTTTAAAGAAACATCAAATAAAGAAGGTGGATGTTAGTATAGTTAATAGTTCAAACTTAAAGTAGGATTTGAGCTTTGCGGGACTGTCACATACGCATAATATTCTATTGAATATCTGCTGAGGGTTGATTACAGCTTCTTTGTTTCTAATTCTGACAAACTTATTACTGGCTTGAGTAACAACCATATCCGATCTGTGTAGCTTTAGTTCAGATAAACTTTGCCCGTCATTTTCTTCATAGCTTTGAAACCTATCTCGTAGGCATGGTCACATGTTACGGTTGAGTCTGATACTAATCCCGAAGAAATGCAAATTAATTCACCAGACTTTTGAGCAAAAGGGTTGTGTTGGTTTAACCAGTTTACAAATTTTGATAAGTCTTGGTTGTCCATTCCAACATTCTGCTCACTTGTCTTGTAGCTTAAACCCAAGAAATTATGAAATGCTAATTGTGTGAACGTGTCATCTTTGATTGTAGGAGGCCCAGCTCTTATTACAGATCTTTGGTATCTGTCACTTTCGTGATAAGATGAACAAATGCCCCATGACGACAACACTTCTATTTAATGTTTAGATCCATACATTCTTTGTAGATATAAACACAAACTTGTTTGTATTGATGATAAAAAAGACCTAGGCCTTGCAGATGCTATTATGGCGTGGTTAATTACTAAACGTCTTCTCATAATATCAGGTCCATTATCGTACAATCTCTTCTTTGTTTCAGTTGACGTGAACAGATTCAGAGTTTCAGGAACTAAATCATCACCCCCACGACTAATTTCTGGAATATCAGGATAGCTTTCACAATCATATGGCATTTTTTGAAAATCTTCTCTGATTATTTCTGCGGCAGCACATACAATTCTTAAACGTTCCAGATTTACATTTTTTCTTTATTTCTGTACCAGTCATCTACAATCTTATAAGTAGAGTGGGACATGCGTATGACAGTCTTTTTGCCAAAAATATACGTATATATCCGTTCTTGAAAATAATCAATAAGTTGTTTTTTCAGAAATTTATCTGAGTACGGAAGATCAGTGCCACAAAGGTCTATTACTATTTCCCTTGATTTCTGTAATGTAAACTGACATTCGTCAGAAAAGAAATTACAGATTTTAAGAAATTTTTTGTTGCATCTTCATCTTTAGGTCTTCCTACATACTGATTTGATTTACTTTTACAGAACTTCTTGTAGCAACTGCCGTGATAGCGAGCTTCTGCAGCGACCAAATCAAACACACTTAACAGTTTAGATTGTACTTTTGCACCCCATTTATCATCTCTTGTATTGCAAGAACTAATCAATGTTTCTCTTATTTCCAGTGTTAACACCAAATGTATTTTTCCACGATATTTTTGAGGTAGTTAGACATTTAAAACTGTTTTTTTGTCACAAATAATACAATTCTCCAAGAAATTAAACGTGTTTTCTAAATGCCTTAGGAATGGTTGAGATGTACTGGTCGATGGGCTACACTTAACATTTGTAAAAGCTGTACTTTTTTCTACAATCTATATGCACGGTTACGCTATCCAAACGGGTTAATTTAACATGATTATTGTCATTTCTTTCAATACTAGCGTTAATTAGCATTTGTATCCCTTTCGTTTCTTTAAAAACATTTCCATTAAGGTCTTTTTTGCATAAAATACACCGTAGGTTCACTTCAGATATTTTCAGATTGAAAATTTCTTGTTAAATAATTGTTTCTCAATATTTTTACCTGATGAAGGTGGTAAAACGCACAAAAAACTTGATTAACTGAACGCTTGGCACAACAACGTCAAAACATAACGCACAAAACTGACACACACCTCAACCTTAAGGCATCGGAGATCAAACTGGTAAAAAAATATGCAGCGATGCGACGCAACAATGCGCGATGCGTCACTTGGCTTCACGCACGCCATTGCGTTCATCCACTTTTTTCAATAGAAATTAAGAATATAAGTAAATACTGTTATACATGTTTTTAAAGCTTATTAAATTTGGCAAATGATTTGTTTGAAGTATTTTTTAATATTCTCTCAGACAAAAAAAATATTTTACTTCAAAAAAAAATTTTGCAAAAAAAAATATTTTCTTAACAACAATCTCATTATTATTGGACAAACCAATGCAGATAATAAAAAAGTGCAGTATAATATTTTTAGGAAATTTTGTAAGAAGTTCATTGGTGAAATTTTTTTTCTGATATTTATTTTAGTTTATGAGATATAATCACTTTAGTAGAACCGCACATTTTAATGTTTGGGAGGGCACAGGGGGGGGAACAAGCGGGGTAGGAGTGGGGACTTTTTGTTAAAATACTCCCTAGAGTATGTACTACTAACCTGCAAAAATTCAACTATCCCCTAATTTGTTCCAGTTAGGGCATGTTTTTTGTCTAGATTGACTGGGCTAGAATAGTATGTATGTGTCGATTTGTAAATGAGGCAAAGAGTGTGTGCCAAGACCGAGTTGTTTGGCGGAACGTCCTGTCTTTCCACCCCTGTGGTGAAACGGCGTGATGGTTAGTTGGTTATTCTTGTATTTCCTGTTTTTAACTAACTAACCATCACGCCGTTTCTCCGCAGGGGTAGGCAAATAGGACGGTCTGCCAAACAACTCGGTCTTGGCACACACCCTTTGCCTCACTCACATTCATACATTGTCTCATACATTCCTATTATTCTGACTTTTGACATGGCCCGACTCAAGTATCTGATTCACTTCCTCCGGCGTCCCCGTCTTCTTTTACCATTCACAAATGTGTCGTATACTCTTCTTACACTATTTTCTTCGTTCATTCGCTCCACATGCCCTTGTATTTCCTTCTTCTTGTATTATTGTATTGTATTTCCTGTTTTTACCTGTTTATAATAAAATATTAAAACATATTATTGAGTTTTCATTTTTTATGACATTCCATTTTATTTTTAAAATAATATTTTAGGCTAAAAAAATTGGGTAGGTACTGAAAGATGATTATATTGTTTATGGTCGAGCCTTTTATTGTTTCCTCTATTCTTGTCGATGGTGTCTACGACGTCATACCGCGAGGAAAAAAAAAAGTTATCACATTTATGGCGTATCTATGGTGAAATAGCGTTGAAATTTTGTCTGAGCAAAAAGCAGGAAGTTATCAATCTAATGTCAGGGAGCTAACAAAGGGCTGAATAAAATGTCGTCTGTGTAATAAGTCACAAGTGTTTTAATATCATAAAACCCACATTCAAACATGGTGTCAGATGTGGGGTAATAATAATTGGTCAATGTGATCTGGTATGTCAAGTAAATGGAAATATCGTAGAAAATATAAAAATTTTTGTCACTAATATAGAATGTCAATCAGTTTTAGGTCTTCCAACTATTATAAAGCTTGGTATTATAAAAAGAGTGTTTAATGTTCAATCTGATCGTAACACTATATTAACTGAATTTAATGACATATTTCAGGGTCTAGGATGCCTACCACCTGTCGTTCATCTCAAACTTCGCCAAGATGCTGTCCCATGCGTTGATCCTCCGAGGAAAGTTCCTTTTGCTTTACAAGACAGTCTTCGTGAGGAATTAGATCGCATGGAAAAGATGAAGGTCATTGAGAAGGTCACTAAACCTACTTCTTGGGTAAATTCTGTGGTCATAACAGTCAAAGAGTCAGGTAAATTAAGAATTTGTCTAGATCCCAGAAAACTTAATAATTGTATAATGAGAGAGCATTTTCCATTAAGAAACATTGATGAAATTAGATCTAAACTTATAGGAGCTGCTTATTTTTCGCATTTAGATGCTTATTCAGGATTTTGGTCATTAAAATTAGATGAAGAAAGTAGTGATTTATGTACTTTTCAAACTCCATTTGGAAGGTACAAATATTTAAGACTGCCGTTTGGAATAAATGCAGCAACTGAGATTTTTTATAGGATTATGGTAGATTTATTTGGAGATATAGAAGGTATTTTAATATTTGTCGATGATTTTCTAATTTATGGAGAAACTGAAGAAATCCATAATATTAGGTTAAGAAAAGTCATGGAAAGGGCTAGAGAAGTCAATTTAAAATTAAATAAGTCAAAATGTAAATTTCTTGTCAAAGAAGTATGTTTCCTAGGTTATATTTTTAGTAAGGAAGGTGTAAAAGTTGACAAAGAGAAAGTCAAAGCAATCGTGGAGTTGCCGTCTCCCAAAAATGTCAAAGATTTGCAAAGATTCTTGGGAATGGTCAATTATCTAGGTCCGTTTATAGAAAACTTGTCAGAAAAGTCACAAATCTTGAGAAATTTATTGAAAAACAATGTAGTATGGTCATGGGACGAGAATAATGAAAGATGTTTTAAGATTTTGAAGGAAGCTATTTCAAATATAACAGTTTTAAGTCATTATAATCCAAAAATACCGCTAACTTTGTCAGTTGATGCATCAAAATCAGCTATAGGTGCAGTCATTTTGCAAAATAATCGTCCAATTGCATATAGTTCTAAAACAATGACGCAGTCGCAGGAAAATTATGCTCAAATTGAAAAAGAATTATTTGCCATACAATTTGGTTGTAATAAGTTTCACCAATATGTTTACGGTAACAGAGTGACAGTACAGACTGATCACAAACCTTTAGTCTATTTATTTAAAAAACCTTTGCATGATGTACCTGCCAGATTGCAACGTATGATGTTAGCACTTCAATCTTATGATTTAAATGTTGTACATGTCCCAGGTAAAGAAATGTATATTTCGGATACTTTGTCTAGAGCCGCTTTGAAAGATCATTATATACCTGATTATGAGTCTGATCTACATTGTCATGTCAATTCAGTCTATATGAACTTAGCTATCACTGAAGAATATCGTAAAAAAATAAGTAATGCTACCGCATTGGATGAAGCTATGCAAACATTGAAAAAATATTATTACGAAGGTTGGCCAAATGGTAAAGATAAAGTTCACTGTATGTTAAAATCATATTATAACTTTCAAGACGAAATTAATGTCATTAATGATTTGATTTTTAAGGGTAATAAATTAATAGTTCCACAATCTCTGAGAAAAGAAATGTTAAATAAGATACACGAAGGACATCAAGGAATAAACAAATGTCTAAGATTAGCTAGAGATATTTTATATTGGTCTAATATTACTGTGGATGTCAAAAATTTAATTGAACAGTGTCAAGTATGTAATAAATTTAAAGTATCTAATCAGAAAGAGCCATTAATAAATTATGAAATAAATAAGTTTCCATGGCAACAAGTCGGTATTGATTTAATGTATTTTAATAATGTAATTTATCTCATTGTAACAGACTACTATTCAAAGTTTATAGAAATTGCTTTATTGAATAAGGATTCTACATCCAAAAATGTAATAATACACTTAAAATCTATTTTTTCGCGTCATGGTATTCCAATGTCTTTAGTATCAGATGGTGGACCGCCATTTCAATCTATTGAATTTAAATCATTTTTATATGATTGGGATATAGAACACGTAGTTACAAGTCCATATCATTCACAATCTAATGGTCAGGCAGAGAGTTCTGTAAAAATTGTAAAAAATATTCTAAAAAAGTGTAAAGAAACAAATGCAGATCCTTATATCGCTTTATTGCATTATAGGAACACACCGAAAGCCAACTTACCGTCACCTGCTCAATTATTAATGTCTAGAACTTTGAGAATGAATATTCCTTTAACTCAAATTAAATTAAAACCTAAGGTTGTAAGATTTTCAGATTATAAAAAGTGTGTTGATAAAAATAATTCAAAAAATTCCAAATATTATAATGAAAATGTAAAACCATTGTCTTTGTTAAAAACAGGGGATCATGTATACTTTAAGAAAAATCCCAAAAGTAATTGGCTACCAGCTGTCGTTAAAGATATATTAAAATGTAACAGGTCTTATATTATTGAAGATAATTATGGTAATAGGTATAGACGAAATAGAATACATTTAAGACTCAGATACAATACTGGAATCAATAATGACCATCTGTCCATGCGATCTAATCCAGCACAAGAAGCGAAAGAAGCTGGAGATGAGGGACAGGTGGGAGAAAATAATTCACAAAATCCATATATTACGAGATATGGAAGAGTTGTCAAACAACCGGATAGGTATTGTGACATATGAAATTTTAATGTATTTTATGTTTTATTTTATTTTATAAATTAAGAAGGGGGATGTCACATCTCTATGAATAAACTATGACTAGATTATTGTAACATGTCTATGGTCTACTTCACTTGTGTAATGTCAGGGAGCTAACAAAGGGCTGAATAAAATGTCGTCTGTGTAATAAGTCACAAGTGTTTTAATATCATAAAACCCACATTCAAACAATAACATCCCCAAAAATGAAATTGATGTTCCTACAACTGCTACATCAAGAGTTACAACGCCAAATATCAAGACAGTTCTTCTTCTACAAGGGCGATTCGAGAATCCAAATATGCCAAGGATTTTTCTTGGCTACATGGATATTACTGAAACCTTTGTTAGAAATATAATTAGTAATATTTTGGGAAATCGCATGCATTTAAATATTTAGCAGCCGATTTTACATTAAACATACATAATGTGCACATACTGCACATGTATGTTGGCTTGTGTAAGAATAAAATGTATGTACCTGAAATAATGTTGTTTTACCGATACTTATTTAATGCCTGTAACCTATAGTTCCATCAACCACGCAAAGATATCTACAACTCGTGTGTTAAATACGAAAATGTTAATACGGAAGAAAAAATATCTCTTTCGAAAGAGTATGACCGCCATATACAAACGCAAAATTTCTGTACAGAATTTTAGAATCCAATCTAAAACCCTTGTTTCAGAATCAACTGTTAATTTCATTGAGTTTTTTTTTTAGAACACGTTTTTTTATAAACGATGCCTGGCGGTTTATAATTTAACTATTTTTAATGTTCGGAGCAATGAAGCTGGAAATTAAATATGGCATAAAGGAATAGCTGGTGTTGGCTCAGATGAAATCGCTTCATGTATGTATAAGTATTTGGTAGCTAGTGCTAATGGAAAGAAGTTCAATCTGATGAGTGATACGTGTGGATATATTGAAACTTCTACAAAGAAAATAAATATATATGACTCTTCATCGTGGTACACAGATATTAGATTAGCTTCCAGAAAATCCAAATATGCTGTCATCGAGATGGGATAAGAGTATTCCTTCAGTTAAATCAACTTGAGGAAACAGTTAATTAAAAACATAACGGCAGATACAAATGGCATGGAGGAACTAGTCAAAAATCACATTCAAAAGAAGATCCTGACCATATTTATTTCAAATACAACAAAGATGAAGAAGAATATCGTAAACTCAAAACAATTCAACAAGTTCCTAAAACAAGGTAATGAGTTGGACTTCCACAATTACAAAGAGCTTACAATGCCCCAATGAAAATTGCTACTGTAAAGTTGCAATACTTGCAAGATTTGTGAGATAAAGGTATTATACCCCCCCAATATCACACATTTTACAACTCTATCAAAGTAGGAATTATTATTACTGATAATCAAGTTGAGGAAGACATTATTGAACAATTTGTTGATGAATGATTCTAAAATTAATTTATAATACATTTATATTTTCGTTATTTGTTTTTGGGGTGTTATGCCGTGTTGCGCTACCTCCTTCTTTAGCCAATGTTTCGGACTGCGTTGCAGCATCCATCATTAGGGCAGATCCGACAGATGTGTCGGCAGATCACATATCTGTCGGTAGATCACACATCTGACGAATCTTCCCTGATGATGTATACTGCAACACTGTCCGAAACGTTGGCTAAAGAAGGAGGTAGCGCAACACGGCATAATACCCCAAAAACAAATAACGAAAATACTTTTGGCCGTGAAAATCTAAAAACGTATCTACATTTATATTATTTGCCTAATAACTTAAGAGTTTTTTTTGGTTCTGGTTACATATTTATAAGAAAGCAGGTACCTACATTGGTATTCATAATGTAAGTACAAAATTCCAGTTTTTTTAGCAAGTTACAATATTATGTAGCACATTAAGTTTTCTTTTGACATTAGTATCGGTTGGTTAATAGTCACCTTCCTAAATATTTTCTATTTTTTCCTGTTTTAAATAAGTTTTTTAATTAATATTTCTAGACTTGAAATATTTTTATTGCTGTTCCACCACTATCCTAATTTATATTCATCATCTAAATTAATTTTCGGATGTAAAAAAAGTCAAACACCTATGCAAGTTTTTCGTAACTTTAGTTCAGTGATTGCAATTTTTACTTTGGTTAGGACCAAAGAAACGTAACTGAGATATAGCTGAACTAAAATTTAAAAAAACATATGAAAATGAATAACTTATTTGTATTAAAAACATGTTTCAGAAGCACAAAATACCAAACTTTAACAAAGTGAGAAGAAATTATTAATATGATTCATTTGTTTAAAAGTAGACAACATTGATTAATTGAGAACTATGTTTTTTTGCTCTCCTGTAAAGTAGAGAAAAATGAGATACGTTTTTTTGACCCTAAGGGGCCGAACTATTTAAACTTATAAAAACGATAAATGACTGTATTCACATTCAATTAAATTTAAATAAACTACAAGATTGGTGCAAAACTAATAAACTTTATCTGAATATAAGTAAATGCCAGATAATAAGATTTTTCAGTACAAATCAACCCCTTAACTATCAATATAATATTAATAATGTTTCCCTCACCTCTGTCAGTGATATTAATGATCTTGGCATTATTTTCGATTCCAAATTTAACTTTCTTTCACATATAAATACAGTAACCAATAAAGGATTAAAAATGCTAGGCTTCATTCTGCGAAATGGCAGAGACTTTCAAAATATTTCAACATTAAAAATCCTATATTCCTCTCTAGTTCGAAGTCAAGTCGAATATAATTCTTCTACATGGTCACCTCACTTCAAAATCCACTCCGATTCCATTGAAAAAATTCAGCATAAATTCTTAAGATTCATTAACTATAAACTTGGTCTACCAATAGAATCAATAAATTACAATCACTTGATGAAAGAATTAAACTTACTCAAACTTTCAGATAGAAGACTTGTTTTTGACTTGACTTTTATTTTTAAAATTGTTAATGGTATAATTGACAGTCCTGATTTATTAAACCTAATTACCTTCCACATACCTACTAGAACTACTCGATCCAAAATTCTTTTTAATTGCAACAAAAATATCAGGACTGAGACATTTAGATACTCGCTTATACCTAGATTGCATGCAGTTGGCAATGCTTTCTCAGAAGTAGTAGATGTGTTCAACTGCACCGAATATAGTTATAAGAAGGCTATAATATCATACCTCAATCACAATAATCAATGTTAGGTATAATAGTGTTCATCTGCACGTCGTCTATATCATACTCTACTATAGAGTCCAAACTACGGACTTACTTAATTTATATTAACTATCAAGCAGACTAGTTAAGTGTTAGCTAATAAATGTATAATTTTTTTTCAAAATTATTATTTTTAAACAAAGTTATTATTGAATCTGTAACTGACAGCCCTGAAAAGCAGAACTAATTAGCAGTACCTGTAGTCATTTCAAACTCAGTCATTTCAAACTGAAGGTAACAATAATATCATGTACTCCATTTTAGCCAATTCCTGGAATCCAACGATATGTTCAAATAGAATTAAAGTATATTGTACTTGATGTTAACAATTTTTCTAAGAAGTCACCTTTTTTTACTTATTTTTATTCTGCATAAAATGTGTATTCTCTATACAAGCTCATATTCTTTTTTTTGGTTGTAATACATAATTGTATCCTATAACTAAATACTAGTTGCTATCACACGTATATATGTACTTGGTTTAATGTACATTCTTATTTTGTTATCATTATAATTACCCTCCTGTGTACCACTGAGTATCATGTATCACCGGATTGTAAAAGCCATTTTATGGCGTTGAAATAAATAAATAAATAAATAAATAACTGGAGAACAGGTGGACAGACTTTTATGATCTTTGATTTGTTGGATTTGTCTCCGCCCCGAATAGCAGAATATTGGAGTTTTACCTACCATTAAAACTCTTATTATGTTGCCTTCCTTATCCAGAATATTCCTTAGTGAGATGGCATCTCTGTTTCTATCCGATTTCGGCCTTTCGCGTCAATTGGCACGCGATTTTGTCCCTCTGTGAATTCAATCACTGCTACCAACAGTTGGCAAGCATCGACGTGACGCCATTTTCCTCAATTGTAGTCTCACCAGACAGGGGATGAAGAATATTCTGTATAAGGAAGGCAACATAATAAGAGTTTTAATGGTAGGTAAAACTCCAATTTTATGTAGTGCCGTTCCTTAGTGAGAATTGTCTGCTATCGTCTGGTGGCAGTGTTGATGTCAATTGTGATCACCTTCATTTAGAAGTCTGCCTTCTTAGGTCTGCCCTCACACCGATTGCTTCTCTTTCTGACTCCAGAAATGGAGGAACTTTGGGGGTCTGCCCCCCTCAAACGAATGATTGGTCTTAACAGCTTTGTCAAGAATGACTTCAAGTAGAAGTGTCAGTTAGAGTTAGAGGTCTGCCCTCATACCGATTTCTTATCCTTCCTTAAGTAAGGAGTAATAGGAAGTCCCTAGTGCATTAATTGTTCTGCACCAAAACATCAGAAGTTTGAAAAAAAATCTCGATGGATTTGTATTAACATTAAATCTCCTTGAAACTTTACCGGACCTCATTGTTTTAACAGAAGCACACTTAAATATAAATAATGCTGCTGCACTGTACGACATCCCTAACTATTGTAATGAGTTAAAAAACATCAAGCAAATTCTGGACAACGCAAACCATATCGGAACGAATAAACAAACCCCCATCCCGCCCCTTCCCGGTCCGCTGTAGGGAGCAGAATCACGCGACCGTTGAATGGATCACCAATATGGAACATCGCAATTAAAACGACAGGAAACCCGAACACCTCTCCATACCTCCTGGCCGAACTAGGGTACGAGTAAACAAACCCCCCATCCCGCACCTTCCTCTGGTTCGTCGCAAGGAGCAAACACGCAACCATTAGATCAGTGGTTCTTAACCTTTTTGTCTGGCGACCCAAAGTACGAATATATTTGAAGTACGCAACCCAAATCTAATTTTTTATTTTATTTTCCAGTGAAAGGTACTAAAATGATATATTATGTAATTTTAAACTATAAAATTACAAATACATCCTATAATTTTATATATATTTTTTTTTTTTAAATTTATTTAATACAAGAAAAAAACATTTTTAAAATACAAGTTTTATGCAGTCCCACAAAGCTGTCACACGTGACGGCTTGTCTGTAGGTTCTACAAAATAATATATATATTTTTTTAAATTTTTAATACATGTATAACACAATATTATACAATAAACAATATATCACAAAATAATATATCTCAATGTACCTACCTATATACAAATTATTTAGGCAGGTACGTTGAGATGTTCAGGGACACATCAATAATAATGTTCAGAGATACATTGATTCGTCGCTTATTAGCCAACGCTTAGTGTTTTTAGGGCAGGGTCTTTCATTATTCTGAGGTTTAAAAAAACTATTGAATTTATTGAAAATCTCTGGTATTAAGTATTTAAGCGTTCGGCTTCCATACTTATTTGTTACTCTTGGAGTAATTAGGCCCTTATTTTCAGTGAATCTTGTTGTGTGATTATGCACCGGTTGCTTTTTGTATTTGCTATCTCCCTCATTATCCATTATAATAATGTACCAAAGAAGCCCCTTTATTGGATGTTGGAAGTAGGCCCTCAGAACCATACAGTAGTTTAAGATTACTTCTTTGTCTGTAAATATTCGGTGGTACAATTTTTTTTTATTAAAGCAATTTGTAAATTTTGTATATATTTAATATAAATATTGCTTGTGTGCCCCCAAGTTCGTATGCCATATCTAAGGATCGATTCAACCATAGAAAAATAAATAATTTTAAGAGTACAATAGGGCAAAATAAATTTCAATTTATAAAAATTACTTGCAAAAGATCGGAGCTGGTTACAAATTTTAGCCACTCGTTTATCCCATTTAAATGTATTATCTACTATTAGTCCCAGATAAGTATATTCGTTAGTAAAATCAATTGTTTCACAGTAGCAAATATTTTCAATTTTTTTATGAATACATTCAGAATTATGAGCAAATATTTTTGGTATATTCCATATTCCCAGGCTTGGTGATCTTATATACATACATTTGGTTTTTTTAACATTTATAATTAATCCAACATCATGAGCCCATTTAAGTAGCTCGTTAAAGTCACTTTGCAATTGTTGAATAGCTATGATAGGATTTTCATTGGATAGTACAAGTGCAGTATCGTCAGCAAAAATGAATCTAAAGGCTTTTTTAAAGAGTTTTGACATAGCAATAACATATATAATGTACAATTTTGGACCTAAAATTGATCCTTGCGGTACTCCTGATTTAATATATCTTGCTTTACTCATTTCATTTAAAATCTTCACATTCATTTTTCTATTTGTTAAGTAGTTTTTAAAAAATGAGAGGAGTTTACCGCGGATTCCAACGTTTTCGAGTACCTTAATTAATTGTATGTGGCTGAGAGTATCGAAAGCTTTTGAGTAGTCAATAAAAAGCACCAGTACATGTTTTTTTTAAATTAAGTTGTGAATTTATAAAATCAGAAAGTTATTCCAGCAATTTATCACCACTTTTTTTTTTCTGGAACCCGTACTGGCATTCATCTATTATACTCAATTTATTTAAATATTAATCTAAATTTATCGAAATATATTTTTCTAAAATTTTTCTAGTGCCGGTAGAATGGAAATTGGCCTGTAATTGTTAATTTCGGAGTGATCTCCATTTTTCAAAATAGGCCTTACAGTGCTATATTTTAGTTCATCAGGAATGAGGCTCGTATCAATTATTCTGTTGATAAAGTGGGTAATTACAGGGCTAAGTAATTTGACATGTTTTTTTAAATCAAACATACGAATTAGATCTACTTTATTGGATGTAGTTGTAAAATTAGAAATAAACAACTTTAATTAAATGTTCTGTATTAAAATCAGACAATTCAGCATTAAAACAGTTAAAAAATTTACAGAAAAATAATTTGTGACTACCTTGGTGTTGTATTTTTGAGCAAAGATCGTGTTTACGTGGAGTTGTGTTTATAAAAAGTGCACACCGCATGTCATGCTGAGGATCCAACATATTCCTGTACTTATTCTTCATAACAGAAAGGCATGAAAATCCTGCTTCACGTAAATAAGTAGTTGGCAAAGGTAGCAGGGCTTTTTCAGCTTCATTGCTCAGAACAGGCTTCCCAGATTATTGTGCCCAAAATTTTGGGCACATACGCTATCAATACGCGATTTCCGCGACCCAACCCAATACCTTTCGCGACCCGAATTTGGGTCGCGACCCGAGGTTAAGAATCGCTGCATTAGATGAACAATCGTCAATCCTGGAAGCAACGGACAGGAAACACCCCACGCTTCTCCATACATCCGGTCAAAACCATGGAGCGAGTAAACAGACCCCCCGTCCCGCGCCTCCCTCGGGTCTATCACAAGGAGTATTTTGTCACGTACGCACAAAAACAAGGGATATAAATACCACCACACTTAGTTCCTGGGTAGTGTAGCACTGGAGTTCAAGGTAGTCGGCCACGCCGACGGTGGTCACCACGATCGGCGTAAATCATAGACGGAAACATGTAATAATCAGAGTAAAAACAGTGCCGGGAGAAAATAGCCCAAACACGCTTAAAATGTAATCTAAACATCTCGTTCCCGTACCGATTCGTATCCCCGTGCTGCACCATGTTTAATTAAATCAAACCAACTACTCCTCGACGATCTACCGGATTATATCACGACTTGCATATAATTCCACAATACAAAAATTGTAATGGGAGTATTATTACCCAACGCGCCAGTAAAGTACGGACATCAGTTAAGTGAACCGACCCTATAACCGAAACAATCTCTTACTTGGACAGCACGCGGATATAACTAGACTGTTTACATAAGTGATATTACCGACACTCCATACACAGAAAGACTCTAACAAACGATTTTAATAATAAAGACCAATTCGTACGCAGACGTTCGTGTAAATACCTAGGCCCGACTATCGCTCAACGAACCGGAGAGTCTGGTCCCGGTTGTGAGCTCGTGTGGACACTTCTGCGTCACTGGCGAGGAGGATCCGGAACCTGGGTTGACCTAACTGCGTACCCACCTCCAACGCCTGGGCCCCCAGCCTGCAGGCGTTGGTACACCACACCTTCGGCCATTTCCCAACCACTAACCGGAATCTCCGAGAAAGGACCACGGCGACTCGTATGGTTTCTCCTTTAACGTTTAGTGAATAGAATTCTTTTTGAGCCAATTTAGGTAGGAAAATATCCATATATGTCATGCATTCAGATCTCCCAATACATGTTTTGAAGAATAACCTGTTTGATTTATCAATTACCTTACCTGAGCAATGATATGTGGGTTGAGTACTCACCCCTGAGAGAGTTTCTACATCATGAGATAAAGTAAGAATAATAAAACATTACACTATACATATTTTTCTTCCACAACGCATATTAACAAGAACTGTGGCATTGCTGTTTTCATATTAAATAAATACAATAATGTCACAATCACTGAAATCAACATGAATCTAGCAAACTGTCTAAAACTGAACTTAAAAGTGAATGAAGTTATATACAATATTATAGCTATATACCGCACGCATGGATCGAATCCAAACAGTTTCATTATAGAATTGGAACAGTTATTGCTAAATCTAAAAGGTACTTGTAACATTGTCACAGGCGATTTTAATCTGAACATTGGGCTAGAGGTAAAAGGCAAAACGAAAGATGATTATGTAAATGTAATGACATCGCTAAACTATAAATCATTTATAAATAATGCAACACGGAATATCAGCGGAAAAATCCCTTCCTGCATCGATCACATACCTATGGTGCAACTCAAATAACAAAAAAACATGTCAATACTATGGAAAACCAGCATAACTGATCACTATACCTGTATATTCGTTAACAGATAAACGTTGATAAAAGAAGTACCAGCGATAACATAACTGACAAAAAAATATATGAAAAAAAAACATTTAAATATGGAAATTTTAAGAGCAAATCTTAAAATGGAAACCTGGGCATCAATATTTGAATCGGAAAATCCAAATACCTGTGCTGTGAATTTCGAAGCAGTTTTCCAAAACCCCATAAACCTATCTACACAAATAATTATTTCTAAACCAAAATCTAAGCAAAGATTAATAAAGCCATGGATTACCCATGGACTAGTAATTTCAATAAGAAATAAAGAAAAATACTACCACCAGTCTAAAAAATTTCCTAATGATGAAAAAATCGCCACCTTCTACAAGAAATACCGAAACAAACTTGCGCTCTTAATTAGACTAACAAAAGAAAAATATTTTCGTGATAAAATAAAAAATGCTGGTCAAGACAGCAAAGAGTTCTGGAAAATCACCAATACAATAACTAACAAAAGCACAAAACAAAAATTACCAAAAGAAATTACTCCTCAGGAAATTAACACAGACACTGAAAAAAATCCAAAACTTTGGATTATTTTTTTTGATTCCAAAACAAAAAACAAAATGTCGGCTCAAATCTTGCTCGTAATATTACACCAGACAACAAACAAACTCCCCAACCAGAGCAAAACTCAATTTTTGAAGAAGGTTTCCACACATTTGATTCAGTAACTGAAAAAGAAGTTGAAAATGCTATATTAAGTTTACGGGGATCAGCAAGCCCTGGCTATGACAACATAGGTGTAAAAACACTGAAAGACGTACGTGAGATAATCACCAAGCCAATTACTCACATAATAAATGTAAGTTTGCAGAAGGGTGTATTCCCTACCAACTATAAGAAAACTATTGTCACCCCTGTTTTTAAATCTGGAGATGAAAAAATTATTTCCAACATAGCAAAAATCTTTGAAAAAATTGTTAAAAAACAACTTAACAACTACATAAAAGAAAAAAAGATAATGAACCCAAACCAGTTTGGATTTAGAGACAATCTCAGCACCCAAGATGCCATTGCTAAATTAACGTCCACAATAATTCAAAAGTTAGATAATGGAGAAAAGTGTCTTGGAATCTTCATTCATCTCCGTAAGGCATTTGACAGCATATCACATTCAAAACTTAATGAGAAACTAAAGCAAATTGGAATGGATGGAATAGTGCTATCATGGGCTATCTAAAAAAGAGACTTCAATATGTAAAAATAAATAATATACTAAGTGAACCCAAAACCTCATCTTTTGGTATACCACAAGGAACTGTCATCGGCCCAATCCTTTTTATTATATATGTCAATCAAATGTTCACTCTTCCATTAGTTGGTGATATTATATCTCTAAAGGGAAATCATGGGAGGAAACAATGAGAATAGCGAATATCAACATAAATATACTCAAAACATGGTTCGACCTAAATTACCTCTCATTAAATACTGAGAAAACATATTTTATCCCATTCTCTTTGAAAGAAAGAAATTTCGAAAACAATATTACTATTAAAATCCATTCATCGCAGTGTGAAAATAAAAAGGAATGCAACAATGCAAATTGTTTACAATTAAGATGCTAAAATAGTATAAAGTATCTGGGTATCATAGTAGATAGACACCTAAAATGGAACGAACAAGTCCATAACACGGTAACCAGAGTAAGAAAACTTATCTACATATTTATTAGATTAAGAAACTTCCTATCGACTAGTATGTTAAAAACTAATTATTTCTCTCTTGCCCAATCTATTCTACAATATGGTACAATCGGGTGGGGGGGGACTTTCAAAACTAACCTCTTACCGGTAGAAAAGGCACAGAGGTTGATTCTAAAAGTCATTTTACGAAAACCATCTATATTTCCAACTATACAGTTATTTAACTCCTTTAGGGTTCTTAGTTTAAATAAAATTTTCAAAAAAAAACTCACTGTTACAAACACACAAAGATCAATTCAATACTAATACTATAACAACAATCACAAAAATAAGTAACCGATCACGATCACGTGGCAACTTAGAAATTCCAAAATATAAAACAAGTGCTTCTCAACTCCATTATACTTATCAAGGTATAAAATTTTGAAATGCTCTCCCATATAAAATCAAATCTGAAGAAAATTATAAAGCCTTTAAATCACAAATCAAAATACTACTAGATCAACCCAACGTTAATTATAAGTTTTAATTACATAGAACGAATTTCTACGTTTATTTTTATTACATTGCACCACTAGTAATAATTGATCATGTGTTAATTATAATATTATGTACTTAAGTTTAAAATTAAATATTTAGTTTCATCATTAATTTTACAAAAAAAAATAAAATATATATATATATATATATGTATATGTATATATAACTACCGATTTCAAGTTAAATAATAAATCATAATTTCATATATTTAGTTTATTTGGTAGGTCTGGCTGTTTTCTACAGAATGCGTATTTCGCAAAGTAAGGTTGGACGGTTGATTGCCGAGCTTACATTTTCAATAATGTATTCTACACAAAGCAGCCAGTCCTTATAAAACACCAATATCTCTAAAAACCTACCCTTAAATCCACTTTAAAGATATAAGAATTAGATATCTGTATATTGTTTATAATTTTTTGAAGTAAAAACATACTAGGTGTTATGTAGATTTGATTATTAAATCTTCAGACAAAAGTGCTTGTATCTCCGTTTGAGTTTTTTATGGCTGGCTGCTTTCTGCATAACAACATTCAAATACAGTACCCAAAATTATAGGTCACTTAATTCTGCATTTTTCTTTGAGGTTGAAGACATTCATATTAGAATCTGCAAGACTTTTTTTTAAAGCCACCCCAAACTTAAGCGACCAGTTCATTAGGACAGCTCTTTCCAAAAGACAAGAAGGAGGTTTCATAGAAGATGACTGAAGGAGTAAGCACGGACAGCACTCGACCATAGATGATTAAATAATAGAAAGAGTCGTAGCTTTCATCAAGTCTATCCCCAGAATAGAATCTTATTACCTTCGTGCACAAACAACGAGAGAATTCATCCCAAGTGAAAAA
The DNA here is from genome assembly GCA_917563855.2 of Limnephilus lunatus. Lineage (NCBI taxonomy): Eukaryota > Metazoa > Arthropoda > Insecta > Trichoptera > Limnephilidae > Limnephilus > Limnephilus lunatus. The sequence continues at coordinate 108,037,287 of OU830592.1, read as the reverse complement.
TCACTTGAAGATTTATACCGAGATTACAAAGATCTACGCGAAAATGAACGTTTACCGATTGCTTCGTCATCAACTTTTAATCATATTTTTAATACACAGTTTAATATTTCTTTTCACATCCCGAAAAAAGATCCTCTCAGTGAGTCTGATTATTAAAATAATATAGTAGTTATGTGTTTTAGATGCCTTTATTGTTACCTTTTCGATGTAGTTTTTTTGGTACCTAATTTAAGTTAACTGAAAACATTTCAGATAGTTTTTCTAAAAAAACTATCAAAGCAGAGCTGTGTTTTATAATACAACATTTCCTTTTATTTGTAGACTAATACTGTTAAAATACTGGTTAAAGATATGTTGATACCTAAATTATAATACAATTTTTTATTGTCTTCATTTGTTTGTTACCTTAATATTAAATAAAGATGTCTTGTGACAAAAAAAAAAGTTTTACTTTACGATTATACATATATACTAATATAAAATATCCAAAACCTAATTTATATACCCTACTCTTTCTGTGAAGATTATAGATCAAAATAATATTTTGATATTTTATAAATTGATATTTCTCAAATTAGTGATAAATTTTGAATTAATGCACTCTTATTCTGTATAATATACAGAATAAGAGTGCATTAATTCAAAATTTATCACTAATTTGAGAAATATCAATTTATTTAATTAACGAAAGTGGTTGAAAAATGACTAACGACCTCATTATCCAATTAATCGGTCAGTGGCTGAGTTGGCTTCGCGTTTGGGTCCCACCCAGGCGTCCCGTGTTTGATTCATCGGCTAGATTCCTCCATCACGACACAAGCAACACTTTCGGCTTACTGTAGTGGTAGTAGGAGGTTTTCAAACAGTGTCGGGTTATTGTGTCAAAAAGTAAATGCTTAGGTAAGGGTTTCAATTCAACGTTGTCAATTTTACGGTGCTCCAGATTTTATGTCCGGGTTAAATCTTTCCAAAATGAAAGACTGAACCCTTCCACACACTTTTCCATAAATGAATATCTAGTAAATTCACGCAATGTAAGTGCACTATATAAGTATAATAAATACAAAACAATACAAGAACAATACGCCAATCCACCAGAAACATAATAAGAAAATATTTCACCGACTCCAGATATTTTCATATCAGAGGATTCGGCTCTGATGAAATCCTAACTGGTCCGATAAATCCTACTGATCCCTCAATATAAATATTTAAAAAATCTTTCGTAATCCTACATGTATTTAAAATGACCGACTTTTGCATTTTTATGTACAAATTTTTTGACAAATCTAATACGCCTAAATTTTGAATGAGAGAGCTAGGTATAATGCTAGTAGCCGAAATAACAAATGGTAATATTTTTATAGTCTGAGAATGCCAAATTCTTTTAATCTCATTTCCTAAATCTGTATATTTTCTTATTTTATCAGAAACAGTTTTCTGAATATTACAAGAATTTGGAATAGCGACATCAATGATATAAGTTATTTTTTAAATATTTTTACTAATTGTTTGGCGATTATCATTTAGGAACGTGAATTCTTAGAAAACATCTCTAGGGTTGCCAGGGTACATCGATTCTTATTTATTCCCTGTCAATATCGGTTCGCTGTCAACAGTGAAACCATGCTCAGTATATTGATATAAAATCATCGGAAATTACGCCTATCAAACTTATATTGTTTTGAACCTATTGGCTTTGACCGATGGAGCGCTAGGTGCCCACACAGTGCGTAGAAAGCTATTCATGAGTGCTCAATTACAAAACTAATTTCAGGACTTGGCCAATCGACGAACTGAACTCATGAAGCCAGAAGCCTGAATGGGATCCAGACCCGATAAGGACTTGGCCAATCGACGAACTGAACTCACGAAGCCAGAAGCCTGAATGGGATGCAGACCCGATAAGGACTTGGCCAATCGACGAACTGAACTCACGAAGCCAGAAGCCTGAATGGGATCCAGACCCGATAAGGACTTGGCCAATCGACGAACTGAACTCATGAAGCCAGAAGCCTGAATGGGATCCAGACCCGATAAGGATTATGCAAGAAAATACTTGGAAGTTAAAATTAACTAAAGAATAATCCAAAGACCTATAAAGTGGGAAGCTAAAAGCAAGCTTAATTCGTGGCTGTGACTGATGAAAATATGTCCACTGCAGCGAAAGAGCAATTTAAAACTTTTTTCTCTGATTGCCCGAGATTTTTTGGGTGAATATTTTCACCCACATTAAAAAAATCATTCCTCCGATTTTTACTATGGAGACATACAAACTGATTATAGATCTATTATATAGCCAATGAATTCATCTATCTTTTGTCGATTATTTGTACGGATTGTATTTGTAGGATTAAAAAAATGGTATAAAAAATTGTAAACTTCTTTCTAATTACCCACAAAAAAGGGAAAATTTGCCAAAATTGGCAGCAAAGCAATCCGAGGTATTTTAAATAGTGCCATATTGTGGCAAAAAGCGCTCCAGTGGTTAATAAGATTTTAAAAATTTGATTTAAACCTGTATTACAACTTACCAGCTTCCTGAGCAGTCTCCGAATTCAGCAAGCATTCCTTCTTTATATCCGGTAGGTTGATATCTATTTCCGTGTATGGTATTATTTCCTCCCCGATTTCCTTCTGGGACCCATCACTTCCTGGGTTTTGAGGATCCATTGCACTGCTGTCCGAGCGCTCTGTAAGTAAGATTGTCCAAACTCAAAATAAATTAAAAGTGTAACAGAATACACATTCTGAACTGAATGTGAGTGATAATAAAATCAGGAATTTCTTATTTGAAAAAAAGGTTAATAAATCGAGCAATTCTACAAAGGGGGCGATTCTTTCAGTACGGTTAAGAAACATTGCTGTAGATCAGGGGTGCTCAAACTTGAACTGCTGGCGATCTACCTCAATATTATTAGACTACGATCGATCGACTCTGACAGGCTGCAAGTATGTGTGATGCAGTATTGTCATCGGGGTAGGCAAGGGGGGGAGAGACATTTTTAAGTAAAAAAAAATGTGCGTTTTTTTTTACTTGAATAAATATTTTTAATGTAAAGATGATTTTGTAAGTATAAAAACGCAGTCCATCCTCTCTGCTTACCCTTCTATAATAACGGTCACCACCCTCACAGAAACAGAGAACAACAAAGCGCGAAGGCGACCGAAACGCGGTAGTGTTTGGAAGGTGATGTATGCATTCCAATCCCTAACGCGTTTCAGTCGGTACAGCGATTGAAACACGTTAGGGATTGGGAATACGCATCCGGGATGAAGACAAATCCAACAAATCCAAGATCATCAAAATCGGTCCAGCCGTTCTCGAGTTATAAATAGTGTAACTTACCCGAATTTGTTTTATATATTAAAAGATTAGCTAAGTTGCTACCATGGGTTCAATATTATCTGACAGCTTCTGTCAAATTGTGTTGGCATCATCCGAATTTTTCACGATTTTACTTACGAAAAATGCCGTTTTTGTAATCCGTGACCAGATTAAGGACAAAAACAAAAATTTTAACAAAACAAAAACACTAACACAAAACAAGTACACTTACTAATTTGTCTTTCTTCAAAAAAAGAATCATCGAAATCGGTTGGCGTAATATTGAGTTATTCGTCTATTTGTCGCTCACATGCTTATAGCAAATTTAAGACATATATGGATTTCTCATGGATCCCATTGTTAGAACTGGACCAAATTAAAATGGGACCACATGGGAAGCACCAGCTTTCAAATAAAATAAGAATCATCAATATCGGTTCACCCAATCAAAAGTTATGAGGTAACAAACATAAAAAAACAAAAAAACAAAAAAAATGTCAAATTGAGAACCTCCTCCTTTACGAAGTCCTTCGTTTCATGTTAAAAATAATTAATCAAAATTCCCAAAGTTTCATAAGTATATTTTTTTTTCAAATACCTAGTGGCCTAAACTTTGGTTACATAAAAATGTACATTTTAATTATTTGGCGATTAACTTCAAGATTTTGTGAATGATAAATATTTGGAGAAGGTGGATGAGTTTGTTTATTTGGGAAATATGTTTACGAGAGATGCAAAGGCTGATAGAGATATTGAAAGAATGCAGGTAACTCTATAAATGGAGGACTGAACGCCGTTGGCACAAACAAAATCTGTCCAAAGAAGTGAAGCCAGCCGTCCATAATGGAGTACTGGTACCTACCCTGATGTATGGCAGTGAGGCATGAAACTGGCAAGGAAGGATGAAAGTAGACACTGAATTCTGAAGAAATGAGATCCCTGAGGCGAATGTGTGGTAAAACCATGTGCGATCGTGTGAGAAACGTGGAGATTTGCAAAGAATGCAAGGCTTATGTAAGCGTAATGTGTAAGATTAAGAAAGGGACACTCCGATGATTTGGGCATGTAGAGCGAATGATAATAGAAGATCATGTATGAGACGTTGTATGAATGGAAACGAGGCTACGAATGTATGCCAAGATCGAGCTGTTTGGCGGTCAGTCCTCTCTGCCTACCCCCGCGGTGAAACGATGTGGTGGTTAGTTAGTTAGTTAGCTTCAAGATTTGAATATAAAGCATGGTGTTATTTCTTTCAAATACTGTTTAGATCATATTTGTAAGCATGATAGTAAGGGAGACACAAGGATTTCTATGAGACCTATATGAATTGTTCAATTAGCCTGGAGGATATTGCAGATAATTACCATTTGTGGATGATGGTGAGTGAGATCTGGAGCCAGAAGATCTATCAGCAGACCCACACCGGGATTTATTCATTATTTCATCTCCGGAATCTAAAAATATAATACAAATATAACATATTAGTGCAAAATATTACTTTTATTCTGCATTGACGCTTGAAGAGGCAACCTTTCGGAGTATCTGGGCGTAAGGCTTGGAATAAACTCCCTACAGAACTTAGATGCATAACAAGCTCAACAGAATTTAGGTACAAATTAAAAACGTACCTTTTTGGGCTCTCGTACCCTTAAATAAAAAATACCTATCTGAGAGTAACATTTTTGTTTTGCCTATGAAATACCTTTATCACACTTTTCTTATTGGATTAAAATTATTCGAATTACATCAATCTGTCTCTTACCAAGGAACAAATTACATTTAGGAAGATAAATATTCTGATAAAATCTGATGGATTTTTATTTTTAGTATCGGTTACTTCAGTATGCCTTTAAGAGTGTCTTACCAGCTAATCATTATTCTGATTCCTGCGCCAGCGCTCTCATATCAGAGCTTGTTAGCGGAAGTTTTTGGAATTAGATTACGTTCCGCTGTAAACTGGATTTTGTGCATCGCGCGGAGCTAGGGCGGCTACATTGTTACGGTATGCTTATATTCTCGTGTCCAGAATTTTAATTAGTAGTAGTTATTTGTAATTTGTATATCGAAGTGCATAAACATAAATAGATACAAGTAAAATGCGTAAACACAGTAGGTATTAAATAGATACCTACATGAATAAACAATGTGTTAAATTCTTTTTAATATTTTGGGTTTTTAGTTTTTTAATTTTATTTTACGGCCATTAGAGCGAAAGATATCTCAGTATCGCCCTGGTGTAAGACCACCATTAAGATTTGAAACGTTGCTTGAAATGTCTTTAGCCGTGTTTGGTGACCAGATCTGAATAGCCAGGTACTTCCCCACCTTCCTCTTCCCTATATCCTTCCCCTCCCCACTACCTTCAGTCTTACAACATACCCCGATTGGGGATGCCATAGTCCCACTGGCTCCAGACAGAATCAGTTGGGACTCTTGTGCGATATACTTATGAAAAAAGTGTAATATTCAGTTGGATTGTAAAAAATGTCTCATTTTTTATTTTATATTTATCTGAATACCGCACAAGAGACCCAAATGCTCCTACTGGAGCCAGTGAGACTATGACGTGACTATGGGGTATATTGCGAGGCTGATGGTGGTGGGGGAAGAGGAAGGCGAGGAATTACCTGGCTATTCAGATCTGGTCACTAAACAACGTTTCAATTCTGAATGGTGGTCTTACACCAGGGCGATACTGAAAGTATCTTTTACTCTAAAACGTGACGCAAATATATTATTTTTAAATTAAATAATTGTGAAATAACCCAAATTAGTCAAATAAAATTTATTTGCCTATGCCGGGATTCGATCCCACGACCTTCAGATTGCTAGTCAAGAGCCTTACCCCTTGACCACGCCGGCCGTCAATAGGTAGTATCAGTAATTTGGAAGGTACATCCACCAACTACATGGAAGGCCGGATCGGGAGAGACCGTTTTTTTTACACTCGCTCGACACACTGCTTATCTCTTCTTTGGGAATGCTGTGTGGAGGGTCGTTTTAGGGAAAGGAAGAAGAGGAATTTCGGAGAAGGAAAGGGATATTAGGGGTGAGTAGAAATCTGGGGGTCAGCGTGTCCAGGAGTGCGGATGTATGAATCCATCCCTCCCACTGCGGTGCAAGGCGATGTTCCGAGAGAGTAAGGCTGGAGAAGTCAAAGGGACTCCCTTAACTTTTCCAGATCCGACCTGCCATGCAGCTGGTGGGCAGACGCATCCGCCGCCAAGACCTAAACAAACCTCACCCCCTTGAACCTAGGCACCCCTGCTAGTCACCAAATGTTATGAACCACTTGGGATGACCTATGGCAGACGTGTTTATTATCTAATAATTGGTTCCCGGGGCGGTGGTACCCATACCCGATTCTCGTGTTTATTATTTTTCCATTAAAATTATTTATGATTTGTCAATAATGTCTTAGTAAAATAAGTATGTAATAAAATCTGAAATATATTAGTTTGTAAGTGTGCAAATAAATAAACAAACGGACCAATTTTCGTCAAGAAACACATGTACGTATATATTTTTAAATAATTTAATTTATCTATTTATTTACGCAAAAATAGTCTATTAACAATAAAACAATAACACGAATAACAAGCGTGCGTAAAGGCACGACCCACCTAGCAATCGACCACCGTTCGCATCGATTGCCGTTCGAAGGAAATTTTTCGTAACAATCACCACTTTTCGTAACACATTTACCAGCTTACCCCCCCAAGTGTCGAGCGTGCGTAAAGAAGTTTTACTTGAAAATAAATATTTTGGAGCAGTTGGGACTCTTGTGCGGTATTCACATAAGAATAATTTACAATAAAAAAAATTTCAAAATTATAAAAATTTTATCATAAAAATATTCAATGAACATGAAATTTTGCGTTGGGGCAACCCTATAAATTTTACAAACATGAAATCCTATTTATTTTGCTTCGTTATTCGTTTGAAAATGTTGCGATGTAGAGCGCCGCGAAGACAACCGCCAGTGGCCGCAGTTGCGGTCTGAATGAGCGCTCTCGATTCGTGTTGTCGGTGATAAGAAAAATTGTGAAACGCGAAGCTGTAAATTAATTAATATTAAATACACCCTTAAATTATTTTTCCATTAAAATTATTTATGATTTGTCAATAATGTCTTAGCAAAATAAGTATGTAAAAAAATCTGAAATATATTAGTTAGTAAGTGCGCAAATAAATAAACAAACGGACCAATTTTCGTCAAGAAACACATGTACGCATATATTTTTTAATAATTTTATTTAAACTTAAATTAAAATTCTGACAAATAATTTTACCAGATAATGTATTGATTTATTTTACTGCATGATTATATGATTTGAAATTGGTGTTGTATAATACATGTACTTTTTTGAAAATATAACAAATCTGCCAACGACCTATGGTATAACCTTATTATACTTAAAATAAACATTTTTTCTCAAAATTTTATCCATACCTTTACTAGATAAAAGAACAATCTTTCAAAATCAATTTATAATTTTTTGTGGAAACGAGTCAATAAGTCTAAACACTGATTTAAAAATGACATATTTCTGGTTTCTCTGGTAATGTCCTCTTAAAATCACATTAAGTGTCTATGATTCACCAAATGCATATATTCTACTGATTTATATTTCCCGTGCATAGCTTCTGGAGAACTCACAGTCTTCTTGCAGCATCGCAACTTGCAGTCAATTTGCCAATGTAAGATGGTTGAGTCGCAGAAAATGTTTAAGACGATTTTTTGAGTTACGGGAAGAAATCAATTATTTTATGACCGAGGAGAATATGCCTATTCCCGAATTGAGAAATGAAGAGTGGTTGCAAGACTTATGTTTCTTGGTAGACATGAGGGAAAAATTTAATGAGTTAAATTATTTATTAAGTTATTTAAAAGTTGCAGAATCAGAATAATTTAATTACCGATGCTTGCAATTTGATTGAAGCTTTCCGGATGAAGTTATTAATGTTTGAGAGCCAACATAAAAATAATAATGCACACCATTTCCCATTGTTGAACGAATGTTCAAATACCTAATAATTTTTCAAAATATTCTGACAAAATAAGGAAACTTACAGTAGCCTTTAATTGTCGTTTTAAAGAACTAGTAAATTATGAGAAAGCATGAGATGATCCCATTTGTTCCATTTATCCCATTTGTGCCATTGTTCTCCATTTGGTGTTGATGTTTCCACTGTTTCAGAAACGTTACAAATGGAATTAATCGACATACAATGCAATATTAAACTAAAAAATATAAATCCCACGATTCCAAAAAATGAATTTTATAATAAGTACATAACAACAACAGAATTTTCCAATATAAGATGTTTCGCCCAAAAAATTATCAGTGCCTTTGGATCTACATACGTTTGTGGAGCTTTTTTTCCAAAATGAAATATAATAAAAATAAAAATAGGGCGTCAATAACAGATGTAAATCTGGAAAACCAGTTAAGGTGTGCAACTTCAACTATTGAAATAGATTTAGAAAAATTAAGTAAACGAAAAGAAACTCAAATCTTGCACTGAAATAAGTGGTCTTTATAAATGGTTTTATTTCAAATAAAAAATTAATATTGTTTGATTTTTGTTTCTTTTAATAATTTTGATTGTTAAATATGTTAATTACTATGAAAACACATTGTTTGTTGGTTCAATGTAAGTTTTCTTTTCAAATATGGTTATAGTATTGTTTTTTTTCACAAATAACCTGATTGTACTTTCAGATTACCTCTGCATTCAAATTATTTATAATACTTACAAAAAATAAATAAGTATTTATTTACTTATAAAGTACGTGTTACATAATTAAGACATTTACATAGAGTAGATACAGTATGAAATTCGTTGGAATAAAAAAATGTTATTATTTTTGTATAATGTCTGTATGTGCGGCCCTTGGGAAAATTTTAAGTCGTAAATGCGGCCCGAGGTGCAATTTGGGTTGGCCAGGGCTGTTGTATATTATAGTTCACAACTATGTCCTAAATCTCCTTAAATTAATTTAAAAAAAAAAAAAAAAAGAAAGACAAACATTCCCGGGTTACGAATAACCCAACAATGTTTGAAAATCTCCTACTACCACCACAGAAAGCCGAAAATGTTGCTTGTGTTGTGATGGAGGACTTAGCCAGCCGAGGAATCGAACATGCGACGCCCGGGTGGGACCCAAGCGCTATACCCACTCAACCACTGACCGGTCAAATAAACAATAACAGTGTTAATCTCTAGTGACTTCCCAATTAAGTATGGTCCTGTATATATTTTCTGCCTGTACAGTAGATTTTTACAGCAGCATCGCGTTCATTGGTCAAATCATTGTACATATAGTTACGTATCGGTGATCGATGAACCGGTGGATGCAATTTTTAGCCATAAGTTGTCATAGTGGTTTGTCTAGTTTGTAGTTAGAAGTAAGGTTGTAGAAATGTATTATAAGTTTGTACAGTGCCCTTGAGGTGATTTTTCACAAAAACGGCGCTATACAAGTCATCCAAATATTATTATTATTAACCTGGTCACCGACAAATTTGAATAATAAGTATTTTACCAAACTTTTGCTGTCACTGTTTCTCTTACACTCCCGAATATTGAGCGAAAGGGACAACTGCACCTCAGTCTGATAACACCTAAATAAAATCTTCAAAATCGAGGTTTTGTCTTCCCCATTTTTCTCCTACAAAACTGGACCGATTTTTTCAACCAAGTATACCCTAGACAAGCCCTCTCATAGTAAGAATCAGAATAAAATAACGCCAGTAACAGTAATTTTGCAATAAAACTCTCCTTGCAATTCCGCCGTCTTGCATACAGAGTTCTCGGCAATATACAACTGACCACCAAGTTATCCTATTGTGTAATTTGTCGCACTAATACATCAATAGTTGGTCACGGATTGGCCGCGTGAACAATATCCACAAGTTATATTGCATATAAGTGGTTTTCAAAGTGTGGGTCAAGAGACATTCATAAATTTAATTTGAAAAAAATATTTTTTTTACTTTATTATGACAATCGATTTAATTTCGGAGGCCAGTATGGGTACCGCCACCTCGGGAACCATTTATTGGATAACCAACGCCTCTGCCATAGGTCCCTCCAAGTGGTTCGCTACGTTAGGTGACTAAACAGGGGTGCCCGGTTAATAGAGTGATGTTTGTCCAGGTCTTGGCGGCGGATGCGTCTGCAATTTTTTTTTTCTGATGGTCCGTAAGCTTAATGAGTTTAATAAAAAAATCCATTCATCGTTTGCTTCAAAATATTTACGAAAAATTCACCTTTTTACCGCCCACGCACCATGGGCTGCCCAAGTTGGTTGCTCATCATTAAGACAGTGATGAGCAACCAGCGGTCCGCAAGCAAATTTACTGCTTTCCGGACTGACTACAAAAAAATATTTAAAAAATTGCTAAGAAAAAAATGTTCAAAGGCTTCTATTCTGTTTTGCAAAAGGTATTAGCCAAAAACTATAATCTCTCTTTAAAGTTTTGAATCAGCTACTCAAAACATTATGTTTTTTTGCGTATAATAAATAAAAAATGACTGAAATTAGTGGTTATTTAAAGCCCAGAAGTAAGCCCTCAAAAAGAAGAGGAAGGGGAGATACGTAAATACTAATGTTAGAGGGAGCGCGCTAATCTTAAAAACGATAATATTTAAGCAAAAATTGTGAAAATGTTTAATAAAATATGACTCGTTTGAAATAGAACAAAAATCTGACAGAAAATGTCTTTAAAAGGATTTAAAAATACAATGAATTACGAAATTTTTCATATACCTATATATAACTTGTAAAATATCAAAAATATAGTGTTTGAAATAACTTTTGGAGTATAGCTTACGATTTTCATCTATCGTAGGAATTTCATATAATTACCGTTTCAATGTTTAATGTATAGATATTATCCTCAAAAATAGCAAATATTTTTTATGAACTTAAAAACTTAAAGTGTTCAAGAGAAAAATGTTATAAAACGGTAGAAATTCGGAATGCCATGCCGTGGCTAAAAAAAATAGTTTAACTTGCGACCTTAATTGAAGAATATTGCAACGGTTTTTTGTTGAGATCTGTGTTTAATTTATTTTAAAGTTTTCCTTTTTACAAAATAACAAAAATTATCATGACGAAATATTGCATATATTATAATACATATTGTAATTCCGAACGAAAATAAACCAACACCATTTATTGGTTTGACCTTGAATGTAGTAAAAATTTTGTCTGGCAATTTTTGCCCTTTTTGAATACACCGCCAAAATTTAATATTTCCAAACGAAAAAATCGATAGCATTCATTGTTTTGGCATTGCGGATATAAAATTTTCACCTGCGGCGCTTTATTTTTACCTACTTTGATAGTTTTGTTAAACAAATATTGTTTTACAATAGTAAAGTAGGTTTGCGACTCCACCGATAACAAAGTTAACCAGTATTTTTAATTGATAAACTAACGTTTAAACAAGATTTTTATGCATAGCACAAAGGGTAGATAACAAATATTATAATCAATAATTATTGATTATAATATTTGTTATCTACCCTTTGTGCTATGCATAAAAATCTTGTTTAAACGTTAGTTTATCAATTAAAAATAATAATTAATATTTGACAAGTTAAAGTATTTCAGCAAAAAATGCAGACATAATTAGTCTCGACGCCACCTAGCGGGAGATTTAGTATTAAAAATACCTCTCTCACAAAAATAAAGTTGGTTGTTTTCAGTTGGAAAAATGTAATAATAAGTAATTGTCGAATGAAACACTAGTATATATTGAATTATTTGGCGGGTATTTGATAAGCCGCCATAGCTCAGTGGTCAGAGCTGCTGACCGGCAATCAGATGGTCACGGGTTCAATTCCCGTTGGCGGCCAGTATCTTTTCTCGGAAGATTTTTTCAATGTAGATGAGTGTTTCAGGCTGATAATTATTGATTATAATATTTGTTAAAGTTAACCAGGTTATGTTGTACCTACATACCCTCCCACCAAGGTCCGCATGCATAATAATAATGGATACATTAATAATACTTCGACTAAAAAGGTTGATCATTCATAAAAAACAGCGGGTGGTGAATTTATGTAACTGTAATTATAATTTATGGAATTAGTATAATTTATTTTATTATTGCAAGCGGGTCGCGCTTAAAAAAGTTTGAAAACTCTTCCAAATTGTGATACTAGCCCTCCTTGTTTGTATTGGTAGTCAAACTATCGTGACGTCACAAACAGTGCGGTGATTTGATGACGTAGGAAACTTTGATGGTAACAAAAGTAACTCTTTAACATTATTACGTTTATTCAAACGCTGTCTAAAAGACATATGTAAGGTGTATTTTTTTTGTTGTAGTCAGATAGCTGACTACATTTTCAAAAATAAAGTCGGCGGCGTGTACCTTGTACAATATTCGGAAGTGGTATATTTTTGTGTTTGAAAAAATTAACTCGGTCCGGACGGCTGATACACAAATTAGTGCCAGTGTAGACCTTTTAGACCGACAAAAGGTACAACACAAAGCCAGAGGCGGCTCTAGGGCTCCAGCTGTGGAAGGTCATTTGAAAAAAAAAGTGATTAATCTATCTTTGATATTGAGAAAAATGCCGATACATTATTATTTATATCAATTTAAAGATAGGTAGGGTCATGAATACGCAACTCAAATTACATAGGCATTATTTGTAAATTGCAAAGTCGCTACATAATACATGTACTTGCAGGCACATCATTTTAAAGAGGGCACTTTTCAATATAGTTGTGCACATCAATAGTACCTAAGTATCCAAAATTTAAAAACAAAATCAGATTATAAATAATATTCAATGTTTATAAGAAAAACTTTCTTTTTATAAAGTCCAAGTTGCGACCATTGTCTTTTTTCTGTTTTTCTGTGTCTTGTTCTTTTTCATATTTTCGTTTAGATTATTATTGTTATCTTATTCTAATAGAAATAATAGACACCGGTACCTAATATATAAAAAAAATTTAAAACAAAAATTGTTTTAAATCAAGCTGTTTTCTATGTCCGTTGAAAATTGATCATAATATAATAAATAATCTTTGAAAAGATCTACTTCTCAATGTACCACCAAACTAAAATTGAAATGTCGCAAATTACATCAATAACAATTAACAATGTGAATAATTATTTCCAATCTCTCACGAACTGTTCAATACAAAAACAACCATTGTTTCATGCGAGACATACGTGCAAAAAGCAAAACCGACCTATGTTTATATCACCATCTCTTTCAACAACACATAAGATTCATAATGCTGTCTCCCTCACGGACATAACCCAAGCGTAGTTAGGATTTCTTTACTACCTATGCGGGAGAATATCAACTCCATGCGAAGAACATAGTGCCATCTCATTTGTTGTATGGCGCGCATAGAGAGAGAAGATATTAACGCTGAGGGCATTGGCAAAATTGACCCAGGGAATAATGTGAGAATGGGAGCTTCCATTTTATGCAATAGATGTCACTGCTCGTCTACGTCGCCGCTAGCCTGCCGCTATTTCGCGATTCATTTCAAATAAAGAATTCGATGCTTTGAGCAGTTGTATGCGTAAAAATGTATTATTATTATGTCTTATAATTTTGGGGGGTCAAACACCCATTGTCCTAAGGGGAGAGCCGCCACTGCACAAAGCACTATGCGATCTAAACGGTGGAAAAAAATGCAGGCACTTTTTCATAAATGGGCCTTGAGCCTGCTTTTGCTGGCTTCTAGCGTCATTTTGCATTTCACAGGGCACGTCTAGATATCATAAACATTAATGAAAGAAATTTATCGGTTTGAAAAAGCTGATTATGATTTTAAACCAACACCTGTCTAAAACAGACTGGTCTTTTACTCACGATAATGCTGACGTTACCGAAGCAATTTATACTTTTTATGACATTTTAAATAACACCATTAACCAGTTTGTCCCTAAACGTTTCATTAAAAAGAAAAAATTTCCCAACTGGTACTCACCTCCCCTAATCAAAATCATCAAAGAGAAACAAAGACTAAACAAAAAATGGAAATCAAATAATAATCCAGTAGATTACATAGAGTTTTCTATCAAACGCATACAATAAAAACACTTACAGAAACATTGTTACACCCAATATATAAGTTCAGTTGAGTCTAGTATTCCAACTAACAATAAAAGTCTCTGGAATTACGCTAAAAACAAAAAAAGGACAAATGGCATACCACAAATCATGAACCTTAAAGACGAGTCAGGCACCAGTGCTCATCGAGTGTGCCAACTGTTCTGTAAACACTTCCAATCTACTTACGTAAGCGATGAGGGCACGGATGATCCCAGTAATATAGATAATTCTACCTGCGTTAATAATGATAACCCGATCGGGAACGTACAAATAAACAACTCATTGGTCATTAAATACTTGAATAAATTGGATGTTACTAAGGGTGCGGGCAGTGATGGTATCTCGCCATATTTTATCTCAAAATGTGCCAAAAATCTTGCATATCCTTTAACTAACTTATTTAACATATCCTTAAAAAATGGAATATTTCCCACAAAATTCAAAGAAGCCATTATAATTAATCTCCATCCATAAAACAGGTTCATAAAGTAACATTGTAAATAATCGCCCAATCTTAATACTCATAGCATTTAGTAAACTCTTTGAGCGTATTGCGTACAATCAAATTTATATAACTATTGTCCGCAGCATACAAAATCAACAACATGGTTTTTTACAAAAAAGGTCTAAAACAGACAAACTAACACTACTAACAAACTTTGTCAACTTTACTGAATACTTAACAAGCAATATGGATAATGGACACCAAGTAGATGTTATCTACACAGATTTTCGATAAAGTCAACAACTCTATCCTCATTAAAAAATAACACCAATTAGGAATCCATGGCGACTTACTTAGGTGGCTAACTTCATATCTGCATAGAAGACTACAGTGCGTATCAGTTGAGGGAACTAAGTCTAGCTTTTTTACTGTGCCCTCTGGCATACCGCAAGGTTCTCACTTAGGGCCATTATTGGTTAATGTATAAATATTTGATATTTATAAATGTTTTTTACATGCTAACTACCTAGCATACGCAGATGACAAAAAAATATAGTTAGTAATCAAATCTATCAATGACTGCATAAAACTTCAAGAAGACCTAAATCGTCTTTTTGCATACTGTAAATTAAACAAATTATGTAATCCTAAACATTTCTAAGTGCAACAAATGATCTTTTACGCGAAACAAAAATTAAATTTCTTATAATTATAACTTTCATGATACACATATCAATGAAATAGAATCAATCCGTGACCTTGGGGTAGTACTGAATGTAAAACTAAATTTTATCAAACACATTAACGAAGAAATAAACAAAGCCAATAAAATGTTGGGATTTATAATTTGCATATCTAAACCGTTTCACAATATTAAAACTCTGTATTCCCTTTACACCACGTATATCCGCCCCCACTTAGAATACAGCACACTAATTTGGGCACCATTCTACCAATGCCATATAGACAGAATCGAAAGTGTGCAAAACAAATTTATGTAAAATACCACGACACAAATCTTAATTTGGTAACTAAAATATAAAAATTCTTCCGTTTTTGATTTTTTATGCAAATTTCAACATGACGTCAAATTATTTACGGAAAATCCATTAACTGCACATAATATATAAACCATTAACAGTGATCAATCTCCAAATCAAAGGGTTTAAGAATCTGAAATATTCGGTTATAGAACCGCCCAACTCTAATATGATTCGTATTTTAACCCCTTATGCGTAAGGAGTCTCCCCAGGCACGCGCGGCTTAACCCTTAACGTACGCCGGCGGCCACCCCAATTAACTACTGACCGATCCTATACGAAATAGTATAGGTACGCCATTATAGCTTTTTCAATCGTTTTTGTAATAAACCATTACTTAATAAATATATTTTTTATAAAATATGTACGTGATTCCACTTCTTTCAATTTCTTCTCTAATCTGAGGTTGAATATCATCAAGGCGGAACTCACCGCGAAAGAAACTGAGAGAAGAACTGAGAAATCCTTGTCACAGCTTTTTGCAGATATTTACAAAAAATCCTGATATCAGACCCCTACCAGGCAGCGTGGTATTTTACATACGTTTGTTGTTTGTGTTATGGTATCTGTGTTTAATTTATTTTAAAGTTTTCCTTTTTACAAAATAACAAAAATTATCATGACGAAATATTGCATATATTATAATACATATTGTAATTCCGAACGAAAATAAACCAACACCATTTATTGGTTTGACCTTGAATGTAGTAAAAATTTTGTCTGGCAATTTTTGCCCTTTTTGAATACACCGCCAAAATTTAATATTTCCAAACGAAAAAATCGATAGCATTCATTGTTTTGGCATTGCGGATATAAAATTTTCACCTGCGGCGCTTTATTTTTACCTACTTTGATAGTTTTGTTAAACAAATATTGTTTTACAATAGTAAAGTAGGTTTGCGACTCCACCGACAACAAAGTTAACCAGGTTATGTTGTACCTACATACCCTCCCACCAAGGTCCGCATGCATAATAATAATGGATACATTAATAATACTTCGACTAAAAAGGTTGATCATTCATAAAAAACAGCGGGTGGTGAATTTATGTAACTGTAATTATAATTTATGGAATTAGTATAATTTATTTTATTATTGAAAGCGGGTCGCGCTTAAAAAAGTTTGAAAACTCTTCCAAATTGTGATACTAGCCCTCCTTGTTTGTATTGGTAGTCAAACTATCGTGACGTCACAAACAGTGCGGTGATTTGATGACGTAGGAAACTTTGATGGTAACAAAAGTAACTCTTTAACATTATTACGTTTATTCAAACGCTGTCTAAAAGACATATGTAAGGTGTATTTTTTTTGTTGTAGTCAGATAGCTGACTACATTTTCAAAAATAAAGTCGGCGGCGTGTACCTTGTACAATATTCGGAAGTGGTATATTTTTGTGTTTGAAAAAATTAACTCGGTCCGGACGGCTGATACACAAATTAGTGCCAGTGTAGACCTTTTAGACCGACAAAAGGTACAACACAAAGCCAGAGGCGGCTCTAGGGCTCCAGCTGTGGAAGGTCATTTGAAAAAAAAAGTGATTAATCTATCTTTGATATTGAGAAAAATGCCGATACATTATTATTTATATCAATTTAAAGATAGGTAGGGTCATGAATACGCAACTCAAATTACATAGGCATTATTTGTAAATTGCAAAGTCGCTACATAATACATGTACTTGCAGGCACATCATTTTAAAGAGGGCACTTTTCAATATAGTTGTGCACATCAATAGTACCTAAGTATCCAAAATTTAAAAACAAAATCAGATTATAAATAATATTCAATGTTTATAAGAAAAACTTTCTTTTTATAAAGTCCAAGTTGCGACCATTGTCTTTTTTCTGTTTTTCTGTGTCTTGTTCTTTTTCATATTTTCGTTTAGATTATTATTGTTATCTTATTCTAATAGAAATAATAGACACCGGTACCTAATATATAAAAAAAATTTAAAACAAAAATTGTTTTAAATCAAGCTGTTTTCTATGTCCGTTGAAAATTGATCATAATATAATAAATAATCTTTGAAAAGATCTACTTCTCAATGTACCACCAAACTAAAATTGAAATGTCGCAAATTACATCAATAACAATTAACAATGTGAATAATTATTTCCAATCTCTCACGAACTGTTCAATACAAAAACAACCATTGTTTCATGCGAGACATACGTGCAAAAAGCAAAACCGACCTATGTTTATATCACCATCTCTTTCAACAACACATAAGATTCATAATGCTGTCTCCCTCACGGACATAACCCAAGCGTAGTTAGGATTTCTTTACTACCTATGCGGGAGAATAACAACTCCATGCGAAGAACATAGTGCCATCTCATTTGTTGTATGGCGCGCATAGAGAGAGAAGATATTAACGCTGAGGGCATTGGCAAAATTGACCCAGGGAATAATGTGAGAATGGGAGCTTCCATTTTATGCAATAGATGTCACTGCTCGTCTACGTCGCCGCTAGCCTGCCGCTATTTCGCGATTCATTTCAAATAAAGAATTCGATGCTTTGAGCAGTTGTATGCGTAAAAATGTATTATTATTATGTCTTAAAATTTTGGGGGGTCAAACACCCATTGTCCTAAGGGGAGAGCCGCCACTGCACAAAGCACTATGCGATCTAAACGGTGGAAAAAAATGCAGGCACTTTTTCATAAATGGGCCTTGAGCCTGCTTTTGCTGGCTTCTAGCGTCATTTTGCATTTCACAGGGCACGTCTAGATATCATACGTCAATGACCGATTTTTAAGATTGTTTTACCAAATTTATTGAAGAAAATATTCTGTGTCAAGTTTTGCTTTTTTTATAAAATACATTGTCTAGTTTGTATACTGAACTATTGTTGGTGGCTTTCAAACCAAGCACTTTTAACGATTTTTGGAAGGTCCTAACTTCTATAAGAAGTAAATTATCAAAAAAAGCAAAAGGTACCGACACGCTAGTGCTAGGTGGTTATATATATTATGTTAAAAAAAAACATTTGCACTACAGTCAAAATCCAGAGAGGAAATTGGGGAATACGCTCCGTCAGGCGCGCCTATGGGCAATCCCAAATCAGGCGCACCCGGCCTGAGAGGCCACCTTCCCCCCACCCCCACTATATAAATTCTAAAACAAAATTTTATCGGGTAGTCTTTACTAGGATTTATAGAAAGGAATTACTTATACCAAATTCAACACAAAATAACCAGTTTAATAAGCATTACCATCCATAAACTAGAATAAACAAATTGCATATTGGAAACCACGGAATGCATCACTTTGAAGTAACATTTTGTGCATTCATTTTAAGCTATCATATATTATATTGGTAATTTTTCATTACTGGTGTCCACGCGTATTATAAATAATTTTTAGAAAAAAAACTTTAGATTCGCCCTAATTAATATAGAAGGAAAATATTTGCATTTCAAGCGGCGGAAAATTATTTATTTATTTATTTTATTTATTTATTTAATATAAGAATATTGTACATACTATATATTAATGCTCAGTTTTTGAAAAAACTCACTTTTTCCTTGATGCGAAAATCGACCTCACCGCCCCCCGCGTTTCACCAACCTCAAGGTTCACTTTGGCTTGGCGACGCAAAAATGCCGCTGGCACGCCAAAACGACCTCTCCGATCCTCGAGTTCCGCACACCTCAAGGTTCGATTTTGTTCAAAGGGAATTATCCCGACGCCTGACACGCGAGAATGGACATTAGCGCTCGCTATTTTGGAACCCTTCAAAGTTCACAATCCTTCGAAGAGTCGATTATTTTCCAGCCACTAGCTTTTGTTTCTTTTTTGTTAGGGGAAACATTTTTCATTGTTATCAATATGTTTGCCAAAACTTTACGGGAGACTTCTAGCGGTGCGGAATACAAGTATGGATTATTCACATTAGAAAAAATCAAATGTCTATCGAATACTGTTGTAGTTCTATTTTCATCCGTTCGAAACGGCAGCTTCGTCTGAATTTAAATAAATACGCTAGCTTCACGATTTTCACAAAAAAAATAGACTAGACAGGAAACTCACATAAAATTGAACTGACACATTTTAAGAGAGAAAAATTATATAAATTTGCGGCGAAAACTGGAACTACTCATAAAATCACTCAATTCGGCTGGGTTACATTTCTCGCCGACAGGTTCGCATTAAAAAAAAAAAACACAAATTAGGCCTTAGTTTCAATGCAATGGAAAATACTAGAGAGAATGTTGAGACAGGTCAGTTATCAGTTATCCGAGATGTCAAAACAAAACGGATCTCTCAGCGGTTTGGGTTGTTGTTTTGCTGTATACGGCATTACGGCCCAAAAAACGATTCCGGCTTAGATGTTTTTGAAAAATACGGTACTCGGAAATATTCCGCAACTTTTGATACCGATATGACGTGTGCATCCCATGTAAAAAAGTTCAGGGTCGCCGAAAAACCTATAAAATTTTCCAAAAAAAAACGACAATATGCGCCCATAGATTCACTTCAAAGGGTAGATATTTACCGGCCAGTATAAATTGATATGTTAAATGTTAAAATTCAGGGTAGGTACCTACTTATTTCGGTAGTACTAGAAGTTTGCCCGTTGCAAAGCAACTAACGGGTTAAAACTAACTTGACTTACTAACAGAAAAAAAAAAATTTCGTAGTAAGCGGGTAGGTACCTACGGCTAAACATACAAATATATATAAAGCCGCCCACAGGGCCTAGCAGCAAAAATCTGCCATACGTAAGTATATAGACACCATTGTAGGCATGCACACATCAAATCCCCAAAGTTTCATCGCAATCGCATGAACGGTTTAGCAATGCGTAATTTCATGATGCCAGAGCTCACTTTTGTATACAGAAACCGTCGTGGGCATGCACACATCAAATATACAATTTTTTATCGCAATCGGATGAAAGGTTTAGCAACGCTTAGCGGTTAAACACAGAATTATGTATAAAGCCGCCCGCAGGACCTAGCAGCAAAAAGCTGCCACACTACATACACTAATTCCCGGTACATTTAGTTTTCAAACAGCTCATGCGTCACCTATTAATTTTTTTTAATACAAATTTCGTGAAGCCAGAACTCACCAGTAGTTTTATACAAACCTTGTATTAACAATAACGAACACAACAAAAAAAGAATTTTTCAATTTGTTGCAGTCCTTCAGAAGTTATGAGCGTACGTACATTTTCATAAAAATTTTATAATGCCAGAACTCACCAGTAGTTTTACTGCTTAAAAAAAGCGCTATACGAATTTAATACTTGAAAAAAATATCCCGTTCTACTAAGAGTAATTTCTGTAAAAGTTCAGTTCGAATTCTATTCAAGTTTTATAGATATTTTTGTTTTATGATGCAACTGCCATTTACTGATAAAAAAAATAGAACTTACACAGAACGTGAAAATGAACTTAAAAAAATTGTTAAATTATTCAGTAGCGTGGAAACAACATTACCTTAGTAAATTAAATTGCATCAAAAACCTAAATAATTGTCTATCTACCCATTCCGGTAGGTACCGCCGCTTTTCCTTACAAAATTCCGGCAATGTTTTTGCTTTTTTCATCATATTTGCAATAGGTACTACCGAAATAAGTAGGTACCTACCCTTGAAATCAATTACATTTCAATTTGTTCTCGCCGGTAAATTATCCTTCTGAAGTTAATCTATGGGCGTATATTGTCGTGTTTTTTTTCGAAAATTTTATAGGTTTTTCGGCGACCCTGAACTTTTTTACATGGGACGGACACGTTAAATTGTTATCAAAAGATGCGTTATGTTTTCGGGTACCGTATTCTTCAAAAACATCCAAGCCGGAATCGTTTTTTGGGCCGTAATGCCGTATACTGCAAATCAACAACCCAAACCGCTGAGAGATCCGTTTTATTAGAGTAAACATATGACATCTCGGATATTCTTTCTTAGTGCGCGGGTAAATCTAGCGCTTTTGTATTAGGTACTTACCTACTATATTATACACAGACAGATAATATTCCATAATTATATTTTTTACACAGGCAAGACCGATGCACAAATTTGCAGAAATCCCGCTAAAATTTAGGCCCTGCTGAACAACGCAAATTGAAATCCGCCATTAAAAAAAAAAATTCTTCATACAAAACCTATTAGGGCGGGGTCTGCTTTTTTTAAGGTGGTAGTGGATTTTAACGCCATCACGACTCCATCTTCAGTGTTGCAAAGTTCGAGAAAAATTATAAAATTTTAATATACCAGCCAATTTTACAGGCTGCAAACGATTTGCATTTATCGATGAAAGTGAATTTTTCGCAAATGTCAGAAAAATGTCGAATTTTATTGCAATATTGTGAAACATTTTCAAGGGGGAGCTAAACATGTTTTGGTTTTAAAAGTTTCTAAAACTTGTAATGCTTATATTTATTAAAAAACATCTCCGGCAGAAAGTGTTTTTTTTACGTAATCTACGATCCCGCAAAGCACGTTTAAAATGTCATTTTTTCTCAAAAACGCCGTATAATTAATAAGAATAATTTCCATAGTAAATTTCGTTTTGTATGGAAACTCGAAATTGACACGCGAAAATGCCAATTTTTTTGACCCGGCGCACCTGGCGGCCGGAAATAGAACTAAGTCCAAAGGTGAGAGATTAAGTTAGAGGTTCTAGTTTTCGCCGCAAAATTTGCCACATTTGTCGCTGTTTATTATGTTTCAGCTCGATTTATGTGAGTTTCCTGTCTAGCGATAATGGTCTTTGCGGTCGGTGAAACTCGAGGAGCGGAAAGGTCGTTTTGGCGTGCAAGGGCCGTCTTAATCGACTTTACCCGAATGTGAACCTCGAGGTTGGTGAAACTCAAGGGGCGGTGCGGTCGATTTTGGCGTGCCAGAAAAAGTGAGTTTTTTGAAAAACCAAACAATACTAATTTTATAATGCCAGAACTCACCAGTAGTTTTACTGCTTAAAAAAAGCGCTATACGAATTTAATACTTGAAAAAAATATCCCGTTCTACTAAGAGTAATTTCTGTAAAAGTTCAGTTCGAATTCTATTCAAGTTTTATAGATATTTTTGTTTTATGATGCAACTGCCATTTACTGATAAAAAAAATAGAACTTACACAGAACGTGAAAATGAACTTAAAAAAATTGTTAAATTATTCAGTAGCGTGGAAACAACATTACCTTAGTAAATTAAATTGCATCAAAAACCTAAATAATTGTCTATCTACCCATTCCGGTAGGTACCGCCGCTTTTCCTTACAAAATTCCGGCAATGTTTTTGCTTTTTTCATCATATTTGCAATAGGTACTACCGAAATAAGTAGGTACCTACCCTTGAAATCAATTACATTTCAATTTGTTCTCGCCGGTAAATTATCCTTCTGAAGTTAATCTATGGGCGTATATTGTCGTGTTTTTTTTCGAAAATTTTATAGGTTTTTCGGCGACCCTGAACTTTTTTACATGGGACGGACACGTTAAATTGTTATCAAAAGATGCGTTATGTTTTCGGGTACCGTATTCTTCAAAAACATCCAAGCCGGAATCGTTTTTTGGGCCGTAATGCCGTATACTGCAAATCAACAACCCAAACCGCTGAGAGATCCGTTTTATTAGAGTAAACATATGACATCTCGGATATTCTTTCTTAGTGCGCGGGTAAATCTAGCGCTTTTGTATTAGGTACTTACCTACTATATTATACACAGACAGATAATATTCCATAATTATATTTTTTACACAGGCAAGACCGATGCACAAATTTGCAGAAATCCCGCTAAAATTTAGGCCCTGCTGAACAACGCAAATTGAAATCCGCCATTAAAAAAAAAAATTCTTCATACAAAACCTATTAGGGCGGGGTCTGCTTTTTTTAAGGTGGTAGTGGATTTTAACGCCATCACGACTCCATCTTCAGTGTTGCAAAGTTCGAGAAAAATTATAAAATTTTAATATACCAGCCAATTTTACAGGCTGCAAACGATTTGCATTTATCGATGAAAGTGAATTTTTCGCAAATGTCAGAAAAATGTCGAATTTTATTGCAATATTGTGAAACATTTTCAAGGGGGAGCTAAACATGTTTTGGTTTTAAAAGTTTCTAAAACTTGTAATGCTTATATTTATTAAAAAACATCTCCGGCAGAAAGTGTTTTTTTTACGTAATCTACGATCCCGCAAAGCACGTTTAAAATGTCATTTTTTCTCAAAAACGCCGTATAATTAATAAGAATAATTTCCATAGTAAATTTCGTTTTGTATGGAAACTCGAAATTGACACGCGAAAATGCCAATTTTTTTGACCCGGCGCACCTGGCGGCCGGAAATAGAACTAAGTCCAAAGGTGAGAGATTAAGTTAGAGGTTCTAGTTTTCGCCGCAAAATTTGCCACATTTGTCGCTGTTTATTATGTTTCAGCTCGATTTATGTGAGTTTCCTGTCTAGCGATAATGGTCTTTGCGGTCGGTGAAACTCGAGGAGCGGAAAGGTCGTTTTGGCGTGCAAGGGCCGTCTTAATCGACTTTACCCGAATGTGAACCTCGAGGTTGGTGAAACTCAAGGGGCGGTGCGGTCGATTTTGGCGTGCCAGAAAAAGTGAGTTTTTTGAAAAACCAAACAATACTATATATATAATATATTGCAAATATGATGAAAAAAGCAAAAACATTGCCGGAATTTTGTAAGGAAATGCGCGGTACCTGCCGGAATGGGTAGTTAGACAATTATTTAGGTTTTTGATGCAATTTAATTTACTAAGGTAATGTTGTTTCCACGATACTGAATAATTTGACATTTTTTTAAAGTTCATTTTCACGTTCTGTGTAAGTTCTGTTTTTTTTTTTTTTTATCAGTAAATGCCAGTTGCATCATAAAACTGAAATAATTACAGAACTTGAATAGAATTCGAACCGAACTTTTACAGGACGTAAAATTGACTTGAAAAATCGAAAATTTTTTAATTTTGTTAAACAACCCAGCCTAAATATGTTTTTCTTTTTACGTATGTGCAAGTACCTGCACTCAGAATTTAGGTACGTACCCATCTGCACATAACAAATCGGTGTCATCCGACTATATTGCATACGTATTAGTTTTCTAATTTTACAATGAAATTACTCGAAGTTGAACGGGATATTTTTTTTTAAGTATTAAATTCATAAAGCGCTTATTTTTAAGCAGTAAAACTACTGGTGAGTTATGGCATTATAAAATTTGTATGAAAATGTACGTACGCTCATAACTTTCGAACGACTGCAACAAATTGAAAAATTCTTTTTTTGTTGTGTTCGTTATTGTTAGTACAAGGTTTGTATAAAACTACTGATGAGTTCTGGCATTACGAAATTTGTAAAAAAAAATTTAATATGTGGCGCGCGAGCTGTTTGAAAATTAAATGTACCGGGAATTAGTGTATGTAATGCGGCAGGTGGGGGTGGAAACAGGAAGGGGGGGGGGAAGGGGATCGGAACAAATGAGAAAGGACACGCAGGTAGAATTTTTTCTTTTTTAAATGGTATAGCAACGCATACCGGGTACCAGCTATATTCTATATATATAAAAATCAAAAATATGTTTGTATCTAAGTATGTATGTATGTCCGCTATGCGTTGCTAAACCATTCATCCGATTGCGATGAAACTTTGGGGATTTGATATGCGCATACTCGCGTTGATTTCTGAATACAAGATTGAGCTCTGGCATCATGAAATTACGCATTGCTAAACCGTTCATCTGATTGGGATGAAACTTTGGGGATTTGATGTGTGCATGCCTACAATGGTGTCTTTATACTAACGTACGGCAGGTTTTTGCTGCTAGGCCCTGCGGGCGGCTTTATATATGTTTGTATGTTTAACAGCTAAGCGTTGCTACACCATTCATCCTATTGTGATGAAACTTTGGGGATTTGATGTGCGCATGCTCGCGATGGTTTCTGTATACAATAGTGAGCTCAGGCATCATGTAATTACGCATTGCTAAACCGTTGATCCGATTGCAATAAAACTTTGGGGATTTGAAGTGTGCATGCCTACAATTGTGTCAATATACAAAAAAGGCAGATTTTTGCTGCTAGGCCCTGCGGGCGGCTTTATATATATTTGTTTGTTTAACCGCTAAGCGTTGCTAAACCATTCATCCGATTGCGATGAAACTTTGGGTTTTGATGTGCGCATACCTACCATGCCTGCAGGGCAGTAGGTACCTACCCACTTACTATGAATTAATATTTTTTCTGTTAGTAAGTCAAGTTAGTTTAAACCCGTTGGTTGCATTTGCAACAGGCATAAGCTAGTTTATATATTAATGCTCAGTTTTTCAAAAAACTCACTTTTCGCTTGACGGGAAAATCGACCTCACCGCCCCTCGCGTTTCACCAACCTCAAGGTTTAATTTGGCTTGGCGACGCAAAAATGCCGCTGGCACGCCAAAACGACCTCTCCGATCCTCGAGTTTCGCACACCTCAAGGTTCAATTTTGTTCAAAGGAAATTATCCCTACGGCTGACACGCGAGAATGGACATTAGCGTTCGGTATTTTAAAACACTTCAAGGTTCACAATCCTTCGAAGAGTCGATTATTTTCCAGCCACTAGCAGTTGTTTTTTTTTGATAGGGGAAACATTTTTCGTCGTTATCAATATGTTTGCCAAAACTTTACGGGAGACTTCTAGCGGTGCGGAATACAAGTATGGATTATTCACATTAGAAAAAATCAAATGTCTATCGAATACTGTTGTAGTTCTATTTTCATCCGTTCGAAATGGCAGCTTCGTCTGAATTTAAATAAATACTCTAGCTTCACGATTTTCACAAAAAAAATAGACTAGACAGGAAACTCACATAAAATTGAACTGACACATTTTAAGAGCGAAAATTATATAAATTTGCGGCGAAAACTGGAACTACTCATTAAATCAACCAATTCGGCTCAGTTATAGTTCCCGCCGACAGGTTCGCATTAAAAAAAAAAACCACAAATTAGGCCTTAGTTTCAATGCAATGGAAAATACTAGAGAGAATGTTGAGACAGGTCAGTTATCCGAGATGTCAAAACAAAACGGATCTCTCAGCGGTTTGGGTTGTTGTTTTTCGGGAAACGGCATTGCAGCCGAAAAAACGATCCCCGGTTAGATGTTTTTTAAAAATTCGGTACCCGGCAATATAAGGCAACTTTAAACAACAAAATTTCGTGTCCGTTCCATGTAAAAAATTTCAGGGTCGCCGAAA
Organism: Limnephilus lunatus; assembly: GCA_917563855.2. Taxonomy (NCBI): domain Eukaryota; kingdom Metazoa; phylum Arthropoda; class Insecta; order Trichoptera; family Limnephilidae; genus Limnephilus; species Limnephilus lunatus. Next base: position 108,010,178 of record OU830592.1, on the reverse strand, counting down.
AACCTATAAAATTTTCCAAAAAAAAACAAGAAAATACGTGTCCATAGATTCACTTCAGTAGGGTGGATATTTACCGCCCAGTACAAATTATGTTATTAATTCAGGGTAGGTACCTACTTATCTCGGTAGTATTGCAAATATGATGAAAAAAGCAAAACCATTGCCGGAATTTTGTAAGGAGATGCGCCGGTACCTACCGGAATGTGTAGTTTAACAATTATTTAGGTTTTTGATGCAATTTAATTTACTAAGGTAATGTTGTTTCCACGATACTGAATAATTTAACAATTTTTTAAAGTTCATTTTCACTTTCTGTGTAAGTTCTGTTTTTTTATCAGTAAATGCCAGTTGCATCATAAAACTGAAATAATTACAGAACTTGAATAGAATTCGAACCGAACTTTTACAGAACGTTAAAATTGACTTGAAAAATTGAAGAATTTTTAATTTTGTTAAACAACCCAGCCTTAATATGTGTTTTCTTACTCACTCTTTTTGCACTCGGAATTTAGGTACGTACCCATCTGCACATAAAAACTCGATATCATCCAACTATATTGGATACCTATTAGTTTTCTAATTTTACAATTAAATTACTCGAAGTTGAACGGAATATTTTTTTAAAAGTAATTAATTCATATAGCGCTTTATTTTAAGCAGTAAAACTACAGGTGAGTTCTGGCATTATAAAATTTGTATGAAAATGTACGTACGCTCATAACTTCCGAAGGACTCCAACAATTTGAAAAATTCTTTTTTTGTTGTGTTCGTTATTGTAAGTACAAGGTTTGTATAAAATTACTGGTGAGTTCTGGCATTACGAAATTTGTAAAAAAAAAATTATAGGTGGCGCGCGAGCTGTTTGAAAACTAAATGTACCGGGAATTAGTATATGTAATGCGGCGGGTGGGGGGGGTGGAAACAGGAAGGGGGAGGGGAGCCTAAGAGGGGGGAGGGGAACTCGGGAGGGGGTTTACGATACGGAGAAGCCTAGGAGTGAAGTGGGGTGAGGGAAGGTGAGGGAGGCGGAGTGGAAAGGGGAAGAGGACGCTGGTGAGGAAGGGGGGGGGGGGATTCCTGGTTCCTGTATACAATAGTGAGCTCTGGCAACACGAAATTACGCATTGCTAAGCCGTTCATCCGATTGTGACGAAACTTTGGGGATTTGATGTGTGCATTTCTACAATGGTGTTTATATACTAACGTATAGCAGATTTTTGCTGCTAGGCCCTGTGGGCGGCTTTATTTATATTTGTATGTTTAACCGTAGTTACCGACCCGCTTACTATGAAATATATTTTTTTCTGTTAGTAAGTCAAGTTAGTTTTAACCCGTTAGTTGCATTTGCAACAGGCATAAGCTAGTTGTATATTATTTTTGTGTTATTTCAACCGCCATGCTAGGGATGTCCCTGTGTTATGGCGGCATTATGCATTTTAATTTTCAATTGCGTAAATTAAAATTCACTTCGCGAACCGATCGGCGACTGTCAGCGGCCATTACGTACGTCACTGTTATGTTGGTATCCCTGACGCATTAACAAGAGCTAAATATGACCGAAGCCATCTTCGTGGGATACAAGAAGACGCGCGTTATTATGAAAAACACAATTAAATCATAATTACACAAACCCGCTAGACAAACCCTGCTTTGCCAAACAAACCATTCAAAACCTAGGATGTTTTTTAAAATTATGATGACATGCAGCCATCATGCAGCTTTCGTAGTTTAACCGTGTTTTCATGTATCCCACGAAGTTGGCCACAGTAGTATTTAGTTCTTTGCAATGTATCAGGGATACCAACATAACAGTGACGTACCTAATGGCCGCTGACAGTCGCCGATCGGTTCTCGAAGTGAATTTTAATTTACGCAATTGAAAATAAAAATGCATAATTTTCCGCCACCCGAAATGCAAAAAGTTTACTTTTATAGTAATTAAGGCGAATCTAAAGTTTTTTTTCTAAAAATTATTATTAATACGCGTGGACACCAGTAACGAAAATTTACCATTATATTTACTGAAGCACATTCCGTGAACAATGAAATATATATATATATATATATATATATAAAAGTAATATTACTTGCGTTAATTTGGTAAATTTTATAGGTTTATCGGTATTTTTGTCAAATATCACGCATCGGACTTTGACAGTTGGAATCGCGGCAAAATCTGACATATGACCAGTGTTGCCAACTCTCAAAAATATTTATCCCTAAACTAAACTCAAAAACTCCTAGAAACCGGCAAATTACTTGAAAATATCTCTAAAAAAATATTTAGTACAAATAATGAAAAATAATAAATAAATGATATGCTGTAATGTTTTTTTATTAATCTTAATTTATAAATTATTTAAAACATCAAATATTGCATAATTTTCTTGAGAAGAATCAGATTTTTAAAAATCATACAGGTTAACATTGAAAAAGCTTAACATTTCAGGAGATGGATTAAATGTAGTGCAAGATCCACCATTTCAATTTAATGTGAACCGAACCATCATCAAGCTTTGAAGCATTTCAATGGAGAGTCTATTCCGCAGCTTATTTTTAACAATATTCTTAAAAATGTATGGAATCACAAAACCCTAAAAGTACCCCTAAACATATTAAACCCCTAAAAAAAATCCCTTCCCACTTATTTTCCCCCTAAATTTGGGGGGAAAACCCCTAAGTTGGCAACCCTTCATCTGACATTAAAATTCCACAGATAATTCATTTAAAAATATTCTAGTGTTGCCAGGCGAATGAAACTTTTGGCTATAACAATAATGATGTTGGCGCAAGCTATTCTGACCTTGTCGTTCATACAGTTTTTTTGGTTCACGACGATTTCATCGAAAACGAATTTATCGAAAATCAATTCATCGAAAATCAATTCATCGAAAGCAAATTCATCGAAAACCGATTCATCGAAAATCAATTCATCGAAAACCAATTCATCGAATGATCAATTCATCGAATGATCAATTCATCGAATGATCAATTCATCGAATCGCCAATACATCGAAAAAATATATTTTGTTGATATTTAAGAGAAATGCTGAGCTGACCGAGAAGTTAAAAAAGCATTGGTCAATAAAAGTTGACAGTAAATTTATATATTAAAAAAAAGATAATAAAGCTTTGGACAAGGAAACTAATTTACATAAAAGATTAATTAGTAAAATGGTTTTCATAAACAAATATGAATGTGTTAACTATGAAACGGACGTCGAGAACCTTAGTAATTTGTATAAAAATGTAATTAAAAATACCTACATAGTTTTTTTGTATTATGAGATATGATTGGATTGATTTTGTAATTTTAATTTGATTCATTTTTATTTACAGTAATTTTATAATATTTAAATTTAACATGTAATGTGCTCAGCACAAAGCACATGAATTCTCTAATAGTATATTATTTATGGTATTTATTTGATTATTTTTTGCTTTGTTTATACGATTAAGATTAAGAAAGGGACCCTCAGATGGTTTGGGCATGTAGAGCGAATGAACGAAGAAAGCAGTGTAAGAAGAATATACGACGCAAATGTGAATGGTAGAAGAAGTCGGGGACGTCCGAGGAAGACATGGCACGATCAAGTGAATCAGATACTTGAATCGGGCCATGTCAAAAGTCAGAATAATAGAAGAGAATGTATGAGACGATGTATAAATGTGAGTGAGGCAAAGAGTGTGTGCCAAGACCGAGTTGTTTGGCGGTCCGTCCTCTCTGCCTACCCCTGCGGGGAAACGGCGTGATGGTAAGTAAGTTAGTTAGTTAGTTGTTTTTACGTACATACCTTATATGTGTAACCTGAGAACTTATAAATTGATTCTTTTCAGCTCTGATGAAGCCCACACTTGTCAACTGCGAGACTTTTCTGCGCGGCGGCCTGAAGTGGCGTGAGTCTCGGTCGCTCCGAAATGGAAGTGTGCGGGGTGCTAATGCTAGCTACAATTTGTAATACAGGGGTAGTACAGTGATTTATTATTTCCGTTCCAAAATAAGCAAGTTTGTACCAATGTATTATTTTTAGGCTTACCATACGTCCCGAATTGACCGGGATTGTCCCGGTTTCAGACACGGGTCCCGGAGTCCCGGCCGGTTTTAGATTTTGTCTCGGTTTGCGCGAGCACTGTATATTTATCTATTCTGTGGGGCTGTGTCAGAGACTGGCGACTCGAGCGAACGGCGGCACCATACGCCGAGTTTCCTGTCCTGGCTGCAACTCTTCTTCTCGAAAAAAAAACTAAAACGGCGCTTGCCGGCTCACAGTGATGAAAAACCTTTTTCAAGTCCCGACTGTGACTATTCCTGCGCTACAAAACGGTAGGTATCTAAATATTCACATGTTTAGCCACACTGGAATGCAATTACTTATGTTGTACAAATAAACTTCTTAGAAATCATTTGCTGACTCCCAGTGACATAAAACCTTTAACATGTTTCTACTGCGACTATTCGTGTTCTACAAAGAGCCACCAAAAAAATCACGAGTTTACCCAGTGGACAAAAACCACTTTCTAGTCCCGAATGCAGTTATACAAGTTATCAAAAGGAAGATTAAAAATCAACAGTACGATTCACAGAAGAGAAAACCTTTTTCAAGTCCTAAATGAAACTGTTCTCAAAAGGGATGTCTAAGAAGTCACTTGCTGACTCATAGTGGAGAAAAACCTTTTTCATGTTCCGACTGAAATATTAATGTATTATGAAGATAAATCAAAATATCACATCTTCACTTCTTCAAATTTTGCAAATTTACTTTGTGGTGCCATTTTATTAATTAAATAATTAAAAACACTTTTTTAACACAATAATCTGTATTTAAAAAGTCGACATGTTTCGAGAACGATGTTCTCTTCATCAGGACATTATATGTACTAAAAACTAAATTATCAAGCATAGAAAGACAGGCGTAGCACACTGGGGCCAAATACTACAAGTCGATACAATAAACAAAAAAATAAAATTCAATTATACGATGTCACTTCAATTGTTTTGAGATACCTCGATAGTTGTAGCATTATTATATAGCAGGAAAAAACCCTTCACCCTACCCTTCTAGCTGTGACACCGCTCAGTAGAGAGCGAACACTCGTGCAGAAAACAAGTCGTTTACAAGTGCCAGCGTAAACCTCAAGTTCAAGTATTTATTTCGGAAGATACTTATTACGAATCCCAAAACTGATTATGGAACCATAATTTTCAGGTATTTATCTTATTTTTTTACATTTTATTTTTAACATAATTAATTATTTTGATAGGAAAACTTGTATATCAAATATATACAAAAAAATAGTCGTGATTTTAAAAAAAATCATATTCTTTTAGAGATTAGTTGAGCTCCGGGCACCTCCGGGCTTTCATTCAAACATTTTTAGGACCAGTTACTATTGTAATTTTCGAATCACTTTTAAAATCTTGCACATATTTGCACTTTTTGAAGTAATTAATTATTTTTATGTGATCGGTAGCTAAAAATAAAGTGAACGGTTTTTTTAATAACTCGGGATCAGACAATTTAATATCATGTTAGTTACAAAACCTGTTAGAAAAGAGATTTATTTCAAAATAATCGTTACCGACATTCAATTTCCAATTTTTTAACGTAAGGTATAGGTATAGTATAGTGGTAAAGTGTTTAAACTCAGAGATAAAATTTCAGATTCCCCCATCCTAAAACGGTTTATACCACATGTCTGGTCATAATAGAAAAAGATAGAATGCGTTTTCTGAGAGACATGAAGTCATGTCAGTTGGTGACAGATAAAAGCACAACTCGAATCAGCGGTTTTTGATGCTTCATGACAAATACAGCACTACGTGAACTGAGCGGAGAAATTTATTCATTTTCCTTTTTTCACACAGGTGCGAATTCCGATACTTTATTCATGACAAGACAACAATTATTCACGATAATGAAGAAATTTGGACAGGTAAAAAATCCAGATCAGCTGAATTCGCTGCAATAGGAAATGGAATTGAGGACAGGATGCATCGATGATCCCAGAAAACATATTTCGAGAAGGATAAATCGGAACACTATTCACGATGGGTAACAGCGCACCGGATTGAAGTAAGATTTCTGGAGAATAAAAAACGAAATTGGTATTTGAAATTTTGTATTTCGTTCTTGCACGGATGGATACGTTTTTTTAATGTCTCCTTCATCTGGCGTACAAACTACCTTTAAAAAAATGGCAGGCTCGAGGCTCGGATAAAGAAAAGGTTGCAGAAATCAACAGGCAATTTCAGGCGCAGTTTAAACAAAGACTAGGTTTGATCGTGGACAAGCCAAAACCAGGATTTGGTAACACCAATGATGGTAACACCGCGCGGCAATTTTTAAAAAATGCCGCAGTATCTGCAGAAATAACAAACTTGGATTTTATTGATTAAATGCATACCGTATTGATTGTTATATCATGTGGAAATGAAATCGATGTATGCACTAGACTCGGCCAGGTATTTTGTACAAAAGTATCCGTGGTACGTCATGCCGCCCATACTTCATAAAATTTTAATCCACGGGCCAGAAATAATAAAAAGCGCATTATTGCCAATAGGTCAATTGACAGAAGAGGCACAAGAAGCACGAAATAAGGATTTCAAAAAATATAGGGAGCATCATTCACGAAAATGCAGTCGTGAAAAATCCAATGTTGATGTTTTCAATTTGTTGTTGTTGTCATCAGATCCTCTGATAACGAGCAAAAGGAAGATGCCAAAAAAAAGTTGACCACACTCCCCAAAGAAGCGGTAGAACTGCTAAAGGCTCCATCATTACAGCCGACAGGTGAAAATTATTCAAGTACTCAGGATGATGATGATGATAGTGACGATTACGATTATGATGATGATCGTGATGATGGTAGTATTGATGGTGGTGATGATGGTGGGGATGATGATAGTGATTTTGGCTCAAACAAGTCGGATCAAGGGAACTGAATTTTTATTTTTTTTTTTATTTATTTAAATTGTATATATATAATGTGTACATAATAAAGTTTACACATATTATGTATTTAAAATTTTTGTTTTTTTATAAACTTCCTTTCCACATTCAAATTTTCTCTAAAAAACGTCCCTGTGAATAAAGGGCGTTTTTCATCACTCTTGCCCCAGTGTGCGTAGGTGGAAATGGAAGTAATTGGAGGGGGGGAAGAGGGGTGGAAAGAGGAGGAGCTTAGAAGATAGACAGGGGGGAGGGGGCAAAATATCACGTGTTTACCCACAGTGGACAAATACCACCTTCTTGTCCCGAATGCATTTATACAAGTTCTCAAAAGGAAGAGTTAAAAATCCACAGTACGATTCACAGAAGAGAAAAACTTTTTCAAGTCCTTAATGAAACTGTTCTCAAAAGGGATGTCTAAGAAGTCACTTGCTAACTCAAAGTGGAGAAAAACCTTTTTCATGTTCCGACTGCAACTATTCATGTATTATGAAGATAAATCTAAAAATCACATGTTTACCTACAGTGGACAAAAACCATTTTCTTGTCCCGAATACATTTAATGCAATCTTCTCATGGTTGCGTTGCGGTGTACAGTATCGGAGGAATACTGCAGGTAGGAGATACTTTCAAACGTGTGCTCTTTAAAATAATTTGTCGGTAAACGATATCTTGGCGTGGTCCAACATTGATGGCACTTAAGTATTTAAACCACTTGATCATGGCATGAGTGCCATGACTTACTTTGCTTTCCCTGACTTCTTCCACAATTAACTTCGCATCACATAATCCCTTTTTAACCCTTAATTTACACGTCGACTTCATACATACACAATTTACCTGGTGGAGTCCCCAGGACTCTCGGAAATAAAATCGTACATTTAACATGAAATACACACTTTTTAAAATAAAATGCTTGTAATATGTATTTATTACATATTTGGTTTTACGATGGCATAGGTTTTGAATTAAAATTATAGAATCACGACCTTTTATTAACGAACTTCCAGAATATGGCACTTGTAACAAAATTACGAGACCCAACTTCTAGTCTAAACATTTCAAAAACAAAACAATTTTTAAAAGTAGTTTTTAAATTTAGTGTTAACCGAACCATCATCATACCTTAAGTATATTTTAGAATTGCGTTGATAATCGTGTTAATAATCGCGTCAACAAACACTCCAAGCATTTAAAATAACAATCAACTCTGACAGCTGAAGTAATACCCATAGATAAAAACAATATCAGAGACAATAATTTGCCAAAAACATTGCCAGTAAAAAAACTTTAGGACCAAACGTAATGCGTCGATGACACAGGGCGAGTTTACAAGCTACTATCTCGGAAATTCACTATATGTTAGTAAACTCGCTCAGTGTCATCGTGTTACTTGCTAACTAGCAGATTGTTGACAATCCACGGAAAAAGTTGAAAGGTCCTCAACTTTACACGCTACAAGCCGACTCGTGATTGGTTTATTTGTGTTTCCAATATGGCTGCCAAAAACCAGCTGATTTCGACTGTCAACTTTCTGAAGGATTAGTTCACGTTATTTCCGCTATTGGCGCTAGCAGCTACGTGCGAGTCCGGTTTCCTACAAAAATGTCGCGAGCTACTGAGCGAGTGGACAGTTTTGTGTGTCATCATGACAATCTCACTCGCCGATTCACCCGCTTTTAAATTTAGTAGATAGTAGCTTGTAAACTCGCCGTGTGTCATCGAGCCTTAACCGATGACCGCTAGTAACGCAAATTTGTTTATAGTACGTAAAATAAAATAACGAACGGATAGCGGTTCGTTAATGAAAAACGGTTCGTTAAGTAACAGAAATTTGGTACTTCGTTTATAAAACCGGCCCGTAATGAATTTAAAACGAAATGAATTTATTTAACATGAATTTAAAACACTTTTTTTTACATTAGCTCCACTCTGGAGGTCCTGAGGAGAATAATTTTCCTCAGGTTTCCCAGTGGAGCATCGTTTTAGTTATTATTTTGTAGAACATGAATAGTTGCAGCCGGGATACCAAATGGGAAAACGTGCGATTATTTTAAAATTATCTTGGTAAATGTTCCGCTATTGAGTCCACGCTCAAAACACACTTTAAAAAATTAAAATAAAGTGTACTAGGTAGATAATAGTTAGTAATGAGTAATTCAGTAACCGAAATTTAAAAATAATAATAATATATATTAATAGTTAACTTTAAAAATGCGAAATGTCATTTTTCAAGGACCACCATCCATTATTGAGTCCACGCTCAAAACACACTTTACAAAATTAAAATAAGTTGTACTAGGTAGATAATAGTTAGTAATAAGTAATTCAGTAACCGGAATTTAAAAATATTGCGTTTTAATCAAAGACATTAATACTGGACGCGGGGTAGAAATCTAAAAGTGGGAAGCCAAACACAATACGATTGTAGCTGTCTCTATTTCTAGTACTTTAGTACGTTTAGTACTAAACTGCTACGCGTCGAGTGAGGTCGTGTCTTACCAGTAAGTAAATTGTATTGCAAAGCGCTCCTGCGAGATGAGAAAATGCTTCAATTAAACGGCAAATAGTCGAAAAGGAGACAGCGAAAATTGCATCACAAAGTGACATAAGCATAACAGGGACAACCTACTAACAGTAAGTCGGTTCACACAGCGTCCCGCATTCGTTTTATTCCATTGGGAAAGATGGGGTAAAACGTACAAAGGGTAACGCGTTCATTAATTTAATAATGTCGTTGATGAAAATTGTAAATAATAACGGTCCTAGGTGTTATTAATCTGTATAGATTTGAATTATCATTTGAACCTATAACCTGTACTGTATAATAAAATATGTACTTAACAATACTACTATAATAGTACCAATAATGAAAACTCATATAATAAATATAAAAATATTTGCCCGTGTGTCACGTTTTACCCGCCTTTACCCTTCCTTGTCATATTGTGTAACCGAGTGAGAGTATCTTGTTATCTCAGTCACACCCATAGGTCACACCCGTGATGTGACAGTAGTATTCGGCGAAAAAATTAATACGCTGCCCGACGATTTATCTATGACATTCACTCCCATACATTCTTTGATTGTCTGTCTTTATCACACACAAATAAAGTTTTGAATTTAGAAATTATACTGAAAACCGCTGAAAACAAAAGAGTGTTGCTTGCTTTCCACATTATATTGTGAGTATGTGAGACTATGGCGAGTCTATTTATAATATAACGTCATTGGTTTTAATTATTATTTTGTTAACTTTAAAAATGCGAAATGTAATTTTTCAAGGACCGCCATCTTTTTAAATAAGAAGGCCATTCTTGTACCGTGTGAAACTGCAATACGCAAATTGTAAATACACACTACCAACCTAAAAATTCAAAAACATTTACGTAACCAATTATTTCAAATAATATAATAACAATTAATTGTTGTAAAATAACCTACCAAGAAAAACATCCCAGTTTTCAAGTGGTTTAGCGGCTTTGTGTAACATGGTTTGTGATACAAAAGAAAGTGCCCCTTTATACCGCCTGCTCGCGTCAAGGCAAGAAAAACATCCCAGTTTTCAAGTAGTTTAGCGGCTACGCTAGGTTTGTGTAACATGGTTTGTGATACAAAAGAAAGTGCCCCTTTATACCGCCTGCTCGCGTCAAGGCAAGAAAAACATCCCAGTTTTCAAGTAGTTTAGCGACTACGCTAGGTTTGTGTAACATGGTTTGTGATACAAAAGAAAGTGCCCCTTTATACCGCCTGCTCGCGTCAAAACAAGAAAAACATCCCAGTTTTCAAGTAGTTTAGCGGCTTCGCTAGGTTAGTGTAACATGGTTTGTGATACAAAAGAAAGTGACATTTCTTTCCATGTTCTTCTGTTATAAATACAGGTACAAACTTGTCTATAATACTAATCCTACTTGCAGTACAAACCTTTCAAAACTTGGGTGTTATTGAAAAGAAAAACGCGTGCGTGTTCTTTTATTTATTTTCGTTTTAGGTACCTATTAAAATAATTACATACGTAATTTGGCAAATCAGGTACTTTCGTAATAATATCTCGTCTATGTATCGCTTTTAGCTACTCGTTTCGTGAATGCTTTTTTTTTTATTTTTAGGTTGGCTCATTTGCAAATTGCATGTAAAACATGTTTCACATGGAACAGTGGTGGATGGTTTGGTATATTTGAGGAACAGTTTCACATTTCATATAAGCTTGCGTCTCGCGTCATGCACGCGTAATACCTAAGTGATGATTTTTTGAATTTACGAAACCTAACAAAATAATGATTAATAAGCATTATTTATCATTTTCGAAGATTAAAATTCGTACTTACTATTGTGTAACTGACAGAGAGTGATTTTTCCTTTTAAAAGTGCATATTTCATCGTCGTAATTAATAACATGGCGGTCCTTGAAAAATGACATTTCGCATTTTTAAAGTTAACAAAATAATCATTAAAAAGGAATATTTTTAAATTTCGGTTACTGAATTACTTATTACTGACTATTATCTACCTAGTACAACTTATTTTAATTTGTAAAGTGTGTTTTGAGCGTGGACTCAATAGCGGAACATTTACCCTTGTGAATTTTAAGATACCGTTTCGTAGCGCATTAATGGTCGCAGTTGGGACATGAAAAAGGTTACTCATTACAGTGAGTCACAAGTGCTATTTTAGTTATTTTTTCGAGAAGAAAAATAGTTGCAGTCTCGACAGGAAAAAGGTTTTTCTACACAGTGCGTAAACATGTGTATTTTGGTTTTCCCCTCGTAGTACTTGAGTACTTGCAATAGGAACATGAAAAAGGGTTTTCTCCACTATGAGTCAGCAAGTGTTCCTTAGGGTTCCATGCCAAATCAAAATGAAACCAACTCATAAACCCCTTAGAAAGGTCATTAAAAGCTAAAAAAAAATTAAAAAATAGCCGGTAACCCTAACCTAACCTATTTAACCAATTTTAAAATATTTTTTTTATCATCACTCTTAATGACCTTTCTGAGTTGTTTATCAAAAGCTTGTGAATCATAGAAGAGTAAAGTGTCGTTCCATAGGGAAACCTTAGAAAAATTAATTTCCTCAGGGATTTCTTGATGGAGCTAATATAAAAAAGCTTTTGTTGTCGGAATTAAAATTAAAACAATTATCTTAGTAATTATTTATTTTTTTATTCCTTTAACATAGGTTGTTTTAAATTACAAGAATGCTGTAAGTATAATTTTAAGTTTACAACCTTGCAAAGTATTCCTCGACAAGTAGGCTTACCATAATTCTGAAGCTCCAAACTGGGACGGGAGGCAGTGGCGGTCCGTCCTATAGTTATTGTGCCAATTGTACTTTTCGCTGTCTTCTTAACATTCTTTCATTTTTTCATAAAAATCACTGCATGTAATGCCAAAATTTAATTTACAGTATATTAACGCTCGTACAGTAGACTCCAGCATGCGGCAACGGTCATCCGACCAAATGTGATTCATAATTGAGAAAACACGCTCCAAAGGTGCTGAAGTCCCGGGTAGGCACAAAATATATCGTATAATTTTAATCAGATTAGGTGCATCAATGTGTTGCTCGTGAAAATGTTTGAATAATTGGACCCATTTGTCCACGTAATCAGTTTGGGTGGTCGTTAAACTCCATTCTTGAGAACTTGTATAACTGCAGTCGGGACTTGATTTTAAGATTTATCTTCATAGTACATGAATAGTCGCAGTCGGTACACGAAAAAGGTTTTTTTCCGTTATGAGTCAGCTAGTGACTTCTTAGATAACCCTTTTGAGAACAGTTTCATTTAGGACTTGAAAAAGGTTTTCTCTTACTGTGGATTTTTAAATCCTCCTTTTGAGAACTTGTATAACTGCATTCGGGACAAGAAAATGGTTTGGTCCACTGTGGGTAAACATGTGATTTTTAGATTTCTCTTCATTGTACATGAATAAAAAGGTTTTTCTACGCTATGAGTCCGCAAGTGACATCTAAGAAATCCCACATTCGAAGCAAAGAACTGGTTTTACTGAAAAATATTTAAAAAAAACTAGATATGTTACTACCTACAGTCCTTAATTATAGCCACATTCAGAACAAACAAATGATTTTCCTGCAATTCTGGCTGCACTTTGTCTGCAACCAGAATTTTGTAACTGCACTTTGATCACCAGAATGATTTCCTTCAAAATACATCAACAAACTACGCAACTAGAATTTAATAAATACACTCCCAATATGAGAAACGCATCAGCAAATGAAATCACACATAACAGAACGTTTTTTTTACAGGGTGAATCTCTACGCGTGGAATTCAAACAACACTCAGAACGTGAAATTGCTTTCCTCCAATACTGGCAGCACAAATGCAACTATAAAATTTAACTGCATTTCAAACACGAGAATGGTTTCCGACAAAACAATCTGAACAAAGAATTGGTTTTAATTTTTAGTGAGTTTGTTCGCGGGGAATTAAAACAACACTCAGAACATGAAAATGGCCTTCCTCCAATTTTGGCATCATAAAGTACTTACGCAACTAGAATGTTATAAATGCACTACTAACGCGAGAAATGCGTCAAAAAATAAAACTACACCTCAAATGTTTTCGATGCATTTCTTGTCAACATGCATGCATTTTACGATGCAACGATGCATTTTACAACATTTCATCCCAAATGTCAATCGTGAATCCAAATTAATTAGATAGATTTTCGCAGTATCAGACAATCGGAAATCGAAGAGAAAACCTATAAATTTTACATTGTCACTACGAAACTGACAGTTGCTAAACATATTTTAACTCAGTTAAAACAGACCTTTTTGGGTATCTCTAATATCTACAAAAAAAATGTTTTTCGATGAATTGGCGATTCGATGAATTGATCATTCGATGAATTGATTTTCGATGAATTGATTTTCGATGAACTCGTTTTCGATGAATTTGCTTTCGATGAATTGATTTTCGATGAACTCGTTTTCGACGAACTTGCTTTCGATGAATTGATTTTCGATGAAATCGTCGGTTACCATCCTAGACCTCTCCAGTCAGCCCTCAAGCCCCCGGGGGGCACTTTTGGGGGGGCGGCAAAATTTCACAATCAATAATCATCTTGTAAAAATTTGTATTGGGGAAGTCGCGGGTTTGATTCTCGCGTCAGGACTTAAAAGTTTTTTATAGTTTATAGTTTCTTTACATCTTTCTAAAGTTGTATATACTGTTTTATACATACATATTTAATTAAAAGCAGTTTTGTGTTCAAAATGTAAAATTCCAGTTGTGGATTCATCTCACGACACATTTCGAAGGAAAACATTATATTATTTGAAGTGCTTTATAAAATTCTTGCAGAAAATTTATGTGCCGCCAGAATTAAAGAAAAACCTTTTTCATGTTCTGAGTGTAGTTTTAATTCACCGCATACAGATTTAATTAAAAGTAGTTTTGTGGTCAGAATGTAAAATTCCAGTTTTGGATTCATCTAACGACACATTTCGAAGGAAAACATATTATTTGAAGTGCTTTATAAAATTCTTGCAGACAATTTATGTGCCGCCAGAATCAAAGAAAAAACATTTTCATGTTCCGAGTGTAGTTTTAATTCACCGCTTACAGATTTAATGAAAATCACTTTTGTGTTCAGAATGTAAAATTCCGATTGTGTATTCATCTGCTGATATTTCGAAGAAAAACATAACTTTTTTCGAAGTGCAAATATAAAATTCTAGTTGCAGACAATTTATCTGCTGCCAGAACCAAAGAAAAACCGTTTTCATGTTCTGAGTGTAGTTTTAATTCACCGCATACAGATTTAATTAATAAAAATCGGCAAATAAATATTCAAATAAAAAAAAAAGGATCACTACCACCCCCCCCCCCCCCCCCTGAAGAAGTACCTATATAAGGGGGGGGGGGGCGGCAAAATTTTCCTCCTCCCCGGGCGGCTGATAGCCACGCTACGCCACTGTAATAAGTACATGGCATATCCCTCGGGCGCAGCCGGCCTCAGAGGCCAACAAAACACATTGTTTCCCTCTCCACTTCCCAAAGGCGGCCCACCGTCTATTCTCTCCTTTTACTCGTCTTACTTTACTAGGACTTTACCCCTCACTAGTTTTGGGTAGGAGTAGGACACGACATCAGGTTGAGTTTTATTGGACATTTCAGGTACCTCTTGTATGAGGTTCTCAACACTAGCTCACACGGCGCCCGCGTCAAGTCAGGTGTCGGCCTTTACACAACTCACGTACAACCTTCCTGGCTTCACAGGCCGCCTATGCCCATAAATAAACCACCTGCGCCCGATTGGATTCCGCCCTCTTTTCACCTCTTATTGGCCAGAGACGCCAAAACGTGCGAGGATCAAATATTAGAAAAAAAAAATTTGCGATTTTAACCCCTACGTATAGGGAATCTGTATGAAAGACAATGTCAGAATAGCTTGCGCCAAAAACTTGTTTTATTCAAAAGTTTCATTCACCTGGCAACACTAGAATATTTTTTAATTATTTATATGTGGAATTTGAATGTCAGAATTTGCCGCGCAGGGGCGTATAACTCTGTCAAAATTTGTGTCCTGTGACCATAAATAACTCTTACTCTAGCGAAAGTGCCATACACCACAGACAAAGCTGAATTTTAGATAGGTCTGTAATTTTGATTTTCGCCATCTCTCGCTCTCTACGTGTGTCAGAAAGAGATGCTCATACACCTACGTCACTAAAAAAAAGGTACCAAATGTATGTATTATTTATGGTACCAAATGCAAGAAACCGCACACCGCATTATCTGCAGGAAATAGACTCGCATCTATGGATTTGCCATCCGCCATGTTTTTACAGACGCCGTTGCACGTTGTTTTGATAATTTGCCGATGAATCGATGAACATATTTTATTAAAAAAATGCTTACATGAATTCTAGAGGTGAAAAAAGTGTTTAATGTTGATCAAGAAATCAGGTAATTAATTACATAAAACATTATCATTCACCTTAATTTATCTGTAAATCAATATTTGAGGTTAAAATATAGAGATGGAATGATGTTTGAACGAAATACTTAATTTATCGTGAAGGCAAGCTTATGGGTACTAGTGGTTAATGTTTTTCCATATTTCGTTTCAGAAAATGTTCTACCACCTCAAAAACGTTGTTAACGTATCGAAGCCTATACTTTAGGAACATTGTTAACGTCAGATTTGTGACCATGATTGTGAGATCATACATTGTGGCTGGGGATGCGATGATGTCGTCTCTCACCTGGCATGCCGCTTGAAGTCCCGAAAACCCTCGGTACAGAAGGAGAAAGACTCATCCGACGATCGTCTCTCACCCCAGAAGATAGGCGGAGGCTTGAAACGTCAACGTTAAAAATGCCCATCTTATACAAGACTTCATACAAGATCTCGTACAAGGTAAAATTGATAATGCTTTAAAACAAACCATTACACTGTTTCCCCGCAGGATAGGCAGAGAGGACGGACCGCCAAACAACTCAGTCTTGGCATACACTCCTTGCCTTGTTCAATTTTACTTTAAATGTATGTGGGGTATTTAAATGGTAGCATTCAATACAAAATGTTGTTTAGTGAACATAAGTTTGTCAGTTGTCATGCTAAATCTTTAAGTAATATTTGAGATACAAATATTGTAAAAACTGTTTTCAATTTTCAGATATAACAGGAACACCAGAGGAGAGTTCAACGTCCCAGCAGAAGACACGTCACATGATTCCAAAGAAAGGTGACAGTTTATTTCTCTATTTGCTATGATTACTTGCACATACATAGGGTCAAATAATGCTCGTAGAGCTTTAGTTTAACCTCTCGTTCCTCCACCATAAAGAAAGAAAGGCCCTGTTGCAGACGATTATTAACAACTTGCTCTCCGCCATAAGCCTCTCACTTATTTGGACTCACCAAACTCGTGTAAACCGACTAACACATACTATTCTGACTCTTGAAGTAGCCCGTCGCATACAAACTTTGTTCATCACAAGTATTCTATGTTCCGTTCCCAAACTTTGTTTAATGTGACATATTTATTTCAGAAGACATGTTGCAGTTTTTTTATCAGTTGTCATGCTAAATCTTAAGTAATATTTGATATACAAATATTGTAAAAACTGTTTTCAATTTTCAGATATAACAGGAACACCAGAGGAGAGTTCAACGTCCCAGCTGAAGACACGTCGCATGATTCCAAAGAAAGGTGACTGTTTATTTCTCTATTTGCTTTGATTACTTGCACATACATAGGGTCAAATAATGCTTGTAGAGCTTTAGTTTAACCTCTCGTTCTCCACCATAAAGAAAGAAAGGCCCTGTTGCAGACGATTATTAACAACTTGCTCTCCGCCATAAGCCTCTCACTTATTTGAACTAACCGAACTCATGTAAACTGACTAACACATACTATTCTGACTCTTGAAGTGGCCCGTCGCATATAAACTTTGTTCATCACAAGTATTCTATGTTCCGTTCCCAAACTTTGTTTAATGTGACATATTTATTTCAGAAGACATGTTGCAGTTTTTGCTGTGAGATGGCTGAAATATATCCACGGAAGGTATTTCATATTTTTGTATAAAGCATTTTGTGTTTTTGGAACACTTATCCATTTATCCATTGTATTTGTGAAAATAAAAATAATATTTAAACATGTACCCTGAGTTTTCATTTTTCTAATGCAAGCAGAATTTCAAATTTTGCCGCTCTAAAGCGTTTTTATTTTTTATATAATTTATTGGGCTAATGTATCCGTGAAGTAGGATAGAGCGATTATATTGGAAGGTATTTCATATTTTTGTATAAAGCATTTTGTGTTTTTGGAACACTTATCCATTTATCCATTGTATTTGTGAAAATAAAAATAATATTTAAACATGTACCCTGAGTTTTCATTTTTCTAATGCAAGCAGAATTTCAAATTTTGCCGCTCTAAAGCGTTTTTATTTTTTATATAATTTATTGGGCTAATGTATCCGTGAAGTAGGATAGAGCGATTATATTGGAAGGTATTTCATATTTTTGTATAAAGCATTTTGTGTTTTTGGAACACTTATCCATTTATCCATTGTATTTGTGAAAATAAAAATAATATTTAAACATGTACCCTGAGTTTTCATTTTTCTAATGCAAGCAGAATTTCAAATTTTGCCGCTCTAAAGCGTTTTTATTTTTTATATAATTTATTGGGCTAATGTATCCGTGAAGTAGGATAGAGCGATTATATTGTCTATGGTAGACAAATAAACTTCCTCTATCTTTTAGTCAATTCGCGCCACGCAAGTCATTTTGACAGTTAAGTTTGACGACCACATCACTAGTATGGAGAAAGCCCGAAGATATCGATCTTATTCGATCTAGGGGTTAGTATATTTATGTTGCCGCGATTCGAACTGTCAAAGTGCGATGTGTGATACTTTACAAAAATATCGACAAACCTATAAAATTACCAAAGTAACTCAACTAATATTACTTTTATATATAGTTTATTGTTCAAGGAATTTGTTTCGGTAAATATAATATACGATAGCTTTAAATTAATGCACAAAATGTTACTTCAAAGTGATGCGTTCCGTAATTTCCAAGATACAATTTGTTTATTCTAGTTAATGGTTGGTAATGTTGGTAAGTATACTAAATTTGCGTTTGGTCCACCTCACGGATAATACGGAACGTTTGTGTTGTCGAAGTTTGATGCACGGATAATACGGCATGTTCCTTTTTTAGGATGAGGTTAAACTACAAAGCTGCATGTCATCAAAATGTTTTTAAACATCCCAGGTTTTGAATGGTTTGTTTGGCAAGGCAGAGTATATCCGGAAAAAGTTCGGTTTATGGGCGAAATTCCTAAAAAATAAAACTAGTTATCTTTATACTAACTATGGGCCCGGGAATCCGAATCTGAAAGAATTAGGTTGGGGCAAGCAAATATAAACGAATTACACGACTGCAAAATTTTGAATTCATACTCTCATTCAACAATGCCATAGAAAAAACCAAAGATATTTTATGTTCAACTACAGAAAATTAAGTGTTGCCATAGAATATCAATAACGTAAAACTTTCGACACGATACTTCCTCACATGATAATTCATCACATAACTCACATTAACCTGATGAATTATGACTATATAAATGAGTATATAAATTCCACCTAAACAATCAACATACATATGAATTTCCAGTAAGCATAGGCACAATAACCACCAATCAAGTAGTTTAGCGGCTACGCTAGGTTTGTGTAACATGGTTTGTGATAGAAAAGAAAGTGCCCCCTTCGTAGCGCCAACTCGCGTCAAGGCAAAAAAACATCCCAGTTTTCAAGTAGTTTAGCGGCTACGCTAGGTTTGTGTAACATGGTTTGTGATAGAAAAGAAAGTGCCCCCTTCGTAGCGCCTACTCGCGTCAAGGCAAGAAAACATCCCAGTTTTCAAGTAGTTTAGCGGCTACGCTAGGTTTGTGTAACATGGTTTGTGATAGAAAAGAAAGTGCCCCCTTCGTAGCGCCTACTCGCGTCAAGGCAAGAAAACATCCCAGTTTTCAAGTAGTTTAGCGGCTAAGTTAGGTTTGTGTAACATGGTTTGTGATACAAAAGTGAATAAAATTTATAAAAAATAATTACTGAAATATATAAACATGTTTTTTTACGTTATTGATATTATTGCTTAATGGCAACACTTAATTTTATATGTTAATATGTAATATCTTTGGTTTTTTTCTATGATATTTATTGTAAGAAAGCGTCCAAAATGGCCTTTTATATTGTTTGTGAATTCAAAATTGTACAGTCGTTTAACTCAGTTAATATTGCCGAGTGTAACCTAATTCTTTCAGATTCGGATTTCCCAGCCCAAAGTTAGTATAAAGATAATTAAATGTCTTCTTTCGGAGCATCGCTCATAAAAAGATGTGTCATTAATTCATTGCAGATTGTTTGTGTATCGAAAATTTTTAAGTCGTGTAATTCAGTTTATATTTGCTTACCCCAACCTAATTCTTTCAGATTCGGATTCCCCTGCCCAAAGTTAGTATAAAAATAACTAGTTTTATTTTTTAGGAATTTCGCCCATAAACCGAACTTTACCCGTATATCCTAGCGGGTTTGTGTAATTATCATTGATTTTCTATGAAATAAAAACGGTAAATGCAAAATGTCGTAACTGCGTAAGCGAATTAAATTTTTCAAAATTAAAATGTTAAATGCAATTTTTTTGTATGTTTTTTTGTCTCCCGTGACATAAATACTCACTGTTCGTGATAATAAAGCTAAATCTAACTGTTTGAATACAAAATATTCCGTATTAACGTGTAAGCGGAGTAAGACATAAATAATGCATTGTTTATCCTAGTTCATGGTTGGTAATGTTTAAAAAACTGGTTCTTTTGTGTTAAATTTGGTATAAGTAATTCCTTTCTACAAATCCTAGTAAAGACTACCTGATAAGAATTTTGTATTATAATTTATATAGTAGGGGTGGGGGGAGGGTGGCCTCTTAGGCCGGGTGCGCCTGATTTCGGATTGCCCATAGGCTCGTCTGACAGAGCGTATCCTCCAATTTCTCTCTGGATTTTGACAGTAGTGCAAACGTTTTTTTTTAACATAATATAGATATCGATCTAGCACTAGCTTGTCGGTACGTTTTGCTTTTCTTGGTAAGTTACTTCTTATAGAAGTTAGGACCTTCCATAAATCGTTAAAAGTGCCTGGTTTGAAAGCCATCAACCATAGTTCAGTATACAAACCAGATAATGTATTTTATAAAAAAGCAAAACGTTTAGTAGACACAGAATATTTTTTTCAATAAATTTGGTACAACAATCTTAAAAATCAGTCAAATTTTGTAGGAGAAAAATGGGGAATACAAAACCTAGATTTTGAAGATTTTATTTAGGTGTTATCAGACTGGTGTGCAGTTACCTTTTCGCTCAGTATTCTGGGGTGTAAAAGCGACAGCTACAGCAACAGTTTGGTAAAATACCTATTATTCAAATTTGTCGGTAACCAGGTTAATAATAATAATATTTGGATGACTTGTATAATAAAATCACATAAAAGGCGCTGTACAAACTTATAATACATTTCTACAATCTTACTTCAATCTTATTTACGAACTAGACAAACCACTATGACAAATTATGGCTAAAAATTGCATCTACCGGATCATCGATCACCGATACTTAACTATATGTACAATGATTTGACCAATGAACGCGATGCTGCTGTAAAAATGTACTGTACAGAAAGAAAATATATACAGGACCATTCTTACGGAGGTCACTAGAGATTAACACTGTTATTGTTTATTTAGGGAAATTTAGGTACAGTTCGCACGCAGAGGACATAGTTGGGAACTATAATATATAATATGTTCTTTAATGAGCGTATTTTGAAAGCAAAATCAAATTTTACTACAAGGATTTGATCAGAATATTTATCTTCCTAAATGTGATTCGTTCCTTGGTAAGAGACAGATTGATGTGTTACGATTTGAATACATAATTTTAATCCAATAAGAAAAGTGTGATAAAGGTATATCATAGGCAAAACAAAAATGTTACTCTCAGATAGGTATTTTTTATTTGAGGGTATGAGAGCCCAAAAAGGTAGGTTTTTAATTTGGACTTAAATTCTGTTGGGCTTGTTATGCATCTAAGTTCTGTAGGGAGTTTATTCCAAGCCTTAGGCCCAGATACTCCGAAAGGTTGCCTCTTCAAGCGTCAATGCAGAATAAAAGTAATATTTTGCACTAATATGTTATATTTGTATTATATTTTTAGATTCCGGAGATGAAATAATGAATAAATCCCGGTGTGGGTCTGCTGATAGATCTTCTGGCTCCAGATCTCACTCACCATCATCCACAAATGGTAATTATCTGCAATATCCTCCAGGCTAATTGAACAATTCATATAGGTCTCATAGAAATCCTTGTGTCTCCCTTACTATCATGCTTACAAATATGATCTAAACAGTATTTGAAAGAAATAACACCATGCTTTATATTCAAATCTTGAAGCTAACTAACTAACTAACCACCACATCGTTTCACCGCGGGGGTAGGCAGAGAGGACTGACCGCCAAACAGCTCGATCTTGGCATACATTCGTAGCCTCGTTTCCATTCATACAACGTCTCATACATGATCTTCTATTATCATTCGCTCTACATGCCCAAATCATCGGAGTGTCCCTTTCTTAATCTTACACATTACGCTTACATAAGCCTTGCATTCTTTGCAAATCTCCACGTTTCTCACACGATCGCACATGGTTTTACCACACATTCGCCTCAGGGATCTCATTTCTTCAGAATTCAGTGTCTACTTTCATCCTTCCTTGCCAGTTTCATGCCTCACTGCCATACATCAGGGTAGGTACCAGCACTCCATTATGGACTGCTGGCTTCACTTCTTCGGACAGATTTTGTTTGTGCCAACGGCATTCAGTCCTCCATTTATAGAGTTACCTACATTCTTTCAATTTCTCTATCAGCCTTTGCATCTCTCGTAAACATATTTCCTAAATAAACAAACTCATCCACCTTCTCCAAATATTTATCATTCACAAAATCTTGAAGTTAATCGCCAAATAATTAAAATGTACATTTTTATGAAACCGAAGTTTAGGCCGCTAGGTATTTGAAAAAAAAAATACTTATGAAACTTTGGGAATTTTGATTAATTATTTTTAACATGAAACGAAGGACTTCGTAAAGGAGGAGGTTCTCAATTAGACAATTTTTTAAAATTATTTTTTTTAATGTTTGTTACCTGATAACTTTTGATTGGGTAAACCGATATTGATGATTCTTTTTTATTTGAAAGCTGGTGCTTCCCGTGTGGTCCCATTTAATTTGGCCCAGTTCTGACAATGGGATCCATGAGAAAACCATATATGTCTTAAATTTGCAATAAGTATGTGCACGACAAATTGATGAATAACTCAATATTACGCCAACCGATTTCGATGATTCTTTTTTTGAAGCAAGACAAATTAGTTAGTGTACTTCAGATTCACTATAAATCAAAAAATAAACAAAAATTTTAACAAAACAAAAAACGACTTAAAAAAATGCACTAAAAAGTAATAAAATAATTTCATATTTTTCTACAACTTAAAAATCAAGTTACTTTTTCTACTCATCAATATGTAGGTACGATAGTTATTTTTGGAGTCGGTGTCAGCCATGGTAGATTTGTCGCGCGTGCGACATAAGAACATCTCACCTATAACTATGTATGTAAATTTGTCGCGCGTGCGACATAAGAACATCTCACCTATAACTATGTATGCAGTTACAAACCTACCTTGACTGACACCGACTCCAAAAATAACAATCGTACCTACATATTGATGAGTAGAAAAAGTAAGTTGATTATTAAGTTTTAGAAGAATACGAAATTATTTTTTTACTTTTTAGTGCATTTTTGAAGTCGTTTTTTGTTTTGTTAAAAAAAAATTTTTGTCTTTGATCTGGTCACGGATTACAAAAACGGCATTTTTCCTTCCCGTGTGGTCCCATTTTAATTTGGTCCAGTTCTAACAATGGGATCCATGAGAAATCCATATATGTCTTAAATTTGCAATAAGTATGTGAGCGACAAATAGACGAATAACTCAATATTACGCCAACCGATTTCGATGATTCTTTTTTTGAAGTAAGACAAATTAGTAAGTGTACTTGTTTTGTGTTAGTGTTTTTGTTTTGTTAAAATTTTTGTTTTTGTCCTTAATCTGGTCACGGATTACAAAAACGGCATTTTTCGTAAGTAAAATCGTGAAAAATTCGGATGATGCCAACACGATTTTACAGAAGCTGTCAGATAATATTGAACCCATGGTAGCAACTTAGCTAATCTTTTAATATATAAAACAAATTCGGGTTAGTTACACTATTTATAACTCGAGAACGGCTGGACCGATTTTGATGATCTTGGATTTGTTAGATTTTTCTTCATCCCAGATGCGTATTCCCAATCCCTAACGTGTTTCAATCG
Organism: Limnephilus lunatus; assembly: GCA_917563855.2. Taxonomy (NCBI): domain Eukaryota; kingdom Metazoa; phylum Arthropoda; class Insecta; order Trichoptera; family Limnephilidae; genus Limnephilus; species Limnephilus lunatus. The sequence goes on along the minus strand of OU830592.1, from coordinate 107,986,243 downwards.
CTCTACCGACTGAAACGCGTTAGGGATTGGAATGCATAAATCACCTTCCAAACACTACCGCGTTTCGGTCGCCTTTGCGCTTTGTTGTTCTCTGTTTCTGTGAGGGTGGTGACCGTTATTATAGAAGGGTAAGCAGAGAGGATGGACCGCGTTTTTGTACTTACAAAATCATTTTTACATTAAAAATATTTATTCAAGTATAAAAAAACGCGCATTTTTTTTACTTAAAAATGTCTCTCCCCCCCTTGCCTACCCCGATGACAATACTGCATCACACATACTTGCAGCCTGTCAGAGTCGATCGATCGTAGTCTAATAATATTGAGGTAGATCGCCAGCAGTTCAAGTTTGAGCACCCCTGATCTACAGCAATGTTTCCAGTGGCGGCTCCTCACAAGGGGACCATAGGGACAGTCCCCACCAGTTATTCCAGAAACATGCTTAGAAAAAATTGACAATTCTTTGTGTTCACAAAAAATAATTAATGCGTTCTCAACATAAAAGTAATTAACAGTTGAAGAAATATAATCTAAAAAATTAATTTGGATAATTTTTAGGCTCGTAATTTGAAGAATTTCTGCGAACGAAGGTGCGACCGCTCTCCTTTCTTCCTTAAAGCATACTAATACTAGCTCAGCGCGAGCGGCCGGCCACTTCGGATGTTCGGATTTGTTCGGATTCGACTCGACACTCGGCGCATAGGCACTAGATACTAGCGCCCGCTTGACTGTGCGCATTGAGTTCTGCGCAGTTAGGGGACAGCACAGCGATCTATTCCTTCTAAAATGAAATCTTTGCTCGCGTGGAATATTTTTGTATCGGATTTTAAGGATCCGCGCATGCGCACTTGAACCATGTATACCATAATCATGGGGATAGACTCCGGAATCCCCGTGTGAAGCTTGAGAGTGTTTGTTTTTCGTTCTAATTGAAGTAGATCAGTTATGCACGGGCCGGAATTCACATTAGGCATTTTATGATCGTATTTGACGTTTAGTAAATAGTAATATTGTTATTGATTGATCGTGGTAAATACAAATCAAAGGTAATTTAAACGGAATTACCTATGATTACCTTGTGTTATTTTTATTAAACCTAATATTTATGTATGTAGGTACCTAGTTAGTGTTTCTGGTAGGTGCGTGACTTATCCTCTGATCTATTTTACTTTATATACTTTTATTATACTTTTTGTAAGAAATAAAAAATCTTTTAAAAAGAATTAATGAAGTCAACTTTCAACTGAAAAAAATATTCCCAGTATACTTTTTTGTGGTGATACGGGGTGTCCTCAATCTGGGTATAAGATATAAAACTAATTTTCTTATATATTTTAAACATTTATCAGAAAGTTTTACAAAACACGAAAATTCGCAGGACCACATGACAAAAGCAAACAACTAATTTTTTTTTTGTAAAACAAAAACAACATAAAAAAACGTGAAAGTATCTGCACAAAAAATGACGGTCCCCACCACCAAACATGTGCTCGAGCCGCCACTGAATGTTTCTTAACCGTACTGAAAGAATCGCCCCCTTTGTAGAATTGCTCGATTTATTAACCTTTTTTTCAAATAAGAAATTCCTGATTTTATTATCACTCACATTCAGTTCAGAATGTGTATTCTGTTACACTTTTAATTTATTTTGAGTTTGGACAATCTTACTTACAGAGCGCTCGGACAGCAGTGCAATGGATCCTCAAAACCCAGGAAGTGATGGGTCCCAGAAGGAAATCGGGGAGGAAATAATACCATACACGGAAATAGATATCAACCTACCGGATATAAAGAAGGAATGCTTGCTGAATTCGGAGACTGCTCAGGAAGCTGGTAAGTTGTAATACAGGTTTAAATCAAATTGTTAAAATCTTATTAACCACTGGAGCGCTTTTTGCCACAATATGGCACTATTTAAAATACCTCGGATTGCTTTGCTGCCAATTTTGGCAAATTTTCCCTTATTTGTAGGTAATTAGAAAGAAGTTTACGATTTTATACCATTTTTTTTATCCTTCAAATACAATCCGTTCAAATAATCGACAAAAGATAGATGAATTCATTGGCTATATAGATCTAAAATCAGTTTGTATGTCTCCATAATAAAATTCGGAGGTATGATTTTTTTAATGTGGGTGAAAATGTTCACCCAAAAAATCTCGGGCAATCAGAGAAAAAAGTTTTAAATTGCTCTTTCGCTGCAGTGGACATATTTTCATCAGTCGCAGCCACGAATTAAGCTTGCTTTTAGCATCCCACTTTATAGGCCTTTGGATTATTTTTTAGTTAATTTTAATTTCCAAGTATTTTCTTACATAATCCTTATCGGGTCTTGATCCCATTCAGGCTTCTGGCTTCATGAGTTCAGTTCGTCGATTGGCCAAGTCCTGAAATTAGTTTTGTAATTGAGCACTCATGAATAGCTTTCTACGCACTGTGTGGGCACCTAGCGCTCCATCGGTCAAAGCCAATAGGTTCAAAACAATATAAGTTTGATAGGCGTAATTTCCGATGATTTTATATCAATATACTGAGCATGGTTTCACTGTTGACAGCGAACCGATATTGACAGGGAATAAATAAGAATCGATGTACCCTGGCAACCCTAGAGATGTTTTCTAAGAATTCACGTTCCTAAATGATAATCGCCAAACAATTAGTAAAAATATTAATAAATTGACAACGTTGAATTGAAACCCTTACCTAAATATACATTTGCAGTCATCATTTACTTTTTGACACAATAACCCGACACTGTTTGAAAACCTCCTACTACCACTACAGTAAGCCGAAAGTGTTGCTTGTGTCGTGATGGAGGAATCTAGCCGATGAATCAAACACGGGACGCCTGGGTGGGACCCAAACGCGAAGCCAACTCAGCCACTGACCGATTAATTGGATAATGAGGTCGTTAGTCATTTTTCAACCACTTTCGTTAATTAAATAAATTGATATTGCTCAAATTAGTGATAAATTTTGAATCAATGCACTCTTATTCTGTATATTTTGTTCTATAATCTTCACAGAAAGAGTAGGGTATATAAATTATGTTTTGTATATTTTATATAAGTATATATAATCGTAAAGTAAAACTTTATTTTTTTGTCACAAGACATCTTTATTTAATATTAAGGTAACAAACAAATGAAGACAATAAAAAACACAGCACTTTTTTAGGAAATGGCTTAGAAAATAAAATGAATGCTTACATTATTTTAATTAGAAAACTATTAAAATTTGAATAGATTTGTTTAACATTTAACAAAGTTGACATTTCTCTTATAATTTAGGTATCAACATATCTTTAACCAGTGTTTTAACAGTATTAGTCTACAAATATCAGAAAATGTTGTATTATTTTATTTTAAAAAACACAGCTCTGCTTTGATAGTGTTTTTAGAAAAAATATCTAAAATGTTTTCAGTTAACTTAAATTAGGTACCAAAAAAAACTACATCGAAAAGGTAACAATAAAGGCATCTCAAACACATAACTACTATATTATCATTATAATCAGACTCACCGAGAGGATCTTTATTCGGGATGTGAAAAGAAATATTAAACTGTGTATTAAAAATACTATTAAAAGCTGATGACGAAGCAATCGGTAAACGTTCATTTTCGCGTAGATCTTGCTAGTGATTTTTCACTTGGGATGAATTCTCTCGTTGTTTGTGCACGAGAAGGTAATAAGATTCTATTCTGGGGATAGACTTGATGAAAGCAACGACTCTTAATATATATACATAAATATATAATACAATATAATACAATATATTTTCCTAATTTTACATCTTCGCAGTTTGAGCATCTCACAAAGTTACAATTAACATTATGGAACTTCAAGTTAAGGTCACTTTTAGGGGATGAATTTTGGGAATTATTAAAGGGATTAAAAATAGTTTTATCATAATTTAGGCTGAGAATTTTCTATCTAGCCAATTTTTGACTGTTGCAATGCATTTATTGACTTTACTGGTTGTATCTTCCCACGTTTTACCTTGTACTGCGATTGCAGTGTCATCGGCAAAGGAGAGAATTTTACCTGGTATTACAATATTGCATCGGTCATTGATGTAGATTAGAAAGGGTAGTGGTCCTAAGACAGTTCCTTGAGGAATACCATGTTTTACTAGATCATAAGTGCTTAAGCTTGATCCTATTTTTGTGCCTTGTTGGCGATTAAATATATAGCTTTTTAATAACATGATACTTATGTTTTTAATTCCAACGTTAAAGATTTTCTTTAATAGAATTCTATGGTTGACTGTGTCGAATGCTTTCTTTAGGTCCAAGAAAATGGTTAGAGTCTAGGTTAGAATATAATATTTTTTGGTTAAACTTAATACAGCGTCGTCGGCGCGTAGGTTAGTTCTGAAACCATATTGATTAGCTGAGAGGATTGCGTTAGATTCTAGAAAATTCATAATTTGTCGTTTTAAACACTTTTCGAAGATCTTGGAAAATTGAGAATTTAAGGTCATTGGTCTGTAGTTGTCTGGTTTACATTGGGATCCAGATTTATGTATTGGAATGATGTGAGCGAGTTTAAAAGTATTGGGGTAAATGCTGTGTCTGATGCAGTTGTTGAAAATGTGATGTAATGGAATGATTATATGTTTTTTAATTGATTTTATGGTGGTATTGCTTATGTTATCTGGGCCATTTGCATACCTATCTTTAAGGTTGTCAATTTGTCTTGAAATTTCAAGTTCTGTTATTTCTTAGAATGTAGAAAGCTCAGAGGTAGTGTCATTAGACTCTGAAAGGCCGGGAGGAATATGATTTGAGTGAATATTAAAACTCAGGTTACTATCTATAAGGGTTGAGGCAATGTTTGTAAAGAAGTGATTGAAATTGTTTGCGATGCTTTCAGCGTCTTCAATGATGATTGTGTTATTATCAGTAATGATTTTTTGTGGAATTTTGTCAACCTTTATGATTCCTATTTGAAATTTCATTTATTACGTGCCATGTTTTTTTGAGTCGTTGTGAGCATTATGTAGTTGTGTAGAGTAGTATTGTTGTTTTCGTTTTTTTATGATTGTGTGTAGGTAGTTTCTAAATAAAATGTTTTCATTCCGTTTGGTGTGGATCTGTGCTTCGTTTTTGGATGTGCAATGATTTTTAAGATTTTTATAGATTTTGAAAAGTTTGCTTCTGTGTTGTGTTGATATTATCAGTCCACGCATAATCCATTGTTTTATGTGCTTTTGCTTCCTTGGTGGTGCTATTTTTTTCTTGACTTTTTAGAATATGTTTTTGAAGACTTCGTAAAAGGTATTCAAAGTTAAATTTGGGTCATCATTAGATAGGACCGCGATCCACGATTCTTCGTTCAGTAAGTTATTTAAAGTTGAGTAGTTGATGTTAGTAATTGTTTTGTTAAAATTATTTCGTTCAGCAGAGATGGGCAAAGTTGGAGTATGGTGGCTGTAGAAGGTAGGATAGTGGTCAGTTAAGTAAATTTTTAGTGTAGCGGATTTATATTGGTAATTTTTATTTGATTTTAGGAATATATCGTCGGCAGAAAGGCTAATTGACGTAACCAGCAAATCCTCTACTTTGGGGAAAGTCGAAAAACAAAAACAAAATCATAAAATAGTAATGGTAACCCCTATCTCGTTGATTTTTACAATGAACAACAGAATAATGTTTATGTTTCTACCAATATAATAAGATCTATATAATTTTTTTGAAAAATGATGATTTGGAAAATGGTGGTCACATCCATTCTTTTTTGTGAAAATTTTATGATTGCTTGCCTGTAACCAACAATATCTAGTATGAGAAGCTCGGTGTGCGATCAATTTACGGAAAGGCAAAAAGGCGTAACTTTTGTGTTATTTGTAGCTCCTAAAATCATGGTGTAAGCCTCTTCGAAGGGAATCAGACTTACAATCAGTTGATGTAACCAAATTTAAATTACAAAATTTATTTTGTAATGGAAGGTATGGCGAAATATTCTTTTTTAACAACCGTTTTTTCATATCGATGGCGATAAGTTGACTGCTCTCAACTGACATTTTTTCAGAAATAGAGTCATGGACATCATTTTCTTTTTTTTTTAAGCTATATTTAAATAGTGATAACCCATAATTGAAAAAAAAATACTCGTCCTACTATTTGTTCCAAAGTTGGAAACACTAACTAAGCAGATTCCCCTCCCCCCACTCCCACTCCTCCGATCCCAAACGGTTCGATCATGTTGCGACTGAGGTGAATACATGTCGCAACACGATCGGACCGGTTGAGTTGACCGGTGGAGAGGGGGAGGGGAATCTGCTTAGTCAGGCGCCAATCTCCGACCTCCATCCGGAGAGTAAAGATAGGCATTTTCGTGAAGCTCATTTTGTTCTCGTGCAACCAGCGATGCAATGAGGGGACGGACGGCAGTAGGTACCGATGGCGCCCCCCCCTACATTTTTATTTTGATTAAAAATTCGTTCACCCCAATTTTTTTTTATTAAGGTTTTTTTTTTTTTACACTAATTTATCAAATAAAATCAGGACATATAAAGGATGTAACTTTTCCAAGTGACCTGGCGGTAGCTCTCACACTCGTTTTTTTAAAGAGAGAATCGCCAGGAGCCTTATATTCTCTGGATCTATTGGGCAAACATAAAATTATGGTGCCATTTTAATTATTTTAGGAAAAACTCTTTTTGCAAGTTATGCTTTAAAATAATACAACGAATTGTTTGTTTGTGCCCGTACCGTGATTTAGAATATAGGTTACGAGACAATGCGGGTGGTTTCGCTGAACTAGGTCCATTAGACATTCTTGAGATTTACTGCGTTTATGTATATACTAAGGCGGGTCACGATTGTATGGGGGAAAAAAAAAACTTGTTTTGGTTTGTCTGTTAGTGATAAAAGGGTGTTAAATGAAGATGTAAAATCACGTAATTTTTTTAATAATATTTGGATATCATCTTCTTCCTCCGGATTGAGTTTGAAATTTCACAAAATAGAGAAAAACCCACCCTTGTTAAATCTCTAAAAAATATTAGATAAACAATTAAAACTGAACTTTTTTTCAATAAAACACAAATTAGAGAGAATATTCTGACTTATTTATTAAAAAAATATATGATTATAATTAACATTATCTCAAGACAGTGTATTCAAATACCAGCAAAATCCTTCTTACTCTCAAATTTCGGCATTATTTTGCGAGACTCAATCTTTGCCTTAATAAGACCTTCTCTTGCAGACTTCGTACATAAAGTAGTCGAGGCTTCAGTTACAGTCTTTACAGCTCTTTCAACTGCTTGAGTATGACATGGCAGACGCAGAAGAGGCAATTCACCTTCTCCCCCCTGTGCTACAAATAATTGAAGAATTTCATCCGATATATTCTTCAGTATTGGGGGTTCGGTTACATTTTGCTGCCAATTAATAAGGTCGTAGTAATATGATGCATCGAGGTTTATGTTTGGAAGTTGGAACAGCCTAGTTTTACTTAGTTTCTTACTGCGTGCTTTTAGAACACGACGCGCAGCTAATTCCCGGATATGCTTGTGAGGGTCAGTTAACATTGCAAGTAGTAAATTTTCGGGGTGTGCGAAGTAACTGTTTCTTTCTATGACTGGATCAATTATAGTTTTTAGTTCAGGGGATAAGTATCTAGACGCTGAAATTAGCTGCCATAGGTGACGTGCTCCATCTTTACAGGTGGGATGAGTTTTAATACTGAACCATGTCGGAGCATAAACTTTAACAACGTACGTTGCTAAAATAATAAGATTCTCTGTAGGAGCTTCCGTTGCAACATAAAGACGAAGAATTCGGTTAGCACGCGTAAGCCATCTGGCATGAGACATTTTTCCAGGACATTTGTGGCCTAAATCTTCAGGTAATTGCTCCACCGTAACTGCAGATACGATTTTATACAAATATAACTGATCTGTACTTAGGTCTTTAGTTAATAATTCAGGCAACTCTCCGTCAATTTTCTGAAAATGAACAAAAGGCTTTTTTTCACAGTTTTCTAAAGCTAGTCCTATTGTCCCTGAATATGTTTGAGGTCCAGATGTATTACCGTCAAGATGTGTGAACAAATGACGAAATGGTAACTCGTTCATGTGAAGCAAGCAAATTATCCATTGCAATGGTTTATCCAAACGTTTTTCAAGCAAACGTATTATACCTCCATGTTTTCCAACGTTCACGTTCGTTCCGTTACATCCAATAGCCATTAATGGTGACGTGCCAGATTTTGGTGCAATATAACCCAAATATATTGAGTCTGGCTCTTTTATCATTGAAATATGCTCTTCAATGATTAGTTCTCTGTAATGCCTCCCCCCTTTTTCCCTGATAATAAATGTTTTATCTTTCCGGCCATCAAAATATAATGCGGGTATTTGTAAAACTATGTGTTGTGCCTTAATATTTTCCCTTGTTTTTTTTTTCGTTCTCTGCGAAGTTTACTTTTATCAATAACTGGAATATTAGACTTGATGTCATACAGAACTGCTGAGGCAATGGCTGCCGGTGCTCTATCCGAAACTCCATATCTATCACAAGTTTTCGACTGTGTAGAATAATCAATAGTGACCGCAGCCTGCTTCTGAGGCATTTGAGATACAACATTTGGTTTGAAAACATCATTGCAATCGGATTCATTTGATGCAAAAGACGTGGAAATATCGATTAGAGAGGTAGTTGGCTTACCTGTGCTTTCTTTTTTAGACGTACGCAAGGATTTTTGCTTCAGAAGTTTTCTTTTCAACGCAGTTTTGTCGCTGCGCTTAGTGCAATCGGTGCTTCCCCCGCCCTCACCTCGAGCCACTAATAATCAAAACTCGGATTTTTTGTAAATGAATTCGTAAATACGTACCATATTTGCCATAGAATATTACAAAAATATAGTATAAAGGATTCGTAGTAACTTTTATATACACTAGAAAATACCTCTAAAAATGAAAATTTTCAAAACTTTGAAGTGAATCCGGAGGAAGAAGATCGTATCAGAAATTTAAAAAATTTTAAACACGTCAGTTTGAACCCATTTGGCACCCTTTTATCGCTAACAGAATCTAAAATTATCATTTTTTTTTAAATGACCCACCTTAGTATATACCCAACGCGAATATTAATACGTTCTCATGACAACGTACAACACAAGAATAGCATAGAAATTTAGTTATAAATTTTAAAATCTAATAAGAATATAACCTCAAATTTGTACCTTGCATTTCCCCCGTGTTGAGCGAACAAACATCAAATTGAGCGAACAAACACCATACAAACACTAAACACTGACGTATGGTATTAACGGCTTACGAAAGACGCTTTCACTGACACCGTAAAATAACAAATCCAACAAATCTTCTTCTTCTTCGATGGCGCTACAGCCCATATCGAGCTTTGGCCTCCTGCAACAGTCGCCTCCAACTCCTCCTGTCCTCAGCGGCTGACTTCCAATTTCGTACCTGGAGAAGCTGTGCTGCATCCCCTCTTACCTCGTCTTCCCACCTCAGTCTGAGTCTTCCCACTTTTCTCTTTCCACCTGGGTGTCCAGTCAAAATTCTTTTTGGGACGCGTGTATCCGGCATTCTCTGTACATGCCCAGCCCATCTCAGTCTGAGGAGTCTCATATGTGCTGAGATGCTAGGGGCCTTATAAATATCATACAATTCTGTATTGTGCCGGATGCGCCACTGTTCACCCTCTTTCACGGGTCCACATATTCTTCTCAGCACTTTTCTTTCAAAAGTATCCAGCATTTCAGCCATCTTTACCGTCAATGTCAGCGCCTCGCATCCATATGCCAATACAGTTCTGACAATGGTCTTATATATGGTTATTTTGGTTTTTCTGTAGACACTACGTGACTTAAACACTGGCAGCAAAGAGAAGTATGTTTTGTTGGCTGCTGTGATTCTCCTTCTGATTTCTGCTGGATCCTCATTGTTCTCTGTCAGACTAGAGCCCAGGTAGGTGAATTGATCGACCACTTCGTATGAGTAATTGTCTTTAAATTGTGCACTACTTCTTCTTCTGTGTGAAGGGTTCCTGCTCTGTACCATCATTTTCGTTTTGTCAACATTAACCCGCAGTCCTACTTCCCGTGCCGCTGTTTCTAAAGGGTCGAAAACCTCCTTAATGGCTGAAATTGGTCTTCCGACAATGTTAATGTCATCCGCATACCCGACAACTTGACTGCTCTTGAAACAAATATTGGAGCCAGTGTCTATTAGCGTTTTTCTTATTACATGTTCGAAATGTTGAAGAGAGTGGGAGCCAGACCGTCCCCCTGTTTTAGTCCCTGCGATACTGAGAATTCTTCCGACAATTCCCCGTCTATTTTGACCTGACATCTTGAGTCTGACATTGTGGCTTTGATAAGCCTAACCAATTTAGGTGGAATCTGGAATTGAAGTAGTATGTCATATAGATACTCCCGATCTATGCTATCATATGCTTGCTTGAAATCTATGAATATTTGGTGTATATCTATATCAAACTCCCAGCACTTTGCCAAGATCTGCCTGACAGTGAACAGTTGGTCTGTTGTGGATCTACCGGTGGGGAAGCCTGCCTGATACTCTCCCAGTAGGTTTTCTGCATACTTATCAACTCTTTGTTTCAGTATCATGGTGTAGATTTTATATGCTGTGCATAGAAGTGATATGCCTCTATGATTTTCGCATTTTAGTTTGTCACCTTTTTTGTGAATTGGACATATAATGCTTATTTGCCATTCCTCTGGGATTTTTTCCAAGGTTCATATTTTTGTTATTAAATTATGTAGCAGATTTCTCAGGTGCTCATTTCCATATTTGAACAACTCTGCCGGCAGGTTGTCTTTCCCAGGTGATTTGTTGTTTTTAAGTCTCTTTAGTGCAGCATTTATTTCTGGCATTGTTGGTGGGTTCGCAGATTCTTCATTACTTGATTCAGTGGGGATGTTAGTAGGATGGCTTCTCAGGTCGCTATTAGGGTTGAGAAGTTTATAGAAGTAGTTTTTCCACACTGTTTTAATTCGTTCCTTATCGGATATAATTGAACCATCAACGTCTTTGCATAGTGTTGTATTCGGTTTGAAACCCTTCTTGAAGAAGTTTACTCCCCTATATGCTTCTCTAGAATTATTATCAACAAAGTCCTGTTCCATTTTCAGCAGTATATCATTCAAGAATTTTCTTTTCTTTCCCCTTATCAGCTTATTTGTTTCTTTTCTCGCTTGTTCGTACGCCTGTCTTTTGTTTCTTGTTGGCCTTTCCAAGTACTTCTTTCTGAGTGTATTCTTTTCAGCTATCTTTCTTTCACACTCTTCATCAAACCAAGGGTTCCTGGGCTGTCTGGGCATGTTTCCGACACTTGATTCCACTGCTCTTACAATTGCCTCTTTTATATCATTCCAGTCTTTTTCGAGTGATTCTTGAGAGTGATCTGACCTGGTAGGCTATTTACAAGGGCGTTGTGATACTGCTCTTTGCCTTCTGGTGTTTTTATTGTTGCCTCCGTATTGATTTTTGGAATAATTGGTGGTTTCCGTATCCTATTGTTTGCGATTCGGCTCCTGTAGGTGGCCACCACCATGTAGTGGTCTGAATCACAGTTGGCACCCCTATACGACCTTACGTTTGTGATGCTCGTTGCCCCCCTTCTTTCTATCAGGACATGATCAATTTGGTTATGGTGTCTACCATCTGGCGATGTCCAGGTCCATTTGTGTATATCTTTTCTTGGAAATTGAGTCGAGGCCACAATTAGGTTTCTTGATTCTGCGAAATCAATCACTCGGGTTCCATTATTATTAGCGTCCTTGTGTAGACTGTTCATTCCTGTAATGTGTTGGAGCAGAGGATCCTGTCCTATCTTGGCGTTAAAGTCCCCAATAACCATCTTAATGTCGTTAGATGGTAATGTGTTGTAGAGCTGTTCGAGTTTCTGATAGTATGTGTCTTTCATTATGTCATCTTTATCTTCCGTTTCAGTATGTACATTGATCAATGTAACGTTGAAAAATTTCGTTTTTATACGTAAGCTGCACATTCTTTCGTTAACGGGTTTAAAGTCTAGAATGCATTTTTCCATTTTCCGGTCCACAATGAAGGCCACTCCGAATTTATGATGTCTTTCATTTCCACTATGCAGTATCGTATGTGTTCTTGTGTCAAATGGCTCAGATCCTATCCATCTTGTTTCTTGCACCGCTATTATATCAATTTTATATTTCGTCATCTCCCTAGTGATCTCTCCTAGGGCTCCACTTCTATACAGCGTCCTTGCATTCCAAGTAGCAATTTTCAAGTCCTTATTTCGTTTGCCGGGTCCTTTCTTAAGTTCAGTAGTTGTCCGAGGCTCTGTGTTAGGATTCGTAATAGCTTTGCTTTTACAGGGAGGGGTTATTAGCCTCTCGCCCAACCCCCTACCAGGAGGGCCAGGGTTTTTCTGTAGGGGTTTCCATCCCTTAGCTGGGGGGTTCCGGTTTTGTGGCGCCGGAGATTCGCCATTCATCCTCTCCTATCTGCTATGGCTGATGGTATTGCCAGTGGCCACATTGCCCAGGGCTCGCGGGGCTTAAGAGACCACTCGTGGACGCTAGGAGTAGGACTATTGGTAGTGTTGCTGATGGAATGCAACTGTGGCGTTACACGGTATTTGAGTGACACATTTTTCCCAGCAAAAAATGCATCTCCGTGACCCTACCAAACTTTGAGCCCAACAAATCTAATAGATATTAATTATACATATAACGAACTTCAAATAATATGTCAAATCAATGATGAAACTGTCAACACGTTGCAACCTGCAAATCCTGCAAACCGTGCGATGCTTTTGTTAATGGAATTTACTGACGATTTCATAAGAAAATGGTCCTTAACTACCTTTTCCTAGAGACTTAAATCGTACAAAATAAAACAATAGCGAGCGTACGGACGACACACTAACTAAAATTGTCAGCATTTTGAAAGGCGCAAGTCGGTTTGTTTGATTCACAAGAACAAAATACGGCGCTGTGATTGGTTATTGAATTTGGATCGCACCCATTCGTCGTAAAAGATATATGGAAAAATAGATCTTACGTTTAAACTAAATATATGGAATTTGTAATAAAATTCTGTAACTTACTATAAATTCTTAAGCCGTTGATACCAACCTGATGCGTACGCATTCTGTTTCTTTGTAAAGTGTTGCAAGAGTGTAATAATTATTTCGTACTGTGGGTAATTTTTAAACGATTTCGAGAACCCTTAATGCCTGCCCCTCCTCGGGACAGACTCAAAGTGTTAGAGCATCTTCAACGGTTTAATAAACCTTGCCGATCCCGATTTTAAAGAGCTCGAGGTGAACTTTGAGTTGCAACCATATGATTCTGAATTTTTTCAACATGTCACTCTTTGCGACGATAACGCATGCAGCTCTCAAGTACAGGGTGCAACTGCAGGGTGCAATTGCTGCAGTTGCACCCTGTACTTGAGAGCTGCATGCGTTATCGTCGTAGTCGAATGGGGCACAGGATGTCTCCCCAGAAAGTACGAGAAAGTTAACGAGTTGTTTGGAGGTCGGAATGACTTAAATGGTCATTGACAAAAATGGCCTGATGACCAACTGCAAATCACATCTGAAAAAACGGACAGAGGTAATTGAATTCAGAAGGGATAAGATTCTCAATTCCTGTAGACAGAGATTGGACAAAAAAGTACTGATACAGACTTCCTCACATCACAGTCGCAGAGTTTCACCGTCGTTTTCTGAGGATTGTGTAAAAAAGTAGTTTTTGCAAATGACATGCCTTCCCCAGGGCTTGAGCAGTGCTCCACAAGCCTTTGCCAAGGTGACCAATTGGGTTACGGAGACCTTACGTCATCAAAATGTGAGGACCATTGTATGTATACCTGGACGATTTCCTTCTGGCCCACCAGGACAGGGTAATGCTGAAGGCCCAAACAAATCTATTTTTGAACCTTCTAAGAGACCTCCGTTGGACCGTCAATTTGAAAAAAGCATCAACCAGCAGATACAAACAGTAGGTAATTAAAGACATATCATGATGGGCACAGAAAGTAAAGGTCTTTATGCCACTACACGTCACCGCTGTCTCCCATTTCCTCTCGACCGATGATACAAGTGGATGGTGCTCCGATTGCGGGGAATTGGGCCAGGGAACAGCAGGATTGGCACAGCAACTTGAAAGAGGTGTTTGCTATACTAAATGCCTTTAAAAACCAGAAAAGATGTTTGAGGAGTTCTACTGTTCTAATATAGTCTGAGAACAGAACGATTCTCGCTTATTAGAGGAACGAAGGAGGGACGAAATCCTTAGGTCTCCTTAATCAGTCCTTTTGTATCTCGTCTCTGGTAGATAAATACAATATAACCATGCAATTTCACTATTTACAGATCGGTACAATGACCTTACGGACCACTTGTCCCGAGGAATCCGTTTTCCGGAGTTACACCCTCTACCTCCTACAACAGAACAGATATTTCACAAATGGGGCAGACCCACTGTGGACCTGTTTGCCTTACACGTCTCATGTGGTGGAAATATGTGTACATAGACAAGGAAGACAAAGAGGCGATATTTCACAATGTTTTTAGCAGACCTTGGCAATTTCCTCTGGCATGAGTGTTGCCACCTCCTTGTCTAATTCCCCGAGTGCTTGCTCATCTGAACAATTCCATAGGAAATGACCTGCTGGTAGCTCCCAAATGGACGAAAATACTACTACCAGACTTGAAACAGAGAGAATTAAGTCTATCCTTGCTAGGAAATCAAAATTTCTACCCTAGATTCTACTAGACTCCACCACAGGCTCTCACCGCAAATACATAAACTGGAGTTGCAAGTGTGGAAAATTGGAGCTCGGATGTTAGATTGCAAGGATGGTCCGATAGAGAAAGAGAGACATTGATGCGAATGCATCCTGGAGATGTGCAAAACTCCAAGTAGATAAAGCAGCGCTGGAGAAAATTTCCCCAACATTGACACACTTTTAACGTAATGAAGACAAGCTTGTCTCCCAGTTGCAGAGACTTGATGGGGCGAACAAAGTTTTCAGGGCTTAGTTTTCGCAAACCCTAAAATTAACAAATCTATGTCAAGGTAGAAAAACGAAACACGGGCAGTCATGCAAACTCAATGTGCTTACGCAGGAAATCTGGGTTCCACCCAATTTTTTTTATTTCAGTACCGGTGGGCAGACTCCGGTAATCATTCTGGCCCTTTTTCCTCTGCCAGCAGAGGACTGAATATTTGGAGACCAACGGTGCACGGGCAAATTTCACTGTCGCCCAGGATAAAATTGACAATCAGCCCAGAGGGAGGGCAATTTCGAAGTTCTTTAGAACAATGGCGTATCGCAAATGCCCCCATTTTTTCACCTAAAAATCCTCAATGGCTATCGGATTCCTTTTAGGTTGAGACCATCAGTCCAGACCCACTCAGGTAGGATTGCAAAATTTCGCCACAAGGCACACACCCAACATGGACAAACTCAATTTTTACCCACGGGTCCAACAAAAGCAGCTTCTATAACAATTTTATTGGCAGATTGGTCAAGAAAATAATTGGAGATTTATTTATTTATTTAAGGAACATAAACAGGCTTAGTAATAAAATATACATAAGAGGATGGCAGAAAAACAGACCAATTATTAATGTTCACAGATAGGTATTTAGAAACATAAAAGTACCTAACTGAATGTAAACTAGAAAATTTAAGAAAAACAGAAAAAATAAATACAGAACTAAGCAGCAATTTAAAAAAATAATAATACAGATGTTAATTCAACAAGTGATAAACATGTTATACACAATAATAAAATAATTAAAACAATACTTAAATAGACTGCGAAATAGGTATTTGGGTTGGGACGGGTAGGGGAAGGAGAGGGATAAGGGAAAGTTGCCACGCAAGTAATATAAAAATATTAGGTAGGTACAATAAATTTAGTCATGAATATGTGTTATTCGCACCTACATAGAATGTAATACAAAGAAATTCTGTAACGACAGTAACTAGCAGTGAATATGTCAGCAAGTGTGTCTATTTGTGCAAGTTTATTATTATAGTATTTACATTATTTATTTATTTATTTATTTACATATATACGGCACAACACGTGCCATTAACATAATTGACATATTTATAAATAGTACAACAACATGAAGAATTTAAGTGAAATTTAAGAAAAAAGGTAAAAAGTTAGGTAATAAGCAGAGAATAAAATGTATAAAAGTAAATTATAAAGTGTAAAGTATAAAATATAAAGTATAAAGTACAAACCATAAATTATTAGGTAAAAAGTAAAAATAAAACATTAAAGTGAGAAATAAAACAATAAAAGGTAAAATGTAGAAATATAAGATATCTCTAAAAGTTACCTAAAAAGATTTAAATATAAAAAGTAAAAAAAAAATTAAAAAAATCCTGGATTATGTTATCCGATATGATAAACACAGTGACAGTGACAGTGCCTATGATTTCTAGTACATAGTAGTTTTAGTGTGAAGTACTGGTAGGCATATAATTATAATATTTACACGATGATGATGTATTATAATATTTACGTGCTACTACCAAACAAATTTTGTTTAATGCATCTTTTGTATGAGGCTAGATTGCCGGCGGCGTGATCGATATTAGCATATTCATTGCCTAAAATATGTAAGCGATTTATGATTGAGTTTTGTTCTGCGTTCGTCAAAGTGTTGTCACAATGAAAAGGTGTTTTGAGTCGAGTCGGTCTAGAAGGTACATGATAATTTATTAGCGAAACCAATTCAGGGGAGTCAAACCAGTTATTGTTTATTTTAAATAAAAAAATAAGATCATTAAGAATTCTTCTATCTTTTAACGATAAGAGTCGCATTTTTTGAGAAAGAGAATCATAGTTTATGTCAACCGCGGGAATTCCTAATTTAAAATTAATTGATCTGAGAAATTTGCGTTGGATTCTTTCAATGGAGTTTGCGTGGCTTTTGTAGAAAGGGTTCCAAATGGGGGAATTATATTCTAAATGACTCCTAACCAGAGTTGTATATAGTAGTTTAAATGTTTGGATATTTTTGAAATCTTTACAAATTCTTAGAATGAAGCCCAGCATTTGCATTGCCTTACTAGTAATGATATCAATGTGGTTGGTAAATAGTAGTTTAGTGTAAATGAACAGAATTTGCATATCCTGGCCATAACGGAGACTTGGCATGAAAATGGCGACTCCTTTTCGATAAAGAGACTTCGAGCTCTAGGGTACGCTGTACTAGAAGAAGCCCGACCTAAAGCCACAACTTCTGGGGATGATAGCATCTCTAGCGTAAATCACGGAGGAATAGCGATCTTAGCTCGCCAGGGCTTACGTTTGACAAAGGTGTCAATAGGTACGTACGTAACTTTTGAGTACCTGGGATGCCAAGTTTCGTCAGCAGGAGCATCATTCATTTTATGCACCCTGTACCGACCAGGCTCGAAGCAAATTACCTCGGACTTTTTCAGGGAACTGTCGTGTTTTCTCGAGCGAGTTGTAGGACTTTCCGATACTATTTTTATAACGGGCGATATTAACATACACCTAGAGCGTCCGGATTCACCCAACACAATTAAATTTTGCGATTTATTAGATTGCTTTGGATGCCATCAATGGGTTAGTGCTCCAACTCACGATGCAGGCGGAACTTTGGATATTTTTGTCTCAAAGTCGAGCGGCCCGCCGCTTGTAGCGGCTAGCGTGGATGTAGGGCTATCAGATCATAGGCTAATTCGCACTGAAATCGACTTTAACCCTCCGAAAATCCCATACGTAACTATTACGTCAAGAGCATGGCGTAACTTTAACTTTGATGAGTTCCTGTCTGAACTAAAAAATTCTCCACTTTGTACACAAAGCGTTTGGGAAACAGAATCAACAACCAAACTGGCAGAATATTACAACACTTTTCTTTCAACTCTTCTAAATAAATATGCTCCAACTTCTACAAAAACTCGGCGACAGCGAAATTCTGATGACTGGTTTGACGAAGAATGTCGGAGCCAGAAGGGATCAATGCGTAAATTGGAGAGGTCCTACAGACACTCGGGCGTTACTTCACGGGACGATTGGATACGGGCTCAAAAAGAGTACGCGTTACTAATTCGCTCGAAAAAATCTGAATATTGGACAAGTAGGATCAATTCAGAGCGTCAAAATCCGCGAAGTCTGTGGAACTCTATTAAGACAGTCGTTGCCGATGTACGTGCACAAAATACAACCGACATAGCTCCGGAAATTTTTTCCAAATTTTTTCTTGACAAAATCAAATCAATACGTGCCCTAACAGCCTCCGCCCCACCACCATCGTTTACTAAAAGCAATAGCGGAACCTTTTCTGCCTTCAAACCTACAACCATCGAGGAAGTAACGAAGTTAATACTTACTTCACCGAACAAGCAGTGTTCACTCGATCCTATTCCAACGTGGTTACTGAAGAAGTGTTGCAAGGAAATAGCTCCCTTTCTAGTTCATCTTTTCAATAAGTCACTCAGCATGGGTGATTTCCCAAAACCCCTTAAATCAGCTGTTGTAACTCCACTAATAAAAAAACCGCAATTGGACGCTGAAGATCTCTCAAACTACCGACCCGTTTCAAATCTTCCATTTATTTCCAAAATCTTAGAAAAAATCACTGCTTC
Organism: Limnephilus lunatus; assembly: GCA_917563855.2. Taxonomy (NCBI): domain Eukaryota; kingdom Metazoa; phylum Arthropoda; class Insecta; order Trichoptera; family Limnephilidae; genus Limnephilus; species Limnephilus lunatus. Next base: position 107,967,612 of record OU830592.1, on the reverse strand, counting down.
ACAGATAATCTGTCACTTAAACTCAAATGAACTGCTAACTAAATACCAATCTGCATATAGAAGGTTTCATTCAACGGAAACTGGATTACTACGTGTTTTGTCAGACATAACTCTTGCTATCGAGTCGGGAAAATTGGCACTCCTTTCAGTCTTGGACATGAGTGCCGCTTTTGACACGATCGACCATGATTTTCTTATTAAACGATTAGAAGAATCCTTTGGTTTAAACGGCGGCGTTAAAACCTGGCTAACATCGTACCTGGGCAACCGTTTACAAGCCGTAAAGGTAGGGAAAAACCAATCAAAATATGCAACCCTTTCATCTGGAGTACCCCAGGGGTCTGTTCTGGGCCCACTTCTTTTCATCCTCTTCACAAATGATGTCGCTAAAATAATCGAATCATTTGGCCTTCTATCTCACTGCTACGCTGATGACCAACAAGTTTACTTTTACTGCTTACCAGAGGAAGTAGACAGTCTAAAAACTCGCATAATTGAGTGTCTAGAAGCAATTACCCGCTGGATGACCTCAAATAGATTGAAACTAAATCCGTCAAAGACTGAGTTTCTCTGGACCGCCACAAGCAGACGTCAGCATAACATTGATAACTCCCCAATAACCATTTCAGGAAGCGACATCACTCCAAAGACGTGTATTAAACTACTGGGTGTCAATCTGGACGCTGATTTTTCCCTTAAAACTCAAGTGAACAGAACCGTAAGCACGGGGTTCTTTCAATTAAGGCAAATTAAAGCAGTAAGGAGAAATCTACCAACAGAAGCGACTAAATTACTAGTCAATTCGTATGTTGTTTCACGTTTAGATTATTGCAACGGAATATATGCAGGTCTTCCAAAATATCAAATCAACAAATTACAATCCGTTTTCAACGCTGCGGCAAGACTTATCACCGGCGTATCTAAATATTCCCATATTTCAGAGCATCTCAAAAATCTTCACTGGCTCAAATGTCCTGAAAGAATCCAGTTCAAGCTCTGCTGGATGGTATTTAAGTCCCTTAACGGAATGGCTCCGGCATACTTATCGGAATTGTGTATTCCAGAAAATTCCAATTCTCGACAGTCAACCCTAAGGTCAGCAGCGTCGGTGAGCGCGCTTTCGGAGTGTCGGGACCTAAAGCCTGGAATGCACTGCCATATGACTTAAGAACTATCACAGACTCGGCAGAATTTAGAGCTAAACTTAAAACCCACCTTTTCAGACAGTCTTATCCATAAACTCAAATTCTCTCACCTTCACATTCAATGCCCGCGACACTGTAAATAACTAACCTAAAAATGTAGAGAAAAAAAAATAACAATAATAATAAAAATAAAAAAAAATAAAAATAAAGTAAAAAATAACTATTTGTAAGCGTTTTTAAAGGTCATTTTAGTAACATTCTCCAGCCCTAAAGAGTCCTAAATTCTCCAGTCTTTCAAAATACATATTTTGATATTATCAACTCCACTTTTGCCACTAATCTTTTAAAATTTAATACTTATAGTGATGGGGGTAGCAAATGTAAAATCATGCAATGTCCAGTGTTTTAAATATAATGTCCTCCGCGAGCAAAGCCGTATCTTCTCCAAGCACAAACTTTCTCTAATTAAAGTGTTTATCGGAAGTGACCTGCAGGTAAGTATGTTTATATATCCATTTGTAAATATTAAAATTAGATAGAACCTAAGAATTATGAATAAATTGTACAGCGCCCTTGAGGTGATTTTTCACAAAAACGGCGCTCTATAAATTATCCAATTATTATTACGGTGCTCCAGATTTTATGTCCGGGTTGAATCTTTCCCAAATGAAAGACTAAACCCTTCCACACACTTTTCCACAAATGAATATCTAGTAAATTAACGCAATGTAAGTGCACTATATAAGAATAAAACAATACAAGAACAATACGTCAATCCACCAGAAACATAATGGGAAAATATTTCACCGACTCCAGATATTTTCATATCAGAGGGTTCGGCTCTGATGAAATCCTAACTGGTCCGATAAATCCTACTGATCCCTCAATATAAATATTTAAAAAATCTTTCGTAATCCTACATGTATTTAAAATGACCGACTTTTGCATTTTTATGTACAAATTTTTTGACAAATCTAATACGCCTAAATTTTGAATGAGAGAGCTAGGTATAATGCCAGTAGCCGAAATAACAAATGGTAATATTTTTATAGTCTGAGAATGCCAAATTCTTTTAATTTCATTTCCTAAATCTGTATATTTTCTTATTTTTTCAGAAACAGTTTTCTGAATATTACAAGAATTTGGAATAGCGACATCAATGATATAAGTTATTTTCTTAATTTTGTCATGTAAAACTATATTATTATTATTATTATTAGTGTCAAAGGTTATTCCGAGGTCCCTTATTACTGGTACTGACAATAAGTTGTGATTGTTAAGTGAATAGCTATATTTTATAGGGTTTTTTTATTCTAAAGAAACTCATGATTTGACATTTTTTAGTGTTAAGTGTAAGTTTGTTAATTGCACACCACTCTGCGAATTTAATAAAATTAGTTTGTAGGGACAGACAGTCATACGTATTTTTAATGATTTTATACATTTTCATATCATCAGCAAATAATAATATGTTAACATTAGAAAATATGGAAGTGACATCATTTATAAATAGTATAAATAATATTGGACCAAGGTGCGAACCCTGAGGCACGCCGCTAGTTGCTTCAAATTCATAAGAAAAGTGTTCTTTAATCCAGACAGTTAGTACACGTTTTGACAAGTAATTTTTAATCCAACATAATAATTTACCACTTATTCCTAGTTTAGACAATTTATTTATAAGAATTTTAATGCACTTATTGTGTATACATGTCCTTTGTATAAATTCATTTTGGTTGGAATTAGTGTTGCATCTATCAATGCAGAAAAGGGTATTTTGTCTGCTGTATCGAGTCGGCGTGTGGAAATGCTGGTATTGAGGCCTCTGCGAAGAGGACCAAATCAGCAGTGGCTTTACTTCGTTGGTTTGAAAAGCTATCCAATAGAGAAAATTTTTGGGAAAGGATAATTGGCAAAATGAAAATACCTTAGAATAATAATATAAAAAAAGAAATAAAACAGTCCAATTTTCAATAAAGGAGCTGGGAACTTCGTCATCCTTGAAAAGGGAGCATACGTCCAAAGGTCCTCCATTTCTAGAGTCAGAAGGAGAAGAGACCGGGGTGAAGGCAGACCGCTAACCGGCGTTTCTACATGAAGTCACCCTCAACAAATCGCTTTAGACCAGTGTTTCGCCATCTCTGACAATCCAGTGTAGACCAATCATTCGCCTGAGGGGGACAGACCCCCAAAGTTCCTCCATTTCTGGAGTCCGAAGGATAAGAAATCGGTATGAGGGCAGACCTCTAACTCTAACTGACACTTCTACTTGAAGTCATTCTTGACAAAGCTGTAAAGACCAATCATTCGTTTGAGGGGAGCAGATCCCCAAAGTTCCTCCATTTCTGGAGTTATAGCAATCGGTGTGAGGGCAGACCTCCAACCGGTACTTCTAAATGAAGGTGATCACAATTGACATCAACACTGCCACCAGACGATAGCAGACAATTCTCACTAAGGAACGGCACTACATAAAATTGGAGTTTTACCTACCATTAAAACTCTTATTATGTTGCCTTCCTTATACAGAACATTCTTCATCCCCTGTCTGGTGAGACTACAATTGAGGAAAATGGCGTCACGTCGATGCTTGCCAACTGTTGGTAGCAGTGATTGAATTCACAGAGGGACAAAATCGCGTGCCAAATGACGCGAAAGGCCGAAATCGGATAGAAACAGAGATGCCATCTCACTAAGGAATATTCTGGATAAGGAAGGCAAAATAATAAGAGTTTTAATGGTAGGTAAAACTCCAATATTCTGCTATTCGGGGCGGAGACAAATCCAACAAATCAAAGATCATAAAAATCTGTCCAGCCGTTCTCCAGTTATAAATGGTGTAACAAACCCAACTTTGTTTTATATTTTTTTCCAGGAAGCGTAGAGGCTTTTACCATCAAGGCAGAACCAGGGCTTCAAGGAGAATATGGGATGGGAATTCCTTATACGGAAATTGATGTGGACCTTCTCGATGTTAAACAGGAATGCTTATTAGATCATTCTGAAAGTATAACTCAGACAGCAGGTAAAACCGGTTTTCAGTATTTTTAATATTTGCGCTTTTCTAAATTGACTGTAGTTATACTAATTAAATTTAATACTTAATCTCTTTCAGCCTTACTAACAGACCTGAAGACGAATTCTGGGAAAGAACCATTTTCTGGCTACCATTGTAAATATGACTGCTCTACTAAGTCAATATTAAAACGACACATAACAACAACCCATACTGGAGAAAAACGTTTCTCGTGCTCCAAGGATGGCCATACATATTCACGAAAGTCCTCTTTAAAGCTTCACATGCTGACTCACAGTGGAGAAAAACCTTTTTCGTGTTCCTACTGCAACTATTCATTTTCGCAAAAGAGTCATTTGAGGTCACACATGCTCACTCACAGTGGGGAAAAACCTTTTTCGTGTTCGGACTGCAACCATTCATTTTCGCAAAAAAGTAATTTGAGGTTACACATGCTCACTCACAGTGGGGAAAAACCTTTTTCGTGTTCCGTCTGCAGCTACTCATGTTCTAAAAGGGGATATTTGAAGAGACATATGCTGTCTCACAGTGGAGAAAAACCTTTATCGTGTTCGGACTGCAACCATTCATTTTCGCAAAAAGGTAATTTGAGATTACACATGCTCACTCACAGTGGGGAAAAACCTTTTTCGTGTTCGGACTGCAACCATTCATTTTCGCAAAAAAGTTATTTGAGGTTACACATGCTCACTCACAGTGGAGAAAAACCTTTTTCGTGTTCGGACTGCAACCATTCATTTTCGCATAAGGGTAATTTGAGGAGACACATGCTGTCTCACAGTGGAGAAAAACCTTTTTCGTGTTCCGTCTGCAGCTACATATGTTCTCAAAGTTTTAGTTTGAGGTCACACATGCTGACTCACAGTGGAGAAAAACCTTTTTCGTGTTCCGTCTGCAGCTTCTCATGTACTCAAAGCGGATATTTGAAGCAACACATGCGGACTCACAGTGGAGAAAAACCTTTTTTGTGTTCGGACTGCAACCATTCATTTTCGCATAAGGGTAATTTGAAGATACACATGCTAACTCACAGTGGAGAAAAACCTTTTTCGTGTTCCGTCTGCAGCTACTCATGTAATCAAAGGGGACATTTGAAGCAACATATGCTGACTCACAGTGGAGAAAAACCTTTTTCGTGTTCCGTCTGCAGCTTCTCATGTACTCAAAGCGGATATTTGAAGCAACACATGCGGACTCACAGTGGAGAAAAACCTTTTTTGTGTTCGGACTGCAACCATTCATTTTCGCATAAGGGTAATTTGAAGATACACATGCTAACTCACAGTGGAGAAAAACCTTTTTCGTGTTCCGTCTGCAGCTACTCATGTAATCAAAGGGGACATTTGAAGCAACATATGCTGACTCACAGTGGAGAAAAACCTTTTTCGTGTTCCGTCTGCCGCTACTCATGTATTCAAAGGGAACATTTGAAGCAACACATGTTGATTCACAGTGGAGAAAAACCTTTTTCGTGTTCCGTTTGTAATTATTTATGTTCACTCAAAGCAAATTTGAGGAAACATATGCTGAGCCACAGTGGTAAAAAACCATTTCATATTTCGACTGCAGGTATTCAAGTTCTCAAAAGGGACATTTGAAGAAACACATGCTGACTCATAGTGGAGAAAAACCTTTTTCGTGTTCCGTTTGTAATTATTCATGTTCACTGAAGGCAAATTTGAGGAATCATATGCTGACCCACAGTGGAAAAAAACCATTTCATGTTCCGACTGCAGCTATTCATAGTCGTGGGAGGAAATTAAGAATTGGCAAATGCTGACTCACTGTGGAGCAAAGCTACTCTCTTAAATTTAATTTTCAAATAGATTTGCTTTCTCACAATTGGTAAGGTTAGAACCAGAATTATACACATACTGCATCATTATGTGTCTGTAATACCTACAACTTTTTTCAAAGTGGGTAAAGCTGGGTATTAAGGGTGACAAGCTGTATTATTTATGTAATCGTTGTATCTCAAAGCGCGAACAAATGTAACGTCTTAATATGTTTTACATGTATATATTATGGTTCCAAAATCACGTTTCATTACAAAATATTTAAATACATAATTTGTACGTATTAACAAACCTTTAGTGAAATATGATTATAATTACGGGACAATGCCCTGACTTCTGAGCTGTTAATTCCGGATTATTTTCGGTGATTATTCATTCTAGACCAGAGGTTTCCAAACTTTTTTCTCATAGACCACTTAAAAATTGTACAGGTTTCGGTGGACTCCCTGCTGTTACATTTCTACCATATTCCCAAAACTCGTTAAAAACTGTGAATACTAGATCTAACGATGGAAATTGGCGTCGCCGGTGAATTCCAACCCTAAATTATGAGTTGTAAAATAAAAAGAAAAGTTGTATATTATATAGTTTTAAAAATGAAGTGAATGCTAAATAAACAGGCTATATGATCCATAGGCCGGCCTAACTGAAAAAAAAAATCCCGTGGACCAAAAAAAAACATAAAAGTTGCAAAATTATTATCCCGCGCTATCTGTTAGCCACTCGAGTGACAGACCAATTTAAATAGTATTACCATATTATGGAAACAAACGCTCCATGAATGCTTGAGAATCGTAGCTGCTAAAAAATCCAAAAATCAGATTTTTTTTCAAGTCTAAATATGACAATTTTTCACTGAAATACCTGCTAAAAATTACCGAAACTTTTGTAATTTTTTAAAGTCAACATTTCTGTTCTTCACTATCGAAATCAGATAAATTTTAGTGGACCCTGACGAAATTTCGTATTCTAAATGCATACAACGAGTAATCAAGTAAAAATTAATGTGTTTTGATTTTTTTTTTTATATTAACCCTAGATTGGGCGCGTCTTTCCGTAAAACGTCAGTGGGCGCGTCGGGAGCATTTTGCCGCTCGTTTTCGTGGACAATTTTAAGTAGGAATACTGCAATTAAATTTTTAAAAATTTCAGGGTTTAAGTATAACACAAATAAGGAATGACCATCGACCAAGATAGACCGGCCCTAAGGGTATTGAAAATGACCCCAGCCAGATATCATTCCTCAGCCAGAGCCCATTTACAAAAAGATCGCGTAACATATAGCAGCATTTTGCCCTTTATCTACAGTAGAGCGAATTTGTCTCAGGAGTATTGAGCGCGCTTATTTTTTCAATCACAAAAATAACCCAGTTCCAGACACTTTCGAGGGTATGTATTGCGGACTTTATTTTTGAAAATGAAGTCAGCTATTAGACTACAACAAAAAATATACCTTACAGACGTCTTTTAGACAGCGTTTTAATAAACATTAATTTATTTTGTAACCATCAAATTTTCTGACGTCATCAAAACACTACACTGCTTGTGGCGTCACGACAGTTCGACTATATGGAAGTGGTTTTAAAACTTTTTTAAAGCGCGACCCACTTTTAGTAATAAAATAAATTATTTTATTTTTTTATTTGAAATATACATATATATAACAGATTTACAGAAAGAAAGTATTTGGTTCTTAAAAAACTAATTACAGATAAAGTTATTTCTTGTTAATGAATCTACCCAATTTAACCTTTCTAATCACAGGAGACCCAATTTGTCCCAAAACATCATATGCCGTTATAATAACAAGAGACCCAGACTGTCGTCTCCCAGAGCGACTGTGCATTATTAAAAGTTATATATCTCTCTTCCTGTCATGCGAATATTTGTGATTTCTTTTATGTTAGAAAGCCAAAGAAATAATGCTTTTCATTGTATTAGGATAATATGAGCTATGTTGTTGAGATATTTTACAAACCCGATCATAAGTGACGGTTTTATTTCGAGCCAATTTTTAACGTAACAAACATTTAATTTTAAAATAAAATTGTATGAAAGTGATAAAAAGTGAGGTGACATTTTTATTACAAATTTTGTTAAAAAAAGGAATCTGTATTTAAAATTTTAAGTTTATTCTATTTTAAGTACTTTAATTCCAATATTCGCAGGTATGCATTTTTTAGCTAATTTACATTTCCAATATCAAAATTTTAATATTTAGAAAAAAAAAGTTGATTTCTAATAAACACATCGGAAAGATTATTTTATCTAGATTTTAGAACAATTTTTGTTTTTGCAAAAGGGTTAAAAAATAACCCATAAATAGGAAAATTTAAGATGCATGGCAAGAAACAGGAATTTTGCGCGCGAACCTTGACAGGCAAAAGGTTACAGATATTATTTTCTTATTATTCGAAGGGTTAAAAGAGAAAACATTTCTCGTGTTTGAATTGGGGAGTTGTGCTATTATAGAAAAAGATAAAGAAAAAATAATATACATATATATATATATAATCTTTTTTTTAAATTAAGAAAATAAACTTATGAATGATAACAAATATTGATTAATAAATTTACTGACATAGCAGTTACTAAAATAGATATACATGATACATGTAGTATAGATAATTAAAAGTAAAAATAATATTAATACATTTCTCGTAATAGGTAGGTGATGATAAGTACATTTAGTTGATTCTAACAATTGGATTAGCTGATAATAATTGCAGGAGTAGGTACATAATGTTAAGTTACAACAATAATCGCTTCATTTCAGTTCAAATGCTGATGAAATATTTTAAGAGGATATGTGAAAATGAGAAGAATACATTAATTTATATATATATTTTTTTTTGTTAATAATGAAGGAATTAAATGATTAATTTTGAACTAAAGTATCAAATATCATAATTAAGACTTGATCAATTACTACTAATCGGTAAAAATTCGTTCTGTGAAATTAAAATTTATAATTTGTGTTGGGTTGATCTAGTAGTTGTTTTATTTGTGATTTAAAGGCTTTATAATTTTCTTCAGATTTGATTTTATATGGGAGGCCATTAAAAATTTTTATACCTTGATAGGTATAGTGGTGTTGAAAAGCACTAGTTTTAATTTTAGGGATATCTAGGTTGCCACGTGATCTTGATCGGTTACTTATTTTTGTGATTTTTGTTGTAGTATTGAAATGATCTTTGTGGATTTGCAACAGTGAGTTCTTTTTGAAAATTTTGTTAAGACTAAGAACCCTAAAAGAGTCAAACAGCTGTATTATTGGAAATATAGATGGTTTTCGTATAATGACTTTTGAATCAACCTCTGTACCCTTTCTACAGGTTGAAGGTTAGTTTTAAAAGTTCCCCCCCACCCGATTATACCATATTGTAGAATAGATTGAGCAAGAGAGAAATAAATAGTTTTAATCATACTAGATGATAGGATGTTTCTCAATCTAATGAATATGTAAATAAGTTTTCTTACTCTGGTTACCGTAATTTCGAATTCCATAAATTATAATTATTATTAATATATACATTATTAGTTTGTATGCGGACCTTGGTGGGAGAGATATGCAGTGGCGTAGCGGGGGGGGGGGGGCGGCCCGCCCCGGGCGGCCTCTTGTAAAAATTTTAACCATTTCATTTCATATTTTTGTCACACCTACGATTCGGACCGATTGAAATGAGAACGGAATCGTTCGTGTTTCGAATTGTGACGAAACCGGGGAATCCCCTTTTTTAAAAGAATACATAATAATGTCATTTTTTACTAGCTCTTTCACTATGTGCTGCCATTTTCATATTCCGAGTTTAGTTTTAATTCGCCGCATACAGATTTAATTTAATCCGTCTAATCACAGGAGATGAAAATTGTTCAACACAGAATTTTAAAATTAAATTGTATGAATTCGATAAAAAATGAAGAGTCAGTTTTATTACAAATTTTATCAAGAAACGGAATTCGTATTTAAAATTTTAACTTTATTCTATTTTAAGTAGGTACTTTATTTCGAATATTTGCAGGTACGTATTTTTGAGCCATTTAAATTTCCGATATCAAAATTGTATTATTTAGAAACAAAAATGTTCTAACGATCATGTCGGAAAAATTATTTTATCTAGATTTTAGAAAAATTTTGGTTTTTGCAAAAGGAAAAAAAACCAATAAAAAGGAACATTTAAAATACGTAGGAGGAACCGGGAATTTTGTGCGCAAACTTGACAGGCGAGTTCATGCTACCTACCGAATCAATAACGCACAGTAAAAGTGATCCGCTAAAAAAAAAAGCAAAATTGTGTTTATTAGTAAACAATACGATACGAAACAGTTGCAGGATTCACCCGAGTATGCACGGCATCAATTGTGAAATAAATTTTGTGCTTTTAAGTGAGATTATTTGAGGAATTTCAAATAATAGATATTCCAAGCTGTGACAGTGTAATTGACATTTTATATTAACAAAGCCAAGTGAAACTCTGTGATTGGCCTACACCATCGCCATCTTTCCTTTACTGACCACACATATTGCTTGCTTTGCTGTCAGCTGAAGTACCTACCATGAGCTCGAATAAAAAATCCGGCTCTCAACAGCAAGATAACCTGAATACAAGATCTAATAACAAAATGAATACTGCAACTGAAGATATTAGCCCAGAAGAAGATGTTTTTACAAAATTTGCGTCTTACGTAGATTTAAAACTAGAGAAAATTAAAACTCAAATACTCGAAAACATCGATTAAAAAATGTTGGAATTTCAAAAATCAACCGAATTTATTTGTCAAAAATATGAGGACATCCGCTTAGAATCCATGAATGGAGTAAAAGGAGAAGTTGAAAGCTTAAAAAATAATTTAATGAATAAAAGTAAAAGTATAAAGCATTTGGAAACTAGACTGGCTTACTTAGAACAGTCGAACCTTGGCGACTGTCTTGAAATAACAGGAATTGAGGAAAATACAGATGAAAATCCCAAAATAACTGCTTTGAAATTAATAGAAAATGCTAACCTTAAAATAAGTTCAGATGATATAACCTCGGCGATAAGACAATATGACAGAAGAGCAGGTCATCCAAAAAAAAATCTATTGAAAATTCGAAATCCAGAAACAAGAATAAAATTATTGGCAAACAAGAAGGTGATTTGAGACCGCGAGAAAATGGTATTCCTAGGAGAATCACTATCACCTTATTATAAGCAGCTACTTTGGAAAGCCAAATTAAAGGGAAAAGAATTAAAATATAAGTTTATTTGGTTTAAAAATGGATCTATTCTAATGAAAGAAGACCCAAAAAAACCTGGGAAATAAAACACGAAGATGACCTTAATGGAAAAAAATAGATGTCGCATAATTAAAGGCAGCGGAAATACTTTTAAGCATTTAAAATTAAGCAAGATTTTTTTTTAAACAGTTATACACTTAGGCCTATTAAATTAATAGCATACCTAACATATTATTTCAAAGCTAATTCCAACACATTGTATAATGTTTACATTAAAATGTATTAATTCCTAGGCGACCCATTCTGTAAGAAATATTAATGTAACAATATTGTTATTTCAATACCCATATTATTTTGTGTACTTTATCAAATTGGTAACTTTATCAAGTGGTTAAAATTTTCAGTGTAAAAATAACACCTAAACTAAAAAAATGTAAAGAAACAATAAATAAATAAATATATAAGCATTATCCTATCCCACAACATTGTCGAACCAAAATATCACACAGGTTGCATATCCAAGTTGCCACCTCTATAACAAATTGCATCAATAAAATACAATCGTATTTCGAAGAAAACTGTACTAAATGTTCTGATCATTTTTTTTTTTTTTTTAATTTCGTATTTAATTCAAAATTATTTGGTTCTTATTTTAATATTAGATTCCCTTGTTGCCTTCTAAGAAAGATTTTCTTTTAACATCGAATCACTTGCTTTTCATTATGTTATTTTTATTTTCGAAACCGTAAAGGTAGATTCTTTTTTTGTTATCTTATCTATCATTGAAAGCGGTAATAGCTAAGACACAATGAATAATAACATTCTGTTAGATTTCTCAACACTTTTTTTACTACACTTCACTACAGTTTTTCTCCATTTAAAATTGGTTTTAAATTATCTTATCTTTTTAATTTTATTTTTTTGTAAACCGTAAAGGTATATTATATTTGTTATATTATTTATTAATGAAAATGATATAAACTATTGAGACAATGAATATTAACATTTTGTTTGATCTCTCAACACTTTGTTGTTAATTTTTTTTTCTACAGTTTTTCTCCATTTATCATTGTTATTTTAAATTTTATTAATTTGCATTTACTTAACTGTTTGATAATGACTGATATTTTTGTGCGTTACTTTATTAAATTGTGAAATTATTAACCCCGATACAGGCGAGCCCTAGTGGGGTTAATAATTATTTGCTAAACAATATATTTCAATTGTGAAGAAACAATAAATAAATAAATAAATAAAAAAGCTTATAAATATTATTATCTTATTATTCGAAGAGTTAAACCCGTTTTTAGAATGCGAAATTTCAATTGTGGATTCATCTGCTGACACAATTCGAAGGAAAACATTATCTTATTCGATGAGCAGTTATGAAATTCTAGTTAAAGACGGTACATATGTTAAATCAAAGATAATCCATTTTCATGTTCTGCATATACTTTTAATTCGCCGCAAACAGACTTAATTTAAATCAATTTTGTTTTAAGAATGTAAAATTCCACTTTTGGATGCATCTGCTGTCACATTTCGGAGGAATACATTATCTTATTCGACGTGAAGTAATGAAATTCAAGTTAAAGACGGTGCATGTGTTACCAGAATCAAAGAGAAACCATTTTCATGTTCTGCGTGTACTTTCAATGCAAAGGAAAACATTCTCTTATTCGAAGTGCAGTTATGAAATTATAATAAAAATTATAATTAGTGAAAGTTATAACTATACAGTGATTCAGCATTATTTACGAACCATATAAACAACAATACACTATCACAAGTGCAAAATTGGGCCGGACAGTATTCAATATAGTTGAGGTTATTTTTTGACAGTTGCTGCAGTGCACTATCTGAACAGTTATGGCCGAGAAACAAGCCAGGAGCAAAGGTCTAGGTCTGAATATTCCTGACACCAGTGAGACCAACATTGGAATCTTCATGAAGCAGATGGAGAATAAATTTGAGACCATGAAAAAAGAAATGTTTCAAAAAATAGACAGTGAAAATAAAGATGCACGAACTTCTAGAGATTTTATCAGCAGCCAATATGACGACCTCAATACAAAAATGAATACTATTGCAAATTTAGTATCGGAAGTAGAAAACTTAAGAAGAGAATTACATGAAAAAAACCTTATTATAAAAAATTTCGAAATTCGCCTGGCCAGCCTCGAACAGACTTCTAAGGAGGATGCATTAGAGGTCGCAGGAATACCACTAAGTGAAGGTGATCAACCCTCGGAGACCGTCAAGAAGCTAGCAGCGGCTGTAGGTGTAGAGCTTCTTCCCCACGATATCCTGGAAGCCAAAAGGATTCCCGACAGGCGACCCGGAGCTCCCCCGAAAATTTGTATCAGATTCACGGATATTCGCAAAAGAAACCTACTACTAGTAAACCGAAAAAAAAAACACCATGATATCTTAAAATACTTTAACTGTGAAAAGATTTTTATAAGTGCTATTCTCAATCCTTATTTTAAAGAACTTTTATGGAAAACCAAACAAATATGCAAGGAAAAAAAGTTTTCGTATGTTTGGTATAAAGACGAAAAAATTTTGGTAAAGAAATCAGACACGGATAAAATAATATACATTAAACCTTCTGATGACTTGTGTAAAATTATTTAGGAGGTTGAAGAGCTCTGTCACATGTCGAACATTGGACCGATCGCTCTTACCATACAAAACCTGATCCTGACTGTTCACTGAAATTCTTGTTGTGAAGTCATTCTACAATGATTGTTTCCAAACGGTCAGAAATCATATATTTTACCGATGTACTACTATCGGGTATAGGGCGAACTCCCAGTTTTAGCCACTGTGACGGGGCTCCCAAGACATAATAAAGTTCCATTGTAAATTGTTCTTAAAAATGGCTAGACTGATTTTTGATAATGAAACAGTATTTTCTGATAAAATTAATAATTATTTATCTTCAGATATAAAGTTTTGTAATTTACTAATGAAAGACTACACGAACCTAAAAATTTTTCACCATAATGTTCGATCCATAAATAAAAATTGGGAAGAAATACTCACTTTACTGAATAATCTAAAGGTTAAATTTGATATAATTATTCTATCAGAATGTTGGATTAATGAACTATATGTACCAAAACACCTTCCCGATTACACTCACTTCTCCACAAAAACCCATCACAATCAGAATGACGGCATTATTATATATGTGAATAATGTACTGAATGTTCAGACTTTGGAAATATTAATCCCGGGTGCAAATTGTCTACAAATATCGTACGGTGACACGTGCATACTAGCAATGTATAGATCTCCCTCCTACCACAATATAACCCCATTCATACAAAGCCTAAATGAAAAATTATCACAACTTGCGCGTAAAAAACACTTAATTTTAGTCGGAGACATTAATATTAACACTTTACCAAATAATTCACACCCACAATGCCAAGATTACTTAAACCTACTTAGTTACCATGGATTGATATCTACAATAAATCACCCAACTAGGGTTACCAAAGAATCCAGCTCTTGTGTTGACCACATTATGATAAAAATGAATAATCCATATAAACACTTGTTTTTGAATCTACTATTACTGACCACTATGCAACTATGATTTCATTAAACACACCGTCAAAAAATACAAAAATGAAACACAGTTATTGCATAAAACGAGTGGATTATGAGAATCTAAAAAAAATCTTTTTCCTGTAATTATTGGCACAACTTACTACACATACCCAACGCTGAAGATGCATGGTCTTACTTCATAGACAAACTACAAACTGAAATAAATAACAACACTAATTCTATAGTAAAAACAATCCCTCACAAATTTAAACCTCTAACTCCCTGGATAAATCACACCATTATAAATTGTATAAGAAAAAGAAACTTACTCCATAAAAAAACTTCATTGAATCCTTCTGACACTATACTTAACAACTTTTACAAAAGATATAGAAACATATGCACAAAAGTCATCAGAAATGCTAAGGAATTATATTACAGACATAAAATAGAAGAAAGCAAAGGTAATCCAAAAGAAATGTGGAACATTTTACGCGAAGCTACTCATACTAAGCCTAACTTAAACACTGATCTAAAACAACTCAATATTGATGGACTGACTGTCGACTTCTCAAAGAATCCGGAAAAAATTCTAAACCTTGCCAATGATTTTTTCACTAATGTCGGGAAAAAATTAGCAAACAAAATTTCCTCCACGAATTCTAATACAAAATTACAGGAAAAACCACATATACCCCATTCTGAACAATTTAAATTTCAAACGGTTACACATGACGATATTAAGAACACAATTAACTCATTAAAAGACACAAAGTCCGCCGGTATGG
This sequence comes from Limnephilus lunatus, assembly GCA_917563855.2. Taxonomy (NCBI): domain Eukaryota; kingdom Metazoa; phylum Arthropoda; class Insecta; order Trichoptera; family Limnephilidae; genus Limnephilus; species Limnephilus lunatus. The sequence continues at coordinate 107,952,064 of OU830592.1, read as the reverse complement.
ATGGCATCACCGTAAATTTACTCAAGACACTTGTTCATGAACTATTGGAACCTCTCACTTACATAATTAACCTCAGCATATCACAGGGAAGTTTTCCTAAACAATTAAAGCAAGGGCTCGTCATACCCATATACAAAAGTGGTCTAAAAGTGGACATTAAGAATAATAGGCCCATAACAATACTTAACTCACTCTCGAAAGTAGTTGAAAAAATAATTAACAAACAACTGAAAACATTTTTGGAAAGCAAGCAACTACTCTCCGAAAATCAATTTGGCTTTCGGTCAAATAAGAGCACTGCCGATGCTAGTATTGCTGTTACAGACTTTCTTGTTTCAAATTTAGATAAGGGTAAAAAATGCATCTCTATCTTCCTAGACCTCTCAAAAGCTTTTGATACTATCTCCTTTGACATCCTTGTTAATAAACTAAACACAATTGGTATAAGAGGGAAAGATCTAGAATTTCTTCAAAGTTACTTAACTAATCGAACTCAAAGTGTCAAAATCGAAAACAAATTCAGCCAACCCCTCCCTATAACCTACGGAGTTCCCCAAGGAAGCGTATTAGGCCCTACTTTGTTTCTCATATACATAAACGATCTTTGTAACCTAACGATAGATGGAAAAATTGTAAGTTTTGCTGACGATACTGTGCTACTCATTCAATCCGACACTTGGTTAGACGCATACAAAATGGCTGAGACATCAATTAACTTTGTTAAAAAATGGCTAGATATTAATTCTCTTGCACTAAATACTACCAAAACAAAATACATTACTTTTAGTATTAATATCGTTGGCCAACCTAATCAAGATGTTGAAATAAAAGTACATGAATGTTCTTGTATTCATGATACATTCTGTCAATGTCCTTGCCTAGATCGAACGGACCATATCAAATACCTTGGTCTTACATTTGATCAATATCTTAAGTGGAATAGGTACACATTGCCTACTCATCACGAATAAACTTAGAAAACATATTTATTTCTTCAAAAACATTAGAAACATACTAGATTCCAAATCTATGAAAATTGTTTATTACTCCCTTTGTCAATCAATCATTGAATATGGAATAATCGCATGGGGAGGTGCAACACTATCCGCTATAGATTCATTATCGAAGGCACAAAAATTAATTATGAAAGTTATTCTTAAAGTTCCCATAATAACAAGTACTGTAGATATATTCAACAAATTCCATGTATTAGATATTTGACAAATTTACACAAAAACAATCTTAACTCATCTGTTTAAAAATAAAACAAATACATTTTATGAAAATACCCAAAATATTGTAAACACGCGGCACAAAACCAAAGAACTCATACAAACACCTAAAACAAACACAACATTTGGTCAAAGAAATTTCAAATACATTGCGTCTAAAATATACAATAACCTATCTGACAAAACAAGACAATCGAATAATATTAACAAATACAAAATTCTGATAAAAAAATGGATCATCGAAAAAGGTCGTGCAATAATTAGTCACCTCACCCAAATATAATCCTCCTATCCCATTATTGTTACCACTACTACCAACCTGAAATTTTTTGTCAAATATTTGTACTTAATTGAAAAATGTATTTTATTTAATATTTATAAAAAATATTTGTAAACTAGTCTGTCTCGAGACAGGATTTCCTAGTGAGACAGGCAAGGCCAAAAAAAATGTTAACTTAATTGTATAGATGCATATGTAAATAAATAAATAAATAAATAATAAATAAAATAAATAATAATAATAATAATGATTTATTGTCTTCCTTTCTTTACAAACATCTAGAGGTAATGGTATCCTCACTGGGATTTCCCGTGCTGAGGATTTCATTTACATATTATAATTTAATTATAATAAATTAATATGAATTAGTTATAAACATATAGGTATCATGTAGTATTTTTAAATTCTAGTTAAAGACTGTGCACGTGTGCCAGAAACAAAGAGAAACCATTTTCTGAGTGTAATGATAATTCGCCGCATACAGACATAATTTAAACCAATTTTGTGTTCAGGATGTAAAATTTCTGTTGTGGTTTTATCTGTTGACACATTTTGAAGGAAAACATTCTCTTATTGGAAGTGCGGTTATAAAATTCTAGTAGTTGCAGACTATTTATATAATGCCAGAATCAAAGAAAAAACATTTTCATGTGCTGAGTGTAATTTTACTTCGCCAGGTACAAATTTTATTTAAACCAGTTTTGTGTTCAGAATGTAAAATTCTAGTTTGATTCATCTGCTGACACATTTCGAACGAAATTATGTGATGTGCAGTTATAAAATTCTAGCTGCAGACCATTTATTTAATGCTAGAATCATAGAATCGGGATAGAAAAACCATTTTCATGATCTGAGTGTAGTTTAATCCACCGCATACAAGCTGGTTTTGAGTTCAGAATACAATGATAAATTAAATAACGAGTTGCAAATTCATCGTGTACCGAGTGAAGCTTTAAATTTGAGTTGCATACCAAATGCTGCAAAATTCTGACAATTTGGTTGATCCGTATGTAACTAATATTTGGGGACTCTGACGCAGAATCAATCGTAAACTAAAACCTGCCTTGCATTCTAAACACGGTAAGTGCCCAAATAAGTTATATGCCTGGCCATCATAACCTGGTTTTAACTTTGTTGTCGGTGGAGTCGCACACCTGCTTTATATATTGTAAAACAATATTTCTTTAATAAAACTATCAAATTGGGTAAAAATAAAGCGCCGCAGGTCAAAATTTTATAACCGTAAGGCCAAAACAATAAATGCTATCGATTTTTTCATTTGGAAATATTAAATAACTTATAAAAGTACTTTCAATTTTGGCGTTTGATTAAAAAAAGTTAGTCGCGAAAATAGGGCAAACCAATAAATGGTGTTGGTTTATTTTCAATATCATATATATTTTTAAAGTAAAATATTTCGTCGAGAAAATTTTTGTTATTTTGTAAAACGGAAACCTCTAAAATACATTAAACACAGATCTCAATGAAAAACAGATGCACTTATCTTCAATTTAAGTCCGTTCAGACGGACGCAGACGCATCAACCGCGAGCAGATATCTGTTCAACCGCGAGCGCTTATATTTTGTACCGTTCACACGACCTATTTCTTCCTGTGGTAGGAGAGGGGGTCAGATGAATTTAGATAGCTCGATAACTGTCGCGAGATACCATTTCTTTGTAGATTTTGTACTAGATCTAAGAATTTGACTTCTGTACTTTTGCTTCGTAGTTTATCAATTTTTCTTAGGAATTCAATAGACGTATGACCATTGATTATTTTGTAGATTAACAATATAGTATTGAAGTAAATAATTTGTTTTAATGAGAAGATATTTAACTCCTTCAACATTTTCTTGACTGAAGTGTAGGTACCTATTTTTCTTCAATATACCACCTAGTTCTCACAGCTCTGTTTTGTAGAATTGTCATTTGTTTCATTAATCCGTCGTTTGCTAAGAATAGAATGCTGCTACAGTAATGTATGTGTGGTACAATGATTGCGTTGTACACGTACACATTTTTACTGGAGACTGTCAAGGAATCTTCTTATTCTTCCCAACAGCGAATTTTTTTTGGCAATCTTTTTAATAATTTGTTTTGTATTTTGAGCGAAAGTCAATTATTACTCCCAAATATTTATTTTCAAATACTTCTTTCAAAACTTCACCGTCTATCAATATGTCTTTTTTTGTTTGCGTTAGGTACTCGTTTTCCAATGTTCATAAATTTAGTTTTGTTTAGGTACATTCAATTTTAGTTTATTTTTCTTCTGCCATATTGATATATTATGTAGGTCTTAATTTAAATGATTTATTGAGGCCTCGATGAAAATAATTTCCCTCAGGGCCTATGTCATCTGAGATTCTTTGTGAAGGGTCTTTGTGAGGAGAGGAAGGAATGAACATTGGACTTGAAGAAACCCATGTTGTAGGAAGGAGGAAACAAGAGGCCGGCAAATCGTTCAACAGCCGAGCTGTTGAACACAAGAACGAGTCGGAGAATCGTTCTTGTGTTGCTAATCTTCTTCTCCAAAAACGGCAGGATCGAAAGGCATAATTCCACTCGCCTTAAATCCAGAAACTCCTTTCTGAATTGTAGCCGTGTCACAGTATGTCGCCTCAGTTCTTAATTGTCCAAACGACCATTTTAGTTTTTGTTCATTCTCGACTTTAAAACTAAAAATAAAGCATTGAAAATGATAGTTTATCACTAAACTAAGAATTATTTAAACTAATGACACCTTTACCTTTACGGAAATAGCTTTATCTTAAACACGTATCATAATGTTTCATTGAAATAATGAAAGAAAACCTTCTCCTCCTGCATAATTTTCAAATGGTCGTTTGGACAATTAAGAACTGAGGCAACGAGTAGGCTTTGTTGAATATAGAGGCCACATCGTACGGAGTTATTTTCAGCAAAGCATGGCTTTTCATAAACAAATCACACTGTCTCCGAAAGGCGGTTTTTAATGGGCCATAAAATGCAACATCTAATGGTTGCATTCTCTGAGAGGTGTGCGGTGGAATGGAGAGTACATTGGAGGGTGTCCAACCACTTTCCCACGGCGTTCTAAGGAAACGTATGGTTTCCTCCTTCACCGTACACCTCAGGACTCTATTTTACTGAACGAAGCTACATTTATTTGAACGACTCTAGACCCTCCAATGTCAAAAAAAAAAGAGCTGCGCCCGGTTGAGGAAGCCTGGAATAAGAGAAATAAAAAAAAAAAACAAAAAAAATAAAATACAATGCAAGTATTTACAATAATAACAGAGAGAAAATAAAATGCATAAAAAGAAAATATTCAGAGAAGGTATTCCACAAACCACCAGGCTATCGGCCTAACCGCAGATAAAACCCGGAGTCCGCGCCCTTTAGCCGGCTCCCCGATTTTGCCTCGAAGAAATATATGTGGGAAAGAAGAGAACGTTTTAGAAGACTCTGGGGAAAAGATGAGCGTCGGGTTGTCGGAGGGGGGGCGGAAGGACGTCAAGATCACGCGGCTATTCCTCAGGCTTACGCATATCATTGGGGGAGAATTGAGATAATGGAGAGTACAACAATGAAGTTTTCTCGGCAGAATTTGTATGCTTCCAAAGACACGTGGCTGTAATGATTGTCCAAAACCAAAAGCACTGGCTCAGCCGAAAACGGTCTCGCAAACTGCACAAAGTGTTTGAGCCATATTACAAATAAATCTTGATTCGTCCAGCCATTTTTCGAGCAGTGGTAAATAGCTTCATTTGGACCATCTTTGCTCAACTGTGGTGACATTCTGTTGCGTGGGTAAATAAACATTGGAGGTATTTAGTATCCAGCAGCAGACACTGCGCAAATGACCGTGATATTTTTTCCCCTTTCAAAACTTGTAACTGATCCTACTCTCTTCTGTCCCTTTTCAGCAATGACTGTACCAGGGTCTTGCACGGTGCTGATACCGGTCTCATCCATGTTATATATTTTTGATGCAGCAAACTGGTACTTTTCCATAATGTCCTCCAAATTTTTAAAGAACAAGGCCACCTCCTCTTTGTTGAATGCTGTCACGCGATTGATGCTTGTTGCCTCGGGCTGACGGATAGTTATCGAAGGATTTCGCTTTAAAAAACCATAAAGCCAATCTTTCCCAGCCATTTGTCTCTCTTTATTGAATGTGTGCTTTATATTGTGTTTCTCAGCATAAACATAAGCTGCACGGCGAACTTGCAATGGACTGAGACCATAATATAATTTAGCCAAAAGTTTTATATTCTCAGCCATACCTTTCTCTTCATCAGGTGAGAAAGTGGCATGTCTTCCTAGAGAAGGTGCAGTAAAAGGAAGATTCTTCTTGATTCTTTCTTGTAAAGTACTGTAGGATATCATGAATATTTTGGAAGCTTTCCGTATATAAACCCAAAACGCACAGCTCGTACAGCTTTTTCCAAGTTCTCTTTATTCCATTTTGCTTTTGTTGTTGTTCTAGGTCTGTTCCGCTGCATCTACGTAACAAAAATAACCATTCATTAGCATCTATTTTCACAAAAACGCTAAAAAAATCGTTCTAAACATCAGGTAAATTAGCCCTATATTTTCATATGAGGTAATGCCGGTCGGTGACTGCCATTACCCACTTCGAGTAACTGGCATAACCCCAAAACAAAAGAAATGTTTTCTTTGACATTCACTAAAATTCTAAATAAGCTATCAAAAATTAAACCGGCACATCAAAAGTGATAACAAATTTGTTATAATCTTATCTTATCTTAATCTTAATATATAAAACAAAGTCGGGTTAGTTACACTATTTATAACTCGAGAACGGCCCCACCGATTTTGATGATCTTTGATTTGTTGGATTTGTCTCCGCCCCGGATAGGATAATAACTATTAAAACATCGCAAAAATTAACGAAAAATATAGTTATTAAGAAAATTCTTTTCTCCATACATTTTGTATGGAACGAATTCTCATATTTGAAAGAGCTGCGGGCATTTTGTGATAAGTACCTATAATATTGAACTGTGCGTGAATTCCAAAAATTCAAAAACGTCAAATGTCAATGCGCTAATTGTTTTGCATTTTTTCGTAATCGTGTAACGCTGCCCCTCTTCTTACACACTACTTATCAATAGCCGAAAATGAGACAAGCGGTGAACGTATGTCTGCACCTATCCAAAGGAAAGATACTACAGTACCTAATTATAATAAAAATCCCTCACACGTATAAAGAAAAAGAAAAGCAATTTTTTTTAATCAGCTCCACAACGCATGAGGCCCCGAAGAAAATTATTTTTCTCAGGACCTACGTCATCTTCGGGGATGCTGTGTGGAGGGTCTTTTTATGGAAGGAAGGATAGGAAGTTTTGGGAAGGAAAAAGGTATGAGGGGAGGGTGAGGGAAGAATCTGGGGTCAGTGTGTCCGGGAGTGACGGAAGTATGAATCCGTCTCTCCAACTGGGGTGCAAGGCGATGGGTCGAGATAGTCCAGCTGGAAAGGTCAATAGGCTTCTCTCAACCAGTCTCTCTCTCTCTATCCGGTCCGCCACGCAGCAGGTGGGCCCTGACAAACGTCATCCCATGAACCCGGGCATCCCTGCTAAATCACCAAACGTAGGGAACCACTTGGGATGACCTATGGCAGAGGTGTTGGTTATCCAAAAAATGGTTCCCGGGGCGGCGGCACCCATACCCGCCTCCAAATTCCCGTAACTAAGTGGAAATTAAGAAAATCACAAAAAAATCCATACACAACGACATCTCTGATACTGACAAAAACAAAATACAGATAGCTGCGCATCGATAATAGCTTCATTGTTTTATTTTTAATTTATTCAAAAAACTGAATTTAATTCAACAGTAATTGATACTGAGGCGGTACGAAGTTCGTCGGGTCAGCTAGTTGGTGATAAAAGCAAATCCAGCCGTAAATAATATACTTAAGATGAAGCCATACTAAATAATGCAAAACCATGCAAAATCATATGTTTTTGTTTTGAAAATTTGACCGCTTAGAAGTATTATAGATGCTTCAATTAAATACTGTGCGTAGAACATACCTTGGCCCTTAAAAATATCGGTCATTTTTTTTAAATGTTTCGCTCCGGTGAATATTTTAAAAATTATTAACTTATCACTCGCAGAATCAACTTTACGATACGGATTAACTACTTGGGGACACTCTTGCAAAACTAATTTAAACCGCCTACAATCAGTACAAAATTCTATGATTAAGTTATTAGTTCAAAAAAATATTTTTTCTCAGAGACAAAACATTTCATTGATGTATCGGAATTTAACAATATTACCGGTGCAGACCTTATTATGGTATAAAATATTGATTCAGCATGTATCTGAGTCTGATTATAAGAAGAAAGTGGAACATGAGCATAATACGAGGTTCACAAAGAATGAAGGAATGCTTGTTCCAAAATATAATAATAACTACGGACGGCGAACCCTGGAATTTAACGTGCCAAAAATATTTAACATGTTACCAATTAATAGAAAAAATTGCGACTCTACAAATAGATTCAGATATATGCTGAAACAATGGTTACTAAATAGAGAATGTTTATATTAATTAATGTTTGTTAATTGTGACAATTTGTATAGTTATAGTAATAATAATATGTAAATATGTTTAAATTGTAATTGAACATTAACATCCTGTTGACAAACTGCTTTATTGCGGTTTAACGGGATTGTATCTTCAAAACAATATAATAAAAAAAAAGTATTTTAATAAGCTTAGAAAAAAATTAAGTATTAGGTCTATAAACAACATTTTTAAGTGCAAACTCTCCTACTTATAAACACTTTTTCGGATATGGTTTTATTGCATAATGTGGCAAATTCAGTTTCTTATATAATTATCGCAAAATAAAATTGAAATTTACTCCCGAACCTCACAAAATAAAATATAATATGCATTTTCGCGTTGGTATTTTTGACATCACGGCGACAATACGGCAGTCGACGAATTTGTTATATCAAAGTGAACCTTATACCGTCCACCGAAGAACGACTGGCAGCTGCCCCATTCTTCCGTCATTACTCCTCCGGACGGAGCGGAGAAACAACGTGTTAGGGTTCGCGCTGCTTGTTTTCGTGAAATCAATTTAAAAATTCCGTTTTATTACAATAAACAATGCATAAAAAAAGGAATTAATGTTTTTTACAGACAAATCAACATGTAAAAAAAATTCTCAATTATCTTTTCCAACCTTTCCAAAAGCTTTTTCTCAAGTATTTTTAAACTCCTCCCATAAAAGGGCGTGAATTCCGATTTCGATTTTTTCCTGTACTAGTGGATCGCCTTAAGCTTACCTTTGATTGAAAATTCCAATTTTTAACAACAAAACACTCCGAAACATGAACGACGCACTGCCATACTGACGTGCGATGCAAGATGGCCGCGGCTATGTAAATTAGTTGTCCCCAGTGAAGACTAGATGGCGGTATAGGTATCATTTTTTAAATAATTCAGGAACTTGGTATTCCACAGCGACCGGCATTTCCCGCTGACCGGCATTCCCCCACCTTACCCTAGTCCGATTTTTTCAGTTTTTATAATTCCTTTAGATATTAGTAGACGCCTCCACTGGGAGGGGGGTGGTTTAGTTACCACAACTACTAGCCTAGTCCGAACGGGCCTCTATAGTCAATACCAAACGCACTCCCAAGACTTCGCACGGGGATTAAAGCATTTATAAAACTTTGTAAAACCAAACGTGAAAGATACTCTACTGTTAATATTAAATATGTTTTTTTTTAATTTCTTATTATTTATTCGATCTTGGGAAAGTACAATTATTGAAGTGAAAACTTCTTTAGCGCCATTGTGATTTGAAACTCGATGAAACAAAAAAGCGACACTAAAAAGAGACAAACACATACATCTATTGGATGATGACCCGACAGTTAATCCGCCGACAATTGGTTCTCCGAAATGATATTAACTATAAAATTATAATTTTTTTAAATTGACTAAAAAAGTACCCTTAATAATAAGTTATCTAGTATGGATATCAAACTAATTTATTAGTGTCCGACCCAGTACCGGATTATCCTTTAGGCAGAGTAGGCAACTGCCTAGGGGCCCCGCATCGGCTGGGGGCCCCGAGAAAAAATTACTTGCGTCAATGGTGAGCAAGTACTTACTGTCAATTAGTGAGCAACTGCGGCACGGATTTTGGAAAAAGTCAGCTTTCAATATATTTTAATTTTTTTTTATTAAGAACATTTTTTTTTTAATTATTTGAAATACATACATATGACAGATTTACAGAAGAAACATACAAGGAACTAATTACAATAAAGTAATTTTTTGTTAATGAAATCACCCAATTTAATAAAGAAAAACATTTCTCGTGTTTAAATTGGGGGGTCGTATCATTACATTAAAAGATAAAGAAAAAATAAAACCTTTTTTTTTGTTTGATGTAAGAAATAAAATAAAACTTGTAAGAATGATAACATTTACAGGTTAATAACATTACATGCATTAAGGGCCAGCCTTCCATCAAAAGAATTGAGATTCGGTTACCACCCACAAAATTAACAATATTTAGTTTAAAAAGAATTCGACAGAGGTGTCACTGTCTAAATTCGCGTTGAAATAGTTTTAATTCAAAAGACTGAATTACATTAGCGACATCTGTTGCAATTATAGAAAAACAAAATCCTTTTTAGTAACATAGGCTGAATACCGGCAGTTAGAGCACGAACGTTAAAACGACGGTGATTGTCAAAGTGTGGGGATAGGTTAGATTTAATTAATTAAATATATTTTTGAATTTGGAATTCCAAACAAGTATTTTTTTTTTCTTTTTTACTTGTACTATATGGTGAATCACCTCCCGAAGTTTATGCACTTTACTCCCGATATCTTGTATAATATGCTTAAAATAATATTTATACACATATAATATCTAATTTTGTACATTTATATAAATTATATACACGTATACATTTTTATGCTTATAAAATATTTTATATTATAAAGATAGATAGAAATACCCTATGTGCCTCCTAAGGACTTACAAATCAGAAGACTTTTTTTGTATTTATTTATTTATTCATTTAAACAATTCAATAATTAAAAAAGAGTAATAAAACATGCAGGCAAAATAAAATAATATTCAAAAATCTTTTTTTTTTAATAATTAAAAAGCAGTGTCTGTATGTTTGTGCGAAAGGGGCTTTATTTATTTTTCTTTTTAAGAAATTTTTGCTACTACTCCTTTTAATAGTTTATAATAGCTAATAGCTTTCAATGAACTTTAATTTTTTTTAACTTCTGTAAATATTATTTATTTAAATTGTCAAATATAATTTCATCACTAACATATTACAAGATTCACTCAAAATGAAGAGATAGGTGGTTCCGAAATGTCCCAATAAATACGGTGAAAGAACCCTAAACTATAAACTTATTGCCCTAAACATGTTTCGAGCGAAACATTATTGTCAATCTGAGCAAAGAGTTGGCTTAATGTCAAAAATACTGTTGGAGTGTGGACATGTGTAGCGTCAAATTTACAGAAACTGAGACCGAAAATCTAAATGGACGTCAATATAGCAACAGTATCGGGGATGACTGAAGGAATTGGGCTTGTTCAACTGTCCAAGCTTTTGATGGCTGTCAACATATCCCATATGTACCAAAAATGTAAAATAAGTCAAATGTATTAGTTTCAAGTGAGTGGGAGAAATGCGCATTACTCACAGTGGAAGTTACAGCGTAACGAGAGTGTCAAACTGCTATTGAAGAAGGTCGCTGCAGGATGGAGTGGAAGTGATAGACGTGATCGCAAAGTGATCATACATATAGATTAAATTATATAGCAATTTTTAACAGACAATTTTGAGAATTTTTATACCTCGGCGTTAAAAATAAATATCGTTGAAATAAAGGTTGAAATAAATAATCGTTGAAATAAAGGATACTTTGTGTCTTTCGTTAAAGCGGATAATTTGTTGCACATATTTCTAAGCAAATGATTGCGACACTCAATTTTTTCGATGGTGTAATTTGGATACGGTCTCGTTTGGATTAGCTTATGATAAGTACTACTGTCGCCATCCGCTATTAGCCGCCCATATATCAAATTATATGATTCAACTGAAGTTTTGAACCCTTCTACAAGAATTTCAGCTTCCATTCCTGTTGAAGGTCCTGTATAGTTCTTGTAGCAAGCATGTTCTTTAGGCAATATTCCTTGGTTCTCAGCTCTTGCGCAAATGCAACAATATTTATTTTTAACTCCGAGGTATAAAACTTCTCCAAATCTTCTGCCGATAAGTGCTGCCGCACCGGAGAGGGCGGTATAATTTTTTCTATATGATCGCTTTGACCAACAGCCATCCGCGATCACGTCTATCACTGCCACTCCGTCCTGCAGAGAACCTTCTTCGATAGCTGCTTGACGCTCTCGTTCCGCTGCGACTTCCATGGCGACTAACGCGCATTTCTCCCACTCCCTTGACACTAACACATTTTTCTTGTTGAACAATTTTTGGGACATCGGGGGTATGGTAACAGCCGTCAAAAGCTCGGACAGTTGAGCAAGCCCAATTCCTGCAGGAGTCATCCCCGATACTGCTGCTACATTGACGTCCATGGTATGTTTAGGTTTTGGGTCGCATGTGTTGACTGTAAATTTGGTGCGACACATGTTACATTCAAACAGTATTTTGGACATAAGGCCAAATCTTTTCTCAGATATGACAATAAGGTTTCCAAATCCGCATCCAAAAGGAGGATGGTCCGATATGGATTTTAGCTGCTCAATAAAATAAAAAATATCGACGATACGTCTTTCTTGTCCTCCTTCGGCTGTATCATTTTTATCCAACCTAGAAAAGCAAAATCAGCGTTAAAAATGGACATCGATTTATGAAAGAATACATTGATTTGAATGCCTATATAAAAATATTATAAATTTTTGTATGTTTGTATTACTTAAGATTGTTCTTTTCGTATGAAGCAGCTATTTTTTCCCATGAAACAGATAGCTTGTAGATTAATAATTCATCTCTCCGGAATAGTCAAATAAATCACTACAACATACCTATTGTCAGTACATTGCGAAAGACCACTTCGATCGATAAGTTTCTTGTTTATGGCCTTGTTTTTGTTCTTATTTATGTAGACACGTACATCAGATAAACTGTAAAGAAAAAATAAGTAATAAATAATAAAAAAAATAATTCACAACACAATAATTTCAATGAAAATCTTAAATCCGTTTTACCTTTCTACATTTTCTATATTCTGTTTACGAGTAAAATCCTTAGGTATTGGCTTTTCAGATTGTTCGTGGAAGCTAGACAAAAATAAAATCATTGATTGTAACTGCACTTCAAGAAATGACATTTTAAAAAAACAGTAAAGGGCTCAAATGATTGTATTATTACCTCGGTGCTTTAACATCTTTACAAGATTCAGGCAAAACATTCTGCAGCGGAGTATAGATTTCACATCTGAAATATAATGAAAGAGTTTATTGAAAATAGAACACCTAGGTACGGTTAATCAAAAGATTTACAATAAAGTTAATTCTAGGTAGAATTTGTAGTTGACATTTGTTCCATAAGAACGGGTCGTTTTACGGCTCGTTCAGGACCGGTTCAGGACAGGTTCACTCCCTCCTCCTAAAAAAGACCCCTCTACACAGCATTCTCAAAGATGACATAGGCTCTGAGGGAAATTATTTTCTTCAGGACCTCCTTCCGACATAAAAAATAACATCACTAAATTAAATTAAATTCCCCACAGTTTCAGAACTTTCAAAGCTGTTGGCTTCGTTCCTCCTTTGGGTAGCTCGTACGATATTATTATCTTTATTATTCAGCCAACATTTCGGACATCGTTGCAGAGTCCATCATTAGAGAAAAAGTGAAGTGACGTGTGTGTTTTTTTACGTAGAAAGTTAATTAAAAAATAAATCACGATCGTATAGGTATTCCTCAACAGAAAAACTAAATAAATTAAAACTTACCCCGTAATTTCTAATGCATTGGAATTAGTTTTATTTCCTAAAATATGTTTTCTGAAAAAAACAAAAGAATAACTAATTTGTACTACATAATACATAAAAAATATTAATTACTTATTTTAATAATAAATTATCGTTTCAAATAAATATAAGCTTATAAATCAAATATTGTATATTTTTTTTCTCACCTATTAGCTTGCATCATGCGTTGAACTTTTTGGAGATTTAATGTTTTCTTTGAAACACGAGATGTCTTTCGATTATTTCCCATCTTTGAAAAAACTATATTTATAAACTGATATACTTTACACGAGTAAAATTATCTTTATAAATTAAAATATTTGCTCGTAATCGCACGTCTGTAGATCGTAGAACGTTGAACGACACGTCTGCTTACGGAGCCCTCGAGTTGGCGAATGAAGGTTTTCAAAGAAAGATATACAAATCTTCTAGTGGGAGCGAGCGCGATGTATTTAATATGATTTATAATTAATTGGCGTAAGCGACAGTTGTGAAAATATTTAATAAAACACGACTTATTTACAATAGAGCAAAAATTTCTCTAGTAACACTTTAAGTAGCTTTTAAAGAAGCAATATGATTTTTTTCATACATATAACTTGTAATATAACAGAAACAAACGTGTTAATAATAATTTTTGGAGCATACTTTGCAATTTTTTTCTATCGAGGGAATTTTATATAATTAACGTTTCGGCCCTAGCAATCTTCAGATATTATCTTGAAAAATAACATATATTTTTTTAAGAACTTAGAAACTTAAAGTGTTCAAGGGAAATATGTTATAAATCGGTAGAAAATTGGAATTCCGCCTCTTAAAGAAAACAGAAAATTATAATAATTAGGTTATAACCCAACAACTAATGTTCACATCATGCACAATTAATAAAAAAAGTCAATAATTAAAATAAATATTTAAACGTAGTTGTATTTTTCTTTCGTTCTATTCAGTAAGCAGCATTACTTAGTATCAATGGGGAAGGGGCCCGGAGACGTGCATTGCCTAGGGGCCCCGACATGGTTAATCCGGCCCTGGACTCCGACCGAAACCGAATCTTCGGTGTCTGTCTTAGTTTCAACCGAAACCAAAACATTTTTAAACATTTTAAAAATCGATTGTTTACTGTTATTTGGCTTATTTTTTACACTTATTCAGACAGTTAACACGTGTTCATTAACTTTAAAAAAATACAATCATTTTTTTTTTTTTAATTTTCTTTATTCATTAAATACAAAAATTGAGGTAACATTAGTGGATTTTTCGACCACCATGCTAGGCTGGTGCCCGTGTTATGGTGGTCGATTTAACATAATTAAGTGCAATAACAATCAGACGTTCGTGTAATATAATGTAACATAATTATAAAAAAATAAATATAAATATAAAAACTCCGTCAAAAGTGCATTAGAAATGTATTATATGAGTACAAAACTGCATAAATATATTGACATATATTTTGTACTACTTCCCTCTTGTTATAATAATGTAATTGCAAGATTAGTATTTAATTTCTAGACACAATATAATGGTATGATGCGAAAATCTATAATTGGTTTCTCGTTTTGGTAAATCATACATGTATAAATTAATCCAATTGTAAAGTGTTGATTTCCCTAAAATAAATAATAACAAAAGGAGTTTTAATTTTTAGTAATTTTTGTACAAATAAATTCCTGTATTCATCCTATTTATACTGCAGTGAATTCTTATTTTAACAATTTTTATCTCAGCAGAATACAAGTAAGGCAGTAGAGTGAGTAGAGTACATTGAACATATCAGTTGTGCCAAACAATTTAAAGTCATGAGTGAAAAAGAAAATTGTAAAAAGAATTCAATAGAAAAAAAATTAAAGTTTTATTTTACGGCTATTTAAATGTTTCAATCTATATTCTTTGAAGAAAATCTTTAAAGAAACTTCGCCCCTTTCCGGATATCCATTGTTGGACACCGCATGCAAAATGAGTAATTGTATCAGATCTTTTGATGTTGTTATTTAATGCGTTGAATATTTTAGGTGCGATGTATGAGTATTGTCTCTGTGAAAATGTGGTTTTTGTTTTAGGTATTTTGCATTTTCCATGTGTTGAGTAGCGTGTGTGTATATCTTTTTGTGTGGAGTTTATGAGACCATTTTTCCATATATATATGAGAGCTATTTTCATATACAGTTGACGAATGTCTAGTACTGCGAGCTTCTTGAAAAGTGGCTCTGATGGATGAGAGGGGGGACATTTGAAGATGATCCTTAGCAAAAGTTTTTGAACGGTTACTAGAGGGTAGAGAATGGATGCTGCACAACCTCCCCATCCTATAATGCCGTATGTTAATATAGATTGGAATAGAGCAAAATACACACTTCTCAGAGTTTTTGCATCAAGAATTGATCGTAGAGAGTAAAAAATATGACATAACTTACGGAGTCTTTGTGTTATGGAGCTAATTTGGGCCTCCCACCGTAATTGGTAATCTATAATGACACCTAGGTACTTTATTTCATTAGACGGTTTAAGTATTGGGCACGAACAGCTATTTATAAGAAGTAGTGGGGAAGTGTCTAGATTTTGTGGGCAAGTGTGGATGATTAGTTTAGGAAGGTTTTCTGGGAGAGATAATTTTCGGATAGAAAAAAGTATGTATTGTGTTTTTTGAACATTTAAGGTAAGGAGGTTAGAGTCTAACCATTTTTTAATTATGTTAAGTCCACAATTTGCTTTCTCAATTGATGTTTTCCACGTTTTACTTGTAAATATGATAACAGTATCATCGGCGAAAGATATTATATTACCGTCAATATTCAAGTTTAATAAGGAGTTCATATATATGAGAAATAAGAGCGGACCTAAAACACTTCCTTGGGGCACGCCGTAGGAGATTGGTAAACATTTACTCCTATATTCTTGATTTGACTGAATGACAGTTGTTTGTGTTCTTTGTGTTAGGTAGTTTTCAAACCATTTCAGGGAAGTACCTTCTATCCCAATCTGTTGCATTTTTTTAAGAAGAATATGGTGTGAAATAGTATCGAAGGCTTTAGACAGATCTAGAAAGACAGCAAGTGGTTTATTGCCTTTATCGAGGTTATCAGATATCAGTTTGGTAAAGGTTGCGATTGCATCAGAAGTACTAAGATTTTTGCGAAAACCGTATTGGTTTTTTGAGAGGATTTTATTGATCTCGAGGAACTTAAGGAGTCTTAGTTTTACTACCTTTTCAAAGATTTTGGAAATTGTGCTTAATAGCGATATAGGCCTGTAATTATTTAGGGATGATCTGTCACCTGATTTGAAAATGGGGATGATTGAGGCATGTTTAAGAGAATTTGGAAATATACCTGATTGGAAGCTTAAATTAATAATATGTTGGAGAGGGTTGGCAATAAGGTTTTTTAAATGCTTCATAAGTTTAGTAGAGATTTTGTCTATTCCTGTTGAGTGGCTATTTTTTAATGTAGAGATGATTTCTGTAATTTCCAATTCTGTGGTGGGAGTGAAAGTGAATGGAGTATAACTCAGGTGGCCCATGGATATTTCATTCGCGAGGTCATGTTCTGAAACATTATTTCTGGTTAAAATATTATTGGAAAGGTTAGATCCGATTGTGGTGAAAAATTCGTTGAAATGATCTGCTATTTTTTCAGAGTTTTTATTTGTGTTTACTAGTGATCGGCCTTCAATGTTAATATTATTGATGGGTGAAGTCGTTTGTTTGGTGTAGGATATGATATAATTGTAGTACCTATGTGAAAAAATAATATTGATTTTATATTTTCAACACAACTACCACAACACAGGCAATAGCCTAGTATGGTAGTTAAAAAAATGGCTAAACTGTAACATGTAAACATTTATGAAATAATGAAAACAAAAAAATCATTACATAGCATAAAATGAAGTCGCTCAAAATGTTTGTGCGCTTAGATCATTTATTAAACTACGCTACGGATTTTCATGCGGTTTTCACCAATAGATAGAATGATTCAAGAGAAAGATTTATGTGTATAATATATGCTTATTATATATATATATATTATATAGTATTGTCTGGTTTCGATCGACCGCTCACTTTTCAGTCAGTGCGAAAATCGACCGTACCGCCCCTCAAGTTTCACCAACCTCGAGGTTCACTTTCGGATGAATAATTTTAATCTTTTTTATGGATCCGAAAATGACCTCTCCGCTCCTCGAGTTTCAAAGACCGCAGAGACCATTATCGGATCCAGGAGAGTTCACCTAAATCGTGTCCCGATTTAGGACCATTTTTCATACAAAAAACCGATGCACGGTTAACAGCGCACCAAACGGCGAAAACTATAATTAAATCTATCACCTTCGAAGAAATTCAGCCTTAGTTCTATTTCCTGCCGACAGGTTCGCCCATTAAAAACCGTCGCGTTTTTCACGGAATGTAATTAAGACTTTTTTCCATACAAAACTGATTTTGCTCGGAATTTATACTAAATAATTAAACGGCTTCGAGAAAATTCTTGAGAAAAATTGACATTTTACAGGGGCATTACGGAATTAACGATTACGTTAAAAAAACACCTTCCGGCGGACATGTTTTTGATTAAACATAAGCAATACAAGTTTTATAAACTTTTAAATCCAAGACATGTCCGCATGTCATTCAAAATGTTTGACAATTTTGAATCAAAGATTGAAATAATTCTGACATTTGTTGAAATTAATCTGTCCTCGACAATGAACAATTTTGCGGCCAGTTAAAATGAATTCTTGGTAGGTACCTACCGGCGTTGAAAGGCGAATAATTTACATGCAGTAAATAAATAGTTCCTAGGTAAATGAAACCAAATAAGATAGTAGGTAAGTACCTTATACAAAAGCGCTAGATTTACCCGCGCTTCAACAGCAAATTGAAATGTCAAAAGAAAACGGATCTCTCAGCGGTTTGGGTTGTTGTTTTTCGGGAAACGGCATTGCGGCCGGAAAAACGATTCTGGCTTGGATGTTTTTAGAAAATACGGTACCCTGAAATATTAGGCAACTTTTAACAGTAATATGACGTGTTCGTCTCATGAAAAAATGTTCATGAGGATATGATAAACATATAACATTTTCCAAAAAAATGAGGAAAACGCGTGCCATAGATTTCAGAAGTGGAGATTTTTACTGGCCAGTTTAAATATGTTCCTACAGGGTAGGTACTTATTTCAGTGGTATTGCAAATATGATGAAAAAGCAAATATTGCCGGAATTTTAGTAACAAATGCGGAGGTACCTACCCGAATACGTAGCTACACAATTAAATGCAATACTTAGGTTAGGTTGTTGTACAACGATACTGAATAATTCAACATTTTTTTAAGGTTCATTTTCAAGTTCTTCGTAAGTTCTATTCAAGTTCTGTTATTTTATCAGTACTTGCCAGTTGCATCATAAAACTGAAATAATAACTGAACTTGAATAGAATTTGAACCGAACTTTTACAGAACGTTAAAATTGACTTGAAAAATTGAAGAATTTTTAATTTCGTTAAACAACCCAGCCTAAATATGTGTTTTTTTTAACGTATGTATGCAAGTACCAGCACTCAAAATTTAGGTAGGTACCCATCTGCATATAACAACTCGGTATCATCCGACTATAATGCATACGTATTAGTTTTCTAATTTTACAATGAAATTACTCGAAGTTGAACGGGATATTTTTTAAAAGTATTAAATTCATATAGCGCTTTATTTTAAGCAGTAAAACTACTGGTGAGTTCTGGCATTATAAAATTTGTTTGAAAATGTACGTACGCTCATAACTTCCGAAGGACTGCAACAATTTGAAAAATTCTTTTTGTTGTTGTGTTCGTTATTGTTAGTACAAGGTTTGTATAAAATTACTGGTGAGTTCTGGCATTACGAAATTTGTAAAAAAAAATTATAGGTGGCGCGCGAGCTGTTTGAAAAATAAATGTACCGGGAATTAGTGTATGTAATGCGGCAGGTGGGGGGGGGGGTGGAAACAGGAAGGGGGGAGGGGAGCCTGGGAGGGGGGAGGGGAACTCGGGAGGGGGTTTACGATACGGAGAAGCCAAGGAGTGAAATGGGGTGAGGGAAGGTGAGGGAGGCGGAGTGGAAAGGAGATGAGGATGCTGGTGAGGAAGGGGGGGGGGGATTCCTGGTTCCTGGATACAATAGTGAGCTCTGGCAACACGAAATTACGCATTGCTCAACCGTTCATCCGATCGCGATGAAACTTTGGGGATTTGATGTGTGCATGCCTACAACGGTGTCTATATACTAACATATGGTAGGTTTTTGCTACTAGGCCCTGCGGGCGGCTTTATTAACATTTGTATGTATAACCGCTAAGCGTTGCTAAACCATTTATCGGATTGCGATGAAACTTTAGGTTTTGATGTGCGCATGCCTACCATGCCTTTATGGCAGTAGATACCTACCCGCTTACTATGAATTTTTTAAGTTAGTTTTAACCCGTTAATTGCATTTGCAATAGGCATAAGCTAGTATATATAGTATTGTTTGGTTTTTCAAAAACTCACTTTTTTCCTTGACGGGAAAATCGACCGCACCGCCCCTCGAGCTTGACCGACCTCAAGGTTCACTTTCGGATACATGCATTTTAAGACTTTTGATGGATCCGAAAATGACCTCTCCGCTCCTCGAGTTTCAAACACCGCAGAGACCATTATCCGATTTGGGGTAGCGTGCCCAAATCGTGTCCCGATTAGGGACCAATTTTCATACAAAACACCGGTGCACGGTTAGCAGTGCACCCAAGCGGCGAAAACTACAATTAAATCTATCACCGACGGAGAAATTCGGCCTCAGTTCTATTTCCTGCCGTCAGGTTCATCCGTTGAAACGGCGCGACGTACGCGTAGGCTCAAAAAGGGAAGGAAAAACGTTATTTTTTGGCTACAAAGCACACTTTTCAGTACTTGAGAAAACTACGGAAAAATTGAGCATTTTGTTTGCCTACATTTTTGCTAGCGATTTATTCACAGAAAACTGAAGCAAATCAGCGGCAAAAACTGGAACCTCAAATAAAAGTACTCAATTCGGCTCAGTTCTATTTCCTGCCGACAGGTGTACTTCAAAAAAAAGATGTCATTTTGGCCATTAGTTTCAATGCAAAGAAATTGCTACGAATGTTGAGTTAGGTCAGGATTCTTACATGTCAAAACAAAACGGATCTCTCAGCGGTTTGGGTTGTTGTTTTTCGGGAAACGGCATTGCGGCCGGAAAAACGATTCCGGCTTGGATGTTTTTGAAAAATTCGGTACCCGAAAAAATTACGCATCTTTTGATAGCAATATAAGGTGTCTGTCCCATGTAAAAAAGTTCAGGGTCGCCGAAAAACCTATAAAATTTTCCAAAAAAAACAAGAAAATACGTGTCCATAGATTCACTTCTGAAGGGTAGATTTTTACTGGCCAGTAGGTACAAATTGAAATGTTATTAATTTAGGGTAGGTACCTACTTATCTCGGTAGTATTGCAAATATGATAAAAAAGCAAAACCATTGCCGGAATTTTGTAAGGAAAAGCCCCGGTACCTACCGTAATGGGTAGTTAGACAATTATTTAGGTTTTAATGCAATTTAATTTACTAAGGTAATGTTGTTTCACCGATACTGAATAATTTAACAATTTTTTTAAGTTCATTTTCACGTTCTGTGTAAGTTCTATTTTTTTTATCAGTAAATGCCAGTTGCATCATAATACAAAAATATCTATAGAACTTGAATAGAATTCGAACTGAACTTTTACAGAAATTACTCGAAGTTGAACGGGAATTTTTTTTAAAGGAATAAATTCGTATAGCGCTTTTTTAAGCAGTAAAACTACTGGTGAGTTCTGGCATTATAAAATTTTTATGAAAATGTACGTACGCTCATAACTTCTGAAGGACTGCAACAAATTGAAAAATTCTTTTTTTGTTGTGTTCGTTATTGTTAATACAAGGTTTGTATACAACTACTGGTGAGTTCTGGCTTCACGAAATTTGTATAAAAAAATTTAATAGGTGGCGCACGAGCTGTTTGAAAACTGAATGTACCGGGAATTAGTGTATGTAGTATGGCAGCTTTTTGCTGCTAGGTCCTGCGGGCGGCTTTATACATAATTGTGTGTTTAACCGCTAAGCGTTGCTAACGCATTCATCCGATTGCGATAAAAAATTGTAGATTTGATGTGTGCATGCCCACGACGGTTTCTGTATACAAAAGTGAGCTCTGGCATCATGAAATTACGCATTGCTAAACCGTTCATGCGATTGCGATGAAACTTTGGGGATTTGATGTGTGCATGCCTACAATGGTGTCTATATACTTACGTATGGCAGATTTTTGCTGCTAGGCCCTGTGGGCGGCTTTATATATATTTGTATGTTTAACCGTAGGTACCTACCAGCTTACTACGAAATATTTTTTTTCTGTTAGTAAGTCAAGTTAGTTTTAACCCGTTAGTTGCTTTGCAACGGGCAAACTTCTAGTTATATATTAATGCTCAGTTTTTCAAAAAACTCACTTTTCGCTTGACGGGAAAGTCGACCTCACCGCCCCTCGCGTTTCACCAACCTCAAGGTTTAATTTGGCTTGGCGACGCAAAAATGCCGCTGGCACGCCAAAACGACCTCTCCGATCCTCGAGTTTCGCACACCTCAAGGTTCAATTTTGTTCGAAGGAAATTATCCCGACGGCTGACACGCGAGAATGGACATTAGCGTTCGGTATTTTAAAACACTTCAAGGTTCACAATCCTTCGAAGAGTCGATTATTTTCCAGCCACTAGCAGTTGTTTTTTTTTTGATAGGGGAAACATTTTTCGTCGTTATCAATATGTTTGCCAAAACTTTACGGGAGACTTCTAGCGGTGCGGAATACAAGTATGGATTATTCACATTAGAAAAAATCAAATGTCTATCGAATACTGTTGTAGTTCTATTTTCATCCGTTCGAAATGGCAGCTTCGTCTGAATTTAAATAAATACGCTAGCTTCACGATTTTCACAAAAAAATAGACTAGACAGGAAACTCACATAAAATTGAACTGACACATTTTAAGAGCGAAAATTATATAAATTTGCGGCGAAAACTGGAACTACTCATTAAATCAACCAATTCGGCTCAGTTATAGTTCCCGCCGACAGGTTCGCATTAAAAAAAAACCACAAATTAGGCCTTAGTTTCAATGCAATGGAAAATACTAGAGAGAATGTTGAGACAGGTCAGTTATCCGAGATGTCAAAACAAAACGGATCTCTCAGCGGTTTGGGTTGTTGTTTTTCGGGAAACGGCATTGCAGCCGAAAAAACGATCCCCGGTTAGATGTTTTTGAAAAATTCGGTACCCGGCAATATAAGGCAACTTTTAACACCAAAATTTTGCGTCCGTTCCATGTAAAAAATTTCAGGGTCGCCGAAAAACCTATAAAATTTTCCAAAAAAAACAAGAAAATTGGTGTCCATAGATTCACTTCAGTAGGGTGGATATTTACCGGCCAGTAGGTACAAATTGAAATGTTATTAATTCAGGGTAGGTACCTACTTATCTCGGTAGTATTGCAAATATGATGAGAAAAGCAAACACATTGCCGGAATTTTGTAAGGAAATGCGCCGGTACCTGCCGGAATAGGTAGTTGGACAATTATTTAGGTTTTTGATGCAATTTATTTTACTAAGGTAATGTTGTTTCCACGATACTGAATAATTTAACAATTTTTTAAAGTTCATTTTCACGTTCTGTGTAAGTTCTGTTTTTTTTATCAGTAAATGCCAGTTGCATCATAAAACTGAAATAATTACAGAACTTGAATAGAATTCGAACCGAACTTTTACAGAACGTTAAAATTGACTTGAAAAATTAAAAAAAATTTAATTTCGTTAAACAACCCAGCCTAAATATGAGTTTTTTTTTACGTATGTATGCAAGTACCTATACTCAGAATATAAGTAGGTTCCTACCTGCACATAAACACTCGATATCATCCGACGATATTGCATACGTATTAGTTTTCTAATTTTACAATGAAATTACTCGAAGTTGAACGGAATATTTTTTAAAAGTATTAAATTCATATAGCGCTTTATTTTAAGCAGTAAAACTACTGGTGAGTTCTGGCATTATAAAATTTGTATGAAAATGTACGTACGCTCATAACTTCCGAAGGACTGCAACAAATTGAAAAATTCTTTTTTTGTTGTGTTCGTTATTGTTAGTACAAGGTTTGTATAAAATTACTGGTGAGTTCTGGCATTACGAAATTTGTAAAAAAAAAAATTATAGATGGCGCGCGAGCTGTTTGAAAAATAAATGTACCGGGAATTAGTGTATTAATAATGCGGCAGGTGGGGGGGGGGGGGTGGAAACAGGAAGGGGGGGAGGGGAACTCGGGAGGGGGTTTACGATACGGAGAAGCCTAGGAGTGAAGTGGGGGTGAGCTCTGGCAACACGAAATTACGCATTGCTCAACCGTTCATCCGATTGTGATGAAACTTTGGGGATTTGATGTGTGCATTTCTACAATGGTGTTTATATACTAACGTATAGCAGGTTTTTGCTGCTAGGTCCTGCGGACGGCTTTATACATGGTTGTATGTTTAACCGCTAAGCGTTTCTAAACCATTCATCCGATTGCGATGAAAATTTGAGGATTTGATGTGTGCATGCCCACGACGGTTTCTGTATACAAAAGTGAGCTCTGGCATCATGAAATTACGCATTGCTAAACCATTCATCCGATTGCGATGAAACTTTGGGAATTTGATGTGTGCATGTCTACAATGGTGTTTATATACTAACGTATGGCAGGTTTTTGTTGCTAGGTCCTGCGGGCGGCATTATACATAGTTGTATGTTTAACCGCTAAGCGTTGCTAAACCATTCATTCGATTGCGATGAAAATTTGAGGATTTGATGTGTGCATGCCCACGACGGTTTCTGTATACAAAAGTGAGCTGTGGCATCATGAAATTACGCATTGCTAAACCATTCATCCGATTGCGATGAAACTTTGGGGATTTGATGTTTGCATGTCTACAATGGTGTTTATTTACTAACGTATGGCAGGTTTTTGCTGCTAGGTCCTGCGGGCGGCTTTAAACATAGTTGTGTGTTTAACCGCTAAGCGTTGCTAAACCATTCATCCGATTGCGATGAAAATTTGTAGATTTGATGTGTGCATGCTCACGACGGTTTCTGTATACAAAAGTGAGCTCTGGCATCATGAAATTACGCATTGCTAAACCGTTCATCCGATTGCGATGAAACTTTGGGGATTTGATGTGTGCATGCCTACAATGGTGTCTATATACTAACGGATGGCAGATTTTTGCTGCTAGGCCCTGTGGGCGGCTTTATATATATTTGTATGTTTAACCGTAGGTACCTACCCGCTTACTATGAATTTTTTTTCTGTTAGTTAGTAAGTCAAGTTAGTTTTAACCCGTTAGTTGCATTTGCAACAGGCATAAGCTAGTTATATATTAATGCTCAGTTTTTCAAAAAACTCACTTTTCGCTTGACGGGAAAATCGACCTCACCGCCCCTCGCGTTTCACCAACCTCAAGGTTTAATTTGGCTTGGCGACGCAAAAATGCCGCTGGCACGCCAAAACGACCTCTCCGATCCTCGAGTTTCGCACACCTCAAGGTTCAATTTTGTTCAAAGGAAATTATCCCGACGGCTGACACGCGAGAATGGACATTAGCGCTCGATATTTTGGAACACTTCAAAGTTCACAATCCTTCGAAGCGTCGATTATTTTCCAGCCACTAGCAATTGTTTCTGAGACTGTTAACCAAGGTCAGTTACACCGGGATCCATTTATATTTCATTTTCTCGCCGGCCGACTCGCAAACGCGATATCTTCAAAAATATCACGCCTGGAAGCCAAAATTTTGTAAAATTACGTCCACGAGAGTTTTCAGAACGTTTATTTACCATCGGTTTTATCACTTTTCACAAAAACAACGTTGGGATATTCGTTTGAAATCTGACGTTTGCTAAAAAAACGAGTAAAAAGCCATATTTGGAAACTAATGTTTAAAAAAATGTACACTTTTCACGGAGCCGCCGCTCGGCAGAAAATAGAACTACAGCATTTCTTAAGCAAAATTCAAATTTAGATTATATTGGAGATTCGAACGTAAGCAAAAAATAGTGCTATAATTTTGTTGTTGTTGGCTCATTTTTAGAACGATTTTCAAATTCATGGTGTTGGTTTGAGGGTGGATTATAAAAGACCGCTGGAAAAATTATTAATAAATTTTTTAATAATAATAGAGACTTTTTTTTTGAAAATTTTTTTTTTCAGAAAATCGATTCGGGCGTTTGCATTAACGATTGGGCAAGGCAGATTCATATCTCAAATTAAGAAGTGAACAATTTTTTAGTTTTTCATACATTTCTCATAAAAAAATACATATTTGTTAAGAAAACAGCACGTGTTTTTATGAATTCAAAAGATCGACATACAAAAAATATCAATTCCAAAAAAAAAAGTTTAAAAAAAAAAGTTTTTCCAAAAACGTATAGTTATTTTAATTTTTTGTTGTTGTTTAAAATTATTATTTGGAATGTGAACCACCCTGCATATTTACACAATTTTAATGTGGGTTCTCTGATTGGTTGGACACGTCCAGCCTATCAGATACTTTGTAGACACAGAATGTAATTTAAGGCTCCCGATTGGCTGATTTTATTTGGGCCACGCCCTTACCCAAAAAAAAACCGTTAATCATTGGGCGGATTAATTAAATGAAAAATTTATAGTTTTTTTTTTAAACTTATTTTTTGCGCTAATGAGTATGTCTGCCAATAATGAAATAGGTAGGTACCTGCTAAAATGATTAAAAAAATAAATTAGGTTCCGTCCAACTCAACATTAGAATTCGTATTAATTATACAAATACATAATAATGTGAGCTTTTTTACAATGATTATTTGAAAACAAAATTCTGCATAATACATTTTTATAGCGCCGTTTAAGTGAAAATGAATATAAGGACGTTGGGTTCCTACTCGCGCACTATGAAAGAATATTTTTTCTGTTTTTTGTTTAAGGAAATAAAATATTTTTTTTTTTATAAAAAACTCTGAACAATACATTTTTATAGCGTCATTTTTGTGAAAAATTACAAGACGTACCTTCCAAGTACCTAACGTCGCACTATGAAATAATATTTTTTCAAATCAAAATTTTAGTTTCTGAGAAATTCTTAATAATACATTTTTATAGCGCCGTTTTTGTAAAAAAAACTCACTAAGGGCAATAGGTACTTACCCGCTTACTATGAAGAAATATTTTTTCTGTAATTTTTTTACTACAATAAATCAAAGTTTTTTTTTTCATAGAAATTCTTAATAATATATTTTTATAGCGCCGTTTTTGTTTAAAATCTCACTAAGGGCAATAGGTACTTACCCGCTAACTATGAAAAAATACTTTTCTGTAATTCTTTTACTCCAATAAATCAAAGTTTTTTTTTTTAAAGAAATTCTTAATAATACATTTTTATAGCGCCGTTTTTGTTTAAAATCTCACTAAGGGCAATAGGTACTTACCCGCTTACTATGAAGAAATATTTTTTCCGTAATTTTTTTACTCCAATAAATCAAAGTTTTTTTTTTCATAGAAATTCTTAATAATACATTTTTATAGCGCCGTTTTTGTTTAAAATCTCACTAAGGACAATAGGTACTTACTTGCTTACTATGAAGAATAAAAATTTCTGTAATTTTTTTGTTCCAATAATTCAAAGTTTTTTTTTCTTAGAAATTCTTCATAACATATTTTCATAGCGCCGTTTTAGTTTAAAATCTCACTAAGGGCAATAGGTACTTACCCGCTTACTATGAAGAAAAAAAAATCTGTAATTTTTTTACTCCAGTCAATCAAAGTTTTTTTTTCTTAGAAATTCTTAATAATATATTTTTATAGCGCCTTTTTTGTTTAAAATCTCACTAAGGGCAATAGGTACTTACCCGCTTACTATGAAGAAATATTTTTTCTGTAATTTTTTTACTCCAATAAAACAAAGTTTTGTTTTCATATAAATTCTTGATAATATATTTTTTTAGCGCCGTTTTTGTTTAAAATCTCACTAAGGACAATAGGTACTTACCCGCTTACTATTAAGAATAAAAATTTCTGTAATTTTTTTGTTCCAATAATTCAAAGTTTTTTTTTTTCTTAGAAATTCTTCATAACATATTTTTATAGCGCCGTTTTAGTTTAAAATCTCACTAAGGGCAATAGGTACTTACCCGCTTACTATGAAGAAAAAAAAATCTGTAATTTTTTTACTGCAGTCAATCAAAGTTTTTTTTTTCTTAGAAATTCTTAATAATACATTTTTATAGCGCCGTTTTTGTTTAAAATCTCACTTAGGGCAATAGGTACCTACCCGCATACTATGAAAAAATATTTTTCTGTAATTTTTGTG
Source organism: Limnephilus lunatus (assembly GCA_917563855.2). Lineage (NCBI taxonomy): Eukaryota > Metazoa > Arthropoda > Insecta > Trichoptera > Limnephilidae > Limnephilus > Limnephilus lunatus. Next base: position 107,924,125 of record OU830592.1, on the reverse strand, counting down.
CTCCGATAAATCAAAGTTTTAGTTTCTAAGAACTTCTGAATAAAACATTTTTATAGCGTCATTTTTGTGAATAATTAACAACAACGTACCTTCCAAATACTTACACGCGCACTATGAAATAATTTTATTCTGTACGATAGTAAGTTAAGTTAGTTTTAAACCCGTTAGTTGCATTTGCAATGGGCATAAGCTAGTTATATATTAATGCTCAGTTTTTCAAAAAACTCACTTTTCGCTTGACAGGAAAATCGACCTCACCGCCCCTCGCGTTTCACCAACCTCAAGGTTTAATTTGGCTTGGCGACGCAAAAATGCCGCTGGCACGCCAAAACGACCTCTCCGATCCTCGAGTTTCGCACACCTCAAGGTTCAATTTTGTTCAAAGGAAATTATCCCGACGGCTGACACGCGAGAATGGACATTAGCGTTCGGTATTTTAAAACACTTCAAGGTTCACAATCCTTCGAAGAGTCGATTATTTTCCAGCCACTAGCAGTTGTTTTTTTTTTGATAGGGGAAACATTTTTCGTCGTTATCAATATGTTTGCCAAAACTTTACGGGAGACTTCTAGCGGTGCGGAATACAAGTATGGATTATTCACATTAGAAAAAATCAAATGTCTATCAAATACTGTTGTAGTTCTATTTTCATCCGTTCGAAATGGCAGCTTCGTCTGAATTTAAATAAATACGCTAGCTTCACGATTTTCACAAAAAAATAGACTAGACAGGAAACTCACATAAAATTGAACTGACACATTTTAAGAGCGAAAATTATATAAATTTGCGGCGAAAACTGGAACTACTCATTAAATCAACCAATTCGGCTCAGTTAAATTTCCCGCCGACAGGTTCGCATTAAAAAAAAAACCACAAATTAGGCCTTAGTTTCAATGCAATGGAAAATACTAGAGAGAATGTTGAGACAGGTCAGTTATCCGAGATGTCAAAACAAAACGGATCTCTCAGCGGTTTGGGTTGTTGTTTTTCGGGAAACGGCATTGCAGCCGAAAAAACGATCCCCGGTTAGATGTTTTTGAAAAATTCGGTACCCGGCAATATAAGGCAACTTTTAACACCAAAATTTTGTGTCCGTTCCATGTAAAAAATTTCAGGGTCGCCGAAAAACCTATAAAATTTTCCAAAAAAACAAGAAAATTGGTGTCCATAGATTCACTTCAGTAGGGTGGATATTTACCGGCCAGTAGGTACAAATTGAAATGTTATTAATTCAGGGTAGGTACCTACTTATCTCGGTAGTATTGCAAATATGATGAGAAAAGCAAACACATTGCCGGAATTTTGTAAGGAAATGCGCCGGTACCTGCCGGAATAGGTAGTTGGACAATTATTTAGGTTTTTGATGCAATTTATTTTACTAAGGTAATGTTGTTTCCACGATACTGAATAATTTAACAATTTTTTAAATCTCATTTTCACATTCTGTGTAAGTTCTGTTTTTTTATCAGTAAATGCCAGTTGCATCATAAAACTGAAATAATTACAGAACTTGAATAGAATTCGAACCGAACTTTTACAGAACGTTAAAATTGACTTGAAAAATTAAAAAAATTTTAATTTCGTTAAACAACCCAGCCTAAATATTAGTTTTTTTTTACGTATGTATGCAAGTACCTATACTCAGAATATAAGTAGGTTCCTACCTGCACATAAACACTCGATATCATCCGACGATATTGCATACGTATTAGTTTTCTAATTTTACAATGAAATTACTCGAAGTTGAACGGAATATTTTTTAAAAGTATTAAATTCATATAGCGCTTTATTTTAAGCAGTAAAACTACTGGTGAGTTCTGGCATTATAAAATTTGTATGAAAATGTACGTACGCTCATAACTTCCGAAGGACTGCAACAAATTGAAAAATTCTTTTTTTGTTGTGTTCGTTATTGTTAGTACAAGGTTTGTATAAAATTACTGGTGAGTTCTGGCATTACGAAATTTGTAAAAAAAAAATTTATAGATGGCGCGCGAGCTGTTTGAAAAATAAATGTACCGGGAATTAGTGTATTAATAATGCGGCAGGTAGGGTGGGGTGGAAACAGGAAGGGGGGGAGGGGAACTCGGGAGGGGGTTTACGATACGGAGAAGACTAGGAGTGAAGTGGGGGTGAGCTCTGGCAACACGAAATTACGCATTGCTCAACCGTTCATCCGATTGTGATGAAACTTTGGGGATTTGATGTGTGCATTTCTACAATGGTGTTTATATACTAACGTATAGCAGGTTTTTGCTGCCTAGGTCCTGCGGACGGCTTTATACATGGTTGTATGTTTAACCGCTAAGCGTTTCTAAACCATTCATCCGATTGCGATGAAAATTTGAGGATTTGATGTGTGCATGCCCACGACGGTTTCTGTATACAAAAGTGAGCTCTGGCATCATGAAATTACGCATTGCTAAACCATTCATCCGATTGCGATGAAACTTTGGGAATTTGATGTGTGCATGTCTACAATGGTGTTTATATACTAACGTATGGCAGGTTTTTGCTGCTAGGTCCTGCGGGCGGCTTTATACATAGTTGTATGTTTAACCGCTAAGCGTTGCTAAACCATTCATTCGATTGCGATGAAAATTTGAGGATTTGATGTGTGCATGCCCACGACGGTTTCTGTATACAAAAGTGAGCTGTGGCATCATGAAATTACGCATTGCTAAACCATTCATCCGATTGCGATGAAACTTTGGGGATTTGATGTCTGCATGTCTACAATGGTGTTTATTTACTAACGTATGGCAGGTTTTTGCTGCTAGGTCCTGCGGGCGGCTTTAAACATAGTTGTGTGTTTAACCGCTAAGCGTTGCTAAACCATTCATCTACCCGCTTACTATGAATTTTTTTTCTGTTAGTTAGTAAGTCAAGTTAGTTTTAACCCGTTAGTTGCATTTGCAACAGGCATAAGCTAGTTATATATTAATGCTCAGTTTTTCAAAAAACTCACTTTTTCCTTGATGCGAAAATCGACCTCACCGCCCCTCGCGTTTCACCAACCTCAAGGTTCACTTTGGCTTGAAGTCTAGAATTATCCCTTCGGCTGACACGCGAGAATGGACATTAGCGCTCGCTATTTTGGAACGCTTCAAAGTTCACAATCCTTCGAAGAGTCGATTATTTTCCAGCCACTAGCAATTGTTTTTTGTTTATAGGGGAAACATTTTTCATTGTTATCAATATGTTTGCAAAAACTTTACGGGAGACTTCTAGCGGTGCGTAATACAAGTATGGATTATTCACATTAGAAAAAATCAAATGTCTATCGAAAACTGTTGTAGTTCTATTTTCATCCGTTCGAAATGGCAGCTTCGTCTGAATTTAAATAAATACGCTAGCTTCACGATTTTCACAAAAAAAATAGACTAGACAGGAAACTTACATAAAATTGAACTGACACATTTTAAGAGCGAAAATTATATAAATTTGCGGCGAAAACTGGAACTACTCATAAAATCACTCAATTCGGCTAGGTTATATTTTCCGCCGACAGGTTCGCCCCTTTAAAAACGTCGGATCGAGAAGGGAAGTAAAAAAAAAATAGTTTCCCATACAAAACTGATTTTGCTAGGAATTTATTCTAATTAATTAAACGGCTTCGAGAAAGTTCTTGAGAAAAATTAACATTTTATAGGGGCATTACGGAATTAAAGATTGCGTTAAAAGTACACCTTCCGGCGGAGATGTTTTTTAATAAACATAAACAATACAAGTTTTAGAAACTTTTAAAACCAAAACATGTTTATCTTCCCCTTGAAAATGTTTCACAATATTGCATTCAAATTCGACATTTTTCTGACATTTGCGAAAAATTCGCTTTCATCGATAAATGCAAATCGTTTGCAGCCTGTCAAATTGGCTGGTATATTAAAATTTTATAATTTTTCTCGAACTTTGCAACACTGAAGATGGAGTCGTGATGGCGTTAAAAGCCACTACCACCTTAAAAAAAGCAGACCCCGCCCTAATAGGTTTTGTATGAAGAATTTTTTTTTTTAATGGCGGATTTCAAATTGCATAGCTCGACAGGGCCTAAATTTACGCGGGATTGGTGCAAATTTGTGCATCGGTCTTGCCTGTTTGAAAAATATAATTATGGAACATTATCTGTCTGTGTATGATATAGTATAGGTAAGTACCTAATACAAAAGCGCTAGATTTACCCGCGCTTCAACAGCAAATTGAAATGTCAAAAGAAAACGGATATCTCAGCGGTTTGGGTTGTTGTTTTTCGGGAAACGGCATTGCGGCCGGAAAAACGATTCTGGCTTGGATGTTTTTGGAAAATACGGTACCCTGAAATATAAGGCAACTTTTAACAGTAATTTTACGTGTCCGTCTCATGAAAAATGTTCATGAGGATATGATAAACATATAACATTTTCCAAAAAAATGAGGAAAACGCGTGCCATAGATTTCAGAAGTGGAGATTTTTACTGGCCAGTTTAAATATGTTCTTTCAGGGTAGGTACTTATTTCAGTGGTATTGCAAATATGATGAAAAAGCAAATATTGCCGGAATTTTAGTAACAAATGCGGAGGTACCTACCCGAATACGTAGCTACACAATTAAATGCAATACTTAGGTTAGGTTGTTGTACAACGATACTGAATAATTCAGCATTTTTTTAAGGTTCATTTTCAAGTTCTTCGTAAGTTCTACTCAAGTTCTGTTATTTTATCAGTACATGCCAGTTGCATCATAAAACTGAAATAATAACTGAACTTGAATAGAATTTGAACCGAACTTTTACAGAACGTTAAAATTGACTTGAAAAATTAAAAAAAATTTAATTTCGTTAAACAACCCAGCCTAAATATGAGTTTTTTTTTACGTATGTATGCAAGTACCTATACTCAGAATATAAGTAGGTTCCTACCTGCACATAAACACTCGATATCATCCGACGATATTGCATACGTATTAGTTTTCTAATTTTACAATGAAATTACTCGAAGTTGAACGGAATATTTTTTAAAAGTATTAAATTCATATAGCGCTTTATTTTAAGCAGTAAAACTACTGGTGAGTTCTGGCATTATAAAATTTGTATGAAAATGTACGTACGCTCATAACTTCCGAAGGACTGCAACAATTTGAAAAATTCTTTTTTTGTTGTGTTCGTTATTGTTAGTACAAGGTTTGTATAAAATTACTGGTGAGTTCTGGCATTACGAAATTTGTAAAAAAAAATTATAGGTGGCGCGCGAGCTGTTTGAAAAATAAATGTACCGGGAATTAGTGTATGTAATGCGGCAGGTGGGGGGGGGGGGTGGAAACAGGAAGGGGGGAGGGGAGCCTGGGAGGGGGGAGGGGAACTCGGGAGGGGGTTTACGATACGGAGAAGCCTAGGAGTGAAGTGGGGTGAGGGAAGGTGAGGGAGGCGGAGTGGAAAGGGGAAGAGGATGCTGGTGAGGAAGGGGGGGGGGGATTCCTGGTTCCTGGATACAATAGTGAGCTCTGGCAACACGAAATTACGCATTGCTCAACCGTTCATCCGATCGCGATGAAACTTTGGGGATTTGATGTGTGCATGCCTACAACGGTGTCTATATACTAACATATGGTAGGTTTTTGCTACTAGGCCCTGCGGGCGGCTTTATAAACATTTGTATGTATAACCGCTAAGCGTTGCTAAACCATTTATCGGATTGCGATGAAACTTTAGGTTTTGATGTGCGCATGCCTACCATGCCTTTATGGCAGTAGATACCTACCCGCTTACTATGAATTTTTTAAGTTAGTTTTAACCCGTTAATTGCATTTGCAATAGGCATAAGCTAGTAGTAGAGAAAAGCCGAGAAATTTAAAGAAAATATTTTCTTTACATAGTATGAAGTTGCTCAAAATGTATGTGCGCTTAGATCTTTTAAACTATGCAATGGATTTTCATGCAGTTTTCACCAATAGATAGAGTGATGAATTATGAAATTTTTAAACAAAAACTTAAAAGACATTTTACTATTTATTAGATTTAGGTATGTGTTACGATGTGCCAACTTATATTTCCATTCTGAACAAAAAAATATGAACTTATATTTTCTCTATGTATGAAAATTCACATTATGTATATGTACAAAAAAAAAAAAATGCCAACTTATATTTTTATATTTTTATTGTAAAAAAAAAAAAATCCATTGTGCACAAAAAAAAAAAAAATTACCAACTTATTATTCATTGTATATATTTAAAAAAAAGTAGTTCTACATACATCCAAATTGTAACAACTGTCAAGTATGTATAGTACTGTCAACCTGATAGTGCTCCCTCTCTAAACACGAGAATTTCTCAATTAGGGAGGTATTGTTACCACCAATATTATATATTATATATATTTTGTTTAATTGTATACTATATGTATTGGTTAATAAATAAAAAAAAAGATTCAAGAGGAAAGTTCAAATGTCAAATATTCAATTCAGGCAGCGGGCAGCGGGCAGCGGGCAGCAGGCAGCTGGCAAGCGGGTGGTGTGGATTTTATAAAGTTTGGGTAGTGGCGTTGTGTTTCGTTAGCCACAGCAACGTGTGGCCGGGTCTGCTAGTAACCTAGTATAAAATGAAGTCGCTCAAAATGTTTGTGAGCTTAGATCTTTTAAACTAAGACCGATAAGACAAGATCTACCTCTGACATCAAGGCCATATTAAGACAGGATATCAAACCATCTGAGCTCAAGGTAGGCATTAATTCCCTTATTGCCGCTAAAGACAACAAGGTTATCATCAAGTGTCAGACCTCCAACGATGCTAATAAAATCAGAGCTGCAATTCCAGGGCTGACCAACGGTAACTTGGTTGCTTATGAGGGCAAACGTCTTAGACCTAATGTTATCTTGAAGGGGATCGAAAAAGAAACACAAGATTCCGAAATATTAGACATGATCTTGCAACAAAATGATACTATCTACGAAGCCACTGGAAATGATAAGGAAGCTATTAAAATTCAAAGATTCACAAACAGCAGGAAAAACGATAGGCTACGAAATGTTATTCTGATCGTCAAAAAAGAAGTACATTCGGCTATGTTAAAACAAGAAAGAATAAATATAGGTTTTCAGCGAGTCCGAGTCGAAGACAGCTGCCCAATCATGCAGTGCTATAAATGCATGGGATACGGTCACTTCGCCGCGAGATGTACTGAATCAAAAGATCGTTGTCTACACTGTGCTGGCGAACACAAATCATCTGACTGCACAAAGAAGGAACAAAAAGAAGAATTCCGTTGCTGGAACTGCTTTAAAATGGCCAAAGGCAAAATTGAGGCACCAAAACATAGATCAAACGATAGGGACTGCCCCTACCGTACCATAATGATCTTACGCACAATGGAGAGAGTTGACTATGGCTAACTCAACTGTAACTACAGCATCCGGGTCCCAGGCCAGCATAAATGAATACAAATATGAGAAAATTGAAGATTATAAGCCAAAAAAAAATAGCCTTCGAATAATGTATCTTAACGCGAGAAGTATCAGAAATAAAATTGACAAGATTGAAGAAACTTTAAAGAGCATCACACCGAATGTACACGTACTTGCAATATCCGAAACCTGGTTGGAAGATGGTGAGGAGTGCTTCTTCAACATCGACGGCTACCAAAGTGCATTTGCGTCTCGCACCAATGAAAGAGGAGGAGGGGTGATTCTCTACACACACCATTCACTAAATGCTACAACTATTGAAAAACATTGTAGTGAAAATTCCTTCTTAGGAAATAATATCCGCAATAGAAATTTCAAACCGTTAAATATCTATGTGATCTACAGAAAGCCTACCTCAAACATTAACGAATTCTTAATATATCTTAAATCTATTTTAAATAACTGTAGAAATGATACCCTTATCTTTAGTGATTTCAACATTGACATTCTTCAAAAAAATAATACTTCTCTTAAGTACATCAACACGCTAGACTCTTACAACTGCTTCATATGTAACACATCCTATCCTACACGAGTAACAGATACCTCTACTTCTCTAATAGACCATATCATCTCAAACAGACAAAATATTTCCTCAACTACTGCAAATATAGATACCTGCCTAAGTGACCATAACATTTTGATATTAGATTACCAAAACAGCTTGAAACATCACACTAATAATAGAATACATTCTTCTTCAAACAACACCAAAACCGATAAAAACATGTTAAAAGCATATTTCGAATCCCACAACTTTCCACACGAAACCACCAGTAATGCCAATGAAAACTTTAATATTTTTAATGAATTCATCAAAACAGCAATAAAATCATCCCAACATAAATCTGAGTTACGTATAGGAGACCAACGGAGGGGTAATACTCCATGGTTTGATGCAAAATTAAATGCACTTATCAAACAGCGCAACAATGCGTTTAAACTCTGGAACAAAAATCAGCAAAGTGATATATTCACAGCACTGAGAAATAAAACAAGAAATCAAGTTACCAACTATAGAAGATATGCTAAAAGTAAATACTACACGAATATATTTAAAGAAAACCTGCGTAATCCGCGACAGACATGGAAAACAATAAATGCAATTCTTACAAATAGTTCGACACCCCAGAAAGATGAAATTAATTATCTTTTGATTAAGAATGAAGAAATAACATGCCCAACACAGATAGCTTCAACTTTTAACAACTTCTTTGTATCAGTTGGGGAAAACTTAGCAGCTACAATTGCATCATATCCAGATGATTCTATCACTATAAACACGGATCAAAAAGCAATCCTGTCCCTATATATGGCCAAAACAAATAAAACAGAAGTTCTCAGTATCATCTCTCAACTAAAGTCTAATGCATCTCCAGGTTTAGATGGAATTACACCCGTGCACCTGAACTTTTGCAAAGATATATTAGCTGACCACCTTGTTTTTCTTATTAATCAATCCCTGGATAGTGGAATCTTCCCAGATCAACTAAAGATAGCAAAAATAATTCCGATTTACAAAGATGATTGCAAAAAAAATCCTTCTAATTATCGTCCTATATCCATCCTCTCTGTTTTCTCTAAAGTTTTTGAAAAGGTTATTAAGCTTAGGCTCACTAAATATCTCTTATCAAACAATTTACTCGCATCCCAACAGTATGGATTCAGAAACCAATCGAACACAAAATGTGCTGCTTTCGATTTTGTATATGCCCTCCAAAAACATATAGACCAGGGTAAGCATACTGCAGGCTTATTTATAGATTTAAAAAAGGCTTTCGATACGGTTGACCATGAGATACTACTAAAGAAGTTAGAACACCTAGGCATAGTAGGCACTCCCCTGAAGTTACTGTGTAGTTACCTCTCTAACCGACACTGTCAGACCTTTGTTGGAAAAGGGACAAGCAGTATGGGAACGATAAAATGTGGTGTGCCTCAGGGCTCCGTACTTGGACCATTACTATTTTTAATATATGTAAATGATATTGCTAAATGGGGACTTAAGGGTACAATACAACTTTATGCAGATGATACAGTGATTCTTTATCACAATAATGATTTAAACGAACTAGAAAAGGAAATGGAAAGGGATATATCTTGCCTGGCAAACTGGCTGCGATTAAACAAACTTAGCCTAAACATAAAAAAAACACATTACATATTGTTTGCAAATAAAAAAATGTAAGTCTTAATATAAGTCTTGATAATAACCGCCTTGAAAGGGCTGATGTTACAAAATATCTTGGCCTTTTCATTGATTCACAACTCACATGGAATCACCAATTTAAACATGTTCTATCCAAAATTACTCCTATAACTGGTGTTTTATATAGACTTCGCGGGTTACTTCCTCCCTCTCTATTAAGATCGATTTACCATGCTATGATTCACTCACATCTAATAAATCTCGCCGGAATCTGGGGATTTGCTACAAAAAAAATGATTTCAGAAGTCCAAGTCGTCCAAAATAGAGCCCTGCGAAATATATTCAGTTTACCTTGGGATACACACGTCAAAGACATTTACAGAAACACCCAAATACTTCCTTTTAACACCATTCCCACTTTTGAAATAACAAAAACTATATTACAAGTAATTGAACACTCGGCACATTCCAACACTACACTCAATTACAATTGCGACGTACACCAACACAACACAAGAAATCACAACAAACTTCATATACCAAAAATCAAATCAACAAAATATGGACTAAGATCCCTAGAATACATAGCTTACACAAAATATAATCAACTACCCAACGAGATCAAATGTGCAAGTCAATGTAAAAAGACCCAAACTAAAATGCTCAAACTTCATTTTATGAATGACTATCTGAAATAATAATGTTATGTATGTCCTATGATATGTCCATTTAATACATACAGCTATATGTTTCATGTAATGCGTATCATTCCCGCAATGAGTTTATTAACTCTTGGGAGTACAATGCTTTATATAATATATTATATTCTGTATTGTATACTTTTAATAAAAAAATTAAAAAAAACAACACAACGGATTTTCATGCGGTTTTCACCAATAGATAGGGTGATTCAAGATGAATGTTTATATGCATAATGCATGCTTATTATAGTAGAGAAAAGCCGAGAAATTCAAATATTCAATTCGGGCAGCGGGCAGCAGGCAGCTGGCAAGCGGGTGGTGTGGATTTTATGAAGGTTGTGTAATGACGTTGAGTTTCGTTAGCCACAGCTTTTTGTGGTCTGATAGTTACTTCTATAAAATAAACAAATTTTCTAATCTTGTGCCTTATGTTTCCCAAACCATTCATCCGATTGCGATGAAACTTTCGGAATTTGATGAGCGCACTACCGCTATGGTTTATATAGATAATAATGAGCTCTGGCGTTTATAAAATAATTTCCCTTAGTATTCATCCGATTTTGATGAATCTTTGGTGATTTTTTAGGCGCACACTTCTTCTTCTTCTCGCGCCCTGTCAGTTCAACTGGCGTTGGCTATCATTTATTTATTTGTTTTTATTTATTTAAAATTTACGGCACAAAGTGCCATTGAAAACATGTATTTATTAAATATATTTTTAACAGTCATAATAAATTGAAGAAATAAAAGTTTTTTTTATTAATTTACGCATAACAATAGAAAAAGAAGAAAACTGATTACAAACAACTTAATGAAAGCATTAAAAGAAACACAATAAATCAAAAAACTTGTTATGTAGTGACCTCCTTAAAATATTTTCGTAGTTAGTTTTGGGGTGTTATGCCGTGTTGCGCTACCTCCTTCTATAGCCGACGTTTCGGACAGCGTTGCAGTGTCCATCATCAGGGCAGATCCGGTAGATCCGACGATGTGATCTACTGGATCTACCGGATCTGCCCTGATGATGGACACTGCAACGCTGTCCGAAACGTCGGCTATAGAAGGAGGTAGCGCAACACGGCATAACACCCCAAAAACTAACTACGAAAATGCTTTTGGCCGTGAAAATCTAAAAACTTATCTCGTTAAAATATGTTTCGCTGAAATGATGTTGGCTATCATGTTGGCTATGCGGACTTTGTTTTTTGCGGCCCGGAATAGCTCTGCAGTAGACTGGCCAAACCACTGTCTCAGCTTTTTCAGCCATGATGTTCTCCTTCTTCCAGGGCCCCGTCTTCAGGCAATCTTTCCCTGCATGATGAGAACACCGGTGTTATGAATTTGTATAAAAAAGTTACAATAGGTAACGGAACGGGGACGAATGGGAAAGGACACGCAGGGAGAAACAATTTGAAGCATTGCAACGAATGTCGGGAGCTCGCTAGTAACAAAATAAAATCATCAAAATCGAGATTTTGTATTCGCCATTATTTTCCTCCAAAACTGTACGGATTTTCAAGATTTTTTTACCAATTAACTAAAGACTTTTTAATAACTAGTTAAGCTTTTTATTAAATAGCTAAACTAAACTCTCCGGTGATGATATAAACTGTATTTTATGTCGAGAACCTTCTCGTAAAACTTTACCTGTACATATTACGATTAAGTTTGTACTTTGAACGCTCAGATAGTTTCTGTTTAACTGTAAATAGGCACGTATTATATTCGTCCCTACCATGTAAATCACAACACAATAATAAGGTTTTGGTATAACATTTTTTTTGTATTTTACAACCAAGGGTTGGGGTTGCCTATACAATTTATTTAATAGCCAACCTTTTACGGCCTTAAGAAGCCCTTTTCAAGGACGTTTCGTTACCTCAGTTTGACAGTGTTCTAAATTCACTTTACCTTGTTAATATCTAATAATAATTTGGGATGATTTGAATAGCGCCGTTTTTATGAAAAATCACCTTCTGGACCATTAACCAGCCAGAGACCGAGAATTCATATTTCGTCGAAAGATGATCGTACAGGGTGGTTCCAATGAGAAAGATTAATTATTCTCCCTACCAGCTTTTTAAAATTATAACTCTATATCGATTTTATTTCATTCAAAATTTACTTTAATTTATTCCTACACTAAAAAATGCTGAAAGGCATGATGATAAAACCATTAAAATTATGTACTTTTTGTTATTATGTCTAAGCAAAAGATGAATGTAAAAAAATCTTAAATATATTAGTTTGTAAGACTGTAAATAGATAAACAAACTGAAGTATTTTCGTCACAAAATACGTGTGCGGATCTTTTTTTAATGATTTTATTTAAACTAAAATTAAAATTCTGAAATATAGCTTTCCCAGATAATTTATCGATTTATTTTACTGCATGATCATATGATTTGAAATGTGTGTTGTGTAATACAAAATTTTGTTTGAAAAATTAACAAATCTACGACCTACGTCTAAAACCTTATTGTACTAAAAATAAACATATTTTCTCAAAATTTAAAACATAGCCTTACTAGAAAAACGAAGTCTTTCGAAATCAATTTATAATTTTTTGTGGAAAAGAGTCAAACTATAATCTAGACTAGACAAACCATTTTTTTTACATTAGTTCCATACAGAATGCACACGGATGCGTCTCTCTGCTAAGTCACCAAACATAGCGAACCACTTGAAGTGACCTACGGCATTAACGACCGGCGTAGCGCAGCGGTAAGGCGCTTGACTCGCATACCGAAGGTCGCGGGATCGAATCCCGGCGTGGCAAATAAATTTTATTTGATTAAATTGTGTTATTTCACGATTTATTCATTTAAAATAATAAAAAGTATATTTGCGGCACGTTCCAGAGTAGAAGATACTCCCTGTATCGCCCTGGTGTAAGACCACCATTCAGAATTGAAACGTTGGCGTTGCTTGAAATGGCATTAGCCGTGTTTGTTGACCAGATCTGAATAGCCAGGTACTTCCCCCACCTTCCTCTTTCCTATCTCCTTCCCCTCCCCACTACCCTCAGCCTCACAACATACCCCAATTGGGGATGCCATAGTCTCACTGGCTTCAGACGGGAGCAGTTGGGACTCTTGTGTGGTATTCATAAAAAAAAAGTAATGTTGGTTATACTATAAATGGTTCCCGGGCGGCGGTACTCACATCCGCCTCCCAAATTACAATACTCATGGCTAAAAATTGCATCTACCAGTTCATCGATAACTGATACCAAACTACATGTAGGTACTAATGATTTTACTAATAAACGCGAAGCTGCTTAAAAATGTACATATACCTGTATATGTACATTTTCTGAAATAACTCTCCTTAATCACTATGAAATTCTTCAATTCAATATAGACATGCTAAAAAATTGTTGCTCACAAAACAATCTATATTTAAATGTAGAAAAATGCAAAAGCATTTTTCCAAAAAAAACACATCACTGTTTTCGACTATTCAATAAATGAAATAAATATAGGAAGAGTAACGGAAATGCGGGATCTTGGCATAATAATGGATGAGAAACTAGACTTCACACGGTCCACATTCAACAAACTGCAAATAGGGTATGAAAACATTAAGATTTGTATTAAGAACAATCAAAAACTTTGAATCGTTACAAATCATTAAACTATTGTACACATCCCTTGTTAGAAGCCTAATAGAACATAACTCCATAGTCTGGTCGCCCTTCTACAAAATTCATATTCATAGGTACTATTGAAAGAATTCAAAGCAAATTTCTACGTTTCGTAAATTTTAAACTTAACATCCCTTTAGAGCACATAAATAACCCGTCGTTAATAAATATTTTAAATATTCCAACTTTAGAAAACAGAAGAAAAATAAACGACCTAACCTTCTTATTAAAATTATTAAACTCTAAATTCGACTGTTGTGAACTCCTGCAATCAATTAATCTACATGTACCTACAGGAATAACTAGACAAACATTAACATTTTATATACCTACATCTCATTCCAACTATGATTTGCATTCTCCAATACAACGTTTAAATAGTCTTGGTAACAAATACTTAAGAGTGTATTACCAGAGAAACCAGAAATATGTCATTTTTAAATCAGTGGTTAGACGTATTGACTCTTTTCCACAAAAAACTATAAATGGTTTTCAAAAGATTGTTCTTTTATCTAGTAAACGTATATTTTAGATTTTGAGAAAAAATGTTTATTTTTTAGAATAATAAGGTTATACCATAGGTCGTTCGCAGATTTGTTCAATTTTCAAAAAAGTACATTTATTATACAACACCCATTTCAAATCATATAATCATGCAGTAAAATAAATCAATACATTATCTGGTAAACGTATGTTTCAGAATTTTAATTTTAGTTTAAATAAAATTATTAAAAAATATATACGGACATGTGTTTCTTGACGAAAATTGGTCGGTTTGTGCATTTATTTGTGCACTTACAAACAAATATATTTCGGATTTTTTTACATACTTATTTTGCTAAGACGTTATTGACGAATCATAAATAATTTGATCGTAAAATAATTTCAGGAAGTATTTAATTTTAAATAATTTTGAACATCGCATTTCACCATTTTTATCGCAGCCCGTAAACACAAATTTCAGATTTCATTACGGGCCCAAACGCGGCCAGGAGAGCACGTCTTCGCGACGCTTTGAATAATAATATTTGGAAATGAAATTTGAAAACGAAATTTGAAATAAACACGAATTCCTTGATTCATGTTTGTTAAATCTACAGGGTTGCCCGAACGCAATTTTTCATGTTCATTGAATATTTTTATGCAAAATTTTTTATAATTTCGAATATTTTTTTTTATTTTAAATTATTCTTGTGTGAATACCGCACAAGAGTCCCAACAGCTCCAAAATATTTTTTGGGGTAAATCTTTTTTACGCACGCTCGACACTTGGGGGTAAACTGGTGAATGGGTTACGAAAAGTGGTGATTGTTACGAAAAATGACATGCGAACGGTAATCAATGCGAACGGTGATCGATTGCTCGGCGGGTCGGGCCTTTACGCACGCTTGTTTTTCGTGTTATTGTTATATTGTTAATGGACTATTTGTCCATAAATAAATAAATAAATTATAAACAGCGGGTACCCGGCATGCGTTTCAAGGGCACTGTAACCTCGCGGTCAACTAAACTGGTTCCATCACAAGTCCCGGGAATTATAATGCAAGCGCCTGCACTATATAACATTATACACAGCGGGTACCCGGCATGCGTTGCAAGGCCACTCAAAGAAAGAAAGGGTTTGTGCGCTTTAATTCTGTTTGTTGAAGTGCTTATTATTAATTATGCACACAAATAAATATTTCAAAATGCGACATTTTTTACAATCCTACTGAATATTACTCGTTTTTTTCATGAATACCGCACAAGAGTCCCAACTGCTCTCGTCTGGAGCCAGTGGGACTATTGCATCCCCAATTTGGGGTATGTTGTAAGACTGAAGGTAGTGGGGAGGGGGGGAAGGATATAGAGAAGAGGAAGGTGGGGAAGTACCTGGCTATTCAGATCTGGCCAATAAACACGGCTAAAGCCATTTCAAGCAACGTTTCAATTCTTAATGGTGGTCTTACACCAGGGCGATACTGAGAGTATCTTCCACTCTAATGGCCGTAAAATACAATTAAAAAACAAAAAACCAAAATATTAAAAAGAATATAACAAATTGTTTATTCATGTAGGTATCTACTTAATACCTACTGTGTTTACGCATTTCACTTGTATCTATTTATGTTTATGCACTTCGATATACAAATTACAAATAACTACTACTAATTAAAATTCTGGAAGCGAGAATAGTAATATAAAGTAGTAATAGTAGCGGGTAGCCCTAGCTCGCGTGAACAAAACCCTCAAAACTCGGAATGCCGCGGAACGAAATTTAGTTCTGAAAACGCCCGCTCGCGAGCCCTGATGTGTTAGCGCTAGTGTCGGAATCGAAGTTGTCATGTGCTGGTAATTCACTCTTAAACAATATGGATGTATTTGTCAATAATTTGAACTTAGCAAACTTTAAACGCCATATTATGTGCCAACTATGTATTTCTACCTATCCCATAAACAAATGTGAACAACAATTTTAAACATTATGTACCTATTTTATGTCAACTCTTATATTTTATAGACTATATATTACGTTTCTCATATTTTATGTTACCTGTTTTCTTTGTTAAAGCTTTATTATTGTATTTTGTTAAGGGCCCTCGGTATTAAATGTTTCCAGCTCGAATTCGAATATCGAACTAGCTGCACGTGCAGCTGGCCGGTGCGTTCCATTCAAAATCAAGACACGCACAGAGCAAAACCAATTATTATTAATTAAAAATATTGTGATTATAAAAATTATGTTAAAATATGTTTTAGAATGTAATGCAATATAACGGTAGCTTGATTCATGGAGGAGGTTCTCAGTAACTTAAAACATTTAATGTAGCTTTTTATTTGGATTTTTTTTGATACATACATAGACGAAAAATGTACACATAGTAATACAATTATAAACATTGACAAAAGGCTTGGCCTTTGTTCCAGCCTGGTTTCGCAGTGCGGTGGGGCACTGTTAATATTAAATTGTCTAGTTTGAATTGAGGTCACGGGTTCAAAAGCCGGCGAGGAAAAAACAAATTTAATTTAATTTATATGAGTAAATCATATTGTAGAATTAAAATAAAATGTATATAGGTACATTTAATGAATCTGTACCTCGTCCCAAAGTGGAATATACATTCAGTATCGCCCTGGTGAGAGACCATAATTCAGAATTGAAAGTTGCTTGAGAACGGCGTAGATATGTTTAGTGACTAGATCTGAATGGCCAGGAACTTTCCAACCCCCCTCTTCCCTATCGCTAAAAATGTGGACTATATATATTAGAAATATAAATGAAATTTTTTCTGAAGACACTTCAATAAAACAAAATGTTATAAAATGGTTTCCAACCCTCCTCTTCCCTATCTCTAAAAATGTCGGCTATATAAATTAGGAATATAAATGAAATTTCTTCTGAAGACACTTCAATGAAATAAAATGTTATTGATTTCTTCGAAACAATTTCGTCTTACATGTTTTGGTTTTAGCTGAAACCAATTTTACTTTACTTCTTTTCGCTATTATGCATTTTTCTAAATACTCAGAGTTTCTCATAGGCATGCAGCGATTATGTCGAGGATCAATTAATTTGGGTAGCATGCAAAAATTGTAAAAGAGTTTCAGCTGTTCAACCATATTAGTCTGCCAAAATTCGTCATCCTGTAATTTTTTTTCGATTTTTATTCCGAGTTCAGTCCATACAACAAACATACAAAAATCTTTTTTTGTTACATGTAATTGGCCCTTAACCTGGTAAAACCAATCGTGAGATGCATATATACCAGTATTTCTCCATTTTTTTTTAAGTTTCCAAAAAGTAATTTTTTGGGTTTTTACTGCTTCATATATGAGAATGCTGCGTGCTGTGAAAATACATTTAAATTCAATCATGGTGTCTTCAGAAAAAATTCCATCTGGGGTCGCACCCATATACGGATACTCTTCATCTACGAAAAGACCACACTTTTCTATGGTAATGCTTTCTTGTTCTGCAAGCTCCTTTAGGACATTGTATTCATTGAATTGAAGGAATATTTGATAAGGATTGCTGGTACAGTATAGTTTTGACTAATGGAGCACAACTGATATTTTGCCGCTGTTTGCACACTTTTCCAAACCACGATGCCGTAATCATGTTGCAGCTCATCTCGATCCACTTTCCACTAGATGCATGAAGTACCTACTGTCGCCCTTTCAATTGCTTGCCTATCTTTGGCTATGGTGAAAAGCTTTTCTAAAAATCACCTTTAACTGCCTCATACGATGCTTGGTCCATATCAGGTTTTTCTGCATTGGGACCATAATGCTGATCTTTTGCTGAAGCGAGCTGCAGGATTTTTCCTTTTCTTTTTTTTTTACTTATAACTTTTTGATTATTTTTCTGCAATCTTTTTAATTCCAATTGCTTTATGAGTTTTCTATACTATATAGTCCAGTTAAATTAAACATTTCCACTTGCATCTAATGGGGTGGTTCTGATTTTCTTTACATATTCTACATATATGATGAAGGACTAATGAAAAATCTAAATTTTCAATCTCGTCAGATCTCCGGATCTTGCCAAAAATCGTTTTTGTCACTTTGACCCCAAACAACAAAATTTTCTCCAAATATCATTCTTTATGTTTTTATAGTAGACTAAATTTACTACAATTTGATATATTATTAGTCACAGTAGACCCTATAGTGTCTGAGATATAGGTGTTAGAAAAAAAAAGATTTTAAGGCCGATTGTATATTTGTATATATATATACATATATATACGAGATATATACAATCGGCCTTAAAATCATTTTTTCTAACACCTTTATCTCAGACACGAGATATATATGTAATTAAAAAAATAATATAAAAAATATATGTACATAAAATATAAATGTATATAATAAAATCCATACATACAGTACATATTTATATAGTAAGATATCTTAAAATCATAGCCATTTGATGCAAGTGAAATTTAAAATCCTTTAATCCATTCTTAGTCATGCGATTCAAAAGATCTCCCCTGGCGCACTACCAGTTGAAGCGAAGTACTTTCCTTTTCTAGAGTATGGATATTTACTTTTTTTTAGTGGCCATTTCCATACTTTTATATTTTAAAAATATCAAATTGTTTATTTCCTAGAAACCCAAAAAAATGTTAATAATAAATTAATTCTTAATAATATCTACTATTTGACACTACACAGCTTCGACGGAAACTCACAGACAAAGCATAAAAAGGCGACACACCATTATAGTCCCTACGCTCAACGCATAGAGTGTAATATTGTTGAAACGTCGCATGGAAGCATAATAATTACGCGGAATTTCGAACTTTGAAAAAAGATTGACACGACGGACCGTAGAAAGCGTGCGTTCACGGCCACCTCTTAGAGCCGAATGAGTAGGAGAATTTTTAGATGTTCATTATATAGTATTTAACGAAAATAAATTGTTAATAAAAGCATATATCTCGATAGAAAAATGTATTAATGATAGCTTAACGTGGCTACATCATCGATATTTTGACGATTAATAACTTAGATTGTCGTTTTAATCTGAGAATTCATGATACTCCATACAACGATTGAGATCGCTAGTAAGGAAGGCCCTTAAGGCTTATATTTTATGTAACTTATATTTTGTTTTTAACATACTATGCTACCTGTATTTTGCAAACTGATTATTTTCACTGTAATTAAAAACAACATGTACCTACTGTATTCTATGTAAAAGCCCTATGGCCGTTTAAATAAATAAATAAAGAAAAATAAATAAATAAATATTGTTTCATTTATTCTCTGTATAGGCAGAAAATATATACAGGACCATACTAACCTGGGAGGTCACTAGAGATTAACACTGTAATTGTTTATTTAGAATACTCACATACGCAGCTGAGACTTGGGTACTAACTAAGAGGAATGATGTTTTTGAAAGGAAAATTTTGAGGCGTATCTTCGGACCGGTTTCAGAAAATGGATTTTGGACAGACGTTGTAACAATGAGCTATATACTCTGTTGAAGGATCTAAACGTCACAAATATTATAAAACTGGGAAGACTTCGGTGGCTGGTTTATGTAGAGAGATTGACCGAGTATCAAGCACCAAAGTCCCTGCTGAACTCAAGACCGACAGGGCGAAGGAGCTTGGGAAGTCCAAGTCCTCACGACGGAGCGACAACGTCCTCAAAGATATTTCCACCTTGGAGATTGTAAACTGGAGAGAGCTGGCACAAAACCGTGATGAGTGGAGGAAGACTCTTGAAGAGGCCAAGACCCACCAGGGGTTGTAGAGCCAAGAGTGATGGCAAAATTTAGGTATAGTTTGCACGCAGAGGACATTGGGAACATAAATTATGTTTGTTCATATGAAGCAGTTACTTTGTGATGTGACATTATAATTTAAAATAAAACAATAACTTTGTAAACACCACTTTTATTTTTTTATACTTTATGCCGACCGGGTTTCGCTACAACCGTAGCTTCTTCAGGGCAGTACAATCTATACTGTAGAGATTGTACTGCCCTGAAGAAGCTATGGTTGTAGCGAAACCCGGTCGGCATAAAGTATAAAAAATAAAAGTGGTGTTTACAAAGTTATTGTTTTATTTTAAAATAAATTATGTTATTTAATATTGATATATCGTCGGTGTAACTACTTGCAAATTCCATTAAGTTACGTTTTTTCATGAAATGACTTGTGGCGAACCTTACATCAGGTCTCCCTTTGTAGTGTCGAGGATACTTACTGGACTCCGAGGAAGGATCTTGAATTCAGAGAAGTAATGAAAGAATTCGCACACGTTTAATAATTTATTTAGTTTTGACAGACAATATTTACATTTTAGAGATCGCGCTAGGAAAAAAATGGAAATGTGATTTTTAATTTAGGATTTTGTCGCGTGTTCTCGAGCAGAGCGCCGTAACTAGAATGAAGTAAGTTGCGCCTGTCGGAACGGCGTTCGCTGGAACCTGGAACCTGGAACTGAACCGGTCACGTGACCAATGTTGCCAGGACAACGGTGTTGTCATAGTCAAAAGAAATAATCAGTTAATTTATAAAAGTACTTAATCGCATTTCCATAGACTTAAGGCGCGCCGTATCCCCGCTCAAAAAGAAGAAGATGGAGAGATATGTAATTACGAACGTTGGAGAGAGTGCGCTAATGTTTAAAACGGTAAAATTGATGCGAAAATTGTGAAAATGTTTTGCTGCCAATTTTGGCAAATTTTCACTTATTTGTAAGTAATTAAGTAAAAGTTAACGATTTTACAATATTTTTTTTATAAATTCCATGAATATGTGATAATCGACAAAAGATAGGTGAATTAATTGTCTACATAGAACTATAATCAGCAGTGGCGGACTAAGCCCTTCAGAGGCCCGGGGCGGCAAAGCTGAATGAGCCCCCCCCCCCCCCCCCACCCTTTCTTGGTATAAAAAGTTGATATAATTTTACATGATTTTTATTCACTTCACAAGGGCCTCACTGATGTCATTTTTTTGTATTTCATTTTCTAAAAAATGCATTTGTTAATAATGCTACCACATGTTTAAAGGAAATACTAAAAAAAATCAAAAAAAGTTTTAAACAGTTTGTATGTTGAATTAACCTTCAGAAAAACTTTCAACGCATTTTTATCGAAATAACACAACGTATTAGAAAAACTATACATCCGATTTGCATGCACCAAGTCTTAAAGCGCCGCATCCGCGCTCAAAAACAAGAAGATGGAGAGATATGTAATTACGAATGTAAGAGGAGCACGCTAATATTTAAGCGATAAAATCGATGCGAAAATTGTAAAAATGTTTAATGAAACACGACTCGTTTAAAATAGAGCGAAAATCTCGTGGAAGGCGTCTTAAATATTATTTAAAGAAACATTCTGAATTTTTTCACAACTATAACTTGTAAAATAACTGAAACAAACGTGTTTATAATAATTTTTTAAGCAAACTTTGCGATTTTTTTCTATCGAGGTAATTTCATATATTTAGCATTTCGGCGTGGAACGCGTCTAGATATTATCTTAAAAAATAACATGTATTTTTTTAAGAGCTTAAAAACTTCAAATGTTTAAGGGAGATACGTAAAAAATCGGTAGAAAATTGAGTAGTGGCGGCTTAAACTGTTAGAAAATGCGGTC
The DNA here is from genome assembly GCA_917563855.2 of Limnephilus lunatus. Classification (NCBI taxonomy): domain Eukaryota; kingdom Metazoa; phylum Arthropoda; class Insecta; order Trichoptera; family Limnephilidae; genus Limnephilus; species Limnephilus lunatus. The sequence goes on along the minus strand of OU830592.1, from coordinate 107,902,088 downwards.
AATATGGCACCACATAGGAATTTTTTTATAAAGGGCCTCCTTTAATTTTTTTTCAGAACGCTGAAAATGTTCCATAAAAAATCGAATCTTTTTTTTTTGATATATAAATTCCTCTACGTTGTATCATAGACACTGGATTTTCGAACAGTTTAAGAGTTGGTACATGTAAATGAAAATGCAAATGCAATAAAAATAAATACAGGCAAATGTTTTATCTTAATCTTTAAAGAAACACTGTGATTTTTTCCATACATATGTATAACTTGTAAAATAACTGAATCAGACGTGTTTATAATAATTTTTGGAGCATACTTTGCGATTTTTTCTATCAAGGGAATTTCATGTAATTTGCGTTTCGGCATGGGGAATGTATAAATATTATCTTCCAAAACAACATATATTTTTTTAAGAGCTTAAAAACTTCAATTGTTTAAGGGGGATATGTAAGAAATCAGTAGAAATTCGGATAGCGGCGCGCGGCTTGTTTAGAATTTGATCAAGGAAACATGGAGGCGCGCGTTTGGAGGCCCCCGTGACATTTATTTAAAAAAATTGTAAATTACCGGTTCAGGCTGTATTTATTTATTCCTGTTTTATCTATATTGGATGATGTTTGTATGGGACCTCTTAACTCCAAAACACCTCTTAGATAAATATGTACTAAGCATATTTTGAAGGCAACAGCTCACAAAAAACGGACGACGGAGATACAGCATCTTATATGAAACCGTTTTAACCACTGGAACGCTTTTTGCCATATTTCGGCACCATTTACAAAACCCAAGTTTGCTCAAATTTGTCGAATTACAGCAAATTCTCCCTTGACGCACTAAAAATTTTTATTTAAATATTTTCGAAAACTCCCGCGATCTGTAATTTGCATAATCATGTAGTTGACAAAATCCTTTAGCGTTTTCTTTAGAGATGTCTCAATTCTTTGTTTCTATGATTTAATTACAGAAATTTGTAGATCGATTTTTTTCGCGGCAAATCACAATGTTAAACGTTCTGAAGCTGTCATTTTAAAATTCAGCTTTTAATCGTATTTTGGTGGATATTTATAACAAAAATTGTGTACCAGCGTTATAATAATTGAATGAGTATTGCATTCAACTATTTCAACGTGTTTCAAACTTAAAATTTATTGATAAAACAAAGTTTTATGGTTATGTTTTTGTAATTTTTTTCCGATCGTCGTGTGTTTTTGAAAATGCAATATTTTCTATAGGTAAATAAACCAATAATCGAGTTAATTGGTATTGTGGATTTAAGATAGTTGATGTATCTGTGTGATGTACAACATCTATTTTTGGTGAGTCTTATGAATTTCAATTTATTTTTATTAAAAGTGACGCCATTTTTCGTCAAAATTTGTCAAAAAATTTTGCTGAAAGGGAACATTAAACAGTTCACAACATATCAAAATTCAGTTTTCTTATATACATATGTATAATTGTGATTATTAATTAGACCATTTAAAAGAAACCTAATAGAAAATATTCAATGTGAAGGGAAATTTGAACTTACTAGGCGAGTTTAAAGGGAGGCAGTACTGAGAATAGTTCCGTTTTGAATGTTTAGATTTTATAATATTATTTTTATAAATCCTAGGAATATGTGATAAACAACCAAAGATAGGTGAATTCATTGACTATATAGAATTATGATCAGTTTGTATGCCTACATATTAAAATTCAGAGGTATGATTTTTTTAAGGTTGGTGGAAAATATTCAAAACTGTCATTAAAATATCACGAGCAATCCAAGGAAAAAAATAAAAAAACGCCGTCGCTCTAGTGGTTATACAATTTGTGTGTTAAATTATCATTGAGCAAAACTTTGAACGCGTTTTTCTCAAAACTACGTTTTTTATACTGGTTGACAACACATTAGAAAAACTATACATCTGATTTGCCTGCACCATTCACACCAAATCTAAAACTGTTCAAAAATCCAGCCACTATAGCCGGGGTCGTATTTATTTATTTATTATTTTGTTTATTTTATTTATTTATTCAACGCCCAGAAGGCTTTTACAGTAATACAGATATAACAGATGATTTTTAAACAGATAGAGAAATTATAAGAATAAAATTAGATAAAAATGCACACAATTCACAAAAATACAGCGATTTGATAAGTTTACAAAAATACGTACAGATATGTTTAGGAATAGTTTTGGAACAAGTTTTTTACAAGATCCACAACATTCGCCAAGTTGATGTTGAATATGTCAACATCACTTAAGTACTGATTTCCCATAGTGTGAAATCTTTGTATCGGAGAGTGGGCAATGTAGTTCCGCTTATGAATGCTGCAGTAGAATAGTGTGTTTTGTCGTGTGGTTACTGTCGGTATTCGTAAGTTTATGAGTTGTAGGAGTTCGCAACAGTCGAATTTAGAGTTATTATCTATAAGACGTATAGGCAACTGCCTAGGGGGCCCGCATTAAGTAGGGGTCCCTAAAGGGGCCCTAAGACGTGCATTGCCTAGAGGCTCCAACATGTTTAAACCGGCCCTTGCAGGACCCTATTGTCCATAAGGCAGTGTAGGCAACTACCTAGGGGGCCCACATAGGGTAGATGCCCCGAGACGTGCATTGCCTAGGGACCCCGGCATGTTTAATCCAGCCCTGACTAGGACCCTACGTAGGGATTGTTTTATAAATGGCCCCCTTTTTTTACGAACATGAAAATTTACCATAAATAATCGAAAATAAAATTCATTAAAAAAAAAAACGCATACGATAATTCAGCATACAAACTTTTTCAAACGGTTTCACATAAAATTTTGTATCTCCGTCAATTTTTAGAATTTATTTTGTAAAAATTTGGTGAAAGCATTCTTAACAAGTGCATCAATCACAAAATGAAATTAAAAAGAATACAATTTTTTTTTACAGTGATGCCTTAAAGCCTTGTTTAGAATTTGATCAATGGAACATGGAGGGATTTGCCCCCCCCCCCCCCACCCCCCTTAGTCCGCCACTGATAATCAATTTGTATGTCTCCGTATTATAATTCTGGGGTAAGATTTTTTTAATGTGGGCGGAAAATATTTAAAAAGTGCTCCAAAAAATCGCAAGATATCCGACAAAAAAGTTTTTATTTGGTCTGTCGTTCGACTGGTTAAAACTTCAGAATGGTAATGCGAAGTCCAATCCAATAAAATGGACCAACTGCCTCGTAACAACGATCAACTCTCAGATACAAGCAAAACAGATTCAAATAATAATAAATAAAACAATAATAAAATTAAAAAACCAAGTTGTTTTTTCAAAACTATCGGAACTTTAAAAAAGACTTACTCAAGATTTACATGGCTCTCTGCCAATCACCAAAAAACATTACAACTATTATATTTATTATAATTTTTCTTAAATCCAATAACAGTGTGTGCAAAAAGTTTGGGAATAATATAATTAATATTCTGATTTAAATATTTAATACTATGGTTGTTTATTAGTTACAAAAAAAGGTTAAAGTATTTTTAATAATTATTTAATAATAATAATTATTGGATGATTTTTATAGCGCCATTTTCGTGAGAAAATCACCTCAAGGGCGCTTGGTTATTTAATTGTTTCTAACAATAAAATATTATATGAATTTATTGTTTTTTTATTTTCTTTATAAATTGATGAATTTAAAAAGAGTTCTCTATTAGTCCAGTATTTGTAAGTTTATTTTATTTAATTAATTACCAATTTAAACCAAAAACTCTACAACAGTGAAATTAAAGTAAAATAAGATTGTATTACAGGAAATTTACGTAGGTAATAGAAACGTAGGGAGATGTGCCATAGAAACGTGTCATCTGTCGACAGATTATTAACAAACTGCACAGACTATCAAATCAGCGGAACATGTTATGAAAGTTATTCTATCAGTGTTTAGAAGGAAACAAAAGCGGGTCGCCACTTTGCGTAAATGCTATTTGAAATATTATTTGGTGAACAATGTTGGCGACAAGCTTTGTGCTATGGTTTCATACTAATAACATTTCACGGCACGTCTCCCCTGTTTTCATTATTATCTAGGGTAAAATTTATATAATTATTTTTTAATGAGATAAATAGCTGAAAGAGTCCTTTGGGAAGATTGTTTGCAAATTTAGAGTTGGATTTTTCCTATGGAAATACATCAACTGGTGGAGGTAGCCCGGGATGCGCCTGAAATAAAAATAAATAAATTAAAAAGCAAAACATTACTCCATAATCCAAAGCAGATTAAGTACCTAGAACTAGACTTTGATTTATTAAAGGATTTGACAAACGAAAAAGTATACATCGGTGAAGTTATTAGTCCCTACAGAAAAGAGTTGCTTTGGAAAGCAAAACAATTAGCAAAAGAAAAAAATATGAATTTGTTTGGATTAAAAATGGGAAAATAATGGTTCGTAAAGGTCATGATCAAAAAATTTTGTACGTAAATCATCTGGACGACCTCGATAAATTAATATAACAAATCACTTACTTAAATACACCAAACTGAAATACCTACTGAGAACATGGATAAGGAAACAATAACTACAAACAAACCAGATGAACTGTCAACTCTTAAAAACAATTTTAATATATTAAATAAAAATATACGAAGTATCAACAAAAACTTCGATGAACTTCAAATACTAATTAAGAATCTAAAAATGAATCTAGATAAAATCATCCTCACAGAATGCTGGATAAAGGATAAATATTCACCCTTGCATATTAATAACTACACCTCATATGCAACCAAATTGAATTACACAAAAAATGATGGTGTGATAGTGTACATTAAAGATGACATTAAAACTGAAGTCAATGAAATAAAATTTCCAAATGCAAACTGTTTGAAAATCAAAGTGGGTGACGAAACCACTATATTAGCACTGTATCGATCACCGGCTACAACTAATATTAATCAGTTTCTTGAAACGCTTTCTAATGAACTCAATCTTCTAAACAACACAAAAAATGTCTTCCTCATCGGAGATATAAATATTGACATATTAGAAAACGGTCATCCAAATAGAACTGATTATGTGCAAACACTGGGCGCCCACGGACTTAAAAGTTTGATAAATAAACCTACGCGTGTAACCAACGACAGTAAATCTTGCATCGACCACATATTCAGTAAGACTATTAAATCAACCAACTCTATCATATTCACCTCTACTATAACCGACCACTATACAACAATATTATCTATTACAAAAAAGAAAATACAAAGATCGCAGCCCTACCCAATTATCGTGCAGAAGACAGAAACCAAATGGAATGAAGTAAAACAACAGTTACTCAATACAAACTGGATAAACCTACTGGAGAACCTTGACACAAATAATGCCTGGAGTAAATTCATTGAATATATAACTCAAACCATCATGTCAAATACCAAATCAATAGAAAAAAAGAATTCACACAAAAACCAACATCTTAAACCATGGATAACCCAAAGCGTTATAAATTGCATTAGAAAAAGAGATGAACTACACAGGAAAGTTAAATTAAATCCTTGTGATATTTTTATACAACGATATTATAAAAGATACAGAAATATTTGCAAAAATGTTGTACGCAATGTCAAAGAAAATTATTATAAGAAAAAAATAGACGAATGTAACAATGACCCACGCAAATTATGGAAGATCATAAATGAAATTACAAGTGCAAAATCATCCCATAACAAGAGCATAGACGAACTAACAATTGAAAATACCCAAATCTCTTTCGCAAAGCATCCGGACAAAATTCTCGAATACGTAAACGAATGTTTTACTAATATAGGGTCACAATTAGCAAAGAAAATCAGACAACCAAAAACTAGCATTTTACCAGAAGAAAAGGAAAGTATGAACCAGATAGATAAATTAAAGTTAACTGATGTAACCAATACTGAAATCAGAAATGCAATTGTATCCCTTAATGTTAATAAATCATCCGGAAATGATATAATATCAAATAAAACAATAAAACAACTCCAAAATGAGCTGACCTTCCCATTGACATACTTGGTCAATCTGTCTATATCTACGAATGTATTCCCCTCATGCCTTAAAAAAGCTACAGTTATACCCATACATAAAAGTGGTAACAAAAAGGATATATATAATTACCGACCCATAAGTCTCTTAAGCTCCTTCTCAAAAATCTTGGAAACTGTAATGAAGAAGCACCAACTTAATTATAAGCACCTGCTGACAAGCCAATTCAATTGGCTTAGCAGGACTTGTTTGTGATAAAAAAAATATATATATAAATAAATAAATAAAAAATAAATAAAAATAAGTGCGGCTTGATTTTAGAATTTCTTCATACAAGTATCTACGGAAATATAACACATATGGTTCTGAAAATTATTTTAGTTATAGATGTGAGCAAAATAAATGATTTTGCATTTAAAAGTCACACGCATTTTCAAATCACAACGGTGCTAAATAGTTAAAAAAGTGTCAGATAGAACCTTGCCAAACTGAGATGCCGATTGTTCACCCTCGTTTCAATTTATGATTTGATTTTTTGTCCATTCGCATCAGGTAAAAATAAAAAAAAGGACTGAATTTGTATAAAAGGCACCTTTTATAATAGTATATGCTATTATGTACAGCATGGGTCCGCAACCTTTTGTTGTAAAAGTGCTAAATATTTTATGTGGGGAGTAGTGCGGGCCGCACTTGGGTCACATGTCATTACAGTATACCTGATATTTGGTGACTAGCAGCAGTGCCCGGTTTCACGCCGTTAATGGGGTGATACCTTGGAAGCGGATGCGTCTGCCCACCTGCTGCGTGGCGGGCCGGATCGAGAGAGACTGGTTGAGGGAGGCCTTTTGACCTTACCAGCTGGACTCTCTCAACTCATCGCCTTGCCCTGCACTTGGAAGGATTGATTCATACGTCCATCTCTCCTGGGTATACTGACACCCAGATTCCTACCTATCCCTCATACCTTTTTCCTTCCCAGAACTTCCTATCCTTCCCTTCCTTAAAAATACCCTCTACACGACATCCCTAAGATGACATGGGCTCCGAGGAAAATTATTTTCCTCGGGGCCTCCTGTGTGGAGCTATTGTAAAAAAAAACCACAATATTAGCGTTCAAATATATTTATTTTAAAAATAAGACGCATTTGAATATTTTTACGACATTTATTGGATTAGTTTTTAATTTTACAATATTTTATTTTACAAATCTTAAAAAACGAATCAATCAGTTTGATTGTAAGAAATCTCTCATTTTTCCTATTTAATTAATACTATATACTTTTGACTTTTACATAGTAATTACTAAGAATAATACCTAATGTTAAAATAATTATTATTATAAAATACTTATTATTATAGGTTAAAATAATAATTATTATAAAATACTTATTATTTTGGCTTTTCCGGAAACTATAGAACATATTATATCGGGATGTTCTGTATTAGCGCCGTCCGAGTATACATTTAGGCACAATCAAGTTTTAAAATAATTCATAAAAGTTTGGTAATTAAACATGACTTGATTGACTGCCGTAATGTACCATATTATTAATATGAACCAAATTCATTTTTAGAAAATGAATTTTATAGTATTTATTATGATAAAACTATTCTAACAGACAGAACAATTAGTCATAATAGACCCGATATAGTTTTACATGACAAAATTAAGAAAATAACTTATATCATTGATGTCGCTATTCCAAATTCTTGTAATATTCAGAAAACTGTTTCTGAAAAAATAAGAAAATATACAGAATTAGGAAATGAAATTAAAAGAATTTGGCATTCTCAGACTATAAAAATATTACCATTTGTTATTTCGACTACTGGCATTATACCTAGCTCTCTCATTCAAAATTTAGGCGTATTAGATTTGTCAAAAAATTTGTACATAAAAATGCAAAAGTCGGTCATTTTAAATACATGTATGATTACGAAAGATTTTTTAAATATTTATATTGAGGGATCAGTAGGATTTATCGGACCAGTTAGGATTTCATCAGAGCCGAACCCTTTGATATGAAAATATCTGGAGTCGGTGAAATATTTTCCCATTATGTTTCTGGTGGATTGACGTATTGTTCTTGTATTGTTTTGTATTTATTATACTTATATAGTGCACTTACATTGCGTTAATTTACTAGATATTCATTTGTGGAAAAGTGTGTGGAAGGGTTTAGTCTTTCATTTGGGAAAGATTCAACCCGGACATAAAATCTGGAGCACCGTAAAATATGTTTATGAATATAATGTACGATAGTAATTTCTAGGTACTTGTACACAATATTATTGTAGGTATTTGATCAATATTCGATCTAGGTATTTGTATTCGATATTATTTGCTTTCATGTTCTACGGAGGTAGAATGTAGATGTCTCATCAATCATCATCGTCATCATTACATATTATAAAATGAAATCGCTCAAAATGTATGTCCGCTTAGATCTTTTAACCACTGGAGCGATTAAGGTCCAAATTTGGACCGTTTTTATTTATCAGCGATTGATATCGTTTCAAAATTGGACAATATTTAACAAACCTACAAATATGAAATAAACGGTGAAATTTAGGTGGATTCATTAGCTTTACACCGCAGTAAGCAGTTTATATGTTTCCTTATTAATATTTTGAGGAATGATATTAATTAAATCGAATGGCCAAATCAAAAACTGAACCCCAATCGCTCCAGTGGTTAAACTACGCAACGGATTTTCATGCGGTTTTCACCAATAGATAGAGAGATTCAAAAGGAATGTTTATATGTATAAAATATTCTTATTATAATAGAGAAAAGCCGAGAAATTCAAATATTCAATTCAGGCAGCGGGCGGCGGGCAGCTGGCAAGCGGGTGGTGTGGATTTTATAAAGGTTGGGTAATGGTGCTTAATTTTGTTAGCCACAGCAACGTTTGGCCGGGTCGGCTAGTTTTTAATATTTTCAAATAATGCGTTAAATATTTCCGGAATTGTATGCCTTATTGTTCTATCACCGTATACATTTTGAGATTTATTAATAACTAGCGACCCGCCCCGGCTTCGCACGGGTGCAATGTAGATACTTATGTGGGGCAGTGTGGAATGATTTAATAATACTATGATTATGATTATTCTATACTACAGGATATCTTTAAATACAATATTTACAGCTATTTTTTCATGAGATAGTACAAACATGTTTTCTTTAGATGTTACTCTCGAAACGCGACATATAACTGGCCGTGTGAGAAACACTCAAATGTAAGCCAGCAACGTTGAATGTTTGACCCTGTGACTTATTAATTGTCATTGCAAAAGAATCTATCTATTGGTGAAAGTCACATGAAAATCCGTTGCATTGTTTAAAAGATCTAACCTCACATACATTTTGAGCGACTTTATACTATGTAAAAAAGATATTTTATTTGAATTCCTCGGCTTTACTCTACTATAATATCCATGTATTATAGAACCAAACCTTCCTCTTGAATGACCCTATCTATAGGTGAAAACCGCATGAAAATCCGTTGCATAGTTTAAAGGATATAAGCGAATATATATTTTGAGCGACTTCATACTATGTAAAAAAGATATTTTCTTTGAATTTCTCGGCTTTTCTCTACTATAATATCCATGTATTATACATAAAAACCTTCCTCTTGACTGACCCTATCTATTGGTAAAAATCGCATGAAAATTTGTTGCATAGTTTAAAGGATATAAGCGCGTATACATTTTAAGGGACTTCATACTATGTAAAAAAGATATTTTCTTTGAATTTCTCGGCTTTTCTCTACTATAATATCCATGTTTTATACATAAAAACCTTCCTCTTGAATGACCTTATCTATAGGTGAAAACCACATGAAAATCCGTTGCATAGTTTAAGCATGGGTCGGCAACCTTTTGTGGTCCGAGGGCCAAATATTTGACGTGGGAACTTGCGCGGGCCGCACTTACAAAAAATGCCACCCCCCCCCCCCCCCCCGGGACGGATTACATTTGACTGGGTAGTAGTTTTTATGAGGTCGGAATTTGCTCTCAAAGTCAATTTTAACGGGGGGGGGGGGGGGGGGGGTGATTTATCCGCCCCGAGTGGCACCCATGCTAGCTATGCCACTCAGAAGAGAAGCAATCGATTTTGATCGCAAGAGAAAAGTACGTAAAAGACTGCGCTTTATCCTTAAGTTGTTCATGCAAGCTTGCACCCAAGTCTTCGTTGCGTTGAGTGCAAGTTCTGGCAGGGAGACTAACGTTTTCAAACATTTTTTTCTGTTCCGGGCATACTTCCCCCGCGATAGCTAAGACACACTCTTTTACAAGTTTACTGTCGGTAAATGGGCGACTTTGTTTTGCTAATATCTCTGCTACTTTGTAGCTGGCACGAACATTTGATTCGCTTTGGTCTGTCACAAGTTTAAGGGTGTTCTGCTGATTTTGGAGTGACAATTTCAAGTTATTGATTTTGTTTTTTCGAGATTCCCCTTCAATACACCCAAATTTAGTTTTGTGCTCAATATCATAATGTCTAATGGAAATACTCTTTTGACAGATTAAGCACAATGGTTTTTCTTTAAATTCGATAAAAAAATATAAATTTTTCCGTGCTTCATTAAAAATCCGTCTTTCATCAACGATCTTCCTTTTTTTAGAAGCCATCTTAAATGTATAAAACTGAAACAATACAGAAATAAAATATCTTTTTATTTTTACGTATAGCGTCATAGTTTTTTTTTCCTAAATAAAATTCTCCGCCAGCGAGCATATCTATAGGCATCTATAGGCGTATTTTTAGGCAAGTACAACAGCGAATCTATCTACTTGAGGGTCCCGGCGTACTTATATACAGTAGTAGTTACCAGTCGGTTTAGGGAAAATACAGTATAGGTACCTAATTATACAAAATATAATTAAACGACCCCGAAGGGATGTGCAAAGAGGATGTACCGCCGAGTAACTATCTTGTCATTCAAATGCATCAACCAAAAATCTGCTTCTATACATACTGGGTATACCAGCGCAAAAGTTAAAAAAATAACGACACTGTGTATACATTCGTTTGATATTCATAATAAATTAATAAAATCGATTATAAGTTTGAAATTTATAATAAGCAAAAAATATATAATATCATGGTTAACATCATTTCGGGGGCCCATTGTCAGCGGGTCACCTTACTTGCAAGCTATTGAGACCAAAAACTCATAAATAACAGAACAATATATTACAGAATATTGCTTTGTTATAGTCATTTCTTGTAATGTCAGGAATAATAGTATCCTGAAATATGTAAGTACTTACCTAGAACTCTAAGAAAATGCACAAAAACCGCAACACAGATAGGTATTATCAATTAATAAAACTTGCTGCGAATGTAAATACCGACGTGAATAGGTATTTAGCGCAGCGCGGGCGAACGAGTGGCGTCACCGGAATGAGGCGAGGTGCGGGTGGCGTTATTGCCGTCCTTTCCCTTCTCCCCGCTCCCTTTTACTCCGTTGTGTACGATATCGTCCGTCACGTGTGTTGCAGCGAGAATCTTGCGGGCCGCACTAAAACTGTTCGCGGGCCGCATGCGGCCCGCGGGCCGCAGGTTGCCGACCCATGGTTTAAAGGATATAAGCGAATATATATTTTGAGCGACTTCACACTAAGTTAAAAAAATATTTTCTTTGAATAGCCTTACTGTGTATAGAAAGCACATTACACAAGGAGAACATTTTTTTATAATCGCCTTCACATAATTGAACTTTTTTTTGCTTTGTAATTTTCAAAAGGCAAACCCCCATAGCAATCCACTAAGTTTTTCCTTTCAAAAAACATTTTAATTGTGGTATCGCTTTGCAAACCTACCACGTTGATTTGCAAATTGATCCCCCTTCATCCCTTCGCTCCTTTTCTCACTCCCTTTCACTCCGTGTTGTATGATATCATTGCGGCGACAATCTTGCGGGCCGCACATAGAAATACAAAAAGATAGACCAGAACATACAGATGAGGGGTAAAAACTAACTATGGCGGGGCGAAGAGAGGGACGATGACTGTGATTCGCCAATGAACCAATCTAACAGTATATAGGCATCTCGCATTATAATATGGCTGTTTAGTTCTTAAAAGTAAAATTTGCTTTTGAATGAATCGATCTTTTTACATGGGAGCGCGAATTGCTAGCCACGATATGAACAAATATCTGAAGTCCAAATTTGGCAAAGTAAAGTTTCACTTACTTTCGGAGTGAAATATTTTGTTTCCGTGTTTAGTTGAGACACTTTTACAAATGCTTCATAATTTACTTGCCTCAGTAAACAGCGGCTTTGTGTTTCGCGTAGCCATGTATCTTGATGTGTTATCATATTATATGATCTGAATAAGCCTAAAATAATGCTTACCTATGGAATGTAATACGAAAATTGGGTTTATTATTTTATTCACTTCTATTATTACATGTTTTAATAACACAAGTCACCATTTTTACCGTGTTATTTCGTAAAATATACCGATGAGAGCTCGAAACTGGTCCGGACAAGAACGATGACGTCACATTTTTTAGATTCACGCAAGGCTCTCGAAAGCCCAGCCGGTTCCGATAAAATGGTTCCAATGGGAGGGGAACATAATACGCCTTTTATCACTATCACTTAGGGCAGGTCCATCTATTTGTATGTCCATGGGGCCGCACCAAGGCGCCTCGCGAGCCACAGGTTGCCGACCCATGATGTTATGTTACCCATGCATGCTAGATTCGAAATCGGTTATCGTAATACATAAACACCTGCTATATTGTGATGATCATGCTCATTTGAAAAAAAAATACATATATAAGCCTATAGAGTTTTGTTTTGTATCATTGGTCAGTTGTTAGTCTAGTTGCTAACATGCTGCCGTTAGTGTTTCTCTTTGTGGGGGTATCGTCCGTGGTTGGACTTGATCTTCAGAAATTACCTGTAATTCCTGCTTCAACAGCGGTCCCTAAAATCGAGCCTAAAGGTTTGATAAGCCAAATAGACAAAGCTAAAGATGCTGCCACTGGTGTTGCAGGAGGTGTCATCGGGGACCTTGGCAAACTCCTCACAGGAGTGCCGCTGGCAATAGCGCAAGGCGTCAGCGGAAAGGGGGACTGGCTCGCTGGAATCTTAGACACGAAAGACGTTACCAAAAATTCTACCGAACATAAAAAATCGATGCTCGCCAAGTACAATGACGCAGTTTTACACAGAAATGAAGACACCACCCTCAAATTCAAAGAGCTCGTCAAGAAATATGGATACCCCGTCGAAGAATACTCAGTCAAAACAGAAGATGGATATATTTTGACTCTTTTCCGCATCCCTCATGGCAAAATCTTGCCTGAAAGTGGAATTATTCGTCCTGTAGTCTTCTTGCAGCATGGCCTCGTTGATAGTTCTGATGACTGGATCCTGATGGGACCTAACAAAGGATTGGGATATATTCTAGCTGATGCCGGATATGATGTCTGGCTTGGAAACGCTCGCGGAAATACATACTCCAAGAAACATGTCAATAGAGTTCCTTCAGACCAATGCTTCTGGGAGTTCAGCTGGGATGAAATCGGTCGTTTTGATTTGCCTGCCATGATCGATTTCAGTCTTGCTAAGACTGGTCAAAAAGATCTCTATTACGTCGGTCATTCTCAAGGTACGACCAGTTTCTTTGTAATGTGTTCTTTGAAGCCTGAATACAACGCCAAAATAAAGATTATGTTCGCGTTGGCGCCGATCGCTTGGATGTCCAACATGGTGAGTCCCATGGTGCGCTTGGTGGCTCCGGGCAGTCCAGCTATGGACTGGGCTCTTGAAACACTGGGAGTAGGAGAGTTCTTGCCGAACACCCAACTGTTAGCTGTTGCCGGAGGAATTTTATGCAAGAACAAAGCAATAACTCAAGACATTTGTTCCAACAGTTTGTTCCTAGTTTGCGGATTCAACGTTGACCAATTGAACGCTACGATGCTGCCTGTGATCATGGGGCATAGTCCTGCAGGATCGTCAGTCAAGCAATTCCTTCACTACGCTCAAGGGTTGGTCAGCAAGGATTTCCGGCGCTACGATTTTGGAAATTCTAAGAACCTCGAAGTTTACGGTTCGAGGGTTGCGCCAAGCTACGACATGTCCAAGGTGACTTCTCCTGTATCCCTGTTCTACAGCACCAACGACTGGCTATCCCATCCCAAGGACGTCGATACCCTCAGTCAGAAGTTGGGTCACTTGGTGGACAAATATCTGGTGCCTAATCCTAACTTCAACCATATGGACTACATGTGGGCCATTGACGCAGACAAGCTGGTGTACAGCAGAATTCTTACAATGATCAAACAATATTGAAAAGGTTACAATCATTTTTGACATTATAATTAAACAGATAAAATTACTCACTTAAGTCGATTTTTTAAAGATTAAAAATTTTTCAAAATGGGTAAAATTTTTCATTCCTGAAAAAACTAAACTCTTTTTATATTTTTTTTTTTACGTTAGCTCCACACAGGAGACCTTGAGGAAAATAAATTCCATAAGGGCCTATGTCATATTTGGGAATGCTGTGTGGATGGTATTTTTAAGGAAATGAAATAATTATGAATTCCAGCTTAACCAGATTTTTTCGTGATCATTTTTAATATTTTCCACCGGCATTTAAAAAATCATTCTTCAGAATTTCAATATGGAGACATACAAAATGATTATAGTTCTATATAGCCAATGAATTCACCTATCTAACATCAAGCCACTTTACAATCAAGACATTCACACTCACAATACTCGAAATAGCAATAAAACTCGCATATCTCAAACACACACTACAAAATATGGGATAAAATCTCTGAACTATGTTGCCTATACACTATATAATTCGCTTCCAGATAAGTACAAGGGAATCCAGCAAAATAAAAAAGTTCAGAATAATGCTTTAAAAGAATATTTTTTAAATACGTTTAAGGATGAAACTATGTAAATTTTCTTGTCATGTCTCAATTGTCTTGTTTCCTTTTCTTTTCTTTTCCATTTATTTGTAATCATAATCATCCACATTTGTATAACCTTGTTCCTTGTTTCTTTAATTATTTTCTATTACTGTTTGCTCACTCAACCTGTTTTTATTTTATTTATTTTTAGTCTATGTTGTATGTGAAACTTATATTTTTAATATCCATTTTCCAAGTAAAACTGTAACTATTTCCTCACACCCATGAATTTTCCTCCTGTCCTAAAATGAGTTCTGTAACTCATCGGGATTGCTCTAGCAAGTAATAAAAACTAATAAAAAAAAAATAAAAAAAAATCTTTGGTCGATTATCACATATTCGCAGAATTTATATTTTTTTTTATAAAGTCGTAAACTTCTACTTAATGACTTGCAAATACGGGAAATTTGCCAAAATTGGCAGCAAAGCAATCCTAGGTATTTGTTAGTAAGTAAGTGGTTTAATTAAAAAAAAATACCTGAAACTACTGTAAGGGTTCATATCTATTTTTAATCATGAAATCTATTATTAATAAATCTTGAGTTTTTATTACCTATATATTTTTTTTTATTATTTGCAATATTTTATTATCTACTTATTTACATGATTTCAAATAATTGAGCATGAACCTTGTCTCTTTATGGTGAGGAAAGACTATTTTTATATCCCTTTATAATACTGTTTAACTTTTAAAAAAATATATACTTACCTACTTATTGTAAAAAATATACAAATAATAAATTAAAAAAATATATAAAGAGTTTAACTTTAAAAAATATATATACTTACCTACTTATTGTAAAAAATATACAAATATTAAATTTAAAAAATATATAAAAATAGAGGATGTTCCGGTAAAAAATAAGAAAAAAGGAATGAGGTGTGTAGGAATTTGGAGGTCAGAGGGTCCAGGAGTGGCGGACGTATGAATCCATCCCTCCTACCGGGTCGAGAGAGTCCTGCTAGAGAGCTAGAGAATCTCTCCCGATCTGCCACACAGTAAATTGGCGGGCGCATCCGCCGTCAGGTCCTAGACAAACTTCTTCTAACTCATGATTTTGAGAAAGAAATTTTTTTCCTTCACGGCCTATATCATCTTAGGGGATGCTGTGTGGAGGGTACAAAATCGATTCAAAGACATGCCAGATGAGAAAAAATTACAAGAAACGTAATGCAATTTTATTCGTTTATGCTAAAATTATTTTTTTCACGATTTCGATACTTTGGCAAATAATTTTTAGTTACTTACATTTGCAGACTAAATATTAATAATGTAATAAATAATAAAGATTTCTTCTTTCTGTTATTCTCTCGTTCATATTTATGTAAGAGTTATTGGATTCTTTCAGTATCGCCCTGGTGAAAGATGTGAATAGCCAGGTACTCTTTCCTATTCTTTCTCATCTTCTTCCCCTCCCCACTACTATGCCAAACACTTGTAAAGAAAAATAACTAACAAAATTATTTTTATTAATTTTAATGATGTTATTATTAATGTCTGCAAGCAGGGCCGAATTAACAATGTTGAGGCCCCTAGGCAATGCACGTCTCGGGGCCCCTTTACCGATGGCGGATTAACGGGGGGGGGGTGGGAGGGGCGGCCCGCCCGGGCCTCAGCTCTTGGGGCCTCCAAACGCCCCCTTGTTCCCTTGATCAAATCCTAAACAAAGGTTTACCAGCAGGACACGATAAAACAAAAAATATGTAATTTTTTTATTTCATTTTCTGAAAGATGCATTTGTTAAAAATGCTCTCACCGTGTTTTAAAGAAATTCGAAATATTGACGGCGATAGAGTATTTTATGTGAAACCGTTTGAAACAGTTTGTATGTTGAATTATATCGGCAAAACTATGAATGCGTTTTTCTTGAAACTTTTTTAACACGTTTTTCAACCTGATTGACGACATATTAAAAAAAACTAAACATCCCATTTACATGCACCAAGTCTTAAACTGTTCGCAAATCTAGTGTCTATGGCACCACGCATTGGATCATTGATATCAAAAAAGAATAAAGAAATACGGACTTTTGAATTTTATTTTCGATTTTTTATGGAAAATTTTCATTTCATAAAAGAAAAATAGAGGGGGACCCTTTATAAAAAAATTCCTAAGTGGTTTAAAAAAACGCGCGTTTTTTTACTTAAAATTTTTTTTTTTCGATGTAAAAAAAGATTGTGTAAGTAAAAAAAACGCGGTCCATCCTCTATTACCTTTCTATAATAACGGTCGTCACCCTTACAGAAACACAGAGCAACAAAGCGCGAAGGCGACCGAAACGCGGTAGTGTTTGGAAGGTGATTTATGCTTTCCAATCCCTAACGCATTTCAGTCGGTAGAGCGACTGAATCGCGTTAGGGATTGGGACCGGGCCTCTGACGGGCAAAAATAATATTTTTCTCCCACAACGTAATTTTATTCATAATTAAACTGTTTTTTAACTACATCACGAAGGTATTCCATCACCCCATTCAATAAAAAAATTCAACGAATAAAAAACACTACAATAACTCTTTAATGCACATAAAAGGACACATACGTAAAAACAAAAATTTGTAAAAAAAATTCCAATGAGCGGTCTTATCACTAATGTGATCTCTTCCAGGCAACCTTGGTACGAAGATAATCAAAGAATTTTAGCAAGCAGATAGGTAGTGCACACTAAAGCTGGTACAACATTTATATTTAAACATATAATTAGAAATAAAAGCAAAAAAAAACTAAAACAAAACAAATGCCAAAACAAACCACACACGGCACCTACAATCACATTCACATTGAAACTAAGTAATGGTGCTAAATAATAATAATAATTGAATTTTGAACGAATTAATCTACCTAGAAATTTAGGAGGTAGAGGTGTAGTTAAAATAACATCTTTAAAACATAATCAGGTAGAAATGCAAAGAAATTTTTTCCATAGGAAAGCTGATAGTTCAGAAATGCACAAAATAATTTGCAAGGCAGATAGAAATATTTCGCCATTAAATTTATACGACGAGAATGCCAGCATTATTATAAATACCAATCAGGAATTATTAGATTCCTGGTCAAATAAAATTCTTCACGCAAAACACTTCAACTATCTCAACCAAACATATGTTGACAAACTTTCGTCAAACAAATGGTTGAGTATTGGAGAATTGAGTCCAGAAATAGAAGGATTTATGCTTGCCATTCAAGATAGAGTCATTAATATTAAAAATTATAGGAAGCGTATCATCAAAGATACAAATCAAATTGATGATTTATGTAGAAAATGTTTGGCTTTTCCGGAAACTATTGAACATATTATATCGGGATGTTCTGTATTAGCGCCGTCCGAGTGTACATTTAGGCACAATCAAGTTTTAAAAATAATTTACCAAAGTTTGATAATTAAACATAACTTGATTGACTGCCTTAATGTACCATATTATGAATATAAACCAAATTCTTTTTTAGAACATGAATTTTATAATAGTATATTAAAGTATAAGTGGATAAACAGGTCTTTAAAACACGCGCGATTTTTCGAGCACGACGGCGTAGCCGAGTGCTCGAAATAAAGCAAGTGTTTTAAAGACCAGTTATCCACGAATACTTTAGGCTATTTTTTTTATTGGTACACTTTGAAAACATAAACATTGATATTATTATTTAAATTATCAATGTTAGAACTCATTTTACAACACACAATAACTAGTAAAATTGTCAACTATTAATCTTATGTGACAGATTGCAAATTAATGTTTGTGTTTTTCATTTCCATGACAACAAGATATTGTGATGTCACATCACGAATTCATTAATAGTTCTTATTTCTTCACATTTTGTTGATTTGTTGATGTTGCCATGGTAACTTTAAAAAACGCGCGTTCCATAAAGTGCGATTTAAACACGCTAGAGCGTACTTTAAATGAGTAAAAAAGGGCACCAATAAAAAAAAAATTATTACGATAAAACTATTCTAACAGACAGAACAACTGATCATAATAGACCCGATATAGTTTTACACGACAAATTTAAAAAAAAAATTATATCATTAATGTCGCTATTCCAAATTCTTGTAATATTCTGAAAACTGTTTCTGAAAAAATAATAAAATATACAGATTTAGGAAATGAGATTAAAAGAATTGGGCATTCTATAAAAATATTACCATTTGTTATTTCGGCTACTGGCATTATACCTAGCTCTCTTATTCAAAATTTAGGCGTATTAGATTTGTCAAAGAATTTATATATAAAAATGCAAAATCAGTCATTTTAAATACATGTAGGATAACGAAAGATTTTTTAAATATTTATATTGAGGGATCAGTAGGATTTATCGGACCAGTTAGGATTTCATCAGAGCCGAACCCTTTGATATGAAAATATCTGGAGTCGGTGAAATATTTTCCCATTTTGTTTCTGTTGGATTGACGTATTGTTCTTGTATTGTTTTGTATTTATTATACCTACTTATATAGTGCACTTACATTGCGTGAATTTACTAGATAATCATTTGTGGAAAAGTTTGTGGAAGGGTTTAGTCTTTCATTTGGGAAAGATTTAACCCGGACATAAAATCGGAGCACCGTTAAAATATATCTTTAAAGAACAAAAATTTAAAGATTTATAACTACAAAAAAAGTACATCTTACAATAGTTTTAATGTTGCATATGTAAGTACAAAAGGTAATAACAGAAAACAAAATACATATAAACAGTAGGTACTTAAGAGTAGAGATTTATAGGTAATTATAAATTTAGGTTTCTCGCAACCTGCCTCACTAGGCTAGCCTGTATTGAGGCAGTAATTTTACGTCAATTTATAATTCTGTGAACATACCTACACTTATATTAGAATATAATCACAAAATGATCGTTAATAATAAAATATTTTTACTGCGTTTAAATATTTATTTTAATTATTGACTTTTTTAGTTAGTTATTGGGTTATAACCTAATTATTATAATTTGTTGTTTTCTTTAATGCATGTAATGTTATTAACCTGTAAATGTTCATATTAAAGAAAAATTTATAACGCCTTGAAAGCTGACTTTTTCAAAAATCGGTGCCGGAGATGCTCACTAAATGCCAGTTAGTACTTTAAGATGAAGCCATTCTAAATAATGCAAAATCATACGTTTTTGTTTTGATAATTTGATCGCTTAGAGGTATTATATATGCTTTAATTAAATACTGCGTGTAGAACATATCTTGGCCCTTAAAAATCTTTTAATAAGCCTAGAAAAAAATAAATTACAAGGTCCTTAAAAAATACTTTGAAGTCCAAACTCTCCTATTTATAAACCTCTTTTCGGATATGGTTTTATTGTTTAATGTGGCAAATTTAGTTTCTTTTATGATAATCGCAAAAAATTTTGAAATTTACGCCCGAACCCCACAAAATAAAATATAATATGAATTTTCGCATTGTTATTTTTGACATCACGGCGACAATGCGGCAGTCGACGAACTTGTAATATCAAAGTGAACCTTATACCGTCCACCAAAGAACGACTGGCAGCCGCCCCGATTTTCTGTCATCACTCCTCCCCTCCTCCGAACGGAGCGGAGAGAAGACGTGTTAGGCTCCGCGCCGCTTATTTTCGTGAAATCAATTTAAAAATTCCGTTTTATTACAATAAATAATGCATAAAAAAGGAATTAATGTTTTTTACAGGCCTTTACGAAATCAACATGTAAAAAAAATATCTTTTCCAAAAACTTTTTCTCAAGTATTTTTAAGCTCCTCCCATAAAGGGGCGTGAATTCCGACGTCGATTTTTTTCCTGTACTAGTGGATTGCCTTAAGTCATTTTTTCCCTAGGCAGTTGCCTACTCTACCTAAAGGATAATCCGGTACTCTCTACAAATAGGTGTGTTAGTTTTTTATTTTTCATCGTAATATTACAGTTTAGACAGTTTAAAAATGGCCGTGTAAGCTTAATGTCAGAATAATACACAGGTATTCAGACTCAAATCAGTCCAAAGAAAATTTACACGGATTTTGTTTTACCGATCAGGGGTCCTAGCATGGTCGATCGATATAGGTTTTATCGAAAATGTCGGTAACTTGAAATCACTCCCGAGCACGACTGCAGCCCGCTAACGAACAAAAAACAATGCACAACGACTAAGGGTTTCTAATTTATTTGACGTAAACAACGTTGTTTGTTCGTTAGCGGCCTGCAGTCGTGCTTGCGAGCGATGACAAGTTGCCAATATTTTCAATAAAACCTTTATCGATTGACCATGCTAGGGGCCTTGGTGTCTACCATCTTTTAGATGGGTAGGTACGAACAAATACTTACACATTTCAAATTAGAGAGTCTAGTTAAAAGACGAAACATAAACGACCTCTTAATGCTTTATAAAAAAAGGGGTCGTCAATTAATCACGTGATGTTTTTTAGCAACTTTTTAACCCCCCCCCCCCCCCTGGTGATATGTGGTGAGGTTTTGGACTACTTCCCCCCCCTACCCAAAATCACGTGATTTTTTTACTGGCATTTGGTTTAGAAATCGTGCGTTCAACGAAAAATGAATACACGTGATATCTCAGTATATCCCCCCCCCCCCTTGTGATTTTTTCGAACCCCCCCCCCCCCATTTCGAGCCTCACGTGATTAATGGACGACCCCAAATTGTAAATAATCCTATAGATAGTAACTTAGGCATTCAAATCAAGTTATACGCCAGGGCCCAAATCTACCAGAAACCTTAACATATTTTGGACCGAATTTTTTACCAATACCACTGGATATTTTAATCCTATATCTAGAATGTCTCGATCGTACAAAGGTCTTGTTAAAATTCATACCATCATAGATAATATATTTTTGTAAATAATATAACTAGCTTCAAAAAATTTCTCCACGATTGGTACATAAAAAAATCTTATTTCGTTACTTTTCAATAATTCATAAATATTTTATATTTATTATGTAAGCATTTCAAATTTTGTATTTTAGTTTTCAAGTTATGTATAAATAATACTTACATTGTTTTTCATGTATTTGCTTCTGTGAATATGCAAATGTGATTACAGAAAAATTAGTCTAGGGATATTAATATTTGTTTTATATTAACTACAAAACTGTTTTATAAATATCCTGTTTGTGTCTCAAATAAATAAATAAATACTTACAGAACTTAATAATAACATTATTAAAAAAAAAATTGTTCATAGGAAGCAGTTGCTTTGTGATGTGACATTATAATTTAAAATAAAACAATAACTTTGTAAACACCACTTTTATTTTTTATACTTTATGCCGACAGGGTTTCATTACAACTGTAGCTTCTTCAGGGCAGTACAATCTCTACTAAAATTAATTTACATGTGTAATATAGATAATATACATGATGTAACCAAATGGGCTGGACAAAGATAATTGTCTATTTTAGATAAAAATTATACAATTAAACATATGCGGAAACTTTGACTAGCCAACTAGGAATGGATCCTGTTTTAGGCCAGTCAAATTGACAAATTTTGTTCATATCATAATTTTATCTTACATTGTTTAAGTATATGAGTATTCTATCTTTTTTTATATTTGTTTTTGGAAATGGGAATTACTTATTAAATTTAATTAAACAGATAAATTCCTCAGATTTTAGACAATTATAAACTTTCACTAAACCTTTCGTTTCTTCCGAAGCTTCCCGAAGGTTAGATATTATTTGTATATTCCTAAGTGTTTACTTTAAGAATCAGTAATAATATTTTGCCCCAACTTGCCCCCTTTTCTTGCCCCAACTTGCCCCCTGCTCATCAGTCTTTTCCTCAATCCCTGATATTTCAATACAGTCTACAAGGTTGGACTGTTCCAAACAAGCCACTCTAGTTTCCAGATGCTTAATATTTTTGCTTTTATTTGCCAAGTCTTTTTTAAAACTTTCAACTTCTCCTTTAACCTCATTCATGGAGTCTAAAGCCTCGATGACACACGGCGAGTTTACAAGCTACTATCTACTAAATTTAAAAGCGGGTGAATCGGTGAGTGAGATTGTCATAATGAAACTGGACTCGCACGTAGCTGCTAGCGCCAATAGCGGAAATAACGTGAACTAATCCTTCAGACAGTTGACAGTCGAAATCAGCTGGTTTTTGGCAGCCATATTGGAAACACAAATAAACCAATCACGAGTCGGCTTGTAGCGTGTAAAGTTGAGGACCTTTCAACTTTTTCCGTGGATTGTCAACAATCTGCTAGTTAGCAAGTAACACGATGACACTGAGCTAGTTTACTAACAGATAGTGAATTTCCGAGATAGTAGCTTGTAAACTCGCCCTGTGTCATGGACGCATAAGCGATTAATTATGTCGTCGTATTTTTGACAAGTAAAATCGGTTGTTTTTTGAAAGTCTGATATTTTTTATCGATGTTTTCCAGAATTTGGGTTTTTATTTTTTCAAGTTTTAAATCTATGTAGGACGTAAATTAAAAAAAAACATCCTCTTCTGTATTAACGTCATCAGGTAGTGTATTAACTTTATTTTTGGACCTTGTGATTGTGTGTAGATATTCTTGTTGTTGGGTTTTTTTGCTCGAACTCATGGTCGCCATAGCAGTAGATTGTTTTTCGGCAGAAATAGTACAATGCGCAACCGCGGTTAGAGACAGTTGAAGCAGCAGCTGAATGGTTAGTGTAAGAAAGATGGCGATGATGTTGGCCAATCACGAGGCTCCACTATCTTCAATTATATTTCAGTCATTATACTTCAATTATATCTTCAATTATATTTCTATTACTTTGGGAGGTGATTCTACATAATGGTAGGAGTAAAAAAGATTAACAACTTTTTCCGAAATTCCAACATTTTAAATCCTTAATGTGAGGTATGATCTTACTTGCTGAGAGCCTGCCGGGCTCGATTGTGGCAACAGTGCATGTTGTAATAAGGAACTCCAGTGAAAAATATTATGGTTTTAAAAAAATATGTTCATTTAGACCAATAAACGCTGATTCTGAATATATAACTTTTATTTCATAATATTAAACGTACAGTTTTTAAAAAAATATTAAAAAGTGCATTTTTTATATTCTCGTTAAAACACAGCGTCAGGTTGGTATGCTGTGTAATGCTGTGTGGTGACGTCACGATGGAAAATTCACCTGGTGATGGCATTTTGAAGTGTATAAGAGCGATAAGAGCGAGCCGTTCAAACACAACATTTCGTGTTTTTTATTTGGTTTATTTACGTACTGTTAGTAGAGATTTAGACATATAATAGTTGTTGTGTTTATTGAAACATTATTTAGGCCTTCACAATTAAAATTATGGCGGAAAAGGGCTATATTTGCGGACAATCTGATATTTCCAGGATAATGTTTTTCAAATATAATACGGACTATGTACCTAAGTGCTGAATTTCGTGGGAAAAAAGTTGATTGGTAAATAAATCATCTTATTAGTTGTTTTTGAAAGTCGTAGTAAGCTGTACAAAAAGATTTTTGATCATCTTCAGTGAATGTGGCCTATTTGAGGTTAAAGTCGTGTCAATTTTGACATTTTGTTTATCTACCATAACATCGATCGTATTATCGAATTGGTTTATTATCAAGGGCTATTTATACAAGTCATGATCAGTGTATTGTAAATACCAGTGTTTCTGTATGTGTTATACATAATACAATGTATTATGTTAAAGCAAAAGTCACACTTGAACCCAAAATTCTACGGCTTACGATGTCATTTGAAGTCATTTGTATTTGCAATGAAAAAGATGATTAATTGTTATTGTATTGCACTTTGGTACAATGCAATAACAGTAGCGGTGAGATGTCGACATTTTACCTAATGTTTTTCTATATTAAAAGCAGTTAATCGTGAAGAAAAAACGCCTCGACTTGTCACACCTAAAGTCATTCGGCCATCGATTTTTCAATATAAAATGAGTAAAATGACAGCACCTGTTGAAAGTGAATAAAACTATCGATGACGTGATGACGTCACACAATGCACCATAGATATGTTGTTTTTCAAGGGATCTTAAAAAATCAAAACTTTGAAAATTATTTTAAATATTAAAACTAACTCTAAAAATGAAAATAAATATGCAGTTATTTAAGCTAGAAGGCCATTATTCATTTAAAAAAATTGGACTGGAGTTTTCTATAAGCCCGTATCGTAACAGCGGAAAATAATAAGCTGGCCGCACACACGTCGGTCTAATTTTATCTTTTTATAACAAAACTACCCCTAGATTTGGAATTTCGAAAGAATTATTTATCTTTTTTACTTATAATATCGTATAGAACCAGCTCCCGAAGTTAATGCACTTTACCCCCGGACACCCTGTATATAGACGAGTGATAGAAAGATTTTTTTTTTTTTTTTTTTTTTTTTTTTTTCGTTGGATCGTCGGATCTACCGGATCTGCCCTGATGATGGACACTGCAACGCTGTCCGAAACGTCGGCTATAGTAGGAGGTAGCACAACACGGCATAACACCCCAAAAACTAACAACGAAAAAAGAGTGATAGAAATCTCAAAAGTGATAAACCAAAGACAAGGCAAATGTAATGTAGTTTTAATACTTGTAGTGTATCTAAAAGCTTCCGGCTTTTATACATAGATGGCAGTGCTAAGAGCTGTCCTTAGATTCCGCTAGATGGCAGGTGGTTTAGTATCTGTGGAAACAAACAGAGGGTCAATCACCTCTGATTAGAATCCATTTAGCCAGCTCCTAGTCAGGTCGACTAACGAGGTCAATATTGTAATACGCGAAGTATACAATAAAACCAGAAAAACATCAATAATCTATTATTCCAAAGAAGTAATCTCCATCCAAGGTGTTATTGGAGAATCTGTTAGTGTGTCTAAAACTACAGAACACCACAGTAGGTAATCAACTGCCAAGCGTCGCTTCAGGTGTGTCCTGCCAGTAAGTAAATTGTATTAAAAAAACGCCAAAATGCCCTCATGTGTGAAGAAAAAGCCAAAAAATAACATTTCATTTGCAAATTATTTATTTTTATAAAAATACAATTATTTCGATTGTTTCCCGAAGATTTTTATCACCAATAAAGAAAGTGAGATAGCGAACAATTAAGTATAAAATGACAGCTTATGACAGTAGGTCGTCTCATGCAGCATTCCGTATTCGCCTTAGTGTAAGCGAGTACCTTGGCATCTCAGTCACACCCGTGATGTACAATGTAGTATTCGGCTCAACATGAAAACGCCGCCTGGTCATATATCTATGTCGTTCATACACATACAAAAATTAAATTAATCATTTTTAATCGCTTTTCCACAGTTCTTCATAATTATCCAAGAACTCCGCTTTTATCAAAGCTGCTGCTTTTTCTCCTATCATCATGGTAGGAGCATTTAGAGCACTGCTGACGATATCTGGCATGATGCTCGCGTCTGCCACGCGAAGTCCTTTAATACCTTTGACCTTGAGTTTAGGACACACCACAGCTTCGGGGTCAGAAGAAGGTCCCATCTTCACAGTGCCCGCAGGGTGGTATGT
Source organism: Limnephilus lunatus (assembly GCA_917563855.2). Taxonomy (NCBI): domain Eukaryota; kingdom Metazoa; phylum Arthropoda; class Insecta; order Trichoptera; family Limnephilidae; genus Limnephilus; species Limnephilus lunatus. The sequence continues at coordinate 107,875,699 of OU830592.1, read as the reverse complement.
CGAGCTACTCAGGTGGCGAATGATGCATTCCCAGTACTCGTCAGTGTCAAATTCTAATTCACCCTGGCATGGAGAATAGTTGAAGTTTGCGAGTTTTGCACCTGCTGCTTTAAAAACGGATGTACTTTCTAATCTCTCTGCTTCTCGAATTCCTCGGATTAATGTCGCTATGTCATCTCTTTCACTGAAATAATTAGCATGTATCAAAGGTTTATCTCCAGCGAATTTGCTCTTCAAAAGTATTTCTCCTTTTGATTTTGGTTTTAGCAGAATTACGAAAATGTGCAAGAAATCTGCATCGTCGTTAAATTTCTTGTACGATTGGACGAATTCCTTGTTGTATCCGTTCCTCAATGTGAAATTTATTGGATCTTGAGTGTTGGCGGGTATAGTAAGAAAATGATATTGGATATCAGGATAATTGGAATCGTGTTTGGTATTTACGAAACCAAGAACATCCACGGTTCCTATGGAACTCAAAAATCCTCTGCGCTCGGTAAGATATTGAACAACTCCGCTGGTGAAATCTATTCCAGGCTGGTTCGGCCTTTCCATCTTAAAAAACAACGGACTCATCACGTGATCCTGTAAATGTTTACCTACTGGTAAATCAGCAACAACTTTAATACCAAGAGAATTAAGATGATCTTTTGGACCGATCCCAGATAACATTAAAAGTTGTGGAGAATTTATTGATCCAGCAGAAATAATTACTTCTTTATTAGCTTTTACAATGTATTCAGTTCCTTCAATTAACACTTTGATACCTGTAACTGTTTTTGATTGGTCTATAAGGATTTTTGTGACGTATGCGTTCTTTGCAACGTGCAAATTGCTCCTATCTTTCACTGGATTGAGGTAAGCAGCAGCACTTGAATGTCTCTCTCCGTTTTTTATTGTGCCTTGGGCATGTGAAAACCCTAAGTATGTGTCAGCGTTCATGTCGGTTAGAACATTGTGTCCTAATTCTGCCTGTGCTTTCAGTATATCTTTTCCGAATGGTGCAGAATCATTGTAAGAACCAACATTGAGGTAACCTTCTGTTCCGTGGTATTTTTTATAATTTTTCAAATTTGTTATTATCTTTTCATCGTCGATGTGTTCACCCTTCTTAAAGTATTTTAAAGTTTCTTCATATCCCCACCCAGTGTTGCCTTTATCTTCCCAGTCGTCGTAGTCTCCACGGTTTCCTCGTACGTATACCATTCCGTTAATTGCACTACTGCCTCCAAGTATTTTACCTCTTGGCCAAGAGCATCTAGAATTCTCCATACCTAAGCAACTTTTTCCATCAAATTCAGTTATGTACTGCCAATCAGCGTGGGTTTTCAAATTTGAGAAGAACAAATTGGGTATCTGAAAATAGAACAGAACGACATAGTAAAAATGAAGAAGAAGATAACACTAATTAATCTAAACGAATATATGAAAGAGAACAAGAAACAGAAAGATAAAAAGACAACGGTCGTAACTGAGACACGAACCCAGAACCTATCGTTTTTGTTTCAAATGAATAAGGTAGCTGCCAATAATATTGAAAAAATATTCAAAGATAAAATTAATGAAATATGATGAAATTTGAAATACAACAAAAATTACGTTTAAATGAGAGATAGCCGAAAAGGTGTTTGTCCCGGTAAGTCGAGAGATTCAGCGTTCGAGTCCCAGTTGTGACCATTATCTTTTTGAAATGAAAACTTTTTTAGCACCGTTGTGATTTGAAACTGGATGAAACAATAAAACGACATTAAAAAGAGAAAAACACATACATCTAGGTAAAGGATTTAGCTTGTGAAATAATAAAATAGAATAATTAGCCTCCTCACTCTTGCCTACTTTTACGTAATTTCACTTCTTCCGCGTGTAAACTGCACACTTGTATTTTTATTTTTCTGTGTCTTGTTATCTTTCATATTTTCGTTTAGAATATCATTAGTTTTATTATTATTAGTAATAGTGTTATCTTCTTATTTAATGATATATTACTTTTATGGGAAGGGAATAACTTTTAAAAAGTTATTAAAAGAAAGTTGTTCTAATAAAAATCGTTTATATACTTATAAACGGACCTACGTCCAATTTAGAATGAAATAACACGAAATTAAAAGAAAAAATGTAAATTATAAGAGAGGATGAAATATGAAACCAAAGATAAAAATCAGAAATAAAAATAAGAAATTAAAAGAGTCAAGAGGGTCAAAACTAAGCTGTAAGATTAAACTAGCAAAATCAGTTTTTTACGGGAAACTAACTTTTTTTTACTTACATTTTCGATCCGACGTTTTTAAAGGGGCGAACCTGTCGGCGGGAATTATAACCTAGCCGAATTGAGTGATTTAATTAGAGGTTCCAGTTTGCGCCGTTGATTCGTATGAGAGAATAGATCCCTAGCGACATTAATTTTGTCAGGCTTTTTTTCCGAGGCTGAATTTTTCGAGGCTTAATTTTCGGGCTGAATTTTTTCCTCAAGCGAAAATGAACCTTGAGGTGTGTGAAACTCGAGGGGCGGTGCGGTCGATTTTCGCGTAAAGAGTGAGCTTTCGAGGCTTCATTTTTCGCACTGAATTTTTTCCTCAAGCGAGAGTGAACCTTGAGGTGTGCGAAACGCGAAGGCGGTGCGGTCGCTTTTCGCGTGCGGGAAAAAACGATCTTCACGCGAAAGTGAACCTTGAGGTGGGTGAAACTCGAGGGGGGTGCGGTCGATTTTCGCATCCGGAAAAAAAGTGAGTTTTTTCAAAACCAAACAATAATATATAGTATTAGAAGTTTGCCCGTTGCAAAGCAACTAACGGGTTAAAACTAACTTGACTTACTAACAGAAAAAAAAATATTTCGTAGTAAGCGGGTAGGTACCTACGGTTAAACATACAAATATATATAAAGCCGCCCACAGGGCCTAGCAGCAAAAATCTGCCATACGTTAGTATATAGACACCATTGTAGGCATGCACACATCAAATCCCCAAAGTTTCATCGCAATCGCATGAACGGTTTAGCAATGCATAATTTCATGATGCCAGAGCTCACTTTTGTATACAGAAACCGTCGTGGGCATGCACACATCAAATTTACAATTTTTATCGCAATCGGATGAAAGGTTTAGCAACGCTTAGCGGTTAAACACAGAATTATGTATAAAGCCGCCCGCAGGACCTAGCAGCAAAAAGCTGCCACACTACATACACTAATTCCCGGTACATTTAGTTTTCAAACAGCTCGTGCGCCACCTATTAAATTTTTTTATACAAATTTCGTGAAACCAGAACTCACCAGTAGTTTTATACAAACCTTGTATTAACAATAACGAACACAACAAAAAAAGAATTTTTCAATTTGTTGCAGTCCTTCAGAAGTTATGAGCGTACGTACATTTTCATAAAAAATTTATAATGCCAGAACTCACCAGTAGTTTTACTGCTTAAAAAAAGCGCTATACGAATTTAATACTTTAAAAAAATTTCCCGTTCTACTTCGAGTAATTTCTGTAAAAGTTCGGTTCGAATTCTATTCAAGTTCTATAGATATTTTTGTATTATGATGCAACTGGCATTTACTGATAAAAAACAATAGAACTTACACAGAACGTGAAAATGAACTTAAAAAAATTGTTAAATTATTCAGTATCGGTGAAACAACATTACCTTAGTAAATTAAATTGCATTAAAACCTAAATAATTGTCTAACTACCCATTCCGGTAGGTACCGGCGCTTTTCCTTACAAAATTCCGGCAATGGTTTTGCTTTTTTATCATATTTACAATACTATTGAGATAATTAGGTACCTACCCTGAATTAATAACATTTTGTACTGGCCGGTAAAAATCTACCCTTTAGAAGTGAATCTATGGACACGTATTTTCTTGTTTTTTTTGGAAAATTTTATAGGTTTTTCGGCGACCCTGAACTTTTTTACATGGGACGGACACCTCATATTGCTATCTAAAGATGCGTAATGTTTTCGGGTACCGAATTTTTCAAAAACATCCAAGTCGGAATCGTTTTTCCGGCCGCAATGCCGTTTCCCGAAAAACAACAACCCAAACCGCTGAGAGATCCGTTTTGTTTTGACATGTAAGAATCCTGACCTAACTCAACATTCGTAGCAATTTCTTTTGCATTGAAACTAATGGCCAAAATGACATCTTTTTTTTGAAGTACACCTGTCGGCAGGAAATATAACTGAGCCGAATTGAGTACTTTTATTTGAGGTTCCAGTTTTAGCCGCTGATTCGCCATAGTTTTTCGTCAATAAATCGCTAGCAAAAATGTAGGCAACAAAAATGCTCAATTTTTCAAAGTACTGAAAAGAGCATTTGTTTTTGCATGGAAATTGAGGCCTATTTCGCGTTTTTTTTTTTTGAGACGCGACACCTGGCGGCGGGAACTATAACTGAGCCGAATTGGGCGATTTAATGAGAAGTTCTAGTTTTCGCCACCGTTTTGTATGAGACAAAAAAACGCTAGCGGCGCTATTTTGTCGAAAAAAAATTACTACCAGTTTCGTGTCTGAAAGTGAATTTGATCCAAAACGAACCTTGAGGTTGGTGAAACTTAAGGGGCGGTGCGGTCGATTTTCGCCTGCAAAAAAAAGTGAGTTTTGAATCGAAACCAGACAATACTATATATACTAGCTTATGCCTGTTGCAAAGCAACTAACGGGTTAAAACACTATTCTATTTGATGTGTGAACGTGGATGAAGCGAAGAGTGGGTGTTTAATTAAATATATGAAGAAAAAAACGATGTTTGAATGCGGATGAAGCGAATGTGCGCCTACAATAGGGCACAGGTAGACGACGGCTCAATTTCGTATACCCGCTCTCGAGCCGCTTTGGTCGCCCGGTTCTAGGCGTTCATTACGGGCCTTTTCTCGTAAAATGGGGCCAAGAAGCTTCCTGCTCAATTTTTCATTGCGCCATTTGGGTTGTGCAGATCGGTACGCGTAATTTGATACCCGTCCTGTTGCAAAAAAGACTCTTACCACTGAGCTACTTTAATCGACGACATTTTTAAAACGGCCCAAAGAGCTTACCGCTCAATTCAGTACATCTGTTACTGAAGCAATTCAGCCTCCCGACTCGGAGCTTTCAGTATTTCATTTAATTAAATTAAGAAAAACCAATAGAGCCTTATCTCGAAAAAGGCGGCCTAGGAGTTTATCGCTCAACTTTTTAACTCAGCCCTTCGGTTTGTACAGGTCAAGACGCGTAATTTGATATCCATCTCGGGTACTGAAGGGTTCCATGAATAAAATATTTATAGAAAATAAGTTCCTACTTTCAGTACCTACTCACTGAGTACATCAATTTATTTTGAAACAGCTTTTGTAATTTCGTACACCCGCTCTCTTAAAAGGGGCCAAGGAGCTTCCTGCTCAATTTTCACCATTAGGAATTGAAACATTGCTTGAAATGGCTTTAACCGTGTTTGGTGACCAGATATGAATAGCCAAGTACTTCCCCACCTTCCTCTTTCCCATGTCCTTCCCCTCCCTACTATCTTCAGCCTCACAACGTACCCCAACTGGGGATGCCATAATCTCATTGGCTCCAGTAGTTGGGACTCTTGTGCGGTATTCACATTAAAATTGGATTAAAAATGTACAGAACAAATGTAGTTCCAGTGTATTATTCAGGTAGGTATCTACACCATTTGGCAAAAAAATTGGATCATTCTTAGTAATTAACAATATTCCTTTAGTCCTTTAGGTGATTTTTCACAAAAAATGTGCTATAATTTTTTTTATATTTATGGAAAAAAATACTTGAAACTTTATTTTATTTTACCATGTTAACAATATGTTTACAATATTTTACAATTTTACAATATTTTACAATTCGTCTTTTCACAAAAAAAATAATTTGTCAATAAATATTTAATTTAATTCAGAACATTATGATACTGTAACTGCTCCTATTTCTATGTTCCTGGTATAGAGCACTGGGCTCTTGGTGTGATTTTTTGCAGAAATGGCGCTATAGAAATTATTGCAACGTAGGAAAAAAATAATTTTATCGAGTTTATTTAATCTTGGTCATTCCTGAGGAAAAAAATAATTATATCGATGTACAATGTTCCAGTAGGTACCTATGTACATCATTTTTGGCAAAAAAATGGACCATCTTTAGTAAGATATTTAAATCAACTCATTTTATTATTATCTCAATATTTGAACGATAATGTTCCCACATGAGTAGGTACTGCTGGCCCGTTTCTAATTGAATTTATAGAAATTCACCAACCTAAAGCTTTTGACTACAAATGTGGATGCAGCATTAAAAAATCTTTATCGTTTTATTTAATTTTCTATGGAATTGAGTACCTTCGTAGTAGTAATGATATAATTTGATTTCATATACCTAGGTACTATTTATTTTCTGCATGTAAATTATGCGCCTTTCAACGCCGGTAGGTACCTACCTCGAATTCATTTTAACTGGCCGCAAAGATTTTTCATTGTCGAGGACGGATCAATTTCAACAGATGTCAGAATTAATCCAATGTTTGATGGAAAATTGTTAAACATTTTGAATGAAATGCGGTACATGTCGTGGATTTAAAAGTTTATAAAACTTGTATTGCTTATGTTTAATCAAAAACATGTCCGCCGGAAGGTGTTTTTTTAACGTAATCTTTAATTCCGTAATGCCCCTGTAAAATGTCAATTTTTCTCAAGAACTTTCTTGAAGCCGTTTAATTAATGAGTATAAATTCCTAGCAAAATCAGTTTTGTACGGGAAACTAACTTTTTTTTACTTACATTTTCGATCCGACGTTTTTAAAGGGGCGAACCTGTCGGCAGGAATTATAACCTAGCCGAATTGGGCGATTTAATCAGAGGTTCCAGTTTGCGCCGTTGATTCGTATGAGAGAATAAATCCGTAGCGACATTAATTTTGTCGGAAAAAAAAACCGAGGCTGAATTTTTCGAGGCTTAATTTTCGGGCTGAATTTTTTCCTCAAGCGAAAATGAACCTTGAGGTGTGTGAAACTCGAAGGGTGGTGCGGTCGATTTTCGCGTAAAGAGTGAGCTTTCGAGGCTTCATTTTTCGCACTGAATTTTTTCCTCAAGCGAGAGTGAACCTTGAGGTGTGCGAAACGCGAAGGCGGTGCGGTCCCTTTTCGCGTGCGGGAAAAAACGATCTTCACGCGAAAGTGAACCTTGAGGTGGGTGAAACTCTAGGGGGGTGCGGTCGATTTTCGCATCCGGAAAAAAAGTGAGTTTTTTCAAAACCAAGCAATACTATATAGTACTAGCTTATGCCTGTTGCAAATGCAACTAACGGGTTAAAACTAACTTGACTTACTAACAGAAAAAAAAAATTTCATAGTAAGCGGGTAGGTAACTACGGTTAAACATACAAATATACATAAAGCCGCCCACAGGGCCTAGCAGCAAAAACCTGCCATACGTTAGTATATAGACACCATTGTAGGCATGCACACATCAAATCCCCAAAGTTTCATCGCAATCGGATGAACGGTTTAGCAGTGCGTAATTTCATGATGCCAGAGCTCACTTTTGTATACAGAAAACGTCGTGGGCATGCACACATCAAATCTACAAATTTTCATCGCAATCGGAAGAATGGTTTAGCAACGCTAAGTGGTTAAACACACAACTATGTATAAAGCCGCCCGCAGGACCTAGCAGCAAAAACCAGCCAAATATTAGTAAATAAACATCATTATAGACATGCACACATCAAATCCCCAAATTTTCATCGCAATCGGATGAACGGTTTAGCAATGCGTAATTTCATGATGCCAGAACTCACCATTGTATACAGAAACCATCGCGGGCATGCGCACATCAAATCCCCAAAGTTTCATCGCAATCGGATGAATGGTTTAGCAACGCATAGCGGACTTACATACATACTTACATGCAAATATTTTTCTGATTTTTATATATATAGAAGATAACTGGTACCCGGCATGTGTTGCTATACCATTAAATAAAGAAAATGTTTGCGTGTCCTTTCTCATTTGTTCCAATCCCCTTCCCCCCCCTTTCCTCATCAGCGTCCTCTTCCCCTTTTCACTCCGCCTCCCTCACCTTCCCTCCCCCCACTTCACTCCTACGCTTCTCCGTATCGTAAACCCCCTCCCGAGTTCCCCTCCCAGGTTCCCCCCCCCCCCTTCCCATTTCCACCCCACCCCCCCCCTGCCACATTACATACACTAATTCCCGATACATTTAGTTTTCAACAGCTCGCGCGCCACCTATTAAATTTTTTTTTACAAATTTCGTAATGCCAGAACTCACCAGTAGTTTTATACAAACCTTGTACTAACAATAACGAACACAACAAAAAAAGATTTTTTCAATTTGTTGCAGTCCTTCAGAAGTTATGAGCGTACGTACATTTTCATACAAATTTTATAATTCCAGAACTCACCAGTAGTTTTACTGCTTAAAAAAAGCGCTATATGAATTAATACTTTTAAAAAAATATCCCGTTCAACTTCGAGTAATTTCATTGTAAAATTAGAAAACGAATACGTACGTACCTACCTAAATTCTGAGCGCAGGTTCTTACACATACGTAAAAAAAAACTTATTTAGGCTGGGTTGTTTAACAAAATTGGAAATTCTTCAATTTTTCAAGTCAATTTTACCGTTCTGTAAAATTTCTGTTCGAATTCTATTCAAGTTCTATAGATATCTTTGTTTAATGATGCAACTGGCATTTACTGATTAAAATAAATTAGAACTTACACAGAACGTGAAAATAAACTTAAAAAAATTGTTAAATTATTCAGTATCGGTGAAACAACATTACCTTAGTAAATTAAATTGCATTAAAACCTAAATAATTGTCTAACTACCCATTCCGGTAGGTACCGGCGCTTTTCCTTACAAAATTCCGGCAATGGTTTTACTTTTTTATCATATTTGCAATACTACCGAGATAAGTAGGTACCTACCCTGAATTAATAATATTTCAATTTCTACTGGCCGGTAAAAAATCTACCCTTCAGAAGTGAATCTATGGACACGTATTTTCTTGTTTTTTTTGGAAAATTTTATAGGTTTTTCGGCGACTCTGAACTTTTTTACATGGGACAGACACCTCATATTGGTATTAAAAGACGCGGAATGTTTTCGGGTACCGAATTTTTCAAAAACATCCAAGCCGAAATCGTTTTTCCGGCCGCAATGCCGTTTCCCGAAAAACAACAACCCAAACCGCTGAGAGATCCGTTTTGTTTTGACATGTAAGAATCCTGACCTAACTCAACATTCGTAGCAATTTCTTTTGCATTGAAACTAATGGCCAAAATGAAATCTTTTTTTTGAAGTACACCTGTCGGCAGGAAATATAACTGAGCCGAATTGAGTACTTTTATTTGAGGTTCCAGTTTTTGCCGCTGATTTGCTTCAGTTTTCCGTGAATAAATCGCTAGCAAAAATGTAGGCAAACAAAATGCTTAATTTTTCCGTAGTTTTCTCAAGTACTGAAAAGTGTGCTTTCGTACCCAAAAAAGACTTTTTTCTTTCCCTTTTTGTGCCTACGCGTACGTCGCGCCGTTTCAACGGGTGAACCTGACGGCGGGAAATAGAACTAAGCCGAATTTCTCCGTCAGTGAGAGATTTAATTGTAGTTTTCGCCGTTTGGTTGCGCTGCTAACCGTGCAGCGGTGTTTTGTATGAAAAATGGTCCGTAATCTGGAGACTTTTGGCACGCTCCCCTGGATCCGATAATGGTCTCTGCGGTCTTTGAAACTCGAGGAGCGGAGAGGTCGTTTTCGGATCCATCGAAAGCACTGAAATTTTTTGGCAAGCCAAAGTGAACCTTGAGGTTGGTGAAACTCCAGGGGCGGTGAGGTCGATTTTCCCATCAAAAAAAAGTGAGCTCGTCTTCAAAACTGAGCATTAATATATAGTACTAGCTTATGCCCATTGCAAATGCAACTTACGGGTTAAAACTAACTTGACTTACTTACTAACCGAAAAAAAAAAATATTTCATAGTAAGCGGGTATGTACCTACTGTTAAACATACAAATATATATAAAGCCACCCACAGGGCCTAGCAGCAAAAACCTGCCATACGTTAGTATATAAACACCATTGTAGGCATGCACACATCAAATCTCCAAAGTTTCATCGCAATCGGATGAACGGTTAAGCAATGCGTAATTTCATGATGCCAGAGCTCACTTTTGTATACAGAAACCGTCGTGGGCATGCACACATCAAATCTACAATTTTTTATCGCAATCGGATGAATGGTTTAGCAACGCTTAGCGGTTAAACACACAATTATGTATAAAGCCGCCCGCAGGACCTAGCAGCAAAAAGCTGCCACACTACATACACTAATTCCCGGTACATTTAGTTTTCAAACAGCTCGTGCGCCACCTATTAAATTTTTTTATACAAAATTTCGTGAAGCCAGAACTCACCAGTAGTTTTATACAAACCTTGTATTAACAATAACGAACACAACAAAAAAAGAATTTTTCAATTTGTTGCATTCCTTCAGAAGTTATGAGCGTACGTACATTTTCATAAAAATTTTATAATGCCAGAACTCACCAGTAGTTTTACTGCTTAAAAAAAGCGCCATACGAATTTAATACTTTAAAAAATTTTCCCGTTCAACTTCGAGTAATTTCTGTAAAAGTTCGGTTCGAATTCTATTCAAGTTCTATATTTATTTTTGTATTATGATGCAACTGGCATTTACTGATAAAAAAAAATAGAACTTACACAGAACGTGAAAATGAACTTAAAAAAATTGTTAAATTATTCAGTATCGGTGAAACAACATTACCTTAGTAAATTAAATTGCATTAAAACCTAAATAATTGTCTAACTACCCATTCCGGTAGGTACAGGCGCTTTTCCTTACAAAATTCCGGCAATGGTTTTGCTTTTTTATCATATTTGCAATACTACCGAGATAAGTAGGTACCTACCCTGAATTAATAACATTTTGTACGGGCCGGTAAAAATCTACCCTTTAGAAGTGAATCTATGGACACGTATTTTCTTGTTTTTTTTGGAAAATTTTATAGGTTTTTCGGCGACCCTGAACTTTTTTACATGGGACAGACACCTCATATTGGTATCAAAAGACGCGGAATGTTTTCGGGTACCGAATTTTTCAAAAACATCTAAGCCGGAATCGTTTTTCCGGCCGCAATGCCGTTTCCCGAAAAACAACAACCCAAACCGCTGAGAGATCCGTTTTGTTTTGACATGTAAGAATCCTGACCTAACTCAACATTCGTAGCAATTTCTTTTGCATTGAAACTAATGGCCAAAATGACATCTTTTTTTTGAAGTACACCTGTCGGCAGGAAATATAACTGAGCCGAATTGAGTACTTTTATTTGAGGTTCCAGTTTTAGCCGCTGATTCGCCATAGTTTTTCGTCAATAAATCGCTAGCAAAAATGTAGGCAACAAAAATGCTCAATTTTTCAAAGTACTGAAAAGAGCATTTGTTTTTGCATGGAAATTGAGGCCTATTATGCGTCTTTTTTTTTTAAGACGCGACACCTGGCGGCGGGAACTATAACTGAGCCGAATTGGGCGATTTAATGAGAAGTTCTAGTTTTCGCCACCGTTTTGTATGAGACAAAAAAACGCTAGCGGCGCTATTTTGTCGAAAAAAAATTACTACCAGTTTCGTGTCTGAAAGTGAATTTGATCCAAAACGAACCTTGAGGTTGGTGAAATTTAAGGGGCGGTGCGGTCGATTTTCGCCTGCAAAAAAAAGTGAGTTTTGAATCGAAACCAGACAATACTATATACTAGCTTATGCCCATTGCAAATGCAACTAACGGGTTAAAACTAACTTGACTTACTTACTAACCGAAAAAAAAATATATTTCATAGTAAGCGGGTAGGTACCTACGGTTAAACACACAAATATATATAAAGCCACCCACAGGGCCTAGCAGCAAAAACCTGCCATACGTTAGTATATAGACACCATTGTAGGCATGCACACATCAAATCTCCAAAGTTTCATCGCAATCGGATGAACGGTTAAGCAATGCGTAATTTCATGATGCCAGAGCTCACTTTTGTATACAGAAACCGTCGTGGGCATGCACACATCAAATCTACAATTTTTTATCGCAATCGGATGAATGCTTTAGCAACGCTTAGCGGTTAAACACACAATTATGTATAAAGCCGCCCGCAGGACCTAGCAGCAAAAAGCTGCCACACTACATACACTAATTCCCGGTACATTTAGTTTTCAAACAGCTCGTGCGCCACCTATTAAATTTTTTTATACAAATTTCGTGAAGCCAGAACTCACCAGTAGTTTTATACAAACCTTGTATTAACAATAACGAACACAACAAAAAAAGAATTTTTCAATTTGTTGCAGTCCTTCAGAAGTTATGAGCGTACGTACATTTTCATAAAAATTTTATAATGCCAGAACTCACCAGTAGTTTTACTGCTAAAAAAAGCGCTATACGAATTTAATACTTTAAAAAAAATATCCCGTTCAACTTCGAGTAATTTCTGTAAAAGTTCGGTTCGAATTCTATTCAAGTTCTATAGATATTTTTGTATTATGATGCAACTGGCATTTACTGATAAAAAAAAATAGAACTTACACAGAACGTGAAAATGAACTTAAAAAAATTGTTAAATTATTCAGTATCGGTGAAACAACATTACCTTAGTAAATTAAATTGCATTAAAACCTAAATAATTGTCTAACTACCCATTCCGGTAGGTACCGGCGCTTTTCCTTACAAAATTCCGGCAATGGTTTTGCTTTTTTATCATATTTGCAATACTACCGAGATAAGTAGGTACCTACCCTGAATTAATAACATAATTTTTACTGGCCGGTAAATATCCACCCTACTGAAGTGAATCTATGGACACGTATTTTCTTGTTTTTTTTGGAAAATTTTATAGGTTTTTCGGTGACCCTGAACTTTTTTACATGGGACAGACACCTCATATTGGTATCAAAAGACGCGGAATGTGTTCGGGTACCGACTTTTTCAAAAACATCCAAGCCGGAATCGTTTTTCCGGCCGCAATGCCGTTTCCCGAAAAACAACAACCCAAACCGCTGAGAGATCCGTTTTGTTTTGACATGTAAGAATCCTGACCTAACTCAACATTCGTAGCAATTTCTTTTGCATTGAAACTAATGGCCAAAATGACATCTTTTTTTTGAAGTACACCTGTCGGCAGGAAATATAACTGAGCCGAATTGAGTACTTTTATTTGAGGTTCCAGTTTTTGCCGCTGATTTGCTTCAGTTTTCTGTGAATAAATCGCTAGCAAAAATGTAGGCAAACAAAATGCTTAATTTTTCCGTAGTTTTCTCAAGTACTGAAAAGTGTGCTTTCGTACCCAAAAAAGACTTTTTTCTTTCCCTTTTTGAGCCTACGCGTACGTCGCGCCGTTTCAACGGGTGAACCTGACGGCGGGAAATAGAACTAAGCCGAATTTCTCCGTCAGTGATAGATTTAATTGTAGTTTTCGCCGTTTGGGTGCGCTGCTAACCGTGCAGCGGTGTTTTGTATGAAAAATGGTCCGTAATCTGGAGACTTTTGGCACGCTCCCCTGGATCCGATAATGGTCTCTGCGGTCTTTGAAACTCGAGGAGCGGAGAGGTCGTTTTCGGATCCATCAAAAGCACTGAATTTTTTTGGCAAGCCAAAGTGAACCTTGAGGTTGGTGAAACTCCAGGGGCGGTGAGGTCGATTTTCCCATCAAAAAAAAGTGAGCTCGTCTTCAAAACTGAGCATTAATATATAACTAGCTTATGCCCATTGCAAATGCAACTAACGGGTTAAAACTAACTTGACTTACTTACTAACAGAAAAAAAAATTTCATAGTAAGCGGGTAGGTACCTACGGTTAAACATTCAAATATATATAAAGCCGCCCACAGGGCCTAGCAGCAAAAACCTGCCATACGTTAGTATAAAGACACCATTGTAGGCATGCACACATCAAATCTCCAAATTTTCATCGCAATCGGATGAACGGTTAAGCAATGCGTAATTTCATGATGCCAGGGCTCACGTTTGTATACAGAAACTGTCGTGGGCATGCTTACATCAAATCTACAATTTTTTATCGCAATCGGATGAATAATTTAGCAACGCTTAGCGGTTAAACACACAATTATGTATAAAGCCGCCCGCAGGACCTAGCAGCAAAAAGCTGCCACACTACATACACTAATTCCCGGTACATTCAGTTTTCAAACAGCTCGTGCGCCACCTATTAAATTTTTTTATACAAATTTCGTGAAGCCAGAACTCACCAGTAGTTTTATACAAACCTTGTATTAACAATAAAGAACACAACAAAAAAAGAATTTTTCAATTTGTTGCAGTCCTTCAGAAGTTATGAGCGTACGTACATTTTCATAAACAAATTTTAATGCCAGAACTCACCAGTAGTTTTACTGCTTAAAAAAAGCGCTATACGAATTTAATACTTTTAAAAAAATATCCCGTTCAACTTCGAGTAATTTCTGTAAAAGTTAGGTTCGAATTCTATTCAAGTTCTATAGATATTTTTGTTTTATGATGCAACTGATAAAAAAAATACAACTTACACAGAACGTGGGATCATCTTAGTTATTAACAATATATTATTACCTCAGCAAAATTCTGTGCTCCTGATACATTTTCAACCGGAGTACAGCGTCCTTTAGTTAATTTTTCACAAAAATGGCGCTATATATACTATATATTTTTTTTTATAAGAAAAAAAAACTTGAAACTTTATTTTATTGCAATAATAAATACAGGAAAAAAAATTTTTTACAATGTTAACAATATGTTACAATGTTTAAAATTTTACAATATTTTACAATTCATCTTTTCACAAAAAAATATTTGTCAATAAATATTTAATTTAATTCAAAACATTATGATATTGTAACTGATCCTATACCTGTGCTCCTGGTATTTTTAATGGTGTTCAAAGCGAACGAAGCCACCTATTTTTTACCTATTAAGATTCATAAATGAAAAATATTTAGCATTGCATTTGAACCCGACTAATTAAAAAAAAAAAGTTCCTACCGAAGCTACCTCCGTGTACATAACTGCGCGTGCTGGCAAAAGGAACCATCTTGAGTGAATTCTTTTATTTCATATTAGTAATTTTCGATTTAATATTCAAAGGAAAGAATACCCTACAATCTTCATGAGCCGGTACCTACCTGGTAAATACCGAGATAGAGAATATTCGAGTAGGTACCTACAAATTTTCTCAATAAAAACTGCGTACTTGATTACTTTTGTTTTAGCATATTTGCATTAATTCGATGGAACGGTAGGTACTTACTCCGTAATAAATTGTGGTATTTTAATATGGCCAGCAATATCCACACTCTCGAGGAATTTGAGAACACGTTTTTCACACGATTTTTTTTGGAAAAATTGTCATTTTCGGCAGATTCTCCTGATATATTTAATATGATTGCGTATATAATATTATAATCAAAAGATGCGGAATCCTCTACTCTAATAGATTTTATAAAAACATTGAAGCCGGGATCGTTTTTCGGGCCGCAATGCCGTGTCCCGTAAAAGACTACGGAAAATTCTGAAAAATCTGTTTTATTTAGGCTAAAAATTTGACATCTGAGAGATACTGACCTATGTCAACAAATCCTAGATTTCCATTGAAACTGAAGACAATTTGGACGGTTCTTTTTTTTAGGGTTGACATCTGGCGGCGAAAAATAGAACCGAGCCGATTTGAGTGATTTTATTCGAGGTTCTAGTCTTCGCCGCGTCAGTTTTTTTCTGCGAATAGAGCGCTGGCGACATTCATTTTGTCGGAAAAAAAAGACACGCGAAATTTGTACTGGAGCTTGTCTGAATTTTTTCCTCGAGCGAAAATGAACCTTGAGGTGTGCGAAACGCGAAGGCGGTGCGGTCGCTTTTCGCGTGCGGGAAAAAAAAAATTTCACGCGAGAATGAACCTTGAGGTGGGTGAAACTCTAGGGGGGTGCGGTCGATTTTCGCATCCAGGAAAAAAAGTGAGTTTTTTCAAAACCAAGCAATACTATATAGTACTAGCTTATGCCTGTTGCAAATGCAACTAACGGGTTAAAACTAACTTGACTTACTAACTAACAGAAAAAAAATTCATAGTAAGCGGGTAGGTACCTACGGTTAAACATACAAATATATATAAAGCCGCCCACAGGGCCTAGCAGCAAAAATCTGCCATCCGTTAGTATATAGACACCATTGTAGGCATGCACACATCAAATCCCCAAAGTTTCATCGCAATCGGATGAACGGTTTAGCAATGCGTAATTTCATGATGCCAGAGCTCACTTTTGTATACAGAAACCGTCGTGAGCATGCACACATCAAATCTACAAATTTTCATCGCAATCGGATGAATGGTTTAGCAACGCTTAGCGGTTAAACATACAACTATGTATAAAGCCGCCCGCAGGACCTAGCAGCAAAAACCTGCCATACGTTAGTATATAAACACCATTGTAGACATGCACACATAAAATTCCCAAAGTTTCATCGCAATCGGATGAATGGTTTAGCAATGCGTAATTTCATGATGCCAGAGCACACTTTTGTATACAGAAACCGTCGTGGGCATGCACACATCAAATCCTCAAATTTTCATCGCAATCGGATGAATGGTTTAGAAACGCTTAGCGGTTAAACATACAACCATGTATAAAGCCGTCCGCAGGACCTAGCAGCAAAAACCTGCTATACGTTAGTATATAAACACCATTGTAGAAATGCACATATCAAATCCCCAAAGTTTCATCACAATCGGATGAACGGTTGAGCAATGCGTAATTTCGTGTTGCCAGAGCTCACCCCCACTTCACTCCTAGGCTTCTCCGTATCGTAAACCCCCTCCCGAGTTCCCCTCCCCCCCTTCCTGTTTCCACCCCCCCCCCCCCCACTTGCCGCATTATTAATACACTAATTCCCGGTACATTTATTTTTCAAACAGCTCGCGCGCCATCTATAATTTTTTTTTTTACAAATTTCGTAATGCCAGAACTCACCAGTAATTTTATACAAACCTTGTACTAACAATAACGAACACAACAAAAAAAGAATTTTTCAATTTGTTGCAGTCCTTCGGAAGTTATGAGCGTACGTACATTTTCATACAAATTTTATAATGCCAGAACTCACCAGTAGTTTTACTGCTTAAAATAAAGCGCTATATGAATTTAATACTTTTAAAAAATATTCCGTTCAACTTCGAGTAATTTCATTGTAAAATTAGAAAACTAATACGTATGCAATATCGTCGGATGATATCGAGTGTTTATGTGCAGGTAGGAACCTACTTATATTCTGAGTATAGGTACTTGCATACATACGTAAAAAAAAACTCATATTTAGGCTGGGTTGTTTAACGAAATTAAAATTTTTTTAATTTTTCAAGTCAATTTTAACGTTCTGTAAAAGTTCGGTTCGAATTCTATTCAAGTTCTGTAATTATTTCAGTTTTATGATGCAACTGGCATTTACTGATAAAAAAACAGAACTTACACAGAACGTGAAAATGAACTTTAAAAAATTGTTAAATTATTCAGTATCGTGGAAACAACATTACCTTAGTAAAATAAATTGCATCAAAAACCTAAATAATTGTCCAACTACCTATTCCGGCAGGTACCGGCGCATTTCCTTACAAAATTCCGGCAATGTGTTTGCTTTTCTCATTATATTTGCAATACTACCGAGATAAGTAGGTACCTACCCTGAATTAATAACATTTCAATTTGTACCTACTGGCCGGTAAATATCCACCCTACTGAAGTGAATCTATGGACACCAATTTTCTTGTTTTTTTTGGAAAATTTTATAGGTTTTTCGGCGACCCTGAAATTTTTTACATGGAACGGACGCAAAATTTTGGTGTTAAAAGTTGCCTTATATTGCCGGGTACCGAATTTTTCAAAAACATCTAACCGGGGATCGTTTTTTCGGCTGCAATGCCGTTTCCCGAAAAACAACAACCCAAACCGCTGAGAGATCCGTTTTGTTTTGACATCTCGGATAACTGACCTGTCTCAACATTCTCTCTAGTATTTTCCATTGCATTGAAACTAAGGCCTAATTTATGGTTTTTTTTTTTTAATGCGAACCTGTCGGCGGGAACTATAACTGAGCCGAATTGGTTGATTTAATGAGTAGTTCCAGTTTTCGCCGCAGATTTATATAATTTTCGCTCTTAAAATGTGTCAGTTCAATTTTATGTGAGTTTCCTGTCTAGTCTATTTTTTTGTGAAAATCGTGAAGCTAGCGTATTTATTTAAATTCAGACGAAGCTGCCATTTCGAACGGATGAAAATAGAACTACAACAGTATTCGATAGACATTTGATTTTTTCTAATGTGAATAATCCATACTTGTATTCCGCACCGCTAGAAGTCTCCCGTAAAGTTTTGGCAAACATATTGATAACGACGAAAAATGTTTCCCCTATCAAAAAAAAAACAACTGCTAGTGGCTGGAAAATAATCGACTCTTCGAAGGATTGTGAACCTTGAAGTGTTTTAAAATACCGAACGCTAATGTCCATTCTCGCGTGTCAGCCGTCGGGATAATTTCCTTTGAACAAAATTGAACCTTGAGGTGTGCGAAACTCGAGGATCGGAGAGGTCGTTTTGGCGTGCCAGCGGCATTTTTGCGTCGCCAAGCCAAATTAAACCTTGAGGTTGGTGAAACGCGAGGGGCGGTGAGGTCGATTTTCCCGTCAAGCGAAAAGTGAGTTTTTTGAAAAACTGAGCATTAATATATAACTAGCTTATGCCTGTTGCAAATGCAACTAACGGGTTAAAACTAACTTGACTTACTAACTAACAGAAAAAAAAATTCATAGTAAGCGGGTAGGTACCTACGGTTAAACATACAAATATATATAAAGCCGCCCACAGGGCCTAGCAGCAAAAATCTGCCATCCGTTAGTATATAGACACCATTGTAGGCATGCACACATCAAATCCCCAAAGTTTCATCGCAATCGGATGAACGGTTTAGCAATGCGTAATTTCATGATGCCAGAGCTCACTTTTGTATACAAAAACCGTCGTGAGCATGCACACATCAAATCTACAAATTTTCATCGCAATCGGATGAATGGTTTAGCAACGCTTAGCGGTTAAACACACAACTATGTTTAAAGCCGCCCGCAGGACCTAGCAGCAAAAACCTGCCATACGTTAGTAAATAAACACCATTGTAGACATGCAAACATCAAATCCCCAAAGTTTCATCGCAATCGGATGAATGGTTTAGCAATGCGTAATTTCATGATGCCACAGCTCACTTTTGTATACAGAAACCGTCGTGGGCATGCACACATCAAATCCTCAAATTTTCATCGCAATCGAATGAATGGTTTAGCAACGCTTAGCGGTTAAACATACAACTATGTATAAAGCCGCCCGCAGGACCTAGCAGCAAAAACCTGCCATACGTTAGTATATAAACACCATTGTAGACATGCACACATCAAATTCCCAAAGTTTCATCGCAATCGGATGAATGGTTTAGCAATGCGTAATTTCATGATGCCAGAGCTCACTTTTGTATACAGAAACCGTCGTGGGCATGCACACATCAAATCCTCAAATTTTCATCGCAATCGGATGAATGGTTTAGAAACGCTTAGCGGTTAAACATACAACCATGTATAAAGCCGTCCGCAGGACCTAGCAGCATAAACCTGCTATACGTTAGTATATAAACACCATTGTAGAAATGCACACATCAAATCCCCAAAGTTTCATCACAATCAGATGAACGGTTGAGCAATACGTAATTTCGTGTTGCCAGAGCTCACCCCCACTTCACTCCTAGTCTTCTCCGTATCGTAAACCCCCTCCCGAGTTCCCCTCCCCCCCTTCCTGTTTCCACCCCCCCCCCCCCACCTGCCGCATTATTAATACACTAATTCCCGGTACATTTATTTTTCAAACAGCTCGCGCGCCATCTATAATTTTTTTTTTTACAAATTTCGTAATGCCAGAACTCACCAGTAATTTTATACAAACCTTGTACTAACAATAACGAACACAACAAAAAAAGAATTTTTCAATTTGTTGCAGTCCTTCGGAAGTTATGAGCGTACGTACATTTTCATACAAATTTTATAATGCCAGAACTCACCAGTAGTTTTACTGCTTAAAATAAAGCGCTATATGAATTTAATACTTTTAAAAAATATTCCGTTCAACTTCGAGTAATTTCATTGTAAAATTAGAAAACTAATACGTATGCAATATCGTCGGATGATATCGAGTGTTTATGTGCAGGTAGGAACCTACTTATATTCTGAGTATAGGTACTTGCATACATACGTAAAAAAAAACTCATATTTAGGCTGGGTTGTTTAACGAAATTAAAATTTTTTTAATTTTTCAAGTCAATTTTAACGTTCTGTAAAAGTTCGGTTCGAATTCTATTCAAGTTCTGTAATTATTTCAGTTTTATGATGCAACTGGCATTTACTGATAAAAAAACAGAACTTACACAGAACGTGAAAATGAACTTTAAAAAATTGTTAAATTATTCAGTATCGTGGAAACAACATTACCTTAGTAAAATAAATTGCATCAAAAACCTAAATAATTGTCCAACTACCTATTCCGGCAGGTACCGGCGCATTTCCTTACAAAATTCCGGCAATGTGTTTGCTTTTCTCATTATATTTGCAATACTACCGAGATAAGTAGGTACCTACCCTGAATTAATAACATTTCAATTTGTACCTACTGGCCGGTAAATATCCACCCTACTGAAGTGAATCTATGGACACCAATTTTCTTGTTTTTTTTGGAAAATTTTATAGGTTTTTCGGCGACCCTGAAATTTTTTACATGGAACGGACGCAAAATTTTGGTGTTAAAAGTTGCCTTATATTGCCGGGTACCGAATTTTTCAAAAACATCTAACCGGGGATCGTTTTTTCGGCTGCAATGCCGTTTCCCGAAAAACAACAACCCAAACCGCTGAGAGATCCGTTTTGTTTTGACATCTCGGATAACTGACCTGTCTCAACATTCTCTCTAGTATTTTCCATTGCATTGAAACTAAGGCCTAATTTATGGTTTTTTTTTTTTAATGCGAACCTGTCGGCGGGAACTATAACTGAGCCGAATTGGTTGATTTAATGAGTAGTTCCAGTTTTCGCCGCAGATTTATATAATTTTCGCTCTTAAAATGTGTCAGTTCAATTTTATGTGAGTTTCCTGTCTAGTCTATTTTTTTGTGAAAATCGTGAAGCTAGCGTATTTATTTAAATTCAGACGAAGCTGCCATTTCGAACGGATGAAAATAGAACTACAACAGTATTCGATAGACATTTGATTTTTTCTAATGTGAATAATCCATACTTGTATTCCGCACCGCTAGAAGTCTCCCGTAAAGTTTTGGCAAACATATTGATAACGACGAAAAATGTTTCCCCTATCAAAAAAAAAACAACTGCTAGTGGCTGGAAAATAATCGACTCTTCGAAGGATTGTGAACCTTGAAGTGTTTTAAAATACCGAACGCTAATGTCCATTCTCGCGTGTCAGCCGTCGGGATAATTTCCTTTGAACAAAATTGAACCTTGAGGTGTGCGAAACTCGAGGATCGGAGAGGTCGTTTTGGCGTGCCAGCGGCATTTTTGCGTCGCCAAGCCAAATTAAACCTTGAGGTTGGTGAAACGCGAGGGGCGGTGAGGTCGATTTTCCCGTCAAGCGAAAAGTGAGTTTTTTGAAAAACTGAGCATTAATATATAACTAGCTTATGCCTGTTGCAAATGCAACTAACGGGTTAAAACTAACTTGACTTACTAACTAACAGAAAAAAAAATTCATAGTAAGCGGGTAGGTACCTACGGTTAAACATACAAATATATATAAAGCCGCCCACAGGGCCTAGCAGCAAAAATCTGCCATCCGTTAGTATATAGACACCATTGTAGGCATGCACACATCAAATCCCCAAAGTTTCATCGCAATCGGATGAACGGTTTAGCAATGCGTAATTTCATGATGCCAGAGCTCACTTTTGTATACAAAAACCGTCGTGAGCATGCACACATCAAATCTACAAATTTTCATCGCAATCGGATGAATGGTTTAGCAACGCTTAGCGGTTAAACACACAACTATGTTTAAAGCCGCCCGCAGGACCTAGCAGCAAAAACCTGCCATACGTTAGTAAATAAACACCATTGTAGACATGCAAACATCAAATCCCCAAAGTTTCATCGCAATCGGATGAATGGTTTAGCAATGCGTAATTTCATGATGCCACAGCTCACTTTTGTATACAGAAACCGTCGTGGGCATGCACACATCAAATCCTCAAATTTTCATCGCAATCGAATGAATGGTTTAGCAACGCTTAGCGGTTAAACATACAACTATGTATAAAGCCGCCCGCAGGACCTAGCAGCAAAAACCTGCCATACGTTAGTATATAAACACCATTGTAGACATGCACACATCAAATTCCCAAAGTTTCATCGCAATCGGATGAATGGTTTAGCAATGCGTAATTTCATGATGCCAGAGCTCACTTTTGTATACAGAAACCGTCGTGGGCATGCACACATCAAATCCTCAAATTTTCATCGCAATCGGATGAATGGTTTAGAAACGCTTAGCGGTTAAACATACAACCATGTATAAAGCCGTCCGCAGGACCTAGCAGCATAAACCTGCTATACGTCAGTATATAAACACCATTGTAGAAATGCACACATCAAATCCCCAAAGTTTCATCACAATCAGATGAACGGTTGAGCAATACGTAATTTCGTGTTGCCAGAGCTCACCCCCACTTCACTCCTAGTCTTCTCCGTATCGTAAACCCCCTCCCGAGTTCCCCTCCCCCCCTTCCTGTTTCCACCCCCCCCCCCCCCCACCTGCCGCATTATTAATACACTAATTCCCGGTACATTTATTTTTCAAACAGCTCGCGCGCCATCTATAATTTTTTTTTTTACAAATTTCGTAATGCCAGAACTCACCAGTAATTTTATACAAACCTTGTACTAACAATAACGAACACAACAAAAAAAGAATTTTTCAATTTGTTGCAGTCCTTCGGAAGTTATGAGCGTACGTACATTTTCATACAAATTTTATAATGCCAGAACTCACCAGTAGTTTTACTGCTTAAAATAAAGCGCTATATGAATTTAATACTTTTAAAAAATATTCCGTTCAACTTCGAGTAATTTCATTGTAAAATTAGAAAACTAATACGTATGCAATATCGTCGGATGATATCGAGTGTTTATGTGCAGGTAGGAACCTACTTATATTCTGAGTATAGGTACTTGCATACATACGTAAAAAAAAACTCATATTTAGGCTGGGTTGTTTAACGAAATTAAAATTTTTTTAATTTTTCAAGTCAATTTTAACGTTCTGTAAAAGTTCGGTTCGAATTCTATTCAAGTTCTGTAATTATTTCAGTTTTATGATGCAACTG
The DNA here is from genome assembly GCA_917563855.2 of Limnephilus lunatus. NCBI lineage: Eukaryota > Metazoa > Arthropoda > Insecta > Trichoptera > Limnephilidae > Limnephilus > Limnephilus lunatus. Next base: position 107,852,236 of record OU830592.1, on the reverse strand, counting down.
GCATTTACTGATAAAAAAACAGAACTTACACAGAACGTGAAAATGAACTTTAAAAAAATGTTAAATTATTCAGTATCGTGGAAACAACATTACCTTAGTAAAATAAATTGCATCAAAAACCTAAATAATTGTCCAACTACCTATTCCGGCAGGTACCGGCGCATTTCCTTACAAAATTCCGGCAATGTGTTTGCTTTTCTCATCATATTTGCAATACTACCGAGATAAGTAGGTACCTACCCTGAATTAATAACATTTCAATTTGTACCTACTGGCCGGTAAATATCCACCCTACTGAAGTGAATCTATGGACACCAATTTTCTTGTTTTTTTTGGAAAATTTTATAGGTTTTTCGGCGACCCTGAAATTTTTTACATGGAACGGACGCAAAATTTTGGTGTTAAAAGTTGCCTTATATTGCCGGGTACCGAATTTTTTAAAAACATCTAACCGGGGATCGTTTTTTCGGCTGCAATGCCGTTTCCCGAAAAACAACAACCCAAACCGCTGAGAGATCCGTTTTGTTTTGACATCTCGGATAACTGACCTGTCTCAACATTCTCTCTAGTATTTTCCATTGCATTGAAACTAAGGCCTAATTTGTGGTTTTTTTTTTAATGCGAACCTGTCGGCGGGAACTTTAACTGAGCCGAATTGGTTGATTGAATGAGTAGTTCCAGTTTTCGCCGCAAATTTTATATAATTTTCGCTCTTAAAATGTGTCAGTTCAATTTTATGTGAGTTTCCTGTCTAGTCTATTTTTTTGTGAAAATCGTGAAGCTAGCGTATTTATTTAAATTCAGACGAAGCTGCCATTTCGAACGGATGAAAATAGAACTACAACAGTATTCGATAGACATTTGATTTTTTCTAATGTGAATAATCCATACTTGTATTCCGCACCGCTAGAAGTCTCCCGTAAAGTTTTGGCAAACATATTGATAACGACGAAAAATGTTTCCCCTATCAAAAAAAAAACAACTGCTAGTGGCTGGAAAATAATCGACTCTTCGAAGGATTGTGAACCTTGAAGTGTTTTAAAATACCGAACGCTAATGTCCATTCTCGCGTGTCAGCCGTCGGGATAATTTCCTTCGAACAAAATTGAACCTTGAGGTGTGCGAAACTCGAGGATCGGAGAGGTCGTTTTGGCGTGCCAGCGGCATTTTTGCGTCGCCAAGCCAAATTAAACCTTGAGGTTGGTGAAACGCGAGGGGCGGTGAGGTCGATTTTCCCGTCAAGCGAAAAGTGAGTTTTTTGAAAAACTGAGCATTAATATATAACTAGCTTATGCCCATTGCAAATGCAACTAACGGGTTAAAACTAACTTGACTTACTCACTAACAGAAAAAAAATTCATAGTAAGCGGGTAGGTACCTACGGTTAAACATACAAATATATATAAAGCCGCCCACAGGGCCTAGCAGCAAAAATCTGCGATCCGTTAGTATATAGACACCATTGTAGGCATGCACACATCAAATCCCCAAAGTTTCATCGCAATCGGATGAACGGTTTAGCAATGCGTAATTTCATCATGCCAGAGCTCACTTTTGTATACAGAAACCGTCGTGAGCATGCACACATCAAATCTACAAATTTTCATCGCAATCGGATGAATGGTTTAGCAATGCGTAATTTCATGATGCCAGAGCACACTTTTGTATACAGAAACCGTCGTGGGCATGCACACATCAAATCCTCAAATTTTCATCGCAATCGGATGAATGGTTTAGAAACGCTTAGCGGTTAAACATACAACCATGTATAAAGCCGTCCGCAGGACCTAGCAGCAAAAACCTGCTATACGTTAGTATATAAACACCATTGTAGAAATGCACACATCAAATCCCCAAAGTTTCATCACAATCGGATGAACGGTTGAGCAATGCGTAATTTCGTGTTGCCAGAGCTCACCCCCACTTCACTCCTAGGCTTCTCCGTATCGTAAACCCCCTCCCGAGTTCCCCTCCCCCCCTTCCTGTTTCCACCCCCCCCCCCACTTGCCGCATTATTAATACACTAATTCCCGGTACATTTATTTTTCAAACAGCTCGCGCGCCAGAACTCACCAGTAATTTTATACAAACCTTGTACTAACAATAACGAACACAACAAAAAAAGAATTTTTCAATTTGTTGCAGTCCTTCGGAAGTTATGAGCGTACGTACATTTTCATACAAATTTTATAATGCCAGAACTCACCAGTAGTTTTACTGCTTAAAATAAAGCGCTATATGAATTTAATACTTTAAAAAAAATTTCCGTTCAACTTCGAGTAATTTCATTGTAAAATTAGAAAACTAATACGTATGCAATATCGTCGGATGATATCGAGTGTTTATGTGCAGGTAGGAACCTACTTATATTCTGAGTATAGGTACTTGCATACATACGTAAAAAAAAACTCATATTTAGGCTGGGTTGTTTAACGAAATTAATTTTTTTTTAATTTTTCAAGTCAATTTTAACGTTCTGTAAAAGTTCGGTTCGAATTCTATTCAAGTTCTGTAATTATTTCAGTTTTATGATGCAACTGGCATTTACTGATAAAAAAACAAACTTACACAGAACGTGAAAATGAACTTTAAAAAATTGTTAAATTATTCAGTATCGTGGAAACAACATTACCTTAGTAAAATAAATTGCATCAAAAACCTAAATAATTGTCCAACTACCTATTCCGGCAGGTACCGGCGCATTTCCTTACAAAATTCCGGCAATGTGTTTGCTTTTCTCATCATATTTGCAATACTACCGAGATAAGTAGGTACCTACCCTGAATTAATAACATTTCAATTTGTACCTACTGGCCGGTAAATATCCACCCTACTGAAGTGAATCTATGGACACCAATTTTCTTGTTTTTTTTGGAAAATTTTATAGGTTTTTCGGCGACCCTGAAATTTTTTACATGGAACGGACGCAAAATTTTGGTGTTAAAAGTTGCCTTATATTGCCGGGTACCGAATTTTTCAAAAACATCTAACCGGGGATCGTTTTTTCGGCTGCAATGCCGTTTCCCGAAAAACAACAACCCAAACCGCTGAGAGATCCGTTTTGTTTTGACATCTCGGATAACTGACCTGTCTCAACATTCTCTCTAGTATTTTCCATTGCATTGAAACTAAGGCCTAATTTGTGGTTTTTTTTTTTTAATGCGAACCTGTCGGCGGGAACTATAACTGAGCCGAATTGGTTGATTTAATGAGTAGTTCCAGTTTTCGCCGCAAATTTATATAATTTTCGCTCTTAAAATGTGTCAGTTCAATTTTATGTGAGTTTCCTGTCTAGTCTATTTTTTTGTGAAAATCGTGAAGCTAGCGTATTTATTTAAATTCAGACGAAGCTGCCATTTCGAACGGATGAAAATAGAACTACAACAGTATTCGATAGACATTTGATTTTTTCTAATGTGAAAAATCCATACTTGTATTCCGCACCGCTAGAAGTCTCCCGTAAAGTTTTGGCAAACATATTGATAACGACGAAAAATGTTTCCCCTATCAAAAAAAAAAACAACTGCTAGTGGCTGGAAAATAATCGACTCTTCGAAGGATTGTGAACCTTGAAGTGTTTTAAAATACCGAACGCTAATGTCCATTCTCGCGTGTCAGCCGTCGGGATAATTTCCTTCGAACAAAATTGAACCTTGAGGTGTGCGAAACTCGAGGATCGGAGAGGTCGTTTTGGCGTGCCAGCGGCATTTTTGCGTCGCCAAGCCAAATTAAACCTTGAGGTTGGTGAAACGCGAGGGGCGGTGAGGTCGATTTTCCCGTCAAGCGAAAAGTGAGTTTTTTGAAAAACTGAGCATTAATATATAATATATACTAGCTTATGCCCATTGCAAATGCAACTAACGGGTTTAAAACTAACTTAACTTACTATCGTACAGAATAAAATTATTTCATAGTGCGCGTGTAAGTATTTGGAAGGTACGTTGTTGTTAATTATTCACAAAAATGACGCTATAAAAATGTTTTATTCAGAAGTTTCTTAGAAACTAAAACTTTGATTTATCGGAGCAAAAAAATTACAGAAAAATATTTTTTCATAGTATGCGGGTAGGTACCTATTGCCCTAAGTGAGATTTTAAACAAAAACGGCGCTATAAAAATGTATTATTAAGAATTTCTAAGAAAAAAAAACTTTGATTGACTGCAGTAAAAAAATTACAGATTTTTTTTTCTTCATAGTAAGCGGGTAAGTACCTATTGCCCTTAGTGAGATTTTAAACTAAAACGGCGCTATAAAAATATGTTATGAAGAATTTCTAAGAAAAAAAAACTTTGAATTATTGGAACAAAAAAATTACAGAAATTTTTATTCTTCATAGTAAGCGGGTAAGTACCTATTGTCCTTAGTGAGATTTTAAACAAAAACGGCACTATAAAAATATATTATTAAGAATTTCTATGAAAAAAAAAACTTTGATTTATTGGAGTAAAAAAATTACATCAAAAATATTTCTTCATAGTAAGCGGGTAAGTACCTATTGCCCTTAGTGAGATTTTAAACTAAAACGGCGCTATAAAAATATGTTATGAAGAATTTCTAAGAAAAAAAAAAACTTTGAATTATTGGAACAAAAAAATTACAGAAATTTTTATTCTTAATAGTAAGCGGGTAAGTACCTATTGTCCTTAGTGAGATTTTAAACAAAAACGGCGCTTTAAAAATATATTATTAAGAATTTATATGAAAACAAAACTTTGTTTTATTGGAGTAAAAAAATTACAGAAAAAATATTTCTTCATAGTAAGCGGGTAAGTACCTATTGCCCTTAGTGAGATTTTAAACTAAAACGGCGCTATAAAAATATGTTATGAAGAATTTCTAAGAAAAAAAAAAACTTTGAATTATTGGAACAAAAAAATTACAGAAATTTTTATTCTTAATAGTAAGCGGGTAAGTACCTATTGTCCTTAGTGAGATTTTAAACAAAAACGGCGCTAAAAAATATATTATCAAGAATTTATATGAAAACAAAACTTTGTTTTATTGGAGTAAAAAAATTACAGAAAAAATATTTCTTCATAGTAAGCGGGTAAGTACCTATTGCCCTTAGTGAGATTTTAAACAAAAAAGGCGCTATAAAAATATATTATTAAGAATTTCTAAGAAAAAAAAACTTTGATTGACTGGAGTAAAAAAATTACAGATTTTTTTTTCTTCATAGTAAGCGGGTAAGTACCTATTGCCCTTAGTGAGATTTTAAACTAAAACGGCGCTATGAAAATATGTTATGAAGAATTTCTAAGAAAAAAAAATTTTGAATTATTGTAACAAAAAAATTACAGAAATTTTTATTCTTCATAGTAAGCAAGTAAGTACCTATTGTCCTTAGTGAGATTTTAAACTAAAACGGCGCTATAAAAATGTATTATTAAGAATTTCTATGAAAAAAAAAACTTTGATTTATTGGAGTAAAAAAATTACGGAAAAAATATTTCTTCATAGTAAGCGGGTAAGTACCTATTGCCCTTAGTGAGATTTTAAACAAAAACGGCGCTATAAAAATGTATTATTAAGAATTTCTTTAAAAAAAAAAACTTTGATTTATTGGAGTAAAAGAATTACAGAAAAAGTATTTTTTCATAGTTAGCGGGTAAGTACCTATTGCCCTTAGTGAGATTTTAAACAAAAACGGCGCTATAAAAATATATTATTAAGAATTTCTATGAAAAAAAAACTTTGATTTATTGTAGTAAAAAAATTACAGAAAAAATATTTCTTCATAGTAAGCGGGTAAGTACCTATTGCCCTTAGTGAGATTTTAAACTAAAACGGCGCTATAAAAATATGTTATGAAGAATTTCTAAGAAAAAAAACAATTGAATTATTGGAACAAAAAAATTACAGAAATTTTTATTCTTAATAGTAAGCGGGTAAGTACCTATTGCACTTAGTGAGATTTTAAACAAAAACGGCGCTATAAAAATATATTATTAAGAATTTCTAAGAAAAAAAAAACTTTGATTTATTGGTGTAAAAAAATTACAGAAAAAATATTTCTTCATAGTAAGCGGGTAAGTACCTATTGCACTTAGTGAGATTTTAAACAAAAACGGCGCTATAAAAATATATTATTAAGAATTTCTATGAAAAAAAAAACTTTGATTTATTGGAGTAAAAAAATTAGAGAAAAAATATTTCTTGATAGTAAGCGGGTAAGTACCGATTGCCCTTAGTGAGATTTTAAACAAAAACGGCGCTATAAAAACATATTATTAAGAATTTCTAAAAAAAAAAAATTTGATTTATTGGAGTAAAAAAAATACAGAAAAAATATTTTTCATAGTAAGCGGGTAAGTACCTATTGCCCTTAGTGAGTTTTTTTTAAAAAACGGCGCTATAAAAATGTATTATTAAGAATTTCTCAGAAACTAAAATTTTGATTTGAAAAAATATTATTTCATAGTGCGACGTTAGGTACTTGGAAGGTACGTCTTGTAATTTTTCACAAAAATGACGCTATAAAAATGTATTGTTCAGAGTTTTTTATAAAAAAAAAAATATTTTATTTCCTTAAACAAAAAACAGAAGAAAAATATTCTTTCATAGTGCGCGAGTAGGAACCCAACGTCCTTATATTCATTTTCACTTAAACGGCGCTATAAAAATGTATTATGCAGAATTTTGTTTTCAAATAATCATTGTAAAAAAGCTCACATTATTATGTATTTGTATAATTAATACGAATTCTAATGTTGAGTTGGACGGAACCTAATTTATTTTTTTAATCATTTTAGCAGGTACCTACCTATTTCATTATTGGCAGACATACTCATTAGCGCAAAAAATAAGTTTAAAAAAAAAACTATAAATTTTTCATTTAATTAATCCGCCCAATGATTAACGGTTTTTGTTTGGGTAAGGGCGTGGCCCAAATAAAATCAGCCAATCGGGAGCCTTAAATTACATTCTGTGTCTACAAAGTATCTGATAGGCTGGACGTGTCCAACCAATCAGAGAACCCACATTAAAATTGTGGAAATATGCAGGGTGGTTCACATTCCAAATAATAATTTTAAACAACAACAAAAAATTAAAATAACTATACGTTTTTGGAAAAACTTTTTTTTTTAAACTTTTTTTTTTGGAATTGATATTTTTTGTATGTCGATCTTTTGAATTCATAAAAACACGTGCTGTTTTCTTAACAAATATGTATTTTTTTATGAGAAATGTATGAAAAACTAAAAAATTATTCACTTCTTAATTTGAGATATGAATCTGCCTTGCCAAATCGATAATGCAAACGCCCGAATCGATTTTCTGAAAAAAAAAATTTTCAAAAAAAAAGTCTCTATTATTATTAAAAAATTTATTAATAATTTTTCCAGCGGTCTTTTATAATCCACCCTCAAACCAACACCATGAATTTGAAAATCGTTCTGAAAATGAGCCAACAACAACAAAATTATAGCACTATTTTTTGCTTACGTTCGAATCTCCAATATAATCTAAATTTGAATTTTGCTTAAGAAATGCTGTAGTTCTATTTTCTGCCGAGCGGCGGCTCCGTGAAAAGTGTACATTTTTTTAAACATTAGTTTCCAAATATGGCTTTTTACTCGTTTTTTTAGCAAACGTCAGATTTCAAACGAATATCCCAACGTTGTTTTTGTGAAAAGTGATAAAACCGATGGTAAATAAACGTTCTGAAAACTCTCGTGGACGTAATTTTACAAAATTTTGGCTTCCAGGCGTGATATTTTTGAAGATATCGCGTTTGCGAGTCGGCCGGCGAGAAAATGAAATATAAATGGATCCCGGTGTAACTGACCTTGGTTAACAGTCTCAGAAACAATTGCTAGTGGCTGGAAAATAATCGACGCTTCGAAGGATTGTGAACTTTGAAGTGTTCCAAAATATCGAGCGCTAATGTCCATTCTCGCGTGTCAGCCGTCGGGATAATTTCCTTCGAACAAAATTGAACCTTGAGGTGTGCGAAACTCGAGGATCGGAGAGGTCGTTTTGGCGTGCCAGCGGCATTTTTGCGTCGCCAAGCCAAATTAAACCTTGAGGTTGGTGAAACGCGAGGGGCGGTGAGGTCGATTTTCCCGTCAAGCGAAAAGTGAGTTTTTTGAAAAACTGAGCATTAATATATAATATATATAATATATAGTTATAGAATATCTTCAATTTTTAAGTGACTGACCAAAACCATTTCGACTTATTATGCATATCAAAACAATCAAGGTCTTGACTTGAGTTGACCAGTCTACATATTCTGGACAGTGGTGAATAGTATCCGTAAATAGTGAAGTGTTGATAACAAATATTATAATCAATAATTATCAGCCTGAAAGATACTGGCCGCCAACGGGAATTGAACCCGTGTCCCTCTGATTGTCGGTCAGCTGCTCTGACCACTGAGCTATGGCGGCTTATCTAATACCCGCCAAATAATTCAATATATACTAGTGTTTCATTCGACAATTACTCATTATTACATTTTTCCAACTGAAAACAACCAACTTCATTTTTGTGAGAGAGGTATTGTGAATACTAAATCTCCGCTAGGTGGCGTCGAGACTAATTATGTCTGCATTTTTTTTTTGCTGAAATACTTTAACTTGTCAAATATTAATTATTATTTTTAATTGATAAACTAACGTTTAAACAAGATTTTTATGCATAGCACAAAGGGTAGATAACAAATATTATAATCAATAATTATCAGCCTGAAACACTCATCTACATTGAAAAAATCTTCCGAGAAAAGATACTGGCCGCTGGCCGCCAACGGGAATTTAACCCGTGTCCCTCTGATTGCCGGTCAGCTGCTCTGACCACTGAGCTATGGCGGCTTATCTAATACCCGCCAAATAATTCAATATATACTAGTGTTTCATTCGACAATTACTCATTATTACATTTTTCCAACTGAAAACAACCAACTTTATTTTTGTGAGAGAGGTATTGTTAATACTAAATCTCCCGCTAGGTGGCGTCGAGACTAATTATGTCTGCATTTTTTTTTTTTGCTGAAGTGTTGATTGGGGACAAGCAGTTCTGTATTTCGGAGTCTACGGGAAGGTATATAGAAAGGTATGAGTTGTAGAAATGCACATAGGTGAATCAATAATACAATTATTGATACTTTTGAAGAAACAAATAAGATCAAATTTTTCCTACAGTCTTCTAAAGGTTTAGAGTTAGTTAATTTTCATTATATAAGTAAGCCTCTTTCTAATCCTAGTCTCCTAGCAATCCCTCAAAAGAGGAAACCCAGTCGCCGAGAAATTTAAACGATAAGTATTTATGCAAATTGTTGCCACTGTCGCTTTAACATCCCCAAATACTGAGCGAAAGGGAAAATTGCATCTCAGGTTGACAAAACCTAAATAAAATCGACAAAATTGAGGTTTTGTATTCCCCATTTTTCTCTTCCAAAACTTGACCGATTTATAAGATTTTTTTATCAACTCTATTAGAAGAAAATTTTCTATGTCCTTGCGTTTTTTTTAAGTTGTTGTCTAGTGTACCGGACGTATTTAAGATTAATTATAGTATAATTTCATGTGTAATTTTTATGTAATGTTTATGAAAGAATAAAAATATTCACGGGGTCAGGCAGTCAGCCTAAGACAAAAAATAAAGCTTGACCCCAACCCTCTGTGTAAATACCTACACACTTATTTAGATTTGATTTACTTTTTTCTTTGCACAAATTCGATCTGTGCGAAGCCGTTCCTATACAAACCTTCGCACGGGTCCAATTTGTGCAAATCTCTATTATTTACACTTGCACAAATTCGAATTTGTGCAACCTATGTATCTGTATCAGTATAACAGTTTTGCACAAATATAAAATCATTCCAATTTGTGCAGACTGTTCATACCCAATGTAAATGTATGTAAAATGGTCAAACTCACAAAATAAACGAATGATCGGAGAGGCATCGAAAGTAGGTCGAGATAAAACTCTGTGGCGTTCTCAGCTTCGTTGCGCAATAGCGAAACGAACGCGGTGGCGTTTTACAATTCTAGCGGCCGAAATTCCAAGAATTTCATCTCAGTTCGTAGAATTGAGATGAACAAAGGACTGAGATGGGCAGTGTTAGACTGCCAGATCGGTAGAGTTCCAGATCTCATCACCACAACAGCATCTCGCCTTCTCTTCTGCCTTCTCCGATCGACCCACTGGACAACTTGGACTTCTTCTTGGCCCTGGCCGAACCGCCCTCCCTGAAGACTTCAACGCATACAATTGGTCGATCGCCTTTTTCAAGGCGAAGGTTTCCCCTCTACCTCTACCCCCCTTCCGCCCCCTTGCCTTCTACCTTTCTCCCTACATTTACCCAATTTTCCTTAAATCTCCCCACTTTTCCCTCTCCCTACCCTTTTTCCTCACTTTCTCCCTAGGTGTCGAAGCGGCCAGCCGGCAACTTCCCACTTCATCGTCTGTGCGGCTGGCGACTACAGTGCCTGTCCCGTACATCTAGTAAGTGTATATACTGATCGCCCGTTGATGGCGTTCAAACCAGGAAAATTTAACGAATTTTGAAGGGCCCTAACTCCGATAACAAGTAAGTTATTAAAAAAAGTAAAATGTATCAACCTGGTAGTCGATATGTTTGTTATATAAAAAAAAAAACATTTGCACTGGTGTTAAAATCCTGAGAGGAAATCGGGGAAAATATTTGTATGGAAAAAAGCTACCTGGTTTCCTTTTAAGAATCGATGAATGGATTCAATATGACGAATATGAACAGCATAAAAAGGTGACCAAACAACACGAGCGTATTCAAGATGAAATCGAACAAAGAAGCAAAAATCTGTGGAAAAGATTTGAAGAAAGCTGGATTTATTTGAAGATATGGGAGTGAATTACCTGGCTTTCCACTGGTGGATCCCCTCCAGCTTCTAGAAGTAGCACCTTCCATCCCTGTATCTCTGATAGCCTGCTGGCCACAACGGATCCCGCCGACCCTGCCCCAACCACTATGAAGTCGTAGGTACTCTTGAATATCTGGAATTTATAGGTTAGAAAAATGTAGTGTATTGATTATCCATGTAGTTTCAACTTCTTCCAATAGATGTCCATGGGTTAGAACTCCTATCACAACAGATGCAGCTGTATTAGTATTATAAGAAGAGTACCATCTATCGCCGCTCGTGTCTAAGGTACGATAATGGCCAAAGGCTCCAGCAAAATAGGGTGGCTTCCGCTGTCAGTCCGCCGGAGCGCCTTATCTAGATCTAGTATAGTAAGCTCATATAATATAACATTGTAAATATGTACGCTAACCAATAAACAAACTAGTAACCATTTGCACCTTAAACTTATTGGTGGAAACCCAACATTTCTCAAGTTGACTAATATTGGATTTTAAGAGACACAACAGAACCTTACTTCATTGAGTAAGAGAGACAACAATTTCTTAGAGACCTATATGAGTTGTTCCGAAAAACAAATTAGACTGATGGGTTAATTATTTGTTTTCCATTATATCTTGATACATTTCAAAAGTAATTTTTACGTAGTTTCTAATTATATATCTATAACTTAACCAGTCGAGCGACAGACCAAATAAAAACTTTTTCCTCGGATTGTTTGCGATTTGGAGCTTATTTTAAATATTTTCCACCCACATTAAAAAAATCATACTTCCGAATTTTAATATGGAGACATACAAACTGATTATAGTTCTATAGATAGACAATAAATTCACCTATCTTTTGTCGACACATATTCGTATGATTTATAAAAAAATATGATTAAATCGTAAACTTCTACTTAATTACTTACAAATAAGGGAAAATTTGCCAAAATTGGCAGCAAAGCAATCCGAGGTATTTTAAATAGTGCCATATTGTAGCAAAAGGCGCTCCAGTGGACAACATAAGTTACAAGTAAATGTTATAAAAAAGTAAAAAATGTAAATTATTTTAGTGGAAGTATTGCAGAAAGGATGCTCTTAGCTTGCTCTTGCTGCAGTACAGATCATGGCTTACCCTTATTAGTAAGGAGCTCCGCCCTGTCCAGGGGCCACTTTCCGGTCCCCCCGAGCAGGCAGCTAGCGGCCATCAAGGTGCCCAGGGCTCCGCTGAGCAGCTGCCCAAAGGGGGCTGCCGACGCGCCCCCTGTCACGTTGCCTAAACATTCCATGTAACTATTCCTTCACTAAACCTGGAAAAATAAGCATTCTGACTATTTTATTGACAGTTCGCAAAACTCGCCAAATGTTTACATATGCAAAGACAGTGGGCATCACGGGCGTAGCCAGGGGGGGAAGGGGTTGGGGTTTCAACCCCCCCCCCGTAAAGTTAAGATGTCAACATCAATCAAATTATAATAAGGAGAGGCGAGTGGCATAACTTATTTTATTACTAATTATTACACAATTAATGTATTTTGGATTCACCCTCCCTAACTCCCGCCGCTGGTCGTCGTCGATTATCCGATCGCATTCGGTAACCTTCGTATATTTTCGTGCCGTATCAGTACGGTATTGTTATGTATCCCCACAGTATGGTATGTCTAGGGAAATTTGACTAGATCTAGGGGAGAAAAATATTTTTTAGCGAGAAGGGAAATCAGCACAAAATCTAGGGAAATTACGAACTGGTAAATTTTTTATTACATTATGACAATATTACTGGTATTATATACCTATATGAATGTAAAGTGTATTAAACTGTTATTTATTTATTTAAGGAATTTAAACAGATTAAACAGTCTAAGTAACAAAATATACATAAGAGGATGGCAAAAAACAGACCAATTATTAATGTTCACATATAGGTATTCAGAAACACAAAAGTAACTGAATGTAAACTAGAACATTTAAGAAAAAAATAAAAACATAACTAAGCAGCAATTTAAAAAAATAATAATACTTACTGATGTAAATTCAACAAGTGATAAACATGTAATACAACAACAATAATATAAATGCTATTATAACTATACTTAAATAGACTGCGAAATAGATATTTGGGTTGTGACAGGTAAGGAGAGGAGAGGGATAATGGAAAGTTGCCACGTAAGTAAAATAAAAATATTAGGTACAATTAATTTAATCGTCATGAATATGTGTTATGTGTTATTCGCACCTAAAATGTAACTAACTAACTAACTAACCATCGCGCCGTTTCCCCGCAGGGGTAGGCAGAGAGGACGGACCGCCAAACAACTCGGTCTTGGCACACACTCTTTGCTTCACTCACATTCATACATCGTCTCAGACATTCTCTTCTATTATTTTGACATGGCCCGACTCAAGTATCTGATTCACTTGATCGTGCCATGTCTTCCTCGGACGTCCACGACTTCTTCTACCATTCACATTTGCGTCGTACATTCTTCTTACACTGCTTTCTTCGTTCATTCGCTCTACATGCCCAAACCATCTGAGGGTCCCTTTCTTAATCTTACTCATTATGCATACATCAGCCTTACATTCTTTGCGGATATCCACATTTCTCACACGATCATACATTGTTTTACCACACATACGCCTCAGGGATCTCATTTCAACAGCATTCAGTTTACTTTCATCCTTCCTCTGCCAGTTCCATGCCTCACTGCCATACATCAGGGTTCATATATTCATGCCACACATACCAGGACTCCATTGTGGACTGCTAGTTTCGCTTCTTTTGACAGTTTTTTATTAGCGCCAACGGCATTCAGTCCTCCATTAATGGAGTTACCAGCATTCACCCTTCTTTCAATATCCCTATCTACCTTCCCATCTCTCGTAAACATACTACCCAGATACACAAACTCATCCACCTGCTCCAAGTATTCATCATTCACAACTATATTGCATACTGTTTTCGTACTCTCTCTCACCTAAAATGTGATACAATGAAATTCTGTAGCGACAGTAACTGGCAGTGAGGGTGTCTATATATGCAAATTTATTGTTATAGTAGTAACATGTCCTTTAAATTGATTTTGGAATTTTTATAGATGATTTCAATATAGATGCAACACGATGCATAGTAGAAAAGGATATTTTGTCTGCTGTATCGAGTCGGCGCGTGGAAATTTATTTTATTAGCAACTCCGGGTAGTCACCTTTTTAGTTAATAATTTTGTTCAGGAGCATCTGATCAGCGACAAGCCTTCTGTTGAGCAGTTTCGTGATTCGAAAATGTTTCTCGATTTCGTCGTAAGAATTGTATATGTTTTAAGAATTGTATAAAATTGAGGAATTTAAGAAATCGCTCCACTCCTTCTAACCTGTTAACATAAACAATATAGCGCGAGCTCCAAACCTGTGAACAGTATTCCAGGTGAGGACGAACGTGTGAATTGTAGAGAATCAGATAAGACTTAGTGTTTTTGAAAAATTTGCATGTTATCAGTACAAAGCCTAGACTCTTTGTTGCTTTGGTGACAGTGTTATCAACGTGTTTATCGAAGGTTAGTTTAGAGTTCAAAATAACACCGAGGTCACGTAAATAATCTTTATTTGTTAACAGCGATCCAGAAATGGTGTATTCATGCAGTATTTTCACACGGTTACGTGTGAATGCGACTTTACAAAATTTAGAAATATTGATAAAAAGCATATTTCTGAGACAGTAATCCGTCAGTCGGTCAAGATCTTCTTGTAAAGGTACAGAACAGTCCTGGGAGCTTATAGGAAGGTGCATCTTCATATCGTTGGCAAATAGTAAAATTTGAGCTTTGTGAAAACATGTCGTAATATCATTTATATAGATAGAGAAAAGTAAAGGACCCAAAATGGACCCCTGAGGCACACCGGAAGTGATGATTTTCCAGATGGAGAAAAATCCACCCACTGTCATAGCCTGGGACCTGTTTGTTACGTATGAAGATAACCAACGAAGGAGATCTCCATGAATACCATGATTAGCAAGTTTTCTAAGCAGGACGCTGTGGTTGATCTTGTCAAAGGTTTTGCTATAGTCGGTGTAGATTGTATCAACTTACACACTTTTATCCATAGTTATATTTTGACTTTATTAGAAGTCAACTTGAGTACAATTCTCCCGTCTGGAACCCACTTTACAATATTCATGTATAAGCTATTTAAAGAATACAAAACTGATTCTTATGATAGCTAAATTTTAAAATGAGTATTCCAGCAATTTTATTGAACTACACTCTTTTAAATGATATGAATGTGCTAAAATAGTCAGACAGAAGGATTTTCACTAACTTGGTATTTCTGTATACAATATTTAATAATGTAGTTGATAGTCCGGAATTGCTTGCTTTGATAAGCTTTCGGATTTCAGTGCAGAAATTCTGGGATTAACTACCTCTTTGTTTGGAATACTAATGGGGGGAAATACTTATACCAAGTCAGTGGACATCTTCAATTTATCTTTAAACAAAAATAAAATATTGTTACTGAGACAGTTCAGTTATGTACAATAAATACTGTATAATTTTTACTATTTATATGTAAAAGCCCCTAAAAAGGGCGTTAATAAATTCATAAAAAAATAATTAAATTATTAAAACACTTTGTTTTTACCACAATAATCTTTATTTAAAAAGTCGACATGTTTCGAGAACGATGTTCTCTTCATCAGGACATTATATGTACTAAAAACTAAATTATCAAGCATAGAAAGACAGGCGTGGGTGGAAATGGATATTCATTTGATATAAATACTGGTTTTAAAATTTTACACACTAACGTTAGTGGTTTTCAATTAGATCTTTTAGAAATATTAGAAATTAGGAAAAATTTCAATAGAAATTTAAATATTATTAATAACCAAATTAATTTAGTGAATATCCCTATTTTAAACATATTTCCATTGTAATTTTGTCTATGATCTTCTACGCAACCCCCCCCCCCCCCCCCCCCCCTATCTATCTTCTAAGCTCCTCCTCCTTCCGCCCCCCCCCCCCCCCTCCAACTAATTCCATTTCCACCCACGCCTGTCTTTCTATGCTTGATAATTTAGTTTTTAGTACATATAATGTCCTGATGAAGAGAACATCGTTATCGAAACATGTCGACTTTTTAAATAAAGATTATTGTGGTAAAAACAAAGTGTTTTAATAATTTAATTAATAAAATGGTGCCACAAAGTGAATTTGCAAAATTTGAAGAAGCATAATTTTTTTTTTTAAAATGCCTTCAAATTCTTTACATAAAAAACAATCCCTACCTAATATAGAATTACGATCTTTTATCCACTTTTCGACTCTCTACAAACGTGATTTCAACACCGTCCGACGTTAATTAAAAGTAATTTTATCAAATAGGTACAGCTTTGTGCGATCTCGACACTTTGTCAAAACAAACTGAAAATAAATGTTGATAACAATGTGATTTATTTAAATTTCTTAACTTACAAACAAACATAAATCTAAAATGTTGTAAACATATTAATTAGTATATTATTTACAAAATATAACGATAATTATAGTGAACATCTTTGAGGTTCAAAATATTAAATTTCAGCTTTGTAATTAAAATCAAAATAAAAGGAATATTTCTGAACAAAACTAAAAACTGTTTTTGAAAGGTGTTAAAGCTCGCTTTCAAATTGTATATAGAGCAATAAGTTTTTCATAATAAGCGGCTATCTAGAAATAATATAATAAAAATTGCTTGCTTGAAAGGGAGGCGTCTACTAATATCTACAGGAATTCCAAAAACTGGAGAAATCGGACTAATATCTATGACAACCAAAGTTAGGACGAATATCTATAGCTCAAACTGTTGACTAATATCTATGAGAACCAAAGTGAGTTCGAATATCTACAGCTCAAACTGCTGACTAATATATATCAGAAACAAAGTGAGGACGAATATCTACAGATCAAACTGCTGACTAATATCTATGGAACAGGTGATGTCGACGAATATTTACAGCATTGGCAGAGGTTGGATTTGCAATTATATATAGCACATTGGCATAACGTAATATTGCGTATGCGATTTAAAAAACTTTATTTAAGTTAGGTTAGGTTAGGTTAGGTTATGTTATATATAACGCAATATTACGTTATGCCAAAATGCTATACATAATTGCAAATCCAACCTCTGCCAGTGCTGTAGAAATTCGTCGACCTGTTCCATAGATATTAGTCAGCAGTTTGAGCTGTAGATATTCGTCCTCACTTTGGTTCTCGTAGATATTAGTCAGCAGTTTGAACTGTAGATATTCGTCCTCACTTGGGTTCACATAGATATTAGTCAGCAGTTTGCGCTGTAGATATTCGTCCGACATACAGGCTGTAGATATTAGTATCTGGAGTCCTTGAAAATGGCCTTAAAACAGATTGATAATGCCTTCACAATGTGAAACGAATGTCACGCATTATAATAACTATCTACATAGCAGAACTTGTTTGTAAATAAACTGTTTTTATAAATTAAATAATAAAATTATTTAATACATATAAAAAAAATAAAAATTACTATGCTTTTAACACATAGAGTTTGTTATAGTTGTTTATAAGTTGAAACTCACCCGTGAAATGGATACTTACGATGAAAAATGACTTATTATATAGTTTAAATAGATACAATAATCAATGTTTTATATTTTTTTATAAATTATATCACCTTTAAACATTCACACAATCATGTGAAATGCTGTGAACTCGACCTTTTATCAAAATACGATTGGATACGTTTGTACCACTGCAAGAACGAAAATATTGATAGAATGTACATTTTACCTGAACATACTACATAGTTGGCCACTGCCCAGCAAAAGCATTACTTAATAAACAAAAATTTTAATAAAACAAAAATTTTAATAAAACAAAAAACGACTTAAAAAAATGCACTAAAAAGTAAAAAAATAATTTCGTACGATTGTTATTTTTGGAGTCAGTGTCAGCCAAGATCTCCACATCTCACCTACCTATATACATATGTAGTTACCTTGGCTGACACCGACTCCAAAAATAACAATCGTATGAAATTATTTTTTTTACTTTTTAGTGCATTTTTTTAAGTCGTTTTTTGTTTTGTTAAAATTTTGTTTATTTTTAGATTTTTAGTGACGAGCGTGCGTAAAGAAGTTTTACTTAAAAAAAATCATCGAAATCTGTTGGCGTAATATTGAGTTATTCGTCCATTTGTCGCGCACGTACTTATTGCAAATTTAAGACATATATGGTTTTCTCATGGATTCCATTGTCAGAACTGGACCAAATTATAATGGGACCACACGGGAATCACCAGATAAAAAAATAATCATCAATATCAGTTCACCCTATCGAAAGTTCTGAGGTAACAAACATAAAAAAAAAAACTGTCGAATTGATAATCTCCTCCTTTTCGAAGTCGTTAAAAAAAAACCTGTATCCTGAATTTTTTTTTTTTTTTTAATTAGCCATTAGCTCCACACATCATCTGAGATGCTGTGTGGAGTGTCTTTTTGAGGAGAGGAAGAAATGAGCATCGGTCTTGAAGAGACCCATGTTGTAGGAAGGAGGAAACACAGAGGCCGGCAAGAACGAGTCGAAGAAGCGATCCGTTCTCATGTGACAAATGTCAACCGTGTACATATGTTGGGCAGGCGTTTGGCGTGTTTCCCGACTATGCACCGGTGCCGAAGAGATCAATGATGCTAGTTCCTCTGAGAATCTATCAAACCGACCCGTTTCTGCACAGAGTCGAGGGTATTTTTCAGGTATTTTGGAGCTCCAGACCAGAGGTGGCTGCCAAATTCAACCATGGGGCGCACTTGTGATTTGTACAGGATTAGCCGTTGTGTACTATTAAAGTATCTGCGGGCCCTCTACCTACAGTACGCCCATTTTTTTTAGAGGCTATAACTTAACTCTGGTTTCGATGGAGCCCCCATACCTGAGCTGGTCACTAAGATATCAATGCAGGGCATGTTTGGAAGATTGCTTCCGTTGAAAGAGACTAGATTTTCATTTAGATCCCTTTTAGACGTAATCAGACATGAATGGGTCTTTGAAACATTGAATTCAACGAGATTATTTTTACCCCAAGAGAAAACACTCTCGAGGTAACTTCAAAGCCCTCCGAGCCGTTGGAGTTTATGAGGCTATTGGTGGCGGCTTGTTAAACAAATAGATTGGACTGGAGTTGATGATGGCTTGCTTCCAGGAAAAGCTTTCCAAATAAAAGTTCGAGTTTATTGACAGACAATTAACTTGAGGCTGTGTTAACGAAGCTAACTACTTCGTTTTTGAAGACGTCTTTTTCATCCGGGAAACAAAACTTGAAAATCAAACAATCATCTGCTTAGCCTTGAGATTCAACTCAAATAATGAGTTGTTCGAGATGATTCGTACAAAGAATGAAGAGCATGGGACCCAGGACAGAACCCTGGGGAACTCCAAATTCGATGGGAGTTTCAGGTAATACACATAAATTGAAAGTTACTAAAGCAACTCGTCCAGACAGGTTCGATGACGTCCACTGGAGTATCTACATCACGTCGAACGCCAAATTCTGTTTCAATCATATTTTAATAAAATATTATGATCTATCGTGTCAAATGCCGCATCCAAATCAGGAACAGATACCAAATTGAGGCCAATAAATCTTAGGAGATGCTGTATGAAGGCCTTTTTATGGAAAGAAAAGAGAAGAAGTTCTGGGAAGGAAAAGGGTATTAGAAAAGAGGTGGGTAGGAATCTAGGGGTCAGTGTGTCCAGGAGTGACGTTGAATTCATCATTTCGACTGCGGTGCAAGGTGATGGATCGAGAGAGTCTGGAAGGAGAAGTTAAAAGTCCTACTTCAGTCATATGAATATGTCTCTCGATATGTCCCGCCACGCTGTAGATAAACAGACACATCCACCGCCAAAACCTAGACAAACCTCACTCCATGAACCCAGGGCACTCCTGCAAAATCACCAAACGTAGCAGACCACTTGGGATGACTTATGGCAGAGGAGTTAGTAAAAAATGGTTCTCGGGGCGGTGGTAACCATTTCCGCCACCCAAATTGAAACAATTTGAAAGGTTACTGGACAACTCATAATGAACTCAACTCAACACGTCCTTTGAAACGTCGTTAAAAGTCATGACAAAACAGTTTGCTGTAAAAAGGAATTAAGTTATATAACACACTACCAGAAACTCTAAAGTCCTCACCAATTGAAGAGTTCAAGATGTATTGTGGGAGCTACATAAAACAAGAAAAAATATAATGAATTTGAAATATTATAATTAATTAGCTGCAATACGAAATGTTATAATTCATTAGAAATTTGTAACCTTAAATGTACAAATTAGTAAAATAAATAAATAAAAACACAAATTTATAAAAAATGGTTAAATAGGTTACATTATGTTAGATTATGGGCTATTTAAAAAGTATTGTAGTGTTAACTTCTTTAGCACTGTTGAAACATGATAAAACGAAAAAACGACACTAAAAAGAGAAAAACACATACATCTATCTATATCTATAGGATTTAGTCTACGATGTAATGATATAAATCTTTGTGCGGTGCTTCGTAGCATTTCCACTCTTGTCTACTTTATTTTGCTGAAGGTATCACTTCTACCGCGTTTGAACTGCAAACATTTTTTTAAAATAGCTTTTAATGATTTTTCAAAGGGGTGTTGATTTGAGTTGATTCTGAGTTAGCATGGAAACATTTAAAATTGGTTGCTTCGTTCCTTTCCCATAATTCTTGGTTCGGCTCGCGTGTGTATACGCAGTCTTAAGACTCTCTCTCTAGGTACTTACATAGAAGAATAGCTACTAAGGTATTTTCGTTGTTTGTTTTTGGGGTGTTATGCCGTGCTGTGACGGATCTGCCGGATCTACCCTGATAATGGATACTGCAACGCTGTCCGAAACGTCGGTTAAAGAAGGAGGTAGCGCAACACGGCATTACACCCCAAAAACAAACAACGAAAATGCTTTTGGCCGTGAAAATCTAAAAACTTAGCTACTAAGATAGTTATCGACCCTTATCTTCTCTTCACCTATCCCTCCCCACACAACATTCCTGAGTCGTGGATGTCTTAGTACTACAGATCCCTGGCAATTGAAAGTATTGTGTTGTATTCTCATTAAAAATGTGAATTGAAATAGATTCACCGGTTTTGGCCAACTGCTATCTCTTCCGCTTTTACCGAAGACAATAATCTCGTTCGGCTCTATACGCGGCCGTCTAGAATAGGGGTCCAAAACTGTTGAGCCGCGGGACGTTTTCTGTAATTCAGACGCTTTCAGTAGGTTTTCGTTGTCAGTTTTTGGGGTGTTATGCCGTGTTGCGCTACCTCCTACTATAGCCGACGTTTCGGACAGCGTTGCAGTGTCCATCATCAGGGCAGATCCGGTAGATCCGACGATGTGTAATTGTTAGTGTAGAGTGTGTGATTATTTACTTGGAAGCGATACCGTGTCGCCAGCTTCAATTCACTACGAGCTGGTAGGTATTTCAGGAGAAAGGGAACTGCGATTTTAGTGAAAATGCTTTTGGCCGTGAAAATCTAAAAAAACTTAGCTTTCAGTAGGTACTTGTAAAGATTTTTTAATTTTTTTAAAATTATAATCTTTATTTATCGAGTTACATAGGTGATTGTGCTGTGCCTGTCTCACTAGGAATTCCTGTGTTGAGAGCAGGCGCATTTTAGCATAAGTACTTTAACACAAAAATAAGGATAACAACAACAATGTTATTTACATTTAAAGTAAAAGTACAAGGACAATCAGCGTCGTACCAATGGGATAGCATGCATTAGGAGGTTCTAAAAATATTGTTAATATATGATCTGTCTTTGCTAGTTATCCAAGACTTGGTATCTGATTTGTATTTTACGTAATTAGTGTGTTGTCTAATGGTCAGTGGAAGTGTATTATAAAGATTTGTAGCAAAATACCTGATGTTTCTTTGACCAAACGTTGTTTTGGCGAAAGGGATAAGTAAGAAATTTTGCCCTTTGGTTCAATCATTAGGAATCTAACAGTATTAATAGCATTGCGTCTGTCGTACACACTCGATTCACAAATAGATACAAACGGAAGTGCTGCCATCGATATTAAGGCACCGCAACCGGGCTCGAAAAGAAGAAGATTGAGAGATACGAAATTACGAATGTTAGAGGAGAGCGCTAACATTTACAGCGCCAAAATCGATGCGAAAATTGCGAAAATGTTTGATAAAACACGACTCGTTTAAAATAGAGCAAAATCTCTTTGGGAGCATCTTAAATATCATTTAAAGAAACATTGAGAATTTTTTCATAAATAAAATTTATAAGATAATTGAAACAGACTTGTTTTTAATAATTTTTGGAGCATAGTTTGCGTTTTTCTTTGTATAGAGGGAATTTCATATGATTTTCGTTTCGGCTTGGGCAGCATCTAGAAATTATCTTAAAAAATAACATATATTTTTTTAGGAGCTTAAAAACTTCAAATTTTTAAGGGAGGTATGTAATAAATCGGTAGAAATTCGAGTTGCGGCCCCTTAATAATACGCTAAAAAAGCAACTTTTGTAACTCGGTTTCGAATTCAAGAATTCGTCAAAGAGTGGTCTTACATTAGCAGGTCACATGAGGAAGTCCCCCCCCCCCCCCCCAGGTATAATTACTAGGGATTTTTAAAATTACAGTATCTGTCCGGATATGGAAAGATTGACTGTAATACTTAGTAGAGTTGTGAATACCTAATAATATCACGCGGCTATATATATTACATATGACGTCATTGCCTGTCGCGGTTACCTTGTCCCGGTGACTAGCTGTCGCTGGATCACAGTGGATCCGAGGCACCGGCTATTTTTGGAACCGATTCCTATCGAATTTTTAAAATGGTCACCAACACTCAAACTGGGCGAAGCCGAACCAACGCGGGTTTTTAACTGCTAGTAGTAAATATTGCTTGAAATGTTTTTGATTCCTCTTCCCAAACTGTTTCTCATCTCCGCTTCATTCAGCTTCACAATTTAAATTGCGTAGGTATGTCGTAGTTCCACTGGCTTTGGGCAGTTCGTAATTTGGTGCGATAATCATAGGATGACCGCTTTTTTACTGCAGGCCATTAAAACCACTCCGACCTATTATCTTGTTTTTACGATAATATAAAATTACCAGACATATATATATATATATATGACGTATGAGGCGTTCCTGACTTATTAATTACACCAAAATTAATGCTTAATTAATGTTTAATAAGCGGTCAATTAATGTATAATTAATGCTTAAGCACCATTGTATTAAAGTTATTGTTTAATTAATTTGTAATTATTGTTTAATTAATGTTTAATTAGAGTTCAATTCACATTTAATTAATGCTTTAAGCATTATTGTATTCGTAGTCAATATATTGGTTAATGTTTAATTTCAAATTGTTTAGTTATTGGTTAATTAATACATGATTAATATTTAAGTAAAACTTAATTCAGGTTTTACTAAGGTTTAGTTAATGTTTTATTAATGCTTGGATAATTAATGTCTCATTAATGTTTAATTATTGTTAATATTGTTTAATTGATGGTACCTATGTTTTTTTAGATTTTTCATAAATGTTTTTAAAGTTTAAATTAATATTTAATTAATGTTAAATGAATTCTCAATCAATTTTTAATTACTGTTAATTTTAAAATTATTCAATCTCTTAATAATTTTTTTGACTAATTTTGGTGCAAAATAAAATATATAATATATGTTCTTTTCCGCTATAAAATTCAAATTTAAAAAAAAACATGTATTGTACAAAAATACAAAAGATATAACTTATTGGTACATCTACATACATTTACATACATACATTTACAAAGGTACATTTACATTTCTTCCAGTTAATCCAACAAATACAAATATAATATAATTGTAATGATCATCTCAAAATAAGAACTTTTTTTTGTATAATTCGCCGCGGAATTCTGGGGAGAACGCTGTCGTGCCGTAAGTAAGAAAAGATTTTAGATCTCTGGTCAAGAAAACTAAAAATACCTACTCTCCTGCGTTCGGTGGCCGGCTGAAATCTGGGCCGGGAATTGATCTATTTCCGTATCACCGTCTCCAGCACCGACCAGTCATCCAACGCGCCTCGAACCGCTCGATTCGGATTGTTCTTGCAGTCAAATACGGTGAAAATTGTGTGAAAAATACCCCTGCCAAAATCGTGCCAAAGTTACGTGAAAATCGTGCGAAAATTGCGTGCGGGACGCGCGAAAAATGCACTCAAATTAGTGAAAATATCTTGAAAACGCTTGGAATTTGTCCACAACAGCGATAGCCTCATTCCGCCACGTTTTTTAAATCGGATTTTACTTTATCTTATGTTTGTCCTCTGAAAAATATGGATTATAACCTCATTTGACAACTTTGTACATCTGTTTTCGTAATTTTCAATGTGTTTTCATCCTTTTTTATAGCCCTTTAGTGCTAATGATATTCTGTTGTCAAGTGCAGTTCTTTTTTTGTATTTGACCTTAGATTATAATCGACAAATACATTCCAAGTCCAATTTCACTTTTTATAACTATTTAAACATCTTATTTTTATCACCTTTTGGTCCTAGTTGTTGTTCTGTTGTCAAGTGCAGTACTTATTTTGTATCTGTCTTTAAAAATATGTCGACATTAGCCACATTTAACGACTTTAATATCTGTTTTTTAATTTTTCCACACATTTTCAGCCCATTTTAGTCAACTTTTGGTGTTAATAGTATTAAATACAGTCTCTTTTAGTTCTTACTTTGATTTTGACGTCAGAAATAAACCAGTATCTAACTTGTTACTACTGTTTTGACCACGATGTATATCATCGATCGTCTAGTTGATTAGGCAGACATCTTCAAATGCAAAATTTTTAGATAATGAGGAAAGAAATATTCGAATACTTACCATAAATCAAATATTATTTACACGTGTCTGTAATTTACGTATCAAATTTGCAATAAAATCATACCGGGAAGCATAACGGTCCGGTACGTTAATATAATATATATTTTGAAAAATCCTATTAGTGGCCCAGAAAACATCGACATTTTGTTTAATTTACGGCAGGTTTTAGTGCATTACAATTGATTTGGTGGTGTTTATGAATAATCTGAGTATTGTATAAGATAGAGGGTACACTTTTACATATAACTGAATACTCAAATTTAAATTTTTCAATGTCTTACAATTGATAATCGATCAATCGATGTATTGATTCTGCAAAGTTTTTCTGAATTATAATTGATTTGGTGATGTTTATTGTAAAATTTCAAATTTTCGGATTTGCCTGACTGATCGACATCTTTTTACTTTTGTTTTTTTTTTTTAAATGTATTTGGCTTCTGAAATTTCTATACTTAGTCTTTTACAGCTGTTAGCCATTATTTTTTAATCGATTGTCGCTTTCCATTAGTCTTTGGTTGGTAATGTCATTCTGATGTAGCTCCCATCCATTTTTAAAATCATATTTGGACGCTTAAATTCTTTTTTAACTATTTTAACCGTTTATCTTTGCACCTGCAGCCTTATTTCATCGTCTTTTCAATATTGTTAAATATTCGTGCCAAATAAATTTTAACAATAAACTTTTTAATGTGTCCACAATTTACTACTTTTAAAAATTTATTTTCATTTTTTACATCATTGGAGTTTATCCACCACTTACCCGCCCTGGTATAAGTAACAGATGGTTACTCCTTCAAGGCTCTCGCAAGGACTCTAATTTTTTTGAAAGAACGAAGCTAAATTTAGTTCAGAATGAATTTAGACCTCCAATGTCCCTGTAACGTTGTTAGTAAGCAGTATGCAAGTGCATTTTTTACATCAGGAAGGAACCGTTTTGCATATTGCAATATTCTTGGTATAGGTATAGTGTCTAAAAAGTAACATTTATTTATATCGGATTCTTTCGAGGACAGCTTTGAAGTCATTTTGTAAAGGATATGATTTTAGATTTTCACGGCGAAAAATATTATCTTGATTTCTTTTCGGGCTATTATGCCGTGTGCGTTACCTCCTTCTTCAGCCATCATTTCGGAAAATACCTCGTCCCGTTGACCTGAAAACCACAGGCAGAAAAAGCAGAACAAATTTCATGACGCCAACCTTTTATTTTTTTAATAACTCCACGCTGGAGGCCCTGAGGAAAATAATTTCCTTCAGGACCTATGTCATCTTTGGATATGCCGTGTGGAGGGTCTTTTAAAGTAAAGGAAGGAGAAGCAGTTGAGGGAAGGAAAAAGGTATGAGGGGTAGGTAGTATGCTGGGTTCAGTACCTATGTCCAGGAGTGTCGGACGTATAAATCCATCACACCAACTGCGGTGCAAAGCGATGGGTCGAGAGAGTCCGGCCAGAGAGGTCTAGGTTGGGTCTCCCTCAACCAGTCTCTCCCGATCAAGCTCTTACCACCTGGAGTGTTGGTTATCCAATAAATGGTTTCCGGGGCGGCGGTATCTATACCCACCTACCAAATTGCCTACTTTTTCTCATACTTTGCATTGCATACTAGCTGGTTACGCCCGGGTTAGACGTTTTTTGACAGTTCTATAAATATTCTAATAAGCAATTATCATTAACACAGGGAGAAAGTGCTGAACAAATTTCATATCGGTTCATCCTCTTACCGCGAAATTTTTGTAATACAGATTCTCCGTAGAATTTTAAATGTATAACCGGCTGCGCCAGAGTAACGTTATTTTCTTAATTAAAAACGAGGAGCAATCAAGCGCTAAAGAGCTCTAAGTCGCGGTATCCCGCATTTCTACCGATTTATTACAACACTTTTAAATTTTAAAGCTCTTAAAGAAAAATATGTTATTATTGAAGATAATATATATACATTATAATAATATACATAATATATAATATATATACATTATATTCACCCCACGAAAGACCTTTTTAAAGACTTCAAAGTTCTCAATATAAAATCCATATATGTAAAAAATATTACGTCTTATTTTAAATTCAAATTTACAAAAAAATATATTATAAATTCAAAATACAACACAAGATATTCAAACCAATCGAATTATATTATTCCAACAACAAAAACTTCATTGGCACAGTCCCAGTTTAACTTTTTTGCACCTAAAATTTTTAATAACTTATCAATTGAAATAAAGTCTAAAGCCAAATATCTCACTTTCAGTAAGGCGATTACTGACCTTCTGATGAGTGACTATGACAGTGTTTACAACTTGTTTCATATACTCAGATAAAGATATAAAATTTCAACATCATTACATGTATAGGTTTGCGGGTTTATTTTATTTACATGTTTGTTTTACGCACTTCTTTTTTCTCTTTTCTATTTTTTATTATAACTTTACAATTTAACCATGTTTTTACACTAGACTACACTCAAAGTTACTATCCTTAATTAATCACCATGAAACAGGCATTCGCCTAGTATGGTGATTTAATAAATCTTATCTATGGAAATGTCAAATATATGTAACATGTATTATATAAATAAATAAAATATCATATAGACGAAAATATCACACCGAGACGCAAATTATATGAAAATCTGTCGATAGAAAAAATTCGCAAAGTATGCTCCAAAAATTAATATAAACACGTGTTTCAGTTATTTAACAAGTTACATGTATGAAAAAAATCAATGTTTCTTTAAATGCTGTTTAGGACAACTCTAGCGAGAGTTTTGCTCTATTTTAAACGAGTCGTGTTTTATTAAAGATTTTCAGAACTTTGGAATCGATTTTATCGTTGTATAAATATTAGCGAGCTCCTCTAACATTCGTAATTTCAAATCTCTCCATCTTCTTCTTTTTGAGGCCGGTTACGGTGCCTTAAACACTTTTAAGGTTTAAAGCTCTTTAAGAAATATATGTTTTTATTGAAGTTAATATCTAGACGTTCCCCACACCGAAACGCAAATTATATAAAATACCGTTGATAGAAAAAATTCGCAAAGTATGCTCCAAAAATAATTATAAACACCCTTTTTTCATTGTTATATGTATGATAAAAAATTCATTAAACGCTATTTTAGATGTTTTCCACGAGATTTTTGCTGTATTTTAAACGAGTCGTGTTTTATTAAACATTTTCACAATTTTCGATTAAATTTTATCGTTTTTCGTATTAGCGCGCTCTCTCCAATATTCGTATTTACATATTTCTTCATCTTCTTCTTTTTGAAAGGATATACTACGCCACGTTTGAAATAACTATATGAACTAAAAAATATTTGCTATTGCCTGTACCTAAACTACAGTCAAAGTGATCTCTAGCATTTTTAACCACTGGAGCGACAGCGCAATTTAAAACTTTTTTCTTCGATTGCTCGAGGTTTTTTGGTGATGATTTTGAATATTTTACAACCACATTCAAAAAATCATACCTCATACTACATAAATCATACTATAGTATATTCAATGAATTCACCATCTTTTGTCGACTATCTCATATTCGTAGGATTTATAAAAAATATAGGTATTAATTACTTACAAATAGGGGAAAATTTGCCAAAATTGGCAGCAAAGCAATCCGAGGTATTTTAAATAGTGCCATATTGTGGCAAAAAGCGCTCCAGTGATTACATTATAAATATATATTATTAAAAATAATCGAATATTGGGCAAAATAAATATATAAAAAAAAAATCTGTTTACTAAGTGTATCGCTGTTTAGAAAACTAAGTTGTGTGTGTTAGTTTTGTGTGTGTTTGTTTCGTTTTTCAGTGTGTAGGCAAGATCAAGTCGACAATGTGTGACGGCTGTCTCGTTCGATAGACCCAGCAGCAATCAACATGTAAGTGTATCATTTATTTTTTTAAATTATAATTCTGAACCATTGTGTACATCTTTAAAACACTTTTGCAATAATGAAATCAAATTTCCTTAAAATATCTTTTGTTATTCATTTATTTATTTTATGGATATATTAGATCCACGCGGTATGAAGAATTATCAGAATGTTACAACAATCCGGCGCGTGGGTCTTTACCATGGGGATTTGTACAGGAATAATACTCGAGATTTCAACACTCACGTTTATTAAAATAGTAAATACAATATCAGAAGGTTTTTAGATTAGTTTAGTTTGTAATTTAGTTCGTTATATTAATGCGACAAAGAATTTATGATAAAATGACCAACTATTCCAATCGAAGTTCACAAGCCAAGTAAAAAGTAAATCAAGAAACTTAGTTCGCGAGTGACAGGTGGTCGGTTCGTAAACCGGCCGCGCGTGGCGCTAATGTAGCATATTGCCAGAGTAAATAATTTAAATTAAACAAATGTCGCATTATTACTATGAACACCACAATTTTTTTTATTTCACGCCAAGGTTACGTGTTTATTTATTTATTTTTAACACAAAGAACATCTAAATGATCATAACATCACAAAAACACAATACTCCGCCATGCAAGATGGAAAAAATTGTATATTGGTAATTTAATATTTTCTTTATTAGATTCTACAAAGACCTGAGCATAGTCGATCGATAAGGATTGATAAGAGAACTTTCGGTATCTTCTCATTATTCCCTAGCAAGACTGCAGATCGCCAATGAGTAAGCAACTGTTGTTTGTATTTTAGCAATCTACAGATATCCTAGGGGACGATGAAAACTTACCGAAGTAACCGTATCGGTCCCCGACTTCTACCATTCACATGTGCGTCATGTTTTCTACTTACACTATTCATTATTTAGCACTACATGTCCAAACCATCTGAGGGTCCCTTTTTTAATCTTACTTATTACGCTTTTTAAGCGACTTCGAATAGGAGGAGGTTATCAATACGACGGTATTTTTTTTTTTTTATGTTTGTTACCTCAGAACTTTCGATTAGGTGAACCGATATTGATGATTCCTTTTTATTAGAAAGCTGGTGCTTCCCGTGTGGTCCCATTTTAATTTGGTTCAGTTCTGACAATGGTATCCATGAGAAAACCATATGTGTCTTAAATTTGCAATAAGTATGTGCGCGACAAATGGACGAATAACTCAATATTACGCCAACAGATTTCGATGATTCTTTTTTTGAAGTAAAACTTCTTTACGCACGCTCATCACTAAAAATCAAAAAATTAACAAAACAAAAAATGCACTAAAAGGTAAAAAAATAATTTCGTTCGATTGCTATTTTTGGAGTCGGTGTCAGCCAAGATCTCCACATCTCACCTATAACTTACCTATGTATTTAGTTACCTTGGCTGACATCGACTCCAAAAATAACAATCGTACGAATTTTTTTTTTTACTTTTTAGTGCATTTTTTGAAGTCGTTTTTTGTTTTGTTAAAATTTTTGTTTATTTTTACATTAGCTCCACACAGGAGGCCCCTAGGAAATTAATTCCACTCAGGGTCTATTTCATCTTTGGGGATGCTGTGTGGAGGGCCTTTTTATGGGAAATAGGAATTTGGGGGTCAGTGTGTCCAGGAGTGACGGACGAATGAATTCCTTTCGATTCAAGGCAATGTTCCGAGTACTGTTGGAGAGGTCAAAAGATCTCCCTCAACCATTTTCTGATCTGACCCATCATCATCATCAGCTTTGCATTCTTTGCGGCTCTTCAAATTTCTCATATGATACAATATTTTACCACACGCCTCAGGGATCTCATTTCTACAGCATTCTGACAAATTTCACTCTTCCGCTGTCAGTTCCATTCCTAGCTTCGCTTCTTTGAACAGTTTTTGTCAGCGCCAACGGCATTCAGTCCTCCATTAATGGAGTTACCTGCATTTACCCTTCTTCCAATAGCTCTATAAGTCTTCTCGTACTTCCTAAATACACAAACTTATCCACCTGCTTCAAGTATACACACTGTTTTCTTTAGTGTGGGTACTCGCTCCTTCAAACAACACGATTTTAGACTTACTTACATTCATAATTAACTCATTCTTCATACATACTTGGTTCATCCTAGACACGAGAGACTGTAGATCTTCTATACCTATACTGTTAGAAATCACCACCGTATCATCAGTATACAACGGGCAACATACTTTCAGATTACTCAATTTCGCGCCCAATCCCACCTCTTTCAAATCTTGCATACAATTATCCATGTATATATTAAATTACCACCACGTAAAACCACCGTTCACTCTAATTCATGCAACGCTTCCCTCAGACAGAGACGCAATTGCCTGTAAGAGAATCGTATTTATTTCATACTTGGACAACACCTTCCATAGCTTTTACCTGTCGAATCAGTCATATGCTTTTTGTAGATTCTCAGAGTACGTACAAATCCACATCTTACCCGGAATCTACGCCACCGGATGAGTGAGTCAGTCATGACGCTGCGTAGTTATTTTTACCCACTTTTTACATTCATATTTTGGCCACAATCCCAAAATTTCAGTTTGAAATCATTATGCAGTAGAATCACCCTATTACCAAGTTATTACGTACTTGTTATTTTGGATTTAGTTGCCAGATTCGCATCTCAGATCTCGTGCTAATGTTTTTTTCAGAATTCTACGCCTTGCACTGCAAGATGGGCGTTTAAGTCTAGCATAGACGATCGATAAAATCATGTATCAATGCGATATTGACCCAATCCGTCATCTATGGTCAGTTATCAATATTTGCGAGCACTGTCTACGATTGTTATACGTTATGTCTTTCTTACACTAAATTTTTCAGCCACGGACCCTAGGAAATCAAGCAAAATTTTCAAGGGGTGACCGGCCAAGTCAGAATGCAACCAACTCAAAACCACCTCAGAAAGGTGAGAAATTCCCCAATTCCTTGTGTATGTGCACAATATAATACAAAATTTCACAGCATTGATATTTTTAGTAATAACCTAAAGAAATATCGATACGAAGTAACGCGTACGACCGATTATTAATATGAGAGTATAAAATGTATCGGTAGCATCTCCTATCCTTTTCCTATATTCCTCTTCCTCTCCCCTTCTAATAACCCAAAATTAATTTTAATACATTAAAAGCATTATTCTATATAAGTGATGTTTACGTTGTATTATTATTACATTATAATATTATACCTACTTTAATTCCATTCAATGTAACTGGTGGAAAAAGTTTCAATTTATCCTATACATATTTTTTTTGTAGTTTACGCTTATATCATTATCATCACATAGTATAAAATGAAGTCGCTCAAAATGTTTGTGTGCTTAGATCTTTTAAACTACGCAACGAATTTTCATACGGTTTTCACCAATATATAGAATAATTAAAGAGGAAGGTTTATATGTATAACACATGCTTATTATAATAGAGAAAAGCTGAGAAATTCAAATATTCAATTCAGGCAGCGGGCAGCGGGCAGCTGGCAACGGGGTGGTGTGGATTTTGTAAATGTTGGGTAATGGCGTTGTGTTTCGTTAGCCACAGCAACGTGTGGCCGGATCTGCTAGTTTTTAATAAAGTAATTTACAATTTTATTTAAATTCTACTCAAGGAAAACGGTAGAAAAGGCTTCCATTTAACCAAAGTATATTTTTTTGTATTTATAATATAAACTTATTGGTAGTAAAAATTAATTTAACATAGTGATTTAACATAAATTTTCGCCTTATAAATCTGAAGTATATAATTTCGCCTTATAAATGTGTTGGAAATTAGCATTACTCGTAGGCTTGCGTTACACTCATAATTAAAATTTACGGATTACATAAGATTTTGACAGGTCACTTACAGGAGCGTTTACATATGCATCCAACTTGTGGTAATTAATGATCAAGGAAGTTGCTCGGAAGTTCGACTTGTATAAATGCTCATGCGACCGTTAACATCTGTAAATTTATTTGCGGTATGATGGCTTCTTGTCAATAACGACCTGCTACTGCCAAATTTACACAATTTTATCAATAAAAACAAAAATGCCCAAATAAAGTGTTAAAATAGATTTTGGCTTTAATTAAACAATTCTCCACGCGCTTTTGTGAATGACAGTTACCTTTTGTTACCTGACAGACTTCGAATTCAAAATTTCAAATAGGTAAATGTTAAAAAAATAAACAAATATTTTAATAAAACAAAAAACGACTTTAAATGCACTAAAAAGTAAAAAAAATATTTCGTACGATTGTTATTTTTGGAGTCGGTGTCAGCCAAGGTAACTACATACATAGGTAGTTATAGGTGAGATGTGGAGAGCTTGTCTGACACAAACTCCAAAAATAACAATCGTACGAAATTATTTTTTTACTTTTTAGTCATGCAAGTCGTTTTTTGTTTTGTTAAAATTTTTGTTTATTTTTTGATTTTTAGTGACGCGCGTGCGTAAAGAAGTTTTACTTCCAAAAAAGAATCATCGAAATCTGTTGGCGTAATATTGAGTTATTCGTCTATTTGTCGCGCACATACTTATTGCAAATTTAAGACATATATGATTTTCTCATGAATCCCACTGTCAAAACTGGACTAAATTAAAATGGGACCACACGGGAAGCATTAGCTTTCTAATAAAAAAAAGAATCATCAATATCGGTTCACCCAATCGAAAGTTCTGAGGTAACAAACATAAAAAAAAATAAATTAAAAAATTTAAAAAAATACCGTCGAATTGATAACCTCCTCCTTTTCGAAGTCGTTTAAAAACAGAAACATTAAGATTGGAAAGGATTGGACCGATATTTGAATAGAAGGATGCTCATTTTCCAGAAAACTTAAATAAGTGGAAATAAATGCTAGTTTTGTAGGAAAAAATCCTAAAAAATCAATTGTCTTTAAATTTTTGACATTTCGCAACGGCGCATTTCGGAACTATTTCTTGCAGTAAGTCTCTTTGCTTATTAAACATAGAGATATAACTGAAGCCACCGCGTCAAAAGGCTCGGCCTTCAGACCGTCCTTTCGTTTTACTCAAGCCCATGGTTTTATCCTTCTCCATCCTACTTTGATACGACGGTTGTAGAACTACTAATACTAATAGAGAAATGGAGGTACTAACCTACGATTCCGTTGAATCAATTTATTCGCTAAATGTCTCATCTATGTATATCAATGTTATCAAACTGATTATATAAGCTGTAAGATGGCTGGAAATTCGCGCGGGCGCAATAATTATTAGACCTGTCAAAAAACTTCCGAAAGAATAAGTTCTGTAACTTGCTATAAATTACGTTAAGTGATTTTTGTGTCGTTTACATTGGTAATTTGGCCATAAATCACTTATAAGAGCGATTTACAGGAAAAAACACAAGAGTCTAAGTCCAGCTTTACAACAACTGTTGATTTTAGCAACAAGTCGTATGGTATGCAGTAGGCAGTAGGTTGGGTGATAGCGCGTGCCAGAATATACCAAAGCCTATTTCAACAGCCTCTGCGCGTGCCAAGCAAAAAGGAGGCATTATAGTGTTATATATGCCCATTTCCCATTGCTACATTATACAGGGTGAACCAAAATAACAACGCTACATTTTATCTTAATTAATTAGCAATTTACAGTATTAGAATTCTAGAATTTTACTCACTGACTGAGCAGTGAGCGATGATAACACGGCTGTTAGTACGTTCGGTTGCACTTACAAGATAGTGGTCGTTTTAATGGTTCAAAAAAGATTGTTTTTGAAGTAAAACTTCTTTTACGCACGCTTGACTTGGGGAGTCAGCTGGTGAATGCGTGACGAGAGCATTACGAAAAGTGTGATCGGGCGAAGCCAACCGAATTTAAGAAGGAGATATAAGTTAGTTCAGATAGAAAAAGAGAGAGAGTTACGTTTCGTATATCACTGTAGGGGCAAGAGAGAGAGGTGCGAACACAAGGAATCATTTATTGAATAACCATGCCATAGGTCACCCCAAGGTCATAGGTCACCCCAATGTCATAGGTCACCCCAAGGTCGTAAGTCAACCCAAGGTCAAAGGTCACCCCCAAGGTCATTGGTCACTAGGGTGGAACACTTTTGTATGAAAAATTTTTTTTTTTCGAAATTCGAATTGAAATACCAGGAAAAAGTTGCTTTATGTAATTTTAAATAACACTTCTCAATTTGGAAGTTCTAGCTCGACTGCTTGAGCCCCCGCCATAGACTTGAAATTTTATTTTTTAAGTTTTTATAGACGTTTGGTATTATACACCCTTTAAACAAGATAATAAGTAAATATAATATGTTATGCATTAAATGATAAAATAAAAGAAGTTTTAAATTAATAAAATCATTTATTTTAAAATTAAAGACAAGTCCATAAAGTTATGTTGGTATGAATAACATCATTTTTTATAACAAAAATCCATTTTCGTCTTAAACTTTAGCATGAGCTTTCGCGATGCTTATTTAGATTTTATGAATCCCTCTCGTCTTTTCTTGTCGCATACACTTAGAGCTGCTTCTGTCACAACTTTTACAGATCTTTCCACAGCCTGGGTGTGGCAAGGCAGTCTCATAAACTCCAACACTGTATCTTCTCCATTTTCAATAAAATCTTGTTACTGCAAATCGGAAATATTTATCAATATTGGGGGTTCGTATATATTTTGTTGCCTGTCAATCATGTGTATGTAAGAATGAGCATTTAAGTCCACTTTTGGCACCTCAAACATGCGCGAAACAGAATTTTTATTAATATGACGAGCCTTTAAAATGCGTCTTGCAGCGAGTTCTCTAATGTACTTACGTGAATCTATTATCATACTCAACGACAAGTTTTCTGGAAGGACAAAGTAACTGCTTTGAATTATAACAGGGTCCACTATCGCTAACAACTCGTTGGGACAAACATCTAGTACTGTTAATAAATGATTTGAACCATCTTTGCAGGATTAATGTGTTTTGATAGCAAACCAGACAGGAGCGTATGATTTTACGACGAACGTTGCTAAAGTCATAAGATTTTGTTGTTGATTTTCCGTAGAAATATACAAACGCAGTATGCATTATGGGATAGTTTACCTGGGCTTCTCTGTAATAAATTAGGACAGCAGGATCCATTTATGACAGCAGTAGTAATTTCTTGTAAATATTTCTGGTCTGTACTGAGATCTGTGGATATTTTTGGAGGTAGTTCACCTTCCATCTTCTCAAAGTTGGCCAACGGCAGCGTCTTGCGTATCTCTAATGCTTTACCAATTTGACCTGCAAATGATTAAAGTCCTGCAGTAAGGCCATCCAAATAGGTAAACAAATGCCTCAATGGTAGCTCATTGGCGTGTAAGAGACAAATTATCCATTGCAATGGTCGAGATAGTCTGTTTTCCAAAAGACGAATCACGCCTCCTACTTTCCGTGTATTTGTGTTTGTTCCATCACAGCCAACATATATTAAACCCTCTAGTGATATCTTTTTCAACACCTTTCCTTCCCTTTTAAAACACGACGAACAAAAAGGAAGGTCGGCATTAGAAAAAACTTCAGATCTATTTAGCCGATATAAAGTAGAGGGAATTTCTTCAATTCGTGTCTTTGAATTATGCCTGATTTCTTATTTTAGAGCACAAAATCTTCTATTCAGCAATTTTTTATTCTGCGTAAGATCCGTTATTCCTAAAGCCATAGGAAGTTAGTGTTTGTAAAAACATTTGTTCCCCTTTTGGCACTTTCTTTTTCACTCAAACAAGTAAAGCTTACAAATTCTTTACAATTACATGCAGCTATGTCAAAGCAAAAAGCTATAGTCTTTGTACTCTGACCTCTTCTAACCTTTCTTCCTTAAGTTTCTTCAAAGACTTTTTCAAATTATAACACTTTTACTGATAACTATTTAGTAACTGTAAGACTCGTTTGTGTGTGACAATTGGAATAGAAGATATTATCCACAATTTTACAATTTTCGTTCCAACTATTTTGGCAATTTCCAAAAACGTAGGTTCTTTTGTTGTGTTATTCCTTGCTTTTAAGTCTTGTCGAACCCATTTATAGAATTTCATCACATTTTCTTACGTGGGTAGGATATTCTCTTTCAACTCTGCACTTTCACTAAATATCGGACATTTTAACTTTTGTCTTGTAAAAATCATGTTAAATCACTTAAAAAACGTTTATCAATAAGTGAATATAATTAATTGATATAGTTTATCGTGAATATAATTGACGTGCGGCCTTCTGCCTTGAGACAATAGTGGACACTAGTTTAAACAAAACACTGCATTGCGTAGATTGTCACGTGCCGCCCCCCGCTTTGCCCCGCACTTTGCTCCTTTGTCATACTGCCAAAGTATATTAAAAAAATAAAATATTTGATTGCAACAGCTAGCTAACTATATTTTAATATGTTATAAAATAAAATAAACCTATTTTAAATAAATTCTGTACTATTTTGAAGGCCGTGAAAATAGCCCCTAAGCTCTCGTTTTTGTAAATCTTCGATGTCTTGGCGGGGGCTCTTACCGTTGTTTGATATTTTTTATATTTTTAATTGAGGGAATTGATGGAAATTGGCAACTTAATTCAACTATTCCAAATAAAAATTCGAAAAAAAAAATTTCGTTCCGGCCTATTGGTCACCCCAAGGTCTTAAGTCACCCCATGATCATAGGTCACTCCAGGGTCATAGGTAAAACATTTTCTTTCTCTCTTTAGTATAGTTTTACTTCAGTCGTGTGCTCTAAATTACAATCGTTTTTTTTTTAATTTTTAAATTGTCTTGTTCATTTTGACTTTCTTATATATATATTTTTTTTCAAGATTTATCGTACCAATATTTATCTGCCTTTCCATGACGAAGTTTGATAAAAGAATTGTCATTGATATAGTGACGTTTCTTTGGATAAATTGTAAATATATACTTTTTGAAGTGAAAACTTCTTTAGCACTATTGTGATTTGAAACTCGATGAAACGAAAAATAGTAACACTTAAAAGAGACAAATACGAAAAGTACATATATCTTTAGGATTTAGCCTGAGAGAAAATGAGACACAATAACCGGTCTACTTTAGTTTTCTGAAAGATTTTTTTATTTATTAAAATTGTGCCACAGATTAGTAATTATAATTCACCATTTACAGTAGGTACTAGAATCTTACTCGCTGGCGGATAACTCAACCGTTTTGCATTGCGCCTGTCTGTAAATTGGTTTGTACTTTCAAGAAATAATACCTAGCGCGACAAATAAAATATCCCCGACAAAAAATCCTCCCACAAAATATCCCTCTACATAACATCCCAATCTCCACTACGCTGAATTATTTTTTTTTGCTAGGTTAGGTTTTAGTAAATATTTTGTGGGGGAATGTTTTGTCGGGGATATTTTGTCGGGGATGTTTTGTTGGGGATATTTTGTCTGGGATGTTTTGTTGGGGATATTTAGTCTGGGATGTTTTGTTGGGGATATTTTGTCTGGGATGTTTTGTTGGGGATATTTTGTCATGGGATAAAAAGTCGCGGAACCCTTCCACACAGCATCCCAACGACAAAATTAATTATTTTCCTCAGGGCCTCCTGTGCGAAACTAAAGCAAAAAAAAGCACGAGTGTGCTTTAGAGTTTTAGACCACACGACTGAAGTAAAACTTCTTTTTTTTATATGAATACTGCACAAGAGTCCCAACTGCTCCCGTCTGAAGCCAGTGAGACTATGGCATCCCCGATTGGGGTATGTTGTGTGGCTGAGGGAAATGGGGAGGGGAAGGAGATAGGGAAGAGGAAGGTGGGGAAGTACCTGGCTATTCAGATCTGGTCACCAAACGCGGCTAATGCCATTTCAAGCAACGTTTCAATTCTGAATGTTGGTTTTACACCAGGGCGATATAAAGAGTATCTTCCACTCTGGAACGTGCCGCAAATATATATATGTACTATATATTATTTTAAATGAATAAATTGTGAAATAACACAAATTAATCAATTAATCGATTCGATCCCGCGACCTTTGGTGTGCGAGTCAAGCGCATTACCGCTGCACTACGCCGGCCGTCTAACTTATAAAAGAAGAGAGAAAGAAAATGTGCGCGCAATTTGCTCTCTCTTGCTCCTACAGTGTGATACAGACAATAGCCCTGCACTGTGTCTTAGATATACGAAACGTAACTGGCTATGAGAGAAAGAGAGAAAGAAAATGTGTGCTCGCACCTCTCTCTCTTGCCCCTACAGTAATATACAAAACGTAACTCTCTCTCTCTTTCTATCTTCACTAACTTATATCTCCCTATCAACTTCCGTTCGTCTTGTCACTCTTTTCGTAACGCTCTCGTCACGCATTCACCAGCTTACTCCCCAAGTCAAGCGTGCGTAAAGAAGTTTTACTTAAAAAACGTTCTATAAGTGGCTTCTCAATCAAAACACTTCTGAATCACCCAGTATACTATTTATTCAGTAGAGTTGAAGGTTAGTTACGCCGACAGAAGCGGCAGGGTGTGGTGCTCTGTCTCCCTCTCTCTCACACGGCTCACATCTTGCCTCTCCCTCTTGCTGCAATTCCGTATAATACTGTGATATAATATTAAGTGGGAAAAAGGAACCACCATCAAAGCACAGATTCTCAAAGGTCTAGAGATAATTATCATTTAGTTATGGGTTTTTATCTTCGGTTTTGCAGAGGCGTGCTGTGGGATTTAACTTCGAAGTTATATGGTGTTAAAGGTGGATCAACTTAGTCTAATAACTTCTTACTGGATCAACGTACTACGGGAAAAGGTCAATATATATTTGACAGTCAAAGTACGAGTAAGAGGTCGAGACGGCCTGCCGTGGTCGAGGAGTAAGGGTCCTGACTCACAATCCAAAGGTCGCGGGATTCTATCCCGACGGGCGCAAATAAATTTTATTTGTTAATTTGTGTTATTTCACAATCAATTCGTTAAAAAAAAAAATCTAAGTAGTGTATTTGAGGCACGTTCCAGAGTGGAAGATACTCTCAGTATCGCCCTGGTGTAAGACCACCCATTCAGAATTGAAACGTTACTTGAAGCGACTTAAGCCATGTTTGGTGACCGGATCTGAATAGCCAGGTATTTTCCCACCCTTCTCTTTACCGTCTCCTTTCCCTCCCCACTACCTAAAGCGTCACAACATACCCCAATGCCATAGTCTAACTGGCTCCAGATGGTAGCCGCTGGGACTCTTGTGAGGTATTCACATAAAAAAAGTACAAGTAATATACAATATAGAAAAAAAAAATTATAAGATTGATTGTGTTACTAAACAAAATAAAAATACAGTTACAATTTAGTAGGCGGGTATGTGTACCGCCGCCCCGCGAAACATTAATTGGATGATCAACACCTTTGTCACAGCTCACCCCAAGTGGTTTGGTGGCTTAGCAGGGAGAGACTGATTGAGGCG
Organism: Limnephilus lunatus; assembly: GCA_917563855.2. Lineage (NCBI taxonomy): Eukaryota > Metazoa > Arthropoda > Insecta > Trichoptera > Limnephilidae > Limnephilus > Limnephilus lunatus. Next base: position 107,812,198 of record OU830592.1, on the reverse strand, counting down.
GACATTTAGACCTCTTCAGAAGGACTCTCTCGACTCATCGCCTTGCACCGTGGTGCGAGGTTTCTCTCTTGGAAACACTGACCCTTGATTCCTATTCACCCCTCATATCTTGTTACTTCCCAGAACTTTTTTGAACGTCAAGTGTGCAAATTTTCATCAATAGGATCAAAATTCTGCTCTAAGAGGCAGGGAAAAGGGGTTAGTGTAGTTTTTCTAAATATTATCATGTAGGCAGTTTTTTTCCTCTTGTTTTGAAAGTCAAGTGTGTAGAATTTCATCAATCTAGGCATAAAACTGTAGAAGATCATTATTGCACCCGAATGGGTAATAATATATAAGAACTACCTCCTTCTTCTGACGTTAATAACACTAAAAAATAGATTTTGTATAAAATGTGTATGTATGTATCAAATTTATAAATCCTCAAACTGCTTCGACTCGCAGCAATAACTTATCTATGTTAAGAGTTTCTACATATACCTACAGAACTTGTTTGTTGTTCGGTTTTTAATGTTGTCATTATCACTGACAACCCTGGCAAAACAAGTATTTTGAAATTTTGGTACCTATGTTAGTTTTAATTCTCTATCTTTAAGTCACAGATGTAAATATACACGTATGTCATGTTACGATACGCCCCTGAAGCGAGTAGATTCCAGAACGCAAGCAGACAAGCCACACAACAACTCCCCTCTCCCCCCCCTGTTTCCTGCTTCCCGCTTCCCTCCCCCGTGCCCGGCCACTGGCCATTCCGCTGCCACTCGACAGACGAGATTCGAGCGCCTTTGCGAACAGACCTACGCGGCCTGTGGCCGAGCGGACCAAATTCAATGTGGCCGCGATGTATTATTGAAATACCTACGAGTAGAGTCGGCCTTCGCCGCGCCATATAGTTCGGTCTATTTAGACTACGAAAGTGCCTGATTGAACTTCCACATGAGGCGAGAATCCTGCAAATCCACATGTAAGCTGTATCTTTGATTTCCTCTTTTGAATGTGTCCGTAATCAGTGAAATGTAGGGCCCCGCGAAAATCACCACTCGGAGAGTTTCGTTTTGAGAAAGAGACAACGAGAGATTAAACACTTTAGCTAGGTTTGTGTAATATGCATTTCTTGTATTGAATTGTACTGTAGAAACCTATGTACTGTGTTTGAGTTTACAATACATGTCCTAAAGATTTAACTTTGTTATTATTCTGCTGCGGCAGGAGGATTATTGACCAGAGTGTATCCCGTTGGACGCCGGAAGGTAGAGAGAAATTCCATAGCTTTGAGCGACTCACCCCCTGAATAGAGAGTACCACTGTTCCCGCTGAGAGCTAGCCATGGGACATGTTGAGGCCCCGGAGCTGGTGTTGGTTTGGTAGCCAACATCGGGGACTCTAACAGTCATTAAGGCGATCCAATAGTCCAGGAAAAAATCGAATTCGGAATTCACGCCCCTTTATAGGAGGAGTTTAAAAATACTTGAGAAAAAGCTTTAGGAAAGGTTGGAAAATGTATTTGAGAATAAAAAATTACATCTTTATATTGTAAAGGCCTGTAAAAACATTAATAACTTTTTTAAGCATTTTTTATTGTAATAAAACGGAAATTTAAAATTGATTTCAAGGAACCAAGCGGCGCGAAGTCCAAGGCGTCTATTCCCCGTCGCGGCCGGGGCGGAACTGACACAAAAATAGGTCTGTAGTCCTTCGGTGGACGGCAAAGAGTCCACTTTTGAAAATTCAAATTCGTCGACTGCCATGCCGGCCGTACCTATTATATTGTAAAATAGCAACGTGAAAATGGATATTTTATTTTATTTTACGAAGTTCGAGCCTAAATATCATTTTTGATTACGATAATTATAAAAGAAACTGAATTTGCCACATTATTCAATATAACCATATCCCATAAGGGGTTTATAAGTAGGAGAGTTTGCACTTAAAAGTATTTTTTATAGACCTAATATTTATTTTTTTCTAGACTTATTAAATGACCGATATTTTTAAGGGCCAACATATGTTCTACACGCAGTATTTAATTGAAGCATCTATAATACTTCTAAGCGATCAAATTTTCAAAACCATAACATATGATTTTGTATGATTTTGCATTATTTAGTATGGCTTCATCTTAAGCCACTAGTTTTAAGTCAACTATCATAAGTCTTAAGTCACTACCTATAAGTCTTAGATATAAGCCACTATCTACAAGTCTTAGATATAAACCACTCGTTATATTTACAAATCTTAGTTATACAAATTTTATTATATATTTACTGGTACAGCGCCCTTATTATTATTATTATTATTATTTGTATGATATTATTATGAATATAACGATATTAAGATATTATTATACTTTATTTTAATGTAAGCTCTTTGTCTTCCAAATAAAATAAAATACATTTTATAAATAAATAAAAACTTGATTAGTAATCGATTAAAAGAAAACTTCGGCACCCCAATGGAGATTAATTCAAACGTTTCAAATACCCACCCTCGTTAAGCGTATTGAACCAAATAAATCAAAGCGGTAATAATGTACCATGGGTTAAATTTTCAGCATTTTTTTTGTCAAATTGTGAAAAATTACGTCATTTCTGTGGGTGTATTATTTTTATTTATTTCTATATACATTTTTATATATATCTAACTAACTAACCATCACGCCGTTTCCCCGCAGGGGTAGGCAGAGAGGACGGACCGCCAAACAACTCGGTCTTGGGACACACTCTTGGCACACACTCTTTGCCTCACTCACATTCTTACATCGTCTCATACATTCTCTTCTATTATATCCAAAAATTAATCCCTGTTTCCGTTGGTAACTCCATAACTTCAGAAAGACTGTACTTATTTCATTCATCTTTTTTTAAAAACACGGGCATCAGCCTAGCATGATGGACTACAAATCCACAAATAATGTAACCATAATAAAAAATTTTAAAAAAAGTAGAAGGTTCTTAAGGAAAGAAATATTAAGAAAGTTGCACAGAAAATTGAATAATTTCAGAAAACTTAACAACTATTTTAACTTCGCACGTTTGACAGTTCGCGCGTTTGATGAAATTGAATTTAGCAGGGTTTTTTTGTTTTTGTTTTAAATTAATTGTTTATGGATTTTAAAAATTATAGATATTTTAAATAGGTACCTATGTTAGGTACCAAATTTGATTGATTGTTCTTATAATATACAAAGATGAATATTTGTATTGTACGAAAAATGAAAATTTGAATAAAAAAATTGTAATAGGTGGCACGCGAGCTGTTTGAAAACTGATTGTATTGGGACTGAATATATGGAACGCGGGAGGGTGGTTTTGTGGGACGGGGGAGCGGGATAGGGAGAGGGAGGGCGGGGAAGGTGGAAGGGGAACGCGGGAGGGTAGGGGATGCGGGAGGGGAACAGGGTCGCACGGGAAAGGACATGCAGGGAGAAACAATTTGTTTCTTTGAATATGGCCTTGCAACCCATGCCGGGAACCAGCTAGTATCTTATAATAACGATAATTTATTATTATAATATTTTGGATTGGGCCTTATGGACGCTGTTCGTACCTACGTTTTTGAAGGATATTGGATATAAAATTGTCTGAAATACATGTAATCAATCATTTATACAATGTTAGGTACATTTTTCAAAAAGAAAATCTGAATCCTTGCACTCTTGCTACGTCACCAAACCCAATAAACCACTTGGGGTGACCTTTTTTTATGTGAATACCTCACAAGAATCTCAGCTGCTCCTGCCTGGAGCCAGTGAGACTATGGCATCCCCAATTGGGGTATGTTGTGAGGCTGAAGGTAATGGGGAGGCGAAGGAGATGGGATAATGATGGGGAAGTATCTGGCTATTCAGATCTGGTCACCAAACACGGCTAAAGCCATTTCAAGCTACATTTCAATTCTGAATGGTGGTCTTACACCAGGGCTATACTCAGAGTAACTTTCACTCTGGAAAGTGCCGCAAATATACCGTATATTATTTTAATTAATGAATTAATTGTGAAATTAGACAAATTAATGAAATAAAATTTATTTGCCCACGCCATCAAGTCTTCCACCTTACTCCAATTGGGGTTGACATAGTCTCACGTGCAAAACTCTGTCAAAAAATACTAGCTCTTTTATAAAACAACTAGTTGACCCGGCGAACTTCGTACCGCCTCGGAATCGATAACTGTTGTGTTAAATTATTAGCTGATATAAATTCGTTTTTTTTTATTAAGCTAAAAATTACACAATGAAGCATATTATCGTTGCGCAACCGTCCGTGTTTTGTTTTTGTCAGTATCAGAGATGGCGTTCTGTACGGATTTATATTTTTTGTGATTTTCTTGCTTTTCCAATTACTTACGGGAATAACGTTTCATTTTCTTTTTACGTGTTTTGAGATTTATCATAATTATTGTATTTTTCCTTTGGAGGGGTGCAGACATACGTTCACCGTTTGTCTCATTTTCGACTATTGACATTGTGTAAGAAAGAGGGGCAGCATTATATAAAAACAAAAGGAAAACAATTAGCGCATTGACAATTGACGTTTATGAATCTTTGGAATTCACTTACTAATCAATATTATATTTATTACAATATTGCTGCAGCTCTTTCAAAATATGAGAATTAGTTCCATACAAAATGAAAGAGGAAAATAATTTTCTTCATATATTTTTTGTAGTTAATTTTTCCGATTTTTTAATAGCTATTCTGATATTCGGGGCGGAGACAAATCCAACAAATCAAAGATCATAAAAATCAATCTGTGATGTCATCGGACGCGGGATAGCTGTTACATGCGTGTAATTTTTGTTTAATACTAATTTATTAAAAAAATTCTATAAAACAAAAAATCTAGTAGTTTTAATATTCTGTGGCAATCACCATTGAAAAATTACAGTCATCTCGCTCTTACCTGCGCTTTGTAAATAGCTTCGTCTCTTTCCCTCCCACTTGCTGCATCGACCGTACTAGTGTTGGTTCATGGGATTACTTTAGACTACTGCGCCGATATTTATTAATATTATTAATTTTCAAATGCAGAAGATATTTATTTATTTATATATTTACATATGATAAAATTAAAAATACAATTGATATAATCAAAGAATTAAAGAGATATAACAATTAAATGTGATATCACTAAAGAAACCACTCATCCACTCTGAATGCAAGTATTAATGTTCTTCAAAATGACCTTGAAAAAAAAACACATCTTTGCTATTCTTTCAAAGATATATAGAAACCATCGCTTCGTTCAGAAAACAAATTTTAATGTTCTCAAAAGTTGTCTCGACAGAGGCTCATTCCTGTGATATCTTGAAAGAAACCATTCCCTTGTTAAAAATATTATGAACTAAATATACAATTTGGCTGTCCTAAAACGGGTATCCTTCCCAGTTGGACAGAAAAAGTATCATTTTGTAATGTATTTAACATATACGTATATAAATAAATAAATAAATAAGTACCAAGTATAAAAATTTTAACTTAACAACAACAAAATAGTAAAATATAGGATGCGCATTCATATAAATTTCGATACAAATTGAAAATTTATAAACATTTCAAAGCTATCAAGATAGACACACAGATTTAAGATGTAGCCATACTAAATAATGCAAAATCATACAAAATCCTTTTTTTTTTTTTGAAAATTTGACTGCTTAGAAGTATTATAGATGCTTCAATTAAATACTGCATGTACAAAATACCTTGGTCCTTAAAAATATCGGTCATTTTTTTAATAAGTCTTTTAATAAGCTTAGAAAAAAATAAAGTATTATGTCTATAAAAAACATTTTCAACTGAAAACTCTCCTACTTATAAACACTTTTTCGGATATGGTTTTATTGTATAATGTGGCAAATTCAGTTTCTTATATAATTATCGCGAAAAAAAATAACATTTACGCCCGAACCTCACAAAATAAAATATAATATGCATTTTCGCGTTGGTATTTTTGACATCACGGCGAAGATACGGCAGTCGACGAATTTGTTATATCAAAGTGAACCTCATACCGTCCACCGAAGAACGATTGGCAGCAGCCCCATTCATCCGTCATTACTCCTCCGAACGGAGCGGAGAAACATCGTGTTACGGTCCGCGCTGCTTGTTTTCGTGAAATCAATTTAAAAATTCCGTTTTATTACAATAAACAATGCATTAAAAAAGGAATTAATGTTTTTACAGGCCTTTACGAAATCAACATGTAAAATAAAATTCTCAAATATCTTTTCCAACCTTTCCAAAAGCTTTTTCTCAAGTATTTTTAAACTCCTCCCATAAAAGGGCGTGAATTCCGATTTCGATTTTTTCCTGTACTAGTGGATCGCCTTATTAACAATGTTTTTATAGGCTGATTCAGGACCGTTGGTGTTCATTTAATATTTATTCCCTGCACTGTGCAGTCGGTTCATTACTGAGTTTACTTCTGCATTGGTACCTGAATTGTTACAATGGTAAGGTACATTCTGACGTTTCATTATTATACCCCTAAGTTTTTCTTAATTAACTGAAAAGATAATAATATTATACACATGTATCAAACCTCTAGTTGATTATTTAGACATCATCAATGTTTTAAGATAATGCGAAAAGCAATATTCGAGTGCTCATCATAAATCAAATATCATTCACATTTGTTTTACATATTAAATTTGCTATAAAATAACTCCGAAAGGCTTGTCGGTCCGGTTTTATATGAAATTTTGAAATATCCTACTAGTGACAGACAACTCTTGTTTAATTGTACTACCTACCTTGTACTACTGCACCGCCCACCATTAAATGTTGCTTTTACTTTCCAAAATACACTCATTAAAGAATATATTACATATTAATATTAAAATATTTTCATAACATGTGTTCACAATTATGTCCCCTGCGTGCGAACTCTATCTAAATTTCTTTAAATAGACAATAAACAGTGTTAATTTCAAGCGACCTCCCAGGTAAGTATGGTCCTGTATTAATTCATTTTTAGGCAGCATCGCGTTCATTGGTCAAAATATTGTACATATATTTTCGTATCGGTGATCAATGAACCGGTGTATGCAATTTTTAGCCATAAGTTGTTTTTAATTGTTTGTCTAGCTTGTAGTCTTTCTAGATTTTAGGCATGTATGGTAAGTTTGTACAGCGCCCTTGAGGTGATTTTTCACAAAAACGGCGCTATATAAATCGTCCAAATTTTTACGGTGCTCCAGATTTTATGTCCGGGTTGAATCTTTCCCAAATGAAAGACTAAACCCTTCCACACACTTTTCCACAAATGAATATCTAGTAAATTAACGCAATGTAAGTGTATTATATAAGAATAAAACAATACAAGAACAATACGTTAATCCACCAGAAACATAATGGGAAAATATTTCACCGACTCCAGATATTTTCATATCAGAGGGTTCGGCTCTGATGAAATCCTAACTGGTCCGATAAATCCTACTGATCCCTCAATATAAATATTTAAAAAATCTTTCGTAATCCTACATGTATTTAAAATGACCGACTTTTGCATTTTTATGTACAAATTTTTTGACAAATCTAATACGCCTAAATTTTGAATGAGAGAGCTAGGTATAATGCCAGTAGCCGAAATAACAAATGGTAATATTTTTATAGTCTGAGAATGCCAAATTCTTTTAATTTCATTTCCTAAATCTGTATATTTTCTTATTTTTTCAGAAACAGTTTTCTGAATATTACAAGAATTTGGAATAGCGACATCAATGATATAAGTTATTTTCTTAATTTTGTCATGTAAAACTATATCGGGTCTATTATGACTAATTGTTCTGTCTGTCAGAATAGTTTTATCATAATAAATTTTATAAAATTCATTTTCTAAAAATGAATTTGGTTCATATTCATAATATGGTACATTACGGCAGTCAATCAAGTTATGTTTAATTACCAAACTTTGGTGAATTATTTTTAAAACTTGATTATGCCTAAATGTATACTCGGACGGCGCTAATACAGAACATCCCGATATAATATGTTCTATAGTTTCCGGAAAAGCCAAACATTTTCTACATAAATCATCAATTTGATTTGCATCTTTGATGATATGCTTCCTATAATTTTTAGTATTAATGACTCTATCTTGTATGGCAAGCATAAAGCCTTCTATTTCTGCGCTCAACTCTCCAATACTCAATACTTATTATTATTATTATTAATTCACTGAAAGTTTTTGTGCATTATAATTTATTTGGTGGTGTTTATGAGTAATCTGAGAATTTTACCAGATAAAGGGTGCACGCCTACATATAACTGAGTATTCAACTCAAATTTCGTTTTTTCATAGATGTCTATATATATATTTATTTTAAAAGACAGACATTCCCGGGTTTCGAATAACCCATATAACATTAATTTGAAAGTCTAATACTACCATCACAGTAAATAAATGTTGCGTGTATCGTGATGGATGACTAAGCCTGCCGAGGAATTGAACACAAAATCTCTGGGTGAGTTCTAGACGCGATGGTAACTCAGCGTGTTTGTTTTCTTCGTATTTTCATGCCATACCATTCATCCGATTGCGATGAAACTTTGGCGATACGCTGTGCGTACGCCCTCGAAAGTTATAGGTCATATACATATAATGGATAACTCTGGCGTTATGAAAATTGTATAAATGAAAATGTGAGTTACGATATTATACATTACTCATAACTCTTGACTCAAAACACTTGGACTACAGAAAGTATAGAAACCACACACTCACTATTTTATTTATTTATTTATTTATTTATTCAACGCCCAGAGGGCTTTTACAGTAGTACAATTTGTTTATGACAGATGATTTTTAAACAGATAGAGAAATTATAAGAAAAAAATTAGATAAAAATGCGCACAAGTCACAAAAGTACAGCGATTTGATAAGTTTACAAAAATACATATATGTTTAGGAATAGTTTTAGAATAAGTTTTTTACAAGATCTACAAAATTCGCCAAGTTGATGTTGAATATGTCGACATCACTTAAGTACTGATTTCCCATTTATTATGTATACGTCATGATTTATTTTTGAAATAAAAACTTCTTTAGCAATGTTCTGATTTGAAACTCGATGAAACGAAAAAAAGTGACACGAAAAAGAGACAAACATACATATCTCTAGGATTTAGCCTGCGAGAGAATGAGATAGTATTATCGGTCTCGTCTATGTGCGGTGCTTCGTAGCCTCCCCACTCTTGTCTACGTTAGTCTTCTGAGGGTTTCAATTCTACTGTGAATTTTATTTTATTATGCTGTGTTGCGCTACCTCCTTCTTTAGCAACGTTTTGGAAAGCGTAACAGTGTCCATCATCAGGACAGATGTGTTATAATGAACACTGCAACGCTGTCCGAAAATTTGGCTAAAAAAGGAGGTAGCGCCACACGGCAAAACACCCCAAACATAAATCACTAGAGCAGTGAAAATCTAAACGCACAATTCCGGGCCTGTTTAATGCCGGCATAATCAAATCGCTGCCCGCAGCCCCTTCTTTGACCCGTCGCAAGATGCTGCCTAACCAAATGGCGATATAATTTCCCTGCTTTACAAGTATCTTAAAATGACCCACATAACCTCGGCATACATTGAATTTACACTACACACATACATTTTTAATTTTTTCCTTTATTCCAAAGTAATCACACAGTTTTACGTATTTAAGAATGAAACTCAAACATGCCTAAATTGCCTGACAATGCGTAAAAATTAAAAATTAATACGAACAAACATTAATATCGGCGCAGGCGCCTTCACCCTTTACAGCTGTATAAAGGCGCCGCGACGGCAGTACTAAAGCGTCGCTTCAAGCGAACGGGCGTCGAATCGAACAAAGAAGCTTCTAAATTCGAAAAAGAGCAAAAACGGAGCGGGAAATAAAAGACAAAAGAGCCTAGTTATTTTTCACAAAGGTGATTCTATTTTGTTTTGCTGTTTTTGTGACTGTAATGTGATTTATTACCTGTTTTATTTTGCTGTTTTCGTGTTATTCAAGTGATTTTTATACTGTTTTTTTTTTTGTGTGATAGTCAGCAGATTTACGTAGGTACCTAAGTAGTTTGTATGCAAATTTAAACTGTAGGTATTATGTGATAAAAAAAAGGTTGGAGACTTTGGTTTTTTGTAGTAAGAGTGATCGTACTAACAGTTTTAGTGAAACTAAAGTGTTTTAATATTCACAAAGGAATACCAAACATGTAAATATAACTTTTAATTAAATTATAGAAGAAATTCTGAGTAAGTTGTTTTTTTTGATAATTACTTCTACGGAGTGGAAATCTTGGAAAAGTTAATTAATTTTATTTATTTATTGTTTGAAACATTTACAGAGTATTAACAATTACTGAATTGATGAAATTATCATCGGGATCAAATTTAAACTGTTCACAGTACATACTAGTTAAATAACAGAAATAATAATTTGAAAAATTAAACATTATTTATTTATTTATTTGTGCATCTATATAAAAAAAGGTGTACACTTTTGTTGGCCTTGCCTGTCTCACTAGGAAATCCTGTGTCGAGACAGACATGTTCACAAATATTTTATAAATATTAAATAAAATAAAAATATTTGACAAAAAATTTCAGGTTGGTAGGTAGTGGTAACAATAATGGGATAAGAGGATTATATTTGGGTGAGGTGACTTATTATTGCACGACCTTTTTCGATGATCCATTGTTTGATCAGAATTTTGTATTTGTTAATATTATTCGATTGTCTTGTTTTGTCAGGTAGTTTATTGTATATTTTAGACGCAATGTATTTGAAATTTCTTTGACCAAATGTTGTGTTTGTTTTAAGTGTTAGTATGAGTTTTTTGGAATTGTGCCGCGTGCTTACAATATTTTGGGTATTTTCATAAAATGTATGTGTTTTATTTTTAAACAGATGAGTTAAGATTGTTTTTTGTGTAAATTTGTCGAATATCTAATACATGGAATTTGTTGAATATATCTACAGTACTTGTTATTATGGGAACTTTAAGAATAACTTAAAAATAACTATAAAATGTTGAAAGTGATAAATTAACGGCCTTCTTTGTCGAGTGGTTGGTTATTATCCTCGGTTACGAATTCAGAGATCGCTAGAATACTTGAATATTTCAAATGATAAATTTTCACAAAACTTCAAAAATTCATAAAATTTAAAAAATTCAAAAAATTTCAAAAATTCATAAAATTTCAAAAATTCATAAAATTTCAAAAATTCATAAAATTTCAAAAATTCATAAAATTTCAAAAATTCATAAAATTTCAAAAATTCATAAAATTTCAAAAATTCATAAAATTTCTAAGTGAAATTAATGAAATTAATGAAATTTATTATGAAATTTATCAAATGTGAAAGTTCTCGACAAGTTTTTATATCAGTTACATCAGTAGACCTTTCACAGCACTTGACAAAATTAACTTTGAAATTTTGATGAGTTGTGAAACGTCTCATCCTAAAAACAATGTACCTATATGCGGCTCGTTCCAGAGTAGTAGATACTTTCAGTATCGCCCTGGTTCCCTAGCACGGTCGATCGGTAAGGATTATATCGATAACTTTGGGTAACTTCTCATCGTTCTGTTAGAACAACCACAGATCGCTAACGTACTAACAGTTGACGTCGAATATATTAAGTACACTTAATTCATTGTAAACTGTTATTTATTCGTTTGCGATCTACAGTCACGCTAGGGAAGGTTATCGATACAATCCTTATCAATCGATCATGCTAAAGGTCATGTTGAGAGACCAACATTCAGAATCGAAGCGTTGCTTGAAATGGCTTTAGACGTGTATGGTGATCAGATCTCTAAAACCAGGTACCTCCCCCCACCTTCCTATTCCCCATCTCCTTCCCCTCTCCACTACCTTCAGCCTCATAACATACCCCAAATGGAAATGCCAGTCTCACTGTCTCCAAATGGTTGTGCAGTTGGTACTCTTGTGCGGTACCTACTCATATAAAAAGGGCAATGAAATAAGTAACAATATAATGATAGATTGACTATAGTGACCAGACAACTCATAATGAAACCAACTCATAAACAACTCAGAAAGGTCATTAAGAGTGATGATAAAAAAATATTTAAAAATTGGTTAAGTTAGGTTAGGGTTACCGGCTATTTTAAATTTTATTTTTTTTTAGCTTTTAAGGACCTTTCTATGGTGTTTATGAGTTGGTTTCATTATGACTTGGCATGGAACCATTGACTATGTATTTTTTAACTTCCTAACCGGTTTCGTCAGTATCGTGCTTTCGTCAGGGCGAAAAAAAAAGACTGCGTTTTATGCTAACCCGTTTAGTTAGGAATGACCGCACGCCGAAACCAATTGGCTTATTGTTATGATAAGTCATTACTAGAGACCGGATTATATGCAAATGCATATTTGCATATGCATTTGCATATTTAGACCCTTTTCGGCAGAAGTTGCATATTTTAGCAAAAAAATTGAGATCATGCATATTTACGCTCGATATCGTTCATCGTTCAGATGCCTCACATAGTTACACCAATCAATGGCTTTGGCAGTTTTCCAGTGAAAAGAAGCATTTGACGATACTAGTATTTAAAAAAAAACCTAGCTATGATTAGCACTCATTTCGCCACATACCTGCAAGTATAAAAACCAAAACGCTTGAAACTCGTGGATTGGCGTTGAATGAATCTATTCAGGTTGTGAAGAAAATACGCCTTATGAATTCCTCGTTGTCAAAGCTTTCCCGAGTAAACTCAAAGAAAAGTTTTAAAACTTATGGAAAAATAACCCAGGGTTTGAACCCTTTTGACAAATTGATAGCTTCATCAACGGGGCAGGTGAAATTTTGCCCGGCACAATAAGTTCAAAAATCGCAACCAAATTTAAATTCTGTCCAGTCACACCAGTAGACGTAGAACGCTCCTTTCCGCTGACAAAAATATATTAAGCGATCGCAGTCACAATTTGTCTACACAACATTTAAAACAGTACTTAGTCATATAAGTTTTTAAAGGTAAATTGTAAATTTCATTGATAAATACATTTTGTAATTGATATTTTCGAAATTACGTTTGTTATCCTTGAGAACTACCTAATAGCTTACTAAAATAAAATAAAATATTTAAAAATACGACTTCCTATATTATTTCATGTTGCACATTTTGGCCCTTTTTATGGATTTTCGTGCATATTTTAGCTATTTTTATTGCATATTTGCATGCATATTTTGGGCTTTTTTTGTTGCATATAATCCGGTCTTCAGTCATTACAATACAAAGTTACGCTTTTTCATAATATGGTTACAAAACAGCGCGTGGTGTAGCGGTCACCGTACGGATTCAATTGTAATTTTTTTTTTCGAAATGAAAATTTATGGTTTCATTACTAAACTAAACGAAGGTACTCGTTATTATTTAATATAATTTATCTATTTATTTACGATCTTTCCATTCTGAATTTTGGACCATTCCATTAAGAGAGCATAACCAGACGAGACCGGAAATATGACATTTTGAAATCAAATTTCAGACGTATTGACTCTTTTCCACAAAAAAATATAAATTGATTTCAAAAGACTGTTCTTTTATCTAGTAACTAGCTGGTTCCCGGCATGCGTTGCAATGCCATATTCAAATAAATACATTTTTCTCCCAGAATCACCCGGTGCGTCCTCGTTCCCCTTCCGCGTTTTATATATTCTTACGTTTCTAATACTTACATTTTTAAACTCGTCATATCTTTCGAATGGTAGGTCCGAATTGAATATTTCAAAAATTTAAATAAAGGTATTGAAGCATTTTTGAACATGAAGTAATTTATTTTGATAAGGACTACAACCAAGATACGAATAAAGAGCCTTTTTAAGCGGCGACATTTTAATTAAATTTTTTAAATAAAAGAACACTTATTGTGGCATAACTATAATAGTTAGACATATGCTGTCACGACACTTTTGTAAATAATGATGTGTTCTGCAAAGTCGTAGTACATTATTTTATTCTATCATCAATGGTTTTCGCAGCGCACGCGATTTAAAGAATATTTTAGGTATTTTTTTTACACCCTGGGTTACATTATTGGGGTTTTAGCAAGGATCCCTATTTTTTTTGAAAATATAATATAATTTATTTCACTCGGGAATAGTGTAGCTTCCTATCAATGAAAGAATTTTTCAAATCGGTTCAGTAGTTTCGGAGCCTATTCAATGCAAACAAACAAATATTTCCTCTTTATATAGTGTAGTAGAAGTAGATTTTGAGATAAATATGTTTATTATTAGTACAATAAGGTTTTACCGTAGGTCGTTGGCAGATTTGTTAAATTTTCAAACAAAATTTTGTATTTTACAACACACATTTCGAATCATATAATCATGCAGTAAAATAAATCAATAAATTATCTGGGAAAGCTATGTTTCAGAATTTTAATTTTAGTTTGAATAAGTCATTTAAAAAAAGATGCGCACACGTGTTTTGTAATATTTGTCTATCAGTTTGTCTATTCATTTACGGTCTTACAAACTAATATATTTAAGATTTTTTTTCCACTCTTATTGTGCTTAGACATTATTGAAAAATCATACATACTTATAATCAAAAAATAATAACAAAAAGTACATAAGTAATTTTAATAGTTTTATCATAACGCCTTTCAGCATTTTTTAATGTAGGTATAAATTAAAGCAATTTTTGAAAGAAATAAAACGATATTGAGTTATTATTTTTAAAAGCTGGTACAGATAATAATTAATATTTCTCATTGGAACCGCCCAGTACCTACGATCTACCTTAAGATATGCTTCGAAATGTTTTTTCTTCTCCCCTGTGTTTTTTTTGTTTTTTTTTTTGTTTTATATGAATACCTCACAAACATAACACAAGCTGTTCCCGTCTGGAGCCAGTGAGACTATGGCATCCCCAATTGGGGTATGTTGTAAGGTTGAAGTAAGTGGGGGGTGATCGTTTTTTTACCAAACTTTCGTTTTAGGATTTTGTATTTATCGTTCAAAATTACATGACTAAAATTTCGTACTTGTATTTACATTTACAAGAAGGTACACTGATGTCCTTTAAGTTTGCTTTAAGCAAACAGTTACAGAAATTTATATTTATTTTATTTTACTATGAATAAACAGTTGCAGAATCTTATATTTCATTCACAATGACAACATGACATATGTTTCGAGGGTATAAATTGGCTGGTACTTCGTTTTCCTTTAAATGTACATAGTAAACGCTTACAGAACTTTGTATTTATCGATCAAATTTGTGATCAAGATTTTGTAAGTGAATTGTATTTATTGGTGCAAGGTTTTCCTCTAATTTTAACAGAATAGCTACAGAACTTTGTATTATTAAATTTTACCATGAACAAATAAATGGTTGCAGAATTTTATATTTCAATCACAATGACAATTTTTCGTAGGTATAAATTGGCAGGTACTTCGTTTTCCTTCAAATGTACATACAGTAATCGCTTACAGAACTCTATGTTCATCGTTCTCAAGATCAAATCAAGATTATGTAGGTGATTGTTGGTGCATGATTTTCTTCCAATTTCATCTTCAGTGAACAGCTGCAGAAATTTGTATTTATTAAATTTTACTTAGAATATAATATTAAGAGAATCATGTTTTTATCATTTACTGAGAAACGTAGCTAAGGTTTAGTGAATGGTTCTAAAATATTAGTATTTCATTTTCCTTCCATTTAAAATTCTACGAAAAGTTACAGAATTTTGTTTAAATCCAATTTTACCTAAGAAAAAAAAAAATTGTGCAGTTCAAACGCGATAGAAATGAAACCTTCAGAAAATTTAAGTGAACAAGAGTGGGAAGGCTACGAAGCACTGTACAAAGAGGAGACCGAGAGTGTCGTTTTTTCATTTCATCGGATTTCAAATCACAACGGTGTTAAATAAGTTTTTACTTCAAAATCATTTGAAGAATCTTATTCATGATATTTATAATTGTGTTGATTAATTACTGTACACAGCCCCACTGTTGAATTTGGCAGCCACCCTGGTCTGGAGTACCAAAATACCTGTTAAACTGATTCCGGTTGAAACGGGCGGCCCGTTCGATAGATTCCCCTATCTTGGATAGAACCTAATTTTAAGCTAACATCCGGATTGCAATCTTTAGAGCACAGGCATCAGTTAGGTATGCTGTCCTTTTTATAACGGTATTACAATGGAAGATGCTCCGACAAACTATCGTCATTGACCACTTCGGCACCGGCGCATAGGGGGGAAAACGCCAAACGCACGCCCAACATATGCGGATGACGTTTGTCAAATGAGACTAATATGACTCATTCTCGAGTTTAAAAGCTTGGCTGTGGAATGATTAGACGGCATCTGCATTGCCTCGCTCCTACAATATAGGTCTCGTTAAGACCCATGTTCACTCTATCATCTCCTCAAAAAGACCCTCCCCAGCAAGGGCGTAGCTAGGATTTTGTTAAGGGGGGGCAGACGGGGGGGGGGGGGGGGGTGAGTGAGACAAAGGGTTTGGGGGCTCTGTGACGGGCTCGGGGACCAGCTCTGTGACGTTACATGAAAAAAAATTGAACTACTCTTTTGACTATTTTTAGATGTAAAATTGCAAAATATGTGATGTCACACTAGGGGGAGAGAAGGGGGTCTCACAAATGTGACGATAGGGACAGGGGGGGGGGTCAAAAATCATGAAATTCGTGTGACGTAATTTATGGATGGCCCTTTAGCTCATGTGGGCATTTTGTTAATGAGGAACTAACAAAAATTTTAACTGACTAACTTTTTTTTTTTTTAATGTTCTTTATTCAGTAAAGTTTATATATTACAGAAAAATGGTAATTTTTTGGCCATCACACTAGGCACATGCCCGTGTTGTAGTGGCCAAGTATACTTGAGTATAAGTCCCAATTCTGTGTCTGAGGCCCTCGGGGCCCTAACCGTATTTTAAAATATAAGAAAAGAAGCAATAATAAAACAATTAAAGACACATTTTTCACTTCTTCAAACTTTGCAAAATAACTTTGTGGCATTATTGATTATTTAAATAATAACAATCCACTTTGTTTAAACCACTTTTTTAATTAACAATATCGACATGTTTCAATAACAATGTTATCTTCTATTATTAGAAGATAATTTATTAGAAGATAACATTGTTATTGAAACATGTCGATATTGTTAGTTAAAAAAGTGGTTTAAACAAAGTGATTTGTTATTAATTAAATACACATTTTTCACTTCGAGAATACATATTTCTAAGGAAAGGGTTCGAGGGCCTCTATGGATTAAGTCATTAATTATAAATACCTAAACTGCTTGAAAACATTTGGAACCGTACATGGTTGAAGTTTTACAAATGCACGTAAAAATAATACATAAAAAAGTAAAAGTAAAAT
Source organism: Limnephilus lunatus (assembly GCA_917563855.2). NCBI lineage: Eukaryota > Metazoa > Arthropoda > Insecta > Trichoptera > Limnephilidae > Limnephilus > Limnephilus lunatus. The sequence goes on along the minus strand of OU830592.1, from coordinate 107,794,838 downwards.
ACAAATAAACGTACAATCTTTAGTTATATACGTAAGTTATGCGGGTACAAAAAAAATCTTTTTTAATATTTATCCCAACTTTCCACGATGCACAAAAAAATATAAATTAAAAAGGTAATAATAAAAATTAAATTGATTCTCACAAACAATAGGCTACCGATATAATATTACTTTACGGTTTGTGAGCATCACTGAATCCCCCTGCCCGTACCTCGCTACGCCCATGCTCCACAGTGTGGAGGGTCTTGAGGAGGGTGTGGAGTCCACACAGCATCTTCAAAGATGACTTAGAACTTATTTTATAAGGATACTATTTTCATCACGACCTCCAGTATGCAGTTAATGTAAGAAAATCGTTCACGGAATAAACAGTTACAGAATGTTCAGAACAATTTTCAGAACCTAAGTATTTATATATATATTTTTTGAAGTGATATCTTCTTTAGCACCGTTGTGATTGGAAACTCGATGAAACTAAAAATCGACACTATAAAAGATGCATCTATAAGATTTAGCCTGCGAGAGAATGATAGAATAATCGGTTTCCTCTTTGAGCGGTGCTTTGTAGACTATCGGTCTCCTCTTTGTGCGGTGCTTCGAAGCCTCCCCACTCTTTTCAACTTTAGTTTTCTGAAGGTTTTATGTCTACCGTATGTAAACTGCGCACTCTGTTTATAATGAAAAGTTTCTAAGGTTTGTAAACTATAAATTGCATATTCCTATACAAAACATTGATTACAATTACCTCCTGGATAAAATGTCACTATTGAAACTTTCAGAAAGAAGAATAAGCACAGATTTAATACTGTTACATAAAATACTGCATTACAAAATTGACTGTCCTGAATTACTTCAATTTATCAATATCCATGTTCCCAAAAAATCATGTCGACATTTATTACCTTTTTACTTCAATAACACCAGAACCAGATGATAGGATGTTTTTCAATCTAATGAATATGTAAATAAGTTTTCTTATTCTGGTTACCGTTTTTTTGACTTGTTCGTTCCATTTTAAGTGTCTGTCTACAATGACACCACGATACTTTATACAATTTTTTCATGTTATTGGTAAGCAATTGTCATCATTGCATTCCTTTTTATTTTCACATTGCGCTGAATTTTTATTTTTTTTATTTTTTTCTATTAGTGACTATTTAGTTACAGGTTTGATGACAATTACAAGATATGATGATGGATATAAATATTTCATCCGTTTGTTCTTAGTCCTCCTCACTAGGTGGTCCTGTGTTGAGGCGGACTGGTAGATTTCTTTGATTTTCCGTTATTTAGTTTCTATAATGTTTTTAATACATTCTCTAGTATGTCTGCATTAATTTCTTTTACTCATGTTTTGATTTTTTCCTTAAACTTATTTATCTTTTCTGTCTTTTTCAGACTTGGAGGAAGGATGTTGTAAAGTTTAGTTGCCAGATATATGTGGTTTCTTTGGCCAAAACTTCTCTTGAATTTTGGAACATCTCGTATATCCTTTTTTGAGGCTCTTGTGTCATGTATCCGAGTTTCATTAGGAGATTTTCTGTTTTTAAAATGATGTATAAGAATATTCTTGGCATATATTTGTTTTAAATTTAGAATGTCAAAACACTTAAAAATATCTTTTGAGGGGGTTCTGATGGGTAATTTTAGTATGGTTTTTATAATGCTCTTCTGAGCAATATCTAAGTGGTTAATATGATTTGCTGTAGCAGATCCCCATACTAGAATTCCGTACTCAAGACGGGAATGACATAAGGCATAAAATACTTTTTTGATGTCTTTCCTAGGTAGTATGTTTCTTAGGTTTTTCAAGAAATGTGGATTTTAATAGTTAATTGTTCTAGACATTTTTAATACCCATCGCATCTGGATGCCGCCATCATTCGCTCTAGGAGGGACATATAACGCTGTTTGCTGCTTATTGATATATCGAGACTTCTTATCATTTTTAGACTTGTATTTTTTAAAATTTTATTATAAATGCTTTTGTTGTTACATTGTATTATATTTTCTTCATTGTTTAATACTCAACTTATAAACTATAATGTGAAATCCCATCAGGGCGTATAATAAATAAATAAATAAAATACATAGATTTTGCGTTGTAGATTGGCACACAGTTTTCAATCAATATAAGCAATAAATAGTTGCAGAACTTTGTGTTTATCAGCATAATTAGGCGGCCAAAGTTGCGTAGGACGGTCTTCGAAAATACGTTCATAAATATATCGTTTTTTTACCCATATCCCTACATGTAACCTTTAGCACATAGTTATAAAACTTGGTATTTATGGTTGCTCGTAATATGGCCAAAGTTTTGCAGCTTCCTGTGCCAATTCTCAATAAATCGCTATTATTATGTGCGATTCGATACCGAACAACAAATGGATGACTTCCTGGAGCAAATTTATTCCCACTCGGGCCTGAGGAAACACTGTCGCCGAGAAATTCGAATAATATATATTTTACCAAACTATATATATGTACCTATACAGTAGAATTCGGATAACGGCTTCGCGCTTCGCTTATAACGGCTTACCTTTTTTAGCGACGACAATGTAAACTTAAATTAAGTTTCATAGATAGGTACTAGGAAAAATATCCGTTTAGTACGACTCTGTTTTAAGCGACCAACTGCTTAAAGCGACCTTTTTAAGGCTCGATGAAACTGAGCGAGTTTACAAGCTACTATCTACTAAGTTTAAAAGCGGGTGAATCGGCGAGTGAGATTATCATGATGACACACAAAACTGTCCACTCGCTCAGTAGCGTAGGAAACTGAGGTCGCTGCAAGTGCCAGTAGCGGGAATAACGACGCCTGCGTGAACTATTCTTCAGATGTTTGACAGTCGAATTCAGCTGTTTATTGGCAGCCATATTGGAAACATAAATAAACCAATCACGAGTTGGCGAGTGGCAAGTAAAGTTGACGACCTATCAACTTCTTTCGTAGATTTTCAACAATCTGCTAGTTAGCAAGTAACACGATTACTAACAGATAGTGAATTTCCCTGATAGTAGCTTGTAAACTAGCCCAGGGTCATCGAGCCCTTAATGATAATTCATCCGGTTAGAACGACGCGCAGTGTTATGTTTACAAAACATATGCACCAATAGATATTTCGCCACTCTGCGCTAACACTATCCTTTTTAACACGCATAAATCACAGTCAGTGTTTATCATCTGGTGCCATAGTCTCTATCTTTTATTAACGTCTGTTAGCGCGTTAATTACGTCACAAACACGTATTTTGACAGTTGCGCTAATTTTGGTAGTCTCTACCAAGTCGTAATCCGGAATTTGTGTTAACCTTAACAGATTTTAAATTTGCTGTTAAGCAATGTTAAGCTAATAGGCGACGCCTGTGGACGCCCTTGTATTTTGACAGTTCTCGTTGATTTTGGTAGTCCGTAAGTCGGAAAGCAGATTACTAACGTTGAATATCACGTTTAGCTATCGGAGTCGATCGGCCTACCGATTAGATAACAGGGAACATTTAGATGTGTCACATTGCCGAAAGACATACTTTTCAAAGTTGATTAATTCGAATTTTGTTGTTTAAAATGTACCTAAGTGAAATAATGTACGGTGAATTAAAAGATATGTCAACTGAAATATTTACCTAGCCTCCGAACTTTTAGGCACTTTCAACAATAATTACTACAAGAAACAACTATTTATATTAAAAATAGGTTATTAGTTTGAGTTATTTACGTAATTTGTGCGAAACTTTCGAAAACGTCAAATGCAGCGAAGAGATCGTTTTATTGAGGAAATTTTCACTAATAAAAATAGATTTTTGATGCAAATTTTACCTCTCCCGACGTAAATAGTTGCTTATTAGATGTTTACTATAATAATATGCACCAAATAGGTACGTGTCTATTGCAATCTTATTGATAATTTGTGTATTTATGTAGGTACGTTAGCCACTGCCAAAATGCTCTAAATATACAAGTGTCATGTGATTACAACTCTAATCTATGTGTTTCTTTAAGAAAAAAACATTTACAAACACTCTATCGTCTTGCATTGCTCTAAATTTGACAAGTGTCATGTTATTATTGAAACTCTATTCATAATCTTTAAGAAATATCCATTTACAAACCTCTTTCGTGTACAATTTGACTTTATACATAATAAAAAACCTGCCGCATCCATTTCTGCATTTTTACTCAATAACAACACATAAAATCGTTGGTAATCTCATTTATTCAAGCATTGACACAGTCATAGTCCTGCAGGTAACACACCTCTGCAGTTAATATGACAATTTAAACCACCTTCTCAGGAATGTAACTAATAACACGTGTAATATTTTATTTATTCAACAGCACACATCAAACACTTGACATTATGTCTCTCACTAATCATACAACATAATACAAGACAAATAATCACTTCACGTTATACATAACAGACACTTTTATAAAATTCAATACACCAAATGTCATCGCTGTTGTTTTTATATACATTTCCTGTCACTGTGTCTCAATTTAATCCATTCCTGCCTGCTTTCCTTCATCTGCATTGTCTACTCTATCTACTACTTATCCTTTGGTTTGATTTTTTTATAAAGATAGCGGTATTTTTACAGATGTTACGAAGAGAACCCCGTACAATTTATTGCTATTCGTGTGGAAAACGTTTTTTTTTAAAATGATTTTCTGCTATGTAATTATCGTTTTATCGCACCCATAAAATTATGTCCGGTCTTTCCGGTTTATAAAAAAAGGTCTGATTTTTCGGATTGAAATTTTCAAAAAATCGCCAGGGTTTCAAAAATACGATTAAAAAGTACAGAATGTCTTAAAATATTTGCTTAAATCGGATTTTTTTAAATGTGATGCAAGTGGCTTATTAAAATCAGTATCCCCAATTTTTCTCTTTCAAAACTGGATCGATTTTTTCAACTTTAGAAGAAAATAATCTATGTAAGTACATTTGTAGCGCACCGTTTTTACGCTTGCCACTACACCATCTCTTTTCCCCGTACAGCGCCATCCTGCTCACCCAAACCTAGGCGAACCAGGCTGCGCAGACGCCTTCTGCGCATTTCCTACCCTCAAGTCGCCCCATAAACCACGCCCCGCCACAAGGAATGGCCTATATAAAGAGCTGCGTACCCTAATTCAACCAGTTCGTCTGTAGCTCGCCCTTGGCAAGTACACTCTCTTAGTTGCGCCTCGTCCTTTGGCACGACCCTCTAAGGAGTATTCTACTTCCATAAGCAAAGCACCAACCAGACCCTGACTTCTGCCTTAGTTGCGCTTCGTCCTATGGTACGACCCTCTAAGCAGAACACAGTCGCCGCCGCCAGTTACCATAACGGCACGAGTCAGTTTTGTTGTTCCCAAAGACTAATCAGCAAGGTTCCCTCCGATCCCTTGCTCAGTTAATTATTATTGTGATTTGATACATTGTGACTATTTTTACTATATGTGATCTGTGAACTTACCTTCAATAAATAACATTTTACCAACAATTGTGTTACACGTTTTGATTTTTTTTTAATATTGGGTATAGTTTTTTATACTGAACGTCTTGTTTAAAACTTGATTTAGGTTTTTGCAATATTTGGGGACCAAATTTAAATAATCAGACACTTTCCAACCTTCCTTTTACCCATCTTCTCTGTGGGTACCGCCGCCCCGTGAATCATTTATTAATTAACCAACGTCCCTGCCAGGTCACTCCAAGTGGTTCACTACATTTGGTGGTATGGGGTGAGGTTTGTCTACTCTTGTTTGTTTTGAATGAGTTTGCCCACTGAATGCAAGGCAGGCTGGATTGTGAGAGATTGGTTGAGAGAGACCTAACCCGGACATCTCCAGCAGGACTTTGCATCGCATTGCATCGCTGTGGGATGGATGGATTTGATATTTGACAAATTGACCCCCAGATTCCTACCCATACCCTCATACCTTCTCCCAAAACTTCCTCTCCTTCTTTTTCCCTCAAAAGACCCTTCACACATCTTCAAATGAAAGAATTTTTTCCATCCCGACTCCCTTTAACTTCACAATATTCCCCGATCGATGTCATAGTTTGACTAGTTCTTGGCAGTCGGTACTCTTGTGCGGTATTCATGTAAGAATCACATCTATAAATAATGTCAAGGGTATTAAATTCAGTTCACGTTTAATTCGTGAAGTTTCCATAAATTCTACAAATCGGAGCCAAAAATATTTGCATTTTTGCATAAATGCAATTTTATGTTATACTAGCTTATTTCCCGCGGCTTCGCTCGCACAGTATTAGGGGGGTTCCCACTTCGCCTCTTCCACCCCCTCATCCCCCTCCCCCTTCACCCCTTATCCCCCTCATCCCCCTCCCCCTCCCCCTTTAAACCTAATCTAACCTTAGTTTACATTTTGCTATATTAGAACAATAATTTGTTGTCTTTACAGGTTGTCTGTATTATTTTTGTCTTTTTTTTTTATTAGGTTAGGTTTTAGTAGATATTTTAGGGGGGGATATTTTGTCTAGGAAATTTTGTCGGGGATTTTTTCTCGTGGATATTTTGTCGAGAATATTTTATCGGGGTTATTTTGTCGGGGACAATTTTTCGAAGATATTTTATCCTAGACAAAACGTCCCAGTACAAAAAAAACGTCCCCGGACAAAAAAACGTCCCCGTATCTACTAAAACCTTAACTTAACCTAACCTTAGTTTACATTTTTCCTATATTTGAACAATAATTTAGTGACTTTACAGGTTGCCTGTATTATTTTTGTCCCTTTTTTGTTAGGTTAGGTTAGTTTGAGATAGGATAGATTATTTTAGGTTAGGTTGGATTAGGTTAGGTTAGGTTAGGTTTTAGTAGATATTTTGTCCAGAGGATATTTTGTCGAGGATATTTTACCTCCTGAAACGGTCCATTGTTTCCGTTAATACGCGTTTTCATCCCGCTACAAAATATCCCCGATAAAATACACTACGGACAAAACATCCTCCAAAAAAAATATCTACTAAAACCTCTCTCTCTCTGGTTTCAATCCTGGGATTGGTTTGCAGCAATTTCCTCTAATTTTCTCTTCCATTCTTAACTGTCTTGTGCGGCTCTTTTGAATTCTGCATATGATGAGCAGCGCACGTCCACCAGCAGGTCGTCCAGGTACTCTCGGCGTGAGCGTCCCCTAGAGTTTGTCCCCTCGGTTATACCCTCCATTATGGCATGCAAGAGGCCTTCTTGTCGTATAACATGGCCGATCCATCTTGCACGCCTTTCGGACAAGGTCCTGAGCAGGTGCCTTCCTCCTTCGATTCTTTGGAGAACCTCCTCATTTGTAATGTGGTCTCTCCAGGAAATTCCTAATAATCTTCTATAGGACCACATCTCAAAAGCCTCTAGTCTCCGTTTATCTCTTTCGGATAGGCACCATGTTTCGCAGCCGTACATCAAGATACTCCACACATAGGTCTTGATGAGGAGTATTCGCAGTTTTAGGTCTATATTATTTGATTCAATTACTTTCGACCTTTTATTGAATGCAAGCCTAGCCTGGTGTATACGGCTGTCGACCTCGCTCTTAACCTAACCTAACCTTATTTTACATTTTACAAATTTGAACAATAATTTATTTTTACAGGTTTCTGTATTATTTTTGTCCCTTTTTTGTTAAGTTAGATTCGGATAGGATAGGTTATGTTAGGTTACGTTAGGTTGGGTTAGGTTAGGTTTTAGTAGATATTTTACTGGGAGATGTTTGGCCATGTCGGGGGGTATTTTGTCGCGGGATGAAAAGTCGTAGAACCCACTTGGGAAACGACCCATTGTTCCCAACTTTAATGGTTGCAAAATTTGAATTATTGTATTTCTTATCGAGTTTCATTAGCGCTAACCGAAATTTAAATGAAGACCATTAAATAAATCCGAGTAGGAACTATTATCCCTTGATTAGGCCATCTATCTTCTATATTAATAAAAATGAATCGTTGAAATGTATGTTCCCCACGGACGTACAAAATACATGGACATGCCCTAAGCGATAAGAGGCGTATTATTTCCCCCTCCCATTGGAACCATTTTTCGCAACCGGCTGGGCTTGCGAGAGCCTCACGTCAATCTAAGAAATGTGACGTCATCATTCTTGTCCGGACCAGTGTCGAGCTCTCATCGTAAATAACACGGTAAAAATAGTGGCTTGTGCTATAAAAACGTGTAAAAATAGAAGAGAAAAAGAGAATAAACCCAATTGTGGTATTACATTCCATAAGTAAGCATTATTTTACACTATTTTAAGCTAATTCGTTTTTGAATATACACCATAAATATACCAAACCACCAATACATACACTATCACTCCGAGAGACATGGCGTGTGCCCGTCACTGTTTACTGGGGTAAGTAAATTATGAAACATTTGTAAAAGTGTATTAACTAACTACAGGAGCAAAATATTGAACTCGACCTTATAGGCGACCTTACTTTGACGTATTTGAACTTCAAATTTGTTCATTGCGCTGCGAGCAATTCGCGCTCCTATGTAAAAAGGTCTATTCATTCAAAAGCAAAATTTACTTTTAAGAACCAAATGATGATTTTATAGTGCGAGATGCATATATACTGTCAGATTGAGTTTTGACGAATCACGTATCACCAAAGCCGTCTTCTTGCTTTTCGTCCCGCTGTAGTTGGTTTCTACCCCTCACCTTTATGTTCTGGTCTATTAAATTCATATGTCTATGTTCTCGCATAACTTCCGAACGGCTGCGCCAAATTAGATAATTCATTTTTTGTTGTGTTTGTTATTGTCAGGACAAGGTTTGTATAAAACTACTGGTGAGCTCTGGCACTATGAAATTTTTATACAAATGAATCGCTGAAATGTATGTACGCGCATAACTTCCGAACGACTGCACCAAATTGGATAATTATTTTATGTTGTGTTCGTTATTGTCGGGTGAGCTCTGGCATTATGAATTTAAAAAAAAATTGCAACAGCTGTTTGAAAACTAAATGTACCGGGAATTAATTTATGAAACGCGGGGAGGGGGGAGGGGTACCTGGGAGGGGGAGGGGAACGAGAGGGAAGGTGGAAGAGGCGGAGTGGAAACGCGAGAGGGGAAGAGGACGCGGGAGAGGAATGGGGGGGTGGGCGGAAGGGGAGTGGAATGAATGGGAAAGGCCACGCATGGAGAAACAATTTCTTTATTAAATGGCATAGCAAAGCATGCCGGGTACCAGCTAGTATTTCTTTTTTTTTGTCTCCTTGATAAATAATGTTAAAGGTATAGGTAGTATTTGTACGAATTCAACTTTCTCATAAAATTTCTTTTCAAAATTATAAATAACCATGTACCTATAATCTTCGCTCTTGGCCACAATTTGGGAGGCGGGTATGGATACCGCCGCTCCGGGAACCATTTATTGTATAACCAACACCCCTGCTCCAAGTTACCCCAAGTGGTTCACTACGTTTGGTTTCATGGGGTGAGGTTTTTCTAGATCTTGGCGGTATACGGGTTTGCTTACATACTGCGTGGCGGGCCGGATTGGGAGAGATTTTTTAATGGAGAAATTTGACCTCTCTAGACGGACTCTCTCGATACATCGCAGTGGGAGGGATGGATTCATATTTCCGTCACTCCTGGACACACTGACCCCTGATGCCTTTTTCCTTCGTCTTCTTCCTTTTCCTCAAAAGGCCCTCTACACAGCATCCCCAAAGATGGCATTCATTTGCCACATTTCACATACCTATGACTAGAGACACTGATTCATAGCATTAACGATAGTTTCGCGAATTAAAGCGATAAATGGTGTTTTTAGCGATAAATACGGTAAAACGCGAAAAAGCAGCGATTTTTACGACACAACTCAACAATATCTAAAAATGTCAAGTACTTAGATTTTTTTATCGAATAAAAAATCCAGTCATAGTTCGCCATATTTGTACATCATCAAGATCAGTAAATCCGTGCCCATCAGCGGCATCCCAAATTCAAGACTATCAGCAAACTCATCAAGACCATGGGACAGAAGCGGAGTACCAGGGGTAGAAGCTTATTTCTGGAGGTAACGAAAACCAGCATTGGGAGTTACGAAGCCATCGTAAGACCTTCCGACTACACCTGGAGCCGAAGGTGCTTGCAGAGGTGCGGCCCAAGATGACCTTGGCCGTCATCATCGTAGTCGGCTGGCTGGCAACCGCCCTGGGACGTTGGGACGTGATGTCGCGGTCGCCGGGAAACCGCGGGGCTGGGGACCTGACTTGCCCCAGCCCGCCGTTTCAGCATATGTCAGCAGCGGAGGGAGCAGACCGCATATCTCTGAAGGCAGCAGCCTTATTCGCTTATGGCATCGCCCACTCATCATCTCCTTAAGTTACGGTACTAACGCTCCATAATATGCCCAGTATTTAGTTTAGCTTAATTTAATTCAATTTAATCAATAAATTAATTTAACTGTGTTCTAAGCACTTTAGTATTTTATTTAAATAACTTCAAATACAAAGATCACTGTACCTAATTATCTCATAGTCTCATGCTCTCTCTAAGATACATTACATTATGACACCAAGTAAACCCCTTTTTTATAACATTTTGACGCCTCGTGGTTTTTCATAACATTTTGGCGTCCAACGTCTTTTTCATAACAACGAGACTTTTGGTGGCTTTTAATTATTATTGTTAAATGGTCCAGAGACTGTGGACCCCCAAATGGAGGCCTCAGCACGGGTAAACCACCCAGTGAGGCCAACATCATTGAATTTCGTATAAAATGTACATCATCAAATAAATAAATAAATACATGTATTCGCAGACCCCCAGGGGTCCGCGGACCACAGGTTACTGCAACACTGCTATAGGCAATAATTTCATAATGCCGGAGCTCACTATTATATATAGAAACCATCGCGGGCATGCGCACATCAAATTACCAAAGTTTTATAGCAATAGGATGAATGGTTTAGGAAAGCATAAGGGACAAACAAAGAAACATTTATTTTTACATATTTATTTATTCACGCCTTAAAGGCTTTTACAAAATCACGTTAATACAGATACATAAGTTTTTCAGGAGTACAGTTAAAGTAATATATAAAATAGTATTTTTTAACATAATAAACTGAACAATAAGGATATAAGCAGAATTAAAAAGATATATCAACAAAAACCATATTAGAAGAATAATAATAAAATTTACATAAGAATTTTAGAAATTTCTGTTATAAATTTAGGTAAAGAATAAATGAAAATATCAACCGAACTGAATTCATTTCCAAGCCTATGAAGTCTTTGGATTGGGGAATTAATGAAATAGTTTGTATTAGACGGATAAACAAAGAACAGCTCAGGAAGTCTCGTGTCACGATTAGGTACTCGATAAGTTATTAGTTTTGTTAAGTCAGGTGCGTCAAGTGATCCATTAACTAATTTGAATAATAGAACCAAATCGCTCTTGGATCTTCTACACGATAGGTCAGTTAAATTAAGCATTTTCATTAAATTAACATAATTAATTTGTTCAATAGGTATGGAGAGTTTGAAGTTAATGAACCTTAAAAATTTATGCATTTATTTATTTATATTATATTAAACACGTCTTAGAAAAAAATTACAAATGATCGGTTTCATTCTATGCATCACAAAACCATCCATTAAACTTTTTAGGGGGCATACATTAATTATGTGAGCACAAAAAGGGGGGGGGGGGGTGCAGCAAAAACTCACGTTACTTGAAAAGGGGGGGGAGGTCTAGATTGGCAGAAAAATTGCTTACTTAATTAATGTATGCTACCTTACACTTAAATGTAAGATCTCATCTTAAATTTGCATCTATCATTTAGAATCCTGAATACAAAACTTAATTGAAAATTAACCAAATTGAAAATATCCAAACAAAATTTTTTGAAACACCTTTCGTCGCCATCCTTAAAGGCGGTATAGGCCTTAAAAGAAACCTCATGGCCCCTTGCGTGGAGTTTATCTTACTAATATTATAAATGCGAAAGTTTGTATGGATGGTTGGATGGTCCTTACTCTTTCACGCAATAAATATCGAATGGAATTTAAAAATTCTTTCACTAATCGAAAGCTACATTATTTGCGAGTAAAAACGGCTTTACATATTGGTAAGCTCTGGCATTATGAATGAGCTGTGGCGTTATGAAATTATGTATCATACGTTTTCTGTCCCTAACCAAATCGAGTTATTGCAAACGTCAACCAAATTGTTACCTTGGAAACAATTTTTTTTTTTTTAATTTTAGGCTTAAAAAAAGTGCTTTGTTGTGATTAAAAAGAGTACTTTTTTGGCGTCGTAGTTAATATCTACATATCTCTAAAAATGTTTATTCTCCGAACAAAAAGCATAACGTTGCTATAAAGCATAGCGTTTGAAGTGGACTGTCATTTTCTTATTTTTTTAGGTTACTCTGGATTCAAATATGAATAAAATACTAATAAAGGGAGTAGGTACTTAAAATAAATTTCTATTTCTATAATTTAAATATTTTCTAAAATAGAATTTTTATTTGCGAAATGTCATTCTCAAATTTTGAAATTTTCTATTAAACAATAATTATTTTCTATTAGACAAAACAGCAAGAATAATAACAATTATGCCAATAATTATGCTAGGAATTTCCCACTAATAATATGCGAGCGAAGCCGTGGGTAAAAGCTAGTAAAAAATAAAATTAAAGAAAAAACTGGAATTTTCTTTATGTCAAAGGGTCTGCCGGTTTTCAGTATTCGAGGAACTGACAGAAATAAATAGTACTAGAACGGCCCTACGCATTTTTTTTGTGTTCAAAGAACAGCAGTTCCCATTTGACAATGAATTTCAGTTATAGATGTTCTCTATATTGTACTGCTGAAATTCCACCAATCAGAATCGGTACGTTGTTGCTTGAAGTGGCTTTTAACGTGTTTGGTGACCAAATCAGAATATCCAGGATATTTATCACAACCTACACCATTTCATTTTGGGAGGCGGGTATGGGAACCATTTATTAGATAACCAACACCTACGCCATAGATCACCCTAAGTGGTTCGCTACGTTTGGTGACTTGGCAGGGGTACTTGGTTTCATGGGATGAGGATTGTCCGGGTTTTGGAGGCGGATATGTCTGCGTGACGAGCCGAATCGAGACAGACTGGTTGAGGGATACCTTTTGATCTCTGCAGCCGGACTCTCTTGACCCACCGCCTTGCACCGCAGTGCGAGGAGTAGGTTTATACATTCATCACCCCTGGACATACTGAATTCCGAGATTTCTACATATCCTTGATGCCTTTTACCCAGAACTTCCTCACCTTCCTCTACAGAAAAAAAACCCTCCAAACAGCATCCGCTATGATGACATAAGCCCTTAAGGCGATCCACTAGTTTAGGAAAAAATCGAAATCGGAATTCACGCCCATTTATGAGAGGAGTTTAAAAATACTTGAGAAAAAACTTTTGGAAAGGTAGGAAAACATATTTGAGAATTTTTTTTACATGTTGATTTCGTAAAGGCCTGTACAAAACATTAATTCCTGTTTTATGCATTGTTTATTGTAATAAAACTGAATTTTTAAATTGATTTCACGAAACAAGCAGCACGGAGCCTAACACGTTGTTTCTCCGCTCCGTCCGGAGGAGTAATGACGGAAGAATGGGGCGGCTGCCAGTCGTTCTTCAATGGACGGTATAAGGTTCACTTTGATATAACAAATTCGTCGACTGCCGTATTGTCGCCGTTATGTCAAAAATAACAACGCGAAAATGCATTATAATATTTTATTTTGTGAGGTTCGGGCGTAAATTTCAATTTTTTTGCGATAATTATATAAGAAACTGAATTTGCCACATTATGCAATAAAACCATATCCGAAAAAGTGTTTATAAGTAGGAGAGTTTGCACTTGAAAATGTTTTTTATAGACCTAATACTTTATTTTTTTCTAAGCTTATTAAAAGACTTATTAAAAAAAATGACCAATATTTTTAAGGACCAAGGTATGTTCTACACGCAGTATTTAATTGAAGCATCTATAATACTTCTAAGCGGTCAAATTTTCAAAACAAAAACATACGATTTTGTATGATTTTGCATTATTTAGTATGGCTTCATCTTAAGGTAATTATTTCCCTAGGGCCTCCTGCGTGGAGCTGATATTTGTTTTTTTTTTTTTTGTAATCATATAATAAATGCGTTCTTTTATTGATTTCAAATTGAATTTATAGAACTCCGATTTGGATGATTTATTTATATTTAACCAGCAGACCCGGCCACACGTTGCTGCGACTAACAAAACCTTTATAACCAACGCCGTCTGTTAAATCAAATCAACACCACGCTGCCCGCTGCCTACTGCCGCTTGGCCAGATATATTATGTACCTATTTCAACCAATTTACACAAAACCTTGACAAATTATATACTTAAATTTCCTCACGAATCACTCTATTATCTGTTGGTGAAAACCGCTTGAAATTCCGTTGCGTAGTTAAAGATCTAAGCGCACATATAGCGTGAGCGACTTCATTTTATATTTATTAAAGACTAGCTTCGCTCGCATGGTATTAGTGGGAAAATACTGGCATAATTGTTATTATTCTTGCTTTTTTGCTAATAAAAAATAATTATTGTTTATTAGAAAAATTCCAAATTTTTAGACATTTCGCAAATAAAAATTCTATTTTAGAAAATATTTAAATTATAGAAATTTATTTTAAGTACCTACTCCCCTAATTTATTCTGATGATTTCGCCTCAAGTAGGAATTAGCATTTTATTCATATTTGAATCCAGAGAAAAACCTAAAGAAATAACAAAATTACAGCCCACGTCAAATAATTACATAGCAACGCTATGCTTTTCGTCCGGACAATAAACATTTTTAGAGATAGGTAGATATTAACTATGACGCCAACAAAGCACTATTTTTAGGGTGAATTCCCTAATTAAAAAAAAATATTTTTTTCACGGACGTACAAAATACATGGACTTGCCCTTACGTACTAAAAGGCGTGTTATTTCCCCCTCCCATTGGAACCATTTACCGGAACCGACTGGGCTTGCGAGAGCCCCGCGTTAATCTAAAAAAATGTGACGTCATCATTCTTGTCCGGACCAGTGTCGAGCTCTTATCGTACATTTTACGCACGGACGTTGCATGTCTATGGAACACATACTATGACATCGAGATACATGGTGGCGCGAAACACAAAGCCGCTGTTTACTGAGGTAAGTAAATCATGAAACATTTGTAAAAGTGTCTACGGAAACAAAATATTCGACTATGAAAATACTCAGAACCTTACTTTGCGAATTTAGACTTGACACATCTGTTCATAACGTGGCAAGCAATTCGCGCTCCCATATAAAAAGGTCTATTCATTCAAAAGCAGATTTTACTTTCAAGAACTAAATGTTGATATTTTAGTGCGAGGTGCCTATATGCTGTTAGATTGATTTATTGGCGAATCACAAGTCTCTTTCCTCTCTTCGTCCCGCCATAGTTGGTTTTTACCCCTCATCTGTAAGTTATCGTCTAGCTATTTGTATGTCTATGATTTTTTCCAAAGTAACAATTTGTTTGACGTTTGCAATAACTCGATTTTGTTAGGGACAGAAAACGTATGAAAAATAATTGCATAACGCTACAGCTTATTCATAACGCCAGAGCTTACCAATATATATATCCTATGTTATTCGCAAATAATTTAGCTTTCGATTAGTGAAAGAATTTTTAAATTCTATTCGGTGTTTATTGCGTGAAAGAATAACACTCATCCATACAAACTTTCCCATTTATAATATCTATAGGATAATGTTATTATTTAATTTATAAAAAATACACAATTTATTTATAAGCAAGTTCAAATGTGTAATCATTATGACGCGTGACAGCTGTTTCGCCTTTCTAAGGTATTTTCAAACAGTGGTGAGGCCACTCGTAGACAATCTATTACACTATTAAATACGTTTTCATTGGAATTCTTAGCTATTTAGCAGTCCATGTAAGTTTTCTATTCCACTGCAGATCCCGTTATGTTTCAGTCGGCTGTGTTTTCAGTGACCTATATAAGGCGGGCTTTAAAACAAAAGGTGGTTATCCATTCCACCGACCGTATATATATATATATATATATATATTATATTATATATTATAATTATATATATATATATATATATATATATATATTTATCTCCTCTCGTAAAACGTTGATCTTGCGCGACGGTACACCAGTTTTAAGTTGATCCGTTCGCACGTGTTGATCCATCCGGATATGCTGATCCATTACACAAGCTGGCATACACATCCTGATCCATGTGGATCAATTTATACCATCAAGATTTAGCTGTAAGCCACGCCCATTGTTCGGTGTCTTATACATTTTACACGTTTTTTTTTGTTGATCCATATAAATGCCAAGTTTTGACCGCCAACAAAGGTGCCCGTCTGTCGTACTTTTCAGCTTCTTTTAGTAGGTACCTGTACGTTCTTATTTCAATTCGTTCTATTTCATTTCTTTTTTAATGTATTTTGGTTTAAGATTTAATTTTTATTTTGATTTTGTTTTTGGTTTTGATTTGTATTTCGATTTTGATTTTGATTTTGATTTTGGTTCGAGATTTTGATTTCGATTTTGGTTTGAGATTTTAATTTTGATTTTGATTTTAATTTTTATTTGCATTCTTATTTTGATTTTGATTTTGATTTTTTAATTTTGGTTTTAATTTAGATTTTGATCTTTACTTTCATTTTGATTTTGATTTGAGATTTTGATTTTGATTTTGGTTTTGATTTGAGATTTTGGTTTTGGTTTGAGATTTTAATTTTGATTTTGGTTTTGATTTCGATTTTGATTTTGATTTTGGTTTTGGTTTGAAATTTTAATTATGATTTTGACTTTGATTTTGATTTTGGTTTTGGCTTGAGATTTTGATTTTGATTTTTGATTTCGATTTCGATTTCGATTGTGATTTCGATTTCGATTTCGATTTCGATTTCGATTTCGATTTCGATTTCGATTTCGATTACAATTTCGATTTTGATTTTGATTTTGATTTTGTTTTCGTTTCCGCTTCTAAGACCCGCACAAACCTCACCCCATGAACCTGGGCACCCCGGTTAAGTCACCAAACATAGCGAACCACTTAAGGTATACCTTATTTTTGGGAGGCGGGTATGATTACCACCGCCCCGGGAACCATTTTTGGGTAATCAACACCTCTGTCATATGTCACTTTGCAGTGACATTCGTGACTTAGCAGGAGTGCCCGGTTCAAGGAGTGAGATTTGTCTAGGTCCATGCGGCGAACGCGTTCGCTCACCTACTGCGTGGCAATCCGGATTGGGAGAGACTGATTTTTTGTGACTTAGCAGGGCTGCTCGGGTTCAAGGGATGAGATTTGTCTAGGTCTTTGCGGTTAACGGGTTTGCCCACCTACTGCATTACGGACCGGATTGGGAGAGACTGGTTGAGGGAGACCTTATTTTTCTTACATTAGCTCCACACAGGAAGCCCTGAAGAAAATAAATCCCGTCAAGGCCTATGTTTTCTTTGGGGATGCAATGCATTATCGGTGAATACGTATGATTACTCGATAATGCATTGCATTACGATCTCTACGAATTCGGAAGTCGCAAGAACAAATTGCATTACGATCAATACGAATTCGGAAGTCGCAAGAACAAATTGTGGCGTGCGCAAGTAAATATTATTTTGATTTAAATGTATAATTCAACGACATCTAAGGGGCATTACGACCTTGACTACGAATTCGGGAGTCGCAAGTTCGAATTGTGGCGTGCAGAGGTAATTTTAATTTGATACTTTTGTATAATACAACAATAATGCAGTGCAGTGCGATCTTGACTACGAATTCGGATGTCGCAAGTTTAAATGGCATGCGCCAATAAATTTTATTTTGATAAATATGTATAATTCCTCGATAATGCGTTGTCTTACGATCTTGGCTACGAATTTGGAAGTCGCAAGTTCGAATTGTGGCGTGCGCAAGTAATTTTATTTTGATAAAGATTTTGATATAATTCCTCGACAATGCGTTGCATTACGATCTTGACTACGAATTCGGAAGTCGCAAGTTCGAATTGTGGCTTGGCCAAGTAAATTTTATTTTGACAAATATGTATGATTCCTCGATAATGCATTGCATTACGATCTCTACGAATTCGGAAGTCGCAAGAACAAATTGCATTACGATCATAACGAATTCGGAAGTCACAAGAACAAATTTATACGTCCGTCACTCTTGGACACACTGATTCCCAGATTTCTGCCCACACCTACAAACCTTTTCGGTCTCAGAACTTCCTCTCCGTCCTTTCCTAAAAATAATTTCCGAAGAAATATCTTCTTCAGGGCCTCCAGCGTGAAGCTCATGAAAAAGAAGTTTCTTTCAACCAGTCTTTCCCGATCCGGCCTGCCGCGCATTATGTGGGGCAAACGCGTTCGCCGCACGAACTTAGACAAATCTCGCCCCTTAACCCGGGTACCCCTGCTAAGTCACCAAAAGTAGCGAACCACTTGGGATGACTTACGACAGAGGTGTTGGTTATCCAATAAATGGTTCTCGGGGCGACGGTACACTTATTAACCTCCCATGTTATTCCCAGTTTAAAGGCGAGTCAAGGGAGTTCTAGGTTAGGACTCCTTCAATTAGTCTCTCCCAACCTGGCCCGCCACGCAGTAGTTGGGCACACGCATTCCCCGCAAAGACCTAGACAAACTTCACTTTCTGAACCCGGGCACCCCTATTAGGTCACCAAACACTATTTATTTATTATCTATTTATTTATTCATAACATTTTTATTTTTATAGGGCACAAGGGATTTTTCAATATTTTTCGATGTTTTGTGGTTTAGCGTGTTTTCAAAATCTTCTGTGCACGTAACAGCACATTAAAAATTTTTTTTGTCAAAATATTTTATTAGATGTATGTATGTTGTAAGCCCCCAGTTAAATTTAAATATTAACAAAAAAAGTTATTCTTACTTTAAACTTATAAAATAGCAGTTTTCAATAAATCGTCACTCGACCCCCGGTTTTTTCCATCTGTAATCGTATATAATATGAAAAAGATATATAAAAATATTTTGATACGGAAAACATCTCAACCTGTTAATATATTTTTATAATGTAGCTTAATTATGACGTATTAAAAATTTTTAAACTACGTAAATCAACGTACTTTAAAATCATTTTTTTGAACTAAAAACCATTCTTTTTCTGTTTAATAAAAATATTACCCAATAAAACAGTAGTTTAACTTTACAATGTATAAATTAATATTAAAAAAATCAATTGTTTATTTGATGATATCCGCCCGACTGGTTGTCTGTGACGCTCTGTTCCGTAAAGCTATGTTGAAAAACGTAAGTGTATTAGTTATTAAGATGAATCCATATACACTGTATGAATGAAATCAAACTGTATAATTTGTTCGTGTAATTTGAAGGAAGCGTGTCAAAAAGGATTTCAAAAACGTGCGTAGCAAGGAGACAGACGATGATATGCTTAAACTTTTCCACATTTAACCTGTTTATCATTTAAAAAGAAACATGTCAAAAGGAATTAGTTAAAGTACGTGGCAAGGACTCATCCTTTTCTTGTATATTGTAACTTCTGATGTGTTACCTTCAAATAGCTTTGCACAGGGTCATTTGTGCGCGCTTTTTTGAAACAGCGTACTCTATAAAATTTTCAAACGGAGCACGTGGAAAGGGACAAAATTACTAGAATACCTAGAACGCGAACGTTCAGATGTATTGTACCTTCTCACATGTTACCTTCAAATAGCTTCGCACAGGGCCCTATACCACTCTGAACAACAAAGCAAGTTTTAATTGTATTGTGATCTCTTTCTCTAGCGCGGCGCCGTGGGTATGTCAGAGCGAGACCACTGTAACAATACATTATTGAAACGATACAATATATTTGAAGATATCATATTACATCCGACAAAAGTTTAAGGGCTGTGCAAATAGGTGAATAATTATTATAATCATTTAAGTATTTAATCTAGCTATTATCGTGTTGATTCAAGGAAATGAACATTACTTATTGAATAATTACAAAAAATTCACTTTGTTTAATTAGTTTTTGAATTTTTTTTTCAGTATAAAAATTTAAATATGGGAAACAAATGGCGTTCCAAAACTTGGCGTCAGCTCAATAGACTCCGAATGAAAAAGTATGATTTTTAACCTATTTATAGCTTAAAATTTATAGGCTAAAGCCATTTTAAGCACCGTTTCAGTTCTGAATGGTGGTCTTACACCAGGGCGATACTAAAAATACCTTCCACTCTGGAACGTGCCACAAATATACTGTGTATTATTTCAAATGAATTAATTGTGAAATGACACAAATTAATCAAATTAAACATGACTATTTTGTGTACAGATCGATTTCTCGAAGATCTCAGGGAATAGAAGAGAATGCTGTCGAGGATAACTTTTCTGAAAATTTCAGTACTGAACTACCTACGAATATAGTTTCAACAGAAGCAACATCAAATAATGATTATTTGGGTAAATTATCAAAAATATTCACACATGATTATGTTTTTTTAGGATCAAAGTGTGTATGAAATTCATGAACCCACTACAGCCACACACTTTATTATTTTTTCTTAGCACGTTTTGTGAAATATTTCTTGATACCTTTAGTTTAACCTTTTTATTTATTATACGCTATTAATTCAGATGATCTTTATGGAGCGATCTTTTTGCATGCGCTCTGTGTGAAATGTTTATAACTAATACCGGCCATGTACACTCTGTCTTTTACCTTGTATTATGTTCCTTATGAAAACAAAACTGTTGTTTCTATCAAAATTGTAACAAATTCTTGCATCTTCTCATATAATATAGTATCCTTTTTGAATAAGGAGAGGAACTACTTGGTTATTCAAATCTAGTCACCAAACACGGCTAAAGCCATCTCAAGCAACCCTTGGATTCTGAATGGTGGTTTTCATAAAGGTGATACTGAGAGTATCTTCTTTCACTATGGAATGTGAAATATTGGTAAATGCCAGATTACTTTTAAATTTTTACAAAAATAAAAATCCTTTTCATTTTCCCCTTTTTATGAGTGGTGCTAAGTTTCTTCGAGTATTGCAGATACGAGATCTCGGTGTTATATTCCCGCCAGTCTATCTTTTTATAATTAACTTTTATTATTTTTTTTCTTTTTACAAAATTCTTCTCTTTTAAAATTCGATACAGTACGAGTACATCATATCTTTATTTTATTGTTTGTAACACACATGAACAATTGTATCCATATGGCTACATTTTAGCTTTAAAGTCAAGTTTTATTTTCTAAATTTTATCAGTTTTTTAATTGGTACAAAAATATAATTTATTGTAATATTTTCATGTATGTATGTTAACGCCACTAGGATATTAATAAAAATAAGTTAATAAATAAATTCCACCAGAGCAAGACATTATTCTATGTAATCTCTTTTCATACTCCAGGTAGGTCAGTCACAAGACAGTACCTACCATATTATTGTAGCAATTCCACATCAATATCCAAATATTACACTCCTATGCGACGATTCAACAGCTAGAAAACAAAAACTCCGATGTTGTTGATATATTTAGTACATCAATTGTAATATATAAGCAAACCTGATTGAAGTTTTTTCATCAAGTAGGGGAATATTTTGTTAAAGCTATTTAAATTGACTAACACATTTAACAGCATTTTGTCGGCGGAAAGAAAAAAAATGTAACTATTTTGGATTTTTTCATATCAATGGATTTTTTATATTTTGTACCTACCTACAAACTTTATTGATCAAATTCAATGATATTATTACTTTTTTGTTTTTGTTTTCTTAAACTAGTCGTTTCCTGCATTGTTTATGAGTATAATGTTCTGAGTTCTATCGAGCCGAACCGTCTGATATGAAAATATCTGGAGTCGGTGAATTACTTTCCCATTTGGTCTCTGGTGGATTGGCGTATTGTTCTTGTATTGTTTTGTATTTATTATACTTATATAGCGCACTTACATTGCGTGGATTTACTAGACAATCGTTTTTGGAATAGTGTGTGGAAGGGTTTCCTGTGGGGAAGATTTAACCCGGACGTAAAATCTGAAGCATCAAAAACGTAGTTAAAGAATTATGTAAGCTTGTGTTTTTTTATTATAAAAACTATTTTATTCTATTTTGCAAAAAACCTAAACTTTTAAATAAATGAATGAATATTACAACGTTGTTTTATATTTCCATGTTTTGAAAGCCCTAGCAATTTGCACAGGCGATGATGGACAAGTTGGCACGCTACTAGCAGGTGTTCGGTGTTGAGAGGTAGAAAAGTTCCCAGTATTTATGGAAAATTATGTATTTTACTCGAGAAATGTGGGAATATTAGTAATATGAAATATATCAATACCCCTTTAATTTTCACTACATACTGAGAAGAAGCTGATTTTTATAGAACTTGGTAAACGTTTTG
The DNA here is from genome assembly GCA_917563855.2 of Limnephilus lunatus. Lineage (NCBI taxonomy): Eukaryota > Metazoa > Arthropoda > Insecta > Trichoptera > Limnephilidae > Limnephilus > Limnephilus lunatus. The sequence goes on along the minus strand of OU830592.1, from coordinate 107,772,395 downwards.
AGGTTTATAATTTTTAAGATTAAAAATAACATAGAATGTAGTGTTAAAACCCAGTAAACATCTCCCAATTTAATTTTAAAATCATAATATTTGAAACTTGGATATCTGTCAGTTTTTAAAAGCTGTTCGTGTAATATTGAAGATAATTTTTCAACAAAATAGGGAATCTCAGGGGAAATTTCCCCACGTTATAGGGAAAAATCGAAATTCAACCAAGCACGAAAACGACCAACATGTAAGAAATAGTTGAGAAGTTAACTAACTAACCATCACGCCGTTTCCCCGCAGGGGTAGGCAAAGAGGACGGACCGCCAAACAACTCGGTCTTGGCACACACTCTTTGCCTCACTCACATTCATCCATCGTCTCATACATTCTCTTCTATTATTCTGACTTTTGACATGGCCCGACTCAAGTATCTAATTCACTTGATCGTGCCATGTCTTTCTCGGACGTCCCCGACTTTTTCTACCATTCACATTTACGTCGTATATTCTTCTTACACTGCTTTCATCGTTCATTCGCTCTACATGCCCAAACCATCTGAGGGGCCCTTTCTTAATCTTTTTGGTCCCTTTCTTAATCTTGTTGAGAAAGATATACCTACCTAATATAGTTGGGCAGATTAAACATCGAAAATAAAATTGCTACGATAGGTTTTTAAATATTACAATATTGCAACAATGAAATAATATTTCTATTTATAATATATGCAAATAATTTAACTTAAAGAGACACTTTGAAAATGTTTAATGGTGGGTAAATAATAAGTAAAATATATTTCATGTTGAGTAAATTTTTTTTAACAGTAATACATCACAAGAGTCTCAGCTGCTCCCGTCTAGTCAGCCAAGTGAGACTATGGCATCCTCAATTGAGGTGTATTGTGAGGCTGAAGGTAGTGGGGAGGGGAAGGAGAAAGGGAAGAGGAAGGTGGGGAAGTACCTGGCTATTCAGATCTGGTCACCGAACACGGCTAACGCCATTTCGAGCAACGTTACAATTCTGGATGGTGGTCTTACATTAGGGCGATACTGAGAGTATCATCCACTCTGGAACGTGCCGCAAATAAACTATATATTATTTTAAAAGCATAAATTGTGCAAACAAAAATTAATCTTTTTTTTTTTGCCACGTTGGGATTACATCCCGCGACCTTCGGTGTGTGAGTCAAGAGCCTTACCACTAGACTACGCCAGTCGTCACTACAGGAAACGAACCTTCTTTCCAATGAAACAATAAAAATTAAGAAAATCTGGAAACAACATAATAAAAATAGCTACATTTGTAAGATATTATCATTATTTGTAAGTTGATAACAATGATGAAGAGAAAAAGTATTATTTTTTTTAAATAATTAAATAATATTATAGGATGTGAAGGTTTTTAAAATTAAATTATGAACTACTTGGGGTAACCTACGGAAGTGGTGTTGGTTATCCGATGAATGGCTCCCGGGGTGGCGAACCAGGGCAGCCCTACAAAGTCAGGTTAGGTCTCCCTCAATCAGTCTGTCCTGATCCGGCCCGCCACGCAGTGGATGGGCTAACGTATTCGCCGAAAAGACCTAGACTGACCTCACCCGATGAACCTGGGCACCTCTGCTAAGACACCAAAAGTAGCGAAACGTGACAGAGGTGTTGGTCATCCAAAAAATGGTTCACGAGGCCGCGGTACCCATACGCACTCAAACTTTTAGTATAGGTTAAGAGGTTCTCTACGTTTGGTGACTTAGCCGGGGTGCCCAGGATCATGGGGTGAGGTTTGTGGTGTCTTGGCCACGAACGCGTCTGCTCACCATTTGCATTTCAGGCCGGATCGGGAGAGAATGGTTGAGGGAGTCCCTTCGACTTTTTCAGCCTTGCACCGCAAGTTCAATTTTAAATAAAATAAATCTCTCTTTCTAATCTGTTTGTATTTCGTATGAGAAACAGAGACAAATGCAATTTTATTAATGTTTCTAAAAAAATCCTAGCCAGAGACCGGATGCTACCGAGACGGAATGATCCGGTTACCATTGTCCAGTTTTCAGCTTTAACGCAAAATGGTAAAAGCGATAGTAGGAAAGCGAGCCTGACTCAATTATTACAAAACAGTCCTTTCTATCAAAATGCGGTTTTTAGTAGTATTTACCGCCCAGCTTGCAGCTCGCTCGTTTAGTACTACTGCGACAAGACGAGGTGGGATGGGAAATACGAATACTTTAATATTTAAAAAAAATAGTAATGCGATACCTTTTGCTGAATAATTTTTTTTGATTAACTAAATTAATTTATCATTAAGATGAAGCTAAATGATGAATGTAAGTAAGTCTAAAGTCATGGTGTTTGAAAGAGGGAGTACAAAAACAGTATGCAATATAGTTTTGAATGATGAATACTTGGAGCAGGTGGATGAGTTTGTGTATCTGGATAGTATGTTTAAGAGAGATGGGATGGCTGATAGAGATATTGAAAGAAGGGTTAATCCCAGTAACTCCATTAATAGAGGACTGAATGCCGTTGGCGCAAAAAAAAAATGCCAAAAGAAGCGAAGCTAGCAGTCCACAATGGAGTCCTGGTACTTACCCTGATGTATGGCAGTGAGGCCTGGAACTGGTAGAGGAAGGATGAAAGTAAACTTAATGCTGTTGAAATGAAATCCCTGAGGCGTACGTGTAGTAAAACAATGTATGATCGTGTGAGAAATTTGGATATCCGCAAATAATGTAAGGCTGATGTAAGAATAATGAGTAAGATTTAGAAAGGGACCCTCAGATGGTTTGGGCATGTAGAGCGAATAAAAACTACCCTTTTTATTCCAAATAAGATCAGGAATGGCTGGTTAAAGTCGTCGGATTGACTTTATTTTAGAACTGGCTGGTTCCCGGCATGCGTTGCAACGCCATATTAAATAAATACATTTTTCTCCCGGAATCACCTTCCCGTGCGTCCCCGTTCCATGCCGCAATGGGAGGGATAGATCCCTCCCATTGCGGTTCATGGCATCTTCCGATAGAGTACGGCGAAGGAACCCCCTCAACCATTCAAACCATTTAACCTAGACTTGTAGTTTGGGAGCCAGGCATGGGTACCGCCGCCCCGGGAACCATTTATTGGATAACCAACTCGTCACACGTCATTTCAACAACTTTTTTGTGACTTAGCAGGGCTGCTGGGGTTCAAGGGATGAGATTTGTCTAGGTCTTTGCGGCGAACGGGTTTGCCCACTTACTGCGTTACGGACCGGATCGGGAGAGACTGGTTGAGGGAGACCTTTTTTTTTCTTACATTAGCTCTAAGAAAATAACTTACTAAGCCCTGAAGAAAATAAATTCCCTCAAGGCCTATGTCATCTTTGGGAATGCAGTGTGGAGCGTATTTTTTAGGAAAGGAAGAAGAGGTTGTTTCATTCTGAGTTGTCTGGTCACCGTTCTGAAAGGCGAGAGAGTACAGCTGGACAACATCTAACACACTATTATTATATGTATAAAGAGGAAAGATTTGGTTCTTTGTTTGTTTGTTTGCATTGAATAGGCTCCGAAACTACAGAACTGATTTGAAAAATTCTTTCACTGTTAGGAAGCTACACTATCCTCGAGTGACATAAGCTATATTATATTTTCAAAAAAATTATGGATCCTTACTAAAACTCCCAAAATGTAGCCCAAGGTGTAAAAAAAATACCTAAAATATTCTTTACATCGCGTGCGCTGCGAAAACTGTTATAGATAGAATAAAATAATGTACCACGACTTTGCAGAAAACATCACTATTTACAAAAAGTCTCGCGACAGCATATGTCTAACTATTATAGTTATGCAACAATAAGTGTTCTTTTATTTAAAAAAATTAATTATAATATCGCCGCTAGAAAAGGCTCTTTATTTTTATCTTGGTATTAATCCTTATAAAAAAAAATTACTTCATATTCAAGATTGTTTCAATATCTTTATACAACTTTTTAAATTCTTTAATTCGGACATTTCATTGGAAAGATATCATGAGTTTGACCTGTTGTGAGAACGTAAAAATATCACGCACTGAAACCGTCCGTCCGTTCAGTCCTCCATTGCTGGAGTTACCGGCATTCACCCTTCTTTCAATATCTCAATCAGCCTTACCTACTATCAATATATCTCGTAAACATACTATCCAGTGTAAACATACCTATCTCGTAAACATACTATGGCAGTGAGGCATGGAACTGGCAGAGGAAGGATGTAAGTAAACTGAATGCTATTGAAATGAGATCCCTGAGGCGTACGTGTGGTAAAACAATGTATGATCGTGTGAGAAATTTGGATATCCGCAAATAATGTACGGATGATGTAAGAATAATGAGTAAGATTTAGAAACGGACCCTCAGATGTTTTGGGCATGTAGAGCGAATAAACGAAGAAAGTAGTGTAAGAAGAATATACGACGCAAATGTGAATGGTAGAAAAAGTCGGGGACGCCCGAGGAAGACATGGCATGATCAGGTGAATCAGATACTTGAGTCGGGCCATGTCAAAAGTCAGAATAATAGAAGAGAATGTATGAGAAGATGTATAAATATGAGTTAGGCAAAGAGTATGTGCCTAGACCGAGTTGTTTGGTGGTCCGCCCTCTCTGCCTATTCCTGCGGGGACGCCGACTTCCGGTCTGCTAATCCCGTTGGTTTAAAAAAAAATTGAATATTGTGATAAAAGCACGTTTTCACAATAATTTATTGTGGGTATACATACGAATAACGTAGGAGGCGCATCTGACTTGTAACAACATTTGGTTTTAATTTACGGAACCACTCGGAGTGGATGTGTTGGTTATCCAATAAATGGTTCCCGGGGCGTCGGTACTCATACCCGCCTCCCAAACTGTAGGTCCAGGTGAAGTGGTTCGCTACGTTTGGTGACTTACTAAGCCGGGGTGCCCGGGTTCATGGGGTGAGGTTTGTGCGCATCTGCTCACCATTTGCATAGCAGGCCGAATCGGGAGAGAGTAGTTGAGGGAGTCTCTTCGATTTCTTCAGCCTTACTATGAAAATCTCTGAAAATTACACCGAAATGGATTCATACGACCGCCATACTCCTGGACACACTGACCCCCAGATTCCTACCCACTCCTACTACCCTTTTCCTTCCCAAAACTTCCTCTCCTTCCTTTCCTAAAAATACCTTCCACACAGCGTCCGCAGAGATTACATAGTCCCCTGAGGGGTATAATTTCTTCATATATAAAAAATAAAAATATAAATATCCCTCAATCAGTCTCTCCCGATCCGGCTTGCCACGCAGTAGGTGGGCAAACGCGTTCCCCGTACGGACCTAGACAAATCTCACTCCTTGAACCCGGGCACTCCTGCTAAGTCACCAAAAGTAGCGAACCATGAGGTGACGTTTGAATTATACATATATTATCAAAATAAAATACAATATGAACTTGTGACTTCCTAATTCGTAGCCAAGATCGTAATGTAACGCGTTACCAAGGAATAAAACAAATTTATCAAATAAAATTTACTTGTGTACGCCAATTTTGAACTTGCGACATCCGAATTCGTAGTCAAGGATCATAATGCAACGCATTATTGAGGAATCGTACATAGATATTTATCAAAATAAAATTTACTTGCACACGCCAATTTTGAACTTGCGACTTCCGAATTCGTAGTCAAGGATCATAATGCAACGCATTATTGAGGAATCATACATAGATATTTATCAAAAAAAAAATTACTTGTGCACGCCAATTTTGAACTTGCGACTTCCGAATTCGTAGTCAAGATCGTACCGCAACGCATTATCGAGGAATTATATCTAAATATTTACGAACATAAAATTTATTATTTTTGAACTTGTGACTTCCGAATTCATAACCAAGATCGTAATGCAACGTGTTATCGAGGAATTATACAAATTTAACAAAATAAAATTTACTTGCGCACGCCATCTTTGAACTTGCGACATCCGAATTCGTAGTCAAGGATCATAATGCAATGCATTATCGAGAAATCATACATATTTATCAAAGTAAAATTTATTGCGCACGCCACAATTTGAACTTGCGACTTCCGAATTCGTAGCGAAGATCGTAATGCAACGCATTATCACCCCTCGAACCCGGGCACCCCTGCTAAGTCATCAAAAGTATCGAGCCACTTGGGACGACGTATGACAGATGTGTTGGTTATCCAATAAATGTTTCCCGGGCGGCAGAGCCTAGCCGCAAAAACCCGCGGAAGTATAATATTAGAATTTTATAAAATACAGAAAGATATATTTTTTAAGTCGCTGCCGCGGCCGTTATAATATTACGTTTTGCAACTTCCATATCGGCTCAACCAATGAACAGTAAAACCAGATAGAGGTATATGTGTTTTTATGACCAATCAGAAGGCTTCGTTCATGACGCCATCTTGAACGCCATTCTGATTGGTCATGGTCAGATCAACAATTTTATAGTAAAAGCACATATAGGTACATAAGATATACGATTATGTGGATCAACAACGCATGGCAATTTGGGCGGATCATCAACGCATGGTGATTTGGGCGGATCAACAGTTACGAAGCGTATGATTTCCATACAAATATCGAAAATTTTATGTGTAGTATTTCGTTTACTTTTACTGGGAAACTGGCAACCGTGCTATTTAATGTAACGTTGTTGCCAAATCATACAGAAGTATTCCATCAAAACCAAGTTATATGGTGTTAAAGGTGGATCAACACTGTCGAATAACTTCTTACTGGATCAGCATACTACGAGAAGAGGTCAATATATATATATATATATATACGTTATTTGCTGAGGATGTTGAAATGTTAATGCATGCATGATTGTGTGGTTGGTTTTTTAACTGGACTATTTTCACAGACGAATGCCGAATTCTGTGATCAGTTAAATGGAAAAATATGGTTTATAACAACTCAGAATCACAACTTCAACACATCTTAGAAAAGTTAGGGAAAAAAAATTGAAAAATAACCCATAAACTAATTGACATAGTCTCGTGGTAAGTCTCTTGACTCGCAATCCGAAGGTAGCGTGATCGAATCCCGAATACCCTTCCTATTTTTTTTACATGAATACCTCACAAGAGTCCCAACTGCTCCCGTCTGAAGCCAGTGAGAGTATGGCATCCCCAATTGGGGTATGTTGTGAGGCTGAGGGCAGTGGGGAGGGGAAGGAGATAGGGAATAGGATGGTGGGGAAGTACCTGGCTATTCAGATCTGGTCACCAAACACGGCTAATGCCGTTTCAAGCAACGTTTCAATTTTGAATGGTGGTCTTACACCAGGGCGATACAGAGAATATCTTCCACTCTGGAACGTGCCGCAAATGTACTATTTATTATTTTAAATGAATAAATTGTGAAATAACACAAATATATTACCTATAGGTATGTGTTATTTCAAATAAGTTATTTTTAAAACAATATACAGTGTATTTTCGACGCGTTCCAGAGTGGAAGATACTCTCAGTATCGCCCTGGTGTAAGACAACCATTCAGAATTGAAACTGGCTTGAAATGGCTTTAGCCGTGTTTGATGATAAGATCTGAATAGCCAGGTACTTTCCCACCCTACTCTTACCCACCTCCTTCCCACTACCTTTAGCCTCACAACATACCCCAAATGGGGATGCCATAGACTCACTGGCTCCAGACGGAAGCAGCTAGGTCTCTTGTGTTGGTTATCCAATAAATGGTTCCCGGGGATACCCATACCTGCCTCCCAAAATGGCTAAATTCATTTCAACAACAACGTTTCGATTCTGAATGGTTTTCGCTAACCGTGGTGATACTAAGAATATTGTAATTTATTATATCTACTCGATAAATTAATATACATAAGTAACTTAATAACTAACATCTCTCTCTTCCCACAGGAAGAGAGAATGGACCGCCAAACAAATGATGGCTGTTGATTGTGTCTCTAAGTCTTTTTCAATTCTGTCTTTATTTGGAGTAGATCTGGTTCTTGTAATTTGCCTTGTCTGTCTTGCAAGTGTCTGTTGACTGTTGATCGTGTCTCGACTCTCGTTTAAACCGGTCTAAATTTGGAGTAGATGTTTCTCTCATTCTTTGCCTTATTTGTCTTGCTGGTGACTGTGAATTGACTGTTACTTGTGCCTCGACTCTTGTTTAATTCTGTCTTCGTTTGGAGTAGATTTCTCTCTCATTGTTTGCCTTGTCTGTCTTGTGGGTTCTGTGAGTTGACTGTTGATTGTGTTTTGACTCTTGTTTGATTCTGTCTTCGTTTTGGAGTATATTTGGTTCTCATTATTTATCTTTACTGTCTTTTTGGTGTCTGTGACTTCACTGTTGGATGTGTCTCGACTCTTTTTCAATTCTGTCTTCGTTTGGAGTAGATTTCTCTCTCATTGTTTGCCTTATTTGTCTTGCTGGTGTCTGTGAGTTGACTGTTGATTGTGTCTCGACTCTATTCAAATCTGTCTTCTAGTGTTTCGACTCTTGTTTAATTCTGTCTTCATTTGGAGTAGATGTTTCTCTCATTATTTACCTTAACTATCTTTTGGTTTTCTGTGAGTAGACTGTTGATTGTGTCTTAACTCTTGTTCAATTCTGTCTTCGTTGTCCGAAACATTGGCTAAAGAAGGAGGTAGCGCAACACGGCATAATCTCCCAAATTTAAATCACGAAAATAATTTTGGTTCTGATAATCTGAAATCATATCACACACCGAAATTTTTAACATTTAATTTAAGAGATTATATAATAATCATATCTCTTTTGTTGCGAGTAATTACATTTCTTGATTAGAGTTTGTGGGTTATGGCGTACATAAAACTAAGGCCTGTGTAGTAGTAAAAAAGCTGTTAGTTCTACTATGTAGATTGGAGGTTAACCCTCAGGCATATATATTTCCGCATTGCAATAAAATTCAAATGGATGGAATAATTCTGAACGCATCCGAAAACTAAAAACTGTTTTTTGAAAGGCGATTAAATACGATCTCAAATTTTATAATCTAACACACTATATAAAGAGGAAAGATTTGTTTGTTTGTTTGTTTGTGTGTTTGTGTGTTTGTTTGCATCGAATAGGCTCCGAAACTACTGAACCGATTTGAAAAATTCTTTCACTGTTGGGAAGCTACGCTATCCCCGGGTGACATAGGCTATATTATATTTTCAAAAAATTAGGGATCCTTACTAAAACTTCAATAATGTAACCCAGGGTGTAAAAAAATTACCTAAAATATTCTTTAAATCGCGTGCGCTGCAAAAACTATTGATGATAGAATAAAATAATGTACTACGACTTTATAGAACACATCATTATTTACAAAAAAAGTCACGACAGCATATGTCTAACTATTATGGTTATGCCACAATAAGTATTCTTTTATTTTAAAAATTTAATTTAAATGTCGCCGCTTGAAAAGGCTCTTTATTTGTATCTTGGTTTTAATCCTTATCAAAATAAATTACTTCATATTCAAGACAACTTCAATACCTTTATTTAACTTTTTGAATTTTTCAATTCGGCTATTTAATTAGAAAGATATCACGAGTTTAAAATTGTTAGTATTAGAAAAAAGTTTCGGCTACGGGCCGGGCGGGAGAGGAGTCAAGAAATGCAGTGCCAGGGTGGTTGGCGGGACGGGAGAGCGGGAGAGCGGTGGTGGGGAAGGTGGAAGTGGAACGCTGGAGGGGAACGCACGGGAAAGGACATGTGAGGAGTAACATTTTATTTATTTGAATATGGCATATATTATAAAAGAAAGTTAAAAAAAAGTGCAGCTCGCAAAAACTCAGAAACGAGTCCCGGTTCGATCAGGGGAGTTATATGGTGTGGTAGATCTCTATCCCCCCTAGGGAATAAGGGTATCCGTTTTTACCTAAAGGGCGTGCTTTTAAAGATATAAGGGCTGAAAGTTTCGCCCACTTGAAATTTCTAGAACAGTCTTCCGGAAAGTTCTAGAAGGTTCCATAGAGCTTTAGAAAGTTGTGGAAGGAGTGGCGGAGTATGTCGAGGAATGATCAGGAATAGGGAATCGGGAACATCATTGTGCAACATTCCAGAACACTATCTTATTGTCCTGAGCGAAGCCGGGTAACCCAGCTAGTTCAAAATAAACATGTAAATTTTGAATTATAATTTTTTTTAATGCTAACATAAATTGTTCGGCTTACGTTTTTTCGAACTAAAATTACTGCGAATGAAAAAAAATACATAACTACATATTTTATTAGGCAAATGTATCTATTACAAACATTATCATCGACTCACTTTTTTATTGTTTCATGTAAAAGTAATTGAAAATAAATTGCAGTCGGAAACTTTGTTTCATAAAGGTGTACATTTTAATTATTTTGTGATTAACTTTTAGATTTTAATATAAAGCGTGATGTTTTTACTTTTACTTTTCCTTCTCGATACCTGAAGCCTTGCAACGTACCCCAATTGGGGATGCCATAGTCTCATTAGCTCCAGACGGTTTGGACCAGATGGGACTCTTGTGCGATACTAAAAAATGTAATACATTTTTTATTGCAAGAAAAACATTATTATATGATTAAATTTGTTGAAAGATGATAAAATACAAGTTGGAAGGCTATGTGGTTCGCTACGTTTGAGGACTTAGTAGGGGCGCCTGGGTTCATAGTGTGAGGTTGTGCATGTTGAATTTGGCAGCCACCTCCGGTCTGGAGCTCCAAAATAACTTTAAAAAAACCTTGACTCTGTGCAGAAACAGGCGGTCCGTTTGATAGATTCTCCCATCTTAACATACGGATTGCAATCTTTAGAGCACAGGCGTCAGGTGGGAATGCTTTCCTTGTTCTACCGGTATTACAATGGAAGATGCTCCGAGGAACTAGCGTCATTGATCCCCTCGGCACCGGTGCATAGTCAGGAAACACTCCAAACACGCGCCCAACATTTGTAGACGGTTGACATTAGTCACATGAGAACGGGTCACGACCCCAACGCCTTGAATCGCAGTGGAGGGAATAGATTTATACGTCACTCCTGTACTCACTGACCCCAGATTCCTATCCACCATTAATACCACTTTTCTTCATAAAACTTCCTCTCCTTCTTTTCCTTAAAAAAACCCCTCCACACAGCATCCCCAAAGATGACACAGGCTTTGAGGTGAGGGAAGGGTCCTTTTAGGAAAAGGGGGAGACGAAGTTTTAGGAAGGAAAAATAATGATGGGTGGGTAGGAATCTGAAGGTCAGTGTGTCCAGGAGTGACGGGCGTATGAATACATCTCTCCCTCTGCGATGTAAGCCGATATTCCGTGAGAGTTCTGCTGGTTAGGTCTAAAGGTCTCCCTCATCCAGGCACTTCCAACCCAGCCCCCACGCAGTAGATAGGTAGATGCAACCACTGCCAAGACCCGGACAAACCTCACCCCATGAACCCAGGCACCAATAAATCACAAAACGTAGCAAACCACTTGGGGTGACCTATGGCAGAGGTTTGGTTATCCAATAATTTATAACTTTTTTTTTATGTGAATACCTCACAAGAGTCTCAGCTGCTCCCGTATGGAGCCAGTGAGATTATGGCATCCCCAATTGGGGTATGTTGTGAGGCTGAAGGTAGTGAGGAGGGGAAAAAGATGGGGAGAGAGGAAGGTGGGGAAGTACCTGGCTATTCAGATCTGATCACCAAACACGGTTAAAGCCATTTTTAGCAACGTTTCAACCCTGAATGGTGATCTTACACAAGGGCGATACTAAGAGTATCTTCCACTCTGGAATGTACCGCAAATATACTCTACATCTACATTATTTTTAATGAATTAATTGTGGAATAATCCAAATTAATCAAATAAAATTAATTTGCCCACGCCGAGATTCGATCCCGCAACCTTCGGATTGAGAGTCAAGAGCCTTACCCCTAGACCACGCCGTTCGTCAAATGGTTTCCGGTACGTACCCAAATTAAAAAGTTACGTTAGATACGATTTGAAAAAAAAATTAACAAAACAAAAAACGACTTAAAAAAATGCACTAAAAAGTAAAAAAAAATAATTTCGTACGATTGTTATTTTTGGAGTCGGTGTCAGCCAAGATCTCCACATCTCACCTATAACTACCTATGTATGTAGTTACCTTGGCTCACACCAACTCCAAAAATAACAATCGTACGAAATTATTTTTTTACTTTTTAGTCACGGACGTACAAAATATATGGACATGCCTTTACGTGATAAAAAGTGTGTTATTTCCCCCTCCCATTGGAACCATTTTTCGGAACCGGCTGGCTTGCGAGAGCCCCGCGTTAATCTAAATAATGTGACGTCATCATTCTTGTCCGGACCAGTGAGTGTCGAACTCTTATCGTACATTTTACGCACGGACGTTGTATGTCTATGGAACACATACTATGACATCGAGATACATGGCGACGCGATACACAAAGCCGCTGTTTACTGGGGTAAGTAAATCGTGAAACATTTGTAAAAGTGTCTACGAAAACAAAATATTCGACTATGAAAATACTCAGAACCTTACTTTGCGAATTTGGACTTGACATATCTGTTCATAACGTGGCAAACAATTCGCGCTCCCATATAAAAAGGTCTATTCATTCAAAATCAGATTTTACTTTCAAGAACTAAAGGTGATATTATAGTGCGAGGTGCCTATATACTGTTAGATTGATTTATTGGCGAATCACAGGTCTCTTTCCTCTCTTCGTCCCGCCATAGTTAGTTTTAACCCCTCATCTGTAAGTTATCGTCTAGCTATTTGTATGTCTATGTTTTTAGTGCATTTTTTAAGTCGTTTTTTGTTTTGTTAAAATTTTTGTTTATTTTTTGATATTTAGTGACGAGCGTGCGTAAAGAAGTTTTATTTTTAAAAAAATCATCGAAATCTGTTGGCGTAATATTGAGTTATTCGTTTATTTGTCGCGCACATACTTACTGCAAATTTAAGACATATATGGTTTTCTCATGGAACCCATTGTCAAAACTGGACCAAATTAAAATGGGACCACACGGGAAGCACCAGCTTTCTAATAAAAAAGAATCATCAATATCGGTTCACCCAATCGAAAGTTCTGAAGTAACAAACATAAAAAAAAAAAAAAAAAATACCGTCGAATTGATAACCTCCTCCTTTTCGAAGTCGTTTAAAAAAGGAAATATTACAGGATCATAAAAATTATTTTTCCTTTTCAGTTCTTTAATCCTAAAGTTTTTACCGGAAAATTACTGTGGATGTTAGAATTTAATTTGGTAGAAATATTGTAATTTTTCTTTCCAGCACGAGAGGGTGAATTTATCACTGAAGCTTTTCCGTATATACATATTTATTATCTTGCAAATTTCAAAGTCCGGGATTTTTATACTAGAAAAGATGAGCGTATTATGTTTATGTAATGCGGACTTTTTTTAAGTGATATACTGCATACGTTTCTAATTGTTTGGAGCCAGTGAAACTTTGGCATCCTAGACTATAATATATATAAGTATTAGTGAGAGATTGTAAGAATTTTCAAACCAAATGAAGAAATGGGAAGGTAGAGGAAGGCTCTCGACGACTCCAGATACTAATATCTATAGCCTGTATGTCGGACGAATATCTACAGCTCATATGTGGACAAATATCTATGAACTTCAGAGTGAAGACTAATATTAATTTGGGAAGCGAGAATGGGTACCGCCGCCTCGGGAACCTTTATTGGATAACCAACACCTCTGCCATAGATCACCCCAATTGTTTCGCTACGTTTAGTGGTTTAGCAGGGGTGCCCGGGTTCATGGGGTAGGGTTTGTCTAGGTCTTAGAGGCGGATGACCGGGGTACACTGAACCCCGGATTCCTACCCACCCCTTAAATCTTTTCCTTCTCAGAACTCTCCTTTCCTTCCTTTTCTTAAAAAACCCTCCACACAGCATCCCCAAAGATGACATAGGCCCTAAGGGAAATTATTTTCCTGAGGGTCTCCTGTGTGGAGCTCATGTAAAAAAAATATATATATCTATCTACAAAGCTAAGGTCGGATAAATATCTATGACGGTCCCAGTGGTGACGAATATTTATGGAGTGTAGGTGTAACGTATATCTACACTAGCTGAGCACCTAACCTAACCTAACCTAAGAAGAGAAGCTGAGCACCTAACCTAACCTAACCTAACCCAACCTCTGCCAGTGCTGTAGATATTCGTCGACATCACCTGTTCCATAGATATTAGTCAGCAGTTTGAGCTGTAGATATTCGTCCTCACTTTGGTTCCCATAGATATTGTTCCAACATACCTCGTATAGATATTAGTCAGAACATGGATTCTCGTAGATATTAGTCCGATTTGTTCAGTTTTTGGAATTCCTGTAGGTATTAGTAGACACCTTTCTCTCGACTAGCAATCCGGAGGACGCAGGTTCAAATCGCACGACATTTTTTCTGTTATTTCATTAATTTATTCATCTAAAATAATATATATAGTATACTAGCAGTTATAAAACCAGCTCCGCCGGTTTTTGCTGCTAGGCCCTACGGGCGGCTTTTATTTCGGCTTAGCCCGGTTTGAGTGTTCGTGACCATTTTATAAATCCGTTAGGAACTGGTTCCTAAAATAGCCAATTCCTCGGATCCACTTTGATCCAGTGACAGCTAGTTACCGTCGGTGACTCACCGAGACAAAGTAACAGCGACAACGTAACAGTCACCAATGACAAAGTAACAGTGACAAAGTAACAGTGACAAAGTAACAGTGACATGACAAAGTAACCGTGACATAGTAACCGAGACATGCAATGACGTTATACATATATGTAAATTATAACAACTTCGTCAGGTTTAGTATTGTCGTCAATCTTTCCAAATCCGGAAGGATACATATTATATTATATATTGGTTCTTAGCAAGTTACAGGGAGAAATTAACCCCTTTGTCTTGCAAACTGTAGTAATGTCACCTGATGGATTTTTTTTTAACCCGATGTTCGGGCTGCCTTGGGCAAGATGAAGGGCATTCATATTTTTTTATTGCTTGTTTTAAATCTGCGAGTGGTATACATTTTGTATAGATATATGCACATATACAGACATTTTTACATACACCCATACATGTATGTATTCATATACCACAAATATGTATACCATAATAAATATATACAAGTATTTAATTTTTTTATATAAGAATAAAAAGGTAAATTTTGTTATAGCCCGCACATCAAGGTGGATGAAGGATGGATATGGGCAGGCGGTGGAGGGGATTGTCATCGGGACTTGAATGCCCGAGACATGAGATGCTTGGGTTCGGATTTGAAGCAAGTTTTGAGAAAAATGTTTTGGCCAGGTCTATTATGTGTTTTTTAAGTGGAGGGATTTTCGTGCCTGAGTTAATAATGCTATTTCGGACGAACCAAGGGCTTTTGGTGAATCTTCTAAGCAAGACATTTTGGAAGGTTCCGGAAGGATACTTAAAGTATACAAATCCTTATACCTAGGGAGGAAACATCCACATGCGAGCTGCTGACGGAAGTAGTGACATCTTGTGTCGAATTCTTGAATTTAAAACCGAATTATAACAGTTTAGTAGCTTTGTGTGAAATTCCACGTACACAGATGTTTTTTGAGGCGCGGCCGTTAAGCGTGACGTCCGACATGCACTCGTGGCTGGGCTCTGAAATTCAACCACGCAGACGCTTACGTAATAATACTGTTCGATTTGCGGCACGTTCCAGAGTGGAAGACACTCTCAGTATCGCCCTGGTGTAAGACTACCATTCAGAATTGAAATGTTGCTTGATATTACTTACTAGCTCCAAACAGCAGGCATATAGCTCCCCATGTCATCTTAGGGGATGATGTGTGGAGGGTCTTTTCAAGAAAGAGAAGGATAGGAAATTCTGGGAAGGAAAACGGTATTAGGGGTCGGTAGGAATCTGGGGGTCAGTGTGTCCAGCAGTGACGGACGTATGAATCCGTCCCTCCAACTGCGGTGAGAGTCTGGCTGGAAAGAACAAAAGGCCTCCCTCAACCAGTCTCTGTCAAAGCAGGTGGGCAGACGCATCCGCCGCAAAAACCTGGAAAACCTCACCCCCATGAACCCGGGCATCCCTGCTAAGTCACCAAACGTAGCGAACCACTTAGGGTGTGACCTAAGGCAAAGATGTTGGTTATTCAATAAATGGTGACCAGATCTGAATTGCCAGGTATTTCCCCTCTTCCCCATTTCCTTCCCCACCACACTACCCTCACAACATACCCCACAACATACCCCAATTGGGGATGCCATAGTCTCACTAGCTCCAGTCATGAGTAGTTGGGATTCTTGCAAGGTATTCACATAAACTAATTGGGGTGACCCACAGCAGAGGCGTTGGTTATCCAATAAATGATTCCCGGGGCGGTGGTACCCATACCCACCTCCTAAAATGGATATTGAATTTAAAGAGTTTATGAGCCAAACCCGGAGTTACAACAGAAATTTATAGACAATTGTAAAAGTGCTGTAAATTTGTTTATTTTACAATTCATTGTATAGATTTTTAATTGAACCTTGTATTTCAATTAATTTATTAGTATTTAAATTGGAAGCAACATATACATAATACTACAAACAAAATCCGCAAATCTATATACTTTTACAAACAAACACGCAATTTCCTTAACCTAAAACTTTTAAAAACAGTATATTACTCACTGTGCCAATCTCACATTGAATACGGAATTTTAGCCTGGGGTAATGCATATTCCAATGCCCTTGATCCCATCATGAAAGCACAAAAACTAATCATAAAAATAATTCTTAAAATGCCACTTACTACCAGCACGGATACTATATTCAATTCCTTCAACGTTATGGACATAAAACAGCTCTACTCAAGATCCATACTAATTAATTTACACAAAAACAACAAAACACTATACAAAGCTACACAAAAAAATACACAATACCCGAGCCAAAAACAACGAACTTCTCCAAACTCCTTTTTATTGCTATAAAACCACCTTCGGGCAAAGACACTCTAAATACATAGCTTGCAAACTATACAATACACTACCAACCAGACAAACTGACTCCTTTACAAAATTCAAACAAGATATTAAAAAATGGATTATAAGTATTGGACGCCTCACTATTACAAACATCTGTAAAATAAATCACACATAGACAAAAATAACTATGCACATACAACCTAACCCATATAAAATAAATGAAAATAATGGAATCCTGTCAAATTGACATTTAAATAGATTAGGCAGAATTTACTTCTCTACTTCATCTCCAACATTTATAAAATAACTCTCTTTAAAAGATTTATCACCCTTCCAATCACCTTTCTGTTTTAATTCTATTCAAAGTGATATGTATTTTACCTTAAATATCCTTGTAACTACAATATTCATTTATATATCTGTACGCCTGTCTCGACACAGGTATACCCTAGTGAGACAGGCATATACATAAAACCATTGTAAATATATTTTATTATAGATAAATAAATAAATAAATTTCGGATTCCCTTTACGGCCTTTACCAAGGTTTGTTCGCAAGCGTTGAAATAGGCCACTTGCATGGATTTCATAACGACTTGTAAAAAATCGTGTGGATAGATTTTTTTACTAAGATTACTAAAATGTTAGTAAAAATTTTTAGAAATGTATAGTTTTTGTTTTTTTAAATGAATAAATCCATTATTTGAGCTCGTGACGTCACTACATGAAAATGTCCCTTCTCTGATTATGTTCCCTTAATTTTGTAAAATTCCACACTGATAATTTTTTTTTATATGGCAACAATTTGATTTCCGGCGAATTTTTTAATTTCCGTTTAACGTTCACTAAATTTATTGTTTTTTCTATGCGAACTTATCCTTTGGTTTGATTTTTTGATAAAGATGGCGATGTTTTTACAGATGTTACGAAGAGAACCCCGTACAATTTATTGCTATTCGTGTGGAAAACGTTATTTTTTAAAATGATTTTCGGCTATGTAATTATCGTTTTTTTGCACCGATAAAATTATTTCCCGTCTTTCCGGTTTATAAAAAATTGTCTGATTTTTCGGATTGAAATTTTCAGAAAATCGCCAGGGTTTCAAAAATACGATTAAAAAATTTTTTTAAATACGGAATGTCTTAGAATATTTTGCTAAACCGGATTTTTTTTTTAAATGTGATTCAAGTGGCCTATTGTAATAGAAAATCATTGCGCATTAAGGATTCTTATGCGTTATAAAAAAACAATCTTCTAAAGTGTATTTAACAATCCGCTATCGGCAAAGTCCTTAAGAGGAACGACTGCGAGACCTCTATCATACAATACTTAAATTTGGATTGGAGGCAAAAATACAAATTGATTTTGTAGTTAAATCGTTACCATTGATTTTATGGTTTTAGCAATTGATGCCTCCAATAAGGGATATCAATAAATTAAAATTATTATTATTATTATTTTTCATTGTAATATTAAGAGGGTATTACCAGAGAATACCAGCAATATCTCATTTTTAAACCAGATTTTAGACGTATTGACTCTTTTCCGCAAAAAATTATAAATTGATTTCGAAAGATTATTCTTTTATCTAGTAAACGTATGTTTTTAATTTTGAGAAAAAATTATAATTTTTAGTATAATAAGATTATACCATAGGTCGTTGGCAGATTTGTTAAGTTTTCAAAAAAGATTTTTCATTATACAACACTCATTTCAAATCATATAATCATGCAGTAAAATAAATCGATATCTACATTATCTGGTAACGTATGTTACAGAATTTTAATTTTAGCTAAATAAAATCATTAAAAAATATATACGTACATGTCGACGATGTCGTACATGTGTTTCTTGACGAAAATTGGTCCGTTTGTGTATTTATTTACGCACTTACAGACTAATAATATATTTCAGATTTTTTTACATTCTTATTTTGCTCAGACATTATTGAAAAATGATAAATACTTATAATACAAAAATAATTGCAAAATGTTCATAATTTGAATAGTTTTATCAACACGCCTTTCAGCATAGGCAGAGCTAGGTTATGATTTGGAGCCCCCATTTCAGTCTCAAATCCATTTTAAGTTTGGTATTTATTTATTTTCTTTGTATTACAATATTTGAGAAAAAAATTGTCCTCACTGGGGTACCCTGTTCTAAGGTCACATTGTACATGATTTCGTATTTGAAATATAAGTAAATACTTTTGTTAAAATATTACAAGAGGAAAATTATAAAGTCATATCTAAAAGAAAGCACAATACAAGCATTAATCTTTGTAAGGTTTCAAAAGTAAATCTATATTCTTCCTTCCCATGTCCATAATCCATATCTTTATGCTTCTTTTGAAATCGGTTATTTTTTATGGTTTTTATTGCAAGAGGGAGTGAATAAATAATTTTATAAAGAAGTATTGCATATTTCTTTGTCAAAAAGTCGTTGTTGTTGTAGGTTGGTGGAATGTATGTTGTAATGTTCTTATAAATATATATGTAAAACCAACAGTGATGAGGGTAGGTAGCAAAGGTAAAATCATGCAATGTCTAGTATTTTGAATATAATACCCTCCACGTGCAAAGTCGTACCTTTCCCAAGCATAAACTTTCTAATAAAGTGTGTTTTTCGGAAGTGACCTGCAGGTAAGTATGTTTTTGTATCTTTCTGTAAATAATAAAATTAAATAGAACCTAGGAATTCATAATGAATTGTAAAGCGCCCTTGAGGTGATTTTTCACAAAAACGGCGCTCTACAAATTGTCCAATTATTATTATTATTAATGTAGATCTTGTGAATCGGCTCGAGTTTGTCTGTGTAAAGTTATCCTAGTTTTTGAATGCGTACATTAGAATATCTTTTGTGTATAATTGTTTCAGTGACATTAAATTCAGTGCTTTAAAAACATATTCTGTAGGGGTTCTGATGAGGACTCTTAAGTATAATTTTCAAAATTGCTCTTTGTGCTATTATGAGGACTGGTTTTATAGTGGAATCGCACGAGCTTCCCCATTCGATAATACCATATTGTAGATGAGATTGGGATAATGCATAAGTATGAAAAAGGCTTCTCAACCGTTCCTCTTGAATTAGCCAGTTCGAGGTTAAGGAGTTCCTACCTGACTTAAGTTCACCTTGGTATTAAAGTGGTGCTATAAAAAACTTCCGTATGTGGGTCGGACTTACGACTTAAGGGTCGTTTTCTCTATGTGGAAACATTCGGGATATGAGAGGTGGATTTTATTTTATAGGAGAGCAAATTTCTTTCACGGAAGGAATAAAGGTATTAAGCCAATAACATCGATATTTTTATTTTTATTATTAACTTTAATAGTAAAAACTCAAATTATAATATTTAATTAAATGAAGAAATATTAGCGAAACTCAATCAAAATCTGAAGACAGAAAAATCAGAAAAAGATATTGATTCCAATGGGCCTGGAACCCAGGCCCTTTGATAACGTCAGCAATATTTATTTATTCATTTGGAATTTCACGCCCGGCTGGGCTTTTACATGCATTTTTTTAATACAAAGAACATCTAAATCTAAATGTGCATTACAAAGTAAAAAAACAAAATCATTAACAAAACAAAAACAAAAACGAAATCAAAATCAATCAAAATCAGAATCAGAATCAATATCAAAATCATAATCAGAATCAATATCAATATCAAAGTCAAAATCATAATCAAATCTAAAACAAAAATAGAGTAAAAAACAAATTGAAATAAAAACAAAACACACCACCATGCAAGATGGAAAAACTGTAAACTGGGAAAAGTGCAATTCATGTGAAATAAATCGAAGCAGAACTATGCAGTTGGATAAATGAAATTTGTGGTTCTTCTTTCTGATATAAATTCTACTATGGCTTGTTTATATTTAGTGAATGATGTGTTAAATATGTCAACAACATCTTTATAGTCATTACCTATATCATAACAAATATTTTAATTTGAGATTTTACTCACAAAGTTAAAAATAAAAATATTCATCCTAGACTTGCAGAAAAAGTCAATAGATATCGCGTATTAAAATAAAATGGATAAATATTTATCCAGACACTATCTAGATAGCATTTAGTTCGGGTTGAATCTTGCAATCATATATAAAGATAGCAGCCAATAATATGTGCGTTAAGAAAATGAAGATAGTGTTGGTAGTTCTTAGTCGAAGTATGATACAGTTAAAAGTGACCGAATTGGAAATGGGTTCCATAGCTCAGTTGGTAGAGCTCTTGCCATGTCAGCAAAGGGCCCTGGGTTCGAGTCCCAGTGGAACCAATATCTTTTTTGTTTTTTCTGTCTCCAGATTTTCGGTTGAGTTTCGCTAATATTGTCATCATTTAATTAAATATTATAATTTTTTTGTTACATAAGTTTTATGTATACGAACAGTGAAAAAATAAAGAACAATAATATTATATGTTTATTTATTTATTTATAAAACACATGTTACATAATTAACACATTTACGTAGAGTAGATATATTAGATCACCATACTAGGCGGCTGCCTGTTGACCAATGGAGTATAGTGATTTGTATGAAATATGAAGTCTATTGTAAACATATAGATTTAGTATAAATGATGCTAAAAAATAAGACATAAGCATACGTATATAGCTTTATATAGACCTTACTTGCCTTCCTCTTCCCCATCTCCTACCCCTCCCCACTGCCTTCAGCGTCACAACATACCCCACGGGGGTTACCATAGTCTCACTGGCTCCAGATGGTTGGGAGCTGTGAACCAATTGGACTAACTAACTAATCACGCCGTTTCTCCGCAGGGATAGGCAGAGAGGACGGACCGCCAAACAACTCGATCTTGACACACACTCTTTGCCTCGTTCACATTCATACATCGTCTCATACACGCTCTTCTATTATTCAGACTCTTCACATGGCCCGACTCAAGTATCTGATTCACTTGATCGTGTTATGTCTTTCTCGGGCGTCCCCGACTTCTTCTACAGTTCACATTTGCGTCATATATTCTCCTAACACTCCTTTCCTCGTTAATTTGCTATGCATGCCCAAACCATCTAAGCGTCCCTTTCTTAATCTTACTCATTATGCTTACATCAGCCTTACATTCTTTGCGGATCTCCACTTCTCTCACACGATCGTACATGGATTTATCACACGAACGCCTCAGGGATCTCATTTCAACCAATTGGAGATACCATGAAACTATAGTAACCTATATGTGACGCTGAAGGTAGTGGGGAGGGGAAGGAGGTGGGAAAGAGGAAGGTAGGGAAGTACCCGCTTTTCAGAGCTGGTCATTAAACATGTCTAAAGCCATTTCAAGCAACGTGTTTGCTTAAAACGAGTCTGCTTAAAGCAAGCATGCCATAGATATACGAGCAAACGTACACAGTTGAAGAGAATGCTCAATTTAAGCATGCTTATTTATGAACATGTGTGTCAGTACCTTTATCTATGTCTAAAAGTACCCGATCCCATAACGGGTACTCTGGACCCGATCACTTCGCCAATGGGTCGTGTAAAATGATCGACCGGCCCAGCTCTCCTTTACATCCACATTCAAAAGGCTCTCTTCAAAAGTCTTCCGTATCCACGCTTAGTCAAAGGCCAATTTGGACACAAAAAATACCATAGCAAAAGCAATCTTTTTGAAGTAAAACTTCTTTACGCACGCTCGACTTGGGGGGTAAGCTGGTGAATGCGTTACGAAAAAGTGTTATGCGAACGGTAATCGATGCGAACGGTGATCTGTGTGAACGGTGATCGGGCGAGGCGAACGGTCGGGCCTTTACGCACGCTTGACTTGGGGAGTGATAAGGATGAGGATAAGGTCGTAGGTCACCCCACGGTCGTAGGTCACCCCAGGGTCGCAGTTCACCCCATGTTCATATATCACCCCAATGTCATACGTCACCCCAATGTCAATGTCAATTTCAATGTCACCCAAATGTCATAGGTCACCCCCAAGGTCATAGGTCACTCCAAGGTCATAGGTCACCCCAAGGTCGTAGGTCACCCCAAGGTCATAGGTCACCCTACAATCGTAGGTCATCCCACGGTTGTAGGTCAACCCAGGGTCATAGGTCACCCCATGGTCATATGTCACTCCAATGTGAATGTCACCTCAATATCATATGTTCTTTTATAAGTTAGTGAAGTTTTACTTCAGTCGTGTGGTCTGAGCTTAGTTTTTTTTTATTTTCGTTTTTACTTAGTAGGTAACTTTTCTGCAAAAAAAACCCTTTGAACCTTCCGCAAATGGAATCTAATTATTATTCCAGTCGTCCAATTTCGTTTCCAAATTTCGTAAAAGTCAAGAATTTCCCTAAGGGCCGAAATTCCCGTTTTAATTTGAAAATGTCGCAATTCTTACTGTTCAAGATTATAGAGGATGTTTTGTTGGAAATGCTAGTTAGTGTAGCAACACTTTTTGTGTATATGTACTATGTACGTGTTTGTATGTATGTATGTATATTTATTTATTTATGCCCTAGTGGGCTTTTACAACAGAAATTAAAAACATAAAAAAATTAAACATCATAAAAGAAATGAAATACTATGAGTAATAAGAAAAATCAGTAATAAGACCAGAAATACAATAAAGTGCAATGTGTAAAAGCTAGTTAGTAGGTATAAACAAACAATTATATGTTTATAATAATGTACGATGATAAAACAGAACTAAATATAACAGCGAAATAAAATAAAATAAGGTTATAAATTACTGGTAAGATTTTAAATGAGAGGAGGTTTTATGAAAAGAACAAAAATAAGAAAAGTTAATTATTAACAGATAAAATAGAGATGAGTTGTCTCTTGAATATTGCAAAACTGTCAACACCAAATATATCTATAGATTCACAATGTTTATTTGCAAGGCTATGCATTCTAGGGATTGGTGAATTAATAGAATAGTTAGTATTGAGGGTATTGTTAAAATTGAAAATATATTTATTGCGAGTTAGTCTAGCAGGTACATTAATACAGATTAATTCTAATAAATTAGGGCAGTCAACTAAAGATTTGATAATTTTGAATAAAAATAACAAATCAATTAACACTCTTCTATCTGATAATTTAAGGAGTCTGGTTTCTGCGCGTAAGTTATTATAATTTATAAGTTCAATTGGAATTTTCATTTTAAAATTAATATACCGAAGGAATTTGTTTTGTACCTTTTCCAATAATTGAGAATGGATTTTGTAATATGGTGACCAAATGGTGGAATTGTACTCTAATTTGCTTCGTACTAACACGAGCAATACAGATTTTTTAATGTTGATACATTTTTAAAATTTGTATATGTAATATGTATGTGTGAATGTATGTGTGTGTATAATATACGCACACATAAACATTTTTTTAAGGTTTCTCATTTACTCACAAATAATTGCATAAGTTGCCTCCAAAATCATGAAAAAATAAAATCTTTAATGGCCTACATCTTATGATTTAAAGCAAAAATAAATATAATAACTCACATCCGTACTAGATATTTGATATATCTTTTGATTACAAAAATAATTTTTCAGTTTGGTTGGGTATTTTGATCTCAAATCCAAATCTAAGATATGTATGAAACACGCCGAAATGGGCCGCGCATACGTTTCCCTTGGAAGCCATGGAATATGGGGACATTCCCGTATATAAATCGGCACGATGTCACTTTTCCTAGGAACATCTCGTTAACAACTACTGCCGTTGACTGCCCCATAGGAAAAGAATTCCTTTCAGGGCTTATGACATCTTTGGGGATGCTGTGTTTAGGGTCGTTTTAGGATAGGAGGGAGAGGAAGTTCTGGGAAGGAAAAGTATATTAGGGGTGTTTAAAAATCTGGGGGTCAGTGCGTCCAGGAGTGATGGACGTATGAATCCATTCCTTCAACTGCGGTGCAAGGCGATGTTCCGAGACAGTAGGTACAGCTGCAGAAGTCAAAGGTACTCCCTCAACCATTCTCTCCTGATCCGGCCTGCCACGCAGCTTTTGACAAGATCCGGACTAATCTGACAATGAATCCGGACACCCCTGCTAAATTACCAAACGTAGCAAACAACTTGGGGTGACCTATGGCAGAGGTGTTGGTTTCTTGCATTAATTCAAGCAAGCAAGAAAAGTGAAATTCAAATAGACGTATTTAAAAAAAAGGAGTATGAAAAATTCTTTCAGTACCTAAGTGCCCATCCTAGAAGCGTAATAAATCAAAGAAGCATTTCTCTTTGATATAAGATGTTGGAATTTTGGAGTGAAAACGGGTTGCGGGTGGGATGCTGTATGTCGGGGAGAAGAGGGGAGGAGGGTTGGTTTAGAATGTAGGTGTATCCAATATGGAATTTTTCTAATAATAAGGAAATCCAGTGAAAAATATTAAGGCTTTAAAAAATATGTTAGTATAGACCAATAAACGCTGATTCTGAATATATAAGTTTTATTAAATAATATTAAACGTACAGTTTTAAAAAAATATTAAAAAGTGCATTTTTAATACTGTCGTTGAAACACGCCGTCAAGTTGGTATTACTAAAATGTTTATGTGTGTCACCGTAAAGTCATTGTACGGGAATGTAGGTAGGTATGACACAAGCCATCGTATTAATAACATTTCTTCTTGTTCGTTTGTTTACATACTGTTTATAGAGATTTAGTTGTTGTGTTTATTGAAACATTATTGAGGTCTAAATAATTCAGTTTCAAAATTATACGTTTATCTCTATTATTGAAAATATTCAAAAACTACTAAAAATAGCAATGCTTCTAGGGAGATTTCTTCGAATTCTAAATTTCAAAATGGCGGCGAGTCAAACAGCTGATTGCGCGTTCTTATAGTAGATGACGTGATTGATGACGTCACACGACACCACCATAGATACGATGGTTTTCGGGTGATCTTGAAAAATTAAAACTTTGACAATTATTTTAACTATTGAAACTAGCTCTAAAAATTTTTAAAAAAATGCAGTTATTTAAGTTAGAGGGTCAATAACATAAAAAAAATTGACTGGAGTTCTCTATTATTTTTTGGGGATAGTAAACAAAGAAGACAAATAAAAGATACAATTATTTTTTTATCAAAACGACCATGTTTGTTAGCACGCAATGATATTCATGATCGTAATTGCAGACAGTGGCGTGCATGTGCAGTTTATAGCAACCCCTTGTGTTTTAGTATAACAATTGAAAAACATGCTCCAATCACCTTGAGAACCCACTGTTTATTTATTTATTTATTTATAATAATAATAATAATAATAATTGGATGACTTGTATAGCGCCGTTTTTGTGAAAAATCACCTCAAGGGCGCTGTACAAATTTATAAAACGTTTATACAATCTTATTTTAACTATAGACAACAACAACTTATGGCTAAAAATTGCATCCACCGGTTCATCGATCACCGATACGAAACAAACAATGATTTGACCAATGAACGCGATGCTGCTGTAAAAACATACTGTACAGGCAGAAATATATACAAGACCATACTTACCTGTAGGGTCACTAGAGATTAACACTGTTATAGTTTAATTAGAGCAATTAAGACACAGTTCGCACGCAGAGGACATAATTGGGAACTATGATATAATTCATGTTACATATATTTGACATTTCATAGATAAGATTTATTAAATCACCATACTAGACGAATGCATGTTTCTTGGTTATTAATTAAGGATAGTAACTTTGAGTGTAGTCTAGTTTAAACACATGGTTAAATTGGTAAAGTTATAATAAAAAATAGAAAAGAGAAAAAGAAGTGCGTAAAACAAACATGTAAATAAAATAAACCTGTAAACATATGGTTCTACTATGTAATGATGTTGAAAATTTATATCTCTATCTGAGTATATGAAACAAGTTGTAAACACTGTCATAGTCACTCATCAGAAGGTCAGTAAGCGCCTTGAATAACATATTGAGTAAAACCACAAATAATAATATTTAATAATATAATAAAACACACATAAAACTAATTTCCACAAAATTTATTTTTTGAATTAATTTATTTGTTAAAGCCATTATGGCAGTACTTATTCACAACACTTTTTCACGCGTATGGTATCCCAGATGACCCGCACTAAATCTCACCGATTGATCCGAAATGCAATTATATTATTATTCCGCTTCTAGTACTCGATCAATCCGGTTGCACGGCAATTTACCTCTCTACCCGTTCGTACGCGAACGCATAAATGTTGTAATTAATATTTTAAATAAAAGTTAATATCGCGGACAAATAAGTGTTGTGAATAAGTACTGCCATACGCCATACCATCTTCAGGATGGTAATATAAACTCTAGATTATAAATCATTTGTACCCAGTCTAAAAATGGCTTTAACAAACTAAAACGGGTTGCGGTCAAAAAAAAAATAAGTGGAAAAAAGGTTTATATTTAGGTTTTATTATCTACTAGCAGACCCGGCCACACGTTGCTGTGGCTAACGAAAATAAACGCCATCACCCAACCTTCATAAAATCCATACCACCCGCTTGCCAGCTGCCCGCTGCCCGCAGTCTGAATTGAATATTAGAATTTCTCGGCTTTTCTCTACTATAATAATGATGAAAACCGCATGAAAATCCGTCGCGTAGTTTAAAAGATCTAAGCGCACATACATTTTGAGCGACTTCATTTTATACTATGTAATGATATTATTATAAAGGATTTCAACCACAAATTGTCAGTATCGAAAATAGAAATAGTAAAATTTAATCATTGAAGAAAATATTAACAACCGAAAAAAGGTCTTTACGTCAATACGTTTGGTGAAATAGTGGCAGGGTTCATCAAGTGAGGTCTTTTTTATCGAGGTGTTCAGGTCTTCGGCCAATGCGCCTGCCCACCGCGTGGCAGGCCGGATCAGGAGAGACTTGTTGAGGGAGACCTTTTGACCTCTCCAGCAGGGCTCTCTCAGATTATTACCTTGCAACGTAGTAGAAGCGATGGATACAAACGTCGTCACTCCTGGACACACTGACTCCTAAATTCCTACCCACCTCTAATACCCCTTTCTTCCCAGAACATCCTCTCCTTGCTTTCCTAAAAATACTTTCCACGCAGCATCCCCAAAGATGACAAAGGCCGTGAGGGGAATTATTTTCCTCGGGGAATGGAGCTAACGTAATGAAGAAAAAAATAACCAGTATGAAAGAAACAATGCAAAGGATTTTTCAAAGAAGTAATGACAGCTGCAAAAAAATTATGCACAAATTTCATAGGACAATTATTTGAAAGCATTCAGAGAAGCTATAATGATTAATGATCAAATAAAAAGTAGCTCCCAGATCGATAATGGCGCAAACCAAAGATATTGAAATATAAGGAGATGTATCCGCCGTTTTTACTAGGTGAGACTGCGCTTCCGGGTGTCGCCGGTGTTGTTTACCAATTAACGAATAACCTAAATGAACGAATAAACTAAACGAACGCTAAACTAAATGAACGAATTCTTTCCGTATTCAAACTATGTTGTTAACCAATAATAATGAACACCTTCAAAAATTCAAGAAAATGAACAAATTCTTTTTGTATGCAAACTACGCTGATTAGGTCGTATTTCGGCGACAGTCGCGCGGACATCGTAGCATATCTCTTTTCTATTTGAATATCTTTGGCGCAAACGATTCTGTGCTTGTCTTTCATACAGTTTCTTTAAATACATGTAAAGAAAAATATAATTTTCTTTAATTTAACACATTGCCGATCTTGACTCGTCATTGTGTATGTACCGTAGACTGTCACTGGTATGTGCCTCAGTTCCTACAAAGTGATTACTATCGTGATTGTGATCAAGGGATTGACATTGCAATTAATAACATTAAATGTCGTTTCTTTCATTACAGGTTTGTTTTGTTACTAGATACTTTTATTTATTTAATCTTGTGAGATTAACAAAATAAACCTCCACCTTCCATACAGAGAAACTCAATTGTGTTTTAATTGAATGTCATCAAAATCACAATAAAAATATTATTATATACCTACATGAGATTTGATACGTGATACATTCTGTCTGTTTACTTCAAATACCACGGTACGCCACTGTTGCCTATTTCATTTTCAAGTATGTTATTATTTGTGGGTGTCACGCAAAGTATTTATCGATTATATACTCGTAGCAACAAGTCGCGAACTAGATTTACCCATTATAACAAACAGGCTATGTATTACAAACTACGATAATACTAGTACTGCTTGGTCATTACAAACCTAATTACCACGACAAACTTGTTGCTAACATTTTTAACGTAATTCATTGTTCTACGTTACTTACAAATTATTTGTAAATCTATTTATTATTTTAACAAGTTACTTTATCCAATACTAGCTGGTTCCCGGCATGCGTTGCTATGCCATTAAAATAAATATTTTTTTTATCCCTAAATTTTTAGCGTTAATATATAAATAAATAAATGGATATTATTTTATAACCCTTATGGAATGTGTGGGATTGCACTATTCTCCCCACATACCGGAATAAACATTTATTTATTTATTTATTTATATTTCCCACCTGCGTTCCCATTCCATCTTTTTGACATTGACTCCCCTCCCGTACGGCCCGTATCCCAGTGACGCCTAGATCGCATAAGATGTTGCCTAGCTAGCCGAGCGTGGTGACCGGCAACCACGCAATTTTTTTCTAATACTTACTTTTTTAAACTCGTGATATCTTTCGAATGGGATGTCCGAATCAAATAATTCAAAAAGTTATATAAAGGTATTAAAGCAGTCTTGAATATGAAATAATTTATTGTGAAAAGAGCCTTACAAATAAAGAGCCTTTTCTAGCGGCGGCATTTCAATTAAATTTTTAAAATAAAAGAACACTTTTTGTTGCATAACTATAATAATTAGACATATGCTGTCGAGACACTTTTTGTAAATAATGATGTGTTCTGAAAAGTAGTTGTACATTATTTTATTCTATCATCAATAGTTTTCGCAGCGCACGCGATGCAAATAATATTTTAGGTAATTTTTTTACACCTTGGGTTACATTATGGGAGTTTTAGTAAGGATCCCTAATTTTTTTGAAAATATAATATAGCCTATGTCACCTGGGGATAGTGTAGCTTCCTACCAGTAAAAGAATTCTTCAAATCGGTTCCGTAGTTTCGGAGCCTATTCAATGCAAACAAACAAATCTTACCTCTTTATATAGTATCTTAGATTAGATAACAAGTTACTTTATACAAAACGTAATTGTAAAATTATTAGTCGTTCCTAATATTTTCAAACAGAGACATAATATACCATTACTGTTTCAGAGTGCTAAAATTTTACCTGTTAAGGCAATGCTATGGCACAAAATTATAATTCAGCATATATTTACCCAGCAGCATAAATAGCACTAAATACAGCACTAGATTCACGTGCAACAACGGGTTAATAGTTCCGAAATTTAATAAGTACGGACAGAGAACGTTTGAATACAACATACCGAAAATATTTCATTTATTACCTGACACTATAAAGCAATGTAATTCTATGAATAAGGTTAAATATATGCTGAAAAATTGGCTATCTGAAAAAAAATATTTATATTTATATTGATTTGTATAAATAATGTTGAATTTTTAGATATTATAACATTTAAAATTTATATGTAACTTAATTATAAGCACCTGCTGACAAGCCAATTTAATTGGCTTAGCAGGACTTGTTTGTGATTTGTAATAACTATTCTTACAATAATAAATAAATAAAAAAAATTGAAAAACATTTAGTGTGTTAACAGGTGATTTTGGAATGTTATTACTTATAAAACCGCGACGATCCACGTTTACGGTACGGTGACGGCAAAAAAGGCAATAAACATACGTTGCTTATCGTTATAATGCTGCATCTCTTTCTTACACAATAAACAATGATGAGACAAGAGATGAGACACAAAATACGTATTTGTTTACTCCAAAGTACTCGTACTACTTTTTTGCGACGTTAATTGGGTTCCATTTTTTTATACGTGTGAGGGAGATGTATTATAATGATTGTAGGTTTCCTTTGGGGTGGTGCAGACATACGTTCACCATTTGTCTCATTTTAGACTGTTGTTATTTTGTGTGTAGAGCTGCATCATTATATGTTTAAGAAGAAAAGCAAAACCATCAGCGCATCTTCAAACCACTCCAAAATGAACAGTAAAAAGAAAATACAAAAGAAAGCGACATCCAGCGACTCCGAAGAAGGAAACACAAATACAAATAAGATTACCAAATTTATAGGAAAAGGTGCACTGGAATTCGAAGACAAAAATATGAAAAAAATCATCCTTCGAATTGATAAAAAAAAGTGCTTCGTAATCTCCCCGCTCTAACTTGTCTACTTTAGTTTTCTGATGGTTTCACTTCTACCGCGTATTATATATCTATACACATAATTTTTTTTTTTTTTTTTAATTAGCAGACCCGGCTACACGTTCCTGTGGCTAACGAAACGCAACACCATTACCCAACCTGTACAAAATCCACGCCACCCGTTTGCCAGCTGCCCGCTGCCTAAATTGAATATTTAAATTTCCCGGCTTTTCTCTACTATAATAACCATGTTTTATATATAAACCTTCCTCTTGAATTACTCTATATTTTGGTGAAAACAGCATGAAAATCCGTTGCGTAGTTTAAAAGATCTAAGCGCACAAACATTTTGAGCTACTTCATTTTATACATGCCTGAATTGAATATTTGAATTTCTCGGCTTCTCTCTACTATAATAAGCATGTTTTATACATATAAACCTTCCTCTTGAATTACTCTGTATATTGGTGAGCTAATTCATTTTATATTAAGTAATGATAATACAATTTGACTGCGTTTTTCACCAACTTTCCAAAAAAGATATGTTCAGAAATGTTACATATATTGTGATTTAATGGCAAAGTGGAAATAATCTGAACATCTGACAAAATGTGTTCGAGGCCTGACGAGTTAAGTATCCATATGGGTTCAGTTTGAATAAAATAACATCGTGTAAAACTCCCATAAGACCACAATCTTACAGACGTTTATTCCAGCAAACGAGTGCAAATGTATTAGAGAAGATATGGGAAAGTTTGGTCAGATATCACGACTTAGGAAAATCAATAGAGTTCGGTGCTCTCATTTTTACATACCCTAGTTTTCCCATAGACAAGTAGACTAACAAGATGGAGTTATTGGTTAATGCTCAAATAGAGTTAAAACATATTGTCACGAGTATTTTCCATGAGCTCTCTCTCTTCAGGGTCCTGTGTGGGATAAATAGAAGACTCCCATCTGGATGTATGGCCTCTCCGTCTTGTGTAGAAAATGGTACAATCAGGATTGCTAGTTTAGACAGGTTGACTGCCGCACCAAGCGTCAGTCAATGATTCTTCAGGGAACGATTGCAGACACATTTACTTGGCTTCTCCGTCTTGGGAACCAAGCACTCGGTTTATATAAATCAATTATCCTGTTACGAGGAAGAATAACTGCCACGACTGACGGAGAAAACCTTCCTCCATCTTTGAGCAAACCATTCACAAGTTAAACTCCCGAAATTGATTCACATGCCTTTTATTGCAATAATAAGACAATCATTTTGTAATGTTATTTGGCTTTTACTCTTAGTTTTTACCACACACAAAAGTATTTTAACAATACACAGAGCTGGTAGGCTGTACAGGTGCAATTGGAGCATTGAGCACCGGACTCTCATAATACTTAATCCGCACCCTTGAGGTTTTAACTAGCGCCTCATTTATAATGATCCAAACACAGATCTTTTTTCAAAACTCTCTGGGGAAGCGTAAAGGCAACTTGAATTTATCAAATACGTTTTAGTAAATAATCTCCACGCGTCACCTCTCCATTGTCCGTCCTGATCCCAGCCCAAAAATACGTCCGCCGCCATCTTGCTTTCTTCCTTTTTCCCCTCGCCCGCGTTGCCAACCTCCCGACACTGAAGTGTCAAACTTAACGGATATTAAAAGAAAAAAAACAGTACCTACTCGGCTTGTTAAATTAATACGTTACAATATCTAGAATATTGACTGCTTGATATACCATTCCCAGTGGCGGACTAAGCCCGTCAGAAGCCCGGGGCGGCAAAGCTAAGTGAGACCCCCATAGTCATGAAGTTGATGTAATTTTACAAGCTTTTTATTCCGTTCACACGGGCCTCTGTTCCTGGGGGCCTCCAAACGCCTTCACGTTCCCTAAACAAGGCTTTATGACACCAAGACAATGTAATTTTTGTTTTTGTTTTTTTTTTCTGAGAGATGTATTTGTTAAGACTCCAGATACTAATATCTACAGCCTGTATTTCGGACGAATATCTACAGATCATATGTTGGACAAATATCTATGAACTTCAGAGTTTAGACTAATATTTATTTATTTATTTAAGGAACATAAACAGTCTTAGTAATAAAATATACATGAGAGGATGGCAAAAAACAGCCAAATTATTAATGTTCACAGATAGGTATTTAGAAACATAAAAGTAACTGAATGTAAACTAGAACATTTAAGAAAAACAGAAAAAACAAAAACAGAACTAAGCAGCAATTTAAAAATAATAATATTACAGATATAATACTGATGTATGATAATGTATTAAATACATGTAGGATTATGAAAGATTTTTTAAATTTTTTTTTTTTTTTTTTTTTTTTTTTTTTTTTTTTTTTTTTTTTTTTTTTTTTTTTTTTTTTTTTTTTTTTTTTTTTTTTTTTTTTTTTTTTTTTTTAGTTATTATTTATATCCTGAAGAAGCTTGGTCGAAGTGAAACCGGTCGATATATACAATAATAAATTCGTGGTTAAATACAAAGTGTTTGTGTTTTATTTTTATATTATAAAGATTTTTTAAATATTTATATTGAGGGATCAGTAGGATTTATCGGACCAGTTAGGATTTCATCAGAGCCGAACCCTCTGATATGAAAATATCTGGAGTCGGTGAAATATTTTCCCATTATGTTTCTGGTGGATTGACGTATTGTTCTTGTGTTGTTTTGTATATATTATACTTAGATAGTGCAATTACATTGCGTGAATTTACTAGATAATCATTTGTGGAAAAGTGTGTGGAAGGGTTAAGACTTTCATTTGGGAAAGATTTAACCCGGACATAAAATCTGGAGCACCGTAATAATATCTACAGAGATAAGGTCGGATAAATATCAATGACGGTCCCAGTGGTGACAAATATCTATAGAATGTAGGTGGGACTAATATCTACAGAGGGCAGCTGAGCACCTAACCTAACCTAACCTAACCCAACCTCTGCCAGTGATGTAGATATTTTTCGACATCACCTGTTGCATAGATATTAGTCAGCAGTTTGAGCTGTAGATATTCGTCCTCACTTTGGTTGCCATAGATATTGTTCCAGCATACCTCGTATAGATATTAGTCAGTACATGGATTTTCATAGAAATTAGTCCGATTTGTTCAGTTTTTGGAATTCCTGTAGATATTAGTAGACGCCTCATTTGTTAATAATGTACTCACCAATTTTTTAAGGAAATTCATAAAATTGACGAAGATACAGCATTTTATATGAAACCGTTTTAAACAGTTTGTAAGATGAATTATCCTTCAGCAAAACTTTGAACGCGTTTTTCTTGAAACTTCGTTTTTCAACCTGGTTGACAACATAAAAACCGATCCGATTTACATGCACCAAGTCTTAAACTGTTCGAAAATCCAGTCAATATGGCACCACGTAGGAATTTGTTTATAAAGAACCCCTCTTTTTTTTTTTTTTAACGATGAAATTTTTCCATAAAATATCGAAAATAAAATTCGCTGGTCCGCAATTTTTTCTTTTTTTATGATATCAAAATTCCCCTAAGCGGTGCCATAGACACTGGATTTTCGAACAGTTTAAGACTTGGTGCATGCAAATCGGATGTACAGTTTTTTAAAACACGTTTTCTAACAGGTTGAAAAAGGTGTTAAAAAAGATTCGACAAAAACACATTCAAAGTTTTGCTGAAGGATAATAATTCATAATACAAACTGTTTTAAATGGTTTCAAGTAAAATGCTGTATCTCCGTCATTTTTTTTTAATTTCTTTAAAACATTTGGTGAGAGCTTTCTTAACAAACGCATCTATCAGAAAACGAAATAAAAAATGGGTGCCTTAAAGCCTTGTTTAAGATTTGATTAAGGGAACATGGAAGAGTTTGGAGGAACACCAGGACCAGAGCCCCTGGGCGGCCGCCCCTTCCGCCTCCCCGTTAGTCCGCCACTGGTCCCACCCGAGCTTCGGGTGGCTAAGTCTTCCATCACGACACAAGCAACATTTCGGCTTACTGCGGTGGTAGAGATTTTCAAATATGGTCAGGTTATCATTACATCGTATAAAATGAAGTCGCTCAAAATGTTAGTGCGCTTAGATCTTTTAAACTACGCAACGGATTTTCATGCGGTTTTCACCAATAGATAGAATGATTTAAGTGGAAGGTTTATATGTATAAAGAATGCTTATTAGAGTAGAGTAGAGCCGATAAATTTAATTAACAATCATTACAAAGTATAAAATGAAGTGCTCAAAGTGCGCGTAGATCTTTTAAACTACGCAACGGATTTTCATGTGGTTTTCACCAATAGATAGAGTGATTCAAGACAAAGGTTTATATATATATATATAACACATGCGTATTATAGTAGAGATAAGCCGAGAAATTCAAATATTCAATTCAGGCAGCGGGCAACTGCCAAGCGGGTTGTGTGGATTTTGTAAAGGTTGGGTAATGGCTTTGTGTTTCGTTAGCCACAGCAACGTGTGGCCGGGTCTGCTAGTTCTTAATAAACCCGGAAATGTTTGTCTTTATAAAAGAGAGAGTTAATATAGGGAGGATACGGACTGGCCGATCTATACCGGCCCATATACATATTATACATAAACCGCTTTTTCACAATTCTACTGTTTCTCTATATCTAAGCAACCCAACTAGACATCTACATAATTAAATGGGTTCGCTCCTCGGTCTAACCACTAGGGAAACTCATAAATTACAGCTAACTAGATACTTCTGGGGTCGTAAAGCTACCCCTATCGGAGTTGCCACTGAATTCACCCAACTTATTAGCTAGGCTAGGTGTCTTACCAAAACGGTTCTAATATGTCTTGGAACCAATGATGTTACACTATAGGTATATAGACGCGCTGTAGAAATCTTAGCAAGCCAAAAACAAGTCAATTGTAGTGTTTTTGATTTCGTAGTTAACTTACTAAACTGCCACGCGTCGTGTAAGGTCATTAATTAATTATTATTTATTTTACTAGCTTTTATCAACGGCTTCGCTCGCATAGTATCAGTGGGAAATTACTGGCATAATTGTTATTATTATTGCTATTTTGTCTAATAGAAAATAATTATTGTTTAATAGAAAATTTCAAAATTTGAGAATGACATTTCGCAAATAAAAATTCAATTTTAGAAAATATTTAAATTATAGAAATATACATTTATTTTAAGTACCTACTACCTTTATAAGTATTTTATTCATATTTGAATCCAGAGTAACCTAAAAAAATAAGAAAATGACAGTCCACTTCAAACGCTATGCTTTTTGTTCGGAGAATAAACATTTTTAGAGATATGTAGATATTAACTACGACGCCAAAAAAGTACTCTTTTTAATCACAACAAAGCACTCTTTTTAAGCCTAAAATTAAAAAAAAAAACATTGTTTCCAAGGTAACAATTTGTTTGACGTTTGCAATAACTCGATTTTGTTAGGGACAGAAAACGTATGATACATAATTTCATAACGCCACAGCTCATTCATAACGCCAGAGCTTACCAATATATAAAGCCGTTGTTACTCGCAAATAATGTAGCTTTCGATTAGTGAAAGAATTTTTAAATTCCATTCGATGTTTTTTGCGTGAAAGAGTAAGGACCATCCAACCATCCAACTAACCATCCATACAAACGTTCACATTTATAATATTATAAGTAAGATTAATTCGCAGAACATCGTTTGAGTTTAAAAAAAATATATTACAATTTGGGAAGCTTATATTATTATTGGATAACCAACACCTCTGTCATAGGTCACCGCAAGTGGTTCGCTACCTTTGGTAACTTAGCAGGGGTGCCCGGATTCATGGAGAGAGGTTTGTCCGAGTCTTGACGGCGGATTCGTCTACCTACCTGCTGCGTGGCGAGCCGGATCGTGAGAGACTGCGTAAGGGAGGCTTTTTGACCTTTCCTGCATGTTCTCTCTAGACCCATCGTCTTGCAACCCAGCGTTCTCCCCTGCAGAGTTCTCTTGGAACGTCGCCTTGCACCGCAGTAAGAGGGATAGATTTATACATCCGTCAGTCCTTGAGACACTGACCCCCAATTCCTACCCAACCCTCATACCTTTTTCCTTTCCAGATTTTCCTCTTCTTCCTTTCTTCAAAAGTTCCACCACACAGCATCCCCAAAGACTACATAGGCCCCGAGCGGAATTATTATACTCAGGTTCTCCTGTGTGGAGCTAATGTAAAACAATTATATATTGGGTCCTTACATATGAAATTGGCGTTTTGCCGTACTGGCAACTTTGATCTCAAATATCTTCTCTTTGGTTAGAAATTCCAAATTCAAATTTATACAGCTATTTACTCATGTATTTGTGTTTCGAAAATTATAATTCATTTGTTTTTTCCATAATTGTTTTTTTTACTTTGCGTCACTTAGTTTACAAAATGGAAAACT
The DNA here is from genome assembly GCA_917563855.2 of Limnephilus lunatus. Lineage (NCBI taxonomy): Eukaryota > Metazoa > Arthropoda > Insecta > Trichoptera > Limnephilidae > Limnephilus > Limnephilus lunatus. Next base: position 107,734,817 of record OU830592.1, on the reverse strand, counting down.
TAAAATATCGCGTTATTTACGAGTACGAGTTCCACCGTGGCACCAGTGCTTCAGAAACAGTTCGAAAGATTAATGATGTGTATGGCGACGGTGCCGCAAAAGAAAACGCAGTGCGTTTTTGGTTCCAACGTTTTCGTTCTGGAAATTTCGACCTGCAGAACAAGCTCCGTGGACGGCCGGAGACCAAAGTTGATAATGAAGAACTGAAGGCTATTGTGGAAGCGGATCCATCGCAAACCACGTCCGAGTTAGCTGCAGGCTGCGGTGTTAGTGTAGAACTGTTTTAATCCATTTGAAGCAAATTGGGAAGGTGAAAAAACTCCCATAAGCTCCCATACAAAGTTCCTCCCATAAAAAACGCCAATTTCATATGTAAGGACCTAATATTATTATGAAAAATGCATTATTCCGGCCGGAGATTTTATGCATCATTAGAGAATGCAAAGCTGATTTAGAATACAGGGTCTGGATAGTCTAATCACTCCGTTTATTTATTTGCTAGTGGTACAACATACAAATTAACAACATATTCAATTAATAACAGTCGTTTTTACGATTCGTTCTTGAGTTCAACAGCTCGGCTGTGGAACGATTTACCGGCCTCTGTGTTTCCTCCCTCCTACAACATGAGTTTCTTCAAGACCCATGTTAACTCCTTCCTTTCCTCAAAAAGACCCTCCACACAGCATCCTCAAAGATGACATAGGCCCTGAGGGAAATTATTTTCCTCAGGGCCTCCTGTGTGGAGTTAATGTAAAAAAAAAAAAATACAAATTAACAACAACAAATTGTAGGTACAACAACAATCGTCGCCATTTGCAAACTGTCGTTGCTCTAACAACTTAAACACTTGACACCCAAAATCGCCAGGCCTTCTACTAAAAGCCGCCGCTACCCGAATTTCTACCGATTTCTTACATACCTCCCTTAAACACGTTAAGTTTTAAAACTCTTCAAAAATATATGTCTTATTCTTGAAGATGATCTAGACATTTCCCGCACCGAAACGCAAATTATATAAAATTCCCTCGATAGAAAAAAATCACAAAGTATGCTCCAAAAATTATTATAAACACGTTTGTTTCAGTTATTTTACAAGTTATACGTATGAAATAATTCACAGTGTTTCGTTAAATGCTGCCTAAAATCGTCGAAAAAGCTTAAAATGATGGAAATATGCCATTTAGAGCCTAAAACGTCATAAATTACTTTAAACGGCGATGTGATTTTGGCTCTATTTTAAACGAGTCGTGTTTTATTAAACATTTTCACAATTTTCGCTACGATTTTGTCGCATTAAATATTAGCTCGCTCCTCTAAAATTCGTAATTTCATATCTCTCCATCTTCTTCTTTTTGAGCCCGGTAGCAGCGCCTTAAGGTAGAATTCCACGGAATTTTTTAATACGAAAACACCGCCTGGTCCTACCTTTTATTTGGTTCATATGCGCACATTATTTGAATGTCTGTCTATGTCATATGTACGTGAATAACGTTTGCATTATGAATTTGAAGAGTGTTTCATGCTTGCCAGATTTCATTTTGAGTTTGTGGGACAATAGCAACTCTAGATGTACTGTAGGAACGATATAGATAGAAAGATAAAAATACCTATTGAACAAAGAGCGAAGCTTTGGTTCCGGATCTACTGCTCTAATGTTTATTTTATTTTTTTAAGGTAATGTGATCTATATATATACAAATCTAAAAATGTTTGTATATCCGCTTTGCGTTGCTAAACCATTCATCCGATTGCAGTGAAACTTTGGGGATTTGATGTGTGCAAGCCCGCGATGGTTTCTGTATACAACAGTGAGCTCTGGCATCATGAAATTACTCATTGCTAAACCGTTCATTCGATTGCGCTGAAACTTTGGGGATTTGATGTGTGCATGCCCGCAATGGTTTCTGTATACAATAGTGAGCTCTGGCATCATTAAATTACTCATTGCTAAACCGTTCATCCGATTGCGCTGAAACTTTGGGGATTTGATGTGTGCATGCCCGCAATGGTTTCTGTATACAATAGTGAACTCTGGCATCATGAAATTACTCATTGCTAAACCGTTCATCCGATTGCGCTGAAACTTTGGGGATTTGATGTGTGCATGCCCGCGATGGTTTCTGTATACAATAGTACTCTGGCATCATTTAATTACGAAAAATAATAAATTAAATAAAAATGAATCGCAGAAATTTATTTACGCGCATAACTTCCGAACGACTGCACCAAATTGGATAATTCTTTTTTTTGTGTTCGTTATTGTCAGGACAAGGTTTGTATAAAACTATTGGTGAGCTCTGGTATTATGAAATTTGTATAAAAAATTGCAATAGGTGGCACGCGAGCTGTTTGAAGACTGAATGTATGGAATGCGGGAGGGGAGAGGAGAACTCGGGTAGGGAGTTCGCGGGAGGGGGGAGGAGGGGAAAAAGGGAGGGGGGAAGGAAAACTTGGAAGGGGGAGGGAAACTCTGGAGGGGGTTTTACGGGACGGGGGAAGTGGAGTGGGGAGGGGGAAGGTGGAGGAGGCGGAGATGGAACGCGAGAGGGGAAGGGGACGCGGGAGAAGAAGGGGAGACGGAGGGGGAACGGGACGAATGGGAAAGGAAACGCAGCGAGAAACAATTTGTTTATTAGGTACGCATGCCGGGTACCAGCTGGTTTTTACTCTCCTTTCTTCTTGCATCAGTTTTTTTTTTTTTAATTTAAGAAAAAATCGGGTGCAGTTCACATGCATTTGAAGTGAAATCTTCGCCCACACATTCTCAACCAATATAAGCCTTAAAAAGTGATGTCATACTCAAAGCGGCCAATAATCACAGTTTGAGGCTTTGTAGGTACGTACTGTAATGCGTATTTCAGTTTAGAAGTCTTAAAAGAGCCTTAAAAAATTAAGTCATAATCAAAGCGGCCAATGATGCAGTTTGATGCTTCGTAGGTGATTTAAGGCGTCATTTCCATTTCATCCTAATTTCAAATCACAACGGGGCTAAAGAAGTTTCACTTCGAAAATTGGGATTTTGTAGTTTTCCCATACTACCCCTATTTTTTCTAAGAAAACGTCTTTCGTTCGTCACTGGGCAAAATTTATGATTTAATGCTTAGCTTAGATACTTTATAGAGCACCTCAAGATCCGACGATGCACGAATAACTAATGCGACCATTTTCTGACTCCCCTTCCTGTAAACGCACTAACAAGCAACGTAGACCGTTCTAATTAAAGAATATACAGGCCACTTGTGCGCCACAACCCTTGGGCCATTAGAATTTTTTTAATATTTGACGACAACAAAAGCGTCTCACCGCCAACTCTGGCGGGACCATGGACATAGATACAAATAGATGGACCTCCCCTAAGTGATAAAAGGCGTATTATTTCCCCCTCCCATTATAACCATTTTATCGGAACCGGCTAGGCTTGCGTGAATCTAAAAAATGTGACGTCATCATTCTTGTCTGGACTAGTGTCGAGCTCTCATCGCTATACATATTTTACGAAATAACACGGTAAAAATGGTGACTTGTGTTATTAAAACATGTAATAATAGAAGTGAATAAGATAATAAACCCAATTTTCGTATTACATTCCATAGGTAAGCATTATTTTAGGTTTATTCAGATCATATAATATGATAACTAGACATCGGATTATACGCACTAACAAGCATTTGGTTCCTTAGAACAGGCAATCTGCCTAGCTAGGAACTAATAACGTACAAGACATTATAACACTTGTACACATTTTAAAATCTGCAGTTATTTGAAATATTATTATTATGTAATTTTGCTGTATAATTGTGACTAATGTAATAAAATAAATAAATAAAAATAAAATAAACAAATTGCCAAAATATGCATGCAAATATGCACTAAAAACTCTTGATATGCCTAAAATATCCACAATGCAAAATCAAAAAACCATTTTTATTTTTATTTTTTTTAATTAAAGACGATACAAAAACAGCGAAATATTCTTAAAATTATGCATAGTTTTTGTGACAATACACAATGAGGTATTTTTCTAAATTTTCGAGCAAAATTTTTGATGAAGCATTTTGGATGTTTGTCACCCAAAACGCCGAAAAACGACTTCTCTACGTCAACTGAAGTCATCCAACAAATTGAAAATTTGGCGCCATTTCTGAAAATACCTGTTTAGGCAGGGTATGTATGACCTGTGTCGTTGATGTAGGCATTAATGTTCTTCATGACTAACTTTTCATGAATCTTTTCTGATATTGAATTGGGAAGGGAGTTGGGGAGTTCAATCATTGTTCCCAGTATTTCTGTTAGTTTAAAGAGAGGAAGGTTTTTTGTTTCTAATTTTTCTGGTAACTTGTGGAAATGTGTTGAGATGAGGACGATATTCTGGATGGATGCGTCTTCAAATGCTAAATATGCACGATTGGGAAAAAAGGGCTAAAATATGCATTAACGCCGTAATTAGAGAGTTATATGCATTTGCATAGGTATGCAAATATGCAAATGCATATAATCCTATGTCTAATGATAACACATCAAGATACATGGCGACGCGAAACACAAAGCCGCTGTTTCATCAATATACATGGCGCCGCGAAACATAAAGCCGCTGTTTACTGAGGTAAGTAAATTATGAAGCATTTGTAAAAGTGTCTCAACTAAATACGGAAACAAAATATTTCACTCTTAACTTTAAACTTTACTGAAACTTTACTTTGCCAAATTTGGACTTCAGATATTTGTTCATATCGTGGCTAGCAATTCGCGCTTCCATGTAAAAAGGTCGTTTCATTCAAAAGCAGATTTTACTTTTAAGAACTAAATAGTCATATTATAATGCGAGATGCCTATATACTGTTAGATTGATTTATTGGCGAATCACAGTCATCGTCCCTCTCTTCGCCCCGCCAGAGTTAGTTTTTACCCCTCATCTGTATGTTCTGGTCTATCTTTTTGTATGTCTATGGGCGGGACCTTGGAATGGGAGCCTTTTTAAAAACATGTTCGCTTTAAAAAGGGCTAATTTATTAATATTTCCGGGTTTATACGATTTCTCTGTTATTTTATGTTAGTTACGTTCCGTAACTTAGAGTAATTATTATTTGGAAAAGCACTGAAAGCATAAAGCACGGAGTTGTCAGCTGTTTACCATATTTGCATACAAATCACGCGACCGTATCAAGGTTGGTTTTAAACATGCGATTCTCAAACTTTTCATTAATTAAAACATTGACAATCAGTGATTTTTTTTATGAACTCAAAAACCGAAATTTAAGAATATATTGTGTACGTAACATAATAATATTATTATAATTTTTTTATTTTAATTTTTTGGTTGAACATGTCTTTTAACCATTTATTTGATCCAAAAACCTCCACCATAGGTCACCCCTGTCACCGCTACGTTTGGTGACTTAGCAGGGGCGCCCGGGTTCAGGGGGTGTGGTTTGTCCGGTTCTGGGTGGTGGATGCATTGGCCTACCAGCTGTGTGGCAGGCCGGATCGGGATATACTGGTCAAGGGAGACCTTTTGACCTCTCCAGCAGGAATCTTTCAGAGCATCACCTTGCACCGCAGTGGGAAAGATGGATTGATGGTTGTGTCACACCTGTACACATTGACTCCCAGATTCCTTCCCGTCCCTCATACATTTTCTTTCCCAGAATTAATCTCCTTTATCTCCTCAAAAATACCATCCACACAGCATCCCCAAGAAAGACATGGGCCATAAAGGTTTTTATTTCTTCACGGCTTTCAGTGTGTTTTATTAGCAAAAAAAATTTGTGTGGTTTTGACCACACGACTGAAGTAAAACTTCACTAACTTATAAAAGAACATATGACATTGGGGTGGCATTGACATTGACATTCCAAACAATATGTTTTGTTGCTTTTCGCACAGTAGTACACACTCACGCGTATTTTTTCGCTGGGCAAAAGTTGCACATGCTCCGTTTCCTTTTTTAATGACGTTGATCGCTGTTCACATCATACTTTTCGTAACGCATCACACTTTTCGTAACAATCGCCGCTTTTCGTAACGCATCCACAAGTTTACCCCCGAGTGTCGAGCGTGCGTAAAGAAGTTTTACTTTAAAAAATGTTCTGGAAAGAGTGTATATAATATATTGTATTTTCTAATTTTTTTACTGCACAAGAGTCCCAAACGACTGCACTGAGATTATGGCATCCCCAATTAGGGAATGTTTTGAGGCTTAATGTAGTGGGAAGGGTAATTCGATTGGTCACCAAACACGCCTAAAGCCAAATTTCAGGCAACGCCAACGTTTCGATTTTGAATGGTCGTCTTACACCAGGGCGATACTAGCATCTATCACTATGCAATTCTTATACCTAATATTATGGTAGTGTCTGTTTATATCCAGATCGTCATAAATATTCTCTCTCTCTGGTTTCAATCCTGGGATTGGTTTGCAGCAATTTCCTCTAATTTTCTTTTCCATTCTTCCCTGTGTTGTGCGGCTCTTTTGAGTTCTGCATATGATGAGCAGCGCACGTCCACCAGCAGGTCGTCCAGGTACTCTCGGCGTGGGCGTCCCCTAGAGTTTGTCCCCTCGGTCATACCCTCCATTATGGTATGCAAGAGGCCTTCTTGTCGTATAACATGTCCGATCCATCTTGCACGCCTTTCGGACAAGGTCCTGAGCAGGTGCCTTCCTCCTTCGATACTTTGGAGAACCTCCTCATTTGTAATGTGGTCTCTCCAGGAAATTCCTAATAATCTTCTATAGGACCACATCTCAAAAGCCTCTAGTCTCCGTTTATCTCTTTCGGATAGGCACCATGTTTCGCAGCCGTACATCAAGATACTCCACACATAGTATTATTAATAATATTATTAATATTTAAAAATGAAAGTTATTTCACAATCATTAATTCCAGAGTGGAACATACTCTCTGTATCGCCCCTAGTGTAAGACCATTATTAAGAATCGAAACGTTGCTTGAAATGGCATTGGCCGTGTTTGGTGACCAGATCTGAATAGCCAGGTACTCTTCCCCACCTACCTCTTCCCTATCTTACTCCCCTCCCCACGACTTTCAGCATCACAACATACCCCAATTGGGGTTACCGTAGTATCACTTCAGACGGGAGCAGTTGGGACTCTTGTGCGGAATTCACATAAAAAATGGCATTGCAACGCATGTCGGGTATTCGCTAGTAATTAATTAAAATTTATTTTTCACCCGACTGTAGTTTCATATTATCAAACTACACAGTTTTAGAAGCGCTACAATTATTTAAAAAGACAAAGTTCGCGTGACTCGACTCTTCGTATTTATTCCGAAAATATTTAACTTTTCACAGAGTTTATCAAATTGCAATACTTTAAATTAAAAACGGGTACCAACCTACTTAATAGTGACGTGATGCTTGGTGCTTAGTCATCAAGTAGATTCACCATTTTTAATGTGAATACCGCACAAGAGTCCCAACTGCTCCCAACTGAGTGAGACTATGACATTCCCAGTGGGGTATTTCACTTTTGTTTTTATTCACGAAAAAATTAAAGTGTGCAATTCACACGCAGTAGAAGTGAGACCTTCAGAGAAAACTAAAGTAGACAAGAGTGGGGAGGCTGCAAAGCACCGCACAAAGAGGAGGCCGATTAAACTATCTTTTTTCTGGCAGGCTAAATCTTATATAGATATAAGTAATCTTATATAGATTGACGTCCTGCGTGGTCTAGCGGTGAGGCTTTTAACTCGTAATCCGAAGGTGGCTGGATCGAATCCCGGCGTGGGCAAATAAATTTTATTTGATTACTTTGTTTTTTTTCACGATTAATTAATATAAAATAATATGTAGTAGATATATTTGCTGAATGTTCCAGAGTGGAAGATACTCTTAGTATCACCCTGGTGTAAGACCATTAGGATAGCCAGGTACTTCCTTACCTTCCTCTTCCCCATCTCCTTCCCTTCCCCTACCTTCAGCCTCACAACACACCCCAATTGGGGATGCAATAGACTCACTGGCTCCAGACGGGAGCCTCTTGTGAGGTATTCATATAAAAAAATGTATTTGTATCTTTTTAATGTCGGTATTTTTTGTTTTATCGATTTTTAAATCACAACGGTGTTAAAGAAGTTTACACTTTAAAAAAAGGTTTTAAGGTGTTTAAAATGAATTTTTGTGTTGGTGAATACATTTTCAATAAAAATTTAAAATGTGCCATTTTCGATTTGCCGCCAAAACAACACGTTCCTTTTTATTCGAGAATTCGGCGGCGATGACGTCACACCGGGCAACGTTGGTGACAGCCGTCATACCAGAAATTGGCAGTTTCTATGTCATAATGACGTCGTAGCCAGTTGGAACCGTTTCGGAATGTGCGGTTTTTGAAATCAATTAATGAAAATATTAAAATTACATAATATTTTTAGTGCAATGATCAGAATCGGAAAAATTAACTTTAAATCTTTCATACATTTTTAATGGTATTAATAGTTAGTTAAAATACCCCATTGGAGTATGTTGTGAGGCTAAAGGTAGTGGGATGGGAAGGAGATGGGAAAGAGGAAGGTGGGGAAGTGTTTGGCTATACAGATCTGGTCACCAAACTATACACCTGCCGAGCTATTCCCTAATTTTTGTGAGATCTTAAGATAACGTGCGAGATCTCCTGTCAAATGAGTGTCAGATTTGGGTGGTAGAGTTGGCAACGCTGCCTGTCATAAACTCAGATATGGGTGATTTTCTATGGCTGTTATTTGCTTTTTCTATGGATATCAGCCAGCTTCGCCGTTTTTAAATAGTTTTAAACACGAAATACTGTAAATATACATGATTATATGAAAACCACTTAAAGTATGTTTAAAGTTGTATACCGTGGATTTGACATTTGCGAAATTTCTGAATGAATTACTTAGTTTATCAAAATTAATCAAATTATATTTCACTCGTATTTGTTTGAGAAAATCAAGTTGGTTTATTCACTTTAGTTGCTGAATGTATAATTGTTAGTGGCAGATAATGCCGAAAAAACACTTAATTTAGAAGAAATCTAACCACAGGCGAAGTACAATCGTCGCAATAGTGACTTTAGAACTTCAAACTTGTATTACTTGAACGTATGTCAGTAAACTAGATGACAGCCAAACGTGAGGATGAAATTCGAATATTCGACATCTCCACCCGTTGCTTTTTTTATTTATTAACTTTGTCGTGCAAATTACCACAGTATGCAATTAAAAACGTAAAATAAATAATCACGCATTCATAAAATATGTGACAGCTATGACAGCCAGCGTTGCCAACTCTACAATCTGACACTCATTTGACAGGAGATCTCGGACGTTATCGATCTCACAAAAATTAGGGAATAGCTCGGCAGGGCGATACTGAGAGTATCTTCCACTCTGGAACATGATTAAATTGTGAAAACAGGTAAATTCCAAAAAAATTAAAACTGCTCCCGTCTGGAGCCAGTGAGACTATGGCATCCCCAATTGAGGTGTGTTGTGAGGTTAACGATAGTGCGGAGAAGAAGTATATGAGGAAGAAGAATGTGTGAAAGTACTTGGCTATTCAGATCTGGTCACCAAAGAAGGTTAAAACCATTGCGACGTGTATGTGATAACACATAATGTGTATAGGTACACATAATAAGTTGAGAGGTTTAATCTGGAGAGATTTCGCCGAATACTGCTTTCACATCTTAAGGGGTCTCCACACGGTGCTGCCGCAGTACCAACTGCCGAAGAACTGACTAAAAATCGTATAGTCTGTAGCCAAAAGCGCCAGCCGTATTCTTATTGTAATAACAATACGGCTGGCGCTTTTGACTACAGTTCTGCGGCAGTTGGTACTGCGGCAGTACCGTGTGGAGACCCCTTTAAGGCCCACTAGAATAAAAGGTCCGGATGCCTGTCGGACTTTGATGTGTCGAGCTACACAATAAATACAATAGGGCAACGACAGTTTTCAAATGGTGGAGGTTGTCGTCAATACTTGTTGGAACTGCTGATTTATGTGTTGTTTTGCCGCAAGCAAACAAATAAACAGAGTGTTTAGGCTGATTAATCTATTTTAAAATAGTAAAGTTTACTTAGCAACAGTAATTTGGCTGTTGCGCGTCCAGACCCTTTACTTTAGTAGGCCTTGAATTTTCTCTGATGACGCGTAAAACCGCGGGCGGGAAACATGACAATTAATTGTAATATTTATAATAATTGAAAATAATAAGTAATTTTCGTGTACTTATTATTATTTATTAGTGTTATTCCTTCGCCTTTACGACTATTTGCCGTGTAATTGAAGCATTTTCTCATCACACAGGAGGGGATTTTGTAATGCAATTTACTTACTGGTAAGTGCTGGTAAGACACGACCTTACTCGACGCGTAGCAGTTTAGTACTAAAGTACTAGAAATAGAGACCATTACAATTGTCCTGTATTTGGCTTCCCACTTTGAGATTTCTACCCCGCGTCCAGTTGCTTTTTAATGTTTGCATTTTCAAAAATTATATGTTTATTTTGAATTAAATTTGAAAGCGTACCTATTTCATCACATTTCAAAAACAGTTTTTAGTTTTGGTATATGTTCAGAAATATTTTATTTATTAGCGTTTTATTTTAAAGCTGAAATATTTTGACCATATGAAAAATACGCCAAATTTCTGAAGGGTTCAAATTCTTACAACAGGGCGATACTGAGAGTATCTTCCACTCTGGATCGTGCCGCAATATTCTCACCTTATATTCTTTTGAATCCTTAATTTGTGAAAACTCAAATTAAGAAAATGAAATTTACTAGCGCACGCCGGGATTTGAACCCGCGACCTTGCCCCTCGACCACGGAGGACGGAGGCGTTGGTGACGTGACGCTTGGTGCTTAATCATCTGGTGGATTCACCGTAATATCATAATTAAAAAGCTGTCCGGATGACAGCTCTGAATTAATTTTAGAAAGGTCATGAAACCCAAAAGCATTCAATATTTTTGGTATAAAAAAAAAATTATAAAAAAATTTTGATTTGACAAATTTGCAGTTTTTTTTTTACTGTAATACGTCTATTTTTATTTTTCGGCTTAGTTGAGCTATCTCTTTGATTTTTTAAGCTTGACTAAGGATTAAACCTTCTTCTCCAGGGACTGACTAAAATAAGTGAACACCGCTAACATCCAAGCCAAATCTTAATTGGATTTTTATTTTTTTATTTATTTATTTCGTAATACGAATATCCAAATTCGAAGATCTCTTCGATCTAGCCCCTTTCTAGCGAATACCAATATTAAGCCGCCGCTACCCGAATATCTACAGATTTCTTACATATCTCCCTTAAACATTTGAAGTTTTTAAGCTCTTAAATAAATATATGTTATTTTTTAAGATAATATCTAGACGCGTTCCACGCCAAAACGCAAATTATATAAAATTCCCTCGATAGAAAAAAATCGCAAAGCATGCTCCGAAAATTAATATAAACATGTTTGTTTCAGTTGTTTTACATGTTTATAGTTCTAGTTAAAATCACAATGTTTCTTAAGATTCTTTCCACGAGATTTTTGGTCTATTATAAACGAGTCATGCTTTATTAAACATTTTCGCATCGATTTTATCACTTCAAATATTAGCGCTCTCCTCTGTCATTCGTAATTGCACATGCACATCTATCCATCTTCTTCTTTTTGAGTGAGGCCGCTATCCGAATTTCTACCAATTTCTTGCAAACCTCCCTTAAACATTTGATGTTTTTAAGCTCTTAAAAAAATATATGTTATTTTTTCCCCACGCCGAAACGCAAATTATATGAAATTCCCTCGATAGAAAAAAATCGCAAAGTATCTTCCAATTTTTTTTATTTTCAAGTCTGTTTGCCGTTATTTTACAAGTTATATGTATGAAAAAATTCACAGTGTTTCAGTAAATACTGTTTTAGGCAGTCCCCAAGAGATTTTTGCTCTATTTTAAACGAGTCGTGTTTTATTAAAGATTTTCGCAATTTTTGCATCGATTTTGTCGCTGTAAATATTAGCGCTCTCCTCTAACTTTCGTAATTTCGTATAATAATAATAATAATAATAATAATAATGGACGATTTATATAGCGCCATTTTTGTGAAAAATCACCTCAAGGGCGCTGTACAAACTTACCATACATGCCTAAAATTTAGAAAGACTACAAGCTAGACAAACAGTTAAAAACAAATTATGGCTAAAAATTGCATACACCGGTTCATTGATGACCGATACGAAAATATATGTACAATATTTTGACCAATAAACACGATGCTGCCTAAAAATGAATAAATACAGGACCATAATTACCTGGGAGGTCGCTTGAAATTAACACTGTTTATTGTCTATTTAAAGAAATTTAGATAGAGTTCGCACGCACAGGACATAATTGTGAACACATGTTATTTAATCCTGAAAATATTTTAATACCTATTAATATGTAATATATTCTTTAATGAGTGTATTTTGTAAAGTAAAAGCAGCATTTAATGGTGGGCGGTGCAGTACCTAGTACAAGGATTTGATCTTCCTAGAGATAGATTGATTTGTAAGGATTCGAGTAATTTTAATTCAGTAAGAAAAGTGTGATTAAGACATATCATAGGCAATACAAGTATGATACTCTCAGATAGGTATATTTAAATTAGGTTAAGGGTATGAGAGCCCGAAAAAGTAGGATTTTAGTTTGGACCTAAACTCTGTTGGGCTTTTTATCTTGGGCTTTTTATCTTGTTGGGCTAGTATCTCTCCGTCTTCTTCTTTTTGAGACCGGTAACAGAGCCTTAAGGCGCAGACTGACAAAAGGTTGTTTCTCAGTGACGCTTCACAAGGATATCGCTGTAGAAAACGTATATGTATGTGCATAGGTATGTGTTGTTCACATCAACTGCGCGACCTATTGCAATTTAAGAGGCAAATACGGGTACCGCCGCCCCGGGAACCATTTGTTGGATAACCAACGCCTCCGCCACAGGTCGCCCCAAGTGGTTCGCTACGTTTGGTGACTTAGCAGGGGTTTCCGGGTTCATGGGGTCAGATTTGTCCGGGTCTTGACGGATGCGTTTGAATCTTTTGACCTCTCCAGCACGACTCTCCTGACCCATCGCTTTGCACCGCAGTGGAAGGGTAGATGCATACGTCCGTCACTTATGAACACGTTGACCCCAGATTCCTACCCACCCCTCATACCCTTTTCCTTCCCAAACTTCCTCTACATGACTCCACACAGCATCCCCAAAGATGATGTAGGTCCTGAGTGATTTTTTTTCTCAGGGTCTCTGTGTGGAGCTAACGTAAAAAAAATACAACTTTTTTTTTTAAATTTAATTTACTGTAATATAGTTTTTTTCTTTGTTTCAGAAATCGCTGCCATCTCAAGAAACATGAAAAAATTGTGAAAAAAAAATAATAACAAAAAAAAACATTTTCTTAGGTAAATTTAGCTTTTGTACCATGAACCGAGAAAAATGAGTTCTTGTGTTAGAAAAAAGTGATTAAAAAAATCGAATATTTATTTAATTTTGGGACGGTGTTGCAAAGTGAAAAAATTTATATTTAGTGTTGCCAGAAAAGGGATTTCAAGATGGCGGAGGCTGAAGGAGGATCGGAGCAAGATGATGTTTCATTCTTGCGGACGGTGAGTGCTTTATTTACATTCTTAACTACATTATAATATATTTCCATTATTACCAGTCTCACTCAGAACTATAGTATCTCTCATCTGTGGCTCGGGCCATTAAAAATCCTCGTTTTTTTAAATTGCGATTTTAACCCTTATATATAAAGAAACTGTGAAAGACAAACTTAGAATTTCTTGCGCCGATACCAATCTTGGAGCCACTTTTTATTTTTACATTGTAGCTTCTCTGATGCTTTCAAATTAATGCTCTATGACATTTGTAGGGTAAGTTACTTTTTGCAGCTGTGAATAACGGAAATGGCAATATTTAACATTTTCAATAGAATGCCAAAGTCATTACTTCTTTGAATTTTTCTCTTTAATTTTTGAAGTAAAACTTCTTTACGCACGCTTGACTTGGGGAGTAAGCTGGCAGAGCGTTACGAAAAGTGTAATATAAGTTAGTGAAGGTAGAAAGAGAGAGAGTTACGTGTCGTATATTACTGTAGGGGCAAGAGAGAGAGGTGCGAGCACACATTTTCTTTCTCTATTTCTCTCATAGACAGTTACGTTACATATATCTAAGACACAGTGCAGGCCTATTGTCTGTATCACACTGTAAGAGCAAGAGAGAGCAGTGCGTGCGCACATTTTCTTTCTCTCTTCTTTTATAAGTTAGTGAAGTTTTACTTCAGTCGTGTGGTAGTGTGTGCACACTCGTTATTTTTTATTAAATTTTTTTAGTAAAAACTTGGAAAAAAAACTTCAAAAGACCACACTTACATTTTTTACTCTAAATAATGCAAGGAATCACTAGATATCATTATCCACCCCTTACAAGGGCGTAGTTGGATTTTGTTAAGGAGGGGGGCAGGCGGCGGGGGGGGGGGTAGAGAAGTGTGACAAGGAGTATGGAAGGTTATCAGCTCTGTGACGTCACATGTAAAAAAATGGGGGGGGGGGGGGAAATCGTGAAATTCGTGTGACGTAATTTATGGATGGCCCCTTGGCTCATGTGGGCATTTTGTTAACAGGGTAATAACTAATAACTAAAATTTTGGCTGACTAACTTGAGTATAAGTCCCAATTCTGTGTCTGAGGCCCTCAGGACCCTACACGTATTTTAAATTATAAGAAAAGAAGCAATAAAACAATTAAAGACAGATGTTTTACTTCAAAAATACATTTGAAACCGTATACGGTCGAAGTTATACAAATTCACGTAAAAATAATAAATAAAAAAAAGGAAAAGTAAAATACAAATAAACGTACAATCTTTAGTTAGATACGTAAGTTATGCGGGTACAAAAAAAAGCTTTTCTAATATTTATCCCAACTTTCCACGATGCACACAAAATTTATAAACTGAAAAAGGTAATACTAAAAATTAAATTGATTCTCACAAACAATAGGCTACCGACGTAATATTACGGTTTGTGAGCATTCCTGCATCTTTTAGGGGGGGGCAACTGCCCCCCCCCCCCCTGGCCGTACCTCGCTACGCCCTTGACCCCTTAACGCAGAATTTTGAAATTCATTGATGAAATCTTGCAGTTTTGACTTTCAAATAAAAAAATGCATACTGTTTTTGAAAAAATCAATCAACGCGCCGGGAACTTCAGCAGACTTTTTTTATATAAATCTACAGTTGTTCATAAATTTTTTTCATTCTTGACCTTAAAAACAAGAGAAAGGTCACTATCTACGTGAAATTATTAACCTAAAAACTACCTCCATCCCATTTTCCCATCCCTTAAAGCAGAATACAGCCAGGGCAACGCTGGATAAATTTAAAATGCCGACATCTAGACAAGCATCTCACAAGATAGTGCTCAAACCGGCTAGACGCGGCAATCGCAGTATTTATGGTCTATGGTCCAGATATTTGACTTGCTGCCAACTTCCCACGGATCTCTCCACGGCTTCCTAAACCGAAACTTAAATGTCTACAACCTGCCCACGTGTAACACCAGATTTAATGTGCTATTAACTTTGAGAATTACAAATGTTGCAGTGGTATATTAATTTATGTGTCCTTGCTCTAAGTGATCTGTTGTTCTTGAATATGTTCTTCTTATGATGGTATAACCAGAGAAAACCAGAAATATGTCATTTTTAAATCAGATTTTAGACGTATTGACTCTTTTCCACAAAAAATTATAAATCGATGTCGAAAGATTGTTCGTTTATCTAGTAAACGTATGTTTTAAATTTTGGTCGTTGGCATATTTGTTAAATTTTCAAAAAAGATTTTGTATTATACAACACCCATTTCAAATGATATAATCACGCAGTAAAATAAATCAATACATTATCTGGTAAACGTATGTTTCAGAATTTTAATTTTAGTTTAAATAAAATCATTAAAAAATACATATACGTACATGTGTTTCTTGACGAAAATTGGTCCGTTTGTATATTTATTTGCGCACTTACAAACTAATGTTTTTCAGATTTTTTTAACATTCTTATTTTGCTTAGACATTATTGAAAAATGATAAATACATACTTATGATAAAAAAAATTATTACAAAAAGTACATAATTTAAATAGTTTTATCATCACGCCTTTCAGAATTTTTGGATGTAGGTATAAATTAAAGCAAATTTGGAATGAAATGTAATTGATATTGAGGTTAAAAAATCTGGTACGAAGAATAATTTATCTTTCTCATTGGAACCGCCCTGTACGATCGTAAAAACATCTTCCGATGAAATGTGGATTTTCGGCCGCTGACTGGTTAAAGGCCGTTGGATCCTTATTGCTGAGGATCGTGATTTCTACTACAATTTCTATTGTGGACAAGGCTCCTCTACTCCTCGCGGATCTGTGCTGCGTGGAGAGCCAATGACACCATAGTACTGGACGCCAGTGATCTTAGTCACTCCAGCGTATTTGTGACTTATTTTGGCTTCTTCTGCCAAACACTTTTCCAGTGACTATGGCTAGCGCCACACTAGACGGAAATTCCGTCGCGGATCTTCCGCGACGGAACACCAATACATGTAATTGCATATAAATTACAAATAGCGGGCACTCTACGCGGAAGATCGGTCGTTCCGTCACGGGCGATCGGTCGCTCCGTGGCGGACCGCTCGCAGACGCGTCTGTTCCGTCCTCCGCGCACCGATCTTCCGTCGGCGTAAGATCGGCGACGTCGCATTCCAGGTTGCATCGCGCCACATTCGACGGATAATCCGCGGCGACAGCGCACGTACAGGATGTTCGACACAGAACGATTTGTAATCGAGGTGTAAAATAGAAAGAAACGAGCATGGGAAGAAATAGCAAAATTATTTTACGACAATTGGGATAGTGAAATAGAAACATCGGGAGATATAGCCGATCTAAGTTTTGTATTTTGCTTGGTAATATAGTCCTTCGTTAAATTCAGCAATACATCAAATGATTGTATGGACATTCGAATGCTTTATCTGGATAATGTCTTACTTGCATATACAAGGTATGAAATTGCCCAATTTCTAGTCGAAGAGTATTTTAAGGGATGAACCCAATATTTACGCTTTATTTTTCTTTTTTCTAATACCTCATAAATAGCTATCACTTCTATCGGATCCATTACGACCACACCGTATAAGCGTTGGCAGTCGACGGACAATCTGCCACTGAAAATTCAGTGTAGCTTGTTAGAGTCCCCGATGTTGGCTACCAAACCAACACCAGCTCTGGGGCCAAAGGGGGCCCCAACATGTCCCAGGCTAGCTCTCAGCGGGAACAAGGGTACTCTCTATTCAAGGGGTGAGTCGCTCAAAGCTATGGAATTTCTCTCTACCTTCCGGCGTCCAACGGGGTACACTCTGGTCAAATAATCCTCCTGCCGTAGCAGAATAATAACAAAGTTAAATCTTTAGGACATGTATTGTAAACTCAAACACAGTACATAGGTTTCTACAGTACAATTCAATACAAGAAATGCAAATTACACAAACCTAGCTAAAGTGTTTAACTCTCGTAATCTCTCTCTGAAACGAAACTCTCCGAGCGGTGATTTTCGCGGGGCCCTACATTTCACTGATTACGGACACATTCAAAAGAGGAAATCAAAGATACAGCTTACATGTGGATTTGCAGGATTCTCGCCTCATGTGGAAGTTCAATCAGGGCACTTTCTTAGTCTAAACAGACCGAACTTATTACAGCGCGGCGAAAGCCGGCTCTAACTCGTAGGTACTTCAATATAAACATCGCGGGCTACATTTGAATTAGGTCCGCTCGGCCACAGGCCGCGTACGTGTGCTTCCCAAGGCGCCCGAATCTCGTCTGAGGAGTGGTGTTGGAATGGGCCAGTGCCGGGCAAGGGGGAGAGAAGCGGGAAGCAGGAAACAGGGGGGAGAGGGGAGAGGCCGAGCTGTGTTTGAGCTTGTTCTGCGTTCTGGAATCTGAATCTATTTGCTACAGGGGCGTATCGTAACAAGCTGCAACCGCGGAATTAACGCGGCGGAATTTCCGTCAAGTGTGGCGCTAATCTATGAGTTTTTTTCAAGTTGTAATCTTCAGTTTAGCGAGTAACTTGTTGAAAGTATTTTTAAATACGTTGTAGGCAGATAGTTAAGAGCCTATTGTGGATGCCTAGCTCTTCCAAAATGGATACATTGTGTGCATCTGGCGGTCCATGGATTTCTGAGCATAATAAAGTTAGGCTCTCATAAGCTGGGCGTACTGAACAGGACCCATCAGATACTGCTGACACTGTTGACTTTGGCAGCCACCTCTGATCTGGAGCCCTTAAATACTTGAAAACTTCCTGACTCAATGCAAAAATAGGCGGTTCGTTTTTTTGAACTAATTAACAAACGGTATTTCAATGGAAGGTGAACCGATAAACCAGCTTCATTGATCCCTTCGGCACAGGTGCTTAGTCGGGAAACACGACAAACGCGCCCCCTACGTGTACACGTTTGAGATTTGTCACATGAGAATGGGTCGTTTTTATAGCTCTTTCGTAAGTTGAACAGCATGGCTGTGGAACGATTTGTCGGCGTCTTCATTTAACAATAAATATTTCAATACCCATATTAACAGAAGGCATTGGGGTAATAATGTTCCTTAGGGCTTATTTAATCTTTGGGGATGCTGTGTGGAGGTACTTTTAAGGAAAGGAAGGAGAGGAAGATATCTGGAGGTCAGTATTACCAGAAGGTAGAATTCATCGAGCAAGGCTACGGGTCGAGATTCCAGCTGGAGAAAACATAGGGTATCCCTCAACCGACCTTACCTTAGTTGGTGGGAGACCAGAAGAAACCCAGACACCCTTGCTAAGTCACCAAACATAGCTTGCTACTTGGACCTATGGTAGAGGCGTTGGTTATCCAGTTATCAATTGAATGGTTCCCAGGGCGGCGGTACCCATACCCTTCATGATGGTCCTATTAAACGGATGGCCTGAGTGAAAAATTCAACAAACAATTCCCAAATCTGGTGAAAATTGCTATGAATAAAGAAAAGGAAATTATTAAAAGTATAAAAATCCGAAACTATAAATATCTTGGACATGTGATGAGACAACCAGAGAAGTATGAGATCTTTCATCTCATAATGCAGGGAAAGATTGCCAGAAGACGGGGCCCTGGAAGAAGGAGAACCTCATGGCTGAAAAAGCTGAGACAGTGGTTTGACCAGTCTACTATAGAGCTTTTCGATACAAAGTTCGCATAGCCAACATGATAGCCAACGTCCGTTGAACGGACAGGGCACAAAAAGAAGAAGAACAATGAATATATATTTATAAAGACATCTGCGACAGAGTGGTAAGCTTCTAGGCTCTTTAGCAAGATGTAAAAACATTTTGAACGATAAAATAAATTGACATCATAAAAAAAATAATTTCTGTTTTACGTCTGTTGGTGTGTCATTTTTTTTCATGTGAATACCGCAAAACCAAACGCCTGCATTCATTGAGATTACGGTATCCCCAATTGGGGTATGTTATGAGGCTGAAAGTAGAGGGGAGGGGGAGGAGATTGGGTAGAGGAAGGTAGGGAGGTACATGGCTATTCTGGTCTGATCACCAAACACAGCTAATAATAATAATAAAGGTCTTTATTCCAGGATATGGGGAGGAGAGTGCAATCCCACACATCCCATACAGAGTATAAGTAAAGCATATAATAAAATCATAGGTATTTATAAATAAATGAGAGTTAAGATGAAACAGAGTCAAGGCTAAAAAATAATAAAAAAGATTAAAAAAAAAATCGAAAGCAAAGAAAAATAGGAAATAGTAAGATTGAATTTAGAAAGATAAAAATAAAATAAAAGAAGTAATATCATTAGATAATAATAAGGATTCAAATATATATTATAAAATCTTTTACTGAGCTCTTATTGTTGGAGCCAGTGTCTTTCTCCAGTGTTCTTCGATGCTCAAACCTGAAGACAGACGGGATTCTATGATGAGAATATTTCTGGAGTAGTTTATCCTTTCCCTCAGTCCTGCAATCCTGGTCCTTAATAGAGCTTTAAATCCTGGAACTCGCCCTTCTGTAAACATTGAGGAGGCACTGCAGTGCCTGGGGAGTCCGAACATCAGACGGTAAGCATTTCTAAAAGCTATTTCAA
Organism: Limnephilus lunatus; assembly: GCA_917563855.2. Taxonomy (NCBI): domain Eukaryota; kingdom Metazoa; phylum Arthropoda; class Insecta; order Trichoptera; family Limnephilidae; genus Limnephilus; species Limnephilus lunatus. Next base: position 107,714,649 of record OU830592.1, on the reverse strand, counting down.
AGAATGTTTCAATTCTGAATGGTGGTCTTAAGCCCCGTTTCCACGCTTGCCAAGCCTACGCAAACCTCCACAAGCGCCAACGTGGAAACAGGTCGTTTGTCTTGGCTTGCGTAGGGTTGCGTAGAGTTTGCGTAAGCTTGTGAGAGCTTTCCGCCGATCCAGTCGGGGTCGGATACAGCGGCAAGATTCGGCAAACGCTCAGTGTGATTTCTGAACTGACGGCGATTGCACGCCGTTTTTGCTCCATGCAGTATATCGATAATTAACATTACGAGACATATGTATGACGCAAGAGGCATGCCTGACTTATTAAAATGTATAAGTACATAATTTGAATGCACTAATTTAATTTATTGGATTTACCTAAAAAGTCAATATAAATAAATAATCTTTTATTGATGATTTATTACAATAAAAAATATATATGATTTTTGTTGGAATAACTTTTTTTATAATACAAGACAATATTATATTGTTTTTTTATACTTTGCTTGTATTTCAAATAAAAGTATGTTAAACCAAACGCAATAGCCGACACAAGTTCGGCGTCCGCCACGCTTGGGTGTTGGTAGCGTACTGACGCAGTCACAAGCGTGTAAACGGCTTCCAAATGCCAGGCGAGATTTGTGTACGCTTGGAGCTTGTGGAGGTTTGCGTAGGCTTGGCAAGCATGGAAACGGACCATTAGAGTATCTTCCACTCTGGAACGTGCCGAAAATGCACATTATACCTAATAATATAATCAATTAAAATTAGCTCGCGCAAGTCGGGATTTGAACCAGCGACCTTCAGATTGCTAGTCGATAACCTTACTCCTCACACATGAAGACCACTCTGGTTAAATGAAATCGGATTTGTTTTGATCATAAGTGTCATTTTCAAAATTGTATTGATATTGATAATTGAGGGTCTTTTTAGCGAAAAGAAGTTCTGGGAAGGAAAAATGTGTGAGGGGTGGGTAGGAATCTGAGGTCAATGTGTTCAGGAGCGACGGACGTGTAAATCACTCCCTCCCACTGCGGTACAACGCGATGGGTCGATAGAGTCCAGCTGTAGAGGCCTAGGATAGGGCTCTCTCAACCAATTTCTCCCTATCCGACCACGCAGTAGATGGGCAAACGCATTCACCGCCAAGACCTAGAAAACTTTATTCCATGAATCCGGGCGTCCTTGTTAAGTTTTCACCCCTGGGGTGACCTACGGGCGGCGGTTCCCATACCCGCCTGCCAAAATTATTATTGTTTTATTTCATTGTGATGTTCTGGAAAAATTATATTCTTTCATTGAATGTTCTGGAAATATTATGTTATTTCATTGTAATGTTCTGGAAAAAATATGTTATTTCAATGCAATGTTCAGGAAATATTATGTTATTTAATTGTAATGTTCCGGAAATATTATGTTATTGCATTGTATCTTATGTTCTGGAAATATTGTGTTATTTTTTCCATTTACATTCTACTTCTGGAAAAAATATGTTTTCATTTCGAAGTTTGTAAAAACATAAAAAAAAATATAATGTGTTGTTTGATTCGAATCTAAGCCACAATTATTTTCGGACATCTTAGTTTTAAAAGCAGTGGTGGCGGTTATTCAAGAAGTCAATGATACCCTCGATATTTTCTTACGGAGTCGATTGTGCTATTTTATATCGATATAAATACCTAAGTATACTAATAGAAGTATAATAATACTGTTGTTATATACTGCCAAGAAAAATGTAGAGATACATGGTGTCTAAAATGATCGTAATAGATGCCTGATGATAATGTCTCGTGCAGGGATCACCAATTACTTTCAATAGGGGTCCGATTTTTAAAATAACATGACCGCCGCGATCCGGAAGGGGAAAAGCCTACCCCCCCCCCTCTCCTTCCCGGCTTAAGAATAATAAACTTAAATATTTGTAGATACAATATCAATGAACAATTAAAACTAATGGGTTCCGAAACATTATTTTATTAAATTATAAACAAATGTTATGAATAAAAAGAAGTACCAAGGGTTTTTTACAATATAACTGAGAAAAATGACATGTTTTCCTTGGATTATCCGTCCGAAGTTTGGACTAAAGTTTGTGCAGGCTATGGTCATTAAATCTTGGAGATGTTCATCGGTGAGTCTGCTTCGGAATTTATTTAGGTAATGAAGTTCATCTTGAAAAATACTTATTTATTAATCTTAAGTTAGCTCACATCTTTGTGTGTGCTAATATTTTATAAAGATATAAACATTTACATTGGTTGGCAAACATAATCATTTTTTAAATATTACACATAAATAAAGACATTAATAATTGAGGTAGACATACTTTCGTAATTCTTTTTTACTTATTTATATTTTCTATCTCAGTAATTTCATTCAGGATGTTGTTATACAGTTGGACGGCCTGGTACATCGGAGATTTCGGGGTGCTTGATTTTTTTCTTGTCGGCAGTCTAATTTGCTTTGAATTTCTTGTCCCGTATCCGTGTGTTTCGTCATTATAATGAATTTTTCTTTTTGGTTCCTTAGACATCATCCCCATGTTAATTTTATGTAAAAAAATAAGTACATTCAAATACACAGTTTGCTTCACCGTCAACATATTTAGCTCTTTTAGCATGTCTCGTATCGGTGACCCGACAATTCGTCCGGCGACAATTCATCCGGCGACAGTTCATCCTGCCGACAGTTCATCCTGCCGACAGTTCATCCTGCCGACAGTTCATGCCGACAGTTCAATCCGCTGTAAAAATATTTTTACTAACAATAATTTCGACTCTCCGAAAGAGCATGCGTGGATAACAAAATACGACATACTTATACGTGCAGTCGGTTTAGCAAAAACCCGTAAAGATTCCTACTTGCATATAATATAACTTTTGTATCTGAAATTAACACCATCTTTTTAGGGTGAATTGACTAATTTGTTATGTTAGGTTAGGTTAGGTTACAGCGGATTTTCACTCAAGATGCCTTCAGATATAAGTATATCGTTTTTGGTTGTACGGCCGTATATCCTCTTTGCATACTTACTTGAAGAAAAAAATCTTCTAAATGATAAGGCCGGATGAATTGTCGCCGGATGAATTGTCGGCCGGATGAACTGTCGGCAGGATGAACTGTCGGCAGGAAGAACTGTCAGCCGGATGAATTGTCGCCGGATGAACTGTCGCCGGATGAATTGTCGCAGGATAAACTGTCATGGAACCCTCGTATCCGTGTGTATATGTTGCGCTTAAGTATTATTCGCATTGAATACATACAGCTTCACAAACATATGTCGACCCAAACAAGGTGAGAAGTTTCAAGGCATTTTTTTTTTAATTCTGGGTATTTATTAGCACCAACAAATTTTATCCAAAACTCTTGACAAGAAACTTCCTGTTTTTGTGTGTTAAAACTGTATTTTCTTGGAAATCGATTATTTCCATCTGGAGAGCAGCTTTATTACCTACTCCCGAAAATATTTGCAGCTTCATTGCTCCATTCATCACCAGGATGCAGAGAGTAAATTTTACTGAGGATGTCAACGACATTCTCAATTTTCTTAAAATCTAAGAATCTGTTTTCAAATTCCGATTTAAGATCCTTAATGAAAAAATATTTTGTATTTTTAACACAAGGTCCGCACAAAATAGGTCGGCGGTCCGGATCCGGACCGCGGTCCGCCATTTGGTGACCCCTGGTCTAGTGGAACAACAGGCTACAAAAACAATAATCCTCTATTGCGGTCAATGGGAGGAGTGAATGCGTGCCACCGCCCCGGGAACCATTTATTGGATGATTAACCTCTGACGCAGGTCACCGCAAGTGATTCGCTACGTTTATGAAAATATGTCATCTTAGGAGATGATGTGTAGAGGGTTGTTTTAATGAAAGGAAGGAGAGGAAGTTCTGTGAAGGAAATAGGTATGGTGGGTAGGAAACTGGGAGTCAGTGTGTCCAGGAGTGACGAACTTATGAATCCATCCCTCTTACTGCGGTGCAAGGCGATGGATCGAGATATTCTGGCTGGAGAGGATAAAATACCTGCCTCAATCATTGGAGGTTATCCAGCACTTACCCGCCCTGGTATAACAGATGGTTACTCCTTCAAGGCTCTCGCAAGGACTCTATTTTTTTTTAAAGAACGAAGTTACATTTAGTTTTGAAAGAATTTAGACCTCCAGTGTCCCTGCATATGTTGTTAGTAAGCAGTATGCATATGCAAGTGCTTAGCAGGAAATACAATATGTATTAGGTAGTAGGTACGACAAAATATAGACAATACAATGGGACATGTTGGTGAAGTCCACGAAGTGCCAAGCGCTGGGTGATTGTATCCAGCGTATCCTACAAGGCCTCCCTTTACCAGTATCTCTCAAAATTAATTGTTAAACAACACAAATTAATCACATAAAACTTATTTGCGCACGCCGGGATTAGAACCCGCGACTTAGCCTTGCACAAACCATTCTGCAAACATATATTCTTCATTAATCTTTAATATATAAAATAAAGTCATGTTAGTTACACCATTTATAACTCGAGAACGGCTGGACCGATTTTTATGATATTTGATTTATTGGATTTGTCTCCGCCCCGAATATCAGAATAGCTGTTAAAACATCGGAAAAATTCACGGAAAAAAATATTAAGAAAATTCTTTTTCTCATGCATTTTGCATGGAACGAATTCTTATCTTTTGAAAGGGGGAATAGTGAGTGAATTCCAAAAATTCAAAATCGTCAAATATTAATGCACTGATTGTTTAGCTTTTGTTTTAAAATATATAATGCTGCCCCTCTTTCTTGCACACTAAAAGTCAACAGTCGAAAACGGGACAAACGGTGAACGTATCTGTGGACCTCTCCAAAGGAAATATACAATAATTACAATAAATCTCCCTCACACGTAAAAAGAAAATTAAACGCAATAGGCCACTTGCATAGATTTCATAACGACTTGGAAAAAATCGTGTGGATAGATTTTTTTACTAATATTACGAAAATGTTAGTAAAAATTTTTAGAAATATATAGTTTTTTTTTATTTTTAAATAAAAAAAATCCATTATTTGAGCTCGTGACGTCACTACATGAAAATGTCCCGTCTCCGATTATGTTCCCTTAATTTTGTAAAATTCCACACTGATAATTTTTTTTTTATATGGCAACACTTTGAATCCGGCGATTTTTTGAATTTTCGTTTAACGTTCACTAGATTTATTGTTTGTTCTATGCGAACTTATCCTTTGGTTTGATTTTTTGATAAAAATGGTGGTGTGTTTACAGATGTTACGAAGAGAACCCCGTACAACTTATTTCTATTCGTGTAGAAAACGTTCTTTTTTTTAAATGATTTTCGGCTACGTAATTATCGTTTTTTCGCACTCGTAAAATTATGTCCCGTCTTTCCGGTTTATAAAAAATGGTCTGATTTTTCGAATCGAAATTTTCAAAAAATCGCCAGGGTTTCAAAAATACGATTAAAAAAAAAATAGGGAATGTCTTAGAATATTTGCCTAAACCAGAAAAAATTTAAAAAAATTGTGATGCAAGTGGCCTATTCCCGTAAGTAAGTGGAAAAGTAAGAAAATCGCATAAATTATAAATCCGTACACAACGCAATCTCTTCTGACAAAAACAAAACACGGATAGTTGCGCATCGATAATTGCTTCATTGTGTAATTTAATAAAAAAACTGAATTTAAGTGAAGTTTTAAGTTAACATTATAGTTATTGATTCTGAGGCGGTACGAAGTTCTCCGGGTCAGTTAGTCTTAGATAAAAAAGTCATAGATCATACATATATTCTGTTAGAAATATTATGGCCAAGTCATCGGCGTGACTTAATTGATCGATGGGCAAAGTCTTTACAATTTGTAAAATAAATCTTATAGGTAATAAATCTGTACAGGACAAAATGGATTCATATTTTCCCGAAATTCTTTATTTATATGGCAAAAGTTTTGCAAAATCGCCTCCCTGTTTATATAACAGAAATCCGATACCCCGATAACCACTGAATAAATCCTCTGGCAGAAGTGATCATTGGGCGTGTCTGTTTACCGGAAGAAAGCTCGATAATGGTTTTAATTAAATGAAGACATTATTAACGAAACTCAATCGAAAATCTGAAAACAAAAAAATTAGAAAAGGTACGGTCACATCTAGGACTCGAATCCAGGACCTAGGCCTTGGGGCAGAACTCTACCAACTGAGCTAATGTGTCCCTATTCGATTCCGTCATGACACATTTTTATTGGTTGCTATCTTTATATATGATTGCAAGATTCAAACCCGAACTAAATGCTATCTAGATAGTGTCTGATAAATTTTATCCATATTTATTATTTCTTACTTCTACTGAAATTGTTTAAACATTTTCTAACTAAATAAAATAATAAACAAAAAATTTTACAAAACAAAAAACGATTAAAAAAATGCACTAAAAAGTAAAAAAATAATTTCGTACAATTGTTATTTTTGGAGTCGGTGTCAGCCAAGGTAACTACATACATAGGTAGTTATATGTGAGATGTGGAGATCTTGGCTGACACCGACTCCAAAAATAACAATCGTACGAAATTATTTGTTTTACTTTTTAGTGCATTTTTTTAAGTCGTTTTTTGTTTTGTTAAAATTTTTGTTTATTTTTTGATTTTTAGTGACGAGCGTGCGTAAAGAAGTTTTACTTCAAAAAAAGAATCATCGAAATCTGTTGGCGTAATATTGAGTTATTCGTCCATTTGTCGCGCACATACTTATTGCAAATTTAAGACATATATGGTTTTCTCATTGATCCCATTATCAGATCTAGACCAAATTAAAACGGGACCACATGGGAAGCACCAGCTTTCTAATAAAAAAAAGAACCATCAATATCGGTTCACCCAATCGAAAGTTTTGAGGTAACAAACATAAAAAAAAATTAAAAATTGTCGAATTGATAATCTCCTCCTTTTCGAAGTCGTTTAATAAGAAAATACTTTGTTTTACGTGACTTTATTGATATTAAATACTTATATAGAGTATTTTTAACAGTCCTGAGGATGGTACGGAGGTATCGAAACAGGTAGACTAAAAAATATCAATAAAGTGACGTAAAACAAAGTATTTTCTTTTTATTTTATTTAAAATGTCAAGTCACAATGTGTTTGCTTCTTTCGAAATTTTTTCTAACTACATAACGATCACGCCGTTTCTCCGTAGGTACGGGTGGGCAGAGATAATGGTCCACCCAACAACTTGGTTTTCGCTTACATTCCTTGTGTCATTCACATTCACACATCAAAATATCTTTAAAAAAAACTTAGACTCTATGCAGAAACGGGCGGTCCGTTTGATAGATTCTTTTATTCTAACAAACGGATTGCAATCTTTAGACCTCGTGCGTCGGGTGGGAATGCTGTCCTCGTTCTACTGGTATTTCAATAGAAGATTCCCACGGGAACTAACGTCATTGATTCTTTTTCCACCGTTTCGAAAAGTTGGAAAAAATGTCAAACGCGATTCCAACATTTTTACACAGTTGACATTTCTTTGTTTCTACAACTCGTTCTTGAGTTGAAAAGCTCGACTGTGGAACAATTTGCCGACCTATGTGTTTCCTATCTTATACAGCATTGGTTTCTTCACCCCTTCATCTCCTCAAAAAGACCCTCCGCACAGCATTCCCACAGATGACATAGGCCCTGAGGGAAATTAAACAATTATTAATAACTATATATTACAATTATAATATTACAATTATTAATATTTTTTAATTAATTGTGAGAGTGAGGAAGCTACGAAGCACCGCACAAAGAGGAGACCGATAGACTAAGAAGCACCGCATAAAGGGAAGACCGATTATATTATCTCATTCCCTCACAGGCTAAATCCTATATATGTGTTTGTCTCTTATTAGTGTCGCTATTTTGCGTTTCATCGAGTTTAAAATCACAATAGTGCTAAAAATTTTCACTTAAAAAATAAACACAAAAACAAGTTAGTTACGAATAAAGATTTTATGGATCGGATGAATAAAGAAAAATAAGTTTTTAAAACAATAAAAATACGAAAACATCAATATCTAGGACATGTGATGAGGCAACCAGGAAAGTATGAGATCTTGCATGTCTAATGCAGGGAAATATTGCCGGAAGACGGGGCCCTGGAAGAAGGAGAACATCATGGCTGAAAAACCTGAGACAGTGGTTTGACCAGTCTACTGTAGCGCTGTCCCGGGCCGCAATAAACAAAGCTGCATAGTCAACATGATAGCCAACGTCCATTGAACGGACAGGACACGAGTAGAAGAAATATTACAGTTGTTGACACTTTCTAGGCATTGTCTGTTCAGCGCCTGAAATGAAAGTTCCAACTTAGTTATTATTCCATCTATGTTTGGATCTCCAATATATTTTTATTGCTTACCTAAAGGGAACGGGATTTGTCTTTAGTTCTACGTATTCAACGTATTTTCGTGTTGTTTTTGTGTCTCTTTCGTCGAAATGCTAACAATGCAATTTAATTTAACTAATGGGTCTCACGCAAAAGAAACCAATTTTACAAATTACATAGAACGCTTTTCGCATAAGAATCGACTTTAATATTCTGTTTTTATGACTTCATAGAAGAATTTTTATTTTTATTTATTTTTTCATATTTTTTGTATGCAAGAATTGAAAGAGATGGGATTGGGTGCGAAATTGAGTATTCTGAAAGTATGTTGCCTTATGCTGATGATGCGGTGCTGATATCTAACAATATAGAAGATCTACGGTCTCTCGTGTCTAGGATGAACCAAGTATGTATGAAGAATGAGTTAATGATGAATGTAAATAAGTCTAAAGTATATATTTTTTTTTTAAACATTTTCTCTACACAGAGAAGGCCTCGAGGAAAATAATTACCCTCAGGGCCTATTTCATCTGAGATGCTGTGTGAAGGGTCTTTTTGAGAAGAGGAAGGAATGAACATTGGTCTTGAAGAGACCCATGTTGTAGGAAGGAGGAAACACATAGGCCGGCAAATCGTTCCACGATCGAGTTGAAGAAGCGACCCGTTCTCATGTGATAAATGTCAACCGTGTACATATGATTTAAAAGTCGACGAAACGAAAGAGCGACACCAAAAGACAAACACATACATAGGATTTAGCCTGCGAGAATGAGATAGAATAATTGGTGTCCTCTTTGTGTGGTTCTTCGTATCCTATGGCCTCCTGTTTGTGCGGTGATATGTAGCCTACCCACTCCTGTTTACTTTAGTTTTCTGAACTGCCCACTGATTTTTGAAGTGAAAATTTCTTTAGCACCGATGTGATTTGAAACTCGATGAAACGATAAATAACGACACTAAAAAGAGACAAACATATATATATATATCTATAGGATTTAGCCTGCGAGTTAATGATATAGTATAATCGATCTCCTCTTTGTGCGGTGCTTAGTAGTCTCCCCACTCTTGTCTACATTAGTTTTCTAAAGGTTTCACTCCTACCGCGTGTGAACGGCACGCTTGTCGTTTTTTTTATATCATTATTTATTTTTCATGTTTTTATTATGGATAATTGTATGTATTAATGGAAATAGGTGGGATGTGGGATTGGATGCGGAATTGAGTAATCTGAAACTAACTGTATGGAAGATCTACAGTCTCTCGTGTCTAGGATGAACCAAGTATGTATGAAGAATGAGTTATTATGAATGTAAGTAAATCTAAAGTCATGGTGTTTGAAAGAGAGAGTACGAAAACAGTGTGTGATATACAGTACTGTGCGAATTAATGTGAACACGTGATAATTAGCACAATAATCTTGTTTTTCGCATATGCAGCATATTGTAATAGCGGCATTGACGTATGATATATAGCGGCCATTTTGTGTTCTTGTTCAATCATTCAATGAGTTACGAGACACACCAAACTACGGATGCGTTCAATTTTGAAATTTTTTAGAATTACAGTTTTTTTGCAGAGGTAAACTTAACTAAAGCTTTTTTGTTTCTAATTTTTAAAACGCACTAAGATTGTTAATATTTCAAAGACAAAAAAAATACATACCTTGAATAGCCAGGTAACTCTCCGGATCTTAATCCAATTGAAAATCGGTGGGCTATAGTTAAAGCAATATAAGCACAACAAAAACCAAGCTGATTGAGACAGTAATTCAGATATGGTTTAGAGACACACAAATATCAGAAAATTGTAAAAAAAACTTGCTGATTCTATGCCGAACCGTGTACGAGAAGTTAAAAAAGTTAACGAAGGACACACTTGGTATTAAAAAAAATATAATTGTAATTGTTTCTCTATTTTTTTTCCTCAATAAACAATATTTATTATTTTTTCCAATTGATCACTTGTGTTCACATTAATTCGTTCAGTACTGTAGTTGTGACTGATGGATACTTGGAGCAGGTGGATGAGTTTGTATATCTGGGAAGTGTGTTTACGAGAGATGGGAAGGCTAATAGAGATATTGAAAGAAGAGTAAATGCAGGTAACTCCATTAATGGAGGACTGAATGCCGTTGGTGCTAATAAAAAAATCTGTCCAAAGAAATTAAGCTAACAGTCAACAATGGAGTACGGTAGAGGAAGGACGATGGTAGACTGAATGCTGAAGAAATGCGATCCTTGACTATATGCGGCACGTTCCAGAGTGATAACAAGACCAAAAAGAATCAAAAAATAGCTTGAAATGGTTTCAGCCAAGTGGATCGCCTCGTTTGGTGACTTAGCAAGGGTGTCCTAGTTCTTCTTCAGCTATCCACTACCTTCAGCCTCACAATACCTACCCCAATTTTGGATGCCTTAGTCCAGGGTTTCCCAAACTGTGTTCCGCGGAACACCAGGGTTCCGCCGAACCTGAGTAGGGGTTCCACGACAATTTGTCGGAAGAATTTCATTTAATATAAAACACACATATTCATATTTAAATACCACTGATATTATTCACAAGAATTTATTATTTATATAAATATTTCACAATAGTTCTTAAGTTAGGTGCTAGATCCTTCCAGGTAGACGACCTCCGTAGTCCAGTGGCTAAGACTCTTGACTCACAATCCGGAGGTTGCGGGTTCGAACCCGGCGTGCGCAAATAAATTTTATTTGATTAATTTGTGTTATTTCACAATTAATTCATTTAAAATAATATATAGTATATTTGCGGCACGTTCCAGAGTGGAAGATACTATCAGTATCGCCCTGGTGTAAGACCACCATTCAGAATTGAAACGTTGCTTGAAAATGGCTTTAGCCGTGTTTGGTGACCAGATCTGAATAGCCAGGTACTTCCCAACCTTCCTCTTCCCCACCTCCTTCCCCATCCCACTACCTTCAGCCTCACAACATACCCCAATTGGGGATGCCATAGTCTCACTGGCTCCAGACGGGAGCAGTTGAGATTCTTGTGCGGTATTCACTGTAAAAAAAAAAAAAAGGTAGAAAGACTAAGCTTTATGGAAGTTGAAACAGCAGTTTATGCTGTCATTGCAGTAAATCTTAATTTTACATGTTAAAAAATCTCTGAAGTTTATTACTATGTGGTAAGAGTCAAAATATGAACATCTGTTCGATGTGGAAACAATAACAACGAGATAACGAATCTGCAAGTGTTTCACGAAATTTCTGTTCCCAAGGAACCCAACCATATTTTTTATGATATCGGCTTTACCTGGAAGTAAAATAATGTAAAACTCAATAGTAAGGACGATTCCTGGGTTCGTATTCCATTTTCCAGGACAGCTAAATCATTAGGATTAGGGCGATCCACTAGTACAGGAAAAAATCGAAATCGGAATTCACACCCTTTTATGGGAGGAGTTTAAAAATACTTGAGAAAAAGCTTTTGGAAAGGTTGGAAAAGATATTTGAGATTTTTTTTACATGTTGATTTCGTAAAGGCCTGTAAAAAACATTAATTCCTTTTTTATGCATTGTTTATTGTAATAAAACGGAATTTTTAAATTGATTTCACGAAAATAAGCGGCGCGGAGCATAACACGTCTTCTCTCCGCTCCGTTCGGAGGAGTAATGACAGAAAATCGGGGCGGCTGCCAGTCGTTCTTCGGTGGACGGTATAAGGTTCACTTTGATATAACAAATTCGTCGACTGCCGTATTGTCGCCGTGATGTCAAAAATACCAACGCGAAAATGCATATTATATTTTATTTTGTGAGGTTTGGGCGTAAATATCATTTTTTTTTCGCAATAATTATATAAGAAACTGAATTTGCCACATTATGCAATAAAACCATATCCGAAAAAGTGTTTATAAGTAGGAGAGTTTTCAGTTAAAAATGTTTTTTATAGACCTAATACTTAATTTTTTTCTAAGCTTATTAAAAGATTTATTAAAAAAAATGACCGAAATTTTTAAGGACCAAGGTATGTTCTACACGCAGTATTTAATTGAAGCATCTATAATACTTCTAAGCGGTCAAATTTTCAAAACTAAAACATACGATTTTGTATGATTTTGCATTATTTAGTATGGCTTCATCTTAAGCGCAAGTGAATAATTTTATTGTCAATGAAGTGAACATATTTAAATCTAATTGACTTAATTAGTGACTCTAATTTGAAACAAAAATAAAAAGATCAGCCTTTAAATGGTTTCTGGGCGAGTTTGTCAAAAGAATACCCCAATTTATCAAAACCAACTTTCATTGTTTTACTTCCATTTTCTACAACCTATTTATGCGAAGCGGGATTTTCTAAGTTTTCTGCAACTCAGTCAAAGTATAGGAACGGGCTTGATGCCACAATAGATATTAGAATCCAACTTACCAATATTGGGCCTGATCTCAAGATATGCAATTCACGGATTCAAAACCGTCAAGGTCCTTAGGTGCTTTATTTATTCCATTTTTTTTGTTTATATTCCATTTTTTGTTTTATATACTAAATAAATAATGTGATGAATAACTTTTTTTTTTAATTTTAACTTTGGGAATTTTTTAAATAGGAAATTCACCCTAAAAAGAGTGCTTTATACCCAACGTACCCAACCAAAAAAATAACCCAAGTGTTCCGTTAAAATTTACGGGGTTGCAAAGTGTTCCATTGCAGAAAAAGTTTGGGAAACCCTGCCAGTCTAACTGTAACTGGCAGTCCTTTTTTACATTGGAGGAGAGGAGGCATACACAAGAGGCAAATAATTTCCCTCAAGGCGTGTGTCGTCCTTAGAGATGCTGTGTAGTGGGTATTTTTAAGGAAAGGAAGGAGATGATGTTCAAGGAAGGAACAAGGTATGCGAATAGGAATCTGGGGGTCAGTGGGTCCAGAAGTGACAGACGAATGAATCTGTCCCTCCCTCTGAGCAGTCTCTCCCGAACTGGCCCACCACGCAGTAATTGGGCAGACGTATCCCAGCAAGACATAGACAAACAGAAACAAAAATATTGCCAAAAAAATTTCGCTGTTGGGAAGAATAAGAAGATTCCTTGACACAGTCTCCAGAAAAAATGTGTATAACGCAATTATTGTACCACACATAAATTACTGTAGCAGCATTCTATTCTTAGCCAACGACGGATTAATGAAACAAATGACAATTCTACAAAACAGAGCTATGAGAACTATATTGAAGAAAAATAGGTACACTTCAGTCAAGAAAATGTTGAAGGAGTTAAATATCTTGTCATTTAAATAAATTTTTTACTTCAATACTATATTGTTAATCTACAAAATAATCAATGGCCATACGTCTATCGAATTCTTAAGAAAAATTGATAAGCTACAAATCAAACATACACATGAGACAAGGAAAATAAATGAACTAAGACTCCCCTTCAGGAAAAAAACACAGAGTCAAAAGTCATTGATGAACGGAGCATTGAAGATATTTGGAGAATTACCAGAAGACATAAAATGGGAAGAGAGCATAAAGACATTTAAAATTAAATTGCGAAGATATGTGATTGATTTGGTATAGATGTTATGTATGTAGGTATATATAAGGATTGTATTAGGACATAGATAACTATGTACCTATGTAAAATAGCACAATAAACAATAATTTATGTATTTGTTTATTTATTTATTTATTTATTTATTTATTTATTTATTTATTTATTTATTTATTTATTTATTTATTTATTTATTTATTTATTTATTTATTTATTTATTTATTTATTTATTTATTTATTTATTTATTTATTTATTTATTTATTTATTTATTTATTTATTTATTTATTTATTTATTTATTTATTTATTTATTTATTTATTTATTTATTTATTTATTTATTTACGCCCTACTGGGCTTTTACAAGATATATACATAAGTAATACAGTTGTGTTAGCAAATACATAGTATTCAATATATATTGATTTATGATACATTTAAGACAAATTAAATGTATTGGTATGGAAAGCGAAATTTGTAAAAAGACATATAAAAACTAAAAAAAATAGAAATATAGATTGTATTCTCTACGGAGTCGTGAAATCATACATTTTACTAAAATAATTATAAAGACTTCGTTTTGTGACTAATACGGAATCTTTAAATATGTCTACAGCATTCCCAAATTTATTGCCCAGATGATGCATTCTATTAATAGGTGTATGAGCCTCATAATTCGTTTTGAAATTGTCACAGAAAAAGGTAGCACTTTGTCTCGTATTTCTGGTCGGTATGTAAAATTTTATTTTGGAGAGAATTTCAGGGTTTTTAATGCAATTATTAATAATTTTATTTAATAGTACAAGGTCAAAGATGATCCGCCTATCTGACAGCGTAATTATGTTGAGTTGTTTCATCGAAAGGACATAGTTAATATTTTGAATTGGAATACTTAGCTTAAAGTTAATAAATCTTAGAAATTTGTGCTGTACCCTTTCTATATTGTTGGAATGGATTTTATACATTGGGGACCAAATTGGCGAATTGTACTCTACCTGGCTTCTTACTAAAGAAGTGTACAATGTTTTCAAACATTCTAGTGATTTGAAACCACTTGCTGTTCTGCATATGAACCCGAGAATATTTAAAGCTCTATTTGTTATTTCATTTACGTGCAGAGTAAATGTTAACTTTTCATCAAATATAACACCTAAGTCCCTATAATAAACAATAATAATAATAAACAAACCTCACCCTCACCCATAACTAGGCGCCCTTGTTAAATCACCAAACATTTGGGGTTACCTTTACCTATGGCAGAGGTGTTGGTTATCGAATAACCCACTCTGATAATACCCGCCTTCCAAATTGAAAAGTTGGGACTCTTGTGCGGTATTCATAAGAAAATAAGTGATTAACCTCTTAAGGGCCATTAACCAGTCACCGGCCGAGAATTCATATTTCGTCAAAAGATGTTCTTACGATCGTGTAGGGCGGTTCCTATGAGAAAGATTAATTATTCTCCGTAACAGCTTTTTAAAATAATAACTCAAAATCGATTTTATTTCATTCAAAATTTGCTTTAATATATACCTACATTCAAAAATGCTGAAAGGCGTAATGATAAGACTATTAAAATTATGTACTTTCGTAATTATTTTTTGATCAAAAATATTTATACTTTTTCAATAATGTCTAAGCAAAATAAGAATGTAAAAAAATCTTAAATATATAAGTTTTTAAGACCGTAAAAAATAGACAAACTGAAGTATTTTCATCACAAAACACGTGTGCGGATCTTTTTTTAAATGATTTTAATTAAACTAAAATTAAAATTCTGAAACATAGCTTTCCCAGATAATTTCTTGATTTATACTATTACTGCATGATTATACGATTTGAAAAGTGTATTGTATAATACAATTTTTTTTTTGAAATTTTAAATCTGCCAACGACCTACGGTATAACCTTATTGTACTAAAAATAAACATATTCTCTCTAAATTTAAAACATAAAGATAGATAAAATAACAGTCTTTCGAAATCAATTTATAATTTTATTATGGAAAAGAGTCAATACGTCTAACATTTGATTTAAAAATGACAACAGCAAATAATGTGGCTCTGTTAATTGACTGATTCGCTTAAAACCCCTGAAGGTATTCTGTTTTTAGCCGATAGCTTAGAATAGGTGCAATCCAAATGGTTTTAAACACGGAATAGGCCGTTTAATATACCTTATCTGTCTTCCGGTTTTACCAACTGATTGGTTTCCTTTTATAATATAGTCGGCTAAATTGAACCTGTCGAAATAATGTTAGATATGACTTATTTTTAACAAAGCCAAATTACTAACGGGCTCCTTGACCTGGCATTCCGCTTTATAACATATTTTCCTTGGAACACTTGTTTATTAGTTTAAAATTATATGTTACTAACTGGTACCCTGCATGCGTCGCTATGCCATTTAATAAACAATTTTTTTCTCGCTGCGCGTCCTTTCCCATTCGTCCCGTTCCCCTTCCCCTCTCGCGTCCCCTCTCCGAATCCTCCACTTTCCCTCTCCCCACTCCACTCCCCCCCTTCCCCCGTCCCCTGAACTCCCCTCCAGATTTCCCCTCTTCTTCTTCTTCGATGGCGCTACAGCCCATATCGAGCTTTGGCCTCCTGCAACAGTCGCCTCCAACTCCTCCTGTCCTCAGCGGCTGACTTCCAATTTTGTACCTGGAGAAGCTGTGCTGCATCTCCTCTTACCTCATCTTCCCACCTCAGTCTGGGTCTTCCCACTTTTCTCTTTCCACCTGGGTGTCCAGTCCAAATTCTTTTTGGGACCCGTGTATCCGGCATTCTCTGTACATGCCCAGCCCATCTCAGTCTGAGGAGTCTCATATGTGAGATGCTAGGGGCCTTATAAATATCATACAATTCTGTATTGTGCCAGATGCGCCATTGTTCACCCTCTTTCACGGGTCCACATATTCTTCTCAGCACTTTTCTTTCAAAAGTATCCAGCATTTAAGCCATCTTTACCGTCAGTGTCAGCGCCTCACATCCATATAAATAAATAATAAATAAATGTTTATTCCGGTATGTGGGGAGAATAGTGCAATCCCACACATTCCATAAGGGTTATAAAATGCCAATACAGTTCTGACAATGGTCTTATATATGGTTATTTTGGTTTTTCTGTGGACACTACGTGACTTAAACACTGGCAGCAAAGAGAAGTATGTTTTGTTGGCTGCTGTGATTCTCCTTCTGATTTCTGCTGGATCCTCATTGAGGATCCAGATTTCCCCTCTCCCTCTCGCATTCCATACATTCAGTCCCAGTACATTCAGTTTTCAAACGCGCGTGCCACCTATTGCAATTTTTTATACAAATTTCATAATGCCAGAGCTCAACAGTGGTTTTATACAAACCTTGTCCTAACAATAACGAACACAAAAAAAATAATTATCCAATTTGGTGTAGTCGTTCGGAAGTTATGCGCGTACATACATTTCGGTGATTCATTTTTATTTATATAGAATATAGATAATCTGTCAATTAATAGTAAAAAATATTTAAAATGAAACTCAAAATCTGTAGGCTGGCAACACCAAGTTAACTGTCAGATATTATTTTAAAGCGCAATGACACTGAAAATATAGAACACTGTAAAAAAAAAAGAAAAGTAGACAATACGTCCACCAATTGTCTCATTTTCGACGGCTGTTATTTAATGTGTAAGAAAAAGCTGCAGCATCATATGTTTAAGAACAAAGGCAAAACCATCAGCGCATTGACATTTGACGTTTCTTAATTTTTGGAATTCACTCACTATTCAATATTATCCTTGTAACTATTTTCCATACTTTCAAAATTATCGTCACGGTATTTTAGGGATCTACGAAGACGTCACGGTGCGGTGTGTGAGAGAGATGCAAGAAAATGATTACTTTTTCTTTTGGAGGAAACATACATATGTACAATTTTATCTCATCTTTTGAAAGAGTTGCAGCATTATTGTGATAAGAAACGTATGTTTATTGCCTTTTTCATGCCGTCATGGTACCGTAACCGTGAATCGTCACGATAATAATAAAAGCGCTCAATACTTGTACATGAATATTATAATGTGGGTTCCAGACGAGAGAATTGTATTCAAGTAGACTTCTTACAAAGGCATAATATAACAGTTTAAGTTACATATATGAATTTCTGTTAAACAACTGACCCCAAGTGATTCAGATTCTGAATTGCTTGTAACCTAGAAATGTAAAGATTCAATGTTTTTATTTTTTATCAATATAATTCTAATGGTTCTTTGTTTTGTTCACAGGAAGACATGGTATGCCTCTCTTGTACGGCCACCGGCGAGCGAGTCTGTCTGGCCGCTGAAGGGTTTGGCAACAGACATTGCTTTTTGGAGAACATCGCCGACAAGAATGTACCACCAGATCTGTCGCAGTGTGTGTTTGTCATCGAACAGGTAACATATATATATATTTTTATTATATTTAATTTTTATATTATTTCCATAGATTAGGGATTGATTAAAATCAATAAATCCCCCTTCGAGAAAATTGTGATGTACTGAGTTGTTTTCTCTGGTAAAAAAACTTTATCTGAACATAAATAAGTGTCTAAGTATGAACTTAAAAACTCTACCCTTACCTCTGTCGAAGAATTAATGACTGGGCATAATTAAACTTTATATCCCATATAAAATCAAACTATAATAAAGGAATCAAAATGCTTGGCTTCATTCTTCGAAATTCCAGAGGTTTTAGGAAAATTTCAAATTATTTAATTTTTTTGTATATGTACACCCTTAGTACGTAGTCAAGTCGAATATAACTCCTTGATCTGGTCCCCCACATTTTAAAATACATTCAGATTCAATCGAAAAAAAATCAAAACAAATTCCTAAGACATATTAATTTTAAACTCGGTATTCCCATTGTAAACATAAATTATAATTAATTGATGAAATAATTAAATTTATTAAGATCGAAGATATATCTGACTTAATATTTGTGTTCAAAATTGTAAATGGTGGAATAGACAGTCCTGATTTAACTAAGCTCATTGAATTCCATATTCCCACGAGAACCACTCGTACTAAAATCCTTTTTAAATGCAAAAATAACCGGACTGAGTATACGAAACACTCGCTTGTACTTAGGTCGAACGGATATATCATCAGCTTTCTTCGTAATCGCTCGTGTTTTGGACCCGAACGAGTGACTGTTGTATCTCTCATATGGTACAGCTTGTTAATCTCTGTTGAGAAACATTAAACCTACATATTATATAACCATCTATACTAATGACACCATTTGAGAGACATCACAAACTACATACATATTCACATACACACTTACAATTTTATTTATTTATTTATTTTATACACTTTACAAATACAAGACAAAAAGTCCCGATAAACTACTTTTTAGCAGTTTGTCTAACGTGTTCTTTACGTTAAAGATCTTATAAAAGTGATTTAATAGTTAGATTTTTACAATTATATAAAATAAAATTAATTTTTTTACAGAAATATATAAAAATAAATTTTTGAAAACATAAATAACATTTTTAAAGTCTTTAGAATAATATGTCATTGTAAGCTAATACAAATTAATTTCTTCAGTAAATTCATCAATTGTTTGTTTTGGGCACAGTTTTTAATTTCAGCAGGTAACATATTTAAACAATTGGGAATCATGTATTTTAACGTTCTTTGTCCATATTTATTTGTATGCTTAGGTACAATTAGCCCTTCATTGAAGTTAAAACGAGTATTATGGTTGTGTTCCAGCCTGTTAATATATAAAGGATTATTTAAGTGCTGAAATATAATTTTGTACCACAGAATTGCTCTCACTGAAAGAACTTTGAGACTCTGATAAAAGTATGTGATTTTTACTGCAATTTTTATATGATCATTAATTTTTTTTATATTTATTTTAGGCATTGTCAGTACGAGCTCTACAAGAATTGGTTACTGCAGCAGGGTCGGAATCGGTAAGTTAAATTTAATTAAAAATATTTTCCATAAATACGATATTTTGTTTGAAATTACAACTTCTCTCATAGAAAATATTAGAAACTACAATAGAAAAGCATAAAATTTGCTTAAATTTTTATAAGAAAGTAGAAATAGTTCAAATCAAATCAGTCCTAATAAGTTAAATATTATTTTTAATAAACTTAGCTTTTTCAACATTTATTTTTATTTTTAGTAAATTTTACATTATTTTTAGAAAGGTTAATATTATTTTTATGGCCTTTTTGGCTAGCTTTAATTTTAATTTGATTGGTTATTTATTTTTATAGTATTTTTTAAAGACTTTAAAATATATTTTTTTGTGAAAAACAATTAAAAAAAAAAAAACACAACTTTATTACGGTCAAATCGATTCTGACATAACCGTGCTTTCTTCATGGTAGTATATCAAAAAATAATTTTAAAATATAATAAAAAGTTGAAAGATATTGAAAAAAAATTATTTATTGGATAACCAACACCTCTGCCATTGGTCACCCCAAGTGGTTCGCTACGTTTGGTGAGCAGGGTGTCCGGGTTCATGGGGTTTGGTTTGCCCGGGTCTTGGCAGCGGATGCGTCTTCCCACCAGTTGCGTGGCAGGCCTGATAGAGAGAGGCCGGTTTTGGGAGAAAATTGACCTCTTCAGCTGATATCTCTCGACCATCTTCTTGCAACGCAGTGGGAGGGATGGATTCATACGTCCGTCCCTCCTTGCTCCCTAGCTCGGTCGATCTGATAGGATAAATTTCGGTAACTTGTTGTCGTTCCCTATGACAACTGCTGATCGCTAACGTACAAACAACAATTGACGTTGAATATATTAAGAATACTAATGGCAGTTATACACGACACCTTTTTTAAGCCCGATTCCAATTAGAGACAAAAGTCAATATTTTTCGCTTTACGCGATCGCTGTTTTCATCTCTATTTTCATATCTACGATTTCAGTAGGCATCACAACAAACAGCATGGTTCATGTGTTGTTTGCAGTGATGACAATTGAAATCCTAGATATGAAAATAGAGGTGAAAATAGCGATCGCGTAAATCGAAAAATGTTGAATTTTGTCTCTAATTGTAATCGGGCTGAAAAAAGGTGTCGTGTATAACAGCCATTAGTCTCTGTGAACTGTTACCTTTTCGTTACCGATCTGCATTTGCATTTTGGGAAGTATGAGTTATCGAAAGTTATCCTGTCAATCCTTATCGGTGGACCATGCTAGGATCCCTGGACACATTAAGCCCTAGATTCCGACCGGCCCCTCATATCTTTTTCGTCCTCGGAACTTAAAAAGACCCTCCATACAGCATTTTCAAAGATGACACATGCCCTAAGAGAAATTATCTTCTACAGGGCCTCCTGTGTGGGGTTAATGAAAAAAAAATTATTTATCCCAGTATTTTTTTAATTATTTAAAAAATTATTTTGTTTTACTGGCCTGAAGAAATCTGAATTTAATTTTAAATGGTTTTAGGGTTATTATTTTAGATACTTACTATATTAGTTGTTAAATATTTTTAAATGTGTCACAGGCCGATCGTAAAATCAGGCAGATCATGATGCGCCTAGCCACATCGTGATCTGCCGCATCGTGAGATGGAGGCAGATCGTGATGCACCTAGCCACATCATGATTTGCCGCGCATCCTGAAATGGCAGCCGATCATGGTATTCCCGAGGCGCATCATGATCTGCCTGGTCGTAAAATGGCGGTAGATCGTGTGCGCCTAGCCACATCGTGATCTGCCGCATCCTTAAATGGCGGCAGATCATGATGTGGCTAGGCACTTTATGATCTGCTGCCATTTCACGATCAGGCAGATCATGATGGGCCTCAGGAATACCATGATCGGCCGCCATTTCACTATGGGGCAGATCATGATGTTGCGGGCGCATCACGATCTGTCGCCATTTCACGATGCGCGGCAAATCATGATGTGGCTATGTGCATCACGATCTGCCTCCATCTCACGATGCGGCATGTCACCATGCGGCAGATCACGATGTGGCTAGGCGCATCATGATCTGCCTGATTTTACGATCGGCCTACGACATAGACTAGAGGTGAATTTCTATGCATTTAGTATCATGATTAATGTTAGTAATCCTTTGTCTGTGTTTTTAACACTTCATTATCTGTTTTATGTTTATATTTAGTTCGTCAGGAGAGCACAGAAAAACTTAAACGCTTCAAAATACAATACATATTTAATTTTTTGGAAGTGTTTTTTTTTATTGACATTTTTGAAAATCAAAATTAAAATTAATTTAACGATTAATTAGAAGAGGAGTCAAGAATACCCGACCAAACTGAGTATTTAAAAAAATCAAAATGTATATAAAATATCTAATACTGATAGGTGTTACTTTATTTATTTGTGTTTTTAATTATAATACATATATAGGCCATTAAGGAATTTAATATTTCATGATTTTAGAGTTAACTTAGGAAATTATTTGTGTAAATGCTAAATAGGTATTACAAAAATAATTTTACTATATTCATTATAAAAATATGATGAAATATAAAATAAAAAAGTTTTTTTTTTTTTAAAGCATTGATGGGCGTAAATTTAAATTATAAATGGCCTTTTTACGTCGGAAAACGTAAAATTAAATTAATAAATAGGGAAAACGCAATCGAATATAAATTAATAAACAGGGAAAACGTAATCGTGCAAAAATCAATAAATAGGGAAAACGTAATAAAATAAAAATTATATAATGAATAACAGATCACTTTGTATAAACCTCTATATTATAAACAATATCTACATGTTTTGATAACAATGTTATCTTCATCAGGATATGTTAATATAAAGAAAAATAAATGACAAACAAGTATAGACAAATTAGAATAAACTAGAACATAGACAAAATATTAAAAGGTAGAGGTGATTAATTGCTTAAAAATCATAAAAATAGATATAAAAAATTAAATATAAAAATTATTTAAGGAAAAATAAAATTGCATTTAGATAATAAAAAACTTTTAAGAACAGATAATTAAAATAATTAGTCTACATAAAACAAAAAATAAATAATTATAATTATTGTAAGTATTAATAAGAAAATAAATTTAAAAGATGGCTATTTTTAAAAAATGTTTGGTTATTTAAAAAAATTAATTAATTATGTTAACACAGTAGATAAGGAACGACATATATTTTAAATAATTGTAATTAATTAAAAAAATGTTGCATTCTATTAATCTATATTAATTATAGGTATAGTAGTGCGTACAAAGTTATTTGTTTTCATTAAATCAAAATTTAATACTTTAATTACATATAAAAAGATATAAATATCTATAAATCTTTTTGGTTTTAACCTTTTAAAATCCCCTGGTAAACATATCTACCACCCAATAGTGGTGGTATAAATGCAAACCACTGTCTTTAAAAGGCATTACCTAAAATTAAAATAAATAAGTAGCACATATCCGTACTAAATATTTAATATAGCAGTTTTGTTGGATATTTTGGTCTCAAATCCAAAATTAAGTTTTGTGTAAAAAAAGGCCGCACCGCCGTTTCTCTTAATGATTTGAAGTTTTGATTTAAAACAATTAATTTTTATTAGTAGACCGTACGTTTTTGGGTTATAAAGTTTTACTAAGCAGGGAATGTATTTAAAAGATAATTTTGAAGCATTTCGGTTTTTCTGTTTCGCCAAGTTTTCAACTCTTTAAAATCCACTGGTTAAAATATCTACCACCCAAACATGGTGGTAAAAATGCAAACCACTGTATTTTAAAGTCTTTAATAAAATTATGTATGTAACGCTTTTCTTTTTCTGATATATCATACCGCTTATTTATGCTAATAACGGAATATTACAGAAATATTAAGCAATGTATATTTTGTAGTTTTATGTAATCCCGTAGATTTTATGTTAGAAAACACAAAAAAAAATCACAATCAAAATCTACTCTATTATCGTATTAAATATTTATTTCCTTCTACAGCAAAGAAGACTGTGTTTATTTACTAAATTAAATAAATACGTAAAAGCATAATTCATAATTTAAAATACATTTTTTATAAATCTTTATAAAAACTTTTTCAAAATTTATTTTTACAGGGCGAAGGGACTCTAGTAAGTATTGACGAGACCCGTTTTGATTTCTTTTACTATCAAGCTTTCATTTTCTCAAATATAAACCTATAAACATAACAACATATTAATTTTGTAAACCAACGCTTTTCTAATTGCACAATTTGAAGATTAAATATAATTACACATACCTGCGCTATTTGTTTTTTTTTTATGCTACCGATAAGAGCAATACTGCTTTATGTGGGGTAAAAAACTGCCACTATTAAAAAAATAAAAATTTAAAGTTTTTTTGTGGCCTGGGTTTGGGGCCATCCATAAATTATGTCACACGAATTTCATGATTTTTTGACCCCCCCCCCCCCAGCCCTGTCCAACATCGTCATATTTGTGAGACCCCCTCCCATCCTCCCTAGTGTGACGTCACAAATTTTGCAATTTTACATCAAAAATTTTTGCGTTTTAATAATTTAGAATTTTACGTGTGACATCACAGAGCAGATGCTCCCCTTCCCTTGTCACACTTCTCAACCCCCCCCCCCCTTAAGGTTTGACGTAATTTATGTATAGCCCCTTTTATGCTTACCACTGAATATCTTTTTTGGAGTAAGTTATTGATAGAGTAAATTACCACCAATTAAAATAATTACCACTTGTTTACTTACATTATTCCAATGATTTTTGTGGTCAATATTTTTTACCACCCACACGAAAGAGAAAATTATTTATTGTATTTTTAATTAAAAACCCTTTACTTTGGGTCCTTACATATGAAATTGGCGTTTTGCCGTACTGGCAACTTTGATCTCAAATATCTTCTCTTTGGTTAGAAATTCCAAAATCAAATTTATACAGCTATTTACTCATGTATTTGTGTTTCGAAAATTATAATTCATTTGTTTTTTCCTTAATAATGTTTTTTTTCTTTGCGTCACTTAGTTTGCAAAATGGAAAACTTGAAATATCGCGTTATTTACGAGTATCTACGAGTTCCACCGTGGCACCAGTGCTGCGGAAACGGCTCGGAAGGATTAATGATGTGTATGGCGACGGTGCCGCAAAAGAAAACACAGTGCGTTTTTGGTTCCAACGTTTTCGTTCTGGAAATTTCGACCTGCAGAACAAGCCCCGTGGACGGCCGGAGACCAAAGTTGATAATGAAGAATTGAAGGCTATTGTAGAAGCGGATCCATCGCAAACCACGTCCGAGTTAGCTGCAGGCTGCGGTGTTAGTGATAAAACTGTTTTAATCCACTTGAAGCAAATTGGGAAGGTGAAAAAGCTTGAAAGGTGAGTACCTCACGAATTGAGGTACCACACAATGCACAACAGACGGCACAAATTAGAATAGCTTCAACTGAATTGTCTAAGACATCCACCGTACTCTCCGGACCTTGCGCCAACAGATTACCTTTTTTTAGAAATTTGGATAACTTCTTGCAAGGGAAAAAATTCAACTCCGATGGGGCAATCCAAACCGCCTTCAAAGATTTTATTGATTCCCGTCCGAATGGTTTTTTTAGTAAAGGGATCGATGAGACAGCAAAAGTGCATAGATAGCGATGGTACATTAATTAAATATATTATACTAGCTTTTACCTGCGGCTTCACTCGCATGGTATTAGTGGGAAAATATTATTGGCATAATTTTTATTATTCTTGCTTTTTTGTCTAATAAAAATTAATTATTGTTCAATAGAAAATTTCAAAATTTGAGAATGACATTTCGCAAATAAAAATTCTATTTTAGAAAATATTTAAGTTATAGAAATTTATTTTAAGTACCTACTCCCCTAATTTGTTCTGATGATTTCGCCTCAAGTAGGAATTAGTATTTTATTCATATTTGAATCCAGAGAAAAACCTAAAGAAATAACTAAATTACAGCCCACGTCAAATAATTACATAGCAACGCTATGCTTTTCGTCCGGACAATAAACATTTTTAGAGATAGATTAACTATGACGCCAACAAAGCACTATTTTTAGGGTGAATTGCCTAATTAAAAAAAAAAAAACATTGTTTCCAAGGTAACAATTTGTTTGACGTTTGCAATAACTCGATTTTGTTAGGGACAGAAAACGTATGAAAAATAATTGCATAACGCTACAGCTTATTCATAACGCCAGAGCTTACCAATATATATAGCCTATGTTACTCGCAAATAATGTAGCTTTCGATTAGTGAAAGAATTTTTAAATTCTATTCGGTGTTTATTGCTTGAAAGAATAACACTCATCCATACAAACTTTCGCCTTTATAATATCTATAAGATAAGATTTTAAAAAAATCGACTTTATGTCCCTCCAATACAAAACGCAAATTTCATATGAAAAGACCTAATATTTTAAATTACGAAAAATTTCCTTTCCGAAGTTTTTTAAAATTTAAGGTGATGCACTTACTACTTACTATGAGCAATTCAAAAATATATGATTTGGCTTGAAGTTTAGATCACTTAGAAATATATTTTCTTCAATTAAATACCGATCGAAAAAGTATAAGGCCCACAAAAACTGCTTTAAAGATAAAAATATCCTATTTACGAATCCCTTTTCGGTTGTGGTTTTATTGCATAATGTGGAAAATTAAATTATTTATTAAATGATTGCAAAACATTTAAATATTTTTGCCGGAGCTTCTTAAAATAAAATAAAACTCGCTTTTTGGCAATTTTTCGTTAATAAATCAAAACAGGCGCCTGTTCGTAAACGGGGTTTTAAACCTTATCGCCATCTACATAACGATTATTATTGTTAGCGGCCTGATCCCGAATTTTACATCATCTGGTGCATCATCTTGAGTAGAAGCAATAAAAAAAAGCAAAATCACGTATTTTGGGTTTGAAAATTTT
The DNA here is from genome assembly GCA_917563855.2 of Limnephilus lunatus. Lineage (NCBI taxonomy): Eukaryota > Metazoa > Arthropoda > Insecta > Trichoptera > Limnephilidae > Limnephilus > Limnephilus lunatus. The sequence goes on along the minus strand of OU830592.1, from coordinate 107,687,906 downwards.
ATTTCCAAGAGTAAGCTTCATACATCCCTAGAAAAAAATAATATATCAATTTAAAAAAATAATTATATGACTAAAATCTTTCAGTTTCGATCTTTTTTCGGCAAATTATATTTTTTAGAATCTCATCGAAAAACATTTTAATTTTTGTGAACTTCTCATAATAAATTAAAACGTGACTAACGAATTGAATCACATTCGAATAATATATACAAGGGTAGATTATGTTTCAAGTTATAGAGAAGGATTATAGGTAGACCCACTTTTAAACGAAAATATTTCACATTATTTCTAACAATAAATTAACAGTTATTTGTTGTAACATTTCATTTGTCCATGTCTCGTGTTTTGTGTTATTAACAAATCATTTAAAAAACTAACAATAATGATTTTTTAATTATAATTTATTGTTTTTAAGTTAAATTTGTTAAACACCATTTAAATACTAATATTATTTAATTTATAAAAACGTTTATTTATAAACAAGTTCTGCTGTGTAATTATTATTACGTGTGACAGCTGTTTCGTCTTCTGAAGGCATTATCAAACTGTGGTTAGGCCACTTACATATGATGTACTTATATTATTTCTAGATGAAAAACTTTTTGCTTTTTTTATTTCCTACTAGCGAGTTCCCGGCATGCGTTGCATTGCCACTTAATGAAGAAATTATTTCTCTCTGCGTCTCCTTTCCCATTCGTGCATTAACCTTTCGCCTCCCCTTCCTCTCCTGCATCCCCATCCCTTCACATGATCCCACTCCGCGATCTACGCCTTTCCTTTTCCTCCTCCCGCGTTCCCCTCCCCCTCCCGCGTTCCCCTCCCCTCTCCCGCGTTCCCCTCCTCACTCCCATCGCGTGAATGCGCACATCACACCCCATAATTTTATGACGCCAGAACTCACTATTGTACATAGAAACCATCGCGGGCATGCGCACATCAAATCCCCAAAGTTTCGTCGCAATCGGATGAATGGTTTAGCAATGCATAGACAACTCATATACATACATGTGAGTTATCTATGCAAGCACATTTTGATCTTTATATACTCGTATATAGATGCCCTTACTGATTTCCTGGTATAATGTTGGAAATTATAAATGGTTTTTGCCATTTTATGGTTTCCCCAATTACTGCATTATTTATTCAACTAAAGGTCGCTAAGTAAGTTATTCCCAAATGATGTCCAAATGGTTTCTTTTTCCATTATAATGAAGTATTTTTATGCTCTATAATAATGCGAAATCTAGTTTGATAAATTAGTGAAAAATATAATTCGCTCACCACTCTTAGAAATGTTTAAGCCAAGTTCAAATATTAGATTAAAATAAGTTTTTCATCACCTAGGAATAATATAAAATAGCAATTAACATGCAATTAATAACCCGCTCCTCAGGCTTTTGCTGCTAGGCCCTGCTGGTGGCTTTTAATTCGCCTTCGCCCATTTTATAAATCCGATAAGAACTGGTTCCAAGAATTGCCAGTTCCTCGGATCCACTGTGATCCAGTGTCAGCTAGTCACCGAGTTGCAATGACGCAATATGTAATCGCTCCATTTCTGGAAAGATAGTTAAATTCTATTAATCCGTAGTACTTATACCCAGGGAAGAAACATCCATGTGCGAGCTGCTGACGTAAGTGGCGACATCTTGTTACGAATTCTCGAATTCAAAGCCGAATCACAACGGTAGTTTTGTTTGGAATTCCACGTACCTACATATCGTACGGTGTTATTTGTGGCGCAACGCGTACGGCGTGGCATCAACGTGCACTCGAAATTGGGTTCTGAAATTCAACCACGCAGACGCTGGGCTAATAATAACGTGTGGCCTAAACACATGCCTTCAGAAGGCGAAACTGCTGTCACGGGTAATAATAAGTACATGAAGAACACAGAACTTGTTTGTAAATAAACTGTTTTTTATAAATTAAATAATATGTATTTCTGTTAGTACCTACCTATAGCGGAATATGCATTTTAAATTAAGGCGATTTATAGTTCAAATCGTCATTTAAAAACGTTTTAAAATTTTTACAATAATTTTAATACTAGAGCGGAGAGTCTAAATAAGCATAGAGAATTAACAAAAATGTTTTTGTTTTATAATTCGGCTAAATTTAGGACAATTTATATATATACATTTTCTTGATTACTGTTTGAGTGTTTTTTTATTATTTGTTTCTGAAATTCCTAATTGTGAAAATGTTTGCAGTGATTTTGCTGGCATTTTTTTTAATGAATGATATTAATGTTTTATTTTAATTTTAGGGCAAAGGCACCGGTTCTGGACACAGAACATTGCTCTATGGTAACGCCATTCTATTGAGACATCAAAACAGCGATATGGTAAGAAAAAACTAACATAACCTAGGTTTAATTTTACTAACACTGATTGATATACCTACCAATTGGATTTTTGAGTTCATTGTTCAATTTGATTACAAAGGAAAACATTGTAAGGATTAGCAACGAACGTGTCAATATGTTGGGAAGACCTTATTCATATGTTTTGGGAGGCGTCTACTAATATCTACAAGAATTCCAAAAACCGAACAAATCGGACTAATATCTGTGAGAAACAAAGTGAGGACGAATATCTACAGCTCAAACTGCTGACTAATAAATATGTATGAGAACCATAGACATATGAATATTAGTAGACCTGCTCTAAGTGATAAAAGCGTATTATTTCCCCCTTCCATTGGAACCATTCCATTGGAACCGGCTGGGATCGAGTATGGGTTCGCGTTAATCTAAAAAATTTGACGTCATCATTCTTCTGCGAGCCAGCGTCGAGCACTCATCGGTACATATTACGAAATAACACGGTAAAAACAGTGCCTTGTGTTTTGAAAACGTGTAAAATAAAAGTGAAAAAGAGAATAAACCGAATTGTCGTATTACATTCCATATGCAAGCATTATTTTAGACTATTTTAAGCTAATTCAGATCACATAAAATGATCGTTTTTCAAAATCCACTATCACTCGAGATACATGGCGTGTGCCCGTCGTTTTTACTGGGGTAAGTAAATTATGAAACATTTGTAAAAGTGGCTTAACTGAATACCTCAGCAAAATATTGAACTCGACCTTATAGGCGACCTTTCTTTGCTTATTTGGACTTCGCAAAATTGTCCATTGCGCGGCGTGCAATTCGCGCTCCCATGTAAAAAGGTCTATTCATTCAAAAGCAGAGTTTACTTTTAAGAGCTAAATGGTGATATTATAGTGCGAGATGCCTGTATACTGTCAGATTGAGTTTTGACGAATCACATATCACCAAAGCTACCTTCCCGCTCTTCGTCCCGCTGCAGTTGGTTTCTACCCCTCACCTTTTTGTTCTGGTCTATTAATATTCATATGTCTATGATGAGAACCAAAGTGAGGACGAATATCTACAGCTCAAACTGCTGACTAATATCTATGAGAACCAAAGTGAGGACGAATATCTGCAGCACTGGCAGAGGTTGGTTTTGCAAATATGTGTAGCATATTAAAATAACATAATATTGCGTATGCAGTTTAAAAAACTTAATTTATGTTAAGTAAGGTTGGGTTAGGTTAGGTTAGGTTAGTATTACGTAATTGAAGTAATTCATGATTTTCCGTACAACCTCTTGCTCAGCTGCCCTCTGTAGATATTAGTCCCACCTATGCTCCATAGATATTAGTCACCACTGGGACCGTCATAGATATTAATCCGACCTTAGCTCTGTAGATATTAGTCCTCACTCTGAAGTTCATAGATATTTGTCCAACCTATGAGCTGTAGATATTCGTCCGACATACAGGCTGTAGATATTAGAACCTGGAATCTATGTTTTGTACCTTATGTCTCATTCTGACGTTTCAGTTTTAATTTAACAACTTTTTTTGAACGACAAAAATGGAGTAACATTTTGTTCATACGTTTCAATTTATAACTTGTTGATCAAGATGGCATCATCTGAAATTGTTAGCGCGCGCGTCTACATAATTTTTTGAGGAACGATCTTGAGAATATGTTATTGAAAAAGACACAAAAAACTTCGTAATTGGATTAGAAATAGATTCTAAGAAGAATTGAATAAGGTGCATCTAATAGGTACTATTTTGCGGCCAAATGTGGGGAATTTGTTTTCACGTTTTCCCCAATTTGGGGATTTTGAACATTTATTGCGGGTATTTTGGAACATAAACCTTGGCAACACTGATCATACCTATCAAATTTGGTGGTTATTTATTTATTTTTATTGGCTCGCCAATAGAATGCATCTATTGCATCTTATTACAGTAATTAACATTTTTAATGTGGTTATAGCGATGATTTTAATTATAGGTGAGCACACCATTCATCTCAATGTTTTTTGTGTTACGATAAGTTAGTTTAAATCACAAGTACATAAAAACATAGAATCATCATCAAATATTAGTAAATACATACATTAATTAATTCAAAAATGTTTTCTTTTCATGTCTTTTATGAAGTTGGTAAGATAACACATGATTAGATATGTTAATTATAATAATTGAATAATTTGTAGAGCGCCGTTTTCGTGAAAAATCACGTCAAGGGCGCTGTACAATTTATTACGAATTCTTAGGTTCTTTCTAATTTTATTCTTTACAAGTAGATACAGAAAACATACTTACCTGGCAGGTCACTTCCAGATAAACACATTTTAATCACAAAGTTTGTGCTTGGAGACGATACGGCTTTGCACGCGGGGGACATTATATTTAAAACACTGGACATTGCATGATTTCATATTTGGTACCTTCATCAATGTTAATTTTAATAAGGAGGTTAACCCATTGGCCACAAACCTCGGAAGCCTGTCGGGTGTGCAACTCAGGTACTTAACCACAAACCCCGGAGACTGACGGACTGACTGACTGACGGAGCTGACGGGCTTGAGTAGGTCCGCCAAAAAACGGACAATGAGCACGACAGTGACATTTTTTAATAAAATTTTGAATGCCGAACGCTCTGTAGGTAAATAATCATTCATTTCATTGAATTGGCAATGATAATGATACGTTTCTTATGTTTTTTCACTGATATTTGTGTTCCAAGTTTTATACGCAGCCAGCCGCCATTTAATTTCTTCAAAATTGTGAGCGGTTCTATGCTTTTGGTAGTGACCCTGAACGTCCCTGATTGCTGTGAGGTCTCTGAAACCAAATTATTTCCTTGAGTATTAGTATACATATAAGTATATAAAATACAAAAGTTACTATCGTTCGATTTATGAATATTATGTTTTTTTGTAACTTTTCGAATAAAAATCTGGAAAAAAACTTACGAAAATAAAGAAGGTTATATTTGTATCCTTATTTACACATATTTTAATATTTTTAAAATGTTTATTTTTATGTTTTTCTTTACCTTAATCCAATATGTTTTCAGTACCTGGCTTGCCTATCTACATCATCGTCCAACGACAAACTGGCATTCGATGTGGGCTTGCAAGAACACTCGCAGGGGGAGGCGTGCTGGTGGACTGTACACCCCGCCAGCAAACAGAGGTAAACAGTAGTGTCAACAATCTTGTAGACAGTAGTATCAACAACCTTTCAAACAGTAGTGTCAACAATCTTTCAAACAATAGTGTCAACAATCTTGTAAATACTACTGTCGACAATCTTGTAAACAATAGTGTCAACTATATTCTGAACAGTTGTGTCAACAATCTTGTAAATAGTATTGTCAACAATCTTGTAAACAATATTGTCAACAATCTTGTAAACAGTGGAGTACAGTAACAATCTTGTCAACAATATTCTAAAGAGTAGTGTCAACAATCTTGTAAAGAGTATGGTCACCAATCTTGTAAACAGTTGTGTCAATAAACTTTTAAAAATTAATGTCAACAATCTTGTAAATAGTAGTGTCAACAATCTTGTGAACATTAGTGTAACAATATTGTAAACAGTAGTGTCAACAATCTTGTAAACAGCAGTGTCAAAAATCTTGTATACAGTGTTATTGCATGGAGGAAAAAAGAGAGGAGATGGTATATGAACATTTTCTACGACAATTTTATCACCAGCTTGCGGAACTTACTTTCAATTTGGAGGCGGAGTACCGCCGCCCCGGGAACCATTTATTGAATAACCAAAACCTCTGCCATAGGCCACCCCAAGAAGTTTGCTAAGTTTGGTGACTTAGCATGGGTGCCCGGGTTTATAGGGTGAGGTTTGTGTAGCGGGTCGGATAGGGAGAGTCTGTTTGAGGGAGACCTTTTGAACTCTCCAGCTGGAGTCTTTCGACCAATCGCCTTGCACTGCAATGGAAGGGATGGATTCATACCTTAAATCCCAGATTCCTAACCACCCCTCATACCCCTTTCCTTCCTAGAACTTCCTCTCCTTCCTTTACCTAAAAAGACCCCCAAAAAGCATCTCTAAAGATGATAAATGCCTAGAGGCATATTTTTTCCTCAGGGCCTCCTGTGTGGAGCTAATGTAAAGAAAAAGTACTGCAATTTAAATTTAATCAATGTGATGTATATATAAAGAAATTTTTTATTATTTCTGACATAATTCTTCCAGGAAAATTTGGCTCATAAAATTGATCGTGAAATTTTTGTAAACACATTAATTTTTTTGATTTAGTTATGTGAAGTTTGGTCATTTTTCATTTTCTGGATTTTTTGATTTTCCCGTAAAAATAGAAATCGCTCGGAAAACTGATGGGGAAATTGTATTAAGTTTTTGAAACTGAGAAATTCAAAGTTTTATAAATTTTATTTTAGACATTTTCTCATCGGGGTTGCTGTTAGAAAACTTCAACGGTTTTTTTTAAAACAACAGATGGCGCCACTTCCATTTACAACTGAATAGTCATTAAGATGATAATATTCTCAGAATAATAAAATTGGTGATTTAATATTCCAGATCCGAGGGTGAGAAGGTGAGGGTCGGTGATGACCTTATTCTGGTGTCTGTTGCTACTGAAAGATATTTGGTAAGTTATGTTATATTTTTTATTTATTTGTTTACAGACCAATTATAACAATTTTCCAATAATAATACAACACTAGCAGTTAAAAACCCGCTCCGAAGATTTTTGGTTTGGCTTCGCCCAGTTAGTGTTGGTGACCATTTTATAAATCTGATAGGAACTAGTTCCTATCGGATAGAAATAGTTAGAACTAGAGATGGAGGATGTGCAGCGGATTTCATCCATAGAATAGGTGTGGGATGGATTAAATTCAGAACTGTAACGGGAATATTGTGTGACTTCAAAATGCCCATAAAACTTAAAGGAAAGATACACCAGACTATTGTTAGACCCGCGATAACGTATGGCTCCGAATGCTGGACTATGTACAACTCTTACTCTAGGCAACTCGAAACAGCATAAATGCGAATGCTTAGATTATCGGCAGGAGTATCACTAAAAGATAAGATTAAAAGTTCACACATTCGTGGTAGCCTGGGTGTCACGGACATAAACAGTAGATGGTCTGGGCACATAAGACGAAGACCATCAGACCACACAGTGAAGCAGGCAATGTCTACGAAGCTTCATCGACAGTCATCCAGAGGAAGACCAAAGAACTCCTGGATGACTCAATGCTCCAAAATACTTCGGAGAAACGGCCTGGATGAAGGCGATACTCAGAACCGAAGATGCTACAACCTGAGAACGAGAAGAGCCGACCCCAACAGCCTACCTAGGGAATTAGTTTGGACAGTGCAAGGAAGAAGATAGAAATTCTTTTATCCACTGTAATCCAGTGATAGCTAGTCACAGGGACAGGCAATGACGTTATATCTAATATATAGCCGCGTGATACAACTAAGTATTATCACCAATCTTTCTATATTGTTAGAGATACTCTAATTTACAAACAGTACTTATACCTAGGGAGGGCACGTTCTCATGCGACGTGCTGACGGAAGTGGTGCCATCCTTTGACGAATTCTTGAATTCGAAACTGATTACAATGGTAGCTTTACTTGAAATTTCACCTACACAGATGTTTACATATCGCGGCGCGTAAGGCGAGCAAGGTTCTTAAATTTCAACCATGCAGACACTAATGTATTAATACTATCAGATCAGATCAAAATGAAATGACAGAATAATAACAAGTGTAGTAATATTCAAATGTAGTGCACTTTCTTTTATAATAATGTATATACACATATTATTATTTTTCTTTATTCATTAAATACAAAATATATATTGATTATGTTTTAATTTAACAAGATTTTATTTAATTATTATTTTTAATTAGTAAACTAATGTTTAAGACAAGATTTTTATGCATAGCACAAAGGGTAACAATTATTATAAGCAATAATTATTAGCCTGAAACACTCATCAACATTGAAAAAATCTCCCGAGAACAGATAAATGCCGCCGACGGGACTTGAACCTGCGTCCTTCTGATATCCGGTCAACTGCTCTACCAACTGAGCTACGTCGGCTTATCTCCCACCCGCCAAATAATTCAATATGTACTAGTGTTTCATTCAACAATTACTGCTTAATACATTTTTCACCTGAAAACAACCAACTTTATTTTTTGTGAGAAATGCATTATAAGTGCTAACTCTCCCACTAGATGGCGTCGAGACAAATTATGTCTACATTTCTTGGTGAAATACTTTAACTTGTCAAATATTAATTATTATTTTTAATTAGTAAACTAATGTTTAAGACAAGATTTTTATGCATAGCACAAAGGGTAAATATATCAGAAGGACGCGGGTTCAAGTCCCGTCGGCGGCATTTATCTGTTCTCAGGAGATTTTTTCAATGTTGATGAGTGTTTCAGGCTAATAATTATTGCTTATAATAATTGTTAAGATTTTATTTATTTGTAAGAGATAAACAACTTATACATAAAATATAGAGAAACATATATACATATATATATAAAGTTATAAGTCAAGCCAAAAAGGTTTCCTATGTTAGAGTTACTTGGAGATGGAGCTTTATTATATCTTAAAATTAATTTTTGGTGAGGAGAGGAAAATAGGATAAGGATAGGAGATGCTCCCGATACATTACACTAATTTTCATTTTGTATGTATTCCAGCACACGACCAAGGAGAACGAGGTATCCGTGGTGAACGCCAGTTTTCACGTGACGCACTGGTCCGTGCAACCGTACGGCACAGGAATCTCACGCATGAAGTACGTGGGTTACGTATTCGGTGGGGACGTGCTGCGTTTCTTCCACGGGGGCGACGAGTGTCTCACCATACCCAGCACGTGGACCAAGCAGGCAGGACAGAAGTAAGTCACAACCTTGGAGGAATGTATTTCTTCAAATGAATACACATAGACTTGCCCTAACATTAAATCTGGATATCATTTCGAAGAGCTGGAAACGAACCACATGACCATTGTTTAAGTTTGGTTTGTGTAAGTTATTAGGTCTTAGCTTCAACAATAACTCCAAAGTAGATCAAAGATAGTTTTTATTGTAACCAATAGAATATACAACAATTTTCCTGAAGTCCCCCAACGGACCGATAATATATGTTACCTTTTTAAGGCAAACTAATGCAGAAGAGAAAGAATTATCAGAAATCCCCCTATTTATAAACATTATATTATAGGTCCGTTGGAAAGGGACAAATATAGCTGCTCCTGACATCTATGTCAAAAACCTTAAACTATAATTACACCTGACATCTTTGTCAGGAGTTAAGAAACGTTTTACCTTAAACAAAAGCTTTATTTCTTATCAACCATATTTCATACTGAACTTAGTATCTGGTGTGCGCTTTGGTTCCTTCAACCTTCCGATAGCTGCTGATGATGCTGCTGATCTAAGAGTTGACTTGAGAATTGGAATTTTCTGGAATACACAATTCCGATAAGTAAGCCGGAGCCATTCCGTTAAGAGACTTAAATACCATCCAGCAGGGCTTGAACTGGATTCTTTCAGGACATTTGAGGCAGTGAAGATTTTTGAGATGCTCTGAAATATTTATTTATTTCACGCCCAGAGGGCTTTTACATGTTTGGTAGTACAAATAATTCATGACAGATAATTTTGAAACAAATAAAGAAATAATTAAAATAAAATAAAATAGAAAATACACAAAAGTCATAAAAATACAAAAATACAGATATGTTTAGGAACAGTGGAATATATTTTTTACAAGATCCACAAAACTCGCCAAGCTTATGTTAAATATGTCATCATCACCTAAGTACTGATTTCCCATAGTGTGAATTCGTTGTATCGAAGACCGGGCAATGTAGTTCCACTTATGAATGCTGCAGTAGAATAGTGTATTTTGTCATGTTGTTAGGTGGATATTCGCAAGTTTATGAGTTGCAGGAGTTCACAACAGTTGAATTTAGTTTTTTACATCTGTCTTCTAATTGTGTATTTTTAGAATATTGAATAAAAATTTATATTTTAAGTCTTCGAGTGGGATATTTAATATGGGAATATTTAGATATGCCGATGGTAAGACTTGCTGCAGCGTTGAAAACTGATTGTTTTTTATGTGAATACCCAGCTGCAAGAGTCCCAGCTGCACCCGTCTGGAGCCAGTGAGACTATGGCACCCCCAATTGGGATATGTTGTGAGGCTGAAAGTAGTGGGAAAGGAAAAGAGATGGGGGAAGAGGAAGGTGGGGAAGTACCTGGCTATTCAGACATGGTCACCAAACACGGCTAAAGCCATTTCAAGAAACGTTTCAATTTTGAATGGTGGTCTTACACCAGAGCGATGCTGAGAGTATCTTTTACTCTGGAATGTACTGCAAATATACTATTTGTTATCCTATCCTATCCTATAATCCTAAATCCTATAATCCTATCCTATAATATTATAAAGGCGAAAGTTTGTATGGATGGATGTATGGATGTTTGTTACTCTTTGACGCAATAAATACTGAATGCATTTTAATGAAACTTTACAGTTATATAGCTAATACATCAGAATAGGCTATAGGCTATAACTTAGAGCTCTGGCATTATGAAATTTGTATAAAATTATATGTTTATTGTCCAGGTTGCTGGGGGAGGGTGAGGGGGGGGGGTTAGTGGGGGCGTGGATGAGGGAAGGGGGGGGAGTTGGGAGGGGGGGAAGGGGGGGGGGGCAGTGGCGCGTGCGAAGCCGGGGGCAAAAGCTAGTTTTAAATAAATTAATAATGAAATAACACAAATTAATCAAATAAAATTTATTTGCTCACACCGGGATTCAATCCCGCAACCTTCGGATTGTGTGTGAAGAGCCTTACACCTCGACTACAGAGGCCGTCAATAAATAATATCATTAAATAAATAAAAAATGCTCAAGTGTGTTTTAAATATGAAATTTGTTACATTAAAAATGTCAATATAATTGGTATATTCGTTGGCTAAAATGACTTTGAAATAGGTCCTTATGCCTAGTGAATCGAATAGGTACTCTTAAATTGACTGGACTCAGGAGTTCACATCAGTTAAGCTCCGAATTTACAATTTATGTTTGTGTTGTTGTTATTTGCAGTATCGTGATCTACGAGGGCGGCTCCGTCATGTCCCAAGCCAGGTCTCTGTGGCGCCTGGAGTTGGCCCGCACCAAGTGGGCTGGAGGGTTTGCCAATTGGCATCACCCTATGCGAATCCGTCACATCACCACGGGAAGATACCTCGGAGTCAACGAAGCCAACGAACTGGTGCTGATGTCCAGGTAAACTCAAACTAATTTTATTTAATGCAGGAATTGAAAGAGGTGGGATTGGGCGCGAAATTGAGTAATCTGAAAGTATGCTGACGATGCGGTGCGGTGCACTTTTTAACCAGTCTTTAGAGGAGTGTTACACGCCATTAGATTGGAGAAGGACTGTAATCATGCCGTTATACAAAGGTAAAGGGTCACGTATGGAATGTGGTAATCATAGGACTATTAGCCTTCTTAGTTCAGTAGGCAAGCTGTATGGTAGAATATTGATTGAAAGGGTAAGAATGGAAACAAATGATAAAATTTGAGAAATGCAAGGTGCTTTTATGAGTGAAATGGGGTGCATGGACCAAATTTTCTCATTGCGTATGCTCACTGAGAAGTTTCTTGCAAAAAACCAGAAACTCTTATGTGCCTTTGTAGATCTACAAAACGCATACGGCCGAGTTGATAGGAAAAAGCTAAGGAAGGTGTTGTCCAAGTAAGGAGTGAATAAGAATCTCATAAAGGCAATTGCGTCTCTGTATGAGGGAAGCGTTGCATGTATTAGGGTAAACGGCGATTTTACAGCGTTATTTGACATCACAAAAGGTGTTAAGCAAGGCTGTGTAATGTCACCGTGGTCATTCAATCTATACATGCATAAATGTATGCAAAAACTGAAAGAGTTGGGATGGGCGCGGAATTGAGTAATCTGAAAATCTGTTGCCTGTTGTATTTATTTATTTTCAAATATTACATGGTTGTATACATTCTATAAAGTTTTTTATTATAAATATACATTATTTATTACGTTTACACCTCTTTTAAGAGCAAAGCCCATAACAAAAAAGCGGAGAAAACAAATATAGATAAAAAAAAATTGTAATGGTAAAATAACACATATATATATTTTTTATATATATAAAATAAAGAACAGATACCTAATTAACAGTAAACAAAAAAAAATGTATATATTATATAATATGTATACTGATGATACGGTGCTTTTTTCTACCAGTATGGAAGATCTACAGTCTCTCGTGTGTAGGATGAACCAAGTATGTATGAAGAATGATGAATGTAAGTAACTGTAAAATCATGCTGTTTGAAAGAGAGGGTAGGAAAACAGGCAATATAGTGAATGATGAATATTTGGAGCAGGTGGAGGAGTTTTTGTATTTATGAAGTATATTTACAAGAGATGGGGAAGCTGATAGAGATATTGAAATAAGGGTAAATGCAGGTAACTCCATTAATGGGGGACTAAATGTCGTTGACGCTAATAAAAAAACTGTCCAAAGAAGCGAAGTAAGTAGTCCACAATGAAGTCCTGGTACATACCCTGATGTACGGCAGTGAGGCATGGAACTGGCAGAGGAAGGATGAAAAGTAAAATGAATGCTGTAGACATGAGAACCCTGAGGCGCATGTGAGATAAAACCATGATCATGTGAGAAACGTGGAGATCGGCAAAGAATGTAAGCGTAATGAGTAAGATTAAGAAAGGGAACCTCAGATGGTTTAAGCATGTAGAGCGAACGAACAAAAAACAGAGCATAAGGAGAATATATGACGGAAACGTGAATGGTAAAAGAAATCTGGGACACCCGAAGATATGGCGTGATCAAGTCAATCAGACGCTTGAGTTGATAGTAATAATAAACAGATTAATAGACTAGTATATATATGAGATGATGTGTGAATGTAAATGAGGCCAAGGGTGTGTGCCAAGACCGAGTTGTTTGGCAGTCCGTCCTCTCTGCCGACACCTGCAGAAAACAACTTAACAATTACATAGTTATTGTGGTGTACTGAATTATCCAATGATTAGGGAGTTTTCAATAATATTTAGTTAGAAAGGAAGGAGAGGTAAGGAAAAAGATATGAAGGGTGGATATGAATCTGGGGGTCAGTGTATCCAGGAGTGACTCTCACTGCAGTGCAAGGTTATGGATCAAGAGAGTCCTGCTGGAGTGTTCAAAAGACCCTTGAACTCTTCTTCTTCCTTGTGCTGTCCCTACTCATTGCCTAGGTAGGCTGTTGGGTTCCGCTCTTCTCCTTCTCAGGTTGTCGGTTCTGAGTATCGCCTTCATCCAGGCCATTTCTCTCAAGTATTTTAGAGCATTGAGTCATCCAGGAGTTCTTTGGTCTTCCTATGGATGACTGTCGATGAAGTCCATGGACATTGCCTGCTTCACTGTGTGGTCTGGTGGTCTCCGTCTTATGTGCTCATACCATCTCAACTGTCGTTCTTCCAGCTTACTGTTTATGTCCGTGACACCCAGGCTACCACGAATGCGTGAACTTTTAATCTTATCTTTTAGTGATACCCCTGTCGACTATCTAAGCTTTCGCATTTCCGCTGTTTCGAGTTTCCTAAAGTAGGAATTGTTCATAGTCCAGCATTCGGAGCCATACATTATCGCGGGTCTAACAATAGTCTGGCATATCTTTCCTTGAAGTTTTATAGGCATTTTGGAGTCACATAATATTCCCGTTACGGATCTGAATTTAATCCATCCCACACCTATTCTATGGATGACATCCGCTGCACATCCTGAACATCCTCCGTCTCTGGATGAGTGAGGTCTCCCTTGACCAGTCTCTCCAAATTCAGACCACCACACAATAGGTGGGCAAACACATCTGCCGCAAAGACCTACGCTAACCTCACCCTTTAAACACGGTAACTCTTGCTAAATCACCAAACGTAGCGAATCACTTGCGGTGACTTATGTCAGAGGTGTTGGTTGAAATGATATTGAAATGGTAATACATTGTTGCAAAAATTCTGATTTCCAGGAATGATGCTACAACCGCTTCCTCCACGTTCTGCCTGCGCCAGGAAAAAGACGATCAGAAGGTGGTCCTGGAAGACAAGGATCTGGAGGTGATTGGCGCACCCATCATCAAATACGGAGACTCCACCGTTATCGTCCAGCACTCAGAGACCGGCCTGTGGCTCTCGTACAAGGTAACATCAATTCCACCATCAACAATAGCACCAGCAACGCTTGGATAGTTCATTCATTCAAGAAATGACTTATATCACACAATTTTTTTAACCACTGGAGCGACAGCGCAATATAAAACTTTTTTCTCTTTTGCGATTGCTCGAGATTTTTTGGTGATCATTTTGAATATTTTCCGCCCACATTAAAAAAATCATACCTCTGAATTTTAATACGGAGACATACAAACTGATTATAGTTCTATATAGCCAATGAATTCACCTATCTTATGTCGATTATCACATATTCGTAGGATTTATAATAAAAATACTATAAAATCGTAAACTTCTACTTAATTACTTACAAATAGGGAAAATTTTCCAAAATTGGCAGCAAAGCAATATTGTGTTAAAAAGCGCTCCAGTGGTTAAATACTCATACATCTATTATTTTTTAAGTGAAAATTTCTTTAGCGCCGTTGTGATTTGAAACTCGATGAAACGGAAACGAGCGACACTAAAAAGAGACAAACGCATACATCTATAGGATTAAGCCTGCGAGAAAATGAGATAGACTAATGGGTACCCTCTTTTAGTTAGTATTTTAACGATTTTCAAACGAGATTTCAAGAGATGTGAACGATTTCACAACGATTTTTCAACTAACTTAATGTGGGTAATTTTCGATTTTTATGCAATATTGTGTATGTGTACCAAGTAGGTACGCATCACCTTCCTCTTCTTCTAGTTAGTAGGGCCTTTCAAGGAAGGAGAGGAACAAAGAGAGAAAATAACAATGCAAGGGACTTAAGAAAATGGGTTTCAGTTCATAAGTTGTTTCAGAACTAAACAGATGGAAATTAATATTAAGTTTTTCAAATAGGGCGACACAACATTCGACAGTGTTTAACCACTGGAGCGCTTTTTGCCACAATATGGCACTATTTAAAATACCTCGGATTGCTTTGCTGCCAATTTTCCCTTATTTGTAATTAATTAAGTAGAAGTTTATGATTTTATAATATTTTTTCCATAAATCCTGCGAATATGTGATAATCGACAAAAGATTGGTGAATTCATTGGCTATAGAAAACTATAATCAGTTTGGAGGTATGCCTTTTTTAAAGTGCGTGGAAAATATTCAAAATGATCACCAAAAAATCTTTAGCAATCGGAGGAAAAAGTTTTTAATTGCGCTGTCGCTCCAGTGGTTAATAAAAATGGACAACACAAATAAAACTTTTGTTATTTTTCAGTCGTACGAGACCAAGAAGAAGGGAGTTGGTAAGGTGGAAGAGAAGCAGGCGGTTCTGCACGAGGAAGGAAAGATGGACGATGGATTGGACTTCTCCAGATCTCAGGAAGAAGAGTCCAGGACTGCCAGAGTCATCAGGAAGTGCTCTTCACTATTCACTAAGTTCATCAAGTAAGAAAAATAATCACAACATGTTTCTTCTTAGATATTAAGTAAAGCAAATCACATAATTTTATTTTGTTTTTGTTTGATAACGCGTTCAGAAGGCGAAATAGCTATCACACATAACTAGAAATACATAGCAGAACTTGTTTATTAGTATATTAAAATATAAGTGGATAAACAGGTCTTTAAAACACGCGCGATTTTTCGAGCACGACGGTGTAGCCGAGTGCTCGAAATAAAGCAAGTGTTTTAAAGACCAGTTATCCACGAATATTTTACGCTATTTTTTTTTATTGGTACACTTTGAAAACATAAATATTGATATTATTATTAAAAATTTGGAAATAAGAACTTTTAATGATTTCGTGATGTGACATCACAATATCTTGTTGTCATGGAAATGAAAAACACAAACATTAATTTGCAATCTGTCACATAAGATTAATAGTTGACATCACAGTTTTTCCTAGTTATTGTGTGTTGTAAAATGAGTTCTAACAGTGATAATTTAAATACCAAAGCAGAATCGCGGTTAATACCTGAAAAATCCAAAGACGTTCATAAAAAAGAACATGAAATTTTCATAACATGGATGGAGGAGCAAAACGTAGTAGATGTAGATGAACGAGTTGTGCTTGCTTACCTTCAGAAAATGTCGGAACAGTACAAAGCATTGACTATATATTAATAATTAGAATGTAAACGATGTAAAAAAGAATGTAAACTTTGAATAAAAATTTTGAAACATTTGTAATGTTTTATTTGACGTTTAAAATATTCCTGTCAGATTTATAGTTAAACGTTGACATTTAGACTTCACATTTTGTTGATGTTGCCATGGTAACTTGAAAAAACGCGCGTTCCATAAAGTGCGATTTAAACACGCTAGAGCGTACTTTAAATGAGTAAAAAAGGGCACCAATAAAAAAAAAAACTGTTTTTATAAATTAAATAATAATAGTATTATTGAATAGGTATATAAAAATAAAAAATTTAAATAGAGTTATACAAACTTGATAACAATAAATAATTTAAAAAATCAGGTGATTTTGGTTGGAAAAATATATTGGTTATAAAAAATACAATTTAATACTGTGAATAGAACCATAGACATACAAACAGCTAGACGAGAACTTACAGATGAAACCAACTATGGTGGGACGAAGAGACAAAAGAGACTTGTGATTCGCCAATAAATCAATCTAACAGTATATAGGCACCTCGCACTATAATATCACCATTTAGTTCTTGAAAGTAAAATCTGCTTTTGAATGAATAGACCTTTTTATATGGGAGCGCGAATTGCATGCCACGTTATGAACAGATGTGTCAAGTCCAAATTCGCTAAGTAAGGTTCTAAGTATTTTCATAATCGAATATTTTGTTTCCGTAGACACTTTTACAAATGTTTAATGATTTACTTACCCCAGTAAACAGCGCCTTTGTGTTTCGCGTCGCTATGTATCTCGATGTCATAGTATGTGTTCCATAGACATACAACGTCCGTGCGTAAAATGTACGTTAAGAGCTCGACACTGGTCCGGACAAGAATGATGACGTCACATTTTTTAGATTAACGCGACGCTCTCGCAAGCCCAGCCGGTTCCGAAAAATGGTTCCAATGGGAGGGGGAAATAACACGCCTTTTATCACGTAAGAGCATGTCCATATATTTTGTACGTCCGTGGAGTAGAACACATATTTGTCTTTGAAATCTCGAGTATTTTTTTGAAATGTATTTTTTTAAGCCCAGAAAAAAATAAAATTTCAGACCTGCAAAAATTGCTTTAATTTTCAAAATCTACTTACAAACCCCTTTTCGTATTCGGTTTTATTGTATAACTAACTGAAGTCCCCGGCGATGCCCGGGCTTTACACAGAGTTTTTTCAAAATTAAAATAATAATATGTTCAAAATTTCATCAACCGCGGCATAAAACTGTAGATTTGCATACAAATCAAATCCACAATGCTCGCTTACCGGCCCGCTCGTCCACCAGATATAGACATTCTCCTTTATATATTATATATTTCAACCAATTTACACAAAACCTTGACAAATTATAAACCTTCCTCATGAATCACTCTATTGGTGAAAACCGCATGAAAATCCGTTCAGTAGTTTTTAAGTTTATCGTGAATAGACGGACACACAGATGCGGCGAAGGACTTTCATTTAAATATTTGTGCCTGAATTTCACAAAATAAAATAAAATAAGCCTTTTGGCGATGTTTTTTCTTGAATAAATCAAAACCGGCAACTGGTGCTCAACAGGAATTTAAACCTTATCGCCATCTACATAAGGAGTGTTATTGTTAGCGGTCTAATTCTGAATTTTACACAATGTGGTACATCGCTTTAATTCGGTTCTTTAATGCTGAGGATCGTGATCTCTACTCCAATTTCCATGGTGGACAAGGCTCCGCTACTTCTTGGCGGTTCTGTGCTGCGTGAAGAGTCAGGGACATCCTAGTACCGGATGCCAGTGATACTTTGTCACTCCAGCGCTGCGGTGACCTTCCTCTGCTTTTTGAAGTAAAACTTCTTTACGCACGCTCGACTTGGGGGGTAAGCTGGTGAATGCATAACGAAAATGGGGAGTGATAAGGATAATCAAAAGGATCGTCACCCCAAAGTCGTAGGTCACCCCAAGGTCGTAGGTCACCTCAAGGTCGTAGGTCACCCCAAGGTCCTAGGTCACCCCAAGGTCGTAGGTCACCCCAAGGTCTTAGGTCACCCCAAGGTCGTAGGTCACCCCAAGGTCGTAGGTTACCCCATGGTCATATTTCACCCCAATGTCATATGTCACCCCTGGGTCATAGGTCACCCCGTTCGCTACGTTTGGTAATTTAGCAGGGATACCTGGGTTCATGGGGTGAGGTTTGTCTTGTAGTTTTACTTCAGTCGTGTGGTCTAAAGCACACTCGTTTTTTTATGTTAGCTCCACACAGGAAGCCTTGAGGAATATAATTTCACTCATAACCTATGTAATCTCTGATGATGCAATTCGATTGGTCGTTTTAAGGGAAGGAGGGAGAGGAAGTTCTGGGAAGGTAAAAGGAATTGGGGTGAGTAGGAATCTAGGGTTCAGCGTGTCTAGGAGTGACAGAAGTATGAATCCATCTCTCCCGCTGCAGTGCAAGATGATGGATCGTGAGTTGCAGCTGTAGAAGTCAAAGGGTCTCCTCCTGGTCCTGATGGGTAGGCGCTTCCGTCGCCAAGACCTGAACACACCTCGATGTAGTCGGGCATCCCTGCTATGTCATTAAACGTAGCAAACCACTTGGAGTTACATGGACTTTTTTCTCTTTAATTCCACACAGGATGCCATGAAGAAAATAATTTCTCTCAGACCTATGCCATCTATGAAGATGCTATTTTTTTTTTTTTTTTTTTTTTTAAAAGAAAGACAAACATTCCCGGGTTACGAATAACCCAACAATGTTTGAAAATCTCCTACTACCACCACAGAAAGCCGAAAATGTTGCTTGTGTTGTGATGGAGGACTTAGCCAGCCGAGGAATCGAACATGCGACGCTATGTGAAGAGTCTTTGTAGGTAGTGCTGCTGTTTCATAACGCTGATGAGTTTCGCTCGTATTTGTGTTCCGATCGGCCTTTAGGATCGGAAGGAATCCAGATTTTGGTATTCTGCACAATTAGGGTACCTAAGCAACGGCATAGACAGAAGTCAAGTCGTCAGTCTGTCAACCAACATCGGAACATGTCGTATCGTGACAGTTCGCTCTACGTCGAGGTGCTATTATCGCAACATAAAGTATAATCCAATCGTATTTCTATCGTATACTTTGTGTAAACTCCCTACGTGAATCGTGACATGACTCAGATTTCTATCGTGGGCTATGAAATAACCCAAAACAAACATTATCGCACGCTTATGGATAACCTGTGACTGTCACCGAATAACAACCTGCCAGAAAACACCTCAGTGAGTACCTATTACTTCTTGTGTATACCGATCTTATTTGGTGGTTGGGTATAGATCGTATCAAGGTCCATAAGCGTTAATAGCAAAGAGTGGCTGCAAGGTCATTCTAACCCACGTTAGGTAGTTCATCAACGGGCTACTCACAGCTGCGGACACCGACTTTTTACGGACGATAGAAAGAAAGTTCTGAAAAGAAAAAAGTATGAGGGTTGAGTAGGAATCTAGGGTTTAGTGTGTCCAAGAGTGACGAACGTGTGAATCCATCCCTCCCACTGCGATACAAGGCGATGGGTCGAGAGAGTCCGGTTAAGTCTCCCTCAAACAATCTCGTCTAATCCGGCCTGCCGCGCAGTAGATGAGCAAACAACATTCGCCACCAAGACCTAGACACAATTCACGTTAAATCACCAAACGTTGCAAACAATTTGGGTTGACGTATGGCAGGGTTTTTTCGTTATTTGTTTTTGAGGTGTTATGCCGTGTTGCGCTACCTCCTTCTTTAGCCAACGTTTCGGACAGCGTACTAGTGTCCATCATCAGGGCAGATCCGGAAGAAGGTAGCGCAAAACGGCATAACACCCCAAAAACAAACAATGAAAATGCTTTTGGCCGTGAAAATCTAAAAACATACTATGGCAGAGTTGTTGATTATCCAACAAATGACATGATAACCCGAAAATAAATCACAATAATACTTTTAGCCGTGAAAATATCAAATAATATGGATGTCTAACTGATTTGTATTATTGCATTCCAGTGGTCTAGAGACTCTCCAGGAGAACAGGAGACACTCTCTGTTCTTCGCCTCGGTCAATCTGAACGAGATGGTCATGTGCTTGGAAGATCTCATCAACTACTTTGCCCAACCCGAGGAAGACATGGGTAAGATATCTGTGGTTAAGTCACAGCTTTTTTTAACAAGCGAGTAAATTGGATTTCTGAAAAAGTCAGTTTAATTTTTTGGACAGTTCGGCAACCTGGTTCCTTAAGTCTCTGCAACCCGAATTTCTACCGATTTTTTACATATCTCCCTTAAACATTTGAAGATTTTAAGCTCTTAAAAAAATATATGTTATTTTTTAAGATAATGTCTAGATGCTGCCCACGCCGAAACGCAAATTATATGAAATTCCCTCTATAGAAAAAAATCGCAAAGTATGCTCCAAAAATTATTAAAAACAAGTCTGTTTCTATTATCTTATAAATTATATTCGTGAAAAAATTCACAATGTTTCTTTAAATGATACTTAAGATGCTCCCCATGAGTTTTTTACTCTATTTTAAACGAGTTGTGTTTTATTAAACGTTTACATCGGATTTTGTCGCTGTAAATGTTAGCGCGCTCATATAACATTCGTAATTTCGTATCTCTCCATCTTCTTCTTTTCGAGCCCGGTTGCAGAGCATTAAGAATTGTGCAAATTTCGCTTAAAAAGCACGACAACGAGCACTTTTATAATTATTGTGACGGTAAAAATGGCAATAAACTTACTTTTCTTAAAGCAATAATGCTGCAGCTCTTTCTTACACATCACAAAACACCCCTTAACATCCATATTTATATTTATTATATTATTAATCAGATTATTTTTCCTAATTTGCAATATATTTACATATTCCCTAATTACATACATATAATCCTTATACTCCTACAAGATCATAGGCTTACCCTTTATTGTGTTTTTCTATATTCTTTTCGTGCATATTTAAGTATTTAGCTTCTCTTAAATATTTTTTTCTTTATGTTTTATTTAACTATTTTTTTTTATTAGTTTTTCTTGTCTAGCTACAAGCTAGTTTAGTTTACTAAAAAAAAAAAAAAGAAATTATCAGCGAAAACATGTTTTTAGGCTTACTGTTTTATTTTAGCACTCTTTCTTTTTATGTATCTTTGTAAAGCTGTTTGTTTTCCAAATAAAAATAACTCTAGCGCCACACAAGCCGGCCTCCGTGGTCGAGGGGCAAGGCTTTCGGCTTATCAGGAGATTGCGGGTTGAAATCCCGGTGTATGCAGACCATTTTTATTTGATTGCTTTGAGTTTTCACAATTTAATAATTTTAAAATAGTATAATGTATATTTGCGACAGCTTCCAGAGTGGAAGATACTCTCAGTTTCGTCGTGGTGTAAGACCAGCATTCAGAATTGAATTGTAGCTGTAAATGGCTTTAACCGTGTTTGGTGACCAGATCGGAATAGATAGGCACTTCCCCATGTTCCTCTTCATCATCTACTTACTCTCCCCACTACCTTCAGCCTCACAAAATACCCCAATTGGGCACGCCATATTCTCACTGGCTCCAGACGAGAACAGCTGGAACTCTTGTGAGATATTCATGTAAAAAAAAAAAGAAAAAAGTTTTGGAGTTGATGCCAATGAGACTGTTTTATCCCCAAATGGGGTATATTGTGAAGCTGATAGGAATAAAACTGCAGATGGTGAAGAGGAAGGTTTGGAAGTACCTACCTGGCTTCTGAGATCTGTTCACCTGATTGCATTAATATGATTTTTTAAATTTCTCTTTCCAGAGCATGAAGAGAAACAGAACAAGTTCCGCGCTCTCCGAAACAGGCAGGATCTCTTCCAAGAGGAAGGTATCCTGAATCTCATCCTCGAAGCCATCGACAAGATCAACGTCATCACCTCCCAGGGCTTCCTGGCTGGCTTCCTGGCGGGAGACGAGTCCGGACAGAACTGGGACATGATATCTGGCTATCTATACCAGCTGCTGGGTAAGGAATATTTCCATTTTATCAAACTTTAGTATTACTCTTATTCTGCAGAATTAACTCCAGTGCTCACAATTTTTTTAAACTCTCACTCGGAAGTGGTATGGTGCCAGATCTTTGGAAAAAGGCGATTGTCCACCCAATGCCTAAAAAGGGAAACCGCTCGGACCCTTCCAATCTGAACCATCTCCTTTAATATTTTTGTCGTACCTACGATTCCGACCAATTGAAATGAGCACGGAATTTTTTCATGGAATTAGCGCGGAACTGGGGAATCTGCTTTCTTGAAATGAATTTATAATAATGACTTCTTGCTCATTGTAGCGACTGGCAACACCGTCTGTACTGAATTGCAGGAATTTCCCCTATTTTATTTTGTGCTTAGATTGTTTATGACTAATATTCAGCAAGAATGACTTCATGGAAGTGAAGTCTGTGAGAGATGCTTTGACAATTCTAAGAAAGTTTTTTTCATCAATGGATCGTCCGTCAGTGTTCCAATTTACATTAATTTGATCGTAAATATGTATCTTTTCTTTAAGTTTTATAGGCATTTTCAGATCTTGTGTGTCTCGAAAATGCCTATAAAATTTAAAGATAAGATAATATCAGACTATTGTTAGACCGGCGATAATGTATGTCTTCGAATGCTGGACTATGTACAACTCCTACTCTAAGCACAGCATAGAATTTCCATGGTAATTTTATATACATATAGAACTGTTTACAAAATGCCCATTTTGATTGCAGCCGCCATAATCCAGGGAAACCACACCAACTGCGCCCAGTTTGCTAATTCCAACCGTCTGAACTGGCTGTTCTCCCGTCTGGGTTCGCAGGCTTCGGGGGAGGGAACCGGCATGCTGGATGTGCTCCATTGCGTACTCATCGATTCCCCTGAGGCTCTGAATATGATGCGGGTAAGTTGACCTCTCAGACCTCTGACATATTGACCGTTACATTTCTTAAAGACGCTGTCAGAAGTTCCGAGAATTTATGTGTATTTCCAATCTATAGATATACATATATAAAAAAATATTTATATGTAGGTATGTCCGCTTTGCGTTGCTAAACCATTCATCCAATTGCGATGAAACTTTGGGGATTTGATGTGTGCATGCCCACGATGTTTTCTGTATACAATAGTGAGCTCTGGCATCATGAAATTATGCGTTGCTAAACCGTTCATCCAATTACGATGAAACTTTGGGGATTTGATGTGTGCATGCCCACGATGGTTTCTGTATACAATAGTAAGCTCTGGCATCATGAAATTAAGCGTTGCTAAACCGTTCATCCGTTTGCGATGAAACTTTGGTGAGTTGTTGTGAGCACGTCAACGAAGGTTTCTATATATATATATATATATACTCATGAGCTCTGGCATTATGAAATTTGTATAAAAAAATTGCAATAGGTGGCACGCCAATTATTTGAAAACTAAATGTACAGGGACTGAATGTGTGGAATGCGGAAGGGGAAATCGGTAGGGGGGTTCGTGGGACGAGGGAAGCGGAGAAGGCAGAGTGGGAACGCGTGAGGGGAAGGGGATGCGGAAGAAGAATGGGACAAAGGGAAAGGACACGCAGGGAGAAACAATATCTTTATTAAGTGGTATAGCAACGCATGCCGGGAACTACAAACCCAGAAGCTGGCATATTTTGATTTTTATATATATATAGATTTCCCCCTAAAACCATGCGAGCGAAGCCGCGGGTAAAAGCTAGTCATCAATAAAATCCAAATAAATGGAATATTATTTCGAAGTGTATCTAAAAAATAACTGTTTTTGAAAGGTGATAAAATATGCTTTAAAAAATGAAATTTCGTTTTATCCACTGGAGCGCTTTTTGGCACAATATGGCACTATTTAAAATACCCCGAATTGCTTTGCTGCCAATTTTGGCAAATTTTCCCTTATTTTAAGTAATTAAATAGAAATTTATTTTTTATAATATTTTTTTTATAAATCCTACTAATATGTGATAATGGACAAAAGATAGGTGAATTCATTGGCTATACAGAACTATAATAAGTTTGTATGTTTCCATATTAAAATTCGGTTGTATGTTTTTTTAATGTGGGTGAATAAAAAAAAAACCAAAAAATCTCGAGCAATCGGAGAAAAGTTATAAATTGTGCTGTCGCTCCAGTGGTTATAAATATTACTGTCACCTCATTGTAGTTAAAACAATTGATAAAAAAATTACACAAATTTTCATAAATTTTTCTCAATTTGCAGTCAGAATCTTTGGTTTTATAGAGGCGAACATTTTAATTCTTCTGTGATATCTTCTAGATTTGAATATAAAGTGTTGTGTTTTCTCTTTCTAACACTGTTTAAATCTTATATCTCACCATGACAGTAAGGGAGACACTTCTACGAGAGAGAGATTTCTATGAGGCTATACAAGCTGTTCGCAAAAGTGAGCAAATTGACTCTAAGGGTAATAGCTACACTGCGGTGTAAGGCGACGTTCCGAGAGAGTCCTGCAAGATAGGTCAAAAAATGTTCCTCAAGCAGTCTCTTCCGATCCGGCCTGTCATGCAATTGGTGGGTAGATGCATCCACTGCCAAGACCCGGACAAATCTCACTCCATGAACCCGGCACCCCGATATTAAGCGTCGGGACGAACTATAGCAGAGATGTTATTATCCAATAAATGATTAGTACATACGATTATTTATTACATTACGTTTCTTTCGGATTTTTTCAGGACGAGCACATCAAGGTGATAATCTCACTGCTGGAGAAGCACGGACGTGATCCCAAAGTACTGGACGTGTTGTGCTCACTTTGTGTTGGTAACGGAGTAGCCGTACGCTCCTCACAGAACAACATCTGCGACTATCTCCTACCCGGGAAGAACCTACTCCTGCAAACACAGCTGGTAGACCATGTTTCAAGGTAGACAAACTCCCTTACTATAAACTATTTATGCAACTTGTTCACTTCTTATAAACAATTCAATATTGAAAGAAGTAAAGGCGGTATAAGCACATTTTACAGTAAAAACTTTTTCCCGACCCGCAAGCACTTTAAAAAGGTCCTTAGACCATAACTTAGTTGTTTTCTAGCTGTTTTTCAAAAGAGAAGAGACTTTTATTTAACGGACTACAGTATTTATAACCCAAAAGAACTAACACAAACAAAAGACATTTGACTGAGATGCAAAGAATAAACACATATGCCTATGATGCACAGAAATCTGCTTTATCGACTACACAAAGCTTCGAAATTATATCGTCCAGTGCAGGTAGAGATCTGCCCAAATAATAAAGCTTCGAAGCGTTACGCTAGAAGTCAGTAACCTTCACTTTTTTAAACAGAAGCGAAGCTAGCAGTCCACAATGGCATGGAACTGGCAGAGGAAGGATGGAAGTAGACTGAATTCTGTACAAATGAGATCCATGAGGTGTATGTGTGGTAAAACCATGTATGATCGTGTCAGAAATAGATTAGAAATCCGCAAAGAATGCTGATGTAAGCGTAATGAGTAAGATTAAGAAAGGTACGCTCAGATAATTTGGGAATTCAGAGCGAATGGACGAAGAATGGAGCGTAAAGAGAATATTTGACGCAAATATAAATGTTAGAAGAAGTCAGGGAGGAAGACAAGGCACGATTAAATGAATCAGATGCTTGAGTCGAGCCATGTCAAAAGTCAGAATAATAGAAGAGTATGTATGAGACGATGGATGAATGTGAGTGAGGCAAGGAATGTGTGTGAGGACCAAGTTGTTTGGCCGTCCGACCTCTCTGCTTACCCCTGTGGAGAAGCGGTGATGGTTAGTTACTTTGGTAGTTAGCGTCCAGTAGTAGCTAACCACCAAACCTGCAAAGAGTTCCATTTCACATTTTATTAAGTTACACACTTATCAGTAAATAAAACTCTATTATAGCAGCACCTTGGTTTAGCCACAACATTTTGCACAGCCTGTAGATTAACCACTCAGTGACGTAAGCAAATATATACGTTAATATGACAATAGCAGTCAAATACAATAAGCTTGTTTTCACGTCAACGCATATGTTCCCACAGAAATCGTTATAACTCCGTTATTGTTCTAGTGACATCCCTAAAACAAAAAGTATAAGTTTCATAATAAATCAAGCTATCCATCACTATTCAAGTTATCCATAGAAATACATAAATAAGACCTATTCTGTCAGATACATGATGGACCGCCAAATTGCCTACCCACTGTTAGACATTAGTGCCCCCCACACGCACACTTCGGAGCGACCGAGTCTGGCGCCACTTCAGGCCGCCGTGCAGAAAATTCTCACGGTGAACTGCGCTGTAAACCTATCGGTCTTTACTTTTCTGCGCGGCGGCCTGAAGTGGCGCGGGACTCGGTCGCGCGGAAGTGTGCGTGTGGGGGAGCCAATTGTTATTTTTTTATTAAATAGTCTTGTATGAAATGATTTTTTTATGTTTGCATTTTAAATTTTAATTTTTACAAATTTTAATATTTTTTGTTATATAACAATATGAAAGCTTATTTCGTAACCTTTCAAAGACAGTTTTTAGTATTTGGCTACGTTCAGAAATGTTTCATTTATAGAGCTTTAATTGTGAAGCGGAAATAACAAGTTTTCGTAAATCTGACATGTCGTTTAAGTCGTAAAAAATGCATATTCACGATAGATCGGAGTGATTAAAGAAATCTGTTTTCCCACATAGCGAAGAGTTTTGTTACAACTTCCGTCTACTTCAATCAACTTCTTTTTGTGTATTCCCAGTGTCCGGCCGAACATCTTCGTGGGAAGAGTGGAAGGTTCGGCAGTATACCAGAAATGGTACTTCGAGGTGACCATGGACCACATAGAGAAGACAACTCACATGATGCCCCATCTTCGGATCGGCTGGGCCAACACCAGTGGGTAAGAAACCTACAGTATAATTTTATAGGTACTCTTAAATTGACTGGACTCAGGAATTCGCAACAGTCGAGCACCAAATTTACAATATAAAAAATTAAGCATAGGTCGCTTAGACTCCAGATACTACTATCTACAGCCTGTATGTCGGACGAATATCTACAGCTCAAACTGCTGACTAATATCTATGAGAACCTGTTTCGATAGCTATTGGAAACCTAAGGTGAATTGGGCCGCGTGAATTTTGCGCTGAAGGAAATAGGGAACAGAAATGAAACTGGGAGAGGATGCCACCAGAATATTGAATGTCCTACCTTAGTATAGTCTGGAATCCTCTCTTGTTCCCTCTTGAAGTTGCACAAAAACGCACGGCGAATTCTTACTGTGACCATGGAAACACTTGCCAGTTGCATATGACAATGTGCTCCTCAGCGAGGTAGAAATTGTACTAAAAATCTGTAGGAACAATCCTTCTCCTGGTGACAGATAGTGGGTAGGGTAATATTGGTAGGTAGGTCGCACAGTATGGAAGTAGGGAATATGAAATATGTAGGTACTATTTATGAGTACGTGCCCGAACAGAACCAAAGTGAGGACGAATATCTACAGCTCAAACTGCTGACTAATATCTATGGAACGGGTGATGTCGACGAATATCTTCAGCACTGGCAGAGGTTGGATTTGCAATTATGTGTAGCATATTGGCATTTTCCTAAACCGGAAAAAAAAATTTTACCTTGGACTGGTGACATGGTTTTTTTGTAACGTAACTGGTGACGAACGGCTTGAGAGGCCGCTGCCGTATCCGCTCTATAGCATAGAAATTAGGTAATTTAGCTTACAGCAGTCTGTATGTAGTAACTAAAATAAAAAAAAAAACTAGAGATGAGATCAGTAATTACAAACAAAAAAAAAATTAAATCAACATATTATAATAAAAATATTCATTTTCATTATAGTTAAGATACTAATCAATAAAAAAAAAAATAATGCTCTAATCACTGGTATCATTTTTCAAAACTGGCAATGGTCAAACTTTGTTTATTTTTATTGGCAATCAGTGCTTAATTGTTTGGCACATTGCAAGCAAACATGTTTTTTATCCAAATAACATTGGTAATTAGATTTTACGATTTAACTTCAGAGGACAACTAGCACAGGTTTTCCGTGCTTTTGGCCTTTCATTAAAAAAAAACGAAAAAACAATATATCAAAATTACTTTGAAAAGTTACGTAAGTGGTGACATAGGGTCTGAGAGACCGCTTCCGAACATTATATCGATGTAACTTACCGATTTGGGACTGTGCAATGAAACTATCCTTGACGCAACTAAAGTCGAAGGTACTCAGGCGTTAGAACAAAGCAAGCGCGGGGAAGGGGGTGAAATGATGTTTCACTGATGCTGCTCGGCCTGTGAGACCGCTTGTCACCAGTTAAAGATTAAAAATGTGTTGAAACTGGCCTATTACTCAGTCCTCCGAAATATGGTGACCCCGACGTGATTTGAACGCACAACCTTCTGATAAACTGAAAAAAGTGTAGTCAATTTGTTTTAAATGGATATTTATATATTACGATACTCTAGCATTGTTTCAGGACGAGCACACATTATATTTGAAGTTTTTTATGATAATGACCTTAGTGAAAAGTAATAAAAAATATCAATAATATTTCCAGTTATGTTCCTTACCCCGGAGGCGGAGAAAAGTGGGGTGGAAACGGAGTCGGTGATGACCTGTACTCCTTCGGTTTCGATGGTGCCTACCTCTGGTCAGGTGGAAGGAAGACCCTTGTGAATCAGACCCACCAAACAGAGCCATACATCAGGAAAGGTTGGTTAATTATTTTTTTTTAAATCACATGTTTCCACTCATTTAATCCGGCTCGAAGGACCAAATATTTGTTTTTTCTTTATTTGTAGGGAAGTGAGTGTAAATTTTTAATATGGGGTCCAACAAAAGGCGTTTTGTCGCTTAAATATTGAACTTGCAAGCATTTTATTTTATATGGTACAGTAAATCTGGGTTTATTACCAGGGTATCTATGTAGCACTGAACACACAATGTGCATTTTATAAATAATAATAATAATAATAATAAATTTATTTCAGATAAAAATTATACAATTAAACATATGTGGAAACTTTGACTAGCCAACTAGGAATGGATCCTGTTTTAGGCCAGTCAAATTGACAAATTTAGTTCATATCATAATTTTTTTTTTACATTGTTTAAGTATATAACATATTATTTAAAGTAGGAAAAAATGTGTTACAATTGAATTCCTCATGTAAGCTTTAGATAAATACACAATTTTGTACTTATGAGAATTATCATATACGCTTTAGATAAATACACAATTTTGTACTTATGAGAATTATCATATACGCTTTAGATAAATACACAATTTTGTACTTATGAGTACGATTATAATATCGTGACGATTGACGATAACGGTACCGTGACGATGAAAAAAGGCAATAAACATATGTTTGTTCCTTATCACTAAAATGCTGCAGCTCTTTCTTACACATGAAATAATGGTGAAACATGTTTTTTTTTTATTTTTTTTTTATTTAAGCCACTATATAAGATAATTCCATAAGTATACAAAATATAATGGTTATTTAAGGTAAAGATATTGTATTTCTCAGTCCTCCTCACTAGGGGTTCCTGTGCCGAGGCGGACTAAAATTGTTTAATTACATTTATTGTAAAATACTTGTGACTGTTTCCTCCAAAGTACTACTTTTTGCGACACGAATTGCGTTTCATTTTTTTTATACGTTTGAGGGAGATGTATGATAATGATTGTATGTTTCCTTCAGGAGGGGAGGGGGGGGGGGGGATGTGGACATACGTTAAACGTTTGTCTCATTTTCAACTGTTGTTATTTAGTGTGTAATAAGATAATATTGTCAATAGTGATAGCGTCGGTGACTCACCGAGATAAAGTAACAGTGACAAAGTAACCATGACAAAGTAACCGTGACAAAGTAACCGAGACACGCAATGACTTTATATGTAATTTATAACAACTTCGTCAAGTATTGCTGACAATCTTTCCAAATCCGGAAGGATACTTAAAGTATATAAATCTGTGGCACTTATACCTAGGGGGGAAAGATACATATGCGAGCTGCTGATGGAAGTCGTGACATCTTGTGTCGAATTCTTGAATTTGAAACCGAATTATAAAAGTAGCTTTGTGTGAAATTCCACGTATAAAGATGTTATTTGAGGCGCGGCCGTTAAGCGTGGCGTCTGACATGCACTCGTGGCTGGTTTCTGAAATTCAACTACGCAGACGCTAACATAATAATACTGTTCGATTCACAAATTTTAAAATATTAGATTGTCAATTATGATGGTTTGATGGAAGGTGGCAATGGCTGAATTAGTAAAAGCGCACGTCCCGGTTTGACAAGAGGTTCTGGGTTCGAGTCCCAGTTGCAACCGTGTCATTATTATTGTAATCTTCTTCTTCAATGATATATTTCATTAATGGGAATTACCTTCAAAAGTTATAAAAAGGGAGTTGTTCTTATGAAAAATTAAAGATTAACAGCCTTACTCATAATGAAACCCTACCACGACTCTGTAGAGTCAGGGGGGTACACTACACCGCTCAGAGTAAAAATCTTTACTCATCTTCATAATATTGCTCGACAGCTGGATTATGGGTTATGATTTTTTTACGGTAGCAACACTCAGCTCCAAAGCTGAAAAACGCGGTCAATTTGGCATTTGGTGGCGTGTTGCCAACTTCACGTTTATTTATACGTCAAAATATTTGACGAGATTGTTTTGTGTTTCGCGTTTCAAAAATAACTAATAATGGAAAATCATAAACAGTAATTCGGATGAGGAAACAAAAATTAGTAGGCGTAATAAGAATCGGGGTGACGTTGAAATGAGTGTTATAAAAAATAATAATAATAAAGCCTGCTTGGTTATCAATTTCACTGATTTGTTTCACAAGAATGCAATTATAAACACTCATTTCTACCCCATTATCGTATGGCACAGAGAACTTGGAGATCGGTAGATACTTTGCCACCCCGCTTATCATTGTACCAAGGCAATTAAACGTCGACGTTAACTTTTGTAAATAATAATATTTGGACAATTTGTAGAGCGCCGTTTTTGTGAAAAATCACCTCAAGGGCGCTTTACAATTCATTATGAATTCCTAGGTTCTATTTAATTTAATCTATATTTAGACCTAAAATCTCCTTTGGTAAGTGCCGCAAATGGATCGAAACATTTTTTGTGCATGAATGCCGCGAATACGGTCAATATTTGCCAATGCTCCATTCAAAACGTCAAGATTCTCATAAAAGTTTGCCATTTCGAAAGTTACAACGCCGTGGTACTGAGTTAACCCTGGTGACCGGGTGGTTTAAATTCTGACAGCTACTACATCTCCCGTACAGCGACGGGGTAAGAAAACACGGATGCGCACGATTGACCCACCATGTTGAGTAACAATTTCACCTACTCCGATCTTGCTCTCGTAGTTGTATCTTATTTTGTGATTATGAGTAAGACTGTAATAGTTTTGTGGGTTGTTTTGGGGGATTTTTAAAATGTTAGCTGAATTTCTTCATTATTAATTATCTTTTCTAGGTGACGTCATTGGTTGTGCCCTGGATTTGACAGTTCCCATAATAACCTTTATGTTCAACGGTCAGAAAGTATCAGGAAGTTTTGGAAACTTCAACCTCGACGGCATGTTCTTCCCTGTTATCAGTTGCTCCAGCAAACTCAGGTGAAATTTCACTTTATCTATAGACATATGAGTATTACTAGACCAGGGGGCCTAGTCGTCGCCTCAGTTCTTTTTTGTCCAACGGACAATTTCAGTTTTTGTTCAATATCCATTTTAAAATTTAAAATAAAGTATTAAAAATGATAGTTAATCACTTAACTAGGGATTATTTGAATTAATGAGACCTTTACCTTTACGGAAATATCTTAAACACCTATCGTATTGATTTATTGAAATAATAAAAGAAAACTTTCTTCTCCTGTAAAATTTTTGAATGGTCTGTTGGACAAATACGAACTAAGGCGACGTACTCTCTATCTTCCACAATGTCCGTACGGCAGGTTTAGCTACGTCACAAATGCGAATTAATTCTCCTCCTATCGTGCTAAAAACTTCCTCGCGCTCCGGTGCCGTACACTCATTAAGTATTTATATATTGTAATTGTTTAATGTATTGTGGAAGAATACCTAAAGTATGAACTCTGTTTTTAGCATATTTACAGAGATATTGTAATTATAGACCGTGTCCGCTTAGTTGACATCGTCTGCAATTGGAAGGTTGAAAGAACCCAAGCGAAATCCGAACACTAATTTTGGTGATCGCGCGTTTGGAGTATCCGGCCCTGAGGCTTGGAATAAACTTCCCATGGAATTGAGATGCATAACCAACCCAGCGGAATTTAGATCCAAACTTAAAACTCACTTTTTCAAATACTCATTTCCATAAATTCGTCATTATATTTAAACTTTGTAATTTAATTATACTCTAATAATTGTTGATGTCCACGAATATATACTATTTTATTTGCTATTCCCTACAACTACTAACGAAAAACTCAAAATGCTATTGATCTACCTACCAATGATCTGTTAGTGGTAACCTAACACCTCAATCCGTTTAATGTTGAGCGATGAGTCATCGTAATGCGGTAAAGATCGGCGATTAATTTCAATAATTTATTTAAGATATCCATACATTTTCGTAAATCCAATAAATTTTGCATCCATGTCCTTAAATAGTAATATTATGTAAAAACTTCCTTCTTCTTCTGGCGCTGTGGGTGATTCTGGCGAATGTATGATATTTATAAGATGTTTTCAAGTATTTTTAAATGTAAATAAATATGCTAGTTATAAATCTCTAACTTTAAGTCATAATTGTAAATATATATGTTATTGAGCTCAGTTTTAGGTCAGCTTTTATATGTCTTAGATGTAAGTCACTAGTTATAATTGTAAATCTTAGTTGTAAGCCAGTAATATTATTTTTTTATATATTTATTTGTACAGCGCCCTTGAGGTGATTTTTCACGAAAACGGCGCTATATAAATTAGCCAAATATTATTATTATTATTATTATTATTGACAGCGCCCATTATTGAAGGTTAAACCACAAACGTGCTGGTTTGTGAAACCGAAAGATAGAGAGTAGACCCCCAGAATAGAAAGGTAAGTGGTAGAAACCAACTATAACTGGTCGCAGAACGGGAAGATGGCTTTGATGATATGTTATTCGTCAATAAATCAATCTGATAGTATATAGTAGAGATGAAACAGATAGTTGTTTAGACGGATTACCACTTGTTAATTTTTAGTTTTAATTCAAAATATTCTATTTTTATAAGAAAAACTTTCTTCCTATACTTTTTTGAAGGTTATTCCCATCAGTGAAATATATCATATTAGAGTAAGTTAACAATAATAATCTAAACGAAAAGGTCTGGGTTCGAGTCCCAGTTGCGACCATTTTCTTTTTCTGTTTTTCTGTATCTTGTTCTCTTTCATATTTTCGTTTAGATTATTATTGTTAACTTATTCTAATATGATATATTTCACTGATGGGAATAACCTTCAAAAAAGTATAAAAAGAAAGTTTTTCTTATAAAAATTGAATATTCATTTAGACTTTCGTAAAAAGTCAATTGTTCCGTATAAATAAATTCAGATATATCTATCCGAGACGCTATCCAGGTCACAAACCAATTCTTAGAATGATTGTTTCCAATGAAAAGGGTAGTTGCCCGTAATATGGAGAAAAATAATTAGTTGATAATAATGTGATTCTAAAATTTGAAAATATGACGGCTTTGACAGAAGGTGGCAATAGCGAAATTGGTTAACGCGCTCGTTCCGGTTAGACGGAGAGGTCTGGGTTCGAGTCCCAGTTGCGACCATTGTCTTTTTCTGTTTTTCTGTGTCTTGTTCTCTTTCATATTTTCGTTTAGATTATTATTCTAACTTAACTATTCTATTAACTTATTCTAATACAAAATATTCTCTTTGATAAGAAGAACAAGAGGCATATTATGGTGCTTGAATGTCAGTATTTAATCGTTTCAATAATCTTTGTGTTTTTACGATTTTTAGTTCACTATAATGGTGATTGTGATTAGTTAATTATGTTAATTTAAGTTTTTGCTACTTTGCGAGTTTTTTGTAAGTTTTTAGTTTAGATATTTACTATTTATGTATTTATCATTAGAGTGAATATCTCAGAAGCAAATTTTAGTTTTTTTTTTAAAGGCCTTATGGCTTTTCTGGAACTTTTTCGACTTCCGAGCCGTCATGATTATCAGCCATTTTATTGATATTTACCTCACAAAGATTAATGTGTTACATTTTGTTTTAGGAAATTGTCATAGTTTTTAGGCCGTATATCCGTTTCATCTCTAGTATGTAGGCATCTCACATTATAATATCACCATTTAGTTCTTAAAAGTAAAATCTGCTTTTGAATGAATGGACCTTTTTACATGGGAGCTCGAATTGCTCGCCACGTTATGAACAAATTTGCGAAGTCCAAATACAGCAAAGTAAAGTTCGCCTATTTTCAGAGTCGAATATTTTGTTGCCGTATTTATTTAACCCTTCTAATCACAGGAGACCCAAGTTGTCCCAAAACATCATATGCCGTTATAATAACAAGAGACCCAGATTGTCCCAGAGCGACCGTGCATTATTAAAAGTTATAAATCTCTCTTCCTGTCATGCGAATATTTGTGATTTCTTTTATGTTAGAGAGCCAAAGAAATAATGCTTCTCATTGCCTTAGGATTATATGAGCTATGTTGTTGAGATATTTTACAAACCCGATCATAAGTGACGGTTTTATTTCGAGCCAATTTTTGACGTAACAAACATTTAATTTTAAAATAAAATTGTATGAAAGTGATAAAAAGTGAGGTGACAGATTTATTACAAATTTTGTTAAAAAAGAGAATCTGTATTTAAAATTTTAAGTTTATTCTATTTTAAGTACTTTAATTCCAATATTCGCAGGTATGCATTTTTTAGCTAATTTACATTTCCAATATCAAAATTTTAATATTTAGAAAAAAAATGTTGATTTCTAAAAAACACATCGGAAAGATTATTTTATCTAGATTTTAGAACAATTTTTGTTTTTGCAAAAGGGTTAAAAAATAACCCATAAATAGGAAAATTTAAGATGCATGGCAAGAATCAGGAATTTTGCGCGCGAACCTTGACAGGCAAAAGGTTACAGATATTATTTTCTTATTATTCGAAGGGTTAAGACACTTTTTTACAAATGTTTCATAATTTACTTACTCCAGTAAACAGCGACAAGCACACACCATGTATGTCGAGTGATAAAATAAAGTAAAATAATGCTTACCCTTACTTATTCTCTTTTTCACTTCTATTTTTACACGTTTTCAAAACACAAGCCACTATTTTTGCCGTGTTATTTCGTAAAATGCACCGATGAGTGCTCGACGCTGGCTCGCAGAAGAATGA
Organism: Limnephilus lunatus; assembly: GCA_917563855.2. Classification (NCBI taxonomy): domain Eukaryota; kingdom Metazoa; phylum Arthropoda; class Insecta; order Trichoptera; family Limnephilidae; genus Limnephilus; species Limnephilus lunatus. Next base: position 107,651,832 of record OU830592.1, on the reverse strand, counting down.
TGATGTCACATTTTTTACATTCACGCGAAGCTTTACTCAATCCCAGCCGGTTCAAATGGAACCGGAAAGGGGAGGGGGAAATAATACGCTTTTATCACTTAGGGCAGGTCCAGTAATATTACATGGTCTCATACAAACCCTAGTGTTATTCTGACTCTTGACATGGCCCGAATCATTTATTATGTTCACCCATAAGTGCCATGTCTTCCTCGGACGTCCCCAACTCCTTCAACCAGTAAAATTTGCGCCATATTTCTTCATTCACCTTGAACTGCTTTTTATTTTTATTCGCTCGTCGTGCTCAAATCATCTGTGCGTTCATTTCGTAATCTTACTCACTACGCTTGCATTATCTGCGAATCTCCATATTTTTAATGGTCCTACTCATTTGAACAGCATTTAGTTTTCTTTCATCCTTTTTCTGCCAGTTCCATGTTTCACTTCAATACATCAGTGTTTGTATCAGGACTCCAATGTGGACTGTTACCTTCACTTCTTCGTTTGGACAATTGTTTTTTTGGCGACAACAGGGCTCAGTCCCCTATTAATTAAGTTTCCGGCATTTACCCTTCTTTCAGTCTTTATCAGTCTTTCCTAAAAAATCCCTCAGGGCTCATTCATTCCCTGTCATCTTTAAGGATGCTGTGTGAAGGGACTTTTTAGGGAAGGAAGAAGATGAAGTTCTGGGAAAGAAAATGTATGAGGTGTTGGTAAAAATCTGGGGGTCAGTGTGTCCAAAAGTGACGGATCTATGAATCCATTCCTTCTGCTGCAGTACAAGGCGATGGGTCGAGAGAGTCAGGCTGGAGAGGTCAAAAGGTCTTCCTCATCGCCGCAAAACCTTGACAAATCTCGCCCTTTGAACCCGGGCGCCCCTCCTAAGTCACCAAATGTAGCGAACCACTTGGGGTGGTCAATGGCTGTAATCAGACTCATCGCAAAGACGAAGTAGAAGTGTGAAGAGAAAACCTCCTGTGTGAAGAGACTTTAAAAAAAAAAACATGCCCAATCGATCTAAGCGTGCCTTTCTTCATCTCACTCGTTAGCCCTTCTCCCTTTTGTTTCCCCCTTCTCCTTGACTAATCCCAGCATTGGTATTGCAGTTGTCGGTTCCTGCTGGGCGGCGAGCACGGGCGACTGCGCTACGTCCCCCCTCCGGGCATGTCCCCGCTGGTGGAGTGCCTGATGCCGCAGCAGACCCTGGGACTGGACCCGTGCTCCTACTTCGGCAATCTCAACAAGTGCGTGCTGGCCGGACCTTGGCTTGTGGAAGACGATACAGCATTCGTGCCTACCCCTGTGGACACTTCCATGGTGAGATTTTACTTCTACGCACATTAAGCTCTTTCTTCGCTCTAATGATAAGAGAATCTTGGAATTAGCTGCTCTTGCTCCCTGAAACATCAGTAAATGCCTACCGCCTGCGCCAATTTGTTAAGAACAGATTCTTGATAAAATAATACCCTCTTGCACCGGTTAGCACTTTTATCGGGCACAAATATTGATAATTACACCACATTTCAACTTACTTAGTACAAGAAACAACTAGTAAAAGTTACAATTATTATAAGCAATAATTATTATCCTGAAACACTCATCAACATTGAAAAAATCTCCCGAGAAAAAATAAATGCCGCCGACGGGACTTGAACCCGCGTCCTTCTGATATCCGGTCAACTGCTCTACCAATTGTTACCCTTTGTGCTATGCATAAAAATCTTGTCTTAAACATTAGTTTACCAATTAAAAATAATAATTAATTAAGTTAGTTAAAGTTGCATTAAGTATAGTAAAAGGTGCATTAACCTCTCAGAAATAGACTTTTGTTTATTATGTGTCCCTTAGAAAACTGTCAAAACGTGATAATATTTGCGTTATTTACGATTTTTACTAAAAGCTTCATAAATCACGTTTTGGGAAACGTAGCCTCATTCTAAAAACTGTTTTGAATAGGTTATAAAATAAACTAATTGAATTATTAAAACACTTTGTTTTTACCACAATAATCTTTATTTAAAAAGTCGACATGTTTCGAGAACGATGTTCTCTTCATCAGGACAATATATGTACTAAAACTAAATTATCAAGCATAGAAAGACTGGCGTGGGTGGAAATGAAATTAGTTGGAGGGGAGGGGGGAGAGGGGCGGAAAGAGGAGGAGCTTAGAAGATAGACAGGGGGGAGGGGGTTGCTTAGAAGATCATAGACAAAATTACAATGGAAATATGTTTAAAATAGGGTTATTCACAAAATTAATTTGGTTATTAATAATATTTAAATTACTATTGACATTTTTCCTAATTTCTAATATTTCTAAAAGATCTAATTGAAAACCACTAACGTTAGTATGTAAAATTTTAAAACCCGTATTTATATCAAATGAATGGTTAAATTCAATTAGATGGTTAGCAAATTCCGAATAATTATTGCTATTTAGACATCTCAAGTGTTCCTTAATCCTCGTTTCAAAATTTCTGCAAGTTTTACCTACGTAAAAATGATTGCAATCATTACAATTCAATTGGTATACTCCGGATTTTTTCATTTTTTGGTCTTTGTCCTTGTTATTTAAAATATAATTTTTCAATTTATTATTGGTATAAAAAGCTGGCTGTATTGTATTAGGGATTTTTTTCCCGATTAAATTGGAGGTTTGATGATTTACAAACAATATTTTTCTCCATTGTTTTTTGATATTATCACTAAGCAATGGGTAAATGTAGGACAAATGAAATTTTTTCTTATATTTTTTGTTCAATATGTCGTCTATTAATTTGGGGTTATAACCATTATTAGATGCAATTATTTTAATTGTGTTAAGTTCAGCTTTGAAATTATTTGGGGATAGCGGGATATTAATTAATCGATTGATCAAATAATGGAATGCTAAGAGTTTTTGTGAAAAGGATGGTTAGATGAGTTGTGTATAATTATATCAGCGTATGTTTCTTTTCTAAAAATATTAAATTCAATCTTATTTTTAATTACAGTTAGGTTTAAATCTAAGAAATTTATGCTACAATTAATTCCTATTTCTAATGTAAAATTAATGTTTTTATGAATTTTGTTCAAAAAATTAAGGAACACTTGAAGTTGTCTTTTGGTGCCGGTCCATATACAAAAAATATCATCTACGTAACGTTTATAAAAATACACATATTTAAGTAATAAGGCAGAACTATTAAAGATTTTATTTTCTATATGGTTTAAAAATATATCAGCTACCAAGCCACTGGTACTTGACCCCATTGCCAAACCGTCTTTTTGTTTGAAAATGTTATTATTAAATTGAAAGAAATTTTGGTTTAAAACTACATTAAGACATTTAAGTAAATCCTGGGCTAAGTCATTAGGTAATTTTGAGGAATTAAGTAAGTTATTTATAATTGTTTTGCTTTCTTCAACTGGGACACATGGAAACAGGTTAACGACGTCAAAAGATACTAATAATGCATTATCGGGGATTTCCAAACCTTTCAAGTGCTCAACTAATTGTAGGGAATTCTTAATTGTATACTTAGGTTGAAAAATATTCGATTCAATTATAATAGTATTTAAAGTTGACGCTAATTTATAGCTAGGAGCATTGCAATTGGAAATTACCGGTCTGATTGGTTGAGTCTTCTTGTGAATCTTTAGTAGACTGTATAATTTTGGAATTTGAGGATTTTTTACAGTTATTTTTTTATTTCTAAATAAATTAACAATTTTATCACTTTTACAAGTTTTTAAAGTGTCCATTATCAATTCCTGACATTTATTAATTGGGTTTGTTTTTACTATTTCAAAGTTATCACCTTGTAGAAAGTCCATAGTTTTATCAATGTAATCACTTTTGTTGATAATAATCACCGAGTTTCCTTTGTCCGCTTTAGTAATGATGAGGTTTTTTTCCTTTGTAACCTTCTATAACCTATTAACTTTTTTCTATAACCTTTGTAACCTTCTAACCTATAAAATAAACTTTCAAATTGTATTATTACAAATAAATAATAACATTTGTAAATATTAAAATTAGAATGCAAACATAAAAAAATTGTAAAAATGACCCACGTGATGTTTTATGTGAAAACGGTACTAAAATCACAGATTATGTAAAAAAAAACTTATTCTATCGTACAAATGTATAATAAACAATTTTATCATCTCCCTTTTTTTACCATTTCATACAAAAATATTTTTATAAAAAACTAACAATGTCTTGAACAAATGACAATCAAACAAGATGGAGGTTCCATTCGGCTCAGATAATTAATCTCTATGTTCCATAGATATTTTTGAATACAGACGCGTAGCGTTATTCATTATCGATATTCCGTTTTTTATTTCATGGTAATCCGTATACTAGTGATGGAAATAAATTAATTTTTGTAAAATCTCACGCGTTTTGTAAAATTTTCCTTATAAAAATGCTCCTTTACCATCATTTTGATTTATTTTTTTATGGGTTGCCATTTTGCATGAGTTTTGTTTAAATCTAAATACGCATGAATTATTTAGTTTACTCAAACTAAAAACCTAATAATCCATTTTGTTTCTCGTGGTAATTTATAACCATTGGAGCGATTTTTGCCGTATTTTGGCGCCGTTTTAAATGTCTCCGATTGCTTTTTGGATAAAAAAGGCAATTATCTCCTTGATTCGATTGATTGATTATTTGAAATTAAAAAAAAAAAAATTGTAGCTTCCATGCTTGTGATTTTGGACTTAAAATGAAGCTATTGAAATATTTTATCTATTAAATCCGAACTTCGTAGACTATTTTATAACGATGTTAAAAATATATTTTTTTTATGCGCAATTTCTGATTAGCTGTTTACGGTTAAAATTAAGTCCTTTTTCCATAGATATGCACCTTTCTTTATCAAGTATACCACAGACAATATACAGAAATCGACAATATTCTTTGTTGACTCGAATAAGTACCTCTCATGGCAGTTTCAAAATAACAAACACACAGGATTCGCGCGGTTATAAACTTATCGATTTTTAATTTTTTTTTTGTACATCCTACAATATGAGATAAACGGTAAAAAACAGGTTAATTCATTGGCTATATAGCACTATAATAAGTCTTTTTGTATCCATTTTAAAATTCGAAGTTATGATTTTTTTAATGTTGAAAATTTTAAAAATGGTCTTCTGAAATTGTCGAGCAAACGGAGAAAAAAGTTTAAAAATGAGCTGTCGCTTCAGTGGTGAAAACAACGTGTAATTTCCATAAAATGTGCTTAAAAGTGCGGCAGTTAGTGGAATAATTAACTATAATTTAACCTTTCTTAACTAAACATATATCTCTTATAATCAAAAAGGAGCGTATAGGATGGCCAGGAGGTTAATAGTCTCTCAATACGTACCGTGTAGCTCTATGTACTAGTGACATCTGTCAGTTGCTTCTATAACCTCTAAATCTATCTACACTAGAGCCATCTATGTACTATAGCTTGAACCATCACACATACCTACTTTATGATGCTTTCTATTTTCAGATTACTTTGGCATCGTACATCGAGCAAATTCGCGACAAGTTGGCAGAAAACATTCACGAAATGTGGGCTATGAACAAGGTAAATACAACAATAATTTGAAACAATATATTTTCATGAAAAATATTAGCAATGAATGGCGTCTTACACGAGTTCTACATATTTTTTAATTGCAAAACCATGCTCTTTAGAAAGACTACTAAATTCCGTCATATGGAGTGACTTTTTTAATCAGGGGAGACTTCAATCAAGACTGCATTTTTTGCCACCGCTCAATGTATACAACGACGCTCCGAAAATAAGTGTCAAAATTAGTCAGTTTCTAGTTATATTACTTTTTTACATTAGCTCCACCCACGATACCCTATGGAAAAAATCTGTCAGCGCCTATGTCATCTTTTAGGATGCCCAAAAGATGACATTGTGCAGGGTTTTTTTCAGGAAAAGGTTTATGGGTGTAAAAAACTATTTTTACTGACCTTTTTTAATTTTTTTATTGGTTTTTAAGATACAATCCCGTTAAACTGCAATAAAGCAGTTTGTCACAGGATGTTAATGTTCCATTACAATTTAAACATACATATATAATATTATTACTATAACTATATTGTTCACGCATTATTATATGGGATTGGTTGGGTATTGCATTCGCAGACTTGATGGGTAGCATATGTCAAAATCCTGATTTTATCCCACCTACCTACTATTCCCATCCCAAAATGTCACCATTAACCTTTCCGGGAGTATGGACGGATTTGAACGTCAAGGTTCGCTTTCTGCAAAGGAGTATGGACGTCCATAGCCGTCAAGCATCGCAAACTTAAATTTGGCGCCTATATGCTGTAAATATGCATCGTACTGCCATCTCTTGACATATTGCTATAACTTTACACCATTTTTATACGTTTATCTTCATTATCGACAGAGATATTGAGAATTCTTTATTTTTGATGACGTCACACATACAAGTTCGAACTTATACAGATATCTTCAACCGTCGATTTCGGCGCCCACGCGTTTTGACGTTTTTTCGCCGATTGTTAATAATTTGCTGGTTTATCTGAGCATTAGAGATTGGATTTGATGTTTTTACTGTGATTTTAAGTTCGTAACAAAGTGCAAAACATTGTGTCAACAAATAATTTGCTCAGTTTTCAAACTTTTAACCTTTCTTGCGACCCAACCACGTGTCAAACGGTAAAAAAATAATTTTTTTGTGGTATATCTGAGCATTTGTGTTTGAATTTGATGTTTTTGTGTTTTTAATGTGATTATAAGTTAATGGTAAAGTGCATCACATTGTGTAAACAAAAATAATTTGAGTAGTTTTCAAACTTTTAACATTTCTTGCGACCTAACCACGTGTCAAATGGTAAAAAAATAACCTTTTTGTGGTATATCTGAGCATTTGTGTTTGAATTTGAAGTTTTTGTTTTTTTAATGTGATTATAAGTTAATGGTAAAGTGCATCACATTGTGTCAACATATAATTTGCATGGTTTTTAAACTTTTAACCTTTCTTGTGACCCAACCACGTGTCAAACGGTAAAAAAATAACTTTTTTCCGGTATATCTGAGCATTTGCGTTTGAATTTAATGTTTTGTTTTGTTTTGTGTGCACATATACATCGTTAAGGAAACCTCAAAGAAAAGAAACTAGATACATGTGTTATGAGTGTGATGTTGCTCTTTGTGTACATCCGTGTTTCATGGATTTCCACACAAAAAAAAATTATTAATTGAATATTTATTTTTATGTGCATACATAGTTTAAAGTTTTTTCCATATACGTTTCAATGATAGTGATAGGTGAAAATTATTCTGTTATGTGCATTTTGTATCGTTTTGTTCATGTGCCAAGTGTTAAGTGAAAATAATTGTGTTATACACATTTATTACCGTTTTGTTCATATGCCAACTGTTAAGTGAAAATAATTGTGTTATATACATTTTTTACCGTTTTGTTCATGTGCCAAGGGCTAAGTGAAAGTAATTGTGTTATATACATTTTTTACCGTTTTGTTCATGTGCCAGTGGTTTGTGACCCCTGAAAAACAATTACGGATTTTTGGCGATAAAAGCTGAAAATGGTGAGCACGATTTTTTTTACCATTTTTGGGTCATTGATACTATCATAAAGCATATATTTAATTTTAAAAAATATTTTTTTTTAAATAAAAAAAAAACTCACTCCCCAAAGCACGGCCAGCGTTGCGAAACTTACTCCCGGAAAGGTTAAAAAGGCAATTGTTGCAAGAAGAAGAAGTGACAGTATTTGAAGCTCAGTACAAAATAATATCTCAGACAAGGAGCGCGTATTATAACTCTTGCAAAAATAATATTACTAGTTACGAAGCATATAGTGAAGTGTACAGCAATAACCTGGAGATCAGTGAGGCCCCATCTGCAACTGGTGAGTCCTATTTTCCTTTTCCGTTCTGGGCTTATCTTATTGTCAAAAAGCCCAGATCTGAACCATCGACTGACTATCCATCAGGTTTTGCGAGTGTATGCTATCTAATCGTCCCATATAACATAGCGACCACGTAGTTATCGGGACTGGTCCTTCGAGGGTTGCGTTAGGGCTTTGCTCTGCAGCACAACCGCCAATTTATAGTGGAGTCGCAGTTTCGCGACACCATATATGTCACAATTAACCTATTAATTAATATAAACTATCTCTATTTATATTTTTATTTTAACTTTATGAGTAAAACCTCAAATTGTAATATTTAATTAAATGAAGACAATATAAGCGAAACTCAATCGAAAATCTGAAAACAGAAAAATTAGAAAAAGATATTGACACATCTGGGACTCGAACCCAGGACCTCTCGCTTACCGGGCGAACGCGCTAACCACTGCGCCACCGTGTCGATCGACACGGTGGCGCAGTGGTTAGCGCGTTCGCCCGGTAAGCGAGAGGTCCTGGGTTCGAGTCCCAGATGTGTCAATATCTTTTTCTGATTTTTCTGTTTTCAGATTTTCGATTGAGTTTCGCTTATATTGTCTTCATTTAATTAAATATCTCTATTTAGTAACCATTGTTTCAGCATATACTCAATCTATTTGTAGAATCGCAATTTTGGCACATTATATTCCAAGGTTCGCCGTCCGTAATTGTTATTATATTTTGGAACAAGCATTCCTTCATTCTTTGTGAACCTTGTATTATGTTCATGTTCCACTTTTCTCTTATAATCAGACTCAGATATAATATGCTGAATCAATATTTTGACCACATTGTTAATTTTTTGACTCCCCGAACACATAATATACATTTTTACGAATCTAAAGTTTACCTTCAGCCTCTCACCCTAACCTAACTAGCGATACCATAGTCTTATTGGCTCCAGATGGTTAGGAGCAGATGGGACATAAAATATTCCAACATAAATATGTTATATAGAGTTATTTATTTTCACTGTTGAACATTGGCGAAGTCACCCCATTTTACGATATTTTATTTTATTTTATTTATTTTTGAGAAAGTTGACAGCAAATCAGAGATTATAAAATAATACAATAATAAGATGTTAATTATGCCAATTATGAACTTTCTTGGTAGTGAATGATAAAGTGTGACATTATAAAGGTATTTTCTTAAATAATTTATTTTTTACTTATAATGTATGAAAAAAAGGGGGGGGGGGGGGAAAGGAATATAGGAATAGGATTAAGAGGCAAAGGATGGGAATACATATAAAGGGATTGAACTTCCTAGTTTGAGTCATGTTGCTTAGTGAGATTTCGTTTTATTTCAAGTAACATCGAGTTAAAAATGTCAATGTGGTAATAATTTAAGTTAAATGAATGTGTGGATCTGTAGTGAGTTATGTTTGGAGTTAGTCTTGCAAAGAGGGAGATTAAAAGTAAGCGACGTCTACTGTTGCGATTTGGAACGTGGAATGATAGGCGTTGAAGATCAGGACTATCGATTAAGTTATGTGTAATTTTAAATAACATTACCGAATCTGCTATATTTCTTCGACAAGTTAGCGTCTGTATTTTGAAGAATTTTGCAGAGTCCTCATTACTAACATGAGATCGAAAAGAGTGGAAATTGAGATACCTTAAAAATCTATTTTGAACACTTTCAATTCTATTTTTGTGTACTGCATAGCCTAGGTTCCGCACTTGAGATGCGTATTCAAGGATACTACGAACATATGAGAAATACAGTGTTTTGAAAGGAATAAAGTCTTTGAATTAATTAAATTATTTATTTATTTAATCTAGATCGAAGCGGAATGGAGTTTTGGAGAGAGAAGAGATGACACCCACAAGATTCACCCTTGTCTGGTACAGTTTGAGAGATTGCCTGCTGCCGAGAAGAAATATGACAGCCAATTGGCCGTGCAGACACTCAAGTAAGGCACCTTAAAGTTTACGTTAAGTTTAATACAGATGTGCAGTCTTTATTGCATACAATTAAACATATTAAACTACTTGTTAAATTGAACAATTCTATACTTATTACAGTGAAACCCTCTTAAGAAGTTCTCTCTTAAGACATTTCGTGGCTTAAGAAGTTTGGTTTTTTCGGTCCCTCAACCCGAAATTGGCCGAAATTTTCCCACATATAAGGTTTTCCTGCTGAAGAAGTTTGTTTTTTCCGGTCCCTTGGAAAACTTCTTAAGAGGAATATAAACGCTAGAAATATTTCGATTCTCATGCCTGCAAAATTTAAAATTTTGCAGGCATGTGTTGCCTTATTTGCGCGAGGCAAGTAAACGAAAAAGTGGTTTTTATTTATTCTATACATAATTTTATAAGAATGAAAAAAAGAACATGGAAAACCTCAAAAATAGTCTTAGCCATAAAGGGGTATTTTTTAAGAATTGTTTTGTGTATTACTTCATATTAAATTAAACAACTCTCAACTTAATAATAAGTTACAATATCAGAAAAGTGTGTCAAAATTGATAAGCAAAAAGTAAACCTCTCTTAATGAAATATGGTGTACCTCAAGGAAGTGTCTTAGGTCCTTTATTATTTCTAGTGTATATCAATGATAACTAAGTAGTCAAGTGAGGCACTTTATAGTTTAATAAAGATGTGCAGTCTTTATTGCACACAATTAAAGCTATTAAACTGCCTATTATATTAGTTTAGTCAGAACGTTTACAGAGTCTAAAAATTGATAAGCGAAAAAGTGAACCTCTCTCAATCAAATTTGGTGTATCCCAAGGAAGCGTCTTAGGTCCTTCATTATTTCTGATATATGTCTATGATATCTGCATCTTACACACTATAGAAAAATCATTTTTAAAAATCGTTTAGCCTACAACTCCATTGGATAACCACATACAAAGAAGCTGAATGTGAGCTTGTCCATGTTGCAAAAATGACTTTAAAAAAGTCACTACACTGGAATATTAACAAAACAAAATATTTGAAGTTTTCTATAATGAGGGAATCATGATGTAACACCAACACAAATATCTACAGTCCGCATTAGAGCAGGAATCCCTAGTGAGGAGAACTGTTTGTACAACTATACTGTGCGTTTTAATAGACACAAAAAGGCAGTCTGAAATGTTGGTATAACATGGCCCAAAATACAATAACGATAATTCTTGTGGCCGCGATTTATTGGCCAATTTAGTTTCAGATTATACATAATGCGACGTCTCGAAACCATAGGCTTCATTGGCTGTACCACTGTTCTATACTGGTACTATCACAAATACCATAATTTATTTATTTGCAAAAACAGCATAAAACCAATACATTGCAAGAGCGTTAAGAAAAGATACATAATAAATGCATTTACAGTTAAAGTTACAGTTACAGTTAAAACATAAGTGCTATTTCACGCTTAAAATCGTTGTGGGAAATGTGGAATATATCCACATTTCCTGCGAGGCAGTTAATTAACCTAGTGAGTCGTCCCAGGGGCATCACTATTGGTAAGTTAGTTCTGCACCTAGGAAGAATCAAAAGCCTGTGTTGGCGGCCTCGCGTGAAATTATCCGGGACATAGAATCCTATTTCAGCCAGAATATCTGGTACCGATACAAAACCATTTAGAAGCTTATAAGCCATCAGCAGTAATGCGACATCTCTTCTGGAACTAAGGCTGCAGATACCCAGCATTCCCGAGATAAATGCTGTTGGAAACAGCCATGGGTAAAAACCAAACTCTCTCATATAGAGGTATCGTAAAAATTTCTTTTGTATTTTCTCGACCATTAGTACATACACGATGTCCTCTGGCCCCCATATCTGAGATCCACTCTCGAGAATGCTACGCACCAAGCTAAAGTAAAGCAGCCTTATAACTGTGAGGTTGGTCAATTCTTTTGACAAAACCCAACATCTTTGTGGCTGATTTACAGATCTTTTCAATGTGAGCATGAAATGTTAAGGGAGCGTCATTCATAATTCCTAAGTCCTTGCAAGTCACCATGTGTTTCAATGACGTGTCTTTCATTTTATAATTAAAATATATGGTCTTTTGCGACCTCGTAAAGCACATATTGTTTGGCAAGAAAGTGTAGAAATTAATTAATTTGGAACTAAATTTTTTCATTACTATGGTAACACCGAAATACTCGTTTTGTCAATGACATTTTGTATGGCTCTTGGCTTTACTGACTTTAATCATGTAGAATACACTGAAAATCGCTCGTTTAGTGTTTTTTTTCATTGTTTGCCTGTGCATTGTTTGAATTGAATTAAAATGAACAAACCAATACGTAGTGGTGCAAGAGAAGTTGTAAACTGCGTGTTTCAACGCTGCCTAGCTGAATATCGTGCGAAGAAGCTCCTATCCAATTTGAAAGAAGTTTACAAACGAACTGCAGAAATGAATGGTACGTGGTATAGTTTTTTTAATAAATTTCATTAGTATTACAAGATTTATGCCAATTTTTGTGCGATTATAACCATTACAATCTGATTTGAGGTTATGTTTAAAAATCCGAATTTGACATTTCCATTTGACAGTTAATATTAGGCCACAAGAAAAATGAAATAACTCAATTTAAAAAAAAAATAATAATGTAACTTGTTCTTAATTTTCTCTTTCTTTCTTTCTAAATGAATATTATTAGGTGTGCTTTTTTAAAACTACCTTCTATAGAATAATCATTTTAATGATGTTTTTCACATACAGGTAAATCTGAAAAGTAAGATAAATCGTCAAGGAAGGGAAAAGGCAGATGGAAAATTTGAAACACCGGGAAAACGGAAAATAGCAAAAGTGTTGATGATTAAAAAAAATTGTTGCAAAAACAATTGTCAAACAACATCAAATTGTGATGAAAATCGAGGCAGATTATTATGTACAAGGAAGTACTCTATATGATGATATAGATGAACTGATAAAACGTTTAGATGAAGATGAAGATATGGAAGAAGAAGAATCATATGAGGACTAAGACAATAATTATTACATGTCGGGTGTTGAATAAATATACTCAGATTTTTAAATACCTATGTACCTACGTTTTTATAACAAAATAAACGCCCACTTAAAACCTTTTTTGTTTTATTTTACTTCTATTAAATTATGTGTTTTTGTGCAAAATTTATGAAAATACAAACACGTTATGAAATATGCATTTTGGCTGAAGGGTTTTTTAAAACATACATTCATTGTCTTATGAGCCATCACGGTGTTGCCATTTAAAACCAAGAAATCGATCGCAGCGCCATCATTTATTTTCTACACTTAATTGCCAAACTGTAACTGAACATTTTTGGAAGTTGAAATCGAGTTTATTATCGATACTCCAGTCAATAATTGCATTTATATCTTACTGGAGTTTTCTACAGTCTTCTAAAGATCTTATTCTCAAGAAGAGTTTAATGTCATCTGCAAAAAGTAAAAAACAGACGAATTTGATTTTTTCCCGAATATTGTTGATAAAAATTAAAAACAATAAGGGTCCTAAATTGGATCCCTGTGGCACACCAGAGTTTGTAGCATACGTGTTAGAGTTAAACTCACCATAGGACACGAATTGTTTTCTTTCACGGTAATCAACATAGCATCCCCAAATATGACTTACATGTATTCTTAGATGAAATACAATGACGATAATTCTTTTGGCCATGATTTATTGCCCAATTTAGTTTAAGGTTAGACACAATTTCAGGCGTGAAAAGCATAGGCTTCCTACAATTGTATCATAGGAAAAAGATCTAACGGACGATTCTATATTGACACTATCACATACATTATAATCAACATAGCATCCCCAAAGACGACTAGGCCCACATTTTGAGTTCCATTCCTTCGGGAACTCATTTTTTCTTTTTTTATTAAATATATGTATGTTTTTACAATAATTATATATATTTTTTTTTTACGTGTTAAACAGATTTGTAATATGAATATAATAAAAGCCTTTCCTCACCATAAAGAGACAAAGCTCTTGTGTTTGGTGAGTGAATTCATGCTTAATTATGTTATTAATGTTATCATTTGAGTAAGTGAATATTTTTCCACTAATAACAATACATATGTAAGAGAAACTTGAGATGTATCAATAAACAGATTTAAATTAAATGAAATGAAGGATTAATAATAGTAATGTACTCTTACAGTTGTTTCAGGTAATTTTTTAATTTAGTTTAAAATTTATGTTTATTTTTGATAATATTTAGTTTTAATGGGAGTTTGTTGAAATAATTTATACCAATTTTGGGATTTTAATATTGTTTTGATATCTTGCTGATATATTGAAATGTATTTTCTTTTGCTGTATTTCTTTGAAAGATTGTAGTATTCAATATTTTTTTTATATATATTGTCTATTGTAGATACTTTGAATATTGAAAAGATTTTTTCAGTAGAAAATGTAGATGGTTTTTTCAGAATAACCTTAATTATTAATCTTTGAACTATTTTTAGAGGATTTACAATAACATCATATGTTCCTCCCCATCCTATAATACCGTATTGTAATATAGATTGAACAATTGCATAGTACACTCTTTTTAGGTTTTCAAATATAGTCTTATAAATATATATATATACATTTCCTAATTCTTTTGACAAGTTCACAAATATGTGATCCACTGGAGCTATCACGTAGGGAGAAATAAATTTGCTTCGATTGCTTTAGATTTCCCAGAAAGTCATTTTTAAAATTTTTCGCCAACATTAAAAAAATCATATCTTCGAATTTTAACATGGAAATATAAAAACTTATTATAGTGCTATATAGCCAATGAATTAACCTGTATTTAACCGTTTATCTCATATTTGTAGAATTTATAAAAAAAATATAAAAAAATCGTAAAGTTTATAATCGCGCGAATTTTGAGTGTTTTTACTTGAAACTGCCGTGAGGGATACTTATTCGGGTCAACATAGAATATTTTCGGATTCTGTATATTGTCTGTGGTATACTTTATAATCAAAGGTGCATATCCATGGAAAAGGGACTTAATTTTATCCGTAAACAACTGTGAAAAATTCGGCGGGAAAAATATATTTTTAAAATTTATTTTTAACATTGTTCTAAAATAGTCTACGAAGTACAGATTTGCGACATCTATGGTCATAATAGATAAAGCATTTCAATAGCTTCGCGTTAAAATAAATGGCTGGCCAATGAAATGTTTCAAATAATTACAATAAATGTTTTACGAATGGTAGGAAAATGTGGTCCATTTTTGGACCGAAATCAATCGCAGAAAAGTAAAAGTGGTCCATTTTTCGACCGAAATCGCTCCAGTGGTTAAGTTAATATAAAAATACTCACAAATAATCGCAATTTCAGAACAATCCTCGCTCTCGGATACTACATAAGTCTGGACAAGCCCCCGTCCCGTATAAAGAACGTCCGCCTGCCCAACGAACCCTTCATGCAGTCCAACGGTTACAAACCAGCCCCGCTGGATCTCTCAGCGGTCTCTCTGTCTCCCAAGATGGAGGAACTGGTTGACCAGCTGGCAGAAAATACACACAACCTGTGGGCCAAGGAAAGAATTCAGCAAGGATGGACTTATGGACTCAATGAGGTATGAACTTAATTTGTAAACGGGTGTATTTGGTAGCCACCTCTGGTCTGGAGCTCTAAAATACCTTAAAAAAAACCCTTTACTCTGTGCAGAAACGGGCGGTCCGTTTGATAGATTCTCCCATCTTAACAATGGACAGATTGCAATCTTTAGAGCACAGGCGTCTTCTACCGGTATTACAATGGAAGATGCTTGTCATTGATCTCCTCGGCACCGGTGCATAGTTGGGAAACACGCCCAACATTTGTACACAGTTAACATTAGTCACATGAGAATGGGTCGTTTCTACGACTCGTTCTTGAGTTCAACAGCTCGGCTGAGAAACGATTTTTTTTTTTTTTACATTAACTGCACACAGGAGGCCCTGAGGAAAATAATTTCCCACGGGGCCTATTTCATCTTTGAGGATGCTGTGTGGAGGGTCTTTTCGAGGAAAGGAAGGAGTGAACATGGGTCTTGAAGAGACCCATGTTGTAGGAGGGAGGAAACACAGAGGCCGGTAAATGGTTCCACAACCGAGCTGTTGAATTTAAGAACGAGTCGTAAAAACGACCTGTTCTCATGTGACTAATGTCAACCGTGTACAAATGTTGGGTGCGTGTTTGGCGTGTTTCCCGACTATGCACCGGTGTCGAGGGGATCAATGACGCTAGTTCCTCGGAGCATCTTCCATTGTAATACCGGTAGAACAAGGACAGCATTCCCACCTGACGCCGATATGCCGGCCTCTGTGTTTCCTCCCTCCTACAACTTGGGTCTCTTCAAGACCCATGTTCACTCCTTCCTTTCCTCAAAAAGACCCTCCACACAGCATCTTCAAAGATGACATAGGCCCTGATGGAAACTATTTTCCTCAGGGCCTCCTGTGTGGAGTTAATGTAAAAAAATATCAGCTGGTACCAGAAAGTCTATATTAACTCTCTGCCTCTGCCGTAGGTCACCCCAAGTGGTTCGCTACGTTTGGTGACTTAGCAGGGGTGCCCAGATTGATGGGATGGGGTTAGTTTTGGTTGAAAAACTGCATGGCAGGCCAGATCGAGGGAGAATGGTTTTGGGAGTCACTTTGACTTCTCCAGCCGTACTCTCTCGGAATATTGTCTTACACCGCAGTGGGGGGGATGGATTCATACGTCCGTCACTCCTGGACACACTGACCCCCAGATTCTTACCCACCCCTCGTATCCTTTTGTTTCCCAGAACTTCCTCTTCTTTTTTTCCTCAAAAGACTCTCCACACAGCATCCAGCAGAGGGGACATTTTCTGTGTCGAGCTAATGTAAAAAAAAAATAAAACAGATTCTTGAGCACATTTGGAGTAAAAACTGTACATATAATTTTTCCGCCTGATGAAATATTCAATTTTTTTTAAAATTATTTTTTATTAGTGACTATTTAGTTACGAGTTTGATGACAATTACAAGATATGATGATGGATGATATAAATATTTCATCCGTTTGTTCTTAGTCCTCCTCACTAGGTAGTCCTGTGCTGAGGCGGACTGGTAGATTTCTTTGATTTTCCATTATTTAGTTTCTTTGATGTTTTTAATACATTCTCTAGTATGTCTGCATTAATTTCTTTCACCCATGTTGATTTTTTCATTAAACTTATTTATCTTTTTCAGACTTGGAGGAAGGATGTTGTAAAGTTTAGTTGCCAGATATATGTGGTTTCTTTGGCCAAAACTTGTCTTGAATTTCGGAACATCTCGTATATCCTTTTTTGAGGCTCTTGTGTCATGTATCCGAGTTTCATTAGGAGATTTTCTGTTTTTAAAATGATGTATAAGAATATTCTTGGCATATATTTGTTTTAAATTTAGAATGTCAAAACACTTAAAAATATCTTTTGAGGGGGTTCTGATGGGTAATTTTAGTATGGTTTTTATAATGCAGTGTAGCAGATCCCCATACTAGAATTCCGTACTCAAGACGGGAATGACATAAGACATAAAATACTTTTTTGATGTCTTTCCTAGGTAGTATGTTTCTTAGGTTTTTGAAGAAATATACAAGTCTCGTAAGCTTTTTAGTGATTCCATTTATGTGTATGTCCCATCTAAGGTTTTCGTATATTTCCAGTCCTAGATATTTAATACTTTTTGCCTTTGTTATAATAGGGCAAGAGCAATGTGACTTATTGTTTTGACACTCGTGCAATTTGAGAGTGTATTCTTTACCCGGTTGACCTCTTGAGTTTAAAATATACTTTTCCATTACACGTCGCAACTTGGTACACCTTAGCGCATCATGTGATATGCACTCCGTCTCGTTCTAGCAGCACCAAACAGAGTGCATATGTCTCACTCTACAGCTGACGAGATTTGACATCCATGACGATTGTACCAGCAAAAAAAGATTTATTCCAAGTTCCATCGCCTTCTGTTGAACTCGGAGAAATTCCTCCATCCAGGTGTAGGCAGCCGTTGGTCGTCAACCCAGTGAATTATATAAATCGGCACATTAATAAGTTGACACTGGCTTCTTGACTTCGGTACCTCATGTATGGCGCGTCACTTATACTGGTTTTTTGACGTCATGCATATAAAACTTCAAAACGAAACACAAAAATAATATTGACGAAGCATCAAAATAATAATTATAAGAAGTATTAGCATTTTGATGAAAGATGGGGAAGTGATAAGCATGTTGAATTACCATTTAAGGTATGAAATAATGCCCACCCTGTAGTCGGAAGCAATCCCACTCTTTTTAAAATTATCGGGTGTTCCACAAGGCCCTCACTTCGGGTCACTTCTAAATATGTATTTATAAACAGTTTTGAGGGGTTTGCTATTAAATCGAGATGTAGCATAGTCTTATTTTTTTCAGGTTAGAGTGGAAAGCTCTTTTGCTGTGTTGTTGAGGTGAATAAATGTAAATAATGACGCAATTTTATTTTATTTCACAGGATTCTGAAATGAGAAGATCCCCTCACTTGGTTCCATACTCCAAAGTGGATGACGCCATTAAGAAGGCGAACAGAGACACTGCGTCTGAAACTGTCAGAACTCTATTAGTCTATGGTTATAATCTGGATCCGCCAACAGGGGAGCAGCACGAAGGTTTGTACTTAAAGAATTATTTACAGAGTGGTAGAAACTTATATCGCCTTGGTTAAAGACCATAAACCATTCAGACTGAAATTTTGCTTGAAGTGGCCAGAGTTTTTGGGAGCGACAATTTATTGGAAGCCCGGGAACCATTTATTGGATAACCAACACCTCTACCATAGGTCACCCCAAGTGGTCGCTATGTTTGGTGACATAGTAGGGGTGCCCGAGTTCATGGGGTGAGGTATGTCAAGATCTTGGCGGACAATGTATCTGCCCACCTGCTACATGGAAGGCCGGATCGAGTTGAAGAGGTCTTTTGACCTCTCCAGCCCGAATCCCTCGACCCATCGCCTTGCACCGCAGTTGAAGAGATGGATTCATACATCCGTCACTCCCAGACACTCTGACCACTATCCTATCCACCCCACATGCCTATTTCCTTTCTAGAACTTTCTCTTCTTCCTCTCTTTAAAAAAAACACACAGCATCCCCTAAGATGACATAGGCCCTGAAGTAAATTATTTTCCTCAGGGCCTCCTGTATGTAACTAATGGAAAAAAAAAGTTGATTTTATTGACCAAAATATCTGGTAACTTGCCCTACGTTTCCTTCGCTTCACAATGTTCCCTTTTTTATGTGAAGAGTCCAAAATGTTCCCAGTAAGACTATAGCAGACCCAATGTTATGAAGCTGAAGATAGTAGGAGATGAGAAAGAGGAAGGTTGGAAATTACCTAGCTATTCAGATCTGGTCACAAAGCACAGCTAAAGCATTTCAAACAATGCTTTGAATTCTGAATGGTGGTCACCAGAGCGATACTGAAAATAACTATGTACCACTCTGAAAAAGTGTGACTCGAGTGCGGTAATCGCTTCGTTAGAAATATCTTTCTATATTTGTCAGGAATTCACAAGAACGATTAAGAACTAACTACTTACTTTGTTTTAGTTGCAATCACTAGAATACTTATGCATTAACACAACGAAAATGTTTGTAACAGAGATGCAAATGTAAGAAATACAGTGAAACCCTCTTAAGAAGTTCTCTCTTAAGACGTTTTGTGGCTTAAGAAGTTTGGTTATTTCGGTCCCTCGGCCTTAAATTGGCCCAATTTTTCCCAAATAAAAGGTTTTCCTGCTTAAGAAGTTTGTTTTTTCCGGTCCCTTGGAAAACTTCTTAAGAGGGTTTCACTGTATACATAACTGACTTTTTTTAATTTTATCAGGTGTCCCACAAGGTCCCAACTTGGGTCTAATTCTATTCTCTTTATAAATTATAATGGAAGACATCTTTTAATATCTTCAGCTCTTCTCGCGGAAGCATCCAGACTGAAGCAGGCCGCATTCAGAACCTACCGAGCTGAAAAGACGTACGCCGTGGCCTCTGGAAAATGGTACTTCGAGTTTGAAATTCTCACTTCTGGACCTATGAGGGTAAGTCTAGTTGTCTTGTTTCTAGATACGAAATAGATCAGTTCATCTTCTTATTCTGGAACAATTCGCGAGCAGTTGAGTCGAAGGCAATCTAAAACAGAATGATTTGCTTTTTATTTTTGTCTGCTATTGGCTGTACGAGCTACCAATAAAAGTTATCTTTCGTGAAAGTGCTGCATTTATCGCTTACCATAAAACCATTCACGAATCAGTCTGTGTGTACGAAGCGAGATGTAAAGATTTGTAATTGATGAAGGTACTTTAATATGATATTGTTTGCACAGGTCGGTTGGGCGCATGCCGACTCTCAACCAGGAATGATGCTGGGACAAGATGAAAGTTCCTGGGCGTTTGATGGCTATAACGTAAGCAAATTTCTTTAATATAATACAAAATTATTAAATGTATCTACTTTCTTTATTTAAAGCCAAATTAAGAAATTGTTTTCTACAACCTTTTTTTAAGTTAATTTTTTAAAAATAGTTTTTCAAGTTTAATTTCAAAGTAAAATGATTAGTAGAAAAACTTAGTGAAAATGAAATATGTCCAAAAGGACCCAGAATTCATCATTCTTTATTTATGCGATTCAAATGTAATTTATTATATTTATTTTTACTTTTAAATTTATGAGTAAAATCTCAAATTATAATATTTAATTAAATGAAGACAATATTAGCGAAACTCAATCGAAAATCTGGAGATATGGAACTCGAACCCAGGACCTTCTGCTTATGTGGCAACAGCTATACCAACTGAGCTAAGTTGTCTATATCCAATTTGTTCACTTTTCACTGTATCATACTACGAACGACCAAGAACTCCTTGGTTTGAGTCCCCCAGAGGTGCCTATATCTTTTTCTGATTTTTCTGTCTCCAGATTTTCGATTGAATTTCGCTTATATTGTCTCTATTTAATTAAAGTAATTTATTGTAATAATTATTTTTTCGCGTGCTGAAGTCCCGGCGTTGCTCGGGCTTTACACAGTAATTTTAAGCTTATTTTGCAAAATTTCAAATTTCATATTGTGTCAAGTTATAAATGGCATAAAAAAATCAATTCTCCGATTTTACTCTTAATGGGTCAATGAAAATCAGGTTTTGTTTTAATCAATTTATAATAAACTATGATTATCTTTCAGTATTATTAATTACTAGACGCAAAAGTGCAATAACGTGTAATTTATCAAATTCTACAAATGTCCAACATCATGGCAGATGTGTGGAAAAATAAAATTTCATGTTTTATCATTGCTGGGGCTATAAGCCAAACTGGAGTTACTAAGGAGTACCTCAGGGAACCAACTTAGGACCATTACTATTTAAAACATACTTGAATAATGATTTAGGCAACTGCTTCTCAGGTTATAGAAATTACCTTTGGTGCTTTGAATGTTATACTGGTAAATACAACATTAAAATATGTTTTAAAAATGTCTTGTCATTTACTTTGTTCAAATAAAGTGTGCGTAATTCAGGTTCAAAAAGTTCACGGTGGCTCCACGGACGCGTTTGGAACGCAGTTCAAGATTGGAGATATTGTTGGGTGTTTCTTGGACGTTATCGATCAGACCATTAGTGAGTCAACAATGCAGAACCAAACGTTGAACAATGTTGTTTTGAACCTTGAACCCTGATCTTTTGTAGCTCTTGTGTTAACAGACCGTTTTAAAAGCGTTAAACGATTGTTCAATCAGAATTTAGACCAAGAGACCAAGATGTATCCTTACTCTTGAAATTAATTCTTGCAAGTCTTGCTAGAATAATTATATCTCTTTGGTCCAACTCAATTGTCCATTTTTATTTATTATTATATTTTATTTGAGCGCTTTTATTGTACCCTGATGACAAAAAAGGCAATAAACGTACTTTCCTCATCGCTATAATGCTGCATCTCTTTCTTACACATTAAATAATTGTGAGACAAAAAATGAGACACACAAAATACATGTGACTGTTTCCTGCAAAGTACTACTTTTTTCCTTTGGAGGAAACATATACGGCTCAGCTACGGCGATAAGAATTGAGGTGTGAGGGAGATGTATGAAAATTATGGTATGTTTCCTTTGGGGGGTTGCAGACATACGTTCACCGTTTGTGTCATTTTCGACTGTTGCTATTTAGTCTCTAAGAAAGTGTTGCAGCATTAATGTTTAAGAACAAAATCAAAACCATCAGCGCATTGACATTTGATGTATTTGAGTTTTTGTATATCACTCACACTTTAATATTATCCTTGTAACTATATTACATACTTTCAAAACTATCAACGTCTAGTAGTATTGTAGGGGTATGTGAAAGAGATGCAAGAAAATGATTACTATTTTCCTTTGTATGAAACAGACCTACGTACATTGTGTATCTAATCTTTTGAAAGAGCTGCAGCATTATTGTGATAACAAACTTGTGTTTATTTAATTTTTTAAGCCATCACGGTACTGTAAACATGGATCGTTGCGAAAATAAAAAAAACCGCTCAATCTTTCTTCTAAAAACGGTCTGTTACCATGACAATAATTTCTTGTTTATATGTTATAATTTTTTGGTTTCCCTTTATTATTATTAACAGTATTTTTTATGTTGATGTATCTAGGTATCCTACTGTATTAACTGAAAAACAATACACAATTAAATAAATTCCTGTAAATTATATCATATAAAAGAAACAATATAAAGTAATGACAGCATAAGATCACACGCACTTATCAGGAAATCCATCTCTATTTGGTTACGCCAATACACATACCTACACATACACATACCTACATAGCACGAATACATACTGTTACTGCTTGGATTGGTATTAATAATGTTGCAAATTCCTGTCCTACCTTGCTCCAAAATCTGCACCTTTAACTACTATCACCACGTGCTCCAGTCTGTAATTAACTGCCCGCCGCAACATATCATATAGCCATTGTGCTCCCGCTATCGGTGAATCGCAATTATCACAACTCCCCCGTGTTCTATCAAATAAACGAAACCCACGCATATTACTGTTTGTGCCCGTTGGAATGGGGAGAAAGCAGACAAGTGAATTGCCAGCATACAAGTTCTTTATCCTTTTCGGTGAGTCCTTTCCTTTCTATGCAGCATATGTTCTTCTAATTTCAAGCAGTGATTACACAATCATAATCTCATCCACTATTACTTATAAGAGTTTCAATTCGAAACATTATACCTGTTTAATGTAACATCGAGTCATTTATCACTTCAAGAACAACCTTTTCATCAATAAAATTTTCCTCTCAATCAAAAACATCATAATGTTATGGCTCTAAATCATGGGAAAGGATTTGGACTCCTCAAAAATGTATGCCAACCGACCCATTCCCTCCTCATTCATCTCCAGTTCTCAATCCTTAACCTGCTCCAATCTTTTACCATGTTAGTCCAACTGTTCTGATATAATCTCCAAGAAGCTTCCTCCTCCAACCAAAATTGGATAAGATTTGATATCCTAACATATTCATTCTTGATCAAACGTTTTAGACACCATTGCAGTGTCCAACATCATGGCAGATGTGTGGAATAATAAAATTGCTTCTTTAATCATAGCTATGGATATAAGCCAAACTGGGGTTACTATGGAGTACCACAGGGATCCAATTTGGGCCCATTACTATTAGATTTGGTGTATTTTATCCTGCTGATGTTTCTCTCATTCATGTTCAAACATTTCAGACATCATTGCAGTGTCCAACATCACAACAGATATGTGGAATAATAAAATTGCATTTTTAATCATCTATGGATATAATCCAAACTGAGGTTACTATGGAGTACCCCAGGGATCCAATTTGGGACCATTACTATTAGTTTTGGTGTATTTTATCCTACTGATGTTTCTCTCATTCATGTTCAAACATTTCAGACATCATTGCAGTGTCCAACATCACGCCAGATGTGTGGAATGTTAAAATTGCATGTTTAATCAAAGCTGTGGCTATAAGCCAAACTGGGGTTACTATGGAGTACTCCAGGGATCTAATTTGGGACCATTACTATTTAAAAATTACATAAATAATAATAATTGCACTGTTTATTAGGTTACATAAATTAGCTTAAGTACATAAAATATTTTCTATCCTGTCAAAGCTATTTTGAAAGTTATACTGGTGAACACAACCTTAAAATATGTTTTTAAAATGCTTTGTTATTTATTTCGTCCGAAACAAAAACATTGTTTTTTTTTATTATTCCCTGGTTGGACTTATTCTGGTTAATAAAATAAAGAAAATTATTCCTTATTTCCTTCCCCTCTTAACATTCTTCAGTTTCACAATATTATCTACCACACTACAACACCAGTTCATCATGTTATTAAAAAAATCACTTTATTTTATTTTATTTATATTTGACCAGGAAGAAAAAGTGTATTGTGGGAGTGTGGAGTCTTTTGGCAAACAATGGATTGTTGGCGATGTGGTTGGAGTGTTTTTAGATTTGACCGACAAAACCATAAGTAAGAACTGTATATTTTACACAGAATTGAATTTACGCTTTCGATAATGAACTTACGCTTTCGAGAATGCATTTACGCTTTCAAGAATGGCAGGAAATCTGGAAAGGTTGAAGCAGATGGCGCTAGTGTGGTCGGCGGTCATTTGCATGGCATGACAGTTATGTATTACGGTTGTAAAGATATTGTTAAATATGGTGGTAGGAGTGTCAAGGAAATAAAAAATGCACTGAGAAGCAGAAATGCAAAAGTAATTGGGTAAAGGGAAGATTTAATGAGTTGTTTATGACCACAACTTATTTCAGGCGGGTGATTCTGTATCCTTTGCGATAGCATGACGCGCGTTAA
Source organism: Limnephilus lunatus (assembly GCA_917563855.2). Taxonomy (NCBI): domain Eukaryota; kingdom Metazoa; phylum Arthropoda; class Insecta; order Trichoptera; family Limnephilidae; genus Limnephilus; species Limnephilus lunatus. Next base: position 107,627,073 of record OU830592.1, on the reverse strand, counting down.
ATCGGCCGTATATGACACATTTTGACAGTTTTCATAAACGTGGTGTTCCATATAGCGCTAAAAAGCTAAATATTGCGCTTGTGTTAAGTCCAACATCATGGCAGATGTGTGGAATAATAAAAATTGCATGTTTAATCATAGCTCAGGTTATAAGCCAAACTGTAGTTACTATAGAATAACCCAGGGATCCAATTTGGGACCATTACTATTTAAAACATACATACATAATGATATTGGCAATTGCAAAGTTAGTTACCCTAATGCCAGAGATGACGGCACGTAACGCATATTTGGCTTATTTGTAAGTAGTTTTAATAACTGATAAACGGTAATTCATGTTTTTAAGTTGGTAACTAATCCATTTAACACACAACAGGCATAGACAAGCCCTTGAAAGCCATAAAAAATCACAGAAATTTGACAACCGATAATGCACGACGGGCGCCTTCCAATATCTGACAGATTTTGCCCTTTTGTCTTAATTGTCTCGGAACGCTGACCTAAGGCAAAATATACAGAATCACCCTTCGGTTTGTTTTCCTATTAACGTATGTACAAGTGTCTACACTTACTTTCAACAGAACAAGACGAGAGCCGTTTAATTTTAGATTGGCGGCTTACATTTCCTCCGAGGTAGAAAGTTAAAAAGTGAGGGTACTCAAGTTTTGAAAGTTATGTTCTCGTGCATATTTATATTTATATTGCTATTAAACTTTTTTTTTTAAATTAGACTATACATACAATAGAAATGATTCCAGAAGCATCACAAGCCTGATGGAACCAAATGTTTACTTCAAATATAATTTTTTTATCGGACAATAAATTCACCTACATTTTACGGTTTATCTCGTATTTTTTGAGTTTATAAAAATGTTAAAAATTGATTGTACCAAGTTAGGATATTTAATATATTTACCACAAAAAAAACTGGTAAAACATTAAAAAGATACATTGACTGTCTACAATTATCAATAAGAATAATCTTAGTTCTTGCTTTATTTAGTTCAATAAAGGAGATTCAATAAGTGTTCAATTTAAGAGAATTCACACTTGAATGAAAATGGGAATGTATTACATAAGTTAACAAAAGTGCCATGATATTCCAAAAATCGCTCGAGTGGTACAAACCATTTTTCTCCTAACTGTTCTTCACTTGGAAACCTAGGTCTAGAAGTTCTCAGGGAGGCATTGAAAATACAATTATTAAGAAGAATTTTGTGATCGTTACTGTTATAAACGTCACGGAATAAATAAAGATTGCCAGCCAGCTTGACCGCCAGCCCACTAGCGCCAACGGCTGTTTCGAGCGTTCCAGATTACCTGCCGATGAATTTTCGCTTACAAGAATTGACTTATGTTTCCGTGAATTCAATTTTCGCTTTGCATTAAAGCTTGAGCTCGCATCCTCGTTTCACAGCTTAGCTAATAGCCCGTTTTTAGCAACACAGAATTTGTTTTATTCTATACTTTAGGTTTGCACAATTTTTTAAAAATAGCCTAGAAATTTGAAAAAATAAGACTTTTACGGTCGCTTTCACGAATCGAAAGTGAGCAAACGCTATGTTTATTAAAAAAATATACTTAATGAGGAATATAAGCGCTAGAAATATTTCGAATCTTAGGCCTTCATAATTTAAAATCGAGCATCTTATTTGCACGAGGCAAGTAAGCGCCAAAGTTGTTTTTATTTATTTTTTTGCCTAATTTTGTAAGAAAGATAAAAAAGTTAGAACATGCAAAACGTCAAAAATAGTTTTAGCCATAAAGGGGTATTTAAAAAAAAATTGTTTCCTCTATTACTTAGTCATGAAAAAACATTTTTTTTAATAGTTTATGCTTAAATTTTTTGTTACATAAAAATTAATTTATAAAGATTAATCTAAATAGTATCTAAATAGAATTTCACGTATAGCTTCATCTTAAAACTAAGATGAATATTTATCATTTCTATTTCACAAAAAAAGATTGATCTTTCTATTAATATAAAAAAGATAAGAATTAATTAACTAGGTATGTAATAACAAAATGAAACACATTTTTTTTTCATTAGTTCCACACAAGAGGCCAGAAAAAAAACCTCAGGACCTCTAAAACATCGCTGATGCTGTGTGAATTGTCTTTTTATGGATTGCAAGTTCTGCAAAGGAAAAAAGCATGCGGGATGGGTAGGAATCTGGGGGTTAATGTATCCAGAGGTGACAGACGTACGAATCCATCCCTCCCACTGCGGTGCAAGGTGATGGGTTGAGAGTCCGGCTGGATAGGTCCAGAGGTCTCCCTCAAGCAGTCTTTTTCGATCCGGACCGCCACGCAGTAGGTGGGCAAACGCATCCGCCTCAAAGTCCAAGACAAACCTCACCTCATGAACCCAAGCACCTCTGCTAAGTCACCAAACGTAGTGGACCACTCAAGGCGACCTACGACAGAGGTGTTGGTTATCCAGTACATAAATGGAACTTGGGGCGGCGGTACCCATATCCGCCTCTCAAATTAAATTACTAGAATATTAAAAGCAACTTTCTTCGAATTTTCGTACAACCTATTTTGAGAAAATATTATAAATTCTGTTAGTTGTCTACAGTTTAGTTTTAATCACAAATATAAATTTTTATTTGAACAATTATTTCAATGATTTCGGTTCGCGAAAGTCAATAACAAATAATTCAGATGAGATTAGAGACATCTCTTGTTAAACTGTGAAACTACATACTAAGTTAGCTTTGTGATTAATAGAAGTATACAATACGCGGGAACTTTTAAAATAGTTCCAATAAATAGGGTCTTAGGGTGTTTTGCAAATTGGCTCAGTTTGATTGGTGAATACGACTCTAGCTCTTTTATACATAGATATAGATATAGAGTTTAGATGTTTTTTTTCTGACGAAACACGGATCAACAAAGCGCTTAAATTTCGAGTTATAAAAATATAGATAGAAAATAGATCATCCAAAATGGTCATGCCGCCATACTAATCATATAATATGTTTTGCATCTCGCTTACTCTATATAACATTGCTAGCGTCACTCCATTGGCTGTACTGCTCTATTTTGAGCCTCGCTTCTTCATTTCAGCTTTTGAACCATTACATTTTTTTCACAAAATATTTCAGTCTCGATCATGCTTTAGGTTTGGAATACATATGATAATACATAAGTATCTTCTATCAATGATAATGAAATGTGCTGAGTCAGCGGTAGGCCGGCTGCCGCATCAGCATCTCGAAGATTACAGACTGACAACACGTCTGTTTGATGAAGATTTTGATCTGATTTTGATCGAGATGAATTTATTGACTGCTTAGTTAGCAGCAAGCGTCTATCAGCACCTAGTGTGTGGAATGTGCTGAATCAGCAGTTAAACCGGATTCAGCCTCAGCATCTCGAAGATTACAGAATGGCAACACATCTGTTTGGTGAAGTGTCCGCTGAGCACTGAACAACACTAACAACCGAGTCAAAAACCAATTGGATAGCATTGACATTTATTTCGTATATTCTGCTGTAATGTCATCCAAATTTCAGAGAAATGCGTGTATGTCCGCTTGCGTGTGCGTGATTGCTACCAAAAGTTGATTGAATGCATTATCATTGACAATGAGTCTATTTGCAGAGTTTCAGCTTGATCGGATGTCGGGAAGTGGGCTAATTTCCACTTCAAAGATTCTACTTCTTTCATTTATCCAATTAATTAAGAAAATGAAAGCCATATTCAAATCGATAAATTTACAATATCGGATCGGTAAGCATAACTTTCGACGATTTTATTTCGATATAACGAGCACTGTTTCACTGTTGACAGCAGAAACGATATTGGAGCAACTATCGGCAACACTGGAGGTGTTTTCTTTGAATTTCACATTACGAAATGTCAAATGCCAAACAATTATGTAAAAATGTTAATAAATTGGCAATATTGAATTGAAGTACTAACCTCAACATACATTGGCAGTCCAGATTTAATTTTCGACAATAAACGAAAGTTAATTAGTTAATGAGGTCTTTAGCCATATTTCAATCACTTTCGTTTCTCAAAGATCGAAGGGAATAAATTGATAGTTTGTTAGATGCATCATTTAAGTCTATGGATCGCGTATATGACTTTTTTCAATTCTAAGAGCTTCGTCAGTTCAATCCGTTCATTTAATACACAAGCAATTTTGCATAACAAACAACATTGTCCAAATAAATGCGTATATTTATTTATTTATTTAAACACCATAAAAAGGCTTTTACATTCAAGTGATAAGTACATGATATTATAAGTACCTATACAGTGGTACACAGGAGATTATCAGTATTAAATGTATAGACACCAAGTAGTAGAGTTAATTTGTATTGAGTTTATTGTTACCTTCAAAGTTATCATTGTTTGGAATTACTAAGCAGGTATTGCTAATTAGCTAACTGTTTCGGGTCTGTCAGTTAAAGATTTAATAATAGTTTTGGTTTTAAAAAAAAATCATATTGACAATTAAACAAAACATATCTGATGCCATGTAGGCTGCATTAAAATTTATCAATTGTCAGTCGGAATATGTGTTAAAAATCATTAACCGTGCTCGCAAATATTGATAACTGACCGTAGACGACATGATATAGAATTTTGTCAATCGTCCATGCTAGACTTCCTGGACTGCGCTTTGGTTCCTTCGACCTTCCAATAGCTGATGTCGAAAAATAAACAACTCCTGACTATCATCAATTTGTTTCTGCTTGGCTTATATCTCATTATCAACACAAATTAGTGTTTAACGCATCCAAAATTTCATCATTAATTCATTGTGCTGCGTCATGCAACATAACATTATCAAAAGCGATAGAGCAAGGTGTTATAAAATTTAGTACAGAAGAATGAAGCATGGAACAAATTTTAAACAATCATTTTCACAAAGCATTCATGTATGTATTCACAAAATCATAAAAAATATAAATATCTTTCATTGTATTGATAAAATATAATATTGTACATCCCGTAGAAAAATGTTGTAAGTCAAAATCTTCTATTTTACATTTTATCTCAGAAAAGTAAAGTGATTTTCAACGGTACTGCGTTTTCATAATTCATTAATTTGTTTTGCTCTCCTGTGAAATTAACTTTTTTGACTTACAAAATTTTCTGCGATATCTAATTAAACAATATTCTGTGTTTCATGTGTGTATCGTGAAATTTTAAGGGAACAATATTAATGAATATTGAATAAAATAATGATTATGAAGGTTTTAAAGTGATTTATTTTCGGTGTATTATGTCGTGTGGCGCTACCTCCTTATTTAGCCAACGTTTTGAAGAGCACTACAGTGCCCATCATCAGGACAGATGTGTAATAATTAATATTATTATAATTTTTTTTAAAGATAGACAAATGACATTAGACGTTACAGATAACCTGACAATATTTGAAAATCTCCTACTACCACCACAGTAAGCGGAAAATGTTGCTTGTGTCGTGATGGAGATCTTAGCCAGCCAAGGAAATGAACACACGACACCTTGATAGGACCCAAATGCGATGCCAATTCAGCCACTGACCGGTCAATATACATCATAGTATCTGCCCTGATAATGAACACCATAATTCTGTCAGAAACGTTGGCTAAAGTAGGAGGTGGCACAACACAGCAAAATACCCCAAAAATAAATCACCATAACACAATTTTAAAATCAGATTTTTTTAATAGCGTGATATAAAAGCATAAAGTTGTACCTCAAAGTATTTTTTTTAACATTTTTCATTAAGAATTATCCCCCTAAAGTGTCAAAGTATTAACGTGAAACACGATATATAAAATCACTGTACAATTACAGAATAAACTTATAAATAACCTTTTTAATTTAAATTTAAAATTAATGATTGCATAACTGAAAACAAGGGTTGGCAAACTTATTAATAAAAGAGCCAATCTCTTTTTTTTTTTAATATTTACAGATATTAATTGCATTAATATGGTGATAAGCGTTTTGCCAGCCCTGAATTACTAAGAAACCAATCCAACACATTAAAAAAATAAGACACTAAATTTTTGTGTACTTTCCAATAACTGTGTGTTTTTCCTGATAAAACCCGCATTTTTATGAATTGATTTTACTGTAAATAACCAAAAAAAACCTTCTTAGGTATTGTGAAATAATACATTGAATATGTTTTAATCTAGTTTTAGATCAGTAATAACAATTTTGTGATCCCATGTACATAAAATTGTGCAATTTTGATGGTTGTTAAGGCATGGAATTTTTTAAAAACTTTTATAAAAAAAAAAAAAACGCCATCATGAGGAAATCAAGGCCAACATTTCTTTTTTTAAAGTTGAATTTTCTTACCTTGAGAAAATGGACTTGATTTAAAGTTTTAAGATTTCCTTATTATATTCATAAAGGTAGATTTAAAATAATTCGTAGATGGCGGTAATTTAATTATTTTATGAAAAAACCCTTTTTACAAGTTATGCTTTAAAATATTATTATAAAATGGTTTGTTGCGCCCGTATATATGCATTATGAATGTGAATAAATAGTTTTGTCTGTATACAAACTCGATTTTTTCAATAATGGCATACAAATGCAATATATTTGTATACTTTTTTTACATTAGCTCCTCACAGGAGGCGCTGAGGAAAATAATTCCCCTCAGGGTGTATATCATCTTTGGGGAAGCTGTGTGGCGGGTCTTTTTGGGGAAAGGAATGAGAGGAAGTTCTGAAAGAAAAAAGGTATGAGGGGTGGGTAGGAATCTTGGGGTGAGTGTATCCAGGAGTAACGGACGTGTGTATCTATAGAGTCCTGCAGGAAACGTCAAAAGATCTTCCTCAACAAGTCTCTCCCGATCCGGCCTGCCACGCAGTTGGTGTGCAAACAAACCTAACTCCATGAACCCGGGCGCCTCTGTTAAGTCACCAAATGTAGCGAAGCACTTGGGGTGACCTATGGCAAAGGTGTTGGTTATCCAATAAATGGTTCCCGGGGCGGCGGTTCCCATTTTGTATACCTTTCATGAAAGAATTTAGTTAGTTTATAGACTAAACTGTTTATTCACATTCATTTTGCATATGTAAAGGCGCACTCAAATAATTCATCTTAATATTTTAGAATCATAACCTACAAAAACTGTTTTTCCTACATAAAATAGTAAAAATATCTCCATCTATGAAAGAATAGATTATCAATTCTTTTATGCATACTCTATCTAGTCCTAATATTTTTTTCTGTAGTTCCCTATTGCAAAACGATAGATTTAAAATTAAATAAATTATTAAACTTTTAAAATTTTTGTAAAATCATTTAAATATTGAATTATTTTCACTTAATGTGAAATTTTTCTATTTTTTTTTTAAATGAAAATATTGTTTAAAGATGTCTAATATTTTTATTCTGCGTAGGTTTTTCGTTAAACGGCGAGCTCTTGATGGACGCTTTGGGTGGAGAAACGTCTTTTGCAGACGTACAAGGAGATAACTTTGTACCTGCGTGCACTCTGGGTGTTGGTCAAAGAGCGAGGTAAATAATTTAACAATATGCTATTTTCAGATGTTGGTGCGTGGGTAAGTTTGTAAGTAATGTTAAATATTCTTGTGTATAAATTTATTCAAGTTTAATGAACTTTTAATTCAAAATTGGAACTGCCTATCATATTAAGCAATTAAGACCGGTCAGTGGTTGAGTGGGCATAGCGCTTGGGTCTCACCCGGGCGTCGCATGTTCGATTCCTCGGCTGGCTAAGTCCTCCATCACAACACAAGCAACATTTTCGGATTTCTGTGGTGGTAGTAGGAGATTTTCAAACATTGTTGGGTTATTCGTAACCCGGGAATGTTTGTCTTTCTTTTTAAAAAAAAAATAAAATAAAATGTAGGGACCAAAATTATGTGATGAATTTTATTTATAAAACTAGCTGATCCGGCGAACTTCATATCGCCTTAGAATCTATAACTGTTGTGTTAACTTATTAGCTGAATTAAATTCACTTTTTTTATTAAGTTTAAAATTACACAATAAAGCAATTATCGTTGCACAACTGTCCGTGTTGTATTTTTGTCAGTATCAGAGATGGCGTTGTGTTCGGATTTATAATTTTTGTGATTTTCTTACTTTTCCACTTACTTACGGATATTGCGTTTCATTTTCTTTATATGTGTGAGGGATATTTATTGTGTATCTGGGTAGTATGTTTACGAAAGATGGGAAGGCTGATAGAGATATTGAAAGAAGGGTGAATGCCGGTAACTCCATTAATGGCGGACTGAATGCCGTTGGCGGTAATAAAAAACTATCCAAAGACGCGAAACTAGCCGTCCATAATGGAGTGCTGGTACCTACCCTGATGTATGGCAGTGAGGCATGGAACTGGCAGAGGAAGGATGAAAGCAGACTGAATGCTGTAGAAATGAGATCCCTTAGGCGAATGTGTGGCAAAACCATGTACGATCGTGAGAGAAACGTGGATATCCGCAAAGAATGTAAGGCTGATGTAAGCGTGATGTGTAAGATTAAGAAAGGGACTCTCCGATGGTTTGGGCATGTAGAGCGAATGAACGAGGAAAGGAGTGTAAGGAGAATATATGATGCAAATGTGAATGGTAGAAGAAGTCGGGGACGCCCGAGGAAGACATGGCACGACCAAGTGAATCAGATACTTGAGTCGGGCCATGTGAAGAGTCGGAATAATAGAACAGCATGTATGAGACAATGTATGAATGTGAACGAGGCAAAGAGTGTGTGCCAAGATCGAGTTATGTGGCGGTCCGTCCTCTCTGCCTACCCCTGCGGGGAAACGGCGTGATGGTTAGTTAGTTAGTTTAGTTAGTTATATTTTTCCTTTGGGGGGGGTGTAGATATGCATTAACAGTTTGTCTCATTTTCGACTGAAGATATTTAAGTGTGTAAGAAAAAGGGCAGCGTTATATATTTAAGAACAAAAGAAAAACAATCAGCGCATTGACATTTGACGTTTTTGAATTTTTGAAAATTACTCACACTTCAATATTATACTTATCATAATATCCCTGTCCTGTCAGAAATGTATGAGGAAAAGAATTTTCTTCATAATTTATTTTTTTGTGAATTTTTCCAATGTTTTAATAGCTATTCTGCTATTCGGAGCGGAGACAAATCCAACAAATCAAAGATCATAAAAATCTGTCCAGCCGTTCTCGAGTTATAAATGGTGTAACTAACCCGACTTTTGTTTTATATGTTAAGATGTGGAATAAAAAAATAGTTGAGGATAAAGTTGTTAATTCTGAATTTAAAGTATGAGATTGATAAAAATGACTTAAAAACAAAAGGTCTCAGTGACCGAATTGGTTAAGGTGTTTGTCTCAAGACAAAATATAAGTCTAAAGATTCGGTATCCAGAATTTCTACCAAGTTATAACATACTTAATTTGACCACTTCAAGTTTTTAAGCTCTTAAAAAAATATATGTTATTCTTGAAGATAATATTTATGCTTTTCATCAAAATTGCAAATTATGCTCCGAAAATTATTATAAACACGTTTTTTCTGTTATTTTATGAGTTATATGTATGAAAAAATTTGAAGTGTTTATTTAAATGCTGCTTAAGACGTTTCCCGCGAAATTTTTGCTCTATTTTAAAAGAATCGTGTTTTATTCGACATTTTCACAATTTTCACTTAATTATTATCGTTTTTAATATTCGCCTACTTCCCTCTAACATTCGTATTTATATATCTTCCCTTCTTCTTCTTTTTGAACGCTTATTACACGGTTAACATTAGTCACATGAGAACGGGTCGTTTTTACGACTCGTTCTTGAGTTCAACAGCTCGGATGTGGAACGATTTACCGGCCTCTGTGTTTCCTCCCTCCTACAACATGGGTCTCTTCAAGACCCATGTTCACTCCTTCCTTTCCTCAAAAAGACCCTCCACACAGCATCCTCAAAGATGACATAGGCCCTGAGGGAAATTATTTTCCTCAGGGCCTCCTGTGTGGAGTTAATGTAAAAAAAAAAAAAAAAAAAACTACCCGGCCATAATTTTTGTTATTAAGACGAGAGATCCTGGGTTTATATCCCAGTTACGACTGTTAACTTTTATTCTTCCGTTTCTTGTTTTTTTTTTTTGTTCGTATTTAGATTTATTACTTTTATCTTCTTCTTCAATTGTATAATAATTCTTTATTCGATTTGCATATTTCTTTTGTTCAAATACCTGACAGATGCTTAGATATGCCATTAGTAAATTTTTATGTACGAAGTACCTAACTGATTATGGTATGAAGATAATTAATGTTAAGAAAAATTAAAAGTATTACTGATTTTTTCATTTCATTACTTTTCAAACATCCACGGCCACTATCGGGAATCCAGTCAGGTAGTAATAAAGTGGACAGATACCGGAAAGTAGCCGATATCCGTTTGCATTTCTCTGGAGTTTGCATCAGTTGTTTGGTCTCCATTTTACAAAATCCACAAAAACAAAATCGAGGCAATTCAAAACAAATTCCTAAAATATCTTTGTTATAAGTCATTTGTAAGATTTAATAATTATGCAGAGGCAGATTCACACTTTAAAATTGATTCATTGAGTGTACGAAGGCATCATATGGATGCACTATTCCTGTATAAAGTAGTTAACAATAATATTCAATGCCCAGAGTTGCTAAATAAAGTTCATTTCAATGTACCTGCACGTTCAACACGCTCTTCTGTCCTGTTCAGGGTGGATCAATGCAAGACAAAACTGTAAGCAGAATTCTTGCCTGAACAGACCATGCAATAGTTATAATAAAATAGTTTTACCTACCAATAAAACTTATATTATGTACCTAACCTCATTTAAAACCTATATTGAGAGAAGCATTCTCAAATCCCCCCTTTCGCGCGGCCTTCCCCGATCTTTTTTAGTACCTTGCGGCTGTCAAGTGGTCACCAGATGCTATACAAAAGTATCTACATACAACTAACTTTTGTTTATGGCATTTTTTCTCATTAGTTCTCACCAGGCAGTGATTGCCTAGGTTTTAAATGAGGTTAGGTACATAATATAAGTTTTATTGGTAGGTAAAACTATTTTATTATGTATCCTGAACCGTCATTTAAAACCTATATTGAGATCTGTTTGTTATCGACTGGTGACCACTAACGCTAATGTGAGGATATTAAAATATGTTAAACACTGGAATACCTACTCACGTGTTACAGTGGGTTGGATAGGGGTCACAGACAATGCCCTATTTACCTCTAGAGAAGTGTTAACTTCTCTTCTGTAGGATTTAGCAAAGGCGTCCCGGCTCCTCCAGTTCCCTCGAGCCAAGGTGTCATCTAGTCTAAAATTATCCAGCCAGTGATGCCACTGCTGCCCGTACGCTTCCCGGGGCAGCTGTGATCTTAGCTTCTTCTAGAATCGTTTTGACCCAACGGATGATGACTATTCTTGAAGCTGCCTTAACTGCTCCTGATGTAGTAATGAAGAGTTATGTTAAATTCTGCTTTGTTTCTCTCCATTCTTTGGAGATTTCAACCAGTTTCTTAATCCAGTATGTTGGGTCTTTATTTGGTTGATTGCCATTTATCAGTCTCCAACCTGACTGTTGGTACGTAGCGGAGTCTGTTTGAGATCCGAAAACTGGCCATAACGAGACCCCTTCCTCATCTATGGATAATTTGTCTGGTGAACCCTGTAACAAGGTCAGGTCATGCACTCTTCGTCCCGAAGCTAATAAAAGTAAAGTCGCTGCCCTCCTTGATGTTTCAAAGAGATTCAACTTTTAGGTGGGCTAGCTTCTATCCAGGTCAACACTACTCGAGGATCCCAGATAAGAGGTTTAGCCACTTTAGGATGTCTTAATGCTACGGCTTTGAGTACTTGTCTGACCATAGGATGTGATCTTAGGTTTCCTTCTTTAGGGCTACTGAAAGTTGTTACTACCGATTTATGGAGTCGAACTGTTCTAGGAGAGAGACTATCTTCTAGACTAAGATTTTTTGTATGTTTTAAGTGTGGATTCTCTCCAACTCGACTTTAAAAGTCTTTCTGTTTGTCCTACCAATCTATCAATGACTTCCACACCCGGACCCGACCCGGCATGACCCGGCACTTCCACACCTCCAAAATGAAATCCTATTTGCGGTGGGGGTTTCAAGCACTTCTGTCAGTTTCAAACCGGTGAACGGAGGACATGTCACTCGATTTAAGTCTGGTCTCCAGAATACTTTCTTCCATCTTGGGGCTACAATCAAATATAGGCCCTTAGCCCGGTTCAGGTGTGCTAGAACTCTCCGCATAAGGCACGGGGGGGGGGGGGGGGGGAACACCCAAGCTAGAGGAAAATCCCACTCAAGTCCAAGCATTGACAAATTTTGCCTTTTTGTCGAATGCATTGAGGGATACAAAATCTTCTACAACGTGGGCTGTTCTGGTGCAAACAGGTCTATAGTTGGCCTCCCCCATTTTGCAAAAACTAATTTTGTTGCTGCCGGTAAAATATGCCATTCCAGAGATTCACGTTTTCTGGAGAGTTGATCTGCTACCTCGTTGAACCTTCTCGGTAAGTAGTAGGCAGACAGTGAAATGTGATACGTGTCTGCCATTTGAAGGACTTGACGAGTCGCTTCGAGCAATGTCTTGGATCGTGTGCCGCCTTCGTTGCGAAAGTATGCGACCACCGATTTGTTGTCTGACTGGATAAGAAGATCCGAGCCAGACAGCTCTGGCCCGTGAGGAGTAAGTGCTGCCAGCACGGCGAGCATTTCCTTGACATTGCTGTGGAGAGGTTGTTGTGTTTGGGACCAAGCTTCATTCAATCTTCCCGGTAAGTAGTGGGCAGACAGTGAAATGGGATACGTGTCTTGGATCGTGTGCTGCCTTCGGTGTGAAGGTATGCGAGTACCGATTTGTTGTCTGACTGGATCGGAAGATCCGAGTCTGACAGCTCTGGCCCGTGAGGAGTAAGTGCTGCCAGCACGGCGAGCATTTCCTTGACATTGCTGTGGAGAGGTTGTTGTGTTTGGGACCAAGCTCCATTCAACCTGAGGTCGTCCAGCTGCGCGCCCCATCCCCAGTCATCCCTCAGACAAATTGATGCTTGATGCATTGGTGACCACGTCTGCAGGGACCTGCTCCACCACCTCAGCTCCTCTCTCACAGCAAGAGGTATGGGATGAAGTCGTCTTGAGTTTGAATGCAAGTAGCTTGCGACTGGCACACTCTAACATGCGAATGTTAAGCCTGCCTCTATGAATGGAAAACTAGCAAAATTGAGGGTACTCAAGAGGCTCTGGGCCTGCTCAAGTAAACATCTTCCTAGATAAATGTATTGTTTTAGTAATTTTGTTATTTTCACCCTTTTATCTTGCGGGAGACCTTTTAAGTCAGTCCTTGAATTCCTCACAATTCCCAGATATTAAATTTTCTGAACTGGACTTGGCCTTGGAGTGGATTTAATGAATTGTATTATCCACCCCAGTGTTTGTAACATTGAAATAGTTTCAAATGTATGAATTTTCAATATATTTTTAATCTGATGTACTATCAAAAAATCATCTAAGTAGACAATTATTCTGAGACCTTTATCTCTTAATTTTTGCACTATTCAATTGGTAAGAGAAGTAAAAAATAAAATAAAAATTTTTTGGAGCAGATGCTAGTCCAAAAGGCAAACATGTCATTTGAAGTAGTTCTCATTAAAAATGAGTCTCAAGGAAAGGCGATGGATCCACTTTAACCATCCAGTCCCCTGGTTGAATAAATGATGCAAACTTATTAAGTCTAAATATGCTTATAGTTAAAAAATTGTTCAAGCGACGAAGGTTGAAAACTGGTCTAAATGACCAGTCTTGCTTCGGTATGAGAAATATCCGTGACAAAAATGAAGGAGATATTGAAGCCGATTCGAATATCTTTTCCTTTTTCATTTTGCCTATTTGTAGCGTCATTTCTTCTGTGATATGAGTTTTATAAGTGGAACTTACCATGTCTGCCAGTATACTTAGCGGGGATTTCTGACGGAAGGGTAGCTTGTACTCTCGCAACATCGTTAACAGCCTCGGTGGTGCTCCTAAGTGCTTAGGAACTTTCCTAACTGCCCCCTCTAAAACGCTCACTGGATAGTCATAGACTATCCTTGTTGTCAAAATTCTTTCTTGGCCTGGTTGGTCCTCTCTTGTTAGCACCTCTGGACTCCTGTTGGTTGGTTCGTCCACCACGGAAGGCTTTGCTATCGCGAAAGGGCTCGCTGTCCCGAAACGTCCTACCTTCCCGAAAGGACCTGCTCTCGCGAAAAGGCTTCCTCACTGGTCCTCTATACTTGGGCAACTGCAAGCTGGTTGAGAGGCGAAGCTCGAATGTGGGAGGCATTTATCCAGCCCTCCCATTCGCTGAACCTGGGATTCCAATTTGCTTGGGTCAAAAAGATAACCCGCTGCTGGAGGAATATTTTTAACCGCTTCCCGTATGTACTGACTCTTTACTTCATTGAGGATTGCAACCCTGTGATGCTGGATCGCGTTTGCTCTCCTTCCGCAGACCATTTTTTGTCACTGTTTGATACTCTGTATCCAGAGCAAACAGTGATTTCACTTTCTTAAACAGGGAACCTGCTGATAACTGCTTTTTTCTGAGGCACTCATTCTGCTGCAAGAGGGCATGGCTCAGTACCCCACAGAATTTATCAAGGATTAACGAGACCAATCCCTAGGGAAGTTGATGCACCACTCTCCCCGTGCATCTCCCGATCTTCTGAGTCAAGCTCGGATTTCAAATCTCTATCCTCGTACGTTTTTGAAACCATAAAGTTGTGAAAAAATGAGCTTATAAGCTCCACTTGGGCCGAAAGATGATCGATGCAATCTTTTTTCGCCAATTTCGGCAACTTTCGCTTCGGCTCTTTTGGCCAAATTACTTTATTTATTTCCTCTACCAAATCAGATGAGGAAATTTCGGACCCGCTTATTGTTAAATCAAACACAACACATGTCAATCACAACACAAGATACGAACAAAGAAAAGAAACAAAGGACCCCAAAGTGCAGACAAACTTCTTTGTCGTGTTCACCTGTCATTTATCGGTCTTAAACTTTGTTTTCTTTAGAATTTAGCAATTTTTAATTTTAAAATACTTCGAACAGCTTCGCTGTTATAATATAAAGTATTATTTTGAAATAATTCTTGCTTTTTGGGGAAAAAATCGTTATAAATTCGGAGCTACTACAAAACGAAAATGCCAGCGACGGAATTTAATACGCTAATGAGAAAAAATGCCATAAACAAAAGTTAGTTGTATGTAGATACTTTTGTATAGCATCTGGTGACCACTTGACAGCCGCAAGGTACTAAAAAAGATCGGGGAAGGCCGCGCGAAAGGGGGGATTTGAGAATGCTTCTCTCAATATAGGTTTTAAATGACGGTTCAGGATACATAATAGCGTATTATCCAATGTGGACATTTTCAATTGCGAACTTACCAAATATAAGAGGTCCGTAAAAGAATATTTCTCTGATGGTGAATAATGTTATGTTTTTTTTTTATGAAATAAAATTTTTTTATGAAATTAAAATTTTTATGAATAATGTTATGTTTTACGTGAATAATGTTATGTTTTTATTGTTTTATATTTGTGTTATGATTTGATTTATATGTACAACCTCTCTCCATGGCTACCAATGTATTGATAGATTTTTTGTTTAGTAATGTTTCATTTTATATAAGAAAAAAATTGTTTTATATTTTTTGTTTTTTGATTTTTGTTTTATATAATTTTTGGATTCATATTGCTTTTTTATAAAATTAATTTACATTATTATTATGCTGTCTCAGTACAAGTAAAGTCACAAGGAGGAAATCCATAATTGGTTTTATTTTGGCTATTTAATATTATGTACAAACTGAAATAAATGTCAATTTCCTGAAAATTAATAAATAAAATAAAAATAAAAATTTCTAATAATGATACTGTACAGTACGATTCTTATTCAGTGGACACCTGCCAGATGTTATCTACTTAAGAGAGGGCAGCTGGTGCCGCATGTGTTCCTTTAAAGCACTTAGCAACTAATTAAAATCAAACACCTGCTGGAAAAACAGTAAACAAATTAATTGCCCATTGCAGGTGCAGCGATTTAACAATAACATGTTTATGTCAAAACTTAGAGCAGGTGCGCACGGCCACCTGGCATAATTAGGCAGGCATAAACAACACTAAGCACCTGCACCGGCCACCTGGGGTAAACAAGCAGATACTTGCGCCGGCCACCTGGGATGAATGAGAAGACGTAAACAACACCTGTCACAGCAGGTGTGCACATGCACCTGCCACCTTACTATAAAAGCTGACTGAAAATAAATATTTCATAATCACCAAAAAGATTTCCGAGTTGTCGATTACAAAGTATCTCCCAAACCGAAGTTAAAATTGGAGTCCAGCCGCCGTTTTACAGTATTGTATAGATCAATAATTCGGTCTCATACAGATACGAAGAAATCTTTTAAATTGTTGATTTTTTTAGGTTAATCTTTGGTCAAGATGTGAACACTCTGAAGTTCTTTACTACCTGTGGACTGCAAGAAGGCTACGAACCTTTCTGTGTGTAAGTATCAAATATTCATACTTAGTACATTTTTACTATCAAATACCCAAGAATAATAATGTTACGCAGATGACACTACAGTCCGTGATAGCTTTTTGTTTAACAAGCCCCCCAAAGGGCACACAAACTCCAACGGCTCGGAGGGCTTTGAAGCAAAGAATGGACTGTTACCTCGAGAGTGTTTTTTCTTGGGGTAAAAATAATCTCGTTGAATTTAATGTTTCAAAGACCCAATCATGTCTGATTACGTCTAAAAGGGATCGAAATGAAAATCTAATCTCCTTCAACGGAAGCAATCTTCCCAACAGGCCTTCCATTGATATGCTTGGTTTAACTCTAAGTGACCAGCTCAGGTACGGGGGCTCCATCGAAGCCAGAGTTAAGTTAGTCTCTCAGAAGCTGTGCATACTGTACAGATACTGCAAATAGTACACAACTGTTGACCCTGTACAAATCGCATTGATAAACTTAGCAACCACCTCTGGTCTGAAGCTTCAAAATTCATGAAAAAAAACCTCGACTCTGTTAATAGATTCTCCTATCTTTACAAGCAATCTTTAGAGCACTGGCGTCCGGTAGGTATGCTGTTCCTATTCTACCAATGTTACAATTGAAGATGCTTTGAGGAACTAGCGTCATTAATCCCTTGGGCAACACGTGCCAAACATTGTACACACAGTTGACATTTGTTACATGAAAACGGGTCTCTTCATGGCCCGTATTCACTCATTCCTCTCCTAACAAGGCCCTCCACACAGCATCTCCAAAGATGAAATAGGCTCCGAGGGAAATTATTTTTCTCAGGGCCTCCTGTGCAGAGTTGATGCAAAAAAATGCTACCAAATACCCTAGAATTATATTTTACTGCCCCCTAATTTAAGTATAGGTAGATCCACAATGGAGTTCTGCGATTTTACCCATAATCCAATTGAGGATGCCAAAGTCCTATTGGCTCCGGACAGATGGGCTCTTGTGTATAATTAATAATTATTTTTGTAGGAACATGAAACGTGCTGTAACATATTGGTATACAAAAGATCAGCCGATCTTCGAAAACACAGAAGATATCCCAGATGCTAAAATTGACGTGACAAGGATTCCTGCTGGATCAGGTAAATACACTGTACATTTAAAACAAGATCATTCTTTCTGTGGTAGTTTGAGCTACGTAACATAGATGTCTCTAGTAACATATAAAGATTATAGAGTCTTCCAAGAGATGTCTCTAGTATATAGGTTGCCCCTCCAGTTTAGGACCAAGTTGAGTTAGCAGTTAGGTTTCTAGTAACAGAGATAATTTGAGAGCATATAGATAATGGACATTGTTCTTCTGACTGTCCTGTAGTAACTGAATCTATGTTTCACAGAATTTTAACAATCATAAAATTTCAAAGTTAATTTTAAATTTTGTGAAATTTCTATTATTATTTCTAGTTTTCATGTGTATTCTAAAATGATATAATAACGGAAATTGAATACAACTTACACAGAACTTGAAAATTATCTTGGAAATTTGAACAAATCAACAAATTTAAAAATTAATACTTTGGAAGTACTACTCAAGTTCTGTTATTATCCAAGTACTATGAAGCAACCGGCTAATTTAACAGAATAATAATAATATCACAATAACATAAATAAATAAACACAGAAACCAATAACAGAACTTTAATTTTCACTTAAAAATTTGAAAAATTCACTAATTCATTATCCTGGTTCAGCTAACATATCATTGTGGGCCAGTTGCTTCACATATCTGAAATAATATCAAATTCTATGAAACAACAAGCTCAGTGTTTTGTTGTGATAAAAATTAAATTATTTTTACAAGAACTGTCCACAATACTATCATTTTTTATAATTATTGCCCCGTAGCAAATGTTACCATCTTTAATTTGAAGAACTTAGAACAAGCAAGCCTTAGTGAACCACCGGAGACCATTTTTCACAGCAAGGGTAAATCCAGATAACTCCATTAACAAAGAACTGAACGCAGTTGGTGCTGACAAAAGATTGTCCAAAGAAGTGAAGCTAGCAGTCCACAATGGAGTGCTGGTATCTCTACCCAGTTGTATGGCAGTGAGTCATGGAATTGGCAGAGGAAGGATGAAAGTAGATCGAATGCTGTTGAAATAGGATCCCTGAGAGTAGTATGAGGCATGGAACTGGCAGAGGAAGGATGAAAGCAGACTGAATGCTGTAGAAATGAGATCCCTGAGGCGAATGTGTGGTAAAACCATGTACGATCGTGAGAGAAACGTGGATATCCACAAAGAATGCAAGGCTGACGTAAGCGTGATGTGTAAGATTAAGAAAGGGACTCTCCGATGGTTTGGGCATGTAGAGCGAATGAACGAGGAAAGGAGTGTAAGGAGAATATATGATGCAAATGTGAATGGTAGAAGAAGTCGGGGACGCCCGAGGAAGACATGGCACGACCAAGTGAATCAGATACTTGAGTCGGGCCATGTCAAGAGTCGGAATAATAGAAGAGCATGTATGAGACGATGTATGAATGTGAACGAGGCAAAGAGTGTGTGCCAAGATCGAGTTGTGTGGCGGTCCGTCCTCTCTGCCTACCCCTGCGGGGAAACGGCGTGATGGTTAGTTAGTTAGTTAGTTAGTTATGATGGTGTGAAAATTGTGGAGATTCGCAAATAATGCAAAGCTGATGTAAACTGTGCCAATCTCACATCGAATACGGAATTTTAGCCTGGGGTAATGCATATTCCAATGCCCTTGATCCCATCATGAAAGCACAAAAACTAATCATAAAAATAATTCTTAAAATGCCACTTACTACCAGCACGGATACTATATTCAATTCCTTCAACGTTATGGACATAAAGCAGCTCTACTCAAGATCCATACTAATTAATTTACACAAAAACAACAAAACACTATACAAAGCTACACAAAAAATACACAATACCCGAGCCAAAAACAACGAACTTCTCCAAACTTCTTTTTTCAAAACCACCTTCGGGCAAAGACACTCTAAATACATAGCTTGCAAACTATACAATACACTACCAACTACGATCAGACAAACTGACTCCTTTACAAAATTCAAACAAGATATTAAAAAATGGATTATAAGTATTGGGCGCCTCACTATTACAAACATCTGTAAAATAAATCACACATAGACAAAAATAACTATGCACATACAACCTAACCCATATAAAATAAATGAAAATAATGGAATCCTGTCAAATTGACCTTTAAATAGATTAGGCAGAATTTACTGCTCTACTTCATCTCCAACATTTATAAAATAACTCGCTTTAAAAGATTTACCACCCTTCCAATCACCTTTCTGTTCTAATTCTATTCAAAGTGATATGTATTTTACCTTAAATATCCTTGTAACTACAATATTCATTTATATACCTGTACGCCTGTCTCGACACAGGTATACCCTAGTGAGGCAGGCATTTACATAAAACCAATGTAAATATATTCTATTATAGATAAATAAAAAAAAATTAAAAAAAAACGTAATGAGTAAGATTAAGAAAGAGATTCTTAGGTTGTTTGGGCATGTAAAGCAAATGAACGAAAAAAAGGTAAGGAGAATATATGTCGTTAATGAGAAGGCGGAGACATCCGAGGAAGACATTGCATGATCAAGTGAAGCAGATACTTGAGTCGGGCCATGTCAAAATTCAGAACAACGGAAGAATACGTATAATATGATGCCTGCTTGTGATTTAGGCTAGGAGTCTGTGGCAAGACTGAGTTATTTGGCGGTCCGTCCTCTCTGCCTACCCCTACAGAGAAATGGTACGATGGTTAATTTGGTTAAAGTGTTGATGTAAATAAAATTTTTATGTTTTTTGTAGACACTCCTCCATGTATGAAGATCTCCCACAACACCTTCGAAACGATGGAAAAGGCCAACTGGGAGTTTCTGAGACTATCGTTGCCGGTCATTTGCCACTCTGAGTTCATTGAGTAAGATAACACCCACATATATTTTATTTATTTATTTGTTGATTTATATAGAAACAAACAGTACAGTTTGTCAAATAAAAGTAGAAAGAGTAGAAGTTGTCGTTCAAATGGCAATACTAAACACATAACTCATGGTGTTAATGTAAAGCTGTGTAACCTACATTTTTATAAAAAATTAAAAAGGCATAAAAGTGAAAAAAATGTTTTTACATTGCCACATACGATGGCCGGCGTAGCGCAGCGGTAAGACGCTTGACTCGCACACCGAAGGTCGCGGGATCGAATCCCGGCGTTGCAAATAAATTTGTGTTATTTCACAATTTATTCATTTAAAATAATATATAGTAAATTTGCGGCACGTTCCAGAGTGGAAGATACTCTCCGTATCGCCCTGGTGTAACACCACCATTCAGAATTGAAACGTTGCTTAAAATGGCATTAGCCGTGTTTTGTGATCAGATCTGAATAGCCAGGTAATTCCCCACCTTCCTCTTCCCTATCTCCTTCCCCCCCTCACTACCCTCAGCCTCACAACATACCCCAATTGGGGATGCCATAGTCTCACTGGCATCAGACGGGAGCAGTTGGGACTCTTGTGCGGTATTCATATAAAAACATACCCACTGAGCTCAAAATTAAAATTGCACATAAATATATTATTATTACAATTTTAATTGCGATTTTATAATGTCAATTAATGTAAAAAAATGATATTTTGGTCTCCGGTAGATTTTACTCTTGAACTTCTTGACACCCAGATTCCTACCCACCCCTCTTATCTTTTTTCTTTCTCATATTTCAGTCCCCACCATCAAAGAAGTGCAATCGTTCCACCCCTGTCAAAATTCTATTTAATGATGATTCAAAATTGATCATAATTTCAAAATGAACATAATAAAATAATGTACGTTTCAGTGAACAAGAGAAGGCAAGACGTTGTCAAGAAATCAAGCAGAGACAAAACAGGCTCATGATGGAAGCGGAGCAAAGTCAGACCCCGGCACACATCGACCATATCATGAAGAGTGGCTTCACCATGAATGACATCAAAGGTAATTACTTCATTAATATTGTTAATAAACGCTAAAGACACAGACAAAAAGGATATTCTAAGCCACTTGGGCGTTTATAAGATTAGTTGTAATGATTGTCCAGCTTTCTACATAGGACAAACATAACGCAATGTAGAAACTAGAATAAAAGAACACTTAAGCACTCAGCAACGTAAGCAGATATACACGTTAATATGACAATAGCAGTCAAGTACAATAAGCTTATTTTCACGTCAACGCGTGTGTTTCCACAGAAATCAATATAACTCCGTTATTGTTCTAGTCACATCCCTAAAACAAAAAGTTGAAGTTCCATAATAAATCTAGCAACTCATCACTATTCAAGTTGTTCATAGAAATACATAAAAAGACCTGTTCTGTCAGATACATGGTAGACTGCCAAATCACCTACCCACTGTTAATTTTTTATTTAATATTCTTGTATGAAATGATTTAAAAGTGAGGTGACTAAATTGTTAAGTATACATGATAGAATAAGTATTGTTTTTTTACATACTCCGTCATTTTAGTACCGTTTTCACATAAAAATATCACGTGAGTCATTTTTACATTTTTTTTGTTTGCATTCTAAATTTTAATATTTACAAATGTTAATATTTATTTGTAATATAACAATTTGAAAGCTTATTTCATAACCTTTCAAAAACAGTTTTTAGTATTCGGCTACATTCAGAAATGTTTCATTTATAGAGCTTTAATTGTGAAGCGGAAATAACACATTTCATTTAAGACGAAAAACTTGCATATTCGCAATAGATCGGAGCGGTTAAGATGCATAACTCGTTTAGGTTTTTAATTTACTAATTGAACTGGAATTCCCTCACTAAACACAAGAGCATTGTCTCTTTATGGTGAGGAAAGGCAATTTTTTGTTTTTTTTTTATTGTTATAAATTTATGTAACCGATGTAATTTGTATATATCATTGCCAAATATATAAAAAAATATATAATAAAATAAAAAATATTATAGACACATTTAACATAATTTCCTCTCAAAATTATAAAGTATCGAAATATGCAGGGTACTGCTTGTTTAAAATATTATGTTGGTTTTTGCGTTGTGTTTGTAGGTATGCACAGGACCTATGATGATGAACAACACGAAGAACAATTGCCGCCTTCTGGAAGTGGAAGACTCAGTCGTCAGCCGACTAAGCCTCCCAGGAAAGGTTCTATGACTCGAAGCGATTATCAAAATGGTAATTGTTATTAATTTTAATGATAAGTTTAGTGTACGGGCTGCGCCAATGTTATTTTAATCCCCCAAGCTAATATTTTCGCTTTTGGGTTCATAATATGATCTCAATGAAATCATTTTGTCCCTTTTACTATCATGGTGAGAGATGTGATCTAAAAGTGTGTGAGAAAGAGAAAAAACCACGCTTTGTTATCAAATCTAGCAGTTTTTATTTATTTTTTATTATTTAAAAATATAACAAGGTTACAGTTTTACAACATAATATATAAATTAATATTTCAATCACTCCTAATAAAGCAGCTGCTTGTGTTTAGGAGAGGACAACTAAAAAAAATTACATTTGTTTAAATTAAAACAAAAAATATTAGTAATTTAACAAAAAATATTAGTGATTTCATGAGAAAATACAAATAAAAGTAAAAAAAATATAGGTTAGTTAAAATAAATAATTTAAAGTATTGATAAGGCAAAAACATATTTCTAAATATTCAATACTTATTTCTAGATATAATATACAATAATTTAAGTTATGAGGTGGTACTAGAATATTGTAATTTAATTTTTTTAAATATTTTTCGTAGCTTTCTTCCGATCGTATATCAAGGGGTAATTTATAAAATAATTTTATACCCTTGAATACATAGTGATGCTGTGCTGTTGTGGTTCGCACTAGTGGCACGGTAAATCCTCCAACAGATATTATTCTTTTGCTTATATTTAATTGTGGTAAATTATTTTTACTAAAGAAATCTTTATGTATTTGTAAAAGTGCAATTTTGTCATAGATTTTTGTAAGTGGGGGAACCGGGAAATCTTGAAAAATATTTATAGTTGGGTAGTCGTAGGGCTTTTTTAGAATGATTTTTATTAATATTTTTTGAATTGTTTCCAATGGGAGAAGGGTTGCTTTGTATGCACCCCCCCAAGCCACGATTCCATATTGTAGTACAGAGTGCGCTACATAACAATTAAAATGTACACCTCTTTGAAACTAATGGTTCGTCTGTAATTGGAGGAAAAAACATATGAAACTTTTGAATTTTTTTATAAATTATTTTTATATGAAACGAAAAAAGTGAGGTCACAATAATGTTTATAATGCTGGCGCCAGACACGAGTTCAAAGAAGTGTTCACTTCTTTGAAGACTTTGCTCACACATTTGGTCACTTATGTGTGTCTCTGCCAGATATGTGTTCAAAGATTTGATCACTTCTTTGAGCTCACAGTTTTCAAGTAGACCTCACATAACATGGACGACGATTTGGTCGACACAGTTTGCTTATATTATTTATGTGCGTGTAATTATTTATTACACATGCAAATAAATAAACAAAAACAGCCAAAACGAAGACGTGAATGGATGTTTGAAATGTATCGTAATAGAATAAGGTAAAAGTGAATTTTATTTTAACAGCTAGCACAACACTTACAAAAATAAATCAGGGAAATTATAAGTCACCATACTTATATATATATATATATACCTATATAATTTTTACATGAGCTCCACACAGGAGACCATGAGGAAAATAATTTCCCTCAGGGCCTATGTCATCTTTGGGGATGCTGTGTGGCGGGTTTTTAAAGGAAAGGAAGGAGAGGAGAGTTCTGGGAAAGAAAGGGGTTTAAGGGGTGGGTAGGAATCTGGGGTTCAGTGTATCCTCGTCATCCGCCTCCAAGACCTAGACAAACCTCACGCCATGAAGCCGGGCACCCCTGCTAAATCACCAAACGTAGCGAACCACTTGGGGTGACCTATGGCAGAGGTGTTGGTTATCCAATAAAGGTTCCCGGGGCGGCGGTACCCATTCCCGCCTCCCAAATTGAATATAGAATAATTTTAAGATAATGTTTTCCCTGTAGTCGTTTTTATTTAAGAACTGTTGTTGATGAATGATGCCTAGACCAGTGGGTTACTTCAGTAATTTTGCAGAATGTCTTCTCCATAAATAAGTCTTCTCCCCACGGCGACGCTCGCGCTACTGGGCTTCGCGCAGTGTGGCAGGCATACAAACATTTGGACTTTGATCCCTTTGATGTGCGCTAAAGAAACCGACACGGAACGGCAAAGCGCACTTAAGTGCTCAAATAAGTGAACACAGTGTCAAATGCCCGTGCCACACATGTGAACACTTATTTGAACACTTCTTTGAACACATGTCTGGCACGGGCATAATACGTGGTGACTTCATGCTATAAAGGGATCTTTAGTAAGCTTCTTTAGAGTTCATTATCGCATGACATTACCGCAACAGATGAAACCTTGTTATTCCAAAAGATCACATTTGTCTAATAAATTTTTTTATTCGTTATCTGTCATTTAAATTCAATGTTTAGACAAAAAAAGAGCCATTTTTAAACGACTTCGAAAAGGAGGTTATCAATTCGACAATTTTTTTTTTAAATTTTGTTACCTCAGAACTTTTGATTGGGTGAACCGATATTGATGATTCTTTTTTTATTAGAAAGCTGGTGCTTCCCGTGTGGTCCCATTTTAATTTGGTCCAGTTCTGACAATGGGATCCATGAGAAAACCATATATGTCTTAAATTTTCAATAAGTATGTGCGCGACAAATGGACGAATAACTCAATATTACGCCAACAGATTTCGATGATTCTTTTTTTGAAGTAAAACTTCTTTACGCACGCTCGTCACTAAAAATCAAAAAATAAATAAAAAATTTAACAAAACATAAAACGACTTAAAAAAATGCACTAAAAAGGAAAAAAAATAATTTCGTACGATTGTTATTTTTGGAGTCGGTGTCAGCCAAGATCTCCACATCTTACCTATAACTACCTATGTATGTAGTTACCTTGGCTGACACCGACACCGCCAAAAATTACAATCGTACGAAATATTTTTTTTACTTTTTAGTGCATTTTTTTAAGTCGTTTTTTCTTTTGTTAAAATTTTTGTTTATTAAAACTTTTTTTGTGATTGCATTCAATTTTTAATGTTTAAAAATTTAAACTTTTTTATTTTTTATTTATTGAATACATTTATAAGTGTGTTTATTTAATAATAAAATATGAAAGTGCATTTCATCACCTTCCAAAAATATTTTAAAGTTTTCGGACACATATGTTCAGAAATATTCCATTTATTTGGGCACACAGAATCTGACAAAATATGTCAGAGGCCTGAGGGATTAATGATAAGTGTGAGAATTATTGAATAGTCTTCTGTATATAGCAACATTATTTAAATACCCGACATAAGTAACAAGTGAGATTGTTCTAATAAATTTATTATTTCTTTCCAGGAATGACCAATGGCATGGCCAGGTCCAACAGTGAAATAGAAATGTCCAGATTCCTCGAGGGAAAGGACGATAAGAAAGAGAAGACGAGAGGGAGGTCACCTTTCAAGTAAGTAAATTATGCAACTCAAAATCATCGGCCTATACCTATATGTTTCAAAGACCCAATCATGTCTGATTACGTCCAACAGGGAACCAAATGAAAATCTAATCTCCTTCAACGGAAGCCATCTTCACAACAGGCTCTCCATTGATATACTTGGTGTAACTCTAAGTTTTTACAGATTACTTTACTAAGCGTCGAATTTAATGCTGAAAAGTAAAAGTTTAATGCAATACTACTGGAAATGAAAAGTCGAAGTACATTTGACAAAGGTTCGGGTCTATTTATGTTATTATTCAAGGATGATTATAGTTAAGATTTAAATGCTGTTACTTCAGGGCATGGATTTGTCGTACTCGATGAGTCCTCTTTGATTTCCTTTATATTCTAGAGAGAACCAAAATTACTAATGGCTACCTACGTTGTTACATGTCAAGACTTCTTCTACAAATAAAGATTAGGAACCACTTACTGGTTAATGGGCGCCATACTCCTGCGATACAGGGTAAAATATATTGTAAACTACTTCATATCTAATTGTGGTGGTTGCTGGTTAGCTTTGTGTCTCCAGAAGTCACCTTCCTGCTGCTCCGAAAGGGACCCGATGCGTTGCCTCCTAATCAAATCTCGGAACTGACGTTTGCAATAGTTGTCTCTGGTCGGGGTTCGAAAATCATTGAGTGACATATCAGTAGAATTCCTGTAACTAGGTATTTACTGCGTTACAAAGTGACCAGCTCAGGTATGGGGGGCTCCATCGAAGCCAGAGTTGAGTTAGCCTCTCAAAAACTGGGCGTACTGTACAGGGCTAGCAGATACTTTATAGTATATAACTGCTAACCCTGTACAAATCGCAAGTGCGCCCCACTGTTGAATTTTGCAGCGCTCAAAATACCTGAAAACCCTTGACTCTGTGCAGAAGCAGGCGGTCCATTTGATAGATTTCTATTCCTTATCTTAACGAACGGATTGCAATCTTTTGAGCACAGGCTTCATGTAGGTATGCTGTCCTTGTTCTACCTGTATTACAATGGAAGATGCTCCAAGGAACTAGCTTCATTGATTACTTCGGCACCGGTGCACAGTCGGGATACAATTTCCTGTCCAATTGTGACATTCTGTGTATATTTAATGTAACAAAAAATAGATACACAGATATGTAGAGTTAGGAACGCGTATACATAAGCAAGGTCCTTATTTTTTTCCTTGTGTATTTAAAAAGAAATTGAAAAATTATTTGGTTATTCCCATAAATATTGAAATGTAAAAGAGATTTTTTTTTTAAAGAAAGACAAACAAGATATGCTATGATATCTGCACGACTGTCGGTTGACTGCTACCTAATAGGAGTAGTTTGCATACAAAAAGAATTTGTTAATTTCGTTGATTTTTTTAAGGTGTCGTTTAGTATTGGTTATTATCAATATAGTTTTAATACGGAAATAATTGGTTAATTTAGTTTAACGATCGTTTAGTTTATTCGTTAATTGATAAACAATATCGGCGACACCAGGAAGCACAGCCCCAGTAAAAACTGCGAATAGCACATCTCTTATTTTTCAATATCCTCGGTTATTTCCTCAAAATGAATAATGTAATAAGCCACTTGCATCACATTTAAAAAAAAAAATTCCGGTTTAGGTAAATATTCTAAGACATTCTGTATTTTTTTTTTTTAATCGTATTTTAGAAATCCTGGCGATTTTTGAAAATTTCAATGCAAAAAATCAGACCATTTTTTATAAACCGGAAAGACGGGACATAACTTTATGGGTGCGAAAAAACGATAATTACATAGCCGAAAATTATTTTAAAAAAAGAACGTTTTCCACACGAATAGCAATAAATTGTACGGGGTTCTCTTCGTAACATCTGTAAAAACACCGCCATCTTTATCAAACCAAAGGATAAGTTCGCATAGAACAAACAATAAATCTAGTGAACGTTAAACGCAAATTAAAAAATTCGCCGGAAATCAAAGTGTTGCCATATAAAAAAAAAATTAATAAGTGTGGAATTTTACAAAATTAAGGAAACATAATCGGAGACGGGACATTTTCATGTAGTGACGTGACGAGCTCAAATAATGGATTTATTTATTTAAAAATAATAAAAAACTATACTTTTCTAAAAATATTTACTAACATTTTTGTAATCTTAGTAAAAAAATCGTTATGAAATCCATGTAAGTGGCCTATTGAATTTAATCTATAAAGAATCGACCACCATAACGTGGGCATGAGCTTCGCATGGTGGTCGAAAAATCCACAAATGATGTAATCATTCAAAGTAATAAATAAAGAAATTTTTAAGAAAGAGGAGTATATTAATTTGTTTATTGTTTTTTTTAAGATTTTTCTCGCGGAAACGCGGTGAAAGCGGTGATCGCGCCAAGAGTGGCAAATCCAAGACGCCAGAGATGCTGATAGACGGAGATGTGTCCCCTGAGAGACCTCGCCCACCTTCAAAGCAGCCCACCATGTCAAGGGTCAACCCTCAAATTCGCATCTCCCAGGTATAATCTTTAGTAGTTTCCTCATTGCTGAGGATAGTAACCTCAACTCCAATTTCTCTGATGAAAGGCTCCTCAACTCTTCGTTGTTCTGCATTGCATATAGATCCAGGACATACATTCCATCTCAACCAGTCCCGTTTGATTCCTCGGCTGGCTAAGTCCTCCATCACGACACAAGCAACATTTTCCTTTTGCTGTGGAGGTAGTAGAAGATTTTCATATATTGTCAGGTTATTCGTAACCCAAGAATGGAAAATAAAAAATGCTTTTTGACATTAAACGGGAGTTAATTAGTAAATGAGGTCTTTTGTCATATTTCAACCACTTTTTTTTCTCAAATATCAAACGAAATAAATTGATTGCATTTTAGATGAATCATTTAAGTCTATTTGTTTATTTGTTTATTAGGACATACACAGTACATAATTTTTATAAGGAATATAAATGAAATTATTACATGATATAGTACCTATTATGTAAGTCTGTAGAATATCTGGGATAATTCGCCTGGGATTTGAACAGTTCTTAAAACTTAACTAATGAATGAGAAGAATAATATAAAGGAAGATTGTTTATGAAGATAAAAGAGATATATTTTTAGAACAAGAATTAAATGCTCACAAATAGTAATTAATTTAATGAAAATATAAGTATTTTTAGAGCAAGAATTAAATGCTCACAAATAGTAATTAATTTAATGAAAAGATAAGTATTTTTAGAGCAAGAATTAAATGCTCACAAATAGTAATTAATTTAATGAAAAGATAAGTATTTTTAGAGCAAGAATTAAATGCTCACAAATAGTAATTAATTTAATGAAAAGATAAGTATTTTTAGAGCAAGAATTAAATGCTCACAAATAGTAATTAATTTAATGAAAAGATAAGTATTTTTAGAGCAAGAATTAAATGCTCACAAATAGTAATTAATTTAATGAAAAGATAAGTATTTTTAGAGCAAGAATTAAATGCTCACAAATAGTAATTAATTTAATGAAAAGATAAGTATTTTTAGAGCAAGAATTAAATGCTCACAAATAGTAATTAATTTAATGAAAAGATAAGTATTTTTAGAGCAAGAATTAAATGCTCACAAATAGTAATTAATTTAATGAAAAGATAAGTATTTTTAGAGCAAGAATTAGATGCTCATGAATAGTAATCAAAGTTTAGTGAAAAGACAAGTGTAAATAAGAAGTTTTAAAATAAATTATATCACGTCAACAAATTTAGTAAATTAGTTTTGTATGTTTGCAAGGAATTGTGGAAAATGTCTAAGTGTAATAATTTTTCATAGTGTGTATAAGATGTGATTGCGCGAGAGATTGGTGAGTTTTTTGCTGCATTAGTATTATTGGATCCTATGTGAAAAAGTGAAGTGTGCCTGTTACGCCTCATTGGAACTCTAAACCAATGACAGATAGCAATTCGGAACTATCTATTTTATTATTAAGCAGGTTATGTAGAAACATCAGATCTGACAATGTGCGTCTTTTTTGTAAAGATAACAAATTACTTGAAGTTTTGTTGTATTTCTTGAGTAAATGTTTCGAAAATTTATTCTGTATACTCTCTATTAAATCTATGTATACCTTATATTGAGGATTCCAAATGGTGGAAGCATACTCCAGTGGACTTCTGACCAATGAACAGAATAATATTTCCAGAGTTTTAGCACTTTTAAAAACTTTACATATTCTTAATAGAAAACCTAGCATCTTATAGGATTTTGATATAATGTATTCGATGTGCTTATCAAATATTAGTTTGCTATCTAAGTGGACAGCTAGATCTTTGCATGTAGACATATTTGTAAAGGTTTGTTATTCAAGTTGTAAGGATAGATTATTTTATTTTTATTTCTAGTAAACGTAATCGAGTGACACTATGGATGGCTTATTTGACTTCTTTCAATTCTAAGAGCTTAGTTAGTTCAATGTAAATCTTGCAAACAATTCAATAACATAGAAGCGATGACCGCCATGTTCAACGGAGTGGTCAGAAGCAAGCTGGAGTACGCTAGTACTGTCTGGATACCTTATCAACTTAAATACATAAATATGATTGAACAAATTCAAAAAAAATTCATAATGTATGTTTACATGCGATCACACGGAATATATCCGAAATTCATGCATCACGTGGAACTGCTAAAGGAGACAAATTATCAAAGCCTGGAGACCAGGCGTAATGCCGGACTCATGGTATTTGAATTAAAATTAATAAAAAACCTCATCGATTGTCCATATCTCCTGTCATTCTGTGGCTTATTCGCTCCTGACAAATACTCTCGAACTCGTAGCCACGCCCTATTCTACATACCGCAGGGGCGGACAGATGTCATGGCTCAACATAGCATGACAAAAGGTATGACATTGCTTAATGCTCTACCAGCGGATATAGATGTGTTTAATATCACTATAACATGTTTTAAAAAAATTATGTATATGTATTGTTAGTTGTAAGAAAATTGTACCATAATTGGACTTACCTGTCTGTCGTACAAAATTTAAAAAAAATAAATAAATAAATAAAAAAATGTGTTGATTAAGTAAGCCAACAATTAAGCCAGTGTTTAACTAATCATAAATATTTTAAAATCATTCTCCATAAACCATGTAAAAATGAATGGTAAGAATTTATTGTACGCAACCCAATAGCCTGGGCATCCACGCAAAGTTGAGATATGTATCGCGCTGCCAATATTTCTCATTTGCGCCTGATTCGAAAACATCGCAACATCACACCAGCCGTAAGTACGATTGTGAGATACTTTACTGTTGGTGTGCAGCATTGGTCACATGTGGTCTCGTTGAGAGGTATATTTTAAACATTGAATTTAACAATGTCAATATCATTGGTATATTCATTATTATTTTTAATTGATAACCTAATGTTTAAGACAAGATTTTTATGCATAGCGCAAAGGGTAACAATTATTATAAGCAATAATTATTTACCTGAAACACTCATCTACACTGAAAAAATTAGTTTATCAATTAAAAATAATAATTAATATTTGATGAGTTAAAGTATTTCGCCAAAAAATGTAGACATAATTTGTCTCGACGCCACCTAGCGAGAGATTTAGTACTAACAATGCCTCTCTCAAAAAAATAAAGTTGGTTGTTTTCAGGTGGAAAAATGTAATTAGCAGTAATTGTTGAATGAAACACTAGCATATATTGAATAATTTGGCGGGTAGGAGATGAGCCGACGTAGCTCAGTTGTCAAAGCATTTGACCGGAAATAAGAAGGATGCGGGTTCAAGTCCCGCCGGCGGCATGTATCTTTTATCGGGAGATTTTTTCAATGTAGATGAGTGTTTCAGGCTAATAATTATTACTTATAATAATTGTTACCCATTGGTATATTCGTTTCCTAAATGATTTTCGAGTTTTGATATGATAAATAATTGTTTGTGAATGGTAACATTGAAATAAATCCTTATACATAGTGTGTCGAGTCTCTCTCTTAAATTAACTAGATTGATATAAGTATTGTATTAGTATAATCAGTGTTGCTATTTTCCCTTTCAGTCCAACCTGGCAGCTCAGGCACCTCCAGCACCCGATGGTGCCCGCAAGCAGATGACCACCAACGCCCTCTCTGGAACCGGAGTGGAAATGATTGGAAACGAGATATACGACGCGGAGTGCTTGAAGCTGATGAACGAGTATTTCTACGGCGTCAGGTAAGACTTTTCATTTATTGGATAACCAAGACCTCTGCCACAGCTCACTCCAAGTGATTAGCTACGATTGGTGACTTAGCAGATGTGCCTGGGTCCATGGAGTTTGTTCGACCCCCATGTGTCTATCCCCTATCCACGTGGCATGCCGAATCGGTAGAGTCTGGTTGAGGGAGACCTTTTTATCTCTCCAACAGGACTCTCTCGGAACATCTCCTCACACCGTAGTCAGAGGGATAGATTCGAATCAAAAGACTGACAGTCAAAAAATGGAATGTTACCAGGTTATATGTATGTTAAAAATTGTTTGTATTAATAGTACAGATCATTGCTATCCTACGAGAAATTGCAATGATTTTAGTCTTCTTAACCCCCCTTAGGACCCCAAAAATAAATATATTTTATAGCTTACATTTTATATGTTATTTTAACTGATTACAGTCAGGTGATAATGACTGATTTGAGATAAAAATAAATTTTAAAGATTAGATATTTATTTTCAATGTAAGCGCTTAAAAATTAACAAGGAACATTTTTTGATAATTTCGGATCATATTTTTAGTAGAAAACTTTTAAAAAAATCTAACCAATTTCTATAAAATTTATAACTATTTGAGGTTGATACAGACCTATTATTATAACAACAAAAAAATCAACAAAATACAATAAAAAACGTATTAAAAAAAGTATTTTGTTGATTTTTTTGAGCCTCACGCTGAAATACAAGTCTGTATCTCACATAGCACATGCGCAGACTGAATTTTCTCGGCGCTAACGTCAAGTTTAGTCCCTTTAAGGAAGCTACCTAAAGTAAGGAATCAGTGGGAACATTTAAAATACATAATTAGCATTTCTGTTTAACTTTGGCTTTTAAAGACCCCATGCGATGGGTCGAGGGTTAAGACAAATTTATCGGAAACACAAAACAATATCTTACTAATATTATAAAAACAAAAGTTTGTATGGATGTATGTGTGTTTGTTACTCTTTCACGCAAAAACTAGTGAATGGATTAGAATGAAACTTTACAATAATATAGCTATATCTTACTAATATTATAAATGCGAAAGTTTGTATGGATGGTTGGTTGGTTGGATGGTCCTTACTCTTTCACGCAATAAATATCGAATGGAATTTAAAAATTCTTTCACTAATCGAAAGCTACATTATTTGCGAGTAACAACGGCTTTATATATTGGTAAGCTCTGGTGTTATGAATGAGCTGTGGCGTTATGAAATTATGTATCATACGTTTTCTGTCCCTAAGAAAATCGAGTTATTGCAAACGTCAAACAAATTGTTACCTTGGAAACAATGTTTTTTTTTTAAATTTTAGGCTTAAAAAGAGTGCTTTATTGTGATTAAAAAGAGTACTTTTTGGCGTCGTAGTTAATATCTACATATCTCTAAAAATGTTTATTCTCCGAACAAAAAGCATAACGTTGCTATAAAGCATAGCGTTTGAAGTTGACTGTCATTTTCTTATTTTTTTAGGTTACTCTGGATTCAAATATGAATAAAATACTAATAAAGGGAGTAGGTACTTAAAATAAATTTCTATTTCTAAAATTTTAATATTTTCTAAAATAGAATTTTTATTTGCGAAATGTCATTCTCAAATTTTGAAATTTTCTATTAAACAATAATTATTTTCTATTAGACAAAATAGCAAGAATAATAACAATTATGCCAATAAGTATGCCAGTAATTTCCCACTAATACTATGTGAGCGAAGCCGTGGGTAAAAGCTAGTAATAAATATGTCAGAATAACATATAGGCTATAAAGTATTAAGCTAGCTAGGAAGGGTTAGCGGGAGGGGAACGGGGAAGCACGGGAAAGGTGATTCAGGGAGAAACAATGTTTTTTTTTTAATATAGCATTGCAACGCATGCCAGGAACCAGCTAGTGTGTTATAAGGGTTTTTAAATGCTCAATGAAATCCCTTCAAATATTAATTAAGCTAAAATCCTTGAATTTTTTTGTGGGTTATGTCTCAATGGAATATTATTATAGAAAAAAGTATACGGATTTGTACAAACAGCTTGCCTAAAATGATTTATATTTATTTCTCAGGATCTTCCCTGGACAGGACCCGACCCATGTTTACGTTGGATGGGTAACCACGCAGTATCATTACTACTCCAAGGAGTTTAATCAAAGCAAGGTGCGGAAGACCTCCGTGGTCATCGTGGATGATTACGATCGACCTTTGGACCAGTAAGTATTCCAATACATAATATATTATGTATTCACTTCCATCTCTTCTCAAACATTTTACCTTTCCAGACTCACAGCATTTCGCAAACTTATCTAGCTTATTCTTAGTCTTTTTACCCATTTATGGAAGAAATTTCGACTTACGACCATTTGAACAGCAAAAACAAAAATTTTAACAAAACAAAAAACGACTTCAAAAAATGCACTAAAAAGTAAAAAAATAATTTCGAACGATTGTTATTTTTGGAGTCGGTGTCAGAATCGTTGATAAATAAAGTCTTTGAAAAATAGGAGAACTCCAGAATCTAATCCCTGGGGAATTACGGATTTAGGTTTGCATGGACATGATCGTAAAAGCTAACATTCTAGCGATGATTAAACAGTAACTAGTCAGGAAAACTCAGTGAAAAACTGTCTTCCTTTAATGTTCTTAACCACTGGAGCGCTTTTTGCCCCAATATGGCACTATTTAAAATACCTCAGATTGCTTTGCTGCCAATTTTGGCAAATTTTCCCTTATTTGTAATTAATTAAGTAGAAGTTTACGATTTTATCATATTTTTTACACATCCTACGAATATGTGATAATCGACAAAAGATAAGTGAATTCATTGGCTATATAAAACTATAGTCAGTTTGTATGTCTTCATATTAAAATTCGGAGGTATAATTTTTTTGAATGAGGGCGGAAAATATTCAAAATGATCACCAAAAAATCTTCAGCAATCGGAGAAAAAAGTTTTAAATTGCGCTGTTGCTCCAGTGTTTAAGCCCCCGCATTCCGAATTTCTACCATTTTTTTTTACATTTTTCTCTTGAACACTTAAAATTTTAAAGTTTCTAAAAAGATTTAAGTTATTTTTTTAATATAATATTATGACATTGGTAGAGTCGAAATGGTAATTATATGGAATTCCCTTGATAGAAAAAAATCGCAAAGTATGCTCAGAAATTGATTAAACACACATTTTATTCTGTAAAACATGTTATGATGGGTGTGAAAAAATTCACACTGTAGATAAATGTAACATAAGCATTTTTCGACAGATTTTTTCTCTATCAT
The DNA here is from genome assembly GCA_917563855.2 of Limnephilus lunatus. NCBI lineage: Eukaryota > Metazoa > Arthropoda > Insecta > Trichoptera > Limnephilidae > Limnephilus > Limnephilus lunatus. Next base: position 107,591,445 of record OU830592.1, on the reverse strand, counting down.
TCGTATTTACATAACTCCTTAACCCGTCTAATCACAGGAGACCCAAGTTGTCCCAAAACATCATATGCCGTTATAATAACAAGAGACCCAGATTGTCCCAGAGCGACCGTGCATTATTAAAAGTTATATATCTCTCTTCCTGTCATGCAAATATTTGTGATTTTTTTTTATGTTAGAGAGCCAAAGAAATAATGCTTCTCATTGCCTTAGGATTATATGAGCTATGTTGTTCATAAACCAACCAATGGCCCCGAGTCCCGGGCGGCCCTTAAATGGGCCAGGGGTGCGAAGAATCTCCCGGCTCAAAATAGTGAATTCAAATATAAGATTAGGAACATGGAATGTTAGAAGTTTATACAGCGGTAAATTGGATAATACGATACAGGAAATGGAAAGATTAAAAGTGGATATTCTTGGAATTAGTGAACTGAGATGGACTGGCAGCGGCATACACCAACATGAGAAGGGAAATCTATACTACTCAGGAAGTGACCCGCAGGACAAAAATCGTCGAAACGGAGTTGCTATATTTGTCATGGAGAAGTATGTAAAATTTGTTAAGAATTTTGTACCCATCTCGGACAGAATAATATTATTACAATTACACTGTCAACCCATCAACATTAATATTATTCAAGTGTATGCACCAACAGCGGAAGTGAGATATGATGGTGATGTGGAATCTTTTTATGACTCACTAGCCAGTACATTGCAAAGTTTGAAATTTTGTCATTGGAGACTTAAATGCCAAAATTGGTGAAGGTCGCCGCTCTCATATAGTTGGTGAATATGGCTTAGGCATAAGCAATCAAAGAGGTGATAGACTATATGAATTCTGCCAGGATAAAAATATGGTTGTATTAAATACTTGGTTTAAACTCCCGAAAAGAAGGCTTTATACATGGAGATCACCTCAGGATGGAACAATCTATGATATTGTCAGGAACCAAATTGACTATGTGTTAGTAGACCATAGATTCAGGAACTCTGTAAAGAGAGTCACCACGTACCCTGGTGCAGACATTGGTTCTGACCATGTTTTGTTAACTGCCGATATTGTTTTATGCTTAAAACAAATAAAAAAGCCCAAAAACAAAATTAAAATGGATATCTCGAAACTCCAAGAAGAAGTGGTCAGAAATAAGGTATCTCAGACTTTGAACGATAATATTAGACTACTCCCTCGTGATCCATCAATAGAAATACAAACACAGTGGGATAACCTGAAGTCAGTTATATGTGAAACCTGTGATACAAATTTGAAAGCTGATAAGCAAATTAGAAAAAAGAATTGGATGACTGACCACATTTTGAACTTAATGGATGAGAGACGTAAACATAAACATAATGAGACACAATATAAAAACTTACAAAGAACGATTAGATGTGAAATTAAAAAAGCCAAAGAAGAATGGATGAAGTCACAGTGTGAAGAACTAGAGTCGTACAGTCGTAGTCACAATGCATTTAAACTTCACAAAAAATTGAAGGAAATTACAGGCACTTCTAGAAGAATTACTCCATCATGTTTAGTTGACGATTCCAATAAATTGATATTGGATGAAAAAGATATTTTACAAACATGGGAAAAGTATATTCATGATACATTCAAAGATATTAGACCTGACATTAATATTCCTAACGATCAATTGCATGGACCATCGATTTTAAAATCAGAAATTCTTCATGCGATAAAGACTTCAGAACATAGAAAAGCGTGCGGACCAGACGATATTCCAGTTGAGGTGTTGAAGCTCTTTGATAATGAAAATGTTGACTACCTGTTGAGGTTATTTAACTCTATATATGACACAGGGAATATACCCCAAGATTGGCTAAAATCCACCTTCGTGACATTACCTAAAAAACAATACCCTAAGAAGTGCAGTGACTATCGATTAATAAGCTTGATGAGTCATGTCCTTAAATTATTCCTTAAAATAATACATGCCAGGATACGCGATAAGTGCGAGCAGGACTTAGATGACACTCAGTTTGGCTTCAGAAATGCGTTCGGTACGCGTGAAGCATTATTTTCTGTCGACGTACTATTGCAAAAGTGTCGTGACCAAAGAAAGGAAGTCTTTGCCTGTTTTATTGACTACGAAAAGGCATTTGACAGGGTAAAACATGCTGACCTAATGAAAATGCTTGCGGATTGTAACGTTGACACCAAAGACCAGAATTTCATTAAAAACCTGTATTGGTTCCAAACAGCAGAAATAAGACATGGGAATGAGAGATCTAATGCAATCGCCATTCAGCGTGGAGTACGACAAGGATGTATCCTGTCGCCACTATTATTTAATCTTTATTCCAACTATGTCTTCAAAAGAGCCCTAAGTAATACCCAGAAGGGTCTCAAGATCAACGGAGTTGTCATTAATAACATAAGATATGCAGATGATACTGTATTACTAGCTGACAGTATCAGTGACCTCCAAGACCTATTAGATCTTGTTAATAATGCTGGTGAGCAACTGGGCCTAACAATCAACGTCAATAAAACTAAATGGATGACTTTTGGACGACTAGATCACTCTGGATCAATGATTCAGTTAAATGGTTGTAATGTCGAAAAGGTGGAGAGATTTAGATACCTCGGCAGTATCCTCACGGAGAATCTTGACCCAGATATAGAGATTAGGTGCAGAATTGAAGCAGCAAGAACTGCATTCATAAAAATGAAATCCCTCTTCTGCAATGACAATATAAGCTTAAAATTAAGGCAGAGAATGCTAAAATGTTATGTGTGGTCGGTCTTGCTGTATGGTTGTGAAACATGGACCTTGAAAATAAATACCATGAACAGGTTAGAGGCTTTCGAAATGTGGCTTCACCGGAGAATGCTCAAGGTCCCATGGACCGACATGATCACCAACATAGAAATTCTCAGGCGGGCTAGAGCAGATAGGGAACTGCTTACATTAATTAAAATCAAGAAAATTTCATATCTGGGTCATATACTTCGAGGGGAGAAGTATCACTTGCTCCATTTAATATTGAAAGGCAAGATAGAGGGTCGCCGAGGGCCTGGTAGGAGACAAATGTCTTGGCTGCGAAACATACGAGAGTGGACCGGCATTAGAAGTGTGGAGGAGCTATTCCGGGCAGCGCAAGACAGAGAGACCTTTTCAAGAGTGATCGCCAACGTCGGGGGGACCTGATAAGGCACATAAAGAAGAAGAAGAAGTTCAGATATTTTACAAACCCGATCATAAGTGATGGTTTTATTTCGAGCCAATTTTTGACGCAACAAACATTTAATTTTAAAATAAAATTGTAGGAAAGTGATAAAAAGTGAGGTGACAGTTTTATTAAAAATTTTGTTTAAAAAAGGAATCTGTATTTAAAATTTTAAGTTTATTCTATTTTAAGTACTTTAATTCCAATATTCGCAGGTATGCATTTTTTAGCTAATTTATATTTCCAATATCAAAATTTTAATATTTAGAAAAAAAAAAGTTGATTTCTAATAAACACATCGGAAAGATTATTTTGTCTAGATTTTAGAACAATTTTTGTTTTTGCAAAAGGGTTAAAAAATAACCCATAAATAGTAAAAATTTAAGATGCATGGCAAGAACCAGGAATTTTGCGCGCAAACCTTGACAGGCAAAAGGTTACAGATATTATTTTCTTATTATTTGAAGGGTTAATAAAATATTGGTAATTTTTCGATACTGGTGTCCACAATTATTACTAATAATTTTTAGAAAAAAACTTTAGAATCACCTTAACTACTATAAAAGGAAAATTTTTGCATTCCGGGTTGCGGAAAATTATGCATTTTAATTTTCAATTGTGTAAATTAAAATTCACTTCGCGAACCGATACGGCAACAATCCGCGGCCATTAGGTACCAACTGTTATGTTGGTATCCCTGATGCATTAACAAGAGCTAAATACGACCGTAGCCATCTTTATGGGATACACGAAGACGTGCGTAATTATGAAAAACAGAATTAATAATATACTGTAGACGAACCTTTGTCAACACGGAATATTTTTTATTCAAACAGTTAGATTTAGCTTTATTATCACGAAAAGTGAGTATTTATGTCGCGGGAGGAAAAAAAACATGCAAAAAATATGCATTTAACATTTTTATTTAATTCGCTTACGCGGTAACGCCATTTTATATTTACCGTTTTTATTTCACAGACGATCAATCATAATTACACAAACCCGCTAGACAAACCCTGCTTTGCCAAACAAACCATTCAAAACCTGAGATGTTTTTTTAAATTATGATGACATGCAGCTTTCGTAGTTTAACCTCAAAGTTCCGTATTATCCGTGAGGTGGACTAAATGCATATTTACCATGATTTTTAGCTATAAAATAATAATTTTACATTGAAAATTTCAATGTAAAAAAACTTGCCTAAAGGCCTTTATTTTTTTTTTTTTTAGAATTTTGTCAAAGTAGTCCTTACCTAATACGCATGTTTTTTATTTTTGTAATTCTGTTGTGTTTTCATGTATCCCACGAAGTTGGCCACAGTCGTATTTTGTTCTTTGCAATGCATCAGGGATACCAACATAACAGTGACAGCAATTTGACATTGTCTAGGCTCGCGAAGTGAATTTTAATTTACGCAACTGAAAATTAAAATGCATAATTTTCCGCCCCCCGAAATGCAAAAAGTTTCCTTTTATAGTAATTAAGGCGAATCTAAAGTTTTTTTTCTAAAAATTATTAATAATACGCGTGGACACCAGTATCGAAAATTTACCAAAATATTTGTTAAATAATTTAATTTTATGATGGTTGGATTGAAGCTGGCTAGATAATGAAGACGTAACTTATAAGCGAGTTTGGTTGTCGCCATTTTGCGACGCAATCGCAATCAACCTCCTGAACAAAATTGATGTATTTCTGATCTGACATGTCAAAACTTGACAGGTCGTGAGCCGCGCTACCATGGCAACCTGTCAACAATACAACTGCTTTTTTTTCTGTTTTTCCATGAGCAGATTGCCTAACTTAGAGTCCCCCCATCTAACAAAGTCCACTTTCTAAGAACTACCAATTAAGGACCAATCTAACCTGCATTTAATTTCCCATCTCCTTCCCCTCCCTACATAATTAATACAATTAATTTCTGATACTTCTCTTCATAATTTTGTAATATCTATCTTTCTCTAATCACCCCTTTATTGCAGTGTGGACCGGCAATCTTGCTACATGGTACGCGCCGATGAACTCTACAACGAGGTAATGGCCGACGCCACGGGCAAGGGTGCCTCTCAAGGCATGTTCGTCGGCTGCTTTATCGACGTTGCCACCGGATACATCACTTGGCAGTGCGAAGGCAAGCAGACAAGCCACAAATTCAAGGTGAGATTATTTACTTGTATTGTTTATTGTTGTTTTTTTTTTTTTTTAATTTTATTTATTAATTTGAATATAATTACATTTAATACAATATAAGATATGGATAGTTCCACAAAGCTGTGATATATCAGCTTGTCTGTAGGTTCTACCATTTAATATCTAAGACACTATATAAAGAAGTAAGATTTGTTTGTTTGTTTGTTTGCATTGAATAGGCTCCGAAACTACTGAACCGATTTGAAAAACTCTTTCACTGGTGGGAAGCTACACTATCCCCGGGTGACATAGGCTATATTATATTTTCAAAAAAATTAGGGATCCTTACTAAAACTCCCACAATGTAACCCAAGGTGAAAAAAAATTACCTAAAATATTCTTTGCATCGCGTGCACTGCGAAAACTATTGATGATAGAATAAAATAATGTACTACGACTTGGCAGAACACATCATTATTTACAAAAATTTCGCGACAGCATATGTCTAACTATTATAGTTATGCCACAATAAGTGTTCTTTTATTTTAAAAATTTAATTGAAATGCCGCTAGAAAAGGCTCTTTATTTGTATCTTGGTATTAATCCTTATCAAAATAAATTACTTTATATTCAAGACTGCTTAAATACCTTTATATAACTTATTGAATTATTCAATTTGGACATCCCATTCGAAAGATATCACGAGTTTAAAAATGTAAGTATTAAAAAAAAAGGGTGGTCGCCGGTCACCCCGCTCGGCTAGCTAGGCAACATCTTATGCGATCTAGGCGTCACTGGGATACGGGCCGGACGGGAGGGGAGTCAATGTCAAAAAGATGGAAGGGGAACGCAGGAGAGAAAAGGGACGCATGAGAATATCCATTTATTTATTTATGTATTAACGCTAAACATTTAGGGATAAACAATTTATTTATTTTAATGGCATAGCAACGCATGCCGAGAACCAGCTAGTTATTACATAACACAAATTAGCTTAAGTTACAATATTAATACATAATATAAGATTTAGGATAGATAAATATGTTGTTCATTTATTAATCACTTTTTTGTCAGTTTAGGGCAGGGTTCTTAATTATTTTTAAATTAATGTTTTGATTTAATATGTTATAAATCAAAGGTATCATATATTCGAGCGTTCTGCTACCATACTTATTTGATATTCGTGATATTTTTAGACCTTTGTTGATCGTAAAATGATGATGGAATTTGATATGCTTCGAAATGTGGATAAATGTAAATACAGGCACATTATTTTCCTTAAATAGAAAGGGTCCTCTAACCACTGGAGCGACGATGCATTTTTTATTTTTTTCCTCGGATTTCTCGTGATATTTTAATGACCGTTTTGAATATTTTCCGCCAACCTTAAAAAAATCATACCTCCGAATTTTAATATGAAGGCATGCAAACTGATCATAGTTCTATATAGTCAATGAATTCACCTATCTTTGGTTGTTTATCACATATTCCTAGGATTTATAAAAATAATATTATAAAATCGTAAACATTCAAAACGGAACTATTCTCAGTAGTGCCCCCCTTTAAACTCGCCTAGTAAGTTCAAATTTCCCTCCACATTGAATATTTTCTATTAGGTTTCTTTTAAATGGTCTAATTTATAATCACAATCTAAATATGTATATAAGAAAACTGAATTTTGATATGTTTTGAACTGTTGAATGTTCCCTCTGAATAATTTTTGACACAAATTTATTCGAAAAATGGCGACACTTTTAATAAGAATAAAATGAAATTCTTAAAAGACTCACCAAAAATAGCTGTAGTACATCAATTATCTTAAATCTACAATACCAATTAACTCAATTATTGGTTTATTTATAGAAAATATTGCATTTTCAATAACACACGACTATTGGAAAAAAATGTCAAAAACATAACCACAAAACTTTATTTTATCAATAATCACTGAAATTTTAAGTTTGAAACACGTTAAAACAGTTGAATGCATTACTCATTCAATTATTATAACACTGGTACACAAATTTGTTACAAACATTCACTAAAATACGATTAAAAAATCCGAATTTTAAACTGACAGCTTCAGACCGTTTAATATTTACAGAGATCTACCAATTACGAATTTTCGATGGAATATTAGCCAACATTACTAGAGTACACTGCCATCTGTTGAATTTTAATAGAAGTAGTTTCTTTCTACCTACTTTAATGCATCTAGGGAAAATTTGCTTTAATTCGGCAACTTAGCAAACTTAGGTTTTGTAAATGGTGCCGAAATTCGGCAAAAAGCATTTCAGTGGTTCGGTCGAAAAATGGACCACATTTATTTATCTGCGATTGATTTTAGTCTCAAAATGGACCACATTTTCCTACCATTCGTAAAATATTTATTATAATTATTTAAAACATTTCCAGCAGTTTATTTTAACACAAAACTTTATCTATTATGACCATAGATGTCGCAAATCCGAACTTCATAGACTATTTTAGAACAATGTTAAAAATAAATTTAAAAAATATTTTTTTCCCGCCGAATTTTTGAACGGCTGTTTACGGATAAAATTAAGTATTTTTCCCATAGATATATACCTTTCATTATCAAGTACACCACAGACAACATACAGAAACCGAAAATATTCAATGTTCACCTAAATAAGTATCCCTCACGGCAGTTTCAAGTAAAAAATACCCAGGATTCGCACAATAAACTTAATGTTTTTTTTTTATAAATCCTACAAATATGATATATACGGTTAACTGGGAAATCTCAAGCAATGGATGCAAATTTATTTATTTCCCGTGATCGCTCCAGTGGATAAAAGGTATTCCCACTTAAGTAAACTAAAAATTCAATATATATGATTTTTGATTTTCACGGCCATTTGTCTTGATTTATTTTTCGGGTATTATGTCATGTTGCCAGAAAACCATTTTAAAGTATATTGTAATGCTAGCTCGTAAAGGATTGGAGCTGGCAACACGGTATTTCATCTAAATGCATAAGCACACTATCGATTACGCATCTGCCCTGATAATGGACACTGTAACGCTGACCAAAAATGAAAATTGAATAGTTTATTTTGGCTAAATTCGTGTTTGTCTCTCATGAGTCAGTGGAAGATATTTTAATTTTCTGCTATTTAGTTTAAGGTTATCAGAAAACATCATTTTATTAAATTAACTCCAAATAGGAGGTTGTCATCTTTGGGGATTTTGTTTGGAGATATTTATATTTCAGTCAATTATATATATGTAATATGATTGATTAAAATAATGGACACAATACCATTTAAAAAAAATTAAAACAGGTGCGGTCCCAGAATACGCCCTTGAGGGACTCCTGAAAAAATAAGAACATTGTTATCTTATTGGTATGACAATGTAACGAAAAAGCACCATTAATATAAAGTTTGCTGAAATTTTACGAGGATGATGATGGCACGATCAAGTGAAGCAAATTCTTTAGTTCAGTCATGTCAAGATGCTGTACCCATAAAAGATAAATTAGATGAATGTGAATGTAAGCCAATACGAGTTAAAACTGGACATCGTCTCAATTTACTGGAGAAATTTCACTTTGTTTAATTAGTTACATAGCAAATTTCTTAATCTTCCAGATGGAGCCAGAGACAAAGCTATTCCCAGCTATCTTCGTGGAAGCCACATCCAAGGAAATACTGCAGATCGAACTGGGCAGGACTTCCATGGGTCTGCCACTGAGTGCAGCTATCCTGCCTACTGGAGACAAGCACGCCACTCCACAGTTCCCGCCCAGGCTGAAGGTGCAGTGTCTGAAGCCGCACCAATGGGCCAGGGTAAAATAATTATACATATCTTATGTCTCTTAGTTTCCAATATGTTTGTTTTGAGAGCTGCAAAAGACAATAATTTATCATGTTATATAAAACCCTTGTCAGATGCTAACTAGAATATAACTCTACATTATGGTCTCCCTTTTACAATATTCATTCCGTCAGCATTGAAAAGATTCAACCTAAGTTTCTGAGGTATATAAACATTGATTATAATTACCTACTGGATAAAATGTCTTTATTAAAACTTTCAGAAAGGAGAATAAACATAGATTTAATGCTATTACATAAAATAATGCATTACAAAATTTACTGTTCTGAATTGCTTCATCAACATCCATATTCCCAAAAGATCTGACCCACATTTACTACCCTTTTACTTTAACAACACCAAGACATTGTCTTACAGTCTCGGAAATAAATATTCTGATCATGGAAATATATTTCACCTTAAAAATAACCAGTGTAAACATTGTTTATTCCAATTCTTTTATATATCTAAACATGGTTGAGAAAAATTTTTCAATTTTTGTTTATATTGAAAATCTATTTATGTGAGACTTTTTACCAATGTATTTTATTTTATTATAATATATACTTTTGTGATTACATTTTTTTTTTCATTGTAACGTATTTTCTTTATTGTTTTAGTTTTGAAGTATTAAAAATAACTGTGATATTCAACTCATAAACTAGAATGTAAAAGCTTATTAGGGCATGTAATAAATAAATATGTGTTGAAAAAAAAACAATATTAATACAACTTGTAATGAGTTGATATCTTCCAAATAGGTTTGAGGTTCATGTGATTACTAGTTGATTTATTTGGTTATCGTAAATATTTACAATGAATATTATTAAACTGGACAGAATTCCTTACTAGACTAGGCTCTAAGTCCTAAGTAGTTTTGCTGCTCCAGCGAGCGGACTGGAGCCCGCCCAACTTGCCGATGTCTTCGGCAATCAGCGTAACCATTAGTACTTAAGACACGAACGACGATAGATGGTACTCTTCTGGTATCATACTCAACTGCCATCTGTTGGAATATAGCCAAACTTCATATTACTGTCTAAACTATCGATTTCTATTAAAGGAAGCTGAAACTACAAGAATAAACAGTAATTTTTTTATTTTTTTATGTGAATATTACACAAGAATCCCAGCTGCTCCCGTCTGGAGCCAGTAAGACTATAGCATCCCCAATTGGGGTATGTTGTGAGGCTGAAGGTAGTGGGGAGAGGAAGGAGATGGGAAAGAGAAAGGTAGGGAAGTACCTAAATATATAGATCTGATCACCAAAAACGGCTTAAGGCATTTCAAGCAACGCTTCAATTTTGAATGGTGGTCTTACACCAAGCCGATACTGAGAGCATCTTCCACCAAAACGTGCCGCAAATTTACTATGTATTATTTTAAATGAATTAATTGTTAAATAACACTAATTAATCAAATAGAATTTATTTGCCCACGCCGGGATTCGATCCCACCACCTTCAGATTGCGAGTCAAGAGCCTTACCCCTCGACCACGCCAGCTGTCAAATTACAACGGATACCATCACTTATAGTCACTTAAAGTCACTAACAATAATTAAACCAATATAGAGTTATTGTCACATAGATAGTAATAGACAATCATACCAGCAAATAAAAGAAAGACTCAAGTTTTTATCATTTTTTTTATGTTGTTTTTAGGTGCCGAATCAATCTCTTCTAGTCCACGCTTTGAAACTCTCTGATATCCGTGGTTGGTCCATGCTCTGTGAAGACGCCATCTCTATGTTGGCACTACATATACCAGGTAACAAAAGACTTCATAAAATAAATTGGTAATTTTTTGGAGTTCCTCAGGGATCAATCCTGAGATAACTCCTATTTTTTTTCTGAAAATTTTGTTACCTTTATTGCTAATTTACAATTATTATTTAACAAAAAGTCTATTTATCAGACTTCTTTATTTATTAATTTTTACTGTTTAGAAGAGACTTTACTAATAGTTGTTGTCTCCATCTTGTAGAGGAAGATCGCTGCATTGACATCTTGGAGCTAATAGAAATGGACAAACTGCTCAGTTTCCACGCTCATACTTTGACGTTGTACGCTGCTCTTTGCTACCAAAGTAACTACCGGTAAGTAGATCCTTATTTATTATTTATTTCCATGAAAAGATATTTTTCATTGGTGAGGGGTCAGCCAAATATAATGGCGTCATATTGGTTTTTGCACTTTTGGGTTGTTTCTAAAAAAAGTTTTGCTCTGAAAATGGCTGTTTAATGATATCGGGGAATTTTTTTCTTGCATTGTAATGAAATCAAAGACTAAACTTTATAATTTCCGAAAGAACTCACATGATGATTGGGAAATTAAGCCATGTTGCAATGCTCCTCTTTTTAGAGCCAACGTTTTGGACATTCAGTGTCCAACTCCACGGCAGATGATTAGTGTGTAGGCATTTGTTAATTTACCATAGTGGCTATAAGTCCAACAGGGTAACTTTTCCGCTGGATTGGGAGTTCCCCAAGGATCATTAGTGGGACCACACTTATTTACCTAAATGATGCCAGCAAACTGGCCGGGATTTGCAAAAACATAATATGTTATGTAATTTGATAAGTTTACTATTTCTATGTTTTTTGCTAATGTAGTCCTAATAGGCTTCTAGATCCAAGGGGGTAGAGTACCTATCTATACATACATCTTCTTCCCCTTGTCCTATTCGGGTCGGGGGCCCATTGCATCGACAAGGCTCCTCCATAAGTCCCTGTCTTGTGCTGATTGTTCGGCTTCTGTCCATGGTAGACCCATCCTCTCCTCACACAGTTTCAGGAGTTGCCTCGCCCAACTGTGTCTAGGGCGGCCCACTGGACGTCTTCCTTCTGGAATCGCACTCAGTATTTTCCTCGGAATTCGGTCATCAGACATTCTTAGTACATGCCCAAGCCACCTCAAGCCACCAAGTACCTATCTAAAAGACTCAATCCTGTTGATACAATTAAATACATAATAATATCATCTTCATTAGCTATGCATAAAAATATCACCGCAAAAACTTAAATTGTCAATATTGTTTTTAATACCATTTATCATTTTTTACATCCAGGGCTGCCCACGCTTTGTGTCTCCACGTCGATCAGAAGCAACTTCTGTACGCCATCAAGTCGGAGTACATGTCCGGCCCTTTGAGGCAAGGCTTCTATGACCTGTTGATTGCCTTGCATCTGGAATCTCACGCCACAACAATGTAAGTCGACAACATCAGTGTATTTCTATTTTTTCTGAATCAGTAAAAAAAAATCAAAATTTCCTCTAAAATGTCTGTCAAATAAGAGTAAATATATTGGTAAATTTTGGATAGGGCCTGACACGCTTATTATTTAGGTGCGTCACTGTTATGTTGGTATCACTGATGCATTAACAAGAGCTAAATATGACCGTAGCCATCTTCGTGGGATACATAAAGAGGCACGGAATTATGAAAAACAGAATTAATAATATAATGTAAACGAACCTCTAATCAGAATCACTTCAGATTCTAGCTGAGGCACTGGAATCATGTTGGATTTCATCATTATTATGGTTGGAGGTGTTGGTATTTGTCATCATTATAATTGAAAAGTGAGTATTTATGTCGCGGGAGGCAAAAAAACATGCAAAAAATATGCATTTAACATTTTAATTTTGTTTTTATTTCACAAACAATCAATCATAATTACACAAACCCGCTAGACAAACCCTGCTTTGCCAAAACAAACCATTCAAAACCTGGGATGTTTTTTTAAATTATGATGACATGTAGCTTTCGTAGTTTAACCTCAAAGTTCCGTATTATCCATGAGGTGGACTAAATGCATATTTACCATGATTTTTAATTTAAAAAAAAAAATTGCATTGAAAATTTTTTTTTTACATTGAAAATTTTATTTTTACTTTGAAATTTTTTTTTTAAATAAAAAAAATCCACATTTAAAAAAAATAATTTTCAATGTAAAAATAAAATTTTCAATGTAAAAAAACTTGCCTAAAGGCCTTTATTCATTTTATTTTCAGAATTTCATCAAAGTAGTGCTTACCTAATACGCATGTTTTATTTATTTTACGTAACTTCTAGCTAATCGTTATTTTATGGTAATAATAAATGTATACGAATAAAGGTTTGTTAACATTATAATTCTGTTGTGTTTTCATAATTCTGCGCCTCTTTATGTATCCCACGAAGATGGCTACGGTCGTATTTAGCTCTTGTTAATGCACCAGTGATACCAACATAACAGTGACGTATCTAATGGCTGTGGTTTGTCGCCGATCGGTTCGCGAAGTGAATTTGGATTTTACGCAATTGAAAATTAAAATGCATAAGTAATTAAGGCGAATATAAAGTTTTTTTCTAAAAATTATTCGTAATAAGCGTGTCAGACCCTATCCAAAATTTACCTATATAAAAAATTGAACTGCAAAATTTGTAGGCTTGACAACACCAATTTTACTTTCAAATATTCTTTTGAAGTGCAATGACACTGAATGTATAGAACACAGTAAACCACATTTTAAAAAACATTTTTTCTTTGTGACATAAATTTGATTAAAAGGTGTTTTATAAATTTAATTTAAAATAAATTTGAATTTAACAATAGATAGAAAGGAAGAATCACTAATGGTGTGTTTAGTTACACTACTTTTAGATCTGAATGAGTTAAATATATGCAGATCTAAAATTAGAGACATGATCTAAAGCCCGGGCAACGCTAGGTACTTAATCTAGTATTAAATAAATGTGGGCAATTTCTAAAGTGTGCTTTATATTTTATTACATTATCGTTATTCTTCATTATGTTAACACGAAATTGCAAACGTATAATAATAATATATCTTACTGCAATGAAAAAAATATTTTTTATAAAATGTAGGTTACACAGTTTTACTTTAACACCTTGAGTTATGTGTTTAGTGTTGCCATTTGATCAACAGTGGCGCCCTCCTATTTTTTCTACTCTTATTTGACAAACTGTATAAGATTTGTCAGTAGGAACTTGAATTCTTACATACTTCATTCATAACCATGTATGATAATTTAACATTATTTTTAGAAACTTCACTCTGTCAATGACAATTCTTGTTTTATGGTGAGTATAATAATATTAAACAATAGAGCGACCACGCAAAACAGAAAAATTTGCCTCGATTGCTCGCGATTTCCCAGAAGACCATTTTTTTAATTTTTCGCCAACATTAAAAAAATCATACCTTCGAATGTTAACATGGAAACATAAAAACTTATTATAGTGCTATATAGCCAATACATTAACCTGTATTTTACCGTTTATCTCATATTTGTAGGATTAATAAAAAAAATATAAAATAATTGTAACGTTTATAACTGCGCGAATCCTGCGTGTTGTTACTTTGAAACTGCCGTGAGGGGTACTTATTCGAGTCAACATAGAATATTTTCGATTTCTGTATGTTGTCTGTGGTCAATTTGATAACAAAAGGCATATATCTATGGAAAAAGTACTTAATTTTAACCATAAACAGCTGATCAAAAATTCGACTTGAAAAAAATATTAAAAAAATTTATTTTTAACATTGTTCTAAAATAGTCTAAGAAGTTTGGATTTGCGACATTTATGATCATAATAGATAAAGGATTTCACTGGCTTCATTTTAAAATAAATGGCTGGCCGGGGAAATGTTTTAAACAATTACAATAAATGTTTAACAAATGGTAGGAAAATGTGGTCGAATTTTTGAGCTTTATCAATCGCAGTAAAATATAAGTTGTCCATTTTTTGACCACAATCGCTCCAGTGGTTATAAAGCTTAGTCAAAATTAGCCATCTAGTCAAAGTAAGTCTTGCTTGAACAATAAAGTGGATGCAGCAGATTTTCAAAACCAGAAATGAAATAAAACAAATTTACAGTTAGACGGAATGCCAAACGCTCAAGTTTAAACAGGACTAAGCTACGCACAATTAATAATTGGGTATTATATATGATGACTTTATTTTGTTTACAGGGAAGTGTGCAAGAATGAGTTCATCATTCCGCTCGGTCCCGAGCTGAAAGAACTGTATGACGATCCTCAAATGCGTCACAGTCTGAGATCTCTTCATACAGAAAGTGTTAGGCCACAAATGCAGATGACGGATATTGCGTGAGTAAAGCTGTTTTGTAATTCTACCCATTCTCATAGTGTTCAGCAAATTTGTCGTTTGGTGCTTGCCAAATTTACTCGGTTTCGTAAAAGAGCTTACATATTTTCTAGTTATTTAATCTTGTAAAACAGTGGTTTCTGACCTTTTTTTAAATCAGGGACCACTATAACATTTATTTGTTCTCACAGGGACCACAAGGTACATTAACGATAAACTCATAATTAAACACGCCCTTGCTTTTACTATCATTTTGCAATTCAATGTGCTCTTCTTGGACTTCTTCAGCTACCTCTCCATCATTAATACTAAGGATGTTATGGATATGCAATTTCGGCTGGATACGGATACGGATATAGGAATAATATTATTTCAGATACGGTTACGGATATGAAATTATTTCAGATTATCCGCTAGGTTCGGATAATTTCGGTTACGGATATTAGAATTTTAAAATTATAAAAGTTAAATACAAATGGCAAGATTTGACTTTTATTTCTAGTCTATATTATCATTTGTTACTACAATCAGTCACGCGCGGCTTGTGTGACAAATGACGGCTTGGCCGGGCAAAACAAAAACCTGTCATACATAACCTGTCATTTAGACTCCGCCTTTATCCGAAACTATCCGAAACTTTTATATCGGTTTCGGTTACGGATACGGATATTTTTTTATTTCGGATATCCGATAGTTTCGGATACGGTTACGGATCTCCATAACATCCCTAATTAATACCAAAAGGGTTACGAATCAGCTTTTAATTATCTTTCGATTCGGTTTTGTGGTAAATGAATTAATGTTTCGTGAACCACATTTTAGATCTTCTCACTGTAGTCCACGGACCACTGCTTGGGAACCACTGATCTAACAGAAATATATTTGCATAAATATCTTTGTCTAAATCATTTTCAGCAAATTTTGGCTTACCACAAGGTACTCATCTCGGCCCCCGTCTATTTCTTGTTTCCATTAAAGACATAATCAACTACTTTAACAATATCGATATGTTGCTCTTTCTTGCATTATTGTTATTGAGATATTAGCTATTTATCTAATAGAAACATATTTGCATAAATTTTTTTTTTGTCTAAATCATTTTCAACAAATTTTGGCTTACCACAAGGTACTCATCTTGGCCCCCATCTATTTCTTGTTTCCATTAAAGACATAATCAACTACTTTGACAATATCGAAGTGTTGCTCTTTGCTAGCATTATTAGCATTGAGATATACAAAAATAAATAACTGACACTGTCAAATGTTACAGGCAAATATCAGTAAGGTAAAATATCGGTGCGTGCAAAATTATAAAACATAAATTTGTTGCAATAATTCCTGTCTTTCCACAGTGAGAACATCACGAGTATCACCAATCTGTACTCCCCACATTTCCCACTGGATGTGGTCCGGGACTATGTCATGTCAGCTCTGGCAGAGGCTGTTGAGATCAACCAGGTCCATAACAGGGATCCTGTGGGAGGCAGCAATGAAAATCTTTTTGTGTGAGTATTGAGTTAACAACAAACCACTGTTGATCCTGTACAAATCGCATGTGTGCCCCACTGTTGAATTTGGCAGCCACCTCTGATCTCAAAAATTCTTGAAAAAACCCTTATTCCTTTTATGGATTCCCCCATCCTAAAAAACGTCGTGCAATCCTTAGAGCACATGCATTATGCTGTGGTATGCTCAAGGTACTCTGAGTAACTAGTCTCATTGATTCCTTCAGCAACGGTGCATAGTCGTAAAACACGCCACCAACATTTGTACACGGTTAACTTTAGTCACATGAAAACGGGTAGTTTCTATGGGTTTCTTGATTTCAACTTCTCGGCTGTGGGACGATTTACTGGCATCTATATTTCTTCCCTCCTACAACATAGCATGATACGAAGTATAGTGTTAATAACGCTTCCAAAACTGTTGACATCTTTAACAGTAGCCTTGAAGAACTCAAGAGGCATTCAAGTGCTACTCATTACCCACTATAATATTATATATGTATCTCATGTTACTATTTACAGTTTCTTTTATTTACCCATAAATGTGTAGTTCGTGTCACATGTGTATTGTAAATGGACACACAGTAAGTAAATGGATACACAATTAAAACAAAAAAACATGGGTCTGAAAAAACCTCCAGACACAACTTCCCCAAACATGATGTATGCCCTGAGGAAAATTATTTTTCTCAATGCCTCCTGTGTGGAGTTCATGTAAAAAATTATCCTTTTTTCTGATCCTAGAAAATATGGGATCCCAGGAAGTTGATGAAAAACGTCTTCATCTAGTTTTTAAAGCTATTTTTTTTTTTTCATCGTCATCAGCGCTACTACCCTTTGAGATTCTTGACTGCCTCTAGGAAACTTTTCACATCCTTCTGGACTCTTGTTATCCACTTCCTTGAAAGGATGCTGTCACGTAATAACGGTATCGACACCGTCTGAATACTGATTTATAGGCAAATTAATATAAAATAACCACACAATGTTCAATCTTACTAATCTTACTAATATTATAAATGCGAAAGTTTGTATGGATGGTCCTTACACTTTCACGCAATAAAAATCGAATGGAATTTAAAAATTCTTTCACTAATCGAAAGCTACATTATTTGCGAGTAACAACGGCTTTATATATTGGTAAGCTCTGGCGTTATGAATGAGCTGTGGCGTTATGAAATTATGTATCATACGTTTTCTGTCCCTAACAAAATCGAGTTATTGCAAACGTCAAACAAATTGTAACCTTGGAAACAATGTTTTTTTTTTAATTTTAGGCTTAAAAAGAGTGCTTTGTTGTGATTAAGAAGAGTACTTTTTTTGCGTCGTAGTTAATATCCACATATCTCTCAAAATGTTTATTCTCCGAACAAAAAGCATAACGTTGCTATAAAGCATAGCGTTTGAAGTGGACTATCATTTTCTTATTTTTTTAGGTTACTCTGGATTCAAATATGAATAAAATACTAATAAAGGGAGTAGGTACTTAAAATAAAATTCTATTTCTATAATGGAAATATTTTCTAAAATAGAATTTTTATTTGCGAAATGTCATTCTCAAATTTAGAAATTTTCTATTAAACAATAATTATTTTCTATTAGACAAAATAGCAAGTATAATAACAATTATGCCAATAATTATGCCAGTAATTTCCCAGTAATACTATGCGAGCGAAGCCGTGGGTAAAAGCTAGTTCTAAATACTTACACAACTAACTTTATCCTCACAAACCTCTACAACTAGCTCGATCGGAAGGGTCTCGTGTTCACAGTTTGTTCAGACTAGATTCAAAACGATTATCGCTTCATTGATAGAATAAATACAGTTAGGGTTATATTAAATGAAAAGATCTCTTCTGATTTTTAAATATCTAGGGAATGTATTTATAACTCTATGCTTCCAGGGAAAAAGCCTTAAATCTCTTTGTGAACTCAAAGTTAATGATTCTAAAATATAATAAAAGGGCCATCCTCCTGAAACACCTCTGAGTTGATTTCTAATCAATTTGGGTTGATTCTAATTCTTAAAGCACATGTTGTAAACAACTCTTTGAATACAAAGGGTCCATGCGAAGGCACCACGACCGACCCGTAGAAAAGCTAAAACCAGAAGAATCGCGTAGGGCTCCCGCAGCCCCCAACTGCCTGCCCTTCCCCTCCCACCAAAATTTGTACCAATGTAAGGCATGTCATGTTACTAACGTCGGTTTTGCTAACCTATAATAAATAATATTAAATATCGAGTACCTGGCGCAAATCATCGTACAGGGATTGGAAGTTAAAATTCAAGAAAGTACAGTACTGTTCAAATTAATGTGAACACAAGTGATCAATTGGAAAAAATAATAAACATTCTTTATTGAGGAAAAAAAATAGAGAAACAATTATAATTAATTTTTTTTAATACCTGGTTTGTTCTCCCTTAACTTTTTTAACTTCTTGTACACGGTTTGGCATAGAATCAGCAAGTTTTTTTGCAATTTTCTGATATTTGCGTGTCTTTAAACCATATCTGATTTACTGTCTCAATCAGCTTGGTTTTTGTTGTGCTTGTCTTGCTTTAACTATAGCCCACCGATTTTCAATTGGATTAAGATCCGGAGAGTTACCTGGCTATTCAAGGTATGTATTTTTTTGTCTTTGAAATATTAACAATCTTAGTGCGTTTTTTAAGAGAAATATCCATCATCAAAAATTAGAAACAAAAAAGCTTTAGTTAAGTTTACCTCTGCCAAAAAACTGTAATTCTAAAAAATTACAAAATTTAACGCATCTGTAGTTTGGTGTGTCTCGTAACTCATTGAATGATTGGTCAAGAACATAAAATGGCCGCTATTACAATATGCAGCATACAACTTCGAAAAACAAGATTATTGTGCTAATTATCACGTGTTCACATTAATTCGCACAGTACTGTATTTCATAACACAGCGGCGTTGTCATCCACACAATCCATCTGTCTAACTCTACGTTTCCCAACACTCCTTCACTCCTCCTTCGTCCTATAGAGTTATTACAAAGAAGCCTCTTTGGTAGTGGACCATCTTCCATCCTTGCTAAATATCCTGCCTTGAAAAAACCATTCCAGTTCTACAAATCATGCTTTTGATGATTCTACAAACAGTCATTAAGGTTTGTGGTTGTTCTTTGTCTGACTACTTCGTTTTCTTCCAACTATGTCTGTATTTCTTGGATACCCATTCTTTCTTTAGGAATTCGAAAATATGTGGGACTCCTAACCGCTCCGATCTATCGCGTATATGCAAGTTTTATGTCTTAAACGAAATGTCAGATTTATATGTTATTTCCGTTTTGCAATTTAAGCTCTATAAATGAAACATTTCTGAAGATAGCCGAACACTAAAAACTGTTTTTGAATGATTTAGAAATAAGCATTCAAATTGTATTATTACAAATAAATATTAACATTTGTAAATATTAAAATTTAGAATGCAAACAAATAACAAATGTAAAAATGACTCACGTGTTGTTTTTATGTGAAAACGGTACTAAAATCACGGATTATGTAAAAAAAAAGTACTTATTCTATTGTATAAATGTATAATAAACAATTTAGCCACCTCACTTTTTTATCATTTCATACAAGAATATTTAATAAAAAAATTACAATGTCTAACGGCGCGTAGGCGATATGGCGGGTAAAATCTGTATCTACAGAATAGGTCTTTTATGTATTTCTATGAACAACTTGAATAGAAATGTGCAGCTTGATTTATTATGGAGCTTCTACTGTTTATTTTAGGGATGTCACTAGAACAATAACGGAGCTATAACGATTTCTGTGGAAACACAAGCGTTGACGTGAAAACACGCTTATTGTACTTGACTCCTATCGTTATATTATTGTGTATATCCGCTTACGTATCGGAGTATTTAACTCAATTTGTACACACAAATAAACATACTTGTGTTGAACGAAATGTATTCTGAAAATCTATTGTTTTCAGGCCATTGTTGAAGCTTACTGATCGTCTGCTGCTGGTGGGAATGATGTGTGACTCTGATGTGGAGAAACTTCTCATCATGACCAACCCTGAAACTTGGGACCCATCATTTGATAGAGGTATGCAACATGATCTTCTTCTTTAAAATACCTGATCTAATTGTTTCTGTTCAAAGGTGGGTTGTTCATCTGTTTGACAATCCATTGTTAACAGACCGATAACAGTCTCTAATGCGCAGATGCAATCTAGGCATGCTTAGTGTGGTATATCACCAACAGTTCTCTAACTCACCTCAGAAGGAGATTTAATAAATTGGGTAGAGTAATGTTCGTTGTTATAAATCTGGTTTATTGATACTTTGCATGTACAGAGTTGATCACGATGGTCGACCTATCTAGGAACTGGCTAATTGGATTCTGGCCTAAGAAGTCTGCTGACGACTCTCTCAGCCCTGTTCGACCCTCTGTTGACTACCTCTTGTACTAAGCTAGCTGCCATCTAGCGGAGACAAGCCTAGGGTTACATTCGTAATTAAAATTTACGGATTACATAAGATTTTGACAGATCACTCACAGGAGCGTTTACATATGCATCCGACTTGTGGTAATTAATGATCACGGAAGTTCGACTTGTATAAATGCTCATGCGACCGTTTACATCTGTAAATTTATTTGCGGTAGGATGGCTTCCTGTCAACTTCCTGTCCTGTCCTGTCTTGTGACGGCCGGCGTAGCGCAGCGGTAAAATGCTTGACTCGCGCACCGAAGGTCGCGGGATCGAATCCCGGCGTGGCAAATAAATTTTATTTGATTAGTTTGTGTTATTACACAATTTATTCATTTAAAAATAATAAATAGTATATTTGCGGCACGTTCCAGAGTGGAAGATACTCTCTGTATCGCCCTGGTGTAAGACCACCATTCAGAATTGAAACGTTGCTTGAAACGGTATTAGCCGTGTTTGGTGACCAGATCTGAATAGCCAGGTACTTCCCCACCTTCCTCATCCCTATCTCCTTCCCCTCCCCACTACCCTCGGCCTCACAACATACCCCAATCGGGGATGCCATAGTCTCACTGGCTTCAGACGGGAACAGTTGGGACTCTTGTGAGGTATTCATGTAAAAAAAAAAAAAAAAACAACGACCTGCTACTGTCAAATTTACGCAATTTTGTCAATAAAGACGAAAAGGTCCAAACAAAGTGTTGAAATAATTGTGGCTTTAAAAACAATTCTCCACGCGCTTTTGTGCCGTCAAAGGTGGCAATTAATTTTGTTTTATCCAAATAACAGCTACCTGACATCTGCTGACAGTAACCGACTTCGAATTCAAAATTTCAAATATGTAAATGTTAAAAACAGAAACATCAAGATTGGAAAGGATTGGACCGATAATTCAATAGAAGGATGCTCGTTTTCCAGAAAACTTAAATAAGTGGAAATAAATACTAGTTTTGTAGGAAAAAAATCCTATGAAAACAATTGTCTTTTAATTTTTGACATTTCGCTACGGCGGCAATGGCGCATTTCGGAACTATTTCTTGCAGTAAGCCTCTTAGCTTATCAAACTGATTTTATAAGCTGTAAGAAGACTGGAAATTCGCGCGGGCGCAATTAGACCTGTCAAAAAACTTCCGAAAGAATAAGTTCTGCAACTTGCTATAAATTACGTTAAGTGACTTTTAGTGTCGTTAACATTGGTAATTTGGCCATAAATCGCTTACAAGAGCGATTTACAGGAAAAAACTTACGAGTCTAACCCTACCCTTAGAACAGTTTTTAATACTGCCATCTATGTGAGAAAGCCGGAAGCTTTTAGATATATAACACTTAGTCAACAACTGAGAGCAAGATTGATCACCTGTTCACCGATGTACTTGTACGAAACTCGACAGACACGAGCGTATCACCCGTTTCTGGTTGATGTTGGCTTCATGAGAACGGGCTGTTTCGATTCGTTTACGAATGAGCTCTTGGTATCTTTTTTACCTCCTTCATGTAGGATCTGCCTTTTGAAGACCCGCATTTATAAATCCCTTCTTATCAACTCAAGAGACAGACCAATTTAAAACTTTTTCCTCGGATTGCTCATGATTTTTTGGTGATTATTTTGAATTTTTTCCACCCAAATTAAACAAATCATATCTTAACTTGATAATTCAAATTAAGTACAAATGCATCTAGGTAAAATTTACCTAAAATTGGCAGCAAAGCAATCCGAGGTATTTTAAATGGTGCCATATTGTGGCAATAAGCGCTCCAGTGGTTATAGCTCAGAAATCAACCTCCCAACCGGGGGCGATATAGTTCCCCTATCTTTACACTGTACTGGAGGAATAATACAGAGCTAGCAGATAAAAACCCGCTACGCAGGTTTTTACTGCTAGGCCCTGCGGGCGGCTTTTGTTTCGGGTTCACCATGTTAGTGATGGTGATTGGTGATCATTTTGTAAATCCAATATAGGAACTGGTCGCAAAATGAGCCCGTGTAATACACGCGTGTATCCACTGTCAACAGTGTCAATGTGTCAACACTGTCAACCAGTGATGGCAAGTCACCGCGAAAAAGTAACTGGGACGAACGATGACGTAATATGTAATATACAGCCGCTTTATACAACCAAGAATTACCGTCAATCTTCCGTGGGAGTTACTCAAGGTTCACAAATTCGTAGAACTTATACCTAGGAATGGAATTTCCCATTTGCGTGTTGCCGACGGAAGTAGCTCCATCTTGTGACGAATTCTTGAATTACAAATCGAATTGCAATGATAGCTTTGTGTGAAACTCCACGTACACAGATGTTATTTGAAGCGCGGCCGTTAAGCATGGCGTCGACATGCACCCGTGGCTGGGTTCTGAAATCAACCACACGCAGATGCTAGGATATTAATACTGTTCGATGCTCTTTTGAGGTGTTACATTTAATGCAATGTAAAGTATATTAAGATTATTAAATGTAATGGCCAAAACAGATTAACCTTATGATTCACAAACGCAAAGTTATCAGACAAGGCTTGAAACATGCAGGTTAGAATAATATGTAGAAATCACGAACTTATTGTCAGCGACATTCGAAACAGAATAACCGATAGTTTTTTGAACCGCTCCTCGATTCAAAGTGCACAGTCTGACACGCACGCGCCACAGTGTGGCAATTGAATAAACATTTCCAGCATTTAAAAATCGAATAACTAGTAGTTTCTAGTTTCTACACATTTATTAAAAAAAGTGGTATTTTGTGGTTCCAGAAGGCAAAGATGAACACCGCAAGGGCCTGCTTCACATGAAGATGGCCGAGGGAGCCAAGCTACAGATGTGCTATCTACTTCATCACCTCAATGATATTCAACTACGTCATCGCGTAGAGTCCATCGTCGCCTTCAGCTTCGCCTTCGTTGGTGATCTTCAGACCGATCAACTAAGGTATGTATACTAGCGTGGAGCGACATTGCAAAAGTCAATTATCAGTATTGTAATAACTGAAAAAACTTTGCCAAAAATACTTTAAAAATTCAATGTATATATATATCTTTACCGGCAACCCGTTATTTATCAATGTTAAAAATCATAAATTTCGCCCCTTTTCACTAAATCTTTAAAAAAGTGTCAAAATGTTCTGAAAATATTATGTTCTTAAAATTTTAGTCACTTGATGGAACATTAATACGTCTTTGAAATACATAATTTCGGCATTGTCCTTTAAGTTCTTGAGTTCTGATTGGCAGTAAATTGGCAGTAATGGGAGTTTGTTACTTAGTAGAAATTAGTTTTACGTATATATCCAGTTAATGAACGGTTATACAGTTATATAAAGCTATACGTCATACATAATATACTATGTAGCATTCACAAATGGTTTTATAGTCAATTTTTGCATACATTCTAAATGCTGTTGAACATACAAAAATACTAATTATTATTTTTAATTGGTAAACTAATGTTTAAGACAAGATTTTTATGCATAGCACAAAGGGTAACAATTATTATAAGCAATAATTATTAGCCTGAAACACTCATCAACATTGAAAAAATCTTCCGAGAAAAGATAAATGCCGCCGACGATGCCGAAATGTTGGTAGAGTAGTTGACCGGATATCAAAAGGACGCGGGTTCAAGTCCCGTCGGCGGCATTTATCTTTTCTCGGAAGATTTTTTCAATGTTGATGAGTGTTTCAGGCTAATAATTATTGCTTATAATAATTGTTACAAAAATACCTTTAAAAAATCTGTTAACTCGCAGAAGCTGGTTTTCATCTGCTAGTATTTATATGTTTTAATAATATAATTTGTAAAGGACCTAGAACAGATCCTTGAAGATCATCTACTTTGTTCTGATTGTGATTTTTTTTCTTTTAGATGTTAAATAATCTGAAAGCGAGTCGTTTTGTGGTTTTCTCCTTAGCGCCGTTTCAAATGCTCTCTTTATCTCCGAAACCGCTGTTAAAGTGATGTTTTTCAATCCAAGCATTTATTTCTCTTAAATCCACAGATGTTTCTAAATTTATTTTTAAAAATATTTAGCCTATTGCCTTTTTCACACCTCTTGAAACTGTCTGTTCTCTGGTCATTCTTCCTCCAGCTTAACATGCCTGATCATATTATGGTGTTTAATTCCAAATCCGCCAGACACTTACGCTTATTAGCTTATTTTATTTATTTATTTATTTATAAACAGAAACAGAAACAAACAGTACATTATATTAACCATTGGTGAGAAAAAATTTACAATTAATAAATATAATTCATGGTGGGTATCTATCATTGTAGTATCTTATTTATGGTGTGCATATTAAGTAATTACCGGGTAATGTGTGTAGTGGGAAGGTGTGTGTGTGTGTGTGAATATGTTTTTCAATGTTATTATTTAAAATTTTGGGTATAAATGTCAAATCAGCAATTACTCGTCTTTGTTGCAAAGTTTGAAATGTGCATTCATAGTAATTGTTAAATTTGAAGGTAAGATATTTTATAAATTTGTATTGAATATGTTCTATGCTATTTATGTATACTTTGAACTGCGGGTTCCAAATTGGCGAGGCATATTCCAGTATACTTCTGACTAATGCAAAATATAACACAACTACTGTACGCGGGTTACTGAACACTTTACTTATACGAAGAACAAAACCAAGCATTTTATTTGACCTGAAATAAGCTTCTATGGTGGTCAATGACCTTTATCTTTACTCAGAATTTCTGGGGAAACTAATTTGTATTTATCTTATTACAGACGCTACATTGAAATCAAGCAGTCGGATCTGCCTAGTGCTGTAGCTGCCAAAAAGACCAGGGAATTCCGATGCCCTCCCAGAGAACAAATGAACGCCATCCTCAGTAAGTTATTTCACCAAATGCAAAGAACAATCTAACTCGTACTAAAGTTCTGAAACCAACGTAGGGAGTGTGGCAAACCCATCGCTCAGTGAGTGGAAACATAACCTGAAATAGCTATCCTAAGCCAAGGTGTGAGCTACCGTGCTCAGGCTGAATGATTCTGGGGAACTGTGTCACAAACGGATCAAAAATGGAGCATTCAAACCAATAAAATACCTCTTAGAAACCAAAGGATAGTGAAAAGAAGAGCCGAGGCCACATCGGTAGATTCTTCCCTCCTAGGGTCTTCGGGGAACCAAGGGGGAGTGGAAAGAGAGCTGAGGCGCCACATTGTTGGATTATTCCCTTTTGGGGCCTTCGTAGAACCAAGGTAAGAATGGAGAGAAGAGCTGAGGCTATCTCGATAAATTCTTCCCTCTTGGGGCCTTTGGGGAACTAAGGGGAATAGAGAGGAGAGCCGAGGCCACATCTGTGGACTCTTCCCTTTTGGGGCTTTCGGTGAACCAAGGGGGAATGGAGAGGAGAGCAGAGGCTGTCTCGATACATTATTCCCTCTTGGGGCCTTCGAGGAACCAAGGGGAATAGAGAGGAGAACTGAAAAGGTAGATTCTTATCTCTCGGAGCCATAGGGGAACCAAGGGAGAGGGGAACCATAGGGAATGGAACCATAGGTGAACCAAGAGCTGAGGCCACTTCGGTGGATTCTTTCCTCTTAGAGCCTTGGGGAACCTAGGGGGAGTGGAGGGGAGATCTGTGGCTATCTCGATAGATTCTTCCCTCTTGTGGCCTCCAGGGAACCAAAGCAAAATGGAGATGGAAGCTGAGGCCACCTTGGTGGACTATTCTCTCATGGTGCTTTCAGGAAACCTAAACAAATGGGAAAAACCTCCTACCAGGGTCCACTTCAAGCACCTCTAGTCAATCGTTTATTTGAAATATAAATTGTTCCAATATTATTTGGCCTTAAGAATTAACAAACTATTACCTGTCTTCTAATGGCATTAATTTCTGGTTTGTACTTTGCGTAGGCTTCAAACATCTGGAAGACGACGATATTCCCTGTGGAGAGGAACTGATAGTCAGGATGAACGAGTTTCACACTGATCTGATGGGGCACGTCTCCCTGGCTGCCTTGCAAGAACCAGATCCTGACGTAAGTATTAATTTCACAAAGTAACAAATTTAATAAATAATTATGTAGTCAAAAGGGCAAAATAAAGTATGTATATGAAATCTCTTGTGAGTTACACTGCTCATATCTTTTTCCCTTCCAGAACTTTCATTTCTTAAAAAGACCCTCTACACAGCATCCCCAAATATGACATTTACCCTGAGGAATTTCATTATTTTCCTCAGGGTCTCCTGTGTGGAGTCAATGTGAAACAAACATGTTTTTATTTTTATTGGATCGTTCGACAATGGTTCTAAAAGGTGAAACTGTTGTGTCGCATAAAAAAAGCTAAATGTATTATTATTTTTCTCATGGGCCTCTCCTGTGTATAGTTAATGTTAATAAAAAGGTTGTGTATTAGAAACATTATTAAGATCTGTGAATAATTTGTGTTAAATGAAAAGAACTCATTTAGCCACTGGAACGATTTCGGTCGAAAAATGGACCATTTTTATTTTTCTGCGATTGATTTCAGTCCAAAAATGGACCACATTTTCCTACCATTCGTAAAAAATTTATTGTAATTATTTAAAACATTTCCTTGGCCAGCCGTTTATTTTAACACAAAGCTATTGAAATGCTTTATCTATTATGACCATAGATGTCGCAAATCTGAACTTCGTAGACTATTTTAGAACAATGTTAAAAATATTTTTTTTTAATTTATTTTTCCGCCGAATTTATAATAGCTGTTTACGAAAAAAATATTAAGTCCTTTTTCCATGGATATGCATCTTTCATTATCAAGTATACCACAGACAATACACAGAAACCGAAAATATTCTATGTTGACCCGAATAAGTATCCTTCACGGCAATTTCAAGTAAAAAACACCAAGAATTCGCGCGATTATAAACTTTACGATTTTTATTATAAATCCTACAAATATGAGAAAAACGATTAATTACAAGTTATTTCATTGGCTTTACAGCACAACAATAATTTTTTTTTCAAAAAATTCAATTTTATGATTTTTTTTTATGTTAGCAAAAAATTTTAAAAAAGTAGGATATCTCAAGCAATCGGGGCAAATTTATTTATCTCGCGTGATCGCTCCAGTGGTTAGAGGCGAATTGGGAGAGAGATCATTTGTGCAGGAGATGATTACATTAAATTTAATTTTTACCTTATTTTCAGGCGTTGGCAGAAGTGGTAGAAAAACCAGGCACCATCACTAAATTGTGCAATTTCATTAATGCTGTCAAGGAACTAGAAGACGAACCAAAGGTATTTGTTGAATTCACTAACAGTGAAATACGTACTATAATTTTGATTTATTTAACAGCTTACGACATCAAAGTCTTAGCAGGTGGTACATGGACAAGAGTAGCTAATTATATAGAGAAATGGCGACAGTTGGAGGAGGCCTTTGTCAGCTAGTGACATACAGACAGGGAGTCGATGCTTGATAAGTGTTATGAATATTATAAATAATGTACTGTAATTTACTGTCTGAATAAAGGCTATTATTATTATTATTATTATAACAGCTTACGAAGGGGAAACTATAAAAAAAATACGATATATTTTGCAATGTTTTTTCATTCGCAGGAAGAAGAAGTTCCCGCCAAAAAGACGCCAGAGGAAATATTCAGGAAGGTGTTGATCTCCACCATAGTCAAGTGGGCCGAAGAGTCGCAAATTGAAACACCTAAGCTGGTCAGAGAAATGTTCAGGTTGGCTTCAAAATCTCTTTAATACACCACATTCAGATTTTCTACCGACATATAACACTTCCCTTGAACACTCGAAGTTTCTAAGCTCTTAAAAAATATATCGTAAAATAAATAAATCAGCCGAGCGATTCCGTATTTTTTGTGGGTTCGTTAGTAGATAGCGGACATGTTCTCCTATCAGATTTGTGTCATTTTTATGGCTCTTATTTGCTTTTTCTATGTACGACGTATATTAAATGAATAAATAATCGTGCATACTTGAAGGAATTCATGTTTAAAATGATCTTAACTAAAATATGTGACAGTAAATATGTAAAAATCACACAAATTTGACAGGAGATAACGTCCGTTATCCAATAACGATCCCACAAAAGATATGGAATCACTCACGAATTAAAAGAGTATGTGAAAATCAATACGAAAAAAATCGCAAAGTATTTTCCAAAAATCATATAAACACATCTAATTCTGTTATTTAACATGCAGTGTGGTTCACTATGTTTGGTAACTTAGTGGGGGTGCCCGGTTTTGCTTGTCTGGGTTTGTACGCATGGCGGCGGATGATTCAGCCCATTAATTGTGTGGCAGGCTGGATTTGGAGAGGGTGGTTGAGATAGCAGGACTCTCTTGATCCATCGCCTTGCACTGCAGTGGAAGGGGTGAATTCAAACATCCGTCACTCCTGGACACACTAACCCTCAGATTCCTACCCAACCCTGATACCTTTTTCCTTCTCAGATCAGCAACGTTTCAATTTGGATGGTAATCTTATACCAGGGCGATACTGAGAGTATCTTCCACTCTGGAACGTGCCGCAAATATCCTATATATTATTTTTAAATTAAGTAATTGTGAAATACCGCAAATTAATTAAATAAAATTTATTTGCGCATGCCGGGTTCGAACCCACGGCGACCTCCGGATTATGAGTCGAGAGTTTTACCTTGGGACCACCGAGGTCGTCATTCACAACTTGTTCTTGAGTTCAATAGCTCGGCTGTGGAATGATTTGCCTGTCTCCCCTACAACATGTACGGGAGACACAATTTCAATTTCACTCCTTAATTTCTTTAAAAATACCCTCCACACAGCATCCCTAAGATGACATCGGCCCTGAGAGAATTTTTTTCATATCTAATTCATTTTAGACCAATGGTGGAGATTGCCGTCTTGGTTTCAACACGCCTCAATTATATATCTTCTTTTTTCCAGTTTGTTGGTCAGGCAGTATGATGCTGTTGGAGAACTGATTCGAGCCTTAGAGAAGACCTACGTCATCAATGCCAAGACGAAGAAAGATGTGGCTGAAATGTGGGTCGGTCTAAGCCAGATCAGAGCCTTGCTGCCTGTACAGATGAGTCAGGAGGAGGAAGAACTCATGAGGACCAGATTGTGGTAAGTTAAAATTTTGAGGATTATTGATGCAAGGCAGTCAGTGAGATGTAGAATGAGGTATAAGCTAGTCAATTTGGGAGGCGGGCATGGGTACCGCTACCCCGGGAACCATTTATTGGATAACCAACACCTCTGCTATAGGTCACCCCAAGTGGTTCGCTATGTTTGGTGACCTAGCAGGGATGCCCGGGTTCATGGGGTGAGGTTTGTCCGGGTCTTTCGGCGGATGCATCTGCCCAGCTGCGTGTCTGGTCGGATCGAGAGAGAATGGTTGAGGGAGTCCCTTTGCACTGCAATGGGAGGGATGGAATCATACGTCTGTCACTCCTGGACACACTGACCCCCAGAATCCTACCCACCCCCCATTTTTCCTACCAACCCCCAGATTCCTACCTACCTACCCTTTTCCTTCCCAGAACTACCTCTCCTTACTTTCTTAAAATAACCCTCCACACAGCATCCCCTAAGATAGGCCCTGAGGGGAATTATATTCCTGTGTGGGGCTAAGGTAAACAAAAAAGTCAGTTTTTAATTTCAGTTTTTAATTTTCAATTTTAGAAATAAACCCAAACTTTTGCTTATCCGTTTTGGAATTTTTAGTTAAAATTTTACGCAGCCAGCAATTTGCGCGAATTTGTAAAAAGGACAACCCATACCTGCCTCCAAAATTGTCAATGTCATACTTAAAATGTGTTCTTCTTGCTTTTAGGAAACTAGTCAACAACCATACCTTCTTCCAGCATCCAGATCTTATCAGGTAATTCATTGTTTATTACTTTTAACAAATTTTCTTCAACCAAATCACTATTATCATGAAGCAGATCTTACCAATATTCCACTGGAGCGATTTTTGCCATATATTGGCGCTATTTTAAATGTCTTTGATTGCTTTTCGGATAAAAAAGGCAATTATCTCCTTGACTCAGCAATTTAAAAAGAAAAAAATTTGTAGCTCTCACGTTTGTTATTTTGGACTTAAAACGAAGCTATTGAAATGCTCTACTATGACCATAGATGTCGCAAATCCGAACATTGTAAACTGCTTTATAACAAAGTTAAAAATAAATTTATTAAATATTTTTTCACGCAGAATTTCTAATCAGCGGTTTACGGTTAAAATTAAGTCCTTTTTCCATAGATATGCCGCTTTCATTATCAAGTATACCACAGACAATATATGGAAATCGAAAATATTCTACATTGACGCGGGATTCGCGTGGTTATAAATTTTACGATTTTTAATTTTTTTTCTTATAAATTCTACAAATATGAGATAAACGGTAAAATACGGATTAATTCATTGGCTATATAGCACTTTAAGAAGTTTTTATGTCTCCATGTTAAAATTCGAATGTATGATTTTTTTAATGTTGGCCAAAAATTTTTAAAATTATCTTCAAAAAATGTCGATCAAACGGAGAAAAAAGTTTTAAAATGCGCTGTCTCTCCTGCGGTTAAACAAAATTTATAGCAATTATTGAAATTTTCTTCAACCAAATCACTATTATTATGTTGAATTACGAGTGAAATCTAACCAGTTATTGTCTTTTTTGTTACCAGAGTGCTGAGGGTTCACGAAAATGTGATGGCTGTGATGATGAACACATTGGGCAGGAGAGCACAAGCGCAGAGCGACGCGCAGGCACAACCTACACCGGACCAAGATGGTCAACCTGTCGCCAAGGAAAAGGTATTTGTTTTTTAAGACATGCCACTATGTATACGAGGGGGGACCCAAAAGTAACGTTAATTGTGCTGTGGTGGAGAGGAAGATTGTTCGATCAGGTATTCGTTAGGTTCACTCCTCCTGAGTCAGTATGCGAAGTTGTGTTGCTGTGAGTGCATCGGTTCGCCCGTGAGATTCTTTTTAGTAAAACAACTTTTTCCATTTCGGCGAAAAAGTGATGGCAGATTATCGAGAGCAACGCGCAGCTGTGAAATTTTATTTCCTGTTGTGGAAATCGGCAAATTATTGTAAGGCTGACTGCTTATGGGGATGTTGCCCTAGGTAAAACCAGAGTCTACGAGTGGTTGTCACGTTTTAAAAATGGAGAAATGTTAATTGAAGACCAACCCCGTTCAGGACGCCCCTCAACGTCAAAAACTGACGAAAACATCAACAAAATCAATACCATCGTTCGTGGAGAACGTTGCTGAAACATTGATCAACTCTGTGAGATAGATATCTGGAATGTCCATTTAATTCAGAGGATTTTAACTGAAGAATCGCACATGAGAAGGGTTGCAGCCAAATTTGTCCCCCAAAAACGAGCAAAAGGAGCGTCGACTTCAGGCATGTTAAGAGCTTCAAAATGAGCTCGAAGAGGACCCTGAGTTTTTTTCCAAGGTGATCTAGCCCCCGTGACTTGTTTTTGTTCCCCACACTGAAAAGGGACATGAAAGGAAAGCGTTTAGTCACTATGCAGGAGGTAAAACAAAAATCGCCGAAAGGCCTAAAGAAGCGTCTGGAGAAATGCGTTGTGGTCAATGGAGAATACTTTCAAGGTGATCAAAATTTGGTGTAAAAATATCGAGAAATAAAGAAGTTATGACGAAATTAACCTTTTTTTTGGGTCCCCCCTCGTATAAAGTCATTTACCATTTCTAAGTCTGTGAAAGCATTATT
Source organism: Limnephilus lunatus (assembly GCA_917563855.2). NCBI lineage: Eukaryota > Metazoa > Arthropoda > Insecta > Trichoptera > Limnephilidae > Limnephilus > Limnephilus lunatus. The sequence continues at coordinate 107,558,493 of OU830592.1, read as the reverse complement.
TGTTCTTACAAGTGTATACCGATACACAAATACATTCAATGCTAAGTTTTTTTATTGCATACAATTTTCACTGCTTTACCTATTACGTAATCTGGTGTATTCTTAGGACACGTCTCACGAGATGGTGGTCGCCTGCTGTCGCTTCCTTTGTTACTTCTGCAGAACTGGTCGCCAGAATCAACGAGCCATGTTCGATCACTTTGACTTCCTCCTGGAGAACTCCAACATCCTGCTGTCTCGACCATCCTTGCGAGGATCCACACCCCTCGACGTGGCCTACTCCAGTCTCATGGAGAACACGGAACTGGCTCTTGCGCTGAGGTAACACCCTTATTCTATTCAATACATACAATATTTTATTTTAAATATAAATTAGACATCAAGTCTTGAATCATCAGCCAAGGCAGATCTTAACATCAAAGATTTTATCAAAACCAATTTAAAAGTATGCATTTCCAATGGTACGATGATGATTGTCTGTTTTTATATATTTTTTATATGAATACCTCACAAGAGTTTCGCTGCTCCCGTCTGGAGCCAGTAAGACTATGGCATCCCCAATTGGGGCATGTTGTGAGGCTGACGGCAGTTGGGAGGAGAAGGAAATAGAGAAGAGGAAGGTAGAGAAGTACCTGGCTGTTCGGATCTGGTCACCAAACACGGCAACGTTTTAATTCTTGTCTTACACCAGGGCGATTCTGAGAGTATCTTCCATTCTGGAATGTGCCACAAATATACTATACATTGTTTTAAATGAATTAATTGTGAAATAACGCAAATTATTCAAATAAAATTTATTTTCTCATGCCGAGATTTGATCCCGCTACCTTCGGATTGCGAGTCGAGAGCCTTACCGCTAGACTACACCGGCCGTCAATGTAGAAATCCAGGGGTAACTGTGTCCAGGAGTGACAGACGTATGAATCTATCTCTCCTGTTGCGGTGCAAACTGATGGATCAAGAGAGACCAGCTGGAGAAGTGAAAGAGTCTCCCTAAGCCAGAATCTCCAAATCCGGCTCGCCTCGCAGCTGGTGGGCAGGCGCATCCTCCGAAAGAGCACATTCATCGAATAACCAATAAAAATACCTTGTCTTCGTTGAGACTATCATGAATGAGCGCTTTTTAATATTTCTATTTTTGAAACTGTTAATTCGTGGTGGAAGTCCATTATAATAGATTATAATAAAACAAATAAAAAACTTTATTCCACTTAATTTCTTGGAATAAATTAAGTGGAATAAAGTTTTTTATTTGTTTTATTATAATCTAGCGCATTCATCGCTAATGAGTATGTCCTTCCAGGGAGCACTATTTGGAGAAGATAGCCATCTACTTGTCTCGATGCGGACTGCAGTCCAACTCTGAACTGGTAGAGAAGGGTTACCCAGACCTGGGCTGGGATCCTGTAGACGGAGAACGCTATCTAGATTTCCTGCGTTTTTGCGTTTGGGTAAGTTATCACATATTTTTAATTCACTGATTTAATAATACCTACACAGAAGAAATGCCTTCCATATAGATTTGATTGAAAACCAATATCGCCGATTAGCTTAACCCGGCGTCACGGGGGATGGGTCAGAATGACCCGGCATGTTTTAAATTGCTTGTGGCTTTATAACTATACGTGAGACGTTGCCGCTCTTCTCAGTAGCTGGAAGGGTTGACTTTCTTTAAACTTTTTTAATGAGAAAACAGTCGGTCGTTGATCACTCTGTGAGTTACACGTGCCTAAACCTGAAAAAGACTAAATATAACCCTTCCCCGTAGTACCATTTTGCGCCGGCTGCATTCATAATGATGATTCGAATTAACTTTTTGTTATTTTTTTCCAAAGATTAGTCTTTTAAGTTCGTAAAAGTGCCATTTAAATTAAAAGAATGATAAAATTAAGCATTCAGTATAATTAAGCTAGAGTTATAATTTTGTAAACTTTTTTGAATCGGTATTGGTTAAAAAAAATTATTATTAATTTTTGTCGGTATAATGTCATGTTTTATTTCCTTAATATGGCTATAAGCAAAATTTTCAACTTTTTTCCATAAATGTAATGAAATACCTGGTGTTGAATAAGTGAATCATGATGACGCCCAACCCCCACGTCTGTGTAACAAATTTCAACCCCCATGATGCCGGGTTAAGCTCAATTTTGAGAGCACCTCCATCTACAAGACGACGCACAAATAACTCTTGTAACCGTTTCCGTTGTGCTGTTATGACTGGTTCTTTCGTCGCGCAGAGCGAATTTCGAGGCTCTTTTCTGACCCCCTTCCAGCTCTATGTCGTAAGCGACGTAAACGCACTAAAAAGCAATAGACAATGGTATATTTTTAGAATATACACCCCACTTAGCGCCACAACCCTTGGGCCATGAGATATGTTTAAATATTTGGCAACAATAAAAGCGTTTCATTTCTAACTCTGGAGGGAAACACAATGGAAGCTTTTTATAAATATTTTCTCGTTAATACTCGTATTGTTGCATCCGAAGCTACCTTCGAAAATGACAGCCTCAAATGCAACTGGCGAAATGGACTGTAAATTACGAAAACGAAACAAGAATTGATTGCAGCTGAATGCTTATATGTGTATGGGAGATTTTGAACTACAAGGAAGTAAGGAAAACCAAGGCACTTACCAAATTAGAAGGCGAACACATAACTTACAAAAAACACTTCCTTCCAATGTCACAAGTCGACTTGTAGTAACCAACTGTTGGTTGTTATTGTTGTCACGGTTCCCAGCTTTCTTCAGCAATGTGACATGTTTGGGGAAGGATAAAAATGACATCCCGGTAGGTACTGTGCATATTATCACTTCAAAACCAAACATGTATCTTTATTCATATTGTGGTTCTGCATAACATGTTTATCAATACTCTACAGGTTAATGGTGAAAGTGTGGAAGAGAACGCCAACCTTGTGATCCGACTGTTGATCCGCCGACCCGAGTGTCTCGGTCCTGCACTGCGAGGAGAGGGCGAGGGTCTGCTCCGGGCCATCGTTGACGCCAACACCATGTCTGAGAAGATTGCAGACCGGCGCAAGCTTGCCGACACGCATCACGGTGGAGCTGATGGCATGCAGGTTAGTACGCACACTTTGTATGGAGGATTGGCACCCAGATAGGGCTTTAAATGAATGTGATGTTTAGAGGAGAAACGGATGACATAACGTATAATATCCAGTCACTAAACATAGCTTCGGCCATTTAAAAAAAGATTATAGATAGACGCAAGTTTGCCGAAACACAGCATGACAGGATCGATAGCAACACTAAGGTTAGTATGCACACTTTGTATGGAGAATTGGCGCCCAAATGGGGCTTTACACGAATGTGATGTGTGGAAGAAAGACGGGTGACAGAATTTGTACTAAGCATAGCTTAAGCCATTTGAGATCAAAACCATGAAAGAAGATGGTAGACCATGCTGGATCGATGGCAACATTCAGGTTAGTATGCACAATTTGTATGGAGAATTGGTGCCCAAATAGGTCTTTACACGAAAATGTGATGTGTGGAATAGAGATTGGTGACAGAATGTATAATATCTAGTCACTAAACATAGCTTAGGCCGTTTGAGGTCAAAACCATGTCGCAGAAGATGGCAGACAAGACGGGATCAATGGCACTATTCAGGTTAATACCAATTCCTTGTTGGAAGGTTGGCACCCAACATGGGGTTTTGCACTTATATGATGTGTGGAAGAGACACGGATACATGATATAGTAATTTTTTTTACATTATCTCCATACAGCAGGCTCTGATAAAAAAAAATCCCTCAGGGCTTACGTCATCTTTCAGGATGCTGTGTGGAGGAATCTGGGTTGTTAATGTGTCCAGGAGTGAAGGTCACATGAATCCACCCTGCCAATGCTTTGCAAAGCGATCAAGAGTCAAATGGTCTACGTCAACCAGTCTCTCCCGATTAGGCCCACCACGGAGTGGGTGGGCAAAATCATCCGCTGCCAGGGCCTAGACAAACCTCACCCTATGAACCCAGGCACCCCTACTAAGTCATGACCTATGAAAGGGGTCTTGGTTTTCCAATAAATCATTAAATATATCTAAATCATTAGAGGAGATAGGATGACTGTTGTGGATGCTAACACCATGTATGTGAAAATCACAGATAGATTCAAGCTTGTCAACACGGTGCAGGATGACAGGATACATAATATATAGTTATTAAACATAGCTAAATCAATTGAGGAGATGGGAAAACCATAAATGAGAATATCGCAGTAAGACGAAAGCTTGTTGACACACAGCATGATGCAGGTTTGTACCCACACTTTGTTCATAAAATTGGCGCCCAACTTGAGGCTTTATATGAATGTGATGTATGGAAGAGAAATGGGTGACAAAATAGATAATATATAGTCATTAAACATAGCTAAATCCATAAGAGCAAATAGAAGGACTATCATGGACACCAAAACCAAGTCTGAGAAGATTACAGATAGACCCAAGCTTGTCCGTTAGTATCAACACTTTGCATGTAGAATTGGCGCCCAACTTGGGGCTTTACAAGAATGTGACATGTGGAAGATGTACGGGTGAAAGAATACATAATATATACTTAGTAAACCTAGCTAAAGTCATTTGAGACGATGGAAGTACCATTGTGGACGCCAAAACCAAGTCTGAGAAGATTGCAGATAGACACAAGCTTATCGGTTAGTATACACACTTTGTACGTAGAATTGGCGCCCAACTTGAGGCTTTATATGAACGTGATGTGTGGAAGAGAAACGGGTGACAGAATATATATAGTTACTAAACATAGCTAAAGACATACAAGCAAGTGGAAGGACCATCGTGGACGTCAAAACCAAGTCTGAGAAGATTCCAGGTAAACGCAAGCTTGTCGATATGCAGCATGGCAATTAGAATACCTGCACTTATATTGCACTCATGTTTTACATTATGTGGAAGAGACAGACGGTTATTTTTATCAAAAATTTACATTGAAAATCTGGCAAATTAAACTTGGCGCCCAATGTGGTACCTTTTCAAAATTTAAAAATTGTAATAATTACAAAAACGTCTTTTTAGCATGGACGCTATAATTCACAGATCACACTGGAGTTCAGCCACCCAATGCCAGAATCAGATGAAGACGAAGATTATATAGACACGGGGGCGGCCATCTTGTGTTTCTACTGCACTCTAGTGGACCTGTTAGGAAGATGCGCCCCAGATGCTGGTGTCATTGCGCAGGTAAATCACAAATTAAAATTTTCTCTTTTTTTCGTTATTTGTGTTTGGGGTGTTATATCGTGTTGCGCTACCTCCTTCTTTAGCCAACGTCCTGGACAGCGTTACATTGTCCATCATCAGGGCAGATCCGGCAGATGTGTAATTGTTAGTGGTGAAATGTGTGCTTATGTACTTGGACCACTACTAACAATTACACATCTGCCGGATCTGCCCTGATAATGGACACTGCAACGCTTTCCAAAACATTGGCTAAACCGGGCGTTACGAATTCTCGTGACAGAAATAGAGATTCTTTTACATTAGCATTTACACAGGAGGCACTGAGGAAAAAAATCATCTTTAGGGATGCTCTGTGGAGGGTCTTTTTAGAGAGAAAGGAAGGAGAAGAAGTTTTAGGATTGAAAAGGGTATGAGGGGTGGGTAGGAATTTGAGGATCAATGTGTCCAGAAGCCTATGGATCGGGATAGTCTGGCTGGAGAGGTCTAGGTTAGGTATCCCTCAACCAGTCTCTTCCGATCCGGCCCACCATGCAGTAGTTGGATAAATGCATTCAAAACCTAGACAAACCTCCCTCATGAATCCTGTTATTATTTTTACACCCCTGCTAACTTATCAAACTTAGCGAATCACTTAGGGATATCTATTAGTGGTGTTGGTTATCCAATAAATGGTTCCTAGGGTGACGGTACCCCTACCCGCCTTCCAAATTCTCAGAGAGAGAGCTTAGTAGTTATGTTTATAACAAAGTGATTGTGTTTCACGTTCAAGGTCTGCCTTCTCTTCAAGAGAGTGTCGTGGCTGAATAAAACTGACACTTCTAATCCAAAAAAAAAATGAGTGTGCTTTAGACAAGAGAGAAAGAAAATGTGTGACCTATGACCTTGGGGTGTCCTATGACCTTGGGGTGACCTATGATGTTGGGGTGACTTACAACCTTGGGGTGACCTATGACCTTGGTGTGACCTATAAACTTGACTCCAAAAAAAAATGAGTGTGCTGTAGACAAGAGAGAAATAAAATTTGTGACCTATGACCCTGGGGTGACTTATGACCGTGGGGTGACCTACGACTGCGGGGTGACCTATGACATTATTGCTGATGGCTTATAAGCTTCTAAATGGTTTTGTATCGGTTCCAGATGTTCTGGCTGAAATAGGATTCTATGTCCCGGATAATTTCACGCGAGGCCGCCAACACAGGCTTTTGATTCTTCCTAGGTGCAGAACTAACTTACCAATAGTGATGCCCCTGGGACGACTCACTAGGTTAATTAACTGCCTCTTAAGCGTGAAATAGCACTTATGTTTTAACGAAATGTATTACGTTAACTGTAAATGTAATTATTATGTATCTTTTCTTACCACTCTTGCAATGTATTGGTTTTATGCTGTTTTTGCAAATAAATAAATAAATGACCTTGGGGTGACCTATGATTTTGGGGTGACTTACGACTTTGGGGTGACCTATGACCTTACGGTGACCTATGACCTTGGGGTGACCTATAAACTTGGTGTGACCTTTGACCTTGGGGTGACCTATGGCATGGTTATTCAATAAATGACTCCTTACGCTCGCACCTCTCTCTCTCTTGCCCTTACATTAATATACGAAACGTAACTCTCTCTCTTTCTATCTTCACTAACTTATATCTCCCTCTCAACTTCCGTTCGCCTTGCCCGATCACACTTTTTCGTAACGCTCTCGTCACACATTCACCTGCTTACTCCCCAAGTCAAGCGTCTGTAAAGAAGTTTTACTCCAAAAGCTGAATATTTGGGTTTACTCTGTCTGCATTGCCCTTTTATGTTGAATCTTTAATAAACATTGTCTCTATTCATTATTAATATTTCAGGGTAAAAATGAATCCTTGAGAGCCAGAGCCATTCTGAGATCACTGGTTCCTCTGGAAGACCTTCAGGGAGTCCTGAGTCTCCACTTTACTTTGCTGAACCCGGCTGTCGGAGAGGAAAGACCTAAATCCGGTAAGAACATAAAGACAGTATTTTCATTATAGTCATTAAATGTATTGCTATATTATTGTAAATTAAAATTGGAGTACAGGTCACTCAGCAGTGAGGAAACTACTAAAAAATAGATTTTTTTTATTTTCTACTAGCATTTTATGCAGGTAAACCTGCAAGAAATGTTCAAACGAGGGTGGTTGAACGCTTGAGGTACTAAAACATTGTAGGTTTTTCAGAAATTGCAACACACTTAATAGTGGAAGATCATTCTTGTAATAAATCTTCAGGCTAAGTAAAAAAATTGCCAAAAAGATTAATTTCTTAAGTAGAATAAAGGGAAAATTAGACATTAAAACTAGGAAATTGGTCTATAACACAACTGTAGCATCCCATCTGAATTATTGCTCATGTGTAATCTTTCTGAGCAATAAAACACAAATTAAAAGAATGGAAATAATTCAGAACAGAGGCATGAGGTCTATATTGTGCTGTAGCAGATATACCAGGATAAAAACCATGCAACGCCAACTCAATATATTAAGTGGTGGCAAAGATTAGTTTTCAATACCCTAGTTTTTATTTATAAGTTAAAAAATAAAATGTTACCAGATTATATGTCGAATAATGTTAGAATCAACAGTACAGTTCATTGTTATCCTACAAGAAACTGCAACGATTTTAGGCTTCCTAAAACAAATTTATCGGGAACACAAAATAATCATAAAGGTTTTAAAATGTTCAATGAACTCCCTGTAAATGTTAAGGAGGCTAAAAGTCTTGCAGTTTTTCGTGGATTATGTCTTAATGTTGTAAAGTCCAAATTTTAGTCAGTATGTAGTAAATAATATTGTAGTAGTCATAGAAAAGAAAACATTAGATATAAGATGTCAAATTTTATATCTAAATAAAATACACAATAATAATAAATAAGTTTAGGTGGATGAGTTTGTGTATTTGGGAAGTATGTTTACGAGAGATGGGAAGGCTGATGGAGATATTGAAAGAAGGGTAAATGCAGGTAACTCCATGCCGTTAGCGCCAGGAGGACTGATGCCATTAGCGCCAACAATCTAGCCATCCATAATGGTGTACTGGTACTTACCCTGAAGTATGGCAGTGAGGCATGGAACTGGCAGAGCAAGGATGAAAATAGAATGAATGCTGTAGAAATGAGATCCCTGAGGCGAATTTGTGGTAAAACCATGTACGATCGTGTGAGAAACGTGGAGATCTGCAAACAATGCAAGGCTGATGTAAGCGTGATGAGTAAAATTAGGAAAGGGACGCTCAGATAGTTTGGGCATGTAAAGCGAATTAAAAAGGAAAAGAGTGTAAGGAGAATATATGACGCAAATGTGAATGGTAGAAGAAGTCGAGGACGCCCAAGAAAGACATGGCACGACTAAGTGAATCAGATAGATAGTCAGGCCATGTCAAGAGTCAGAATAATAGAAGAGTATGTGAGACGATGTATGAATGTGAATGAGGCAATGGGTGTGTGCCAAGACCGAGTTGTTTGGCGGTCCGTCCTCTCTGCCTACCCCTGTCGAGAAACGGCGTGATGGTTAGTTAGTTAAGTTATTAAACACACTCTTTGTCAAACAGACGTGTTGTCATTTTGTATTCATTTTTTATACTCTTCAATATTGCTGAGGCGCCATCTGCTACACATTCCACCCACCAATCACATATGTATATATATAATGAATTAACTTTCCATGTGATATTTTTGCAGACATGCCTTCCGGTCTCATCCCTGGTCACAAGCAGAGCATAGTCCTCTTCTTGGAGAGGGTATACGGCATAGAGACCCAGGAACTGTTCTTCCGACTTCTGGAAGAGGCCTTCCTTCCCGATTTGAGAGCTGCTACCATGCTTGACAGGGTAAGTCATATTTCTTCTTATTCACCGTTATTTACCATATTACGAGACTTGAAATGGGAACTGTGTAATGCTGGGATCAAAAGAACAAAATCGAGAACTTACTTAACTTGATCAGGAAAGTCTTTCTGGATCTAACCCTGACATTATCAACCAACCAAAAATTAACACCGAAAACTAAAATGTCGGTTTAAGAAAACGTCAATCAAAAAGAAAGTGCATTATCTTGCAGTCGAAAGATGCTTTTTACCTTTTGTTGATCGGAGTCTTCAAGCAAATTCGTCTCAACGCTCACTACTAGTTTTGTAAAGATCGTTTTTCAAACACAAAATTGAGGCAGTTTGAAATATTTTCGATAAGTGCTCTCACGAACTTTTTCGTTAATAATAACAATAGGAGATGGGTAATCTATTGTTATTAAACATCGAAGCCGGACTTACAAAACATATTAGCCACTGAAGCGATTTTGGTCGAAAAATGGACCACTTTTATATTTCTGCGATTGATAGCGGTCCAAAAATGGACCACATTTTCCTACCATTCGTAAAACATTTATTGTAATTATTTAAAACATTTCCTTGCCCAGCTGTTAATTTTAACACGAAGCTATTGAAATGCTTTATCTATTATGACCATAGATGTTGCAAATCTGAACTTAGTAGAATGTTTTAGAACAATGTTAAAAATGAATTTTCAAAATATTTTTTTCCCGCCGAATTTTTTAACAGTTGTTTACGGATAAAATTAAGTCCTTTTTCCATAGATATGCACCTTTCATTATCAAGTATACCACAGACAACATACAGAAACCGAAAATATTCTATGTTGACCCGAATAAGTATCCCTCACGGCAGTTTCAAGTAAAAAACACGCAGGATTCGCACGGTTATAAACTTAACGATTTTTTTTTTTTTTTTTTATAAATCCTACAAATATGATATAAGTGGTAAAATACAGGTTAATTCATTGTCTATATAGCACTATAATAAGTTTTTATGTCTCCATGTTAAAATTCGAAGGTATGACTTTTTTATGTTGGCGAAAATTTTCAAAAATGACCATCTGGGAAATCTCAAGCTATCGAGGCAAATTTATTTATTTCGCTTGATCGCTCCAGTGGCTTAGAGAGAGAGAACAGACACGATTTACAAAAATACCAAGAGCTTTTAAAGACCAGGAATATGCAGATAGATTCAAGGAACTAAAATTACCAAAGATAGAAGAGAAAGGGGTGACTTCATTGAGACTTTAAAAAAAATTATTTAGTCACTATGTTGAATCAAATGTCTTTGTAACATCTGACATACACTTTCGAAGCATTTAACAATTTTCTTATATTTTCAGAATGACGGTTGTGAATCGGACATGGCTCTTTCCATGAATCGTTACATAGGTAACTCCATTCTTCCCCTTCTTATCAAACACTCCAAGTTCTACAACGAGGCGGAGAACTATGCTAGTCTTTTGGATGCAACTCTTCACACCGTTTACAGGTATGTCCAAATAAAGATTACAACGTTTTTCTCCTTAACCCTCCGCCTGTCGCGCCTTTCTTGTAACGCAAGGAGCCGCACGGGGTCGCTGAGGACCCCAAAAATTAATATGATTAAATTGTTGTTATAGCATACATTTTATGTATTATTTTAACTGATTATAGTCAGGTGATAATGGCTGCATTGAAATAAAAAGAAATATTAAAATTATGATATTTATTACAAAAAAAAAAAAATCAACAAAATACAATTAAAAAAACAAATAAACTAGGTTTTTCATTTTATTTTGTTAATTTTTTTAAGCCTCATGCCGAAACACAAGTCTGTATCTCTCATTGCACATGCGCAGACTGAATGTTGGCGGCGCTAGCATCAAGTATAGTCCCTTCAGGAAGCTACCTAAAGTAAGGAATCAGTGGGAATATTTAAAATGTACAAAATTAGCAGACCCCACGCGACGGGTCGAGGGTTAATCTCATCAATGACGTTATATATAATATATAGACTCGCCATTGTGTCACTCTTAGAAACACTCTTATGTTGTCAGTAATTTCTTAATTCAAAAGTTATTCATGTATGATAATGATAGACGTTCAAAGAATGTGTGTGTATGAATAACATAGATATAGGACTGGTCGTCGTTTTTGTACTTGCGCCGTAAACTACATTCTACATCACGAGTGTGACTTAGATGACATGATACGCTTACTCGCTTACACTAAGACAAATATTAACCACTCCGATACGTAAGCATATATACACGATAATATAACGATAGCAGTCAAGTACAATAAGCGTGTTTTCAAGTCAACGCGTTTTTTTCCACAGAAATCTTTAAAACTCCATTATTTTTCTAGTGACATCCCTAAAACAAAAAGTAGAAACTCCATAATAAATCAAGCTACCAATCACTATCCAAGTTGTCCATAGAAATACATGAAAATACCTATTCTGTCAGATACATCGTAGACCGCAAAATCGCCTACCCGCCGCTAAACATTGTTATTTTTTTTATTAAATATTCTTGTAAGAAATGATAAAAAAGTGAGGTGACTAAATTGTTTATTATACATTTATAAAATAGAATAAGTATTGTTTTTTTGCATAATCTGTGATTTTAGTACCGTTATAAAAAACACCATGTGAGTCATTTTTACATTTTTTTTTTATTTTTGCATTCTAAATTTTAATATTTACAAATGTTAATATTTATTTGTAATATAACAATTTGAAAGCTTATTTCATAACCTTTCAAAAACAGTTTTTAGTGTTCGGCTATGTTCAGAAGTGTTTAATTTATAGAGCTTTAATTGTGAAGCGGAAATAACATTAAGTTTTTATAAATCTGACATTTTGTTTAAGACGAAAAACTTGCATATTTGCAATAGATCGGAGTGGTTAAGGAATGTCGTGTAAGATGGCATAGGTTGTCCTTCTTGTACATAGTTAATTGTTGCTGTATTTGATCTCTCACTTTCTCTAATGACACTAAAAATCTTTAGCTACATTAGAGAAAGTTAGAAAAAAGAGTTTTCCTGTAACTGTTATATTCTTTTGATTTCAGATTATCCAAGAACCGAATGCTTACCAAGGGACAGAGAGAGGCCGTTTCAGACTTCTTGGTGGCTCTGACCTCACAGATGCAGCCGTCCATGTTGCTCAAGCTGCTGAGGAAACTGACTGTGGACGTGGAAAAACTGTCCGAATACACCACTGTCGCTTTGAGGGTGTGTACATTATTAATATTCTTTCTATTATCAACCAGCAAGTTCCCGGCACGCGTTGCAATGCCACTTAAATAAAGAAATTGTTTCTCCCTGCGTGTCCTTTCCCATTCGTCCGTGCTCTCCTTCCGCCTTCCATTCCCCTCCCATTCCCTCCCCCAGAAAACAAAACTAATTTGGGAGGCGGGTGTGGGTACCGCTGCTCCGGGAACTATTCACTGGATGACCAACATCTCTGCCAGAGGTCACCCCAAATAGTTCGCTACGCTAGCAGGGGTGCCCGGGTTTATGGGGTGAGGTTTGTCCGGATTTTGGTGGCGGATGCGTCTGCCCACCAGCTGCATGGCAGGCTAGATCGGGAGAAAGTGATAAGTGGTTAGTGGAACACATTTTCCTTCCCAGTACTTCCTCTCATTCCTTTCCTAAAAAGACCCTCCACACAGCATCTCCAAATATGACATAGGCCTTAAAGGAAATTATTTTTCTCAGGACCTGTGTTAAGCTAGTGTAAAAACAAACTAAACACTCTGGGAGCCCAGCTGCCTATCAAGTATCATCAGCTATTTTCGTAACTTTTCGCTGACATGAACGATGATAGTTGACACTCTTCTAAAGTACTACTTAACTGACATCTGTTGAGACACCTAAAACTACATATCACTATCTACACCAACGAAATCTTTTGAAGAATGTTGAAACTACATGCATAATCTTATATACCACAAGGAGGAAGTAGAAGCTCCAACTCAGTCTGATGATGATCTTTATTCCAGCTCCTGACGCTACACTACGAACGATGCGCCAAGTACTACGGCTCCACAGGCGGCCAGGGTCTGTACGGAGCATCCTCTGATGAGGAGAAGCGTCTAACCATGATGCTGTTCAGCAACATCTTCGATTCCCTCAGCAAGATGGACTACGATCCGGAGCTCTTCGGAAAAGCGTTGCCATGCCTCACTGCCATTGGTAAGTTATATTCAAAGATATAATATATGACATGTACTGTAATATGAAAATTTCAACAGTAGAGACTTGTATATTTCTTTAAAAACCTAAGAAACATACTACCTAGGAAAGACATCAAAAAAGTATTTTATGCTTTATGTCATTCCCGTCTTGAGTACGGAATTCTAGTATGGGGATCTGCTACAGCAAATCATATTAACCACATAGATATTGCTCAGAAGAGCATTATAAAAACCATACTAAAATTACCCATTAGAACCCCCTCAAAAGATATTTTTAAGTGTTTTGACATTCTAAATTTAAAACAAATATATGCCAAGAATATTCTTATACATCATTTTAAAAACAGAAAATCTCCAAATGAAACTCGGATAGAGTTTCAAAAAAGGATATACGAGATGTTCCAAAATTCAAGACAAGTTTTGGCCAAAGAAACCACATACATATATCTGGCAATCAAACTTTACAACATCCTTCCTTCCAAGTTTGAAAAAGATAGAAAAGATAAATAAGTTTAAGGAAAAAATCAAATGGGTGAAAGAAATTAATGCAGACATACTAGAGAATGTATTAAAATCATCATAGATACTAAATAACGGAAAATCAAAGAAATCTGCCAGTCCGCCTCAGCACAGGACCACCTAGTGAGGAGGACTAAGAACAAACAGATGAAATATTTATACACCTTACCATATCTTGTAATTCTCATCAAACCTGTAATTAAATAGTCACTAATAATAATTTCTTTTTGAATATTAGAGATGGCAGCACTTCTGTTTCTAACCCCCACGAGGAACTGTGTGTACAGGAAATTTTAGCGCATTAATAATAGTGATTACTGGTTCATTTTGATTCTCGCTGTGGAATACAGCACTGTCTGACAAATAAGTGTAGAAAAATGATGGCGCTGCAATTTTTTAAATTCACCAAGAAGGTTAAAGGGTATAACGTCTTTCGTTCGTCGATGGGCATAATTTATGTTTTTCTGCTTAGATTATTCTTTAGAGAACCTCAAGATCTACACGACGATGCATGAATAACTAATGTTACCATTTTCGTTGTGGAGTTGTCAGTGATTCTTTGGTCGCGCTGTGTGAATTTCGACGCTCTTATCTGACGAGCAAGACCCCCTCCCGCACAAGTAAGCAACGGACATAGGTTATTTTTAGAATATTTACACCAATTTGCGCCACAACCCTTAGGCCGCCCTTAAATATTTGACGACAACAAAGGCGTTTAATCGCTAACTCTGGTGAGATTTTTAGAAATGTTACGACTAATCTGTAATTTTTTTATTCTCATTTACTAATTAACCTTTTTATCTTAGGTTGCGCGTTGCCACCGGATTACTCTTTGTCCAAGAACTACGATGACGAATTCTATGGAAAGGAGCAATCATCAGGTAAATGCAGCATTATATTAAATAAAATACTTTGTAATACACCATTTTTTATTTGAATAATAGCCAACCAGGTTTCTCGTAAATCAAGCTTCTTCAGGGCTTTGTACATTATTATAAGCCCTGACGAATTCTATCGAAACGACCGACCCAGCGAGTTCTATAATCAGACTATTCGTCGCCTCAGTTCTTATTTGTCCAACAGACCATTTTAGTTTTTGTTCAACATCCACTTTAAAATTCAAAACAAAGTTCAAAAAACGATAATTAATCACTTAACCTGTCTGCTTGTTAAGGAATAAATACATACCAAAACACATAATCGCGTTATACTTTCATAAGACCAAAAACGTCCCAGAGCAACCTTACATTTCGCTCTCTCGCATCTCTCTTCCTTTCATGCAAACATATGTGTTTTTCTTTTAACCACAAAGAGAACGAAATAATGCTTCTTATTGTCTTTGAAATATGAAAGCTATCTTGCATAGATATTTTACAATCTCGATCCAAAGTAACAGTTTGACTTCGGTTTGACGAAACCGAGGCTTCCGGATTGTGAGGTGCGAATATATTGAACCAAGCTTACGGGTTAACTAAGAATTATTTCAACTAATGAGACCTCTACCTTTAAGGAAATAGCTTTATCTTAAACATCTACCTTAATGTTAAATTAAATAATGAAAGAAAACCTTCTCCTCCTGTAAAATTTACTAATGATCTGTTGGACAAATATGAACTAAGGCGACGTATTGCAGGTTATTGGCTTCTTGAGTTCGGTACAGTTTCTTCTCTTTTATTGACCTCCAACAACCGTAGCTTTTCGGCCACATTTTGACCAAAAGCCTGACCCTGGAGCGTTTGCTATCCAAAACATTGCCAATTTTATGCCAAATTTAAATTGAATATTATGCAGAATTAATGCGTTAATGGCTCAAAAATTCGCAAAAAAGAGCGCACAAAGCTAAAATCGTTAATATGGAGAACTAGTGGCTAATCTAATCGCTTCTCTACAAAAGAAACCAAACGATCAAATCAAATTATGTATAACTTAGACTTTATTTACTAAAAATGGTATTTTATTCTATATAATGCTGATGTAATTTGTTTCCCAGGTGGTCCAGATAATCCGCAGTACGATCCACAGCCCATCAACACTAGTTCTGTTGCGTTGAACAACGATTTGAACACCATCGTCCAGAAGTTCTCCGAGCATTACCATGATGCCTGGGCTTCCAAGTAAGGAATATTTCTAAGTGATGTCTGAAATGAGGGGTATTTTTGCAAAACTGGAAGTTTAACATAAAGAAAGGGACGCTCAGATGGTTTGGGCATGTAGAGCGGATAAACGAGGAAAGGAGTGTAAGGAGAATATATGACGCGTAAATGTGAATGGTACAAAAAGTCGGGGACGCCCGAGGAAGACATGGCACCACAAAGTGAATCAGATACTTGAGTCGGGCTGTGTCAAGAGTCAGAATAATAGAAGAGCATGTATGAGACGATGTATGAATGTGAAAGAGGCAAGGAGTGTGTGCCAGGACCGAGTAGTTTTGTGGTCCGTCCTCTCTGCCTATTCATGATTGTTAGTTAGTTAAGTTTAACATGGACGATCGATAAAAGCCTATATCAATACGATATTGACAAAATTCTTCATCTAAAGTTAGTTATCAATATTTGCGAGCAAGGTCAACGATTGTTAATAGATATTCCTACCGACGATTGACAAATTTTAGCCTCCATAGTATCAGATAAGTTTCGGTTAACTGTCAATATACAAATATTTTTTAACAATATCGTTCGTTATGCAAAATTACGGCTTTATCTAAGTAACGGATTGAACTAACAAAGCTCTTAGAATTGAAAGAAATTGTATATGCGATCCATTGACTTAAATAATGCATCTAAAATGCAATCAATTTATTCCCTTCGATTTTTGAGAAACGAAAAGTGGTTGAAATATGTCTAATAAGTCAGGTACATACATATGTAATATTATCATGAAAAAAAGCTTATGGGTCCGAGTGGTTAATTTAATATACTTTATCACTTGAAACATAATGTACTGATTATGTCACTATTCTTAAATTCAATATTATTTGTATGAAATTTGGCACCCAAGTGGGGCCGAATTTTTGTTTTTGTTGCTTATTTTGTTTACGTCAGCTACTTAGCCATTTTTATATGGTCAATGTAATGATGTTTCTTTTTCGCTTTGCAGAAAACTGGAAAATGGATGGGTTTACGGAGAAAGCAGGTCCGAATCGCAAAAGAGCCACCCCAGGCTCAAGCCGTACAACATGCTCAACGACTATGTAAGTTATCAAAAAATATCAGGACAATGTTAAAAAGACCCAGTGATGGAAATCCTAAACTAATTAAATCAAAATCATGACTATCATGGAGACCATTAGTTTCTATGTTCCCGATGGTTATCTCCGTCACCGGCAGCATAGACTGTTTTATCTCCCGGCTTGCAGAACTAACTTGCCAATGGTTATGCCAGTCGAGAGAGCTGTCTTGTTGTTAAATAGAATCACTTCGAATATCGATATGCTTAACATCAATGAAGCACAATTCAGATGACAAGCTTTATTGCTGTTAGTATGATTGTGCTTCATTGATGTACAAATTGCTTAAATCTATTTGAATCTTAATTTTTTATCTCTTTTAAAACGCTTTGAAATTCAAATTTTGTTATGTTTTAAAAATGAATAAATAGAATTGAATTGAAAAATACTAGTTAGAAGCTACCAGAATATTGGTTTGTTTTTTGTTACATTAACTCCACACAGGAGGCCTCAAGGAAAATAATTTCACTAAGGGCTTATGTCATATTTGTGGATGCTGTGTGGAGGGTCTTTTAGAGGAGAGGAAGGAAACGAAGGAGTCGTAGAAATGACCCGTACTCATGTGATAAATGTCAACCTTGTACATATGTTGGGCGTGTGTTTGGCGTGTTTACCGACTATGCACCGGTGGAGCTAGCAGATAAATTGAACCCATGCCGCTTAGATGGAAACGGGATGCATCTGTCAACTCAGCCACTATGCGGAAGTTGCTCCGAGGAACTAGAGTCATTGACATTTGTCACAAACGGGTCACTTCTACGCCTCTTTCTTGAGTTTAACAGCTCGGCTGTAAAACGATTTGCCGGTCTCTTTTGTTTTCTCCCTTCTACGACATGGGTCTGTTTAACCACTCTGATACGTAAGCGGATATACACCATAATATAACGATAGCAGTCAAGTATAATAAGCGTGTTTTGTTTCCACAAAAATCATTATAACTCCGTTATTGTTCTAGTGACATCTCTAAAACAAAAAGTAGAAGGTCCATAATAAATCAAGCTACCCATCACTATTCAAGTTATCCATAGAAATACATAAAAAACCTATTCTGTCAGATACATTGTAGACCGCCAAAATGCCTACCCACCGTTAGACATTGTTATTTTTTTATTAAATATTCTTATAAAAAAGAGGGGACTTAATTGTTTATTATACATTTATACGATAGAATAAGTATTGTTTTTTTACATAATCCGTGATTTTAGTACAGTTTTCACATAAAAACATCATGTGAGTCATTTTAACATTTTTTTTGTTTGCATTCTAAATTTTAACATTTACAAATGTTACTATTTATTTATAATATAACAATTTGTAAGTTTATTTCATAACCTTTCAACAACAGTTTTTAGTATTCGGCTACGTTCAGAAATGTTTAATTTATAGAGCTTTAATTGTGAAGCGGAAATAACATAAAGTTTTTGTAAATATGACATTTCGTTTAAGATGAAAAACTTGCATATTCGCAATGGATTGGAGTGATTAAGAACCAGATTCACTCCTTTCTTTCCATAAAAAGACCCTCCACACGGCATCCCCAAAGAAAAATTGCCCTAACGATAATTATTTCCTGAAGACATCCTGACGTGGAGTTAATGTAAAAAAATATATATATTCCTTTTGTATATACTCATATGTAACTATATTCCATGCAGTTGAACACATCTACTACTTCTGAGAAAGCATTTCCAACTACATGCAATCTAGGTACAAGCGAGTTTCTAAATTTTAAGTTTCTAAATCTGTACCTGAGAAGCATACGGATGCAAGTCCAAAAAGGTAATTGTTCAGGAGAGCAAAAAAACTTTTTTTTCTGTAACTATGGTCTCATGACTTCTTCGGATATCCATGCTGATGGATAACAAAAAAAGTAATTATTAAATCAATTAGTTTTGTTTTAAAAACGAGCAAATAAAACGAAGTATTTTATATTCAAAGCCTTTAAAAATATTGTTTAAAAAAACGCTGTCTTGAGTCAAACAAAAACACGGATTGGAGTCCTTCTGCTTCTAAATGAAGTGGAATATTTTGTTATGGCATGTAGTGTATTATGAAAGGATCAATGTTTGAAAATTGTTTACTTCCATAGAAAGCGTAGTAATGTTAGAGGCGGAAGGATGCAAATGGATTTGAGTCATAATACTCAAAATGCAACTAAATCATAAAGATGCAAGTCCATGTACATCTTTCTGCTTCTAAGAAAGTTGTTACATCAAAGGTAGTTGCATCCGTATACATTTTTGAAAATCCTATTTTTCTTCATGATAGGACTTGTATCTTTCTGCTACTGATAAACATGATAATTTACTTCAAGTCTGCATCAAAAACTCATTTCTTCAAATTTTGGACTTTATTTATTTATTTATTTATTAACAGAAACAAACAGTACATTATTTACATTGGTGAAAAAAGTTTACAGTTAATAAGTATACATATTTCAAGTTAGGTACCTATGATATGTTTCATTGAGGTATCTTGTTTGTATTAAATTTTTACCGGGTGATGTGCGTTGTGGGAGGGTGTGTGTGTGTGAGTGTGTGAGTATGTTTGTGGATGTGAGAAGTGGTGATGTATGTATGTATGCGCCTTGAACAATTTACATAACTGACATGATGCTCTTTTTAAATTTGGGAAGTGAATCGGAGAAAATGTCGATATTAGAATTTAGACAAACATTATTTAACATATGAAGAGCACGGTTAATTGGCGAATTAGTTGCTGCATTTGTTTTATAATTAAGCGTGTGGAATAATTCTGTATGGCGTGTACGTCTTAAGGGTATGTTAAAATTAATTAGGGAAAGAAGTTCGGTACAGTCGATGTTATTATTTAAAATTCTGTGTATAAATGTTACATCAGCTATTGTTCTCCTTTGTTGCAAAGTTTGAAATGTGCATCCAAAGTTATTGTTGAATTTGAAGGCAAGATATTTTATAAATTTGTGTTGAATGTTTTCTATGCTATCATTATTGCATCTATATGCTTCTCGGGTACAGAAATATTCTTTCAATTAAAAAGAATTTTAGATCGAATAGTTCTTGTTTGGTATATGGAAGGTAAGCATAATAAATTATTGTCATAATTTTTTTTTCAGGAAAAAGAGCGCTACAAAGAGCCAGTCAGAGAATCACTAAAGGCGCTTCTAGCCATAGGGTGGTCTGTGGAACACTCAGAAGTGGACATTCCCACTTCTAACAGAAGTTCTAGAAGACAGTCAAAGAGCAATGTGGTAATGTATTTGTTACACTGTGTTATAAATGTTATGTCACCCTGTAGTGTAGTCCGTTGTGTTATATGTAAAGCTAGTGTTTTGTAACACCCTATATAATTGTATTATACAAACATCAGACCCATGCTTTTACAACCAATGATTGGTATTAAATATTTTTTTTAATAATTAGCCATTGGAGTGATTTTTGCCATATATTGGCGCCATTTTACATTTCTCCGATTGCTTTTCGGATAAAAAAGGCAATTGAAAAAATATTTGTAGCTCCCACGTTTGTTATTTTGGACTTAAAACGAAGCTATTGAAATGCTTTATCTACTATGACCATAGATGTCGCAAATCTAAACTTTGTAGGCTATTTTAGAACAATCGTTGCCTCAGTTCTTAATTGTCCAAACGACCATTTTAGTTTTTGTTGAATCTCGACTTTAAAACTAAAAATAAAGCTAAAAAAATTATAGTTTTTTCACTTAACTAATAATTATTTAAACTAATTGGATCTTTACCTTTACGGAAATGGCTTTATCTTAAACACCTATCATAATGTTTCATGGAAATAATGATAGAAAACCTTTTCCTCCTGCATAATTTTCAAATGGTCGTTTGGACAATTAAGAACGCAATGTTAAAAATGATTTTTTTTAAATATTTTTTCATGCAGAATTTCTGATCAGCTGTTTACGGTTAAAATTAAGTCCTTTTTCTTTTTTTTTTAGTTATGGTTTTTCGATAGAAGGATTTGTTTTTGCACCCTCGTTCAAAAAATCATCCTTCCGAATTTTAATAATCCATTTATCCCATATTTATAGGATTTTAAAAAAAATCGTCAAATTTAAAAATGCATGAATTTTGCATGTTATGTACTTTAAAATTGGTGTACGTAGTATCTATTTTGAAAATATTAAATATTATGACGTTTATACATTGTCTATAGCCTCGTTGGTAATCACAGATGTAAATTTCAATTCGGACATATATTTTTGTAAGTTTCACATGACTAATGATTTAAAATATCTCTTCAAATCTGCCACATTTCGGCAAGTGAACGCTCGAGGATGTTTGCAAATTTGCCAAAACGTGGCAAAAAACGTTCCAGTGGTTAAGTAAACAATAGTTGTCCCTAAAATTAACAGCAAAAATAAGTGCTTACTTTATTAAATTTTATCCTATAAATATTTTTTATTTATTTATTCAATGTTTCATTCTAATGGTAAGTCATAATATATAACAGCTTTTTACAAACATATAAATAAAGTAGTAGATATTCATTAATTGTCCCAGTAGCAAATTATTTATACTTTGAATTTTCCAAGCACCATCTTACCCCAGTAATAACTTTGTAATGTTTGTTGTAATAATAATTGTTGCTTTCTGTTTCTAATGACTGTTCCATATGTGTAAATAATTATATGTTTTCCCCTACAAAAATGCAATCGTCCTGTTCCTTGGCTCGATCCAGCCGGGTGATACATTAGAGGTATTTCATCATTTAGTCATTAAGGCTGGAAATATTGTGATGCATACCTCGGTCGCGTATGTCGATTTTGCCAGAATGCCTCGCACAAGTCGCTAGAGTATAGTTGTCTTCAATTAATTTTTCTGACAGCCGGCGTAGCGTAGCGGTAAGGCGCTTGTCTCGCACACCGAAGGTGGCGGGATCGAATCCCGGCGTGGCAAATAAATTTTATTTGATTAATTTGTGTTATTTCACAATTTATTCATTTAAAATAATATATAGTATATTTGCGGCACGTTCCAGAGTGGAAGATACTCCCTGTATCACCCTGGTGTAAGACCACCATTCAGAATTGAAACGTTGCTTGAAATGGCATTAGCCGTGTTTTGTGACCAGATCTGAATAGCCAGGTACTTCCCCACTTTCCTCTTCCCTATCTCCTTCCCCTCCCCACTACCCTCAGCCTCACAACATACCCCAATTGGGGATGCCATAGTCTCAGGGGATGCCACTGGCTTCAGACGGGAGCAGTTGGGACTCTTGTGCGGCATTCATAAAAAAAAAATTAAAAAAATTAAGTTGTTTTTTTATTAATATCGGTAAAACGGATAGATGCTTTAGAAATGTAGTGCTGGAGAAAAATGCTTAGGAATCCATGGATAGCTAGAAGTACAAATGTGTCCATTCTGGAAGAGCTAGGCATCCGCAATAGGCTTTCAACTATCTGCCTATAACGTATCTTAAGATACTTTGGAAACATTGCTTGCCAAACTGAGGACTCCAACTTGGAGAAACTCTTAGTGACTGGCAAAGTGAAGAAAGCAGAGGAAGGTCACCAATGCGCTGGAGTGGCTAAGTATCACTGGCGTCTGGAATAGGGTATTACCAGACGCCAATGATATTTGTGATTTTCTATGGCCTGTGTACTGCGGCTTTCAATGGCCTGTATATGCCTGTCGTGTGTTGAATGGATTATAACTACTTACTTATAATAAATTAATAATAGTTGCTTTTATTTAGACAGTTAATTACATTACAATGCAATATAGTTGTGAACGATGAATACTTGGAGCAGGTGGATGAGTTTATTTATTTGGGAAGTATGTTTACGAGAGATGGGAAGTCTGAAAGAGATATTGAAAGAAGGGTGAATGCAGGTAACTCTATTAATGGAGGACTGAACGCCGTTGGCACCAACAAAAAACTGTCCAAAGACGCGAAACTAGCCGTTCATAATGGAGTACTGGTACCTACCCTGATGAATGGCAGTGAAGCATGGAACTGGCAGAGGAAGGATGAAAGTAGACTGAATGCTGTAGAAATGAGATCCCTGAGGCGTATGTGTGGTAAAACCATGTATGATCGTCTGAGAAATGCGGAGATCCGCAAAGAATGCAAGGCTGATGTAAGCGTTATGAGTAAGATCAAGAAAGGAACGCTCCGATGGTTCGGGCATGTAGAGAGAATGAACGTGGAAAGGAGTGTAAGGAGAATATATAACGCAAATGTGAATGGTAAAAGAAGTCGGGGACGCCCGAGAAAGACATGACACGACCAAGTGAATCAGATACTTGAGTCGGGCCATGTCGGGAGTCAGAATAATAGAAGAGCATGTATGAGGCGGTGTATGAATGTGAACGAGGCAAGGAGTGTGTGCCAAGACCGAGTTGTTTGGCGGTCCGTCCTCTCTGCCTACCCCTGCGGGGAAACGGCGTGATGGTTAGTTAGTTAGTTAGTTAGTTTATTTATAATAAACTTTTCACATTTGTAACACTTATCATGCATCGACTCCCTGTCTGTATGTTAAGTTGATAAAGGCCTCTTCTAACTGTCGCCATTTCTCTTTATCATTAGCTACTCTTGTCCATGTACCACCTAATATGCCTAATAGGCGTTCTTAAATTACTATCCGTTTATCATATTATTTTGATGTTTGTTTGCGATGACATTTGATTTGCAAATTTTCCCGTGACTGACATCTCTTAACGACCAATACACGATAATGTGCGTCATCTCTGGCGTTAGGGTAACTACTTTTAAAACGTCTGGTGCCTTAACGCAAGCGCAGAATTTAGCACGATACAGATTACAGCGTTTAAGAAAACTATCAAAATGAGTCATATACGCCTGATTTCACACGCGTTAGGCTGTCGCAAAAATACAGATATTTTTCAGTTCACTTGTACGTCTGACGATGACGACGTAGTGTGACGAGCTCGACCGATGGTCCTCGTACGCAGCGCATAGCGAATCTCGTGGCACTGGCTCTTCATTCATTCACCTAACTATAACCGTACACGACCGACGTATGTTTCACACGATTTCCAGCCTATTTATTACACATATTCATAAATTGGTAGAAAGTCCATTCCTCCTGGAATGCTACAAGCTGTTTTTACCAAACAACTACTGCCTGTGGGGGCACCACGGTCTGCTTTGCGTACTGTACTGTTAAATAACAATAACAAATTAATATTTTTTTTTTGTGTGCATTGTGAATGGAATATCCATTTACAATGCAAATAAACAGAAACAGTCTTTAATCATTATTAAACTACATTACTCCGTGGTCGAGGGGTAAGGCTCTCGACTAGCAATCCGGAGGTCACGGGTTCAAATCCTGGTGTGTGCAAGTAAATTATTTAACAATTTATAACCTTCAAATTAATATGTAATAGAAGATAATTTCAGTATCGCCCTGGTGTAAGACCACCATTCAGACTTGAAACGTTGCTTTAAATGACTTTAGCTATACTTTGTGACCAGACCTGAAGAGCCAGGTACTTCCCCACCTTCCTTTTCCCCCATATCCTTCCACCCCCCACTATCTTCAGGCTCGCAAAATATCCCAATTGGGGATGCCATGTGACATTCAAAAATGCATAATCCTTATATTGTCTGTACATAATAATATTATGAATTTATGATGCCGTTCTTAAAACAGTTAGAGGTGTAATATTCAGCAAAGTTGCCTTCCAAACAGATTAGCTCAGAGGTTAGAGCATATCCCTGGCAAGGCTATGATCCTGGGTTCAATCCCTGGATGCTATCATATCTTTTTTTAGATTTTTCTTTTTAAAATTTTGGTTTTGAGTGTCACTAATATTGTCTTCAATGAATAAATATTAAATTTATACAGGGTGTTAAGAAATGTGCGTGACTTATTTTAACCAGTGATTCCCGACATTAATTTGGAGTAAAGAATGTTATTAATATTTAAGTCGCCGATGATATTTTTTGTTTTGTTTAAAACATAAAAAAATTAGAAGGTATTGGACAGTTAGGGTCGGGGTGAGGGGTGGATTGAGATTACTCGGCTGAGTGACCAGTGACGGTATAAGGAAAAAATTCTTTATGTTTAATTTTGAAGAAAAAAAATTGAAATAAAAAGACATCGAAAAAGTCACGCAAGACCAAAATTTCATTTACATTTTTTTTACTTCAAATAATGTCAGATATCACTTGTTAAAGTAAGTCAAGTACATCCCTTTACCTGTATATTTTATACTTTTATTTAAAAAAATAAAATAAAAGTCCTGATGAGTATTTTTTTTTTTAAATGCAACTAAATTAGTGCCCCATTTGAAAGTAAAAAAATAATAAATTGAATGATTTGATGTTGCCAGGTGGATTCTGCCACTCCATTCAACTACAACCCTCACCCAGTGGACATGACCAACTTGACGTTGTCCAGGGAAATGCAAAACATGGCCGAAAGATTGGCCGACAATGCTCACGACATTTGGGCGAAGAAGAAGAAAGAAGAACTAATGGTGAATGGAGGTAGGAAACTTTTTTCTTATCTCTTTTTTTTTAACTACTTTGTGCCTTCTGGTGTCCAGCTTTGGACATAGGTCTCACTTAAAATCAGTAGCGGTTCTTCACAGGGGGACAATGGGGACAGTCCCCACCAGTTACACCCGAAACCTACTTAAGGAAATAATATTCGATGCTTTGTCTTCACCAAAATGAATGAATTCTTTAACCTCCGTGTCGCCGTTCGTTCACCGGTGAGATCGGCACCAAATTTCAAAAAAAATAATTTTTCAAGCGATTTTGCTCCTTAGCTATAAGGAATTTGTATGAAGAACAAGGTCAGAATAGCTTGGCCCATTCTTGTTCTTGACGTAACAGAAGGCCGCGTAGCGCCTAGCCTTTCGGAAAAAAAGAGAAAAATAAAAAACCGTCGTGTTGGCGTCACTTCTCGAAGCATTTTTCAACTGTCATTTTGGCTCGAAGTTCAGTACAGTTCAGTTCCGCGGTAAAACTGCATAATCTCCCGAAATACACAATAAAACGTAAGTAATGTTGTTATTATACATATTTTATTGTCCCTGGCATGTGTTTTGGTAAAAATAAGACAAGATTTGTCAAAATAGATCGATAAAATACCACTTCAAAGTGAAAGCATTTTTTTGTTTGAAGTTTTTTTCATTTTGTGTGGCAGTTTTGTGCGTAATATATCGTTTGTTTCGCAATCTTTAGTATTTCATTTTGTAGAAAAATCAATTGAGATAACATATCAAAGTGTTTGTTTTGTTCATATTTAGTTTAGAATTTACAAAAAATAAAATTCCACGACGGGACGTCTGACATGACAAAGCGTCATCTTTCTAGAAGGATATTTACGTAAACATTCGATAATATTATGAAGTTTCTATGTCATTATTTAGAGAAATCTATTAGGATTATGTATCAAAGTCTTTGTTTTGATAATTTTTACTAAAAATATTACAAATAAATGCATTCCCAACGGCATTCATCATAACCGTATTTGTATGTAAACGGGTGCTGCTCCCTGGTGGTAAAATGGGGTGACCTTGATTATTTGCGAGTGCTGCGAACTAGTGGGAGAAAGTATAACTTTCAAATTGCCAGTGGTGCCAGAACAGGGGTGTCGAAAATAATTTGGGTGGTAAAGGGTGGGCTAAAATTTTTTTTTTTGCTTATTATTTTATTATGGAAAAAAATTGTCAAGTTATAAAGAACTTCATTCAAAATTATAAAATATTTATACCAAGCGTATTGATGAATATATTATATGATGATGATAAACATGATTGTTTGTATTGTTATAGAATGGCAGAAGAGCATTTGACTTCCGACCTCGGTGCAGTAGAAGGAATAACGGTCCTCGCGACGGTATGTTGTGTATTAGTAGTAGTTCATCCTTTCGAAAATTGAAAGATATTAGTGTAACAATAAATATTTATAGTTTCAGATGCCGGGTCGGAAGCGACCCAGGGATGAAGGCGAGGCGGAGGTGACGAGGCGGGATGGGGACACGGAGGCCAATCCAACACCCTCAACATCCACGTATCGGGCTCCAATGACTCAGGTAATTATAATAACACTTGGCTAACTTCTACAGTGCAATTTTTGTTTTGTATTACCTCAAGGACGCTTTACATAGCTATATCTTTTCTATTCTGTCTATAGGTTTCCAACGACATCATGATGGTCTTCCACAACTTCGACGACGAGGAAGCTCTCGACGAGGATGCTCTCGACGAGGATGCTCCCTACGAAGATGCTCCCGTCGAGGATGAGAATGACGACGATGCTTCCGTCGCAAGTTTGGAAGACGTAGTCTTGGAGATGGGTCGACTCGAGGATGAGATGAGTCGACTTGAGGATGATTTGGAGCCCTTTGAGGATGATTCGGATGAGGAGTTGGACTTCGTTCCCGAGGCGCAGAACTTCACCTGGTCCGAGGATTTCTCCACCTTCTCGGGTCAGCGTGAGCATTTTGCCGTGCTTCAGCCTGGCCCATCACCAGACGTCTTCCCGCCGACAGTCGCTCCATCTCCATATGAAGTCTTCTCCAAAATATGGGACTTGGAAACAATGTCCTATATCGCGAAGGAGACTAATAAGCGTGCGTGGAGCGAACTGGACGATAGGACGACTGAGGATGGATTAAATCTGTCCACCCATTCCAGGCTGAAGGACTGGCAAGATGTTACGGTCCCTGAACTGTATGTATTATTCGCAATTTTTATGTACATGTCCGTTTGTTACAGAGGTTGCTTATCATTATACTGGACGACAGATATATTAGAGATGGTTAAATTTAGAACTCTAATGTCTCGTAATAGGTTTGAAATGATAATGCGGTTCCTGCACTTCGCTGACAATAGCACAATGTCTAGAGTCGGTTACCAAAACAAGCTTGCAAAAGTTAAACCACTATTGGATATAATGAATGAAAAGTTTTCCAGTCTGTATACTCCCCATCAAGACATTAGCATAGACGAGTCCCTGTTGCTCTGGAAGGGTCGCCTAGGGTTCAAGCAGTGCATCCGAACTAAGGCGGCTCGGTTCGGCATCAAAACATACGAGCTGTGCGAATCGGCAACAGGGTATTTGTACCGCTTTATAATGTATGCGGGGATGAATACGGAATTCGAAGAGAAACATCTTGGGTTTTCGAGTAAAACTTCTAAAGTTGTACTCAAACTCATGGATGGGCTCTTTGATAAAGGGTACTGCCTCTACATGGACAATTTTTATAATAGCTTGCCATTGACTAGGTACATGAAACAAAGGAGTACCGATATTATCGGTACCCTCAATCGCCGCCGAAAGATGGTACCTGAAGTCATCCAAAAAATGAAGAAGAGTGAGCCGCGGCATACACTTGTTGGTAGACACTGTGGTGACATGTCAATCGTTGCTTGGAATGACATTAAACTTGTCACCATGGTGTCTACCTACCACAACGCCGATACTGCGGAGGGTCGAAGAGCGAACGAGAAATACCAAATGCCTCTATCTGTGCTTCAGTACAATCGCTTCATGGGGGGAGTGGATACCAAAGATTCGCTGTTATCCTCTTACCGCATGGAGCGAACGCGGGGTAGCAAATGGTTCATTAAGGTATTTCGTCGCCTGATCAATGTCAGCATCTTGAATAGCATGGTGATTTATAGGCAACTTCACCAAGAAGATCGACGGCCAATTCTTCACCGTGTTTTCAGGATGCGATTGGCAGCTGAGATTATAGAGCGTCACAGTCCCTCTTTGATACCTCCCAGACGGACGTCTTCCACCGTCGTTCACACTCTTCCTACGCATCAGAGACTAAATCTTTCACTCAAACATTTTCTATGTGAAACCTCAAACACAGACCGTACGAATCGACGCATTCGCATAAGGTGCGTACTGTGCACAATCCGTAAAAAATCAAAGCTGGTTTCTACGTCTTGTGAAGTATGTAAAGTTCCACTTTGCATACCGTGTTATAAGGATTACCACACATTGAAACATTTAAAATAATTTTTTTTTAACTTTCAAATCGTTTTTTTTTTTTCCATTTAGATTCCCTTTTTTTATTTTTATACAAAACTTTAAAAATTGCCATGAAGAGGAAATTCATTATACCTAATAGTGGCAGTCCCAACTACAGTTCAGGGAGTGTGTCGCTATTTTTTGTTTTGTTGTTGTTTGTTTTTTGAATGTTGTTTGGATGTGGTTTGCGATTGTTATTTGTTACTAGTGTGTTTTTTATGTGTTTTTGTTATTTGTTGAATGGGTGTTGTCATTTGTTATTTGGATTTTGTTATCGGTGATTGTAATTTGGTACTGGTTTTTGTTATTTATGGTTTTTATTATTTGTTGCATGGGTGTTTTGTGCATCCATTTGAATAAAAATGTTTACTGAAACAAGTACATTGTGCATCTTTGCATTGGTTGAAGTTTCGTGTCCATTCATTGTACTTTTGTGGAGGACAGAAACAATGTCTAAAAATTTGTAAATTATAATAATAAATTTATGTATGTGTAAAATGATTTGTTTCATAGTCCAAAGCATTACCTCTCGACCAAAGTTGAAAAAAAGGGGTTTCATGTATTATAAAACTGAAATCAATATGATGAAAAAAAAACTTTTATTATTGAACCACACACTATCTGAATTTTTAAAAATGTTTTTCGTGTCTTTTCATTGTATGAACTTGAAATAAATATAATTTTTAAAAAAAGTATTAGCAAATTTTATTTTTATTCTCATGATTGTTTTGTACCAACCCTGCACCACTGTAAAAGCAGACGGCGGCCATTTTGGCGGCCATTTTGAATTACAACGATGTCTATAACATGGATGGATTCATTGTAACATGGATGGATTCATTGAGAACCTCTACATTCTTTTATTGTTTTTGATAAAAATTCATTGTGGAAAGAATAGATTTGAGGTATTATCAGGAAGGTCGTTTTGTCTACATTATTTTCATGTAATTTTTGTAATATTTCACAAAAGAAATGTCATAAATATTGAGGCCCTAAGAAATGTCAAATTTTTGACATCATAATGAATAATTATATTTTTAGAATTATTTGTTTGTGGGTTTCTAATACAAAAAAATATTATTAGTAACAACAATTGTATAAACTATCAAAATATGAAAGAATTGTTATCATAAACTAAAGAAATCAGACACAAAAAAATGCGAAAGTGCGCACTTGGTTTTCGAATTTTTCTTGAAAAGATGAAAATATTTTACATTTTCAAAGAAGTACCAATGTCATAATTTCTTTGAAAACACCCTTGGATTTTTTTTTGTCACGTAGGGTGTCTATTCAGGTTTGTGTAGAAATAAAAAAATCTGTTCATTTTCGCATAAATATATTTTTTTACGATTTGTTTCCGGAACGGGAAAATTTTTACATCATTTTTTTGCTAAAGTTAGCTATTCTGGGAAAACTTGTAATGATATTATCATGTAATATATATGAATAATAAGATACATTATCTGGCAAACAGAAAACAATCACAAAAAAAAACAATTCCTTTGTTTTTATACAATATTTGAGCATAACCCGGGGCACTAATTTCGCGCGGTTTTTTTCAACATCTGTGGCTGGCAAGAGGTTAAACATAAAATTAAATAACATTTTGCATAAATTATAAAATAAAAAAAATTATCCTGGATGATTTTGATTGGCGTATGAGAACAGCAGATAGCCGACCAGCGCCCATAACTACAAGTTACAAGATAGATAGTTACAAGTATTTTTCAACAGAGTACACGTCAAAAATCGCTCCACAAAAACATACAAAAATTGCAGTTTATAATTTCTAATTACTATAAGATTTATCGTTAAATGTGTCCCCAAAGAACACTGTAGAGAATTATAAAGTTTTGTGAAATCTATAAGGTCTCATCTACAGTTCACAAGTGTTTTAAATCAATTGTGAAGTGACAGTGTTGTTAACAAAAAATCAACCTCCTGTTATTATACACTGTGGTAGGGCAATTCACAGTTTATAAGAGTGAAATTCGCCACTCACCACAAGGGAGCCGTAGCAACGTGGACAAATACACGGCTGTCGCGTCGCCGGTCGGTGTTCGATCCCTTCACCGGCGAAAGATTGCTTTTTTTTTTTTTTTTTTTTTTTTTTTTTTTTTTTTTTTTTTTTTTTTTTTTTTTTTTTTTTTTTTTTTTTTTTTTTTTTTTATTTAAATAAATAATAATCCTACACCATCTGTCTTAAGAAATACGAACTAAACATTGTCAACATCACTGTTAGTCAAAATATATAACCAGGCAAAATGGCAACTACAAATAAAGTCCAAACACGGTCGAAACAAACAGAAATTGATGCCGGTACAGAACTCTATGACAAATTTATAAAGTATGTAGACAAAAAAATGGAGGATCTAAAACAACAACTATTCAAAAAAATTGAAGAGGAGACACTAAACGTAAGGAAAAATTTTGAAATTGACCTATTAGAAATGAAAAAAAGTGTTGACCTTAGCCGTCAATATCTCACAAACATGACAGAAAAAATTGATGAAGCAAGCAAATCTCTGGAATTCGATGATAAACAACATTTCAAAGAAAAATTAAAGAAACATGAACCAATTGTTATAATTAAACCTAAAAATCAAGAACAAAAAAACACAAAAACACAAGAAGACATAAAGAACAACATAGATCCAGTTGATGTGGGCGTGGCCGGAATCAAGAATTTCAAAAAAGGATCAGTTATAGTGGAATTAAAGAACACAGAGGCAACAAAAAAGATCCAAAAGGAAGTCATCACTAAGCTTGGGGATAGGTATGATGTTGATATTCCTAAACCCAAGAATCCAACAGTAAAAGTGATAGGAATTACAGATAAATATACCGCCGAAGAAATTGAAAATAAAATAAGGATGCAAAATGAATACATAGACAAGGAAAATTCAAAAATATCTGTAAAATTTATAAAAGAAAATAAAAAAAGCAGTGGATATAATAACTTTACTGTATTCATAGAATAGATGGAAAAACACACTCTAAAATGTTAGAGGAAACGAAGATAAATATTGGATGGAATAGATGTGCTGTCTACGATCATCTCTCAGTTTTGAGATGTTTCAATTGCAACGGATATAGACATAAAGCAGGTGATTGTAAAAATAAAAAAGCATGCGGAAGATGTTCTAATGCACACGATACGTCAGATTGTAAGGAAGATATTGACAAAATCAAGTGTGTGAATTGCAAACTCACAAATGATAAACTTTCATTACACCTAAATGATAATCACCATGCATGGAGCAAGGAGTGTCCTATTTACAAAAGAAATATAGAATCGGAGAAGAGAAAAATTGATTTTTTAGGATAAAAAGAAAAGCAACAATATACTACTTAAACATTTCAAGTCTTTTGGCTCATTTAAATGAAATTGAAGTATTATTACAAGAACTCAAACCAGATATTTTAATGTTAAGTGAAACGTGTATAACTAGTGATATTTACGATTCTGAAGTATCATTTATAGGATATTCAACTGTAAGATGCGATTCATTTAGTCGGCATACGGGAGGAGTCGTTATGATTATTAAAAATAATATATCTTTTAAAATAATATCAAATGAAGTGTTTGATGAAAAAAATACATGGATACTGGCAGTACAAATAAGAAAAAACTTGATTAAAGGAACATACGCTGTATTATATCACTCACCAAACCAAAGCCATTCAAAATTTTTGGATTTCTTCGAAAGTTGGTGTACTAAAAACATGAAAAATCAAGATATGTTCTATGTAACCGGTGACTTTAACATTGACATGAAAGTCAAAAATACCTGCAGTAATAGACTTCAATGTTTAGTAAATAATCTAGGACTGAAACAACTTGTGACCAAACCAACTAGAATATCAAATACATCAGCAACCATTATTGATTTAGTTATTTCAAATAATTTTTACTTGAATGTTAATAATGTTGTGGATACTCCAAAAATATCAGACCACGAAAATATATTAACAATATTTGAAACGAGTATAATTAAAAATGAATCAAGGGAAATTACATATAGAGATAAAAGTAAATATGAGCAAACAAAATTTTGTGAAACTTTACAAAATAGTATTTCTCAAGTTACCGAATCAAATAACCTAAACGACAAAGCAGAAAACTTCGTCAATATTTTGACTACAGCAGTCAATAAAATTATGCCAATGAAAAGGGTTAAGTTTAAAAATACGAATAAATGGTATTCGAAACCATTACACAACCTTCAGCAACAAAGAGATAATGCATATAAAGCGGCAAAATTGGAACCATCAGAAGAAAAATGGAATGCATATGAAAAAGTTCCTAATATTTACTCCAAACAAATTAAACAACATAAATGCGATTATTATAAGCAAAAATTAGAAACACAACAGAATGAACCAAGAAAACTTTGGATAACACTAAAAGAAATCATAAAGGGTAAACAAAAAGAAATTGTAAAGTCAATTGATTTCCCAGATGGAACTGAAGAAGAAGTAGAGAAGATAGCGACTAAATTTAACAAGCATTTTATTTCGAGCATAGATCTTATAATCGAAAGTATTCCACAACATCCTGAGAACCAACTAGACGAGCCTATACGCACTGATAAAGAATTTAAGTTTAAAAATGTGGATTTACCGTACTTAAAGAGGGTGTTGAGTAATATGAAATCGAAGGAATCTGCAGATGGTATTACAATAAATATAATCAAAGACTATAAATTTTATTGGCGAATCGATGGTCCAAATCATCAATGAATCTTTGAATAGTGGAGTATTCCCCAAAACTTGGAAGACGTCTGTAATAACTTTTATCCCGAAAATTGATAACCCAAAAAAAATTGACGACTATAGGCCGATCAATAGGGTATTTTCACAGTTTTTTTTTATTGCCGAAAAAAATAAAGTAAAAAATTACGAGAACAACGAAATTTTTATTTTATTTATATGATGATTTATAAATTTTCTACAACGATTTAAAGTATGCCATTTTTAAAATGCCGCCAAAACGATTTTTTCGCGCCGAATGTACCGTCGCTGAGCTGTGACGTCAGCCCCGTCAATCACCGCCATAAGTGAGATCTGTCAGTACCAGTTAGTACGTACGTTGCATCGTCAATTCGTTTTACTTGGACGTATCCCACAGCACTATCTCCATAATTCTCCCGTGCTGATCTGAAATATACATAATATTGTTCATCAACACATTAATCTACCAAAACATGGCATTATTAGCAGGCGGGGGGTAATGTTTTTTTGCAGATTTGACATAACATAACAATAACAGCATAAAGATATTAACTAATTATATTCATAATTTAAAGGTAGAAACGATATTACACCCTTTGTGTATAGTTGTAAGGAGGACATCTTTACAATAATAAGGAAATTTACTTTGAGAATGGCCAAAGTTTTACAAAGCATCTTACGAAATGGAGGTTAGGTGACCGAACTGTCACTTGTTTCAATTTCAATAAAGGGCCAAAATAAACACTATTTTGTGCGCATGTTTACAAAATGTTCAAGTATATGTATAGGATTAGAGTTACACAATATGTTTTTCTTACCTGGTTGCCTTAAAACCTCTGAATTCAGCACTTAGAAAATTACTGTTACCAGCAATAAAAGATGCCATCATTATAGCATCTACTTTGGGCAAATTGTCGGACTGCGCCCGTAAAAAACCGCTGTCAGTCATTATAACAACACTATATTATATTAAACTATTATAAAATAACACAAAAGTCTAAAAAAATTAAACAAAACAGTTGAAAACAGGCGATAACAACAAACAATGTTTTAACTCCTAACAAAAAGATGACAATGAGCGAATCAGCCGGTAATGGATGACGGGTGTGACGTCATGATTCTATGAACCAATAATGGGCCGTTTCTGGATGAACAATATTTGGCTGCTTTTGAAATCAATAATTATGAATGAAAATATTAAAATTGTTCATTTTGAGTATGATAATCGTAATCAGAAAAATAAACTTTAAATCTTCCACATATTTTTAACAGTATCCCCAGTTTGTGAAAATACCCTATTGTTTACCCAAATATGAACAAATACTGGAATACATTGTAAAGGAGCAATTAACAGAATATATTGAGGCCAAGCAGATATTAGTTCTACAACAATCTGGTTTTAGAAATAAATGTTCTTCTGAAACCGCTATTAACTATGTAATAGATGAGTGGAAAAATTTTAGAGATAAAAAAAATAAAATTATTGCAGTATTTCTAGACTTAAAGCGGGCATTTGAAACAATCGACAGAGATAGATTAATCAAAAAATTAAGTAATATTGGAATTAATGGTAAAGAAAATAAGTGGTTTGTTGATTACCTATCAGAAAGAACACAAATTACAAAATATGGTGGTAAAACATCTGAACCACATAGTACTAATAAAGGCGCTCCGCAGGGATCTGTCTTAGGTCCATTGTTGTTCATTATATACATGAATGATATTATCAAAGTGTTAAAGCATTGTGCAATTAAACTATTTGCTGATGATACATTGTTATACATAGCCAGTAAAAATTTACAGGACGCCATTGAAAAAATACAAACTGATTTAAATTATGTAGCGCTTTGGCTTCACCAAAACAAATTAAAATTGAATGTTACGAAAACAAAGTTTTTAATTGTGGATAGCCTAGGTGGAAAGGAGCAGGCAATACTAACAATCGATAACGAAAGCATAGGAAGGGTTAGCAGTATTAAATATCTGGGTGTAATATTGGATGATAAATTAAAATTCGACGAACACTTAGAATACATAACAAAAAAAATTGCTAAAAAAGTTGGATTCTTAAAAAGGATCAGAAATAACTTGGATCTCAAGACAACGCGCCTTGTTTACAATTCTATTGTAACTCCGCATTTAAATTATTGTTCTAGTGTTTTATTCCTATGTAACGAAGCCCAAAATAATAAACTACAGGTTATACAAAATAGGGGGATGAGGATGATTTTAAAATACAATATGTTTACAAGAGTCAAAATTATGTTACAAAATCTAAATATGATGACGACAAAACAACATATAACATATAATGTATTAACAATGATTTACAAACTGAAAAATATTATGCTACCAAATTATCTGAAGAGTAACATTATGTTTCACGAAAATGTTCACAACTATCCTACGAGAAGACGTGGAGACTTTAGGCTTCCCAAAACTAAACTTTCGTGCACACAAAATAGCGCGTTTTATAAAGGACAAAAACTTTTTAACAGCCTGCCGAATGCCGTTAAGGAAGCCTCAAGTCTTAGCACTTTTCGTAGGATGTGTGCATTATATGTGAAGAATGTTTTTTGATTCATAATAATCGTACCAATATTATTGTCATATCTGTTTCCTCAAAATGTATTTTTATTTATGTAATCTTTTCTTTTTTTCCTCTTAAAATGTATTTTAAAAATGTAACTGTATCAATTGTATTTGTTTATATTTTCTTACTAGATGTATGAAAAAAATTTTGCATACATCTAAATAAAAAATAAATATAATATATAACTAATTCCTCTTGTTTTTTTTTTGTTATTATTTTCAGGTGGAATCCATTCACAGCTGGTTCCCTACGATCTCCTCACTGACAAGGAGAAGAGAAAGGACAGGGAACGCTCTCAAGAATTCTTGAAGTATCTCCAATACCAAGGATACAAATTACACAGGTCAGTTACATAATTATTTATTCTTACTTATTTAACTGCTTATTCTGTCAAAAAGTCAGAAAATTTTCACTTTTAAATAAAATCCAAATAATTCTGAATGTGTTCGAAAACCAAAAACTGTTTTTGATAAGTGATGAAATAAACTTTCAAATACAGTACTGTGCGAATTAATGTGAACACGTGATAATTAGCACAATAATCTTGTTTTTCGCAGTTGTATGCAGCATATTGTAATAGCGGCCATTTTGTGTTCATGTTCAATCATTCAATGAGTTACGAGACACACCAAACTACAGATGCGTTAAATTTTGTAATTTTTTAGAATTACAGTTTTTTTGCAGAAGTAAACTTACTAAAGCTTTTTTTTTCTAATTTTTGAAGATGGATATTTCTCTTAAAAAACGCACTAAGATTGTTAATAGCCAGGTAACTCTCCGGATCTTAATCCAATTGAAAATCGGTGGGCTATAGTTAAAGCAATACAAGCACAACAAAAACCAAGCGGATTGAGACAGTAATTCAGATATGGTTTAGAGACACGCAAATATTAGAAAATTGCAAAAAAAACTTACTGATTCTATGCTAAACCATGTACAAGAAGTTTAAAAAAAAAGGGAGGACACACTTGGTATTAAACAAAAAAATTATTGTAATTGTTTCTCTATTTTTTTTCCTCAATAAAGAATATTTCTAATTTTTTGCAATTGATCACTTGTGTTCACATTAATTCGAACAGTACTGTATCTTAAAACTACATAAAACTTCATATTTCAACGACATCTGTTGAGTTACATTGAAACTACATACATACCTATATATTCAAACACTACAATTACGATGTGAATGTTACAAAACGTTGGGGATGTCCGAGGAAGACATGGCACTAAATGCTTGACTCAGAACATGTCAAAAGAACATATCAGAATATCAAAAGGGTTTGTACGAGATAATGTATGAGGTATGAAGAGCGAGTTGTTTGGTGTAAGTCCTATACATCAAAGGTATTACCGAAAAACTCACAAGCCATCAATATTTCTTTAAAAATCTGAGAAATGTGGGAAATAAAAAAGATTTGAAAAAGGTTTACCATGCATTATGTCATTCTCGAATTGAATATGGAATTATAGGACGGGGATCTACTACACGTAAATACATATACAAACTGAATACAATTCAAAAAGGAATCATAAAGACCATACTGAAAGTACCTATTAGAACACCTTCGATTGAAATATTCAATAGCTTTGATATACCAAATTTACAGCGAATATATGCCAAAAATATATTATTGAAGCTATTCAAAAATACTGAATCCTCTACTAGACAGCATATGCATCACACTAGATCGAATAAAAATGACATAAAAAACATTCCAAGATATAAAACCACATTCGGACAAAGAAACTACACTTATTTTGCGACTAAACTCCATAACATTCTTCCCCAAGACGTAAAACTAATAAAAAAAATGTATTCGTACAAATCAAGAATAAAAATATGGCTGAAAGAGGTCAACGAAAACACCCTAATGAAGAGACTAAAAACGACATAGAAGACAAATAAACTATAATTAAACAATTTTAGTCCGCCTCTTCACAGGAACCCCTAGTGAGGAGGATTAAGAAATACAATATCTTTCCCTAACATAACCATTATATTTTGTATACTTATGGAATTATTTTATATAGTCGCATAAATAAAAAAAAATCATCTCTGCGTACCTCTGCGGAGAAACGTCATGTGTGCTTAGTTTGTTAGATGATTGTAGTAGTAATTTCTTCTCTGTTTGCAGGCCATCACGCGCCGGCCAATCGGAGACGGAGCAAGCTGCCGCCGGGGTTGCGGTTGAGCTTCGTTTCGCCTACTCCTTACTGGAAAAGTTAATCCAGTATCTTGACAGAGCCACCATCAACATGAAGTTGCTCAAACCTTCGACCACCTTCAGCAGAAGGACCTCCTTCAAAACCAGCACCAGGGACATCAAGTTCTTCTCCAAGGTCAAATCTCAATTAATATTTGTATTATTTAAAAGTGATAGAGTGTAGGAATTATTAAAAGTCTGCTGTACAAAAATGTGTGTGTTATTTGGGTAATAACCACTGGAGCAATTTTTGCCATATATTAGCGCCATTTTAAATGTCTCCGATTGCTCTTAATTTGGCAATTTTTTTTTTTTAAATGTTTGTAGCTCTCACGTTTGTTATTTTGGACTTAAAACAAAGATATTGAAATTATTTATCCATTATAATCATAGATATTGCAAATCCGAACTTCGTAGACTATTTTAGAACAATGTTTAAAACAAAAATTTTAAATATTTTTTAATGCCGAATTTTCGATCAGCTGTTTACGGTTAAAATTAAATCTTTTTTCCATAGATATGCACCTTTTATTATCAGGTATACCACAGACAACATACAGAAAATGAAAATATTCTTTGTTGACTCGAATAAGTACCTCTCACAGCAGTTTCAAAGTAACAACACGCAGGATTCGCGCGGTTATAAATTTTACGATTTTATTATATTTTTTTTATAACTTCTACAAATATGCGATACATGGTAAAATACAGGTTAATTCATTGGCTATATAGCACTATAATAAGTTTTTATTTCTCTGTGTTAAAATTTGAAGGCATGATTTTTTTTATGTTGGCGAAAAATTTAAAAA
Organism: Limnephilus lunatus; assembly: GCA_917563855.2. Classification (NCBI taxonomy): domain Eukaryota; kingdom Metazoa; phylum Arthropoda; class Insecta; order Trichoptera; family Limnephilidae; genus Limnephilus; species Limnephilus lunatus. Next base: position 107,519,180 of record OU830592.1, on the reverse strand, counting down.
ATTATCTTCTGAAAATGTCGAGCAAACGGAGAAAAAAGCTTTAAAATGCCCCGACACTCTAGTGGAAAATAAAAATCTGCTAAAGTCTCATAATTCATCTGCTAATACGTCAATGTTAATTTGTAGGTGGTGTTGCCATTGGTGGAGAAATACTTCTCAACTCACAGAAACTACTTCATAGCTGTCGCAACGGCAACCAACAACATCGGGGCTGCCAGTTTAAAGGAAAAAGAAATGGTGGCCTCTCTGTTTTGCAAGTTGGCTAGCTTGCTCCGATCCAGGTAAGAAAATTTTCAGAACTATGCTTCTTCTGTGACAATTGGATTGTTGTGAACTTTTATAGTTTTATGCCAAAGTAATCCCAGCGAGAGCTCATACCAACGTCATCGACGTTTCGTCCTCTTCCTTTTCACATGTATTATTGAAAACGAAAAAGACAGAAGACACTAGATTGATGACGTCATGCACAATCTCTTGCTGGGACTTTTTTTTTTTTTTTCTTTTTGGCGGAGACGGTTTACTATTAGTTCCCGTGAGCACTTAGGCCATAGGCCCATTGTACTATCTCCCATTTTACCTCAATCCTTTAATAACCCAGTCCCTTTAATAAAGTTCACCAGAGTTGTTATTGGAAATGAAGCTATATCTTCTTTCCCCTCTTCACTCGTCCTTGGTTCCCTGAAGGCCCCACGTGGGAAGAGGGCTTCATCTCTCCTCTCCACTCCTTAGTTCCCCGAAGTCTCCACAACGGAGAGTCCACCTTCCCGTGGTTCCCTTAAGGCCCCACAAGGGAAGAGTCCACCACACCTTGGTTCTCCGAGGGCCCCAGGAGGGAAGAGGACTTCATCTATCCTCTTTATTCCTCCGTGGTTCCACAAAGGCCCCAAAAGGGAAAAGGACTTCATCTCTCCTCTTCACTCCTCCTTGGTTCCACAAAGGCTCCTAAAAGGGAAGAGTTCACAGAGATGGTCTCATTTCTCCTCCTCACTCCTACATGGTTCCCTAAAGGACATGGGAAGAGGACATCATCTCTCCACCTCGCTCCACCTCGCTCCACCTTGGTTCCTCGAAGATCCCATGCTGGAAGAGTGCCCTTCCCCTTGGTTCCCTGAAGGCCCCACAAGGGAAGAGTTCATGGAGGTGGCCTCAGTTCTCATCTCCACGGCTTCTCCTCTTGGTACCACCTACAGGCCCCAGGAAGGAAGTCCACGGAGGTGGCCTCAGCACTCCTAGGTTCTCAAAGGGCCCCTAGTTTTCGAATGGTCCAATTTTATTTTTTTTGTCCCACGAGTTACCAGGGAAATCGAAGGTCTACTCCAGCAGAGCCCCGAGTGCTGGAGTAAGGTCTAAATACTCCGAGATGCGACCTTGTTTCTCGGAGGCACCGTTCGTGACACTGTTCCCCAGGACATTCAGCCTGAGCACGGTAGCTCACACCTTGACTTGGGATGGCTATTGCAGGTGTTTTTCCACTCCCTGAGCGATGGGTTCGCCACACTCCCTACACTAATCCTGCTAGGACTAGTACAGATGGATATACCTTCGACATACTAAGCAGCCTAAAATTCAGCATGTTCTGAATGGGGGTATCATAATACCCCCCTTCGGAAAGCATAATTGCGTTATTTACATTGCGTTCTTTCATTTTATGATATCAGATTGGCAGCTTTTGGAGCTGATGTGAGGATATCAGTCCGCTGTCTCCAAGTCCTGGTGAAGGGAATTGACGCCAAGTCTCTGGTGAAGAACTGTCCGGAGTTCATTAGGACATCCATGCTGACCTTCTTCAACAACACTGCTGATGATTTGGGGCATACTATTTTCAACCTTCAAGAGGTAATTTTAGCATTCATTATTATATCTAACTGCATTTTTTTCAATTTAGTTAAATTGTAAAATTTAACTGCTCGATCATTTAGCAAGTAATTAGCATAAATGACAGTAGGTTTTAGTCAAGCTCCGAACCAAATGAGTGTTAAGCCTGCAGAGGGCAATGGTAATAATTTTTTAAGCTTATTACTTTTTTATACAAATATGTTTTATATACAAGCAATTTGAAATGAAGTCGTAAATTCTTCTTTTATCAAATTATTGTTTTCTTGCAGGGTAAATACAGTCACTTGCGAGGAACTCACTTGAAAACCTGCACGTCGCTTTTCTACGTCAACAGCGTAATTCTGCCCGTTCTTACGGCAATGTTCGACCATCTGGCAGCCTGCGAATACGGCAGTGATATGTTACGTGAGTACCTCATTCTATCCTCTGTTCAAATCTCTTTTTATTTTTAGGTATAGATACTGTTTGCATGCTCCCATAAGCAATCAGGATGTATATAAGTCATATGGTGCTATCTCACTTATTATCTCTCTTATTTCTCCGATAGAAACCCTCATACACATCCAAATTGTTAGACCAGTCCATCAGTAAAAGAGGAAATGACGTAACGATCTCCCTTTCTGTGGTGTGTGAATAAAATAATCTGACAATATACTTCTTCTTAACCACTCCGATCTATGGCGAATATGCAAGTTTTTCATCTTAAACGAAATGTCATATTTACAAAAACTTTTTGTTATTTCCGCTTCACAATTAAAGCTCTATAAATTAAATATTTCTGAACGTAGCCGAATACTAAAAACTGTTTTTGAAAGGTTATGAAATAAGCTTTCAAATTGTTATATTACAAATAAATATTAACATTTGTAAATATTAAAATTTAGAATGCAAACAAACAAAAAAATTAAAATTGACTCACGTGATGTTTTTATGTGAAAATGATACTAAAATCACAGATTATATAAAAAAAACAATACTTATTCTATCGTATATGTGTAAAATAAACAATTTTGTTACCTCACTTTTTTATCATTTCATATAAGAATATTTAATTTCAAAAAAACTATGTCTAACGGCGGTTTGGCGATTTGGCGGTCTACCATGTATCTGACAGAATAGGTCTTTTTATGTATTTCTATGGACAACTTGAATAGTGATGGGTAGCTTGATTTATTAAGGAGCTTCTACTTTTTGTTTTAGGGAGTCACTAGAACAATGAAGGAGTTATAAAAATTTCTGTGGAAACACACGCGTTGACGTGAAAACACGCTTATTGTACTTGACTGCTATCGTTATATTTTCGTGTTTATCCGCTTACGTATCGGAGTGGTTAAGTCGGTTTTTCATTGCTGACGATCGTGACCATTATTAATTTCCATGGGGGACGAGGATCCTTCGCTCCTAGTGGTTCTGCGATACTTGGTCACTCTTTGCTTCTTGTGGTAAACACTTTGCCAGTGACTTGTCAGTTTCTCTAAGTTGGAGTCCTCAGTTTGGTTAGCAATGTGTCCAAGAAATAACCAGTCTGGTTATTTCTTCACATTGCTCGCCTAAGTAACAAACTATCACTTCGACGGCCGGCGTAGTCCAGCGGTCAGGCTCTTGACTCGCAAACCGAAGGTCGCTGGATCGAATCCCGGCATGGCAAATAAATTTTATTTAATTAATTTCACGATTTATTCAGTTAAAATAATACATAGCATATTTGCGGCACGTTCAAGAGTGGAAGTTACTCCCAGTATCACCCTGGTGTAAGACCACCATACCGAATTGAAACGTTGCTTGAAATGGCATTAGCCGTGTTTGGTGACCTGATCTGAATAGCCAGGTACTTCCTCACCTTCCTATCTGCATCCCCTCCCTTCAGCCTCACAACATACCCCAATTGGGGATGCCATTGTCTCACTGGCTCCCGACGGGAGCAGTTGGGAGTCTTGTGCGGTATACATATAAAAAAAATATTTAAAAAAACGAGTGCCACTTAGACCACACGACTGAAGTAAAACTTCACTAACTTATAAAAGAACATATGACATTGACATTGACATTGGAGTGACATATAACATTGGGGTGACATATGACCATGGGGTGACATATGACCATGGGGTGACCTATGACCCTGGGGTGACCTATGACCCTGGGGTGACCTACGACCGTGGGGTGACTTACGATTTTGGGGTGACCTACGACCGTGGGGTTACTTACGACCTTGGGGTGACACTTGTCTCTTGATATTATTTAATTTGCACGATTACCGTTTGCATAACACTTTTCGTAACGCACATCACCACTTGTCGTAACGCATTCACCAGCTTACCCCCCAAGTCTAGCATGCGTAAAGAAATTTTACTTTGAAAAAAAACAAACACTCTCTCTGAGTTTGTAAGTGATCTGTTTGTTGAATTTTTTCAGTTGATGAAATCCAAGTGGCCTCCTATAAGATGCTGGCTTCCCTCTATGCTTTGGGCACTGATATCACGCTGACACACGACAGGAAATATCTGAAGACAGAAATTGAGAGACACAAGTTTGCACTGGTAAGAAAGAATCCTACTGTAACTAATCTGTAAATATTTTAAGACTATCAGCAATATCTTTCCTAAATTGTATGATGAAGTTATGGCGATGTACTGTCCATAATCGAACCTGCTTTCTTGAGTACCCCAGAAACCGTTCAGTTGTACATTTTGTTTGTCAAAAATTTAACTAACTTTCCCCGTACATACTACAACATATATACGTACAATATCTTAAGTGGAATACACATTGCCTACTTATTTAGAATAAACTTAGAAAACATATTTATTCAAAAACATTAGAAACATACTAGATTTCAAGTCTATGAAAATTGTTTTTTTTTTTTTACACTAACTCCACACAGGAGGCCCTGAGGAAAACAATTTCCCACAGGGCCTATGTCATCTTTGAGGATGCTGTGTGGAGGGTCTTTTTGAGGAAAGGAAGGAGTGAACATGGGTCTTGAAGAGACCCATGTCGTAGGAGGGAGGAAACACAGAGGCCGGTAAATCGTTCCACTGCCGAGCTGTTGAACTCAAGAACGAGTCGTAATAACGACCCATTCTCATGTGACTAATGTCAACCATGTACAAATGTTGGGCGCGTGTTTGGCGTGTTTCCCGACTAGGCACCGGTGCCGAGGGGATCAATGACGCTAGTTCCTCGGAGCATCTTCCATTGTAATACCTGTAGAACAAGGACAGCATTCCCACCTGACGCCTGTGCTCTAAAGATTGCAATCCGTCTGTTAAGATGGGAGAATCTATCAAACGGACCGCTTGTTTCTGCACAGAGTCAAGGGTTTTTTTTAGGTATTTTGGAGCTCCAGACCAGAGGTGGCTGGCCAAATATTACTCTCTTTGTCAATCAATCATTGAATATGGAATAATCGCATGGGGAGGTGCAACACTATCAGCTATAGATTCATTATCGACGGCACAAAAATAAATTATTAAAGTTATTCTTAAAGCTTCCATAATAACAAGTACTGTTGATATATTCATCAAATTCCATGCATTAGATATTCGACAAATTTACACAAAAACAATCTTTACTCATCTGTTTAAAAATAAAACACATACATTTTATGAAAATACCCAAAATATTGTAAACACGCGGCACAAAACCAAAGAATTCATACAAACACCTAAAAAAAAACACAGCATTTGGTCAAAGAAATTTCAAATACATTGCGTATAAAATATACAATAACCTTACCTGACAAAACAAGACAATCGAATAATATTAACAAATACAAAATCCTAATCCAACAATGGATCATCGAAAAAGGTTGTGCAATAATTAATCACCTCACCCAAATATAATCCTCTATCTCATTATTATTACCACTACCAACCTGAAATTATTTTGAAAAATGTTCATTATTTAATATTTTATAAAATATTTGTAAACTAGTCTGTCTCGACACAGGATTTCCTAGTGAGACAGGCAAGGCCAAAAAAAAAAATGTAAACCTTTTTTTTATATAGATGCACATAATAAAAATGATAAAATATTTTGTTTGTCAAAAATTTAACAAACTTTCCCCGTACATACTATATAATATTTATGAATGATGTGTATTTTCAGGGTTCCTGTCTTGGTGCATTTAGTTCTACCTTCCCAGTGGCCTTCTTAGAGCCCCATCTCAACAAGCACAACCAGTTCTCTCTGCTCAACAGAATTGCCGACCACTCTCTTGAGGCCCAAGGTACGTCTTAAGCCATTTATTTACTATCTGGTTCCCGGAATGCATTGCTATGCCATTAAAAGAAATAAATTGTTTATCCCTAAATGTTTAGCCTTAATATATAAATAAATAAATGGATATTCTCATGCGTCCCTTTTCCCTCCTGCGTTCCCCTTCCATCTTTTTGACATTGACTCCCCTCCCGTACGGCCCCTATCCCAGTGACGCCTAGATCGCATAAGATGTTGCCTAGCTAGCCGAGCGGGGTGACCGGCAACCACGCAATTTTTTTCTAATATACATTTTTAAAATCGTGATATCTTTCGAATGGGATGTCCAAATTCAATAATTTAAAAAGTTATATAAATGTATTGAAGCAGTCTTGAATATGAAATAATTTATTTTGATAAGGATTAATACCAAGATACAAATAAAGAGCCTTTTCTAGCGGCGGCATTTCAATATTTTTTAAATAAAATAACACTTTTTGTGGCATAACTATAATAGTTAGACATATGCTGTTGTGACACTTTTTGTAAATAATGATGTGTTCTGCAAAGTCGTGGTACATTATTTTATTCTATCTATAATAGTTTTCGCAGCGCACTCGATGCAAAAAATATTTTAGGTAATTTTTTTACACCTTGGGTTACATTATAAGAGTTTTAGTAAGGATCCCTAATTTTTTTGAAAATATAATATATAATATAGCCTATGTCACCCGGGAATAGTGTAGCTTCCTACCAGTGAAAGAATTTTTCAAATCGGTTCAGTAGTTTCGGAGCCTATTCAATGCAAACAAACAAATCTTACCTCTTTATATAGTGTCTTAGATTTGCAAAAACAGCATAAAACCAATGCATTGCAAAAGCGGTAAGAAAAGATACATAATAAATACAATTTACAGATAAATGAAACAATGTTACTTTGTTTGAACCACTTGTATATTTGTTTGAAGCCGACCGGTTTCGGAACGACCGTTTCATCCTCAGGGCAAACAAATACTGATTTGACAGTTACAAAATAGTGGGTAGGTACAATATATTATCACAAAGTGTTGTGCCAATTATTACAAAGGTGGAGGTGTGGAAAGGGATTATTTAAGAGTGGGGGTGGGGGAACATATCCATGATTGGGCTATAAGATAAAAAAAATTGTTTGTTTATAATTCATTATTTTTAAGGGATTTTTTTTATTTCCAAGGCTTCTAAGTTATCTAAGCGTTTTCCTTTATTGTTGATATGAAGAATATTTATCCCCGTATTTTTTTCAAAACTATGGTTATTTTCAATGATATGGTTAGCGAACTCTGAAAAATTATTATTATTAAGACACCTTAAATGTTCTTTGATTCTAATTTCAAAATTACGGGTTGTTTTTCCAATATAAAATGAGGAACAGTCATTACATTTGAGTTTATATATTCCGGAATTAGTCAATTTATGGTATTTATCTTTAGCCTTTACAATTAAAGTAATACATTTAGTTAAAATATAAGTGCCTTTTCACGCTTAAAATTGTTGTAGGAAATGTGGATATTTTCCAATTCTGCGAGGCTGTTAATTAACCTAGTGAGTCGTTCCAGGGGCATCACCATTGGTAAGTTAGTTCTGCTTCTAGGAAGAATCAAAAGCCTGTGTTGGCGGCCTCGCGTAAAATTACCCGGGACATAGAATCCTATTTCAGCCAGAATATCTGGTACCGATATAAAACTATTTAGAAGCTTATAAGCCATCAGCAGTTATTCAACATCTCTTCTGGAACTAAGGCTGCAGATACCCAGCATTCCCGAGATAAATACAGTTGGAAACAGCCATGGGTAATAACCAAACTCTCTCATATAGAGGTATCATAAAAATTTCTTTTGTATTTTCTCGACTATTAGTACATAGACGATGTCCTCTGGCCCCCATATCTGAGATCCACTTTCGAGAATGCTACGCACCAAGCTTAAGAGGCCGTTCTCCGAATTTCTACCGATTTCTTGCAAACCTCCCTTAAACCTCCCTTAAACAGTTAGGACATATCCTAACCGAAGACATGAAGGATGTAGAAGATATGGAACGACAAAGAAGAGCAATTAACATACGGGCCGGAATGCTCTCAA